>OX421925.1:2252907-4652907 GCA_949128165.1 Lathronympha strigana | reverse complement strand
TCAGATTTCTTGTTCTTGGCGAGCGCGCCGCACACCAGCAGAGCCACAGCGAGACACAGGAGGACCTTCATCTTGTTCTGAAACAAATCATTATCATATAGTACTGTAAAGGGAATCCGAAGGGGGTCCGAATCGCTAAACTTAAGTGGCAGTGGGCGGGGCACATTGCACGTAGAACCGATGGCCGTTGGGGCGGAAAGGTTCTCGAGTGGCGACCGCGTACCGGAAGGCGCAGAGTGGGTAGGCCCCCCGCAAGGTGGACTGATGACCTGGTGAAGGTCGCAGGAGTCCGCTGGATGCGGGTGGCGCAGGACCGGTCATTGTGGAAATCTTTGGGGGAGGCCTATGTCCAGCAGTGGACGTCTTTCGGCTGAAATGATGATGATGATGATGATGATGACTGTAAAGGGGTTCGGCGGGGTTTTATGGGTATTTAAATATCTTTTTATTAACACATTATCGATCACATAACCTTACGTGAAGGCTGCCACGCACAGAATAAACAGTCAACCATCGCCTTGGTGTGACAGCACTGGCTAGAGTTCTCAATTTGAAATACACATAAAGCCAGTCCTTCCAACTAACCAAGGCGGCTGTAGAGGTATAACCTTTACAGTACTGTACAGTCAGCTGCAGAGCTAAGTAATTAGGGTCAAACACAAAACGATGTTCGGAGTCTTTTTCTAGACTATTCAAAATTTAAGAGCTATAAAGCTTGATTTTCATATTCAAACCTTATCTACATTAAGGGATAGGTACTCCTTTTATATTGCATTGTATGATACAAATCATGAGTACATCACAAGCTATTAACTATTGACCACAGGGAAGAAAAAGTGTGTGTTCAGTTGGAACTGTAGGGCACATCTGTAGGTAACCAAAAGTTAACAGTTTGTGTACATGTAGTTATCATTTTTATCATACAATTCAATAGAAAAGGAGTACTTTTCAATTAGAAAATCAATCTTCATAGCCCTTAATTTTCGTTTTTTAAGTTGGTGTAAGTTCTTGATTAACAGAGTTGATTTACTATCTAAAATAAATTTTAAGCTAAATAGGTATCCAAGAAAACCACGTGTTTCATTCATTTGGTCATTTTCATTCGTTTTTTTTATGGAATTATATATGTAACCAATTAACTTTTTTACATTATTTAGATCCACATACGGAATACACTACATTCTTACTTGTTCGAATACTAAATTCTCTAATTGTAAATAAATCAAAGCGCCTTTAAAAAGTTTTCTTTTCTGTGTAACTATACATAGTTGGCATTTTTACTAGTTAATCGCAAAAAAATAGACTCGCTAACATGTTCATTGAAATTCGTTTCACACGTAAAATTTATGTCAGGTCAGAAGATCTGCATCTACCGCTACGGAACGGTACAGTCGGCAGCAAAAATACCTACTCCAGCGAACGAAGAGAAATCACGGGAGTATATTTAAATTTCAAGCACTCGACTCTGTAGCATATAACGTCATTATTCAATTCAATGATTTCAATGTTCATAGTAAAGGTGGCATTCGAAAACAAACGACATTGCTACCCGTATTGTAATTTGCTAGATTATTATGAGAAATTGATTGATGACGTCGACCGCAACGGCGTGGCGACTTGACAACTCGGTCATCAAGGAAATTGGCAGGCGCTATTCCACGTTTCCTGCTGCAGCCGCAATGTCGCAACAGAGACGCTGCTGTAGTTGCCATCAAAATAACCTTAACTTAGGATGTTAAATATATTTACTTATATTTTATACCATATTTACGGTCCTAACAAGGTGGTACGAAGCAGGAGGTCCCGGTCCCGGGTTTGAATTCCGGTCAAGGCATTTATTTGTGACTATCACAAATACTTGTTTATGTATATTTTATATGTATTTATCGATTTACCAAAATTGTTTGCGAAATTTTCATTTTCCAAACAATTTACCTCAAAACACATGTCTGCCAAATATTCATTTCCCAACGAATCATTTCGCAACCATATTTTTCACCGAATATCACATTTCAACCCTAACCTAACCTAGTTGGGAAATAAAAATCGGCCAAATGTGAGTTGGCAAATAAAAATTTGGGAAACGTTGATATGCCAAGTGAGTCATGGGTGAAAAGTTGGCTGGCAAGTGAAAAATGATTGGCCAAAATGAAATTCGTCGAAAAGGCAGGATCCCCGATTATATATATCGTCATCTAAAAACACAACCTTTAAGGATGACTCACACTAGCACGGGACGGGACGGGACGGGACGGGACGGGACGGGACGGGGCTTACGATCTTTCTAAGCTGTCACCGATTACCCACCGACACGGGACGGGCCTATCCGAGGTGTCCGGGCTATCCGGGCTAGACGATTTTTTCAAATGTCACTTTTGTCAAGCCTCGCGCTCTTGCGCGCGCATCGATGTTATGCAGGTTTGCTAGCTGTCATCGACTTTAAATGTCAATGTTTTTTGCTTCACCGTTTTAATAATATTTAATCTTAGCGATTGCTATTAAACTATTAATACATAATAATACATTATATTTTTATGTTCCTGCATCGTGTGTAATAGTAATATGCGTCGGAATATACTTGTGGAGTTTGTCTTATGTACATTATCGCTCGGCGCTTCATTCCAAGAAAAATAGTCAGTCTGTTTGCTGCTTCAGGTAAAATATAGATATTAGGTATCATCATAAGCAATATTTAAATACAAAACACTATATAATTATTAATTATGTGGGTTTGTTGTGTAGTGTATTCTACTGCAACATCATAGATACATACAAAACTATACTGAGCCGATTAGCTTTTGTGACGAGGGTGAAATGATGATGAGGATACATTTGATGAGTATTTGTGATGAGGGTACATTATTGGCGAGACGAGAAAGTAAGAGATTGACTGACGAGGTAGTTGCTGGGGCGAGGCAACCCTTGTTTCCGCCACGGCACCTTATCTAGTGCTTTTTTCGAACATTTACGTCCAGGCGCGGCCTGCGGGGCGGGGCCCCCGGGGCCAGGAGGTTTTTTTTCCACTAGGAGTGGAATTAACCCTACAAAATCCATTATTATCCGCTGCGTCCGCGCCCTGCTAGAGGTGGTTAAATGATTACTTAGATACTTTACGTCTTTTATTTGGGAATGAAATGAGACTGACTTTCTGAGCATGTTTGTGAAATATTTATTTAGGTACCTACTTACAACTGACTTTAAAAGTGGAGGAAGGATTAATCCTTCGTCTACCATGCCCGGTAATTCGCGGGCTATCATGTACTTTGATACATAATAAATAAGTACCTCCTTCCCTCACCCTGCCTATATTAGAGCCCGCGAATTAAGGGGCTTGGTAACGAAGTGTTACAATTTTTCTGACGAGGGAGTAGCAAGAGCGTACCTAAGCAATATTTCCCGAAAGTATAATTTTAAAGATAAGTAATTATTAAAAAAAAGTATTATTCGCAGGTTTTTGACTACTGAAGATTCGTTCAAAACCAGCTCCCTCTATTTTAGGATGGAGAGCTCGGGCATTTTTGTATCGTCAAAAAAGATATTTGGTCATTGTAATCAATACAAGTAAACGAAGATAGTTAATGTCACAGTTCGACTATGATACGTGGAAGTTTAAGAGGCTATGGCTCTTTCCATATTGTATTGAAGATTTGGACAGCAAACACTTTTTTGCAAGTGCTTCTTAAAAAAGGTTTGGTATGGTTATATCTCTTCTATGGACATCGCAATTTTTACGCGGCACCCGTACAGGCGGGTAACACCTTAATGTTCAGGCAATAAAGTCCTGTATACATATTTCTGGCACTATGGCTGTATTCATATCTTAGTAGTTGACTGTACAATTAATAGAACAATATATTATTTTTGGTTTGTGTCTAAGAATTCATTGTCAATATTTATGATCGTGTACCAAAGACAAGTTTCTGTTTGACTGGTAGAGAGTGCCTCAAGATATTAAGTCCGTCATTTGCACTTTTTGAAATTAAGTACACATAATTATGGGTTGATAAATATTATAGTAAAATTGTGCAAGCAAAAAGGCGTAATTGCCTTCAAAATATCTCGTGTTACGGGTACTCAGACAACGATATATATAATATACAAATACATAGAAGACATCCATGACTCAGAAACAAATATCTGTGTTCATCACACAAATAAATGCCCTTTTTTATGCTATAGGTGGCAAACGAGCAAACGAATCGCCTGATGGTAAGCGATTAATGTCGTCCATGGACACCCGCAACACCAGAGGTGTCGCAAGTGCGTTGCCGGCCTTTAAGGTGGGAGTACGCTCTTTTCTTGAAGGTTTGAAGGTCGTATCGGTCCGGAAACACCGCTGGCGACGGTTCGTTCCACAGTTTAGCTGTGCGAGGCAGGAAGTTCCGGGAAAAGCGCACAGTTGAGGACTGCCAACCATCTAAATGGTGAGAGTGGAAATATTGTCGCGTAGGGCGATGGCGGAAAGAAGCAGCAGGGATTAATCCGAACAATTCCTCGGAACCCCCTTACCGAGATTCGAACCCAGGACCATCGGCATAGCAGGCAGGATCACCACCAACTACGCCAACCGGTGGTCTAATCATCTATAGAACGATTCGACACAGTTCACAATTTTCCCATAGATTAGAATCTCCCTAGTTAGATTATAAGCTGGTTAAGTTAAGTTAAGTTCATTTATTTCACGAAGAAAATTATATATACAATTTAGTGGTTTTCACAATCTTACTGTGACGTATACATATATAGAACAAAACAAGACAAGTAATATCAGGGTTTAAGGAAACGGTTGAAAGATTGTATTGTAAGTGCGTAGTGAAAGTTTTGTTTTTAGGGTTCCCACTAAAGGAAAAAAAAACAGGACCCTTATAGAATCACTTTGTAGTTCGTTCGTCCATTCGTCTGTCTGTCTGTCAAGGCCTTTTATAGTAAGAGTCTGCCTTACTAAGTAATAACGTAACACGCTTAGTGACAGCTCCTGCCTATGAGGGAGAGATTTACAATGGTGCCCATGTATATATAGACTTCTTACTAAAACCGAGAAAGTTTTTATTGTAAGTATGTGTGTAATGGAGGTTTTTTAGGGTTCCGTTAAAAGAAAATAACAACGCTTGTTTCCGGAGTGTAATATTTGAAGAACAAAGCTTGTCAGAAAACTAAAGTTGATTACGAAGTACGCTTTATAATAGTAGTAGAAATCCTACTCACATCTTATGAATCAGCCTGTATAAACGCTGATTTGGACTCCCTTTCGTGAAACTATTCTTTTCAAAAATGGGCTGCGTTCTAAGTTTACAAGAATGGGCAACTGACCACCTTGTAAGAAGTTTAATTTTCTTGTATTTTAATAAGTAGGTACCTAAGTTTATTAAAATACAAAAAAGTATTTTTAAGTAGTCGGGATTTTCGAACATTACATCTAAAAATATAAAACAGGGATATTTAAACTTATATGTTTTTTTAATGAAGTACAATAAGTTCATAATAGTAGTGTAGTACTCATTCTTGGGCGACATCTAATACTGAAACAGGTTCTCAATTCAACGGAATACCTTATAAACCAAGTGACTTTATTTCTAAATATTCTACGATTTATTATTATTATTGAAAAACAGAACCCTAATAGAATCACTTTGTTGTCCGTCCGTCCGTCGGTCTGTCCGTCTGTCTGTCCGTCTGTTCGCCTGTCAATCCGTCCGTCCGTCTGTCTGTTCGTCTATCCATCTGTTCACCTGTGTGTCTGTCTATCTGCCTTTCTATCTGTCTGCAGGCTGGGCGGATTTGCACACTCTAAAACAAATTTTTCAGCAGATCAGTGGCATAGCTAATCCTTATACTTATTTAGTCCTACTCCGCAACATACCACTCAGTCAATGTTTTTGATAACATACTAAGTTCAATGATTTAGAATTATTTTAAAAACTTTTAGTCCTTTGCTAAACCTAGTTTTATATAATAAATCGTAATATATAGATGTGAGTCAAAATTGCGTAGTCATGCAAAAATAGTTTTTAACTTGTATAGTCATTGTTAGGGCTTCGTAGCCAAAATGGGTAAAACGGAACCCTTTTAGTTTCGTCCAGTCCGTCTGTCCGTTCGTCCGTTTGTCACAGCTGTTTCACTCAGTAATTATAAAGCATATGATACAGATATTATAGCTGAAAGTGTATTTTGTATGCCGCTACTTACCTATAAGTTGCGAACAGAAATATGCTTAGGGGGGTTTTTGGCACATCATCGGATAGGCCTTTGAAAATAATTTAGATGTTTTTATAACTATTATTAATCTAATATTTTCGGAAATAATTGCTCTGAAAGTCTGAAAAAGAGTCCCCCCCTTACTTTTTTTGAACGCGAGCTCAATTATTTTTTGAATAAATCTGGAAGATAGGATATAAAACGTTATTACAAAAGGACATACGTGCCTAAATATTATAAAGACACTTACGCCTTTTTGCTTGCACAACTTTTTCATTGTATTGTATTTATACGTGGCCCGATACACACTAGGCCGATTTTTCTTTAACATATCACTGTCGCATCATACATTTGGATAATTAATTCTCTATCAGTTGGTAGTGAGAGAAAGTGCACACATTTTATGACATTTCTCCAATTGTTGTGCATTTTCTAGCTGCCTCATTAGAAAATCTTTCGTTTGACAACAAGAAAGACAAAGTGTGTGTTCAGCTGAACTTTAGAGCCCATCTTTCCCGTAGCCAACAGTTAACAGTTTTTAGACATGTAGACATGATTTTAATCATACAGTTCAAAAGAAAAGGAGTACTTTTTAATGTGGCTAAAGGTTCAATAAGAAAATCAAACTTTCGTCATCGTTTTGTGTTTGACCCTGTTGCAGGATACCTGGAGCCAAAGGAATTCAGAGCACTACCCCTGAGCTCCATGTTCCCACACATGGAGATGGAGCTCAGGGGTGGAAGTGGATCGATCCCAATGGGTCGAAGTATCTCCGCTAGGGCCCCCTGACCTTAAATAAGATAAGATAAGAACACGGTTGAAAGTTTGTATTGTATGTGTGTAGTGAAGGTTTTATTTTAATGGTTCCGTAAAAAGGAAAAAAACGGAACCCTTATATTTTGTTGTACGCCTTTCCATCTATCCGACCGTCCATCCGTCCGTCTGTCCGCCTAGACCCGTTATAGTTAGGGCTGCCCTAGTACTTACTAGTAAGGCACTACCTATTGGTGGTACCGTAGAACGCTTAGTGACACCCCGCTGCCTCTACTCGTACATCATCGCAATCAGAGGATACGGACATCGATACATTCCCATACATTTGTTTAGAGAATCAAAATGTACCTATAGGATACCTCCCGTTGACCTATAATCATGAATTTAGTCGGGTCATTCTGTCACAAAGGTTTTTACAGTTTAAATATGAATAGGCAGCGATTTAACCTTTTTTTTATTTTAT
The DNA here is from genome assembly GCA_949128165.1 of Lathronympha strigana. Classification (NCBI taxonomy): domain Eukaryota; kingdom Metazoa; phylum Arthropoda; class Insecta; order Lepidoptera; family Tortricidae; genus Lathronympha; species Lathronympha strigana. The sequence goes on along the minus strand of OX421925.1, from coordinate 4,645,475 downwards.
TTTTTTAATTTCATATACCATGGACAATAAGGGACTCCAAGCTACAGTTCTGCATCAAGAACTTGGCATGCGGCAACCTGAAGGATTATATCTGAAGATTTTGTACCTATACTCTTGTTAAATACGTATTCAACCTTTTTACTAAGAATTTTTAGCACCTAAGTCTTAGAAGTATTTATTCCTACCAATAAATTGAAATTAGCTGTTGTTTGATTTCCAAATGCAAGTGATGTATAGGTACCGGAAAACTCAGGTTACTTGAAATGGTGAGTTCATCGATTTATAATCCAACAACTAGTAATTTCTCGTGCAATAGCATGAGCATTAGAAATATAATAGTATGATTAATCCATGAAGCTATTCATTAATTTATCATGTTTTTCTGTTAAAATTATAAAACTCTAAAACCTGTGCTCAAAAATCCGGTTCTTTTATACATTATATACCTAAGTGAATTGTTGACCACAAAAGTCAAAGTAGTCCTAGTTTACGGTACCTATAAAAATACGACTATTTCACCTATCCCTACATTTCGTGCCTCACACGCCATGACTGCATATCAAATATACGTTTAGCTATGATTATTTTGTTACTTGGTGATGGTGGCACTTTATAATGTCATGATCCCCGGCTGGACCACCTCGTCTTTAATGAAAATAGACGCATCAGAATGTATTTATAGTGTATGTATATATATATATATATATATATATATATATATATATATATATATGTATATATATATATATATATATTTCTACGACCATTTGTAAGAAATTTATTATCTTTCTTACCACATATACTTCTTACACTTCACATATTACATCAGTTCTACATTATACATGTTAAATTGATGTAAAGTTATTTGATTGCATTTATGTGTAAATAGTATGTGTGGTATGAAATAAATTATAGTAGTTTTCTTCAAGACTCAAGACTTCTTTACAACAAGGTTTACAAGGACCCCAAGGCATGTAGATTTGTTACAGATGGTCAAAGAATTATGTAGATACTTGTATACTTTATATACATTCTGATGCTTCTATTTTCATTAATAGCGAGGTGGTTCTGCCGGGAGCTTGACGTACTTTATTATCTATTTACCGTGGCAGCGAAAAGGTTAACTCTTTAAACGCCAAAAACCTAAAAATGGCGTGTGCTGTCGTGCCTACAGAACTAATATGTAATAGCGTTACCGCGCAATCATACCTCTATGGTCTTGCCTACCACGCCAGCAACATCTTTAGGTGTTATGGCGTTTTCTGTCAAAATTAGTTCGCACGCTGTAAATATTATGTTACTTCAATAGAAGCTTTACGTACTTCCATACCTTGAAGAACATTTTATGAATTCGTCATATTTTGCGATCAAAGTGATGTGATCAAACTATACCGCAAAATGTCAAAAAGTTCCTTACCTACATTAAGGCAAAATAACTGCTATCAGGCAAGCATGTACGAGTAGGTATTCTTTTGTGCATAAATGTAATTTTCTATTAGAAATAAATAAATCTGATGAAACACCACACTTTTTGTATTATTACAAGGGCGCATGTCGAATCGCACCATACTTCGAAATACCTACTTGCGACTATAGTGAACGCTTATATGTATATGTTGCTATTTTTTGCTCGCGACTACGTTTCCGTAGAAGTTGAACAAAAACTGCCCTATGTCCTTTTCTAGGAGTAAAACAATCCCCATACCTACTAATTCCATCTTGATCCGTTCAGCGATGTTAGCGTGTAGAGGTAACAGACAGACAGAGAGTTACTTTAGCATTTATTATATTAGTATGGAGTACAGTGGCAGTACACAAATGACACGATAGCTTTTATACTTACATATACATATACAGTTAAAGCGGTTTTTGGCATGTATGAAATTACAAAAAACTTTTTTCTTCCTACCTAAGCGATTTAAAAAAACGTAATTATTAATAGTATGTACCATGTGCAAATACCAGCACTTGATTTTAAAAACCTGTGCTCATTATATCTATTATTAATTATTTTTTTATAACAGCAATACCACGTGCTTGATTAACCCGACTAAATAAAATATTATCTTTACGCCCGTATTTCACACAACAATTTATGACATTTAGCAATATACCTCTTTTTGACGTATATTCTGAGACACTCGAGCCGTCTGTAGTGACAAAAGTTCCAATCAGTAGCAGAATAGTAAATAATGAAGACTGTTAACCGTAATATTTAAGACGTTCTGCGGGAAACCGTTAATACCAGTATACGTATAAATTATTTTGTATGTTTTGTTTGTATTTGTTAATACATAATCCAATATTGTATAATACTCTGATAAACCAACCGGCCGTACAGATCTTGAGTTTATTTTCTACTTTAATATCACCTTGATATTTTGTATGGCGACTTAGCCTCACACAGCATAGGCGTATAATTACGAGTATATACAATAAATATTTTTAACACTTCCTGACTTTCTCTAAACGGGTGCTGGCTGTGCTGCGAAGGTGACATCACCCTATCCGATGTTTACTGCCTGAAGCAGTCGAAACATGTCACGCCAATTGTGATTAAAATACGAGAGATTCAACCGTTTTTTTTCCATATTCATGTCAGTATGGGTCACGGAAGATTAAATTGTACTATGTAAATGCGTGAAAATTTGTCAGTGAATCAAATATAAGAATCATTTGGTATTACAAGTTATAAATATATTATTGCATTCAATTAGATCACGTTGCCTTGGATATCGTAGGTAAAAGTTATTTATAATATTTTACATACGATCAAAATCAACTCTTTCTTAAGAATAATTTATCTATAGCATTTTCCATGCTGTAAATGTATTTTAATTAAATTGATTTATAACGCTTTAAATAATTTCATTCCGGCAATCATCACGAGAAAGGCGACTTTATTTAGAAATTGACAGTCTTTGTGAGTAACTCCTCCTTGTCCCAAGTAATATAAACCGACTAAGCAGAAAGCAGCTGCGCCCTCATATTTCACATACAAGTTTATGACATTTGGTAACTTACTTATTTTAGCTTATTGTTTCCGTGCTCTCCGATCCGATCAAATTTCATACCAAAAAAGCGTGGCCGGCGCTGGACGGGGCCTTCCGATGCTTCCGATCTGTCAGAGTTTTGGGCTCTGTGAACACGTGACGCCTTCCATACTAAAAAAAGCCCCGTCCCGTCCCGTCCCGTCCCGTCCCGTCCTAGTGTGAGTCATCCTTTACTGAGCTTACAGTGGGAATAGGTCAAATTGTGTAATAATTTCCAATAATATTGATTTATTTATTAATTGCTTTTCGGAATGTGAAGCAAAGTATCGATCGAACAATATTGCGTAGCCGCCATAGATATTTAAAGTAACCTTATGATATTCCTTATGATATCTATGGTAGCCGCAGAAACTTTTGCTACTGACTGTACATATAGAAATTGAAGTAGTACATTAGTAATACAACTGAACAATGTACAATAGCCTGGGAACTCTCTCATGCTGGATTTAACATTTTAAATACCATTATTAGTTCGTACTATTACGTTTTTTCCACATTAGGTACTTCGCCTATTCATACTCAGCCAGACAGTAAGTGGCGGTTTTTCGAAGACATTATCATGATCATACATCATACTTAAATCATTAATTAATTCAATATATTAATGTACAAGGCGCACCCCACACGAAATGTTTTTCTTTCTTAAAAAAAAGCTGTTGTGTTCTTTCTATTCCGTACATGACTTCCGAAAAATTCATTGGTAGGTATGAGCGGCAAGAAGAGACAAATAAGCGACGAGACGAGACCTGCAAAAGTTTCTACGCAGGGGGGGAGGGGGGGAAGTCACTTAACTCTGCAGCTGACCGTACATCAAGTTCTATTAGGCCCCGGTTTAGGGTCATCATATACACTAATTAAAGAACTGATATGGCAAAAGTACAGACAAAAGCATGACATAACTTTCAAACTTCAAACAGGCGGCGCAGGCCTGCATGAGCGTGCGGTTATACTATTATTTATTTATCCCGCAATATTTAAGGAGTATCTACTAAGGTCATCCCAAAAAACCTCAAAATTACGAAGCAACCAAAATTTTTATGTGATTTCCGAGTTGGTCCCGTAGAAATCGTTGTTAAGGATAATCTTTATCTAAATCTTAAGGGTTGATTCTTACTAAAACGGGACGGGACGGGACGGTACTATCTGTCAGTTTCTATAGAAAACGTCACGTGACATCTGACAGCTCCGAGCTATCACGTGATTCTTTCTATATAAATAGACAGTCGTCCCGCCCCGCCCCCTTCCCGTCCTAGTGTGCTCCCATCCTTAACTTGAAGATAACATAAGCTGAAGTAAACCAATTAATTTACTAATGCAGTTTATGCATGTACATGTGTCACGCCAATAAAACAAAAATAAATTATGCAGTTTCCTCGTGAAATTGGACACAATAATCAATTCTCCGCAGTAATGAAATACGACATAGGTATATTTTATCGAATTTTTTTAAAGTAGTTGTTAATGTAATTTACCAAAGTCTCAGTATGTGCTTTTTTAGTACCGAATAAATAAAATTTTACCTAGGTATTGAAATCTAGAAGAAGTTTATGATGCGTAGGTATATTATATAGCTATAAGCATACCTACATTATATTATTTTACTCAAGCTAACCAAGAATGAAATAAGATGTGGGAGGGAGATTTACAATTAGTAACATAATAATGATAAACCTAGAGATGCTCAATCATAGTTGCGCAAATTCCAATTTGCACAAAAAGCATGTGCGTTAAGACGGCAAAACGTGCAAATGGGACAAAATGTTAACTGGCCATTTTATGCACAAATCTATCGTGTTCACACCCCGTACAGTTTTTCCGCCAATTTTTGCACAAACCGTTTGCGCATGCAAATCGCTGCGTATAGCCGGACCTAAAAGTACTTATTTTTACACAATCCTTACGTTAAATGAAACAAAACAGTGAAATCGAGGACAACTATCGTCCAGTGGCTACTTTCACAACGATTGCTTCCTAAATTGGTCCATATGCCGTTGACAATAGGTGTCTAAATTGCTTGGAGGTATTACGGGTTTGACCTGTGACCTGCGTGACATGGAAGTAGCTATGGTTACTTCGACAGGCATCTGGTTTGAAGAAGATACGTCCTAACCACGTACAGTCAACTAATTGGAATCCTAGGCCACTTTAGGAATGTCAGTGACGCTATAAATCAGATTGTAATACATCTTTTACATTACAGAAAAACATTTACATATTTTCGTAATATATACAGTAAGTGTAATTTACCTAACTACCTACCTCTACCTACCTTAAATCTAAAATAGGTTCGTGAGGCATTGTGCCAAGGATGCTGGCAGCATTTCGTCGTTGTATCGCAATGCTGATACGTTGTGCGAGGAAGCCACCAGCTCTTCGGTCACCAGTAACATCAACCAGACGTTTCGCGATTTCTACGAAAAACTTGCGTGCGCTGGTACCCCATGGACCTAGAGTTTCGACTCTGAATGGTACAAAAAGGTACGCAGGTCAGCAGAACAGCATCCCATACTAGCATCCATCCTAAACTCCAAGGAACCAAGGACTAACCGTCGGGTCTCTTGCCATCATCCCTGAAAATACCAGTCGGCTCAAGGAGAGCAGGCACGTTGATGGTGGCAAGAGACCGACGGATAATGTCATTTTGTATAGGGGGCGTTTAAACTTTCACGATTTTCACACATTATAAATGTACTAAAACGGGGCTTATTCGTGTAAAAATTGACTAAACCTCCTTAACCTCCGACGTTTCAAGGGCGCCATTGCGTCAGTCTTTCTCCTGGACCACGGGGTCAATATAGCCCACGAAATATCAGAGGTTAGTTATTAAAGTATTAAACGATTAAGCCATAATGGGCCATTACGTGTGTACTTGCGTATGTATAAATTCCGACAGATCCTGTCTTGCGCGTGAGTCGTGACGCGTGACCTAGTCTGCCGCGGAGGGCAAAAACCAGATCAATCCACCGCCAATCTGCCAAGGGTCCGAATGAGAGCGATGACTCGAGGAAATGTCTTATCAATTTAAACTGGGCTTTTGACCCTGCCACACCGGTCCAATGACAATAAGGTCAGAACATGCACTTATACCTAAATTGCCAATGAGCCATGAGCCAAGAGTGTAGCGAATGGTTCAAAAACTGGACTCTTCAGCTTTACGAGGGTCTCACGTTGCCGCCGCTTTAACGTCGTTCAAATGTCGTTCTAGTGTGAGTCATCCTTAAAGGATAGAAGTGCGCATATTGAGCTATATTACCGCACTAGTGCGATAATGAGCACTTTATGTGCCTATGTCAAATATTCAAAGGGCCATATGTACTGTAAAACGTCGTACGATACATGTGCGAATAGGTAATTCGCAATTCGTGTTGATTTAAAACATTCCCTTCGGTCGTGTTATATTCTATCGCCACTCGTTGCAAATTTTCTCCTATTCGCACTTGTATCGTAATGTACTATTTCAGTCCTCCGGCCGGTAAGCGCCACTTTACGCAAAACTAAATTGCCGCTTGCCGGCTCCGTCGGGCAGAAAAATAGTATACAAACCTCGGCCGGTAAATGGGAAAGCCTCGGATCACATGTTAGTCGTCCTCGGCTTCGCCTCGGCCGACAATTACGTGGGATCCGAGACATTTCCCACTAAAACGGCCTTGGTATGTAATGTACTAATTCTGTTACCGCTCCGGTACGAGGACACTGAATTTCAACCAGATTATTAACGTGATTGTTGTCAATTTAATGCCATTGAAACATTACACAATTCTGTATTGCCCAATATTTCCCGATTTGTGTGACAATCGTAAATAAACAATAAGTATGACTAAACCGAATATAATGCCATGCGTAACACATTCACTGCCAGGAAACCACCAGGTGGGCGCTCTCGTAAAGTTTACTCGACAACCCGCTGCGCGAGTTCACTTTATACACAGCTATAGATGACTACCGTCTACGACAAAGAACCCACCTTGTGAGCGCACATCTTCACAGGCATATTGCAGGGTTGACACCGGCAGAGCGAATTAAATAGTTTAATTTATATGCAATTTATGATTACTTACATTAATAATTGCTTTGTAAATGCATCACGTTGTGAAGGGCGTGAGTAGGTCCCTACTAACCAAAATAAAAGTACTAGGATGTTTGACTTATAAAACTTAGCACATCCCTGGCGTGGCGCAGTCGCACCCGCCTGGCGGGCGCTCGGCGTACAGTAGTACTGGTTTAATCATAATGTGAGTTTGCCAACCCGCACAGCGGGCGCTTGTATATATTGGCCGGTTTTCTGGGGTAATGCGCCGTTTGTCGTGTGGCAGTGAATGTGCTCGAGTACTTGTAGGTAACATTGTATAAAAATAATAACATGCGCTTGGATACGGGTATTGTCCAAGGTGATCGAGATATTGTTTTGCAATGTATGCATAATCCATGACCATGAATGTAAACAAATATTTGGGGCTTTGGGCCAGATTGCGGGTTTTGATAAACTGCTTTATCACCATGATCACTCTTTAATATTAACAGGCAAAACCGCTTTTGTTTTACGAGAACGACGCCAACTTGTTGGTAGTGTAGTGACCCTGCCTACGAAGCAGGAGGTCCCGGGTTCGAACCCTGGTCAAGGCATTTACTTGTGTGTTTATGAAGAGTTATAGAGGTTTTCTGTTTATTTATTCAGGATGATGTTACAAAAGTTCCGAACGATACTTCAACCGAGAAGATGCATTTTTTGCAAAAAAACAATAATGGCTTAACTGAAAAAGTTCAAAATAATTTCCCAGAAAATATTTATACAGCTCTATTTTCATGATTTTTTTCATATTTTTTGGACTTGCGTTTCAAAAATTAGAGTTAAAATGTGTGTGCCCCCCGCACACACATTTTAACTTCCAGAGCGATTACTTCCGGAAATAATCAATTTTACAAATACCTATGTTTTTAGTAAACCCCTATTTTATTTTGAAATACCTTCCTATCGAACGATACCTCACACTTTAGGGCTAAAACGAAAAATAAATGATCCCCCACTTTACGTGTACGGGATCTACCTTAAAAATAAAAGATGTTCGACTTTTTATTTTACCACTATGTCGGCATTACAGTTTTCTAGTACAGTTATCGTATATCGGGGCGTCCGAGGTGTTCACAAATATCTGAACACGCCTCTATTGTCAAGGCGTTAGAGTGCTTGTTTAGATATTTTGAACGCCTAGGATGTTCCGATATATCTGATGGTGACTGTACTAACGATCACTGAGCTAAGCCGCAGCCGGGTGGACTTACGGACAGACAGACATGGCGAAACAAAGGGTTTTGCGAGAGGTTTTACCAGCGTATTCCTCTGGCTAAAAGAAACAAAAAATGTCATATGATTTTGGACATTTCAACCAAAAACAAAACAAAAAAAAAACCTTTTTTTTCTTTTTTTATATGCTTTGATACATGGTAAGTAAATTTCATATAGAAAAGGCCCCTTAAAATACAAAAAAAATGTTTTTTTTTTGTTTAGCCGAGTTTTGCAAAGACATCACAGTGTCACTTTGAAGTCTGTCAAAAATCACGTCTAGATTAGACCACATAGTAGCATTATCACATTCCAAAACGCGTTATTTACCGAGTGCCGGTAAAATTATGTTTAAATAAAAATTGCAATTATCTCAGAAACTAGCCCTAATCCAATGCACTTAATGACATTTTTGTTTCTTTTAGCCTCAGGAATAAGCTGTTAAAATCTCTCGCAATGCTCACGGGCACCGTGTATTTTATTGTTGCACGTGCGCGAGGCCGCAAACGATACGTCATTCGACACGTTGAATGACAGGAATCCTCCAAGGTTAGCTTGAACAGGGCTTAAGTATATAATGTACTTATGCATACCTTTACCTATCTATAAAACTAGGATGTTAGTAATGCTGGCCATCTACGTATGGGTAAACCCGTCCTGTCAATATATGGTTTTATCCTACATTTCATTGACAGATATGCCCGTAGGTATATGGCCTGCTAATGGTGATCGGTAGTTTTTACACCAATTTATTTTATTTAACGATTTCGCTGGAAATTGGTGTACGATTTTCATTCTAGGCGCGAGAAATATATAAATAAATAATAAATATTATAGGACATTCTTATTCTTACACAAATTGACTGAGTCCCGCAGTAAACTCAAGAAGGCTTGTGTTACAGGTAATCAGACAACGATATATATATACTATATAAATACATAGATATCGATCTAGCTTAGTCTCATCTCTGGGAAAACGTTATTATGAGATATCCGAGCAACGCTCGTTCGGCCAGATACATACCTATTATATATATATTATCTCGTATTATAGTTTGTTTATATATGATTGTAACTAAGATGCCAAATATTAAACTGGTTTTACCCGACTGCGCAACGCAACAAAACGGTAATGTGTTTAAGGATCACTCACACTAGGACGGATCGGGACGGCCCGGAGCAGGACGCGGGACGGGACGATCTGTCAATTTCTATAGAAAGAATTACGCGATAGCTCGGAGCCCTCGGATGACACGTGACGTGACGTTTTCTATAGAAATGGTCATATCGTCCCGTTCCGCCCCATCCCGTCCCGTTTTAGTGTGAGTCACCCTTAAAGCGCTCTTTTCCCACTAGACATCACCACTCTTTTTTGAAGGACTCGTAAACATAATTAACAGTGTTAAAAATTATGTAATAAACATATGTCATGCTTAAGCATTTTGAAATTATAAAATCGCAGTTAAAAATATAATTAGAAAAACTTTCAAAGTTACTTCTATTTTTGTTATTTTTTTAGTGGTATAGCTACAATATGAACTTTCCCCCCGTTTTTTGCGTAAACGTATACGCATTAACATTATATATAGATCAATTCGCAGGGTTTGTCTGAATAAAATGATTTATTTTTTCACTAGAACTAAACCCCTACTAAATCTACAATACAAGCATTACCACGCGTGAGCTCATTTTCAATCTCACTCCTTAATTCCCATATGCCCATTCTCTAACTCATAGGCCGAATTATGTATGGTTATTATATATTTATTTGTTAATAGGTATTTTAATTGATATTAGTTACATTACAATTTAAAACTCACCGTTCTAACAGCAGCCAATAACCTCAACAACACTTGAACTATCATATAAACTAATAAAATCCCTTATTACACTGACATCAGACATGTGCGTCTGTTCCGAGTCTTGTGCCGTATGAGGGCATTACTCGCTCGGATCAAATGGTAGTAACCTTATACATTGATAAAAACAGCTAAAACTGTTCTCATGTTACTGGAGTTACGCAGGCAGGGTCAAAACTTACACCACTTAAAAAAGACCGTCTTTTGTTATCCGACTACGTAATGCCTGGTTTTTTATACAATTTGAACTTCCGTGAGTCCTATTGACATAAATATTGAAGAAACTGTAAATCCGAAAACCAAGATGTTCAAGATTAGGGTTCGGGATGATTCGTTGTGCGAATGTGGAATAGACGAGGGCAATCTGGACCACATTTTTGCGTGCTCTAAATGTAGTTATTCGTTTTACGACGTATTGCCTGACAATATCCCGCGGCCCATTTGCTTCAGCTCGCTTCTTTGTTTCATGGACTCACCACTTACTTGTATTCTCATTAAATATATACAAGTCCGTAACATTATACTCTAATACCTATCTATCGTAAGTGTGGTGATACACTTCACTTCTAAACATGTAACATACCTATTATATTATATTTTCATTATTTTCCACTTATCTTTCTTCCTTCATGTTGGCAATTTGGCATGACTAACACCCTGTCATCCGCTTCCCGCTTTTTAGCTTAACTCTTGTTTATGTCATGTGTTTGTCTGTGACGTCCATAATTTTGTTTTGTTTAATATTGTCTTCTGTTACCGCGATTGTTACTCATTGAAATAAAAACATCATCTTAACTCTGTGAAAACGAGTGCTGTAAAGGGCTCGAAACGTAGGGTCATGGTGTTAATAAACGCGATTAATCCGTTCTAAAGTGTTTGTTTTGTTTGTTTTTAGGTATCCTAACCTCATCCTACCACAAAAAACAAACTAAAATTTCACATCGAACATTCTCCTCTCGAGTCTCAAAACTTCGACATTGGCAAATCCACCTTGCTTCAATGAGCAAGGAGTTAAAGCCAGATAGGAAAAAAAACAAAAGTAAATAAACCGTAAATTTACTCATGCGTGACACTAAGGGTTGCGTATCACCAGAGTTGTGTGATGGTACGGAACCCCAATGCGTCAATCCACTTGCCGGGTGTTTCAACAGTATTTAAAAATGTAATTAAAATCGCAGTCAATAGAACTTACATACGATGTAAACAAAAGGTATCACATGTTTTGTCACTGTTTCTCCTTATATTTTCACACTTTAACTCCACTGAAGACGTTCACTACTGATATGGTCGTATTATTGTAATATACAAAGCGTAAGATAAATAACTTAATCTTGAAGATTTAATTAAAAACATAAAAGCGATCAATATGGCGGTTTGTTTACATTGTTAGGAAGTTGGATTGACGGCGATTTTAGTAATACTTAATTTATAATCGCCTCGTACAGGACATTAATTCACTCATTGCATAATAATGCGAATAATCTATTTTAGTTATGCAGGCCACACGTTCTAATACTTCAAACGAATGCAAACCTATGCAATTAATGTCCTGTGAGTCGCATACATTATGGCATATTTTATTCGGTCCAGTTAATAGTTTCACTAGGTAAGAACGTATGTAAGCATGTATGTCTAATTCTTGTTCCCGGCCTGCAGCCGACACCACTTGACGGATTAAATACAATAGCCGGCCATATGGCATATCCGTCATATTTGCCAATCAATGTATGATGTATGGTAAATTTATACGAGAATTATACGAGATCCGAGACATTTGTTACTTTACGGGTCTCGGTACATAACCTACCATTAGCATATCATTATTATATATCATTAGCTCTCAATAATGCGTTCAAAAACCGCACATAAAGGCCCCCCTAATAATGAAGTTTTTTGTTACAACAAATTTCTTATCTGTGAAAATGTTATTATAGCTAGTTAAATAATATTATCGATTTCGGTTTTTTTTTCAAACTTGACCTCTATTCTAATAACAGTTGAGATGAAGTTTAGTTTGAAACGAATTGTCAATTGCATACAATGACGCACGCAAGTCGCACGTTATTTTGATATCGAACGGTATGAAAATTAGGGCAAACTCTGGGTTGTCTTTGAATTTTTAAAATATAAATGTCGAAACTTGAACCAATGTCAGAAAAGTTTTCATTCCAGCGTGCGTAGCCAAGATGCCAATCGCTCACGCTTAATAACGTATCGCAGCTACCTCTATCTATCACTCTTCCTTATTAGTGTGACAATGACAGTTGCGTTTCGTTAGCGACTGAGCGTGAGCGATTGGCATCTTGGCTACGCACCCTGGAAGTCTTAATGGCGGTCGATATACATACATATGCGATTTGTACTTGTGTAGCTCGTGATATGTGTGTAATTGTAAATAATCAGGCATTATATACAATCACATAAACTACTATAGTCTTGAGATTTCATTAAAAAGTTATAGGTAGTGGTTTTAAAGTTAGGTTACAACGACACTAAAGGTTTGTTTACATCGTTAGCAAGTTCGAGTGACGGCGAGTTTTCTGTTATAGTCTGACAACCCAGCGAGCGCAGTAACAGTAGATAGAGAGATAGTGAATAGTAGGTAGAGAGGTAGTGGATAGAGAGTATCATACTGTCTTTTTCTTACGCTAGTATTACCACCCTGAAAAAAGGGATGGATATAGTTATTTTGTCCTACTGTTACTGCGCTCGCTCGCTTGTCAGACTATAGTATTTATAGTTATCGATATTGCCCTCTTGACAACCGTTATCAATAAACCAAAGTTATAACTATAACTCGCTCAAGCATTGAGCAAAGGTGGGTCGTTACCAGCAGATAAAGGCCTCTGTGACCTGTGACCGACACTAGATACAAGTGGACATTATCTGTGATATTCTCACGGGCGTGGGCTAACTTCCACTACGTAAAACATTGGAAGTATAATAGGCTAGACTACTGAAATAATCTATTTAGTCCGTCTTATAGATTATAAAAAAATATTGTACACGTATTTTTTTTTATGTTCGTCAAATCAAAAATGACAAAAATAAAGTGCGTTCAAGTTTCGCGTAATGTCACTCCTAGGTACAATTCTTACCTAGGAGGGACGTCACAAGCCCACACCCCGGAACTTTGATACTCTTTATCTTCATAAATTTTAGTTAAATTGAAAAAGGAAAAAATACGTGTCTAATAATTTTAGATAATCTAACTGACGGACTAATTAGAATAATAGTTTTTCAATGTAGTCGTCATCCCTATTAGAAGGGTAAGGATGACTCACAAAACGGGCCTGACCGATCCGTCAGTTTCTATAGAAAAGGTCACGTGACCCCAGAGGGCTCCGAGCTATCACGTGATTCTTTGTAAAGAAATTGACAAATCGTCCCGTCCCGTACCGTTCTAGTGTGAGTTAACCTTAAGTAAGACTCCAAGATTAAACTTCAGTATTTAACCAAGCGTCAGTGTTTGTATTTAACCTAAAATGTTTTTGTATTTGATTCTTAGGTAATCGTGATTGTGGAGCATAGGTAGCCCAGTGGTTAGAATGTGTGGCTTTCATTCCGAAGGTCAGGGGTTCAAACCCCGGCTAGTACTAATGAGTTTTTTGGAACTTATGTCCGAGATATCTTTGACATTTACCAAACACTTTTCGATGATGGAAAACATCGTAAGGAAACCGGTCTAATCCTGATAAGGCCTAGTTTACCCTCTGGGTTTGGTGGTGAGATGGCAGTCGACTTCGTAAAACTAGCGCCTACGTCAAATTTTGGGATTAGTTGGTAAAGCGGACCCCAGGCTCCCTGATTCGTGGCATAAGTCGGAAAAACGATGGTAAGAAGTAGGTACCAAGAGTACATTGTGTGGACTTACTTAAGTCTAATCGTATACAAGTATATGCATAATAATGTTCATAATGTAAGACTGAACTCTGACTCCACAATCAAACTAAATGTTTAGTTTTGTGGAGCATATAAATATCACCATATATGTATGTAACCTACGATTGCAATAAATAAAATAATAAATAAATAAAATACTTACTCGTGATTTTTTGTACACAGGTACGGATATACGGTATATTGTCAGATCGTAAGTCCCGTTTTAGTGTGATAAAATTGGTATATGGGGATTCGTGCACCAATTCCCTTCCCATCAAAATCGTAAAACAATAATACGGAGTTGTATTTTTTTGTTTCGTATTTTGAAATAAATATAAAAATATCAAATGATATTTCGTACAGAAGCTCAGAAAAACACACTATTACGAGCCGGTAGGATTGGAACCCGGGAACTTTGGATTGAAAGTCACACACCTTAGGTACCGCTGAGCCACCAACGGCCAACGGCAAACTTCAGTCAAATACTTACGGCGTTTATAACATTTTAAAATTGAAGCCAATGTGTGGCCAGTAACTGGGCCAATGACCTGTGATGCATGTCTTAGTGTGAATTGCAATCTCACGAGATATGATTGGTGTCTAGTTTCATGGCTATGTGATCTATGCCGTGTGTGAGGGTCAACCACGTATTTTTGTCTCACTCGCACGTATATTAAAAATGCAATAAAAAAAAGAGTCCACTAGATTTGGTCGTCATGTGTAGGGTTCGCAGGAGTCGAGGTTTAGCTGGATATGACCGACTTTGTACGCACCAGTCCAGGCAGTTCCAGAGACGGGGCTTCGGAGAGATGATCTGTGTTCTATTTAGAACAAGTACAGTCAAGTGCAAAAATATGGTTCGACATAATCGACTCATAAATATGGTACTACGCTCTTATTACACCGGCATAAGGTGCTATGGGACATATTTTTGAGTAAGATGTGCACCACCATATTTTTACACTTGACTGTACCAGTGGATTTTATTGGTGCAAATGATCTGACAATATTTTCAGGACCTCGTAATGTAACCCTCCGCAACTTACATCTAAAATCGTAAATCGAATATCGAACTTGCTAACGATGTAAACAAACTGCCATATTTTCGTACTCGTAATAACCTAACTTTTAAACCATTTCAAGTTTATTATGATAACGTTATTTATCTTATGGTTTTGTATGTTACGATAATACGAAAGTTTCGGTAGTGTATGGTCTCAGTGGTTTTAGATGAGTTAGTGTGAAAATTCGAGGAGAAACAGTGACGAAACAATGTCATACCTTTTGTTTAAATCTTTAGCAAGTTCCCCCATTTATGACCTTAGGTAAGTACTTATAAATACCGGTGGCACGGAACTCTCAGTATGCGGTAATTATACGTTTTTCGGATTTTCTCCTGTATTTGTGCTACAAGCTTTTGCTTTTTGTCAAATTTCGTGATTCTAGGTCAACGGCAAGTACCCTATACATTTTGATTGAGTCTCATTATATCTTTATAGATACTTTCCATTGAGAGTATGGTCAATTAGTTGGATAGTTTGTTAAAAAACTTGAATAACGCGAGAACGCGAAGAACGTGAGAAAGTCATATCTAACATCCTATGATGAAAAAAAGTTAATTATAATGTTTCCGTTACAAACTTTCTACAAATACAAACATGATGTATCTGCGAAAGTGATTTTCATAGCGGATAACCGGCCATGTACGTTCGGGAATATCCGCCGGATCTACCAATGGATGCGTAATTTTCCTTTTAGGGTTCCGTGCTTTGTTGTGTGTCAAGACCCTTTATCTCGGGAACGGGTAGAGGTAGCAAGTTGATAATACCACATACACAATTCTGCGGTCCCTTGAAGCTGTGATAAAACCTAACCTCTACGTCAACGCAATCATAAGATACGGCCGTTTATGTCACATATCCCATACATTTGCAATGGGAATCAAAATGTATAGGGCACTTCCCGTTGACCTAGGATCACGAAATTTGGTAAAAAGCAAAAGCTTGTAGCACAAGTACAGGGGAAAATCCGAAAACCATATAATTGGCGCACACTGAGAGTTCCTAGTATTTTTTAGGACCTAAACTCATAAATGAGGGGGAGCATCCTTTGTGCAGAACCCTCGGTGGGCACTTGGCCGGTTTTTTAGAAATGGCAATACAAGCGTAAGAACAAGGCAGTACCTATGACTCTCTCTATGCACGAATAAGGATGACGACTTGGTTGAAAAAGTATTATTCTATTTAGTCTGTCCGTTAGATTATCCAAATTTATTAGACACGTGTTTTTTCCTGTTTCAAGTTAAGTAATAATGACGACGATACAACAAAGTTCTGGGGTGGGGGCTAGGGATGTCACTTAGAGGTTGGAATCGTACCTATTTGAGACGTCACGCGAAACTTTAATGCGCTGTATTTCCGTCGTTTTTCATTTGACGAACAAAAGAAAAACTACGTCTTGAATATTTTTTAATAATCTGACAGACGGACTAATTAGATTTGATTTGTCGTCTAGCCTATTATAGATCCAGGTGAAACTATATTGATGTTTCTATGGCCCATATTACATTATCAAATATCTTTGATCATATATCTATGCCTCCCTTTTTCTCCAACGTGAAGAAAGAGGTGAATGTCAGAGATCCGATGCTAATGTCTATGGTCAGAGATATGATCATATACGGTATAGTGTAATATGGGCCTATGATCTAATGCCAAGCTATACCTACCTACATTTACGTACCTATAATATTTGTAACATCTATCGCCTAGTTACAGTCAGCGCCAAACACATTTTTGACGCTGACTGTACGTACTTGTTATACTAATTACTTAAACCAATGCCAGCAATGCCTGCTCAAGCACTAAGTAGATATTTGCTTTTGCACCACCGTAAGTAGTTCTACTAGTTTTGTATTTACTTTTTAATCACCGTAAGGCACCGAATGTCATACTTGTTTCCAGCGATTTTAAGTGCTCGTTGACAGCATTTGTACAATTTATAGGGGCAGCGTGTGTAGCCAAGATGCCAATCGCTCACGCTTAATAAAGTATCGTAACTACCTCTCTCTATCGCTCTTCCTTATTAGTGTGACGATGACAGTTGCGTTTCGTTAGCGACTGAGCGTGAGCGATTGGCATCTTGGCTACGCATCCTGCGTGCGTAGCCAAGATGTCAATCGCTCACGCTTACTAACGTATCGTAGCTACCATTCTCTATCACTCTTCCTTATTACTGTGACAATGACAGTTGCGTTTCGTTAGCGACTGAGCGTGAGCGATTGGCATCTTGGCTACGCATCCTGCGTGCGTAGCCAAGATGTCAATCGCACACGCTTACTAACGTATCGTAGCTACCATTCTCTATCACTCTTCCTTATTAGTGTGACAATGACAGTTGCGTTTCGTTAGCGACTGAGCGTGAGCGATTGGCATCTTGGCTACGCATCCTGCGTGCGTAGCCAAGATGTCAATCGCTCACGCTTACTAACGTATCGTAGCTACCATTCTCTATCACTCTTCCTTATTACTGTGACAATGACAGTTGCGTTTCGTTAGCGACTGAGCGTGAGCGATTGGCATCTTGGCTACGCACCCTGTTCTCCTTTTTTAGCGACAACGACTTGTCTCCTCGCTGAAAAATGTCTGATTTAGAATTTAACCTTTTGGCCGCCGGACCCTGTTCGCCAAGACGCTCACTCACACGCCAGAGCAAATTTTAAGTAAACAACTAATAAAAAGTTTAGGGATTGCAAATAGTGATATCGATATTCATAATTAAAGGTGGAATTCTTCTCAATTTGCCTTTTTTTAATTCCAAACTTAGATTTCTCTCAAAATTTCTAAACTAAACAGATTTACTATACAAGAAAATGTTGAAAATAAAGGACTTTATCATGAAAAACAACAACTAAACATTATCGAATCATGAAGTAATATCACCGCACTAGTCTGTACGAGTAGTCTTCTATACATGTCAACGGCGCGCAGGGCTCGTCTTGAGTTCCGACTGACAAATACTGTTTACGCGCGAGTTAAGTAATAATAGCGTCTGAGTCAACGGCATAAGCGCTTGTCGGTACGTAAACTTTATAAACCATAAGATTAGGGACGCGCATCGTGTCTCGATAAATTTACATACTTACCGGAGGGATTTCGGAGAAAACTAACAGGTGGATTTAATAATATATATATACAGTATGTATCAGAATGAAAGGCAAAACAAGAAACCCGTTAATGTTTAGATCATAAATATGAGCATGGTAGTTACCTAATTCATCAAAAATACGGCAGGTTTTACGTGAGGTATAAAAATATACATTTATTATTATTGTGTTGCACCTCCCCTGTATTATTTGTTTACAATCTTATAAATGACATTTCTTAAATTACCAACTGACAGACAGGCGTCAAACCTTGTTGAAGTTTGGATTTTTACCTAGTTACAAACAAATAGTTAACAAAGCGCTTGCGCGTTGCCTATGACTACAGCCATTATTAAAATAATTACCTAGGTTACTTATAAACGGAACTCAAAGCGCATGTGTATTGACATAACAACGTTAATGTTAATTAGTTGCCCCTAGCTACATATCAACAGTACGCAATACGCATGCACTGTCAAAAATCAAAAACGTAAACAAACCCTATAGGATGTTACAAAAACCATTAACCGACTGCAAAAATATGGTCTTCGAGTAATTCATTTAGTAATTTTATGCCATAAAACATGTATTGAGGCACGTGAAATGCACGTCATTACATTGTACTCGAGTTCCCCGTCAACCAGTTTTAAGGTTTGCCCTTCGTTGTGATACATACTGTATATATCGGTTATATATATATATCGAGTTAAAATGTAGACCTCCGCTGTCACTGCGGTCAATAATTTATTCGGCAAATAAACCGCAATGGACAATTTACTGAAGAAGCTGCCTAAACTTTATCCATTATTATGCCTTTTTTTTCTACATATACCTACTTACTACGAGTAGTTACCAACAATGACAATAATTGGCAATTAAATGTTTGAACGCTTAAATAAAACCAGATTCGTGAAAACATATTCATTTTAAAAACTTGCACATCAATTGAACTTTCCCATCCCTAGCTGTCTTTTATACATGCCAACGGCGACAGTGACACGGAAAAATGTAGAAATTATAAGCATATTTTTTAAATCCTTTATTATGAAACAATGGATTCATATACCTGCTTAAAAAGTAAATGTATGAAAAAACAAAGGGTCAACAAGTTGACACGAGTACAAAATAATTTTTAAATTCTATTATTTTACCATTTAGTAAGCGGTTGAAACTTTGTCTTGTATACAAGACGACGGCGTTAGTGTATCGTACTATCGTTGTCTTGTATAGGTGACAACGGCGGTCAAAGGGTTAATTATTATCAATTTTATAGGAGGTACATGCCCGAAATTTTAGTTTACTTTATCAGTACAAGTTTACTTGTTACTTCTCTGTTGGTAACTGTAAGCTTACCAACATTATTTACACAACACCGAGACAGAGTGGTCAATCGGAAGGCTGTCTCCGCTGAAAAGGGGTACTCTGTCACAGTGTTTTCTAAAAGACTATACAGCAAAAAATATACGTTACCTACTTGAAAATAACTATCAAATTGTTTACTTTTATGTTGTTTTTAATTTTGTATTTAGCAGACGTATGCGAATGAAATTTACAATTCTGTAATTGAAAGAAAAATGGAAATAATTCTTGTTCAAATCCCGCTCGACGCGGATAATTTATCCTACTGTTTTCCAGGCTTATGTTATGCCATGGCTCAGGGAGCCTGGAGTCCGCTTTGGCAACATCCCATGATATGGCGTAGACCCTAGTTTTATGAAAACGACTGCCACCTGATCTTCCAACGCAGAGGGTAAATTAGGTCTTATCAGGATTAGTCTGGTTCCCTCCCCTCACCATGTTTACCTTCACCGAAAAGCGATTGGTGGGCATTTTCTCGAGAAGAAATCCAAAAACATATTTTTCTAAAACGGGGGGGTCTGTCAACAGTCCACGCTCTATACCAAAAAGAACATAAATCATAAAATTAAGAAAAATAAACAAGCAGAAAAAAGTGTTGATAATTGTTTTCCCATTGTTATCGGCGGCAACACGCGTCAAATCCTAACAACATTAGCGTTTCGACACGAGACCGAGTTCCTTGATTGAACAATAAGTACTTGAGAGCACATGCGTGAACTATGTACAATGGGTATACAATTTCACGTTAGCGTGTTGTAAGTTAGGGACGGTAGGACAAGGAAAAACAGTGACTGTACAATATCGTGGTCCCCTAATAATAGAGAGATAGCCTGGCTATGGCGTCTGACGCAGCAGGTCTTATAGCGACATCCATTTTAAGTTAACTTAACAGCAATTTAATTAGTGTCTGACCGAAGTTTCGGTCACGGTATCGGCCTAAAAATCATGTTTTGGCTAATTGTTCGGTTTCGGCCAAAAACCAGCTGATCCTTTCGGCCGCGCCGAAACTTACAATATCGTACTTTCAGGTCGCGTATGACCGACGTCAGGTGAGCTCGGCAATATGACGTCATAGGATAATGCCAAAATTTCAATTCGAGAAAAGTGAAATCGGACCAAGGAGATGTTTCGTTATTCATATACCTATTTAAAAAAAAACCGCTCACTCACATTTTATCAAACCATTTATCAAAGGTTCGATTTCGGTTACAATTTCGGCTGAAATAAGAATCAAACCGAACCTTCGGTTTTGGTTTCAGTTTCGACAAAAAAACATGCTTCGGTTGGACACAAAGTTTAATAAATGTTCAAGGCACAGTCCCTATTAGTTTCATACTGATTTGTTTAACTATGGAATCAAACATATTATGGTTTTTTCATCAATTTCCGTCGAACAGGGCCCTATTTCCCTATGTAAAGAAAAATCGACATGTTTCAATCGTCATCGTCAACTAATACTGAGACAGCTCGCCTAGTTTATCATAGTTATTTTCATAGTGTTATGTCATACGGTAGCCTGATTTGGGGCAAGGTAGCTGACATACAGGCTTTATTAGTTTAACAAAAAAAGAGCCTTTCGTTTCATGTAAGGTAGGTAAATGTGTATCAGTAAACGAGCTATTTAAAGAAATTAATATTTTAACCGTAGGATCTCAATATAATAATATGTATGAGAATATAATCCATGTTATTAGAAACTTAGATTCATTCAATATAATTTCTGATGTCTCTTGCTATAACACTAGAAACTAAAATAAGCTAGCTATCAGAAAGTGTCGTGTCTAAATATTGTTTTGGACAAAGAATTCATTTATATACATATGCATGTATAGAAATGAATTCTTTGTATAGAGAGAGCTGGAAGATACTCCACCAACACATTAATGGAATGTACTACTGCTTATAGTAAAGGACACAGTTCACGAAAGAAATCATTAAAGGTTTGTACTTATATCGTATAAAACCGTATTTTTTCTGTAGTCCTTCAGTTTCACTATTTTATTTTTATATGGTTTTTTATAGAACCACATATTGTAAATATAGTAAAAATATTTACAATATGTGGTTCTTTTGTAATTTGTTTTGAAAAATTAAGTCCCGCCGAGTTTCTTGCCGGTAATAATCTTCTCGGGCTGTGGTGTAGGGTTAGAACCGGTAGTGGCTTTTTTGACGTTCATAAGTGCATTGCAATGTTTATAAATTGAAAAATAAAAATATTTATCATTTATCAATAAATACTTAGGTATAATATTGTATTATTATTTTCTCTTGTAACTGTATTTCATCTGTGTGCGGTGTGCAATAAAGAGTATTGTATTGTATTGTATTGTAATATTGTCTTCTGTTACCGCGATTGTTATTCATTGAAATTAAACACTTTAGAACGGATTAATCGCGTTTATTAACACACAAGTAACTTTTTTGAATGACGGGAAGAATTCGCATTCTCTCAGTCACCATCTAAATCCCTGTGATAACGAGTGCTGCAAAGGGCTCGAAACTTAGGGTCGTGGTGTTAATAAACGCGATAAATCCGTTCTAAAGAGTTTAATTTCAATAGATACTCGGGTAATTTTTTGGCGAACGAAGAGTTAGTGACATATCGTCACGTCCCGTTCTATAGAGAGTCCCGTATACTGCAGGAATATCCGGAAATTATATTTATGAGCATATAAAATATTAATAACACAACAGTGTTACATACAACTCATACAAGTTCATCACCTAGGGCCATATTAGACTATACCGTATATGATCATAACTGATCATATCTCTGAACATAGATAACATACCGTCTTGGAGAAAAAGGGAAGCATATAGATCTATGATCAACGATATTTGATAATGTAATATAGGCGTTAAAAACAAAACTAACTAAGCCAAAGAAGCGGTTAGTATTTTTTATTTGCGGTGCAAATCAGAAATCCGCATTGTGAAGGTTCTTTTTTTTGTTTGAACGAGGAAAACCTTCTAGTTAACATATTTTAATTCAGGTATTTAGTTAAGGATATTTTATAAATATGTTGAATGTATGTATGTTCTGTGTAGATCGACCATTTTATTTAAATAATGCTATAGTTTATTTATATTATATTAAGCATAATAAGAGATAAAAAGTGTACAAGAAAAAAAAACTTACCCACAAAGGCTCTATTAAAATTAAAGAAAGAAATCAATTTTACCTCCCACTTGACCCACATAAAAAAAAATGCCCAGATTTTTGCAGTATTCGAGAAATAAAGGGGACTTATCTAAAGCAATATCAATATGCATTTTAAATAGGTACCTTCGTAACTGCAGGTATTATAGGTAATAAGTAACTTTCAATAGGAACTTAAGTAATATCTAAAAAATGTAGGTATTTACTCATAAATAATACATAATTCATTTTACCGTCTTACTATTTTTAGCACTACATGTTTAAGTATCCAGTTTTCAAGTATTTGTTGACCAATCGACCATCAAAAATAAAGTTACCAAACAAAGCCGTACTTAATAAGTAAAGTAACCCATAATAACGAGTAGGTACAAACCAATTGCCAAACTTTTTGTTTGACCGCTAGCTGGACCGGTTATTACTCTGATACAAACCAAATAAAGCTTATAAAATCATTAACACTAAAACTAAAATAAATTTAAGACTTACCTAGTTTCACCCCGTAGTCCACAAGATCGAATTTAAAAAGTTAAATAATTAGACAGCTTATTTTTTTAAATCCTGCAACGTGCGGCTGACTCGGATGCCAGCTAACGGACGACTGGACTGGCGCGCTTTGGTTGAAAAAAAGTTAAGCGTACAGTTCGAACTGTTCGAAGTACTAGTTGGAGTACAAATGCGCGTTGAGTGTTGAGTGCTAATTATTGACTTCGGCCCATATTACACTAACATATATCTTTGATCATAGGTCTATATATGCCTCCCTTTTCTTCAACTTGAAGAAAAAGGGCGGCATATAATCAGATATAATTATAATCCTTTATGGTATAGTGTAATATGGGCCTTCGAAAGTATTAGTAGCATATAAACAGGTGCAATTGCAGATCATAAAGTAGACTATGTTATACAGGGCGTCCCAAGACTATGAGACGTGAAGGGAAAGTACCTTACATATCGTAATGGGCATATTTTTATTTTGTTGACGTTTTTTTTTCGCGTCAGATTTGTATGAAATTTGGTGGGTAGGTAGAGTTCCTTATTTTATATGGGATGATAAAATAAGTACCTACTCCAGATAAAAAAAAAATGTTTGCATCTACGGTTAAATTACAAACTTAATTCAGAAATTATGCTGTACAAATTTTCAAAAACCGTTCATCCAATCAAGTTCAAAATAATTTTCCAATAAAGTTCTTATTGAGTCTACTTTTGTAATTTATTTCATATTTTTTGAACTCATAGTTCAAAAGTTAGAGGGGCGGGGGGGGGGCACATTTTTTTAAACTTCTGGAGCGATTATTTCTGAAAAAAAAACTGTTTTTAGAAACCCTCATTATTTTTTCAAACACCTATCCAATGGTAAGTCACATTCTAGGGTTGAAACGAAAAAAAATCACCCCCACTTTACGTGTACGGGAGGTACCCTAAAAAAATATATCCACTTTTTATTTTACCACTTTGTTGGCGTGACCGATATACATATTCGTACACAATTGCAGCTTCCAGTCACTGAGATTATCCGCGGACGGAGGGACAGACAGACATACTTAGCGAAACTATAAGGATTCCTAGTTGACTACGGAGCCCTAAAAAAGAATTATTCTTAAGTAACATAGTATTTCAAAAGAAAGGAACAACTTGAAATTAGTCATTTTAATCAAATTAAAAATACATATGTGTAGAACCCTTAATTTGACAAAAAAAAGAGATGGTCGTGAGTTCGATTCTGGCTGGAAAAAAATACAAAAAGAGGGTCGAAGAGTGTGTATGACCTGTCATACATTACCAAATTTAAGGGTTAGTGTAGACATGTTTTTAATTTGATTAAAATGACTAATATGAAAAATGTACACTTCCGTGAAACGGCCGACGTCAATTAGTTTTTTAGAATATCTTTGAATGCAGTATAACCTACATTTTTTAAAAATCACATAAAGTCTTCTTTCACCAAAATAACCTATCTACGATATTTAAGGTACTTTCACTTCATTTTAGTCTTGGGACGCCCTGTATAGATACATGCATTAGCATTACTATTATATCTATGATTATTAACTGCTATTGTCATTTAAACTATCATTTCTTTAAATACGTAACGGTTATTCCCTGTTTGCTTTAAATGCAAATCACTTTATCAATCTTTGTTAAAACATACCTAGGTACCTGTGTGATTCGGGCTTCAAGTAACACAGGGCGGGGAGTCAACATACGTACCGTTTCTCCTTTGCTGAAGTACACGCCCATACGCGGCTCTGTGTTGTCACTAGTCCGTACACTAAAATCGTCAGTACAGATTGTTTTTTTTTTGTTTATCATCTTTTTCTTGTCACGGTCTTGCCATGGTTACGGTCTCCTGGGTCACTTTTAATATGACAGTTTTGTGTCATTAAAATTCATACATGTTTTTTTGGTAGTTATTAACTTTCCATGATGGGCCATCTACCAAGCAAGTCAGTAAAACATACTACAACGATTCTTCAAACAAACTGTGCTACATTTGTCCCCTGCACGCCTACCACGAACATCGAAAATTGGCATTGACGGGACCTCTTTGTCACTCCAGTATGCAAGTGTTACAGAGATGGAGATACAAATCCGCAATCGTTCGATTTTCGTGGTATAGGCCCTGGCTGGTGGGACAGAATAACAAGAATAAATAGTTAATAAAAGAACTGGATACCCAATAAGCCGAAAAAAATAACGCCGTAAAAGTGCAGCAGTTGCGACTCTTTTTTGTAGTCTTGTTTAGAACGAACGTGACGTTTCGTTAAGTGCCAAACACTCCAAACAACGTAATATTCTGTAAGCTCTTTTTCGTACGAAACATTTAACATTTGTATCATTAACAATGCAAGTTCGCTAATGTCATTCTGAACCACATTTTTTGACGTTTTTGCTCTGCTTTGTGTGTCTATATCTTTTAATAAGTCAATGTTCGCCTCAAAAAGTGACAGAATATTTTGTCCGGTAAGATCACGGAAGAATAACTAAAGCATGGAAGTAGTACAACAACTGTCAAATGACAACAGAGCGCCTACCACGAACCGCGAACGAAAGTATACCTCCCTTTCGCACTTGTGATTTCTCACTCAAGTGCGACAGAGAGGTGAAACTTCGTTCGTGGTTCGTGGTAGGCCTTCAGTTTCTAGCGGCCTTGAAATTGGCAGTCGATTTCTCAAATGTAGTGAGTCTAACCTAATAATGTGGCTCTTACGACATTTGAAAAATTCACTATCAAAATATGCGACTAATTTAAGTTGTAATGCATTGATACCGACTACCAAATTACGACGTATTTAATTTGGCTGCTTGGACGAATTGCATCAAGAGATCAGCAAAACTGTTGATAACCTACGGAATCGGTGAAATAACAAACACATATACCTATATCTCTTTTTGACACTTCCTTGACTTCGTAAGGAAGTGAAGGACGGGCTTATGCCTTTGATGTTCTTAGTTTTGACGGGGGGCTTAGATAAGATGTGGCTTTTCCGTCTACCTTCTAACGCGATGGAAGCCGAGTTGCTCGAAGGATTTAGGTAAATATAAATCAAAGAAATATCTATATGTTTATATTTTATTAGCAATTTTCTCGTTTCCTTTATCCTGCAACACCCACATGAGTTGTCCTAGTGTCAGCAACTGGGTCTCGCCTCTTGAATGCAGCTCGAGTTTTGGAGGAGTTTCTAAGACTCCTTTCCCGCATACTATCACCAGCGGGTAGCCCATTCTGCGAACACATTTGGTATACAGGTTTATTAGTATAGTAGGTTTATTTTACAGTACCTACACATGGTGCTACTTTACCGCCCTAGGGCGATTATGAGCACTTTCCGTGCCTGCATCAAATATTCAAAAGTTCATATGTACTGTAAATGTAATTCGCACCTCGTGGCGGTTTTAAACACTCCCTAAGGTCGTGTTTTATTTTATCGCCACTCGTTGCGATTTTCCACTTTTTCGCCCTTGTATCGTAAATGTACGATTAAAATTTAAAAATATGAAATCGTAATCAAATTACCAAGCTTAATTGAAGGTCTCAGTTTTATCACAGAATAAGTAATAGTACTAAAGTACAGAAGGCTCTCTCTCCTACGTTTGACGTTTAGCTTGTCAAGCATGCAAATGTCTAATATCCATAGACATTAGGGTTGTCAACATGCTGCCAAGTGCTGCGTGGTAGTACAGATTGCTATCATTACCATACGTGATTATCGTTTGTTTCATAAGATGGCGATGGCTTCTCTGGAATATTTTTTGTATTTTGTTTGCAAAATGTTGATTAATGTGTAGTTTTTTTTTATATAGCTAATTTGATAGCTATAATTGTGCAGTAAACTCGAAGCAGTATGCAGCTAATGAAGAATTAATCCTGAAACGAGTCCAGTCACTTCTTTAGTCACCAAGCGGCAATCCCGGGATCTTGGCCCCCTGAGAAACTATATTTTAAGACTTATAGCTATAAACATAACATATAGCGAAGTCAATTACCGAACAACGTCGCCCAAGTGGCAATATACTATTCTATTTATATAATATACTAAATAATAATAATACATGACACTGGCAAAATTGTCCAACTCTCGGACAGAAAGCCATTATTTAAAAGAAGAAGATTACCATACGTCGCATTCCAGCGGGCATTTTGGGGCAAGTCATTTGGTAAGCTTCACAAATCAATTTTCAAGTTGATAGAAAAGTATTTTTACTTAGTATTTGGTACCTAATATTTGTAATATGCAATTCCAAATACCTTAGCAACTAAGGGTGTACGTTAGTGTGCCTGTTAGTCGACCTGCAAATAGATCTATCCGGCTCTTTGCTCGCATATGTGCGCTCTTAAATGAACGTTTAACGGCCTTCTAGTCGGTAGTGACACTGCTTACGAAGCAGGAGGTCCCGGGTTCGAATCCTGGTCAGGGCATTTATTTTATGTGTGTGTTATTACGAATATTAGTTCCTAAGTTGTGGATGTTTTCTCATTATTCTATGTATTTAAGTATTTGTATGTATCTATCTATTATATACAGGACATCCCAAGACTATGGGACATGAAGGGAAAGTACCTTAAATATCGTAGATAGGATATTTTGCTGAAAGAAGACTTTATGTTATTTTTGAAAATTAGTAATACTGCATTCAAAAATATTCTAAAAATTACTTGCTTCGCCTGGGTATCGAACCGACTTTAATGTGAAAAAAACAACATCCCTTTTTTATGATGCCAATCGAAAGAATGGACAAAAAATTATAATTTAAGGTACTTTCTCTTCATGTCCCATAGTCTTGGGACGCCCTGTATATCGTCGCCTAGCACAACATAAGCCTTATTGAGCTT
Organism: Lathronympha strigana; assembly: GCA_949128165.1. Taxonomy (NCBI): domain Eukaryota; kingdom Metazoa; phylum Arthropoda; class Insecta; order Lepidoptera; family Tortricidae; genus Lathronympha; species Lathronympha strigana. The sequence goes on along the minus strand of OX421925.1, from coordinate 4,617,402 downwards.
ACCGTGGGACCAGGTCGGTTTGTGTAAGATTGTCCCATAATATTTATTTAACTCACTTGTCAGCCATAAGTATGCGTTTGCCGACTGTCATCTGGTGACGGTCGTCGTAAATGACGTCGTCGCGGAGGCCCGGCAGGGACGACAACTTGTCGAACAGCCCCAGCATCTGCTCTGAGTTATACACGGACCATTCTTTCGAGCCTTCCTGCAATAGAGAATAAATAAATGTCAATCTTGAACCTGAGGAACAAGTGTGTAACTTAGGGTATGGCCCACTAAGCGTCTGTCGAGCGTTGTCGTGTAATAAACTCCCGCGCAGCGCCGACGCAACGTTCACGTTGCGGCACCGCGACGCGAAGTTTCGAACGTCTATTGCGTTTATCGAACGTCCGCGTCTTGTCAGCGCTTATACAACGTCACTGCGAAAAGCGCGCCAAAAGAGAATACACGGTAGCACGATACGTTCTCAATTCGGTCAGTGTGTAAATAAGTAATTTATTGAATCAGGCGTTACTTTGCGGAATTCCATATTAATTGCGTCCGACACCGTTCACTTGTCACCAGTACCTACGACAAGATATCCTGCATCTCCAGAGGACGCCTCCTAGAGAGGCGAAACACGTGTCGAGTTAAAAAAAATGTTTATTTCAGATTTCTAGAATCCATATAGTTGTTAGTAGCCGATCCTTAACAAATATGTTAGATATAAAAAAATATGTTAGACATAAAATGCAAAAATAAAATTAAAATTACACAATAAGCACGTTGTGAGCAGCAGCTATTATATTATTGGTGGTGGTTTGTTATACTCGTATCTATTTGCGTATTATTTTTTGCGGCGGGAGGGTGGGAACGTTAATTGCATGCAAAAAATACGCAAGTAGGTTCAAGGTGTTGGCACTAATTGACTAGCACGTTTGGCGGAATAGCAAAGTAACATTAATTTCGTTGTGAATAGATTCTGACAAACACTTTTGTTGATGTTAAGGAAATTACCTACGTAGAAACATCGATATTGGAAATATCCTCTATGGAGTAGACAAAGTGGCGTAATCGAATTCACACTGGCCGAATTCAAAGCCTAGGTAACGTGTATTCTCTTTGTCGCTAATGTTTTAACTGAGTCTGTTGAGATGCGGTGGATTGCCTTGCGCTCAGTCCGTCGCAGTGACGTTATGCGACCGCTGACGAGACGCCGACGTTCAACAAACGCAATTGACGCTGCTTCGACGCTGTACGGGCATTAACCAGACGCTGACATTCGAAATACGCCACTGGCGTCGGGGCGCCGCAACTACGCAGGGTTTATTAGACGATACCGCTCTAAAATCGCTAAGTAGACCCGGGCGGCCCACTACTTTTTATTTTACCACTTTGTTGGCGTGACCGATATAGGTACATATTCGTACAAAATTACAGTCACTGAGGTTATCCGCGGACGGACGGATAGACAGATAGACTTGGCGAAACCATAAGGGTGCCTAGTTGATTACGGAACCCTAAAACCGGACGACTACGTAGTTTTAATATAGATTAAATCGTGAGATTTAGTCGATTGAAACTAAAACTAATTTAATTGTTAGTCGAACATTCTCACAACTAATTTAATCGGAACTAAATTAATCGTAACTAAATTAATCGCGATGACGATTGATATTTTTAATCGATTGATTAGTTAACAAAACGTTAATCGATTAATGCCCATCTCTGCCCGGGCCCTTAGCGTGTTCTGAACAAAATGTTACCTTAGGCCCAATAAGAATGGCTCGGTAAGGAGCGATAGGCTCAGGCCATCTCAGAGCCGTGTCCGTCGATAGCGCCTCTAGACTTGCCGCCAATAACCTAAAAAAAACAGTTTCAAGGTCAATCCACGTAAAAGTAAAAAAAAAAAAGTAACGCGAGTTACGACTTAATTGAGTGTTTATTTGAATTATAGATGCAAATGTATGATTCAATATATATCAAGGGAAAGTAACACTTATTTAGATATAAATCATAATTTGCATTTGCATCATGAATAAAGGGAACATGCAATAAAATGATGACTCACGTTACTGTTGCCGTGAATTGGCCCTTCACAAATAAGTGTAAATATATGGGTGTACTAATGTTACTCAAAAATATGTCCCATAGCAACTTAATCTGGTGTAACTATGGTAACATATTTATGAGATGATTTTCTCTCGATACTTACATATTTTTGCACTTGACTGTACATTCGTCAGTGACGCTTAATAATAATAAGTTATATAAGACTTTAGAACGGATTAATCGCGTTTATTCACACCATGACCCTACGTTTCGAGCGCTTAACAGCACTCGTTTTTACAGGGTTAAGATGATGATGACGAGTCCTCAGGTCATGGTGTTAATAAACGCGATTAATCCATTCTAAAATGTTTGTAAGAAAACGGTTTTATTGATAATTTATTAGTATTGGTATTAATTTGACGAAGTATAAATTTAGTGTGCGGTGTTTGAAATGTAAATAGCTGAACGCACTCGTGAGGTAATGCGCGTTGCACGAACCTTGACAGTTTATGCCACCCGTAGAAGATTTTGTGTCGATTGTCGATTGTTTCTCAAGATGGCGTCTTTTATATTTTGTGTGCAAAATGTTGTTTAATGTGTAATGTTGATAGCTAATTGTGCAGTAAACTAACGAAGCAGTATACAGCTAATAAAGAATGAATCCTGAAACGAGTTCAGTCACTCCTTTAGTCATCAAGCGGCAATCCCGGGATCTTGGCCCCCTGAGAAGCTATATATATTTTAAGTCTTATAGCTATAAACTTAACATATAGCGAAGTCAATTACCGAACAACGTCGCCCAAGTGGTAATATAGTATTATATTTATATAATATACTAAAATAATAACAATTTAATACTTGACACTGGCAAAATTGTCCAACTCTCGGACAGAAGCCATTATTTAAAAGAAGAAGAAGATTTTGTGTCAGCGGAGTGGACACCCCTCTGCGTGTAGGTTAAAGATGGTTGATATATCTACTTACCTCGTAATTCCTATGCCATAGCAGGACATGACGATGGGCTGAGGGCCGCCGGGTGTCACGTAGTTAGCTCCCAGTGCTTCGCTGTACCGAGTGCCTAGGACAAACGTGTGGCCCACCTACACACGAAATAAACACTATATAACCCACACATAGTGACAGTTTGGCAGTGAGTTAGGTAGTGTTGGGTAGGTAAATAGCGAAAGGCAAAATCTAGAATGGCGGCAGAATGTGGCAGATGTCGTATGCCCACTATAGACATAAAAAAAAACAACAGCAGTGCTAAGCTACTGATACACATGCTCATTAATAGCATGCTTATTAGCAAGCGGGGAAGTAGGAGGGGCCCCGCTGCCATCCCCTCTTGCTAATAAGCATGCTTATTAGCATGCTAATAAGCACAAAACATGCTAGTAATGAGCATGTGTAACAGTAGCTTTAATATATTGTATGAAATAATAGACAACGTTATAATGTATACTTTTTTAACATCGCTGTTAGTCAACTAATTGGCCGATAGAAGTGCTGGCGTAGAAAAAAGAACGTTCAGCTCGATCGACGAATCTCAAGAACGTAACCATATTCCTATTGGGTAATATTGAAATTACCTACTTTATCTAGCACGTGCGCCATCCCCGGGGCGTTCCTAGACCGACTAGTTCAATATCCGCATCCGGATAAGTTCCGCATCGATTTGATGCGCATCCCTGTTACCGATGACGGCCCCGCCGACTAAATAGATAGGTACGCGACTATACAGGGTGATTCATAAGTCGTGAGCAGGATTAACCCCACGATATCAGTGATTGATAAGTTATTATTTCAAACTAGACTTAACGAAATTAACGTTGAATTATATTAATTATAATCTCCTAATTATGAGGTAATTGATACTTAATTGATAGTTAAGTCTCAATTATCTCATAGTTAGGAAATTAAATTAAAATTAAATTTAACTTTCGTTAAGTCTAGTAGAAACAATAGCTTATCAATAAATAAATAAATAAATAAATATTGTGGGACAATCTTACACAAATCGACCTAGTCCCACGGTAAGCTCAATAAGGCTTGTGGTGTGGGTACTAGACGACGATATATATAATATATAGATACATATAAATACTTAAATACATAGAAAACATCCATAACTCAGAAACAAATATTCGTGATAAACACACAAATAAATGCCCTGACCAGGATTCGAACCCGGGACCTCCTGCTTCGTAGGCAGGGTCACTACCAACTAGGCTAGGAGGCCGTACCGTTATCAACCACTGATATCGTGGGGTTAATCCAGCTCACGACTCATGAATCACCCTGTATAGAAGCGGTCTAAAGGATACACCATTACGGTTTCTACACAGTATTCTGCGCGGGTTTTTCGAACTACCCGCACTTGATCTTGGTCAAAAGTGTCAAAATATTCAAGTGGATGATCAAAATCTGTTGGAACTGGCCATCAGGATCATGTTCTGTATTGATTTTTCGTGACATCTGTTCGATATATGAACAACTTGATATTTGTATCAATAGGTTATGGGCTCAGCAAGACTATTTTTATCAACAGGTTAAGGGCTCAGCACGCTTCCATTTCAAGTGCGGGTAATTCAGAAAATCCCTGCAAACGGAAGACATTAATGTGATATTCCATTTTCTTAATTCAAATATATTCCTGAAAATCAGTTAGTGTCACATCTGGGGCTTATTATTCTCAGAATCACAAACACATACCTATTTTTAATCTTGACAATAAATAAAATGTCTTATTTTTTCCATTATGACATTTTCGTATGAACCTACATGAGTATTATCAGTGTGACGTAGTGGAAACAAACATGTTGTATGAAAATTATATCATCAAGATCGAATATGCTTTAGATTCTGAAACTAATGATAAGCCAATAAGCCCAAGTATGTCCAGAGCTGACAGAATCAGATACTCCGGTTTTTTTTAAACGCCCTTAACCCTTAAATGCATGAATTATCAATATTGATTTATTGATCCTATAACTTCCTAAGTGACAATCAAATTCATCTTTAATTAAGAACTTACGACGATATCACAACGTCTACATTCCAAGAGGACTTGATTGTCACTTGTCTCGTTTTTGTATAATAAACGCATCATCATGCATTTGAAGGTCAAGTCAACGTTAACTCGGGAAGTCGTTACAGTATCTCACCTCAATACTATTGACAGTTTCAGTATGTCCCCCACACTCGCACTTCTCTCCTGTGGTCTTCCTACAGAGAGCGCAAAGCGATACTTTGTCCTCGCCCGCTACGGCCGGTAACTGCCATTCGTGGGACTCCGAGCCACCCATCTCGCCGCACGGGGCTGATACTAAAAACGAGTTACAGTTCATACAATTGCCGTGATCGGGTAGCCCAGTGGTTAGGGCGTCTGCCGCGAAAGCAAAAGGTCGCTGGTTCGATCCCAGCCCTGCTCACCTTGGTCACTTTTTCTGTAGTATATGACATCTCTTTCAATTTATGAGTTACAGTTTGTCAGAGATTCTTGCCATCTCTTTCGTATGCTAGTATTAAACTACCCCAAAAATGAGACACACACTGCTTTTCACGCCATCTATGAGCATACTAACGCCACGATGCCCCCAGAATTGAACACACGTCGGAAATCACCTGCTTTCCGCACTAATGTCAAGAGAAAGAATGGAGCATGGTTTTTTTATATAAAAATGTAAAAGCTGAAAAATAAAATACATACATATAAAATACATATACATATGTGCAGGACCATATTATATTTAGGTAGCTGGTTCTGTGCCCTGCCATTAAAAGGCATTTTTAGTCGAATGTATTCTAAATCTAAATTTCAGCTTTTACATTTTATATAAAGAACCATGTTCCATTCTTTCTCTTGACATTCATGCGGAAAGCAGGTGATTTCCGACAAGTGTGTAAGCTGACACGAGTCGGAAATCAACTTTACGCACGTGTTTCATACAATGTTTTACTATGCATTGTGCGAGTAAATAAACAAGAATGATTAGCGGAAAAGTTCAACTTTCCGTACAATTTAGCTCCATTAGAAAACGCAATTTTCGACTACATACAATGTAAAAGCCTTTTCTGTGCCGAAAAAACCTTTTTTCCGAAGATTTATGTACAATAATTATTTATGTTTGGTATAATCTTAAATGTGTAGTAGTTGAAAACCATTCAACTAACTAAACTTTGTTAAAAAAATCCAAGAAAATAGGATTATCCATTTGAAAGCTTCCACGGTCAGGTACACTGATGCACACGTTCAATTTGTAATTTGTAACCTCTGTTTTCCGTTGGTGTAAGTGGGCAAGCCGGTGGGATTCGAGTCTAAATCCTCCGCCACCATTACCTGCTCCTACTATATGTGTAACTAAAAAAACTACCTTTGTGTACTTCCAACCGCAATGTGTCAAACAGCCTCCTATATTCGTCTCCAACTCGCCGGTACACCTCAGCAGCTTGCTCCTGAGTATGAGCGCCGTAAGCGTCCAACATTCGAAAAGATCTGGCTCGCAGAACGCCGTGCTTAGGTCTTAGTTCATCACGGTATTTATCGCTAATCTGAAATATTTTAAATCCATATCATATTCAAGCGCACAATCTCTCAATGCAAATATTTTTAGACCTGAAGTTTCAGAGGATCAATCTACATTGTGACAAAAAAACAATACAAATTGTTGTACCACTACACGCACCTGACACCATGGTGACAACCCTAATGTTAATGTCATCTTGACATTTGCATGCTTGACAAGCTAAACGTCAAATGTAGGAATAAGAAGCTTCTGTACTTTAGTACTATTACTTATTCTGTGTTATAATGGCGAAATGTGAAACCAATAATCGCAATTTGTATTCGCATTTGCGAATATTCTTAAACCGATATTGGTTACATCACTTACATCGCTAGTACCTACCTACACACGTAGTTATCAGACAAGATAGTATTTGCCCTGCCTTTATTCAGTACCGAAAGTATAGAGAATAGTAATTACATATAGTCGGTCAATTTTAAACTGAGCCGCTACCGAATCCCCATTGTTCATTGTTTGCAAACCGCAAGTGCTGCTGCCTGCATCATAAAAGGTTCCGTTGAATTACGACTATATTATTATGAATTATGAATATAGCAATAAGATTAAATGTGAAAATTGAGAACTACATATTTAGCACGGTGGTCCCTAGGATTTACACGAGAAAAAGGCAAGTGTTTTTTTTTCTTAAGGAATAGAGTTGATTATAGCAAACCAGTTAAGTGTAGTTCTTTTTTTTGCATATTCGGCGCCGGCGCCACAGAGACTGATAATGCCATTGTTGAATACAATTGCTTTGTTGTACGCTAATCCGTAAGGGCTCAGCTGAAAAGAGATTAACTATACCTATAACAAATATTACAATTTAAATATTGACGGTCGGTAATAAGATATTATTTGTATGAAGTATCTTTGTGTAGTTTAACATTGACGTAGTTTAAACATAGATGGAAGCTGGCCGCTTTTTATCAGGCGGGATTTTGATGGTTTACGACCGATGAGGTATAAAAAAAACAATTCTTGTGTTTACATTTTCAACACCTGGGAGTTTTAGGATGCAGTTCTAAGCAGTACTTACTTGATATAATAAAAGTGGTAGTTGTTTGTAGGACAGCGGCCCAACATCTGCCAACAAGTCAGCTATAGCCTCCTCGTGTGTCTGAAACATACAAGCATTTTTTATAAAACAAAAAATTCAGGTTTTCTCTGCAGCAAGTGAGATTTAAATAGAGAGAGAGAGTTAAATAGATGTAATAAAAAAATGGAATATGATATCCTCTATAAAGCTTGAAGTCCCAGGTTTGAATTCTAATAAGATCTGTTTTTTAAGGAACATGGACTACAGATGTAGTGCCTAATGATTTTCCCTGATATTTTCTTTATGGGTGTATTGGGTTGATTTATAAAATTATAGAGATCACTCATAATTCCATCATCTTAAATCTCATTTCGAAATTATCCTGCATCAAAAAGAATTTGGAATGACTTCAATACATCCTAGTTGCCAAGTACCAAGTACTAATAGTATATACACACAAGCTTTGCTTATTTTGTGGTTAATCAATCAGTATAAGGTTACACCGAGTATTTATAGTCTAACAACTCTAGTCTGACAGTAAAATATATTTTTTATTTATATGCCTCCCTTTTTGCACTCCGGAAGATGGAAGGCAAATAAATTTAAAACAAAAGTCTATAGTCAGGCTGGGTGTGTCACACTATAAGTATATTTTCACAAGTGATTCAAATGATATAACAGTTAAAACTTACAGGAGCCAACACAAACTTCTTCCCGTGCCTATCCTGCACCTTCAACAGCTCCTCAGTAATCCGTCCCGTCTTCTCCCACAACCCGGCATTGGTCAACGCAGGCAGGGACACCCGCTGCCCGCCTGCATTCTCTATATGTCGTTTAACTAGTGCTTCTAGCTTGTCTAGAGCTCTCCGGGCCAGAGGGAGTAGAGCGAAGAAACCAGGGGATGTGGGACGGATAAGGCCACATTCTAGAAGCAGCTGAAATTGAAGAATTTTTGGTTTTTTTACATGAGAATATAGCCCAACCAAGGCCGGAGCCCAAAACACTGGTCTGAACTATCGCAGAGCAGACCAATGGACCAATTCATGCCACACTACACCAGGCACTTGATCGTAGATAATGGCGGCAAGCAGTCACAATCGTCAGCAATGACGGAGTAATGTAGAAGAGAGATACGAGTAGCCTGATCCCTCTTGCCCTTGATAGGAGGTCTGTGCCCACCAGTTGGAGGTAAATATGCTGAATTGTTTTTATTATATATTATGCAAGATGTTAGAATGAAACAACATGTACCTAAAGTCATTGACAAATGATCTGAGTTATTATCAGACTACATATGCAAGCAGTGTGCTTTGGATTCAAGGCCCATCATATTTATGATATTAGATCAACATGCCTCCCTTTTTTTTCACATGGAGGACAATATAGATCTATATATGAAAGTGTAATATGGGCCTAAACAACAGAATGGTAACTTCACAATTTGTATTTCTCAAGTCAATTGAATTGTATTCTGTTTTGAGAAATAAATGTCTTAAACCATAGAATACTAATAGACTAAAATCCCAAAAGAAGTCAATAAATTTGAAAATAAATAGATAAATACAGCGATATTACCAATCATTTCAAATACTTAAAAGGTGGACTAAAACTAATATGATGTTTTTTTACTAAAGACTTCCGAAATTTACCTATTATTGAGTTGAATCATTCGTAATTAGGTGTAAACAAAGATGTTTAAGGTGTTATAGAAGGAAAAAAACAATATAAGTACGTATTTTAATAAAATAAACATATAATCTGAATGAAACATAACCTTACCTTTTGACTTTTGCAAGTTATTTCTGTATTCTTAATTTTTGCATTCTTTGGTATTGTTAATAAGGGTTGAAATAACTGCGACACAAATCGCATCATGTATATACTGTAGTTTCCTTTGTATTAAATAAATCTGCTAAGGTAAAGAATTTACAGCTGATTGTTAAGTGTCACTGAGACTGACTAGTTGACTTAGTTTGCATGAAATGATAGCATATTAATACTTTAAAACTATGCTTTATTTCAATATAAATAAAGTACTTTTCACAGTGTAAGGTTTGTTCTCAAATACTGGTGAATAGCATAATTTAGTACCGCTATCTGAAAAAACTTTTGACATCTTGATTTGACATTTAATGCGTTTTGATACTGCTTAGAGTGCTTAGTGCTAAGATTACACCAGTTCAGTTTGTATCGACAGAATTTAATGCCAAAAAAATATGCTTTTTTCTCTCGCTCGCACCAGTTTAATTTTCTTTCGGTGCGAGCGAGAGGCATAACGCAAACACCCCATGTACATGGTACTGGCAATAGAAATAAGCACGCATATTTGGGAAAATACGCCATGACTAGTTTTCACTAACTTATATAATTTCAATGACGTACCTGTACAATTTCCTTCATCATTGGTAGTTTTAGCATAAAATTCATTTATTTATAGTTCGTCTGGGGTGTTAATAAAAAGTGGTATCACTCACAAAAAGACGAATACCAAAGTAATAGTTTTATCACACCACCTTCTCGATAAAGAGCTTTATGATATTTGTTAGGAGAGATAAAAATAAAAGTGACATTGTTGTGGATTCCATGCTAAAACGGAAGAAAAGTGCCCTTTTCCGAACTCGCGACTAAAATACACAGTGAAGAAATTCGCAGTCTACGGGTGTGCGGTGCGACGTACACTGTGCGTAGCTTAGTTGGTCAACCAACCAATCATCACCAAGAAGGTGATGGGTGTGTAGTCACAAAGTCACGATATCGAGTTTCCTCTGAGGTCGTGAATTTATCCTCTTTTCCTTTCCTTCTAAGGGTACACGTCCGGAACCAGAGTATGAATTCATATTATGAATTCGTAACGCACGGAATTACATACAATTTAGCTATAGAGTTGTGGAATCTTTATTTGAATAACATACATACAAAAACAAGAAAATAAATCTAACCTAAGAATAAAAATAAATAAAGAGGAACAATAATAATAAAGAACAAAAATGGATATTTAGACGACGGCGAGGTTGTGTGTAAAATATATCTTGCTTAGTAATTAATTTCTGCTCCGTCTTCGCAATCAAAGGCTTTGATGCATCTTCTGGTGCCTCTCACCCTCATGGAGACTGCACGAAATGATATTTGTACTTTCACTTTTAGCCAGCTATTGATCAATCAATTTCGCTATTGATCACACACGTTTTGATTTTTTCTGATTATCAATTTTTCAAATTGATCAGATCCGCAGTGTGGCCGGCAAACCGGGATCAGATACGGAATTCAGAATATGCATTCATACTCTGATTCCGGTGTGTGGCGACCCTAAGATCTGTATTCGATGATTAAAATTCGATAGGTCGGGTCAACACTGACATTGACCAAGAGTAGTAATTGCTTCCTCCTCAAAGGTACTGAAAGCGACAAAAAACAATACAAAACTTACTGTAGGTACTATTCATTTGTGATGCCAGCAATGTCTACCGCGAACTTCGGAAATTGGCATTGACAGGAAAACCTCTTTGTCCGTGGTATAGGCCCTGGGCCTGTACCACGAAAATCGATCGACTGCGGATTCGCATCTCCATCTCTGTCACACTTACATATTGGGATACAATACAAAGAGGTTTTCCCGCCATTGCCAATTTTCGGTGTTCGTGGTAGGCATGCTGTATACATAGGTACGGTCGGTGTACAAGCCTACGTAAGTAATTTGCAATTTACGAGTAAGTCAGTGACATGAGACTGAAATCACACACACAAAACCTACAATTATTTTTTCTCACGGATCGAGCAATGACCAATGGAGTTAAATCCCCACAGATTGTATAGGTTTTATCTATCTTTGTTTTGGAACCAGTCGGAAGTCTGTGCCTGTGATAACGTCGTAACGCGGTACTTCCCTTTCCCTTTATACAAATCTTAAATAACCAAGTCCACGTTTTCTAACCAAAGGTCTTTTGTGTTTTAGGGTCCTTTCATTAATATAAACGTGCCCTATTTCCAAAGAAAAGAGCCAAAAGGCAGTGATTTGTAAAAATCGGTGCACTCCATTAAGTTCATTAGGGTATTCTTCCAAAGTGCTAATCATTAGATAATGACATTGCTCACGCGTCAAATAGACCCTTAAGGAGGGGAGACACCGTGCCACATACGTCATTTGTGGCATGTACTTTCACTATGCGTCCAAAATTGTTTGATATGAATATGCCATTACAAGTTTTTCTTACAGTATAAGCGCGGAAGAGGCACCGAGAGTAATATCAAGTCTAGATTACATATAAATAGTTATATCTATGATAAGTATTTTTACTGTATGCCGCACTTGTGGCATTCTTGTAGTCTGCAGTACCTAATCGGTGAATAGAGCCAACGTATAGAGCAAATTGCTGTGTGTTATTCTTTATAGGAGCTATGTGCTCCTAGGGGTAGCCACGGGCGTAGGCCAAGTTTAGATTTCAGGATAAGTCCAGGAATTGAAGTTTTAGGAGAACAATTAAGTCGCTGTAGCTACACACTGCACACACACAGTCTCATATTCATGCTGCTCATTGTACCTCTATCGATGTCATGTGTCGCCGCGTATACGCTTGATTAGAGCAATCAGAGCTCAAATCGTTAATACACATGCTATAGTGCATTCGATCTGAAACACCGATTCCTAGCATTGAAAATCCAGCTCGAGCGGTTGGGTGGGTCGAGGCATATCGTGTTACTAGAATACACCCTCGATGTGGACCGGTACTGTGCTCGGTTGATTAGATTCTGTAATCGCGTTATCATTAAAAGCATGTTATGTGTAGCCACGGCGGCTGACAGAAGGCACATCTTTTCATAGTAGCACAGTGTGCAGCATGCCCAGTTGATACGAGCTAGCGGAACGAAAATTGTTACTTACATGCAAGTTTTGTGTAGGCACTACAGCTAGTAAGCCCGTCTGGCGCATGCCACATGCGGCTTTGTACACAGTGTGCAGCACGTTCACTTGATTAGAGCCAGCGGACCGCAAATCGTTACATGTAAGTTCTGTGTAGCCAATACAGCTGACAGTATGCCTCTCTGACGCATGCCACATGCGGCATTGTAGCACAGTGTGCAGCAATGCTCAGTTGATTGGAGCCAGTGGAGCGAAAATCGCTTAACCCGCGATAAGTGAAATACAGCCCGGAATGATCCTGCGGCGGGTTGTGTGGTCTGATTAACAAGCTGTTGGCGTCGAGTAGAAGTATACCCATGGTTTAAGGATGACTGACACTAAGACGGGACGGGACCAGCTGTCAATTTCTATAGAAATAATCACGTGACAGCTCGGAACCATCGGATGTCACATGACTTTTTATATGGAAACTGAAAGATCGTCCCGGCCCGCCCCGTCCCGTCTCATCCCGTGCCGTTCCATCCCGTTCTAGTGTGAGTCATCCCTTATCGTTTTAATGTGGACTATTACCTAGATACATCATTATTTTTTTCGTGGCTATTACAATAATCGAGTGATAAAGCAACTCAGCAATGTTCCCCAACGTCCTTAGCCTCAGTTGTAATTGTCCAAGTGTCTCTAGCTCTACCATAAGTCGCTATAGATATCGACACGTTACCTACAGTTGCATCCGGCTTCCACCCGCAAGTGCGAGCAAAATGCACTGATAGTGCGTTGACGTAGACGCTAGCGACTATAGATATTAGGGATGTTACGGAGGTGCGGCTTCGGCTCCGATTTACCGAAACTTTCGGCTGAATTCACACCTCCGGCTTCGGCTTCGGTTTCGTCTAATTTCAAGCGAACACCTCCGGCTCCGGCTTCGGTTTCGTCTAATTTTAAGCGGAGGTTTTAACGGAGCCGAAAGTCAGCGGCCCCGGCGCGCGGCGTGTGCCTAGGCGTACAAACAGGTTTTGACTTGTCTCCCCGGGAATCACTCTACGTGTTATACGACGATTATTCGACCTCTGCAGGTGCAGGGTGAACACAGGGTTGTCTAATACCTACTTCTATTAAAACTAAGGCAGAAATTTCGCCTCCAGTTACACAAGATCCAATGGGAACGAAGTCCACTTCTCAGGGAAACTGAATCAGGACAATTACAATTTTGTACAATTTTGTTTGCAATATTTTCCAGACCAGACTACTCGACAGACTCACTCGCGTTGTGCTAAGTTCCACCTTCACCTCCGGCTCCGGTTTCGGGTTCGGTTTCGGTTTCGGTTTCGCTTTTAGGTTCGCTTTCGGTTTCGGATTCGCTTTCGGTTTCGTTAAAACAAATTTAAAACCTCCGGTTTCGGCTTCGGTTCCGATAAAACCACCTCCGTAACATCCCTTATAGATATCTGCAGTAGATTTCAAACTCGTGGTAAGCACACATTGTTTGGCGTCAGGCTAGGTATAGGCAACAGCGACATCAACTTGCGATGGTCTGCGATCTCTGTCACACTTACATATTGGAGTGACAAAGAGGTTTTCCCGTCAATGCCAATTTTCGATGTTCGTGGTAGGCGTGTAGATTGCGATAGCACAGACTGTGAAAGTGTTAAAAGTCCACATATGCGAGCAAAACAGAGCGGGATAGACCTAATTGCAAGAGCACGCGAAACATGAAAAGGCGATAGCAGGCGGGCGCGTCAAAATACACTCCATAATCAGATAATTGCTGTTTACACGTAAACTACCATTTCTAGAGGTAAAAGCTTTTACCAGATTTAAGAACTAGTTATTACTTAACTATTTAACTAAGAATCAAGTTAATTAATTCAAGGGCTTCGACGTTCTAACCAAAAACATGTAAAAAAGGACCTATGTTTGAAAAATAAAAGTATCGAGGCTTTTGTTAAAAATCATGTTTTCACGTTTACCAGTTTGAAGGAAATATGTTGAAGTTTTATGTGTATGAATATCAGATACCTAGTTGTTATCAATATTGAGATCTGGTCAAAGTGGTCAAATTGCTATCTGGCCACAGTGGTCAAATTGCTATCGTCTGAACGATAGCAATTTGACCACTGTGGCCTTTTAAGTAAACGTCATAATTTCATAGAAGTTTAAGGTTTAAAATAACACTTTAAAGTTTGACGGTTCATTTCCATGGAAGAAATAACGTGGTTTGTTAAACTCGCTATATCTTGTCTCTCGCGTCTCGTTATCAGTTCACAGGTCATTTGCGCGCGGGTAATGGAACCCGCAAAAACGGCCGATCCCGCGTCGGGTCGCCGGTACACGCGTACACGGAGTGGATACAGTTCCGAACAAAGGTGAAACTTTCGTGTTGGGTTGGCTCAACACACTATCATAATAATATTATGTACTCCTATTAGTACTTTTAGTACATAGATACCTGGGCGGTCGAGAGAAGCTAAGAAAACTTATAAATACCTAGTTGAAAACTCAAACAAAATGGCATTTTCGCGAGAAGAGATGTTTTTTATTATTTATTCTTTATTTATTTATTGGAAAACCTGTTGGTTTGCACGTAATACAATGTTAACAATTTGTATAAAAACGAGAGACCAATTACAGGTTTTCACTGATAGCAAGGTAGATTTTTAAGGTAGGTCCTACTCAGAATAACGAGTTCTTTCAGTCTAGGAAAATAGGTCTTAAAATTGGGAAACGTTTTACTTACGTGTTTTCCATGTCGTAACCGCTGTACAGTCGCCATCAGATATATCGGAGCGTTCGAGGTGGTCAAAAATATCTGAAGACGCCTCTATTGTCAAAACGTTAGAGTGCTTGTTCAGATATTTCGAACGCCTCGGACGCTCCTATATATCTTATGGCGACTGTACAAATCGTTTGAAAAATGGTGGATGGAAAACAAATTCCTCCTAGTAGGATCGAAAGAGCTCGTGATTCTGAGTAGGAAAAACATTCTCTACTTAATATAGCTATATACCTTACCTACCTAGCTTGTATTAAATGTTATTTAAGGATGAGTCACACTATGACGGGACGGGACGATCTGTCAATTTCTATAGAAAGATCACGTGATAGTTCGGAGCCCTCGGATGTCACGTGACGTCCCAGTCCTCGGGTGTCATGAAGCGAATAGGTAATACATATACATATTTGGATGCGCTCAAGCTTATTAAGTTGCTTCTGTATAATATCAATATAGGAAACGTCAGCATAATATCAAATTGGGATGGGATTACGCGAACGCAATTTCTTATGCACTATGGGTTCTTAATGAACCCATAGTGGCAAACATCTTTCTGCTGACAGTGCTGACCTCATTGATCTTTATCCGAGTGCGGTGCAAAAAGATACCTAGGGTTTTGACTTGCGCAGAGTGAGGAATCAAGATACCGTTGAACCTTAGAGTAACACAGGCTTCCAACATGTTGGAAGGGAGACTGTTGTTTTTAATACTACGATGGTGACAAACAAGCATACGGCCCGTATGATGGTAAGCGGTCACCGTAGCCTATGGACGCTTGCAACACCAGGGGTGTTACATGCGCGTTGCCAACCCTTTAAAAAAAAGGAGGATTCGCTGAACAGCTAAACTAAGCTAAAGCTTGACAGCTAAACTAAGCTAAGGCTTTGCTCCGTGGGTCCTCAGCTGTCAACACAGCGAATCCTCTTGGAGCTCTGGCGACCTTACTCACCAACAGAAACACAACACTATGAGTAGGGTCTAGTGTTATTTAACTGCGGTTTTCTGTAAGGTGGAGGTACTTCTCCAGATGGGCTCTGCTCCAGATTTGAGCGAGACGACATTCGTTGTGCTGTGCCCTACCACACTACACGATATGCATCCGCTGTGCCCATACCTCTCTTAAACGTGCACACAGACGCACTGCTCACACATTATATACAAAAAGCAATCTGTAATTATGATACTAACACATAGAAATTACTTCTATAGAAGACAAAACGCCCCATTCCGTCCCTTCCTAGTATAAGTCATCCTTAAGGCTTAAGACCAAGCTAGATTTTTCTCGGCTTTCGCGCCAACTGAGCGCATGTGGCGGGGTGGTGTGTGGCGCACCGTGACACACAAGACAGCATATGTATGTTATTAGAGTTACTCCTTCAGACGCATACACTACACATAAATTATATCAATGTTTTTTTTGTTTCTCAAAGTATGATTAATCGGTTACCAGTGCTTTGACACTTTGTTAAACGGAATTCCTTTTTTTTTAATTTATTCATAACCATGGATACATAGTCCTTCAGTCATGGAATTCCTTTCTAAATCGAATGCTGCCACCTAGTAGTTTTCGGTCGCCGGGCCGATGAACGGGCAGTGTTGCCAAACAATTACGTTTCTTCACTTTAGAATAAGAAAAATATAATGTTTTACAATTTTATAAGTAGCTTCGTGAGAACTATTACAGGAAAGATCGGGCCAGACGGATGTGTAAAACCGCATTTAGCATAATTTCCAGCACACCCCGCATGCGTGGCCCTTCATCATTCATCAATCAGTCCTGAATGCCACGATGAATTATTTCGACCAACACCTGGTCGCAGATTAAACGCTTCAAGCAACGTGATTAGTGGGAGTTCTCTAATTAATTACACTGGGTTTAGTTTAGATACTGCTACTTGCACACAAAATGTTTGGCAATGCCTTAAGAGTCCTCATTCCTTTAAAAACGCTTACGAATTTAGCAAATTTTTGGTGAGATTTAACATAAATAACATTACAATAACATTTTCTTCATTTTACTATCTTCAATAGGGCTTTTGCGGTTAAATGGCATACCTACAATTTGTATGTATTTAAGGAAGTATTTATTAAGATTGACTCAAAAATCACTCACATACATAAAATTATAGCAATAAATTATTTTTTTAAATAAAAGGTTTTGGCTCCTTTACTATGTAAAATTAAGATCAGAGTATCATTTACGAGTATAACAGTTGGTTAAAATTACCTACCTATAGTTTTGTCAAAATTCGAGTTACCTACTATTTACTACCTTTTCTTTTTGTATACGTTTTTAAAGCTGACACAAATACTTATAGAGTAAATGGCTACTTAATGACCTGTTTACCTAGATTTTAATATTAGAGTGCAAGTGTTATTTTAAAAGTCAACCTCCTACAAAATTATGACATTTACTTAACACTTTCAATCTGTGCTAATGCTAAAATCGGTGTAAGAGTAGCTTAGTCGGATTCTACCAAACTTTAGCTGTTGATTATGTCAGTGATTTTAATAGGTCTGTCCATCCGGTAAAAGTCCACTTGATCATTTGGGCCACGTGGCCCTGTAGGTAAACTATTAACCGCCTAATCGAAACCACAATTTCGGAGATGTGACCGAAGAACCTTTTGCATAGACGAAAGTCGATCTTTTCTATCTCTATAAGCCACAGATTGTAACGAAAATACTGGTGACATCAATATCCTATTCTAATTAGGAAACAAATTGGACACCATACATTTTAGGGAAAGAGGTCGGTAGGTACTAGAGACGGACGCCCATACCATATTTCGACCGCACGGATATGTGTCAAGTCAATCCTGAATTGAGCGACTTCGCTCAATTTAGAACCAACCGTATCTACGGCCCTACAGTGACCAAAAGCGTCCTTACGGTCACCACGGCAACGGAGACAAATAAACATTTCAAAATCTTGCTACACTTTTTCCTTTTGAACGCGTCTCTAATGTCTCTAAAATATTTACTTCTATCTCGATGTTTTTTGGCCAGTTAGGAAGTCGGGGTGCGATTTTTGAATCTCACCGAGTGACTAATTCTCACAAAAATGAGTAATTTCCGAAAATTCGTATTTTTGAAACTCATCGATGACTTCTGATTCTCACGCATGTGAGTTCAATTCGAATGCCCCTACCCATTCGTATTTGAAATCATCGGTGAGTATTTTGACAGTTGACTTATGTGAATTGTGAAATCTGCCAAAGTTTGTTGGAATTGGAAAACAGTAATGTTGGAGATTTAACTGAATTAGCAGCGGGGCTCACTGTGATTTCGTGAATTTCGCATATTTGTGAAAAGAATGAGAAATGGCAAGCCTGGAAGATAACATTAAGATGACGATAACGGATAGCGAATATGGCATAGCAGCAATAGAATAGAACGAGGCCTTTGAAAAAGCGCATGCTGCGATAGAAACGTGTAATGGCATATTAAAAGGCCGATTCCGCTGTTTATTAAAGCATAGAGTACTGCACTATGCACCGGAGAAGGCGTCGAAAATAATAAACAGCTGCGTGGTGGTCTGCATTCAAAACTGTCGATCTTGGTCATGACAATGAAGATGATGTTTTGGATTTTGGCCTGTACTTACCTGATTTGTTGGCAAGAGAAGCTCTACGGGCATCTATAGTGCGATATTATTATTTGGAAGATTAAGCCACCTAGCGAGTAGGTAGTCGGCCTATTTGGTCACTTGCTGAAGTTTTTGTTCATGTTTTGTTATTATAGTGCACAATAAAGCATGTTATGAATATCTCTTCTACTTACATTGTTTTAAATTCCTTGTACGCCCAAGCAAATTACTTACATCAACCAAACTTCCATACCTACTCCAGTTAATCATAGTTCAGTTTTTGTCTACATGAGTAGGGTAAGGTTAATGTAGCTAATTCCATCGTACGGACTATTCTATCTAATGCTCGCCTGCATTGAATATGAATAAACACGAGTCAATAAGCAGCAGGCTATCCGTAGTTCATCAACTGAGTCGAGAGCTGCATACTGTGCTTATACTCAATGGAGGCGAGCATTAGATTGAATAGTCAAATTGACAGAATTAGCCACATTAACCTTATAAGTTATCCCCATTATGACATTTATATTAAACGTATTGAATCCGTGCAAAAAAGATTTCTGAAATTTTTACAATATAAGACTAAATGTACAGACTTCACAAACTTGTGTTACCATGATAGGTGTGTAAGGCATCATTTTATGCCCCTAGATCTTAGAAGAAAAACCGCCGATATAGTGTATCTAATAAAAATCCTAAATGGATCTGTTGATAGCCCTGAACTGGTAAAAAATATTAATATTCGTGTCCCTAGAGTTTCATCCCGGCACTACCGACCCTTATCACTCCCACCGACTAAACTAATTATCGTCAGAACTCATATTTTGTCCGAGCTGCGAGGTCGTTGAATAAACTATGCCAATGCAACGATGAACTAGCAGTAGTAAGCTGTTAGTAAACTAGTAAGCTGTTGGTTTTCCGAATAAAATAAAAAATAAAAATAAAAAAAAGTATAACATGGATAGGTTTTGCACAGACACTGCGCCTGTGCAGTTGTAAGGTATGCGGGCTGAGAATTTTTGTATGTATAGCATAGGTACATGTTGCTCTTCAATTAAAAAGAGGATGTAAATTAGTTCTCAAATGTATCAGTAAGGTACACTTACAATGATAGGGCAATATGGAACAGGCAGGAGGCAGGCATTAAAAAAAAAAAAGAGAAAAGAGCGTACTCCCACCTTAAAGGCCGGCAACGCACTTGCGACACCTCTGGTGTTGCGGGTGTCCATGGACGACGTTAATCGCTTACCATCAGGTGATTCGTTTGCTCGTTTGCCCCCTATAGCATAAAAAAAAAAAAAAAAAATTAGGTAGCTGTAGAA
Source organism: Lathronympha strigana (assembly GCA_949128165.1). Classification (NCBI taxonomy): domain Eukaryota; kingdom Metazoa; phylum Arthropoda; class Insecta; order Lepidoptera; family Tortricidae; genus Lathronympha; species Lathronympha strigana. The sequence goes on along the minus strand of OX421925.1, from coordinate 4,597,231 downwards.
ACTGAATGAAACAAGGGGAATTTGTGTAGGCTTTATATATTATTTCTTGTAATTTAGGTATAGTCTACCTACATAGGCTCATTTTAAACAATTCAATACCTCAAGTCTGTTTAGTTTAGTGTAAGCAACTTAATTAGATTAGGTAGTAGTCAATAGTTGCAATGTGCTTAAGTTGCTTATATCTGCTGTGACTTCTATTTTATAGAAAGTCAGTGTTAAAAGTTATAGTTATGGAGAACACTAGTCCTTTGCTCCTAACATAATTAACATTTTAATAAGACCGCCAATAGCCTTAATGTTAGTGAATGTACATTAAGCATCAAAAATATCTATACAACTCTCCCTTATTACAAAAGAAATAAAGCGAGAGTTGTGTAGGTATTGTTGACACTGACCGTACAGTCTGCAGCAGATGTAGTTAAGCATGCGGGGTGTCCAATATGATCTTGATGCACCCTTCTTTTGAAAACAATACGATTGTGCTCCGACCATTTTGAACACCTTGCCTGCTCTACTACTTCTGCTGCTAGCCATATGATTACTTATACATTGACAAAATCAATCAGTTTGAATTTCTCAACTAAATAATAGGCAAATTAAATAAAGCCTTACAAGATACCTATTAATAAAACATCAGTCTAAAGCTTCGAATTTTACATTAATACTTTATTATCAAGAAGTGCATTATAAGTATATTAAAAACATCAGCCTAAATATCTGAACTAAATAATAATCGTCTTATAATCTAACATCATACATAGAATTTTTGTATCAAATCACAGCACAAGTAGGTAGCACAAATTGGCAGGTTTCACAACTTGCCACTTTCATTTAGAAAGATTGAGAGATATACTGTATCAACTGTATGAGTTATCACTTTAAATGAGGTAGACAATCCAGTCAATTCAGCCATTCTACTTTATCATCATTAATAAATTTCTTTTTTGAAAGGTATGATCCATATCAGATTGCAAATGGTAGTTAAAGTATAAATACAAAAATAAAAGGAGCATAAATAAATAAGTTAAAATTAATAACTTAATTTTAATTTGGTATATACCTCCGGGTATAGGCAATTAGACTATTATCTGTTGGTCTACAAAAACATATTTTTTGTTCCACTCATGGTGTACAGAAAACCAATATGCATACAGTATTGTCTAGATACTTAGACAAGCTATGGAGAATGCTGATATCCAATGTTTGTAGGAAACTCCAAAAAAGTAGAGAAGTTGCATTGTCTGCTTGCCGCTTACCTGAAAGTACAAAAAAAAACATTCAGTCATAATAGAGTTCTATTATCAGCTATAAATTAGATTTTCAATGTATCCTGATCCTTTAATAATTATGTAACAGTTTGAGAAAACATCTGGAATTACAGATGTATGTGTATCAAAAATGGTGAAATTTAATTTGAATATGTTGCAGTCAACTACACAGAGGTGCACAACAAGTAATGTAACTGATTGTAATTTGATCAGTAGCCCTGTTGTGTAATATATTTATATCCTGGTCACAGCTAATAATCAACCTGGCAAAATGCATCAAAGCCTTCCTACAAGATATTAAAAAGGTAAACAGTCAGACCAATATAGTAGTTCATTTTTGCCTTAAATTACTAATTTTTATATGCTGGGAATTGGTGTGTAAGTTAGTTAGTTGGTCTTGGCATTTTCTGCAAGTTGACAACCATTGTGCACTCAGCAGCAGAAATTGCTAAGTTGGTAAGGTGACCAAAATGATTTTGGCACTGCCTAATTATTAAGACAATAAAAGTGTATTAGGATCATTGTGAACACCTTGCACGCTGTTATACCATTGGGAAATTTCTCTGATATGATTTTAGTTATAAATTTAACCTGAATGAAAGAATAACAATGAAAAGATCCTACCTTTCTCCACGCCTTCTAGTCCTGGAATAGCATTTAATTCGGCCGCTATATCCTGCCAAACTTTCAAAGTTGCTCATTGAGCTCATTCTCCCGCATAAGCGCTTGCAGCCGAGTTTTCTGTTATATTCCAACTTTCCTCTTTTGTGGGACTGGGACCGACGACGAGCATCTATAAAAGGGACAATAAACAATTATGAGGTTAAACAACACTATATATTACGATAATAGAACATATGCCACTAACAAATGTACATACCTTTTTTTAATACAACTGTCGCTTTCTTCGAGTAAATTTCAAGCAATCCTTGTAGTTCTGATAATAAAATGTTTCCAAAACTAAGTTTTCTTTTAAATTACACTGACTGACTGACAGGTAGGTACACCACGTTTTACGTTTGACCGATTTCATTGAACCTATTTTAAGTTATAGTATGAGAAATAAAAACCGGTATCTGCTTAAAAAGGAACGTCATGGGACGATTGTCTATGACTGAAGTTGTAAAATGTCTGCATGTTGGTAACCTGCGTGTGAGTTTCAAAAATACGACATTTGGTAATCGGTGATATCAAAGTCACCGGTGAAAATTTTAGTCACCAGGCGAGCTCAACTCACGAGTGAGATTCAAAAATCGCACCCCTGGTCACTCTTGCTTTAAAAAAAAACATCCCGCCAAAAATTTTTTTGTCTATTTTTTCCTATTTACCAGCGTTTTGTAATACCTTGTGGTGCTTTTACATGCTCGGGCTCTCGGCCGAATGATTCGGCCCACCCTAGTACACGCAGCGAACTTAAAAAACATGGAAGACTAATAAGCTCTAAATAATGACCCCACAAAACGCACGCCACGCGAGGCGGGGCTTACACAGGCACGCCAGCGTGCTGTTTAGTATACAAATGGCCGTCAGCGATGTGGTCAGTTTGACAGATAGCGTAAAATTTAATAATATATAATAAAAATGCCCTGTTGCGCTGTGAAATGGTGTCGAAGTCGCACGGAAAAACACCACAAATAAGATGGCATTACTTTTCATCTGTAAGTAGTTATTTTACATATTATTTTAAATGTCTTTGATCCGGGACAATTTTATATGGGGATGGTGTTATGCCAACTTTTGGACAACCATTGAAATTATAATACAGGGATATATTTTTTATTATAATTAAATTAGTTACAATAACAAATAAAGGATTAACAAATTAAAAAAGGGTTCAATCCCAATTTGTACGGTATGTTTAAAAAAACTTATTATACAACAATACGGAATACCTCAATGGCTCAGCTAGGGCTTTAAATAACCGGACTCCAAGTTTAAGATTTAGGTATAGATAGTGTAGTGAAAGTCTTAGATAATTTTATAACATCCATTTTATAAATATGTGAAAATGTTAATGGGAAGTATTTTTTCATACCTTTTCCAGAATGAAATATTTGCGTAATCATAGTTATTATTTTCTTTGGTTTACGCGTTTATTTTCATTCATATATTGCTTATGTCAATTGAATTATGCTGTTCAAGGCTTAACATATTTAACGACAGCAAGGGGCATTAAAATACGTGTCTAAGGGTTCTTATAATTGCCTGTAACTTCATGGACAAAAAAATCTCTTTTTTTATCTGATATATTTATGTGACTTAACACACCCACCTATGAATTTAAGAGTACGTTTGACCATATACCAGGTTATGAAAATGAGATCGCGAATAATTAGCACGGTTGCAGTATTATAGACGTTACAATATTATTCATATTAATTACATATATTAATAATCCTACAGCAAACCAACGAGATCAATAAAGTAAGTTATCTTTGTTTACTGAAAATTTGATTAAAATTTATCACAACAAAAATATATCATGTTAAACTTGCTCTTTATTGCATTACACCTGTCTATTAACAATATGTTTCCAATGTCACAGTTGTTGTGTCATCTATAAGTGTCAGCGCTCAGACCAATCCCACCGCACCACATTGACGTTGACCAATGATATTTTGGGATATTTGAGTTATTAAAACCGACTGAAAATTTTGACGAGCTTGATTGGCAGCGTAGCGTGCATGCGCATATCGAGTGTTTACCCCGTTTTATGTTGACAATTTGTTTGAAGCTCCTCTTCCATGTTTTTTAAGTTCGCTGAGTACACGCTCATTCGAGACAGACTATATAGATTAAGTTTAAGCCAGACCATAGACAATTTAAGCTTTTTCAGGTAGTTTCAGTGAGTTAAACTGTGTTTTAAATAGCTTTGGTTATTGAAACCATTTAAGACACTTTTTAAATAGCTTCACCCGACGTGAAATTATTTAAGACACCTTTAAACTCAACCAAACTACCTGAAAAAGTACTTAAATTGTCTCTGGTCTGGCTTAAGTTTTCTCTATATAGTCTGTCTCGAATCATCGTGTACTAACATGGCCGAAACATTCGGCCGAGAGCCCGAGCATGTAAACGCACGGTTGCATATCACTTTGCATTATAGCGAGCATGTTTTTAATGTGTCAGATAACAAAATCACTCGCCCTAGCTGTCTTCCGGTACAATTAATGTAAATATTTCCGTACCCTTTGCTTATACCACAGACTAGATACAGCATAACCGCTTATCGGGTTTATACGCCATTAAACAGGGAACGCGTGTCGCGGGTCGACGTGCCTAATGTTCCAACATGAAATCACATTGCTGATATGTTTTGTACTAAATAAAGGGAAAAAATATTTGGCTGTTCGCAAAACTTATGAACAACAACAACAACAACATGCTTACTTACAAATCATTTATGTGTAAATTGAGGAAATCACAAAATAAAACATAAATTACAATTACACCACTTAAATTGTGCTGTAATTGTCTTTTATGCTTGTTTTACGACTTCTTTTAATGTATTATAATAGACCACATTAAATTGTAACGGTTAACACTCACGTCTTTTATCACATTAGGCGTGACATGTTTCGACTGCATCGGGCAGTCAGCGTCAGACAGACAGAGTGATGTTGGCACTTCCGCGGCTCGGGCATCACTATGACTCACGAAAGTTTTAAATTAGGTATAAGTATAATAGTTCCATAAAATAGTGAAGCTGAAAATGGACTGTCTTCATTTCTTTCGCTACTAAAATAACCGTATAAAGACACATATAGTCTGACAAGCGAGCGAGCGCAGTAACAGTAGGACAAAAAAAACTATTTCCATCCCTTTTTTCAGGGTGGTAATACTAGCTTAAGAAAAAGACAGTATGATGCTCTCTATCCTACTGTTACTGCGCTCGTTGGGTTGTCAGAGTTTAGTTACCATGAGTTGAACGTGCCCGTATTCGACACCGAATGTGGCGTTCGGGAGTATGTCCGTCTCGCTCCTGCCAGAGTAATGGTAGGAGCGAGACGGACATACTTTCGAGCGCACCAGTCGCAATAGAATACAGTTGTGTGCAACTCATGATAAGCAGACAATACTTTTAACGGGGCTAGGTAAAACCGGCGTAACGAATGCTACCTAGGAGTTAGACTTTAAGGATGACTCACACTAGCACGGGACGGGACGGGAAAATCTGTCAATTTCTATAGAAATAATCACGTGATAGCTCGGAGCCCTCTGATGTAACGTGACGCTTTCTATGACGTGACGATATCAACATCTGTAAAACATCCTATAGAAACTTAGGTTTCATATTGCGTCAGACCAAGATCTTTCGTAACACAGCAGCAGTAAAGGCTCTATATAAACGCGCTTGTTAGAAGTAGGTTGGAAAGTGGCGCAATTATATGGAATCCGCACGAGAGTAAATACATCGCAATGGTAGAAAAAATTCAAAATAAATTTATCAGACATTTATATCTCAAAACCTACGGAGTATACCCTTTTTACCATCTGATGTACCCGACATTGTTTGTGCTCTGTATGGTCGGGTACACCAAATTAGAAGTAAGGTGGAATCTTGCACTGGCTACGTACGTATTTAAGGTGTTGCGTGGCAAGATCCATAACCCTGTGGTGCTGGGTTCACTAGGGCTGGTGGTGCCGCGAGGACCACGACGCCCCACCGCACCCCACCGCGCGCACTAACCTACTCGCCAATGCACCTCTGGTCAGAGCCATAAAAATACTGAACGGAGTCTCTTCCAACATCGACTTATTTAACTATACTTTGACTGACTTCACAGAGGTCACAAGTAAGCAATTGTGTTACCCAAATGTTGGATAAAATAACTTAGTTCCATTTGGAAATGTAAAAGAAGTGTAAAAGTTTATATTGTTAGTTTATAGTGTTTTTCTTTAAAATGTAACATATATCACGTGTAGGTTGTACCTGTTAGTGATATGTATGTATTTATTCAATAAAAATAAATATCTTTAGAAATTGAAAGATTTTCCCGTCCCGCCCCGTCCCGTTATAGTGTGAGTCATCCTTAAAGGATACGATATTTATACGACTATGAATTAAAATAAAAGCTGATTTGAAAGATTAATCAGTTTATGTAAAACAATGGTAAAATAATGTTGAAATATAATTTCTCAACTTTTTCCATTGTACCATATATCAGGCCTGGGGTTCGCTAGCAATCTAATCCCAAGATCCCAATGCGCTATATATTATTTTCTATAGTTTTTACGAACCAGATTTCCATTCTGAAGGCAATCGCCTTCGTGAAAACTTCCAATCCAACTTCTTACAACCCAGAGGGTAACTAGGCCTTATCGGGTTTAGCTTTCCTCACGATGTTTTCCTTCGTGGAAAATCGATTGTTAAAATGACATACAAAAACGATATCTGCGGGCGTGGGTGTGAAACGCATTCTAGGCCACTAACGCTCCAGGTTGTCCAATTTTTATAAGAGTTAAGGAATGGCGACGGACCCACCACAGCCACCCCATAACGCCGGCGCCAGACACACCGCTGCATTCCTCAAGCCAGAGTCATCAATTCATCATAGTTGTCAAGTGCGTCAACCGACATTGTATAAGTGCGCAAAATAGAGATGGAATTTATGGCAGTGCGCTAATGAACAGCGTGCGTACGTGATGCGTCACCACGCGTCCCTTCCACGCACCCGTTGCGCACCGGAATATAAACCCCGAACCCTGCAGCGGGAAGGCAGTTCGCATCCACCCTCAACCGCGTCATACCACTGGGCTCCGAATCGCTCGGGACATTCGCGATTGACTTTTCAGTAAGACTAAATTGTAAGATTAAGGAAATAAAGTAATTCCCAACATCCACATATTTCTTTGAAGAAGAAACCCTGCCACCCCGACCAAGAATCAAAACTTAAGTAATAAAAAATAATGCATATATTGAAATACAAGGAAACTCAACAAAACTCCAACAACAAAATTAGAAAACAAAAGCAATCAAAAGTCACGCGCCATCTTGCATTTGGCGTTTGGTTATTGCTCAACGTATTGTTTCGGCGGGAAAAATGGCAAACTGTCACAGCCAGCAGCAGGGAGTCATGCGTGAAACGGAAAATGTTTTTTAAATTTGTATTGGCCGCTCCACACAATGGGCCATGTTAAGCGATGATAAAGGACGCAGCTATGAGAAGGAGGGGTTACGCAATACTGCCTGCTTACGATTTTTCAGACTCAAGCCAACTAGCTTCACGTTTTAACTTTATTCGAGATGAGATAAAAAAGACCGAAAGCCAAGAATTATTTAGTCCTTCTGAATGCTGTATGTCATGTAAACATCGGTATCAACGTTCGAATTTCATAGCATTCGGTAAGGATACCAAATAAATAAATACATTCCAATATTTGAACGGTATTACGTTTAATAAGTATAGGTACATTTTGTTTCTACACTGCGGTAAACTGTACATATACAAGAGGTTTATATTCTATATATGTCATAATAGTAGTTTATGTGATTGTATATAATGAAAGGAGCTAAAACTTGAGTGTGGGTTTATGAAACGAGGCGGCAGCCGAGTTTCATAACAACATCACACGAGAGGTTTAATGCCCAATTATTTACAATTACACACACACTGCTTTATATACACATGAGCTCTCCACGATGCGTTCAAACCGCATTTCGAATACCGCCATTACTACTTATGAATGAAAACATTTGTGACATTAAATTTTTGGGTTTACCTTCGTTTTGTCGACGAACTTTTTGCCTAATTTCAGTTCGCCTAAATTCAGTTTGCCTAATATCACTTGGTATACTTATTCGTTTCGTCGAATTTTCATTACATCGAATTTCGTTTTGCCTAAAATCATTTTGGCGAACGCCCGTTTCGTCTAACATTCATTATACCTAATTTCAGTTTACCTAATATTATTTTGTCTAATATTCAATTGGTATAATTTTTTTTGATCTAATGTACTTAATTTTTTTTTCTGCCACCCCTAATAATTGGCGACCCAATAGGTCGACTCTGGGTTCATTTCTGATATAGGGGCACGCTCGCATCGCTCGCGTGTTGTTAGTCACAATTCAACCTAACACTCCTCCTCGCTTCGCTCGTCTTCGTACCTAAACTGACTCTGGGATCATACCTGGCTTTTTGCTTCCGATTATTGGGTTGGATAAGTGTCGACCCCAATAATTGGCGACAAAAAAGTTGACTCTGGTAATATGTTTTCTGAGATGGCACGCTCGCTTCGCTCGCGTGTTGTTAGTCGCAATTCAACCTAACACTCCTCCTCGCTTCGCTCGTCGTCGTACCTAAACTGACTCTGGGAACATACCTGGCTTTTTGCTTCGTGAGGGTGATGGTGAGCTAACAACTAATTGAAAGTAAGTTTTTTATCTCGCTCTTTACTCTGCCCTAGCCTAGAAAACTAACGAGCGCGAGCTAACCAATCCGGTTGGTCAAGTAAAAAAAAAGGTTTATTTCTTATAACCTTGCTTAAATGTTTTTTCAAGCGGTGGTATCTAATTTGTTGATTAGTAGCATCTATTGGTTATTGGTTCCGCTATGTTTGGTATATCTTTTTTCGGCAAATCGATAATTAGTCAAAATGACAATCGACGAAACGATAATTAGGCAAAATAATATTCGACGAAACCATAATTATACAAAAAGACCATTAGGCAAAACGACTTTCGATGTAATGATTTTTGTGTGAAACGAGTTTATGTAAAATGACTTTAGACAAACCGTTGATTATACTAAACGTTTTTAGGCGAACTGAAATTAGGCCAAAAGTTGTTCGACAAAACGAGGGTATACCCAATTTTTGTCATTTAATTTTTAAAATTCATAGACAAACTAGAGTTGACCGCAATTTTCATATCGCTCGATAGAGTCAAACCACGTTACCTCTGCCGAGCAAATGAACTCTCAAACTTAAAAGTGTTATTTTAAACGTCAAACTTCTATGAAACTATGACGTTTTCTTAACACTTTCACATTCTGTGCTATCAAAATCTAGGAGACTTTATCAAATAACGTGCGAGTTGCGTGCGACATTGTTTGCAATTGACACTTCGTTTCGTACGTCAATAATATTATCGAATTCGATAATATAGGTAAATTAGCTATATTAACATTTACACAGATAAGAAATTTGCTGTAACAAAAAAGTTTATTATTATAGGGGTCTTTGTATGTGGTCGCATTCGAAAAATAATACATATACTAAATTTTCCAACGAATGGCAATTTAACTGTCATTAAAATTAATTTATAAAGTCAAATAATAGTTCATCGAAACATTCATAAGTGACCCTTACCATAACATTTTAACGCGATTCAGTTTAGGTTTAGTTTAGGCTCAGTTGTATGGAAGCGACTCAGTTTAGGTCGTCAATTGAATCGCGTTACTTGTATCCAAGGTCATGAATAAATTTAAAAAAAGAGGCTATCGGGCTTCGACACATCAAGGACATCTACTTGGCACCTTACCGTATTACCGTATTACGGTAAGGTGCCAAGTAGATGTCCTTGATGTGTCGAAGCCCGATAGCCTCTTTTTTTAAATTTATTCATGACCTTGGATACAAGTCCTTCAGTCGAAATCATAAAAATTAGGTACAATAGAATAAGAGTATCCATATTACATTTAACAAAATCATAAAAATTAAGACATAAAATCTGAACTATTGGTTTAAGATTACATTGGACATACACAAATTTTTACACCGATTATTTACAGCAAATGAAATAATTAAATATACATATTTGAAATGCAACAATTTTTTTTCAATATTAACTGGTTTTGACAATAAGTCTTGAACGCGGCAGGTAACACCTAACTTATATTCTTCCGCAATGTCACTGATGTCACTGACAATGACAAGTAATAAAATAACCGTGGAATGACGACTACCGCGGGTCGGTATTCTGCTAGGGGCGCTACTGGAACGTGGGTCCTGCGGGAACATTTCAAACGTCACTTTGACATTTCTTTTATACTGACGCAGGACCCACGCATGAGTGGCGCCGCCTGGTGAGCGACAATACGGTAGCTCCCATTGCAAATTCTTCACACTCAATTATTAAAGTTTAATGTCCACATTTTCCTTCCTTTAGCCCTTTTTTATGGTTTCCTACCCAAAGGGTAAAACGGGACCCTATTACTAAGGCTCCGCCATCCGTCTGTCAGTCTGTCCGTCCGTCCGTCTGTCACCAGGCTGTATCTCAAGAAACGTGATATTAGACACTTGAAATTTTCACAAATTATGCATTTCTATTGCCGCTTTAACAAAAGTTGCTAAATAGCAGATTAAATATATATAGGGGGCTCGCATACGACAAACGTGATTTGAGTGTTTTTATAAATAATGGTACGGAACCCTTCGTGTGCGAGTCTGACTCGTACTTGACCGGGTTTTAAAAAAAAAGCTTGAAAAATGTAAAAAAATACTATGTGTATTTATTTGTTTTTTTTTTTCTGCCAACCATACCATGAAATTATAACGTTTAGACTTTAGAGCGATGTTTAGTCATAGGTAGGTACCTACACAAATAGATAAGAAAAGTGAATATAACCCTTGGGACCATTATATTTTCCATTACCTCTAGAATTTAATTCTAAGCAGTTATGTATTTTTATAATAATGTTACCTCCATTTATTCTTACTGTTCTCTCTGTCTTTTAAAATGAAGTTTAAAAAGCATATATTATATTTAATATTTGCTACGTTGCTGGTAATTGTTAAAGCCGAAAACCTATCAAAAAATACTGTCATCACGCCAGGGTAAGTAATTCTTTAAACTGCTGTGAGCCTCGATATAGGTAGAGTCACGTCTATAAATATCTATAGGTACACTTCGAAACTTACTAAAGGGGAGGAAGGTTCAAAATTTAATACAGGTGCATAATTGCATATATATATTTATGAAGCCTACCGTACAGTCAGAGATGTTACCCAACTATTTGAAATAAAAGTATTTGAAATGCAAATACAAAACACCTGTTTTGTTTTTGGTATTTTAAATCGTTTTATCGGAAACCATTTTGTATTTTATTTCAAATACTACAAGGTTCACGTATTTTGTATTTGTTTAAATTTGAAAATACAAAATGCTTTTTGCCATTTTTTAACGTAAAATGGATTTCTACCGGATGTACATCTTAGAATAGGGTAGAACGAAATTAATTGATCGATGGATCAAATGCGCTTGGGTTCGCATTAAGGTACTGCAATGAACACGTCGATGGCGTCTAACTGCTACGAATTGTTCAAACAGCGTCATTCAAGTTAACAAAAAGTTAAACTAAAGGAGTCGACAAGTGTCAAGTCAGCGCACACTGTCTATTAGGGTGTGTCATTTTCAAAACTTTTTGAAATTGCAAGGATTATAAGTTGGGTTGGGTTACTAATTTATACAAACTAGACGGGTTATGTATGATGTTATGTATGATGGGTTTTCGGGGGTAACTTTTGATCGCAGGAATCGATTTAAATCATTCTTTTGTTATTAGAAGGATGATACGTGCGGAATGATAAATTAAGTACTCAAGATATAAAATAAAATGTTTGCATATACTTACGGTTAAATTACAAACTTAATTCAGATATTATTTTGTACAATTTTTTAAAACCGTTCACCCAATCAAGTTCAAAATAATTTAACAATAAAGTTCTTATTAAGTTCTACTTTTGTAATTTTTTTCATATTTTTTGAACTCGAAGATCAGAAGTAACATAGGCCGGAACAATTTTTTTTTAATCTGTTGCGATTATTTCCAAAAATAATTAGCTTTATCAAACACTGTTTTAAAAAACCCTCATTATTTTTCAAATACCTATCCAATGCTATGTCACATTCTGGGGTTGAAACGAAACAAAATCACCCCCCACTTTACGTGTACGGGAGGTACCCTAAAAAGGATTGTAACTACATTTAATTTAACCACTTTGTTGGCGTGATCGATATACATATTCGTACAAAATTACAGCTTTCTAGTACTTATAGTCACTGAGATTATCCGCGGAGGGACGGACGAACAGACAGACAGACCGTTGAGTATGGAACCCTAAAAAACTATAGGTTTCCATCTTTTTTTTCGTGGTGATAATACTATCGTAAGAATAATACGGTGTGATGCTCTCTAACCTACTGTTACTGCGCTCGATTGCTTGTCAGATTATAATTACGAATATCAATAAAACCTAACAGTACATACCCTCCTTAAACGAATCACCAACATTTTTCTTACACGCTATATAAGACTCTAATTTGCAGGACAACGCCTGTCGACCCAAGAACCTCCTACGAGGAAATCAATGTTGAAGACAGTACCCTTGAACCTATTGTAACTCCGGACTCACTTCAACCCCCAGTTCAACCGATTTTATCTCAGCCTATTCTTTCTGGAACTGAAAATGCGGAGCAATTTCCATCCCGTGCTTTTTCAGATGAACCTCCATCTTCTATCAACGGGTTAGATAAACCAGAAACGTATGTGTCAAGCACTAATACTGGAAATGAGAGACTGCAGATATCTCAAGATAATTCATCGTTCAGGTATATTAAAAATGGCGCCGTAAACCTCCGTAGCAAACGGTCTGCAAGATATCGAAGATATGTTTCTGTGACTAACGAGACGAATTGTAAAAATTTTGGCCGTGCTGAAGATTGCTTCGATTACTTCACGTTGGCCTTGACGTGGGGTCCTGGTTATGCGTTCACAAGAAACGTTACAAAGCCTATTCAACCAAGATGGAGCATTCACGGGCTGTGGCCGTCTTTGTACTCGACCAACAGAAATCAGTTCCAAATGAAAAGCTGTGATAGGCCAAATATAAGGTACACATTAACTAACAGTTTGGAGTATGCATTAAAGAAAGATTGGTATACAGTAACCAACAACACTGATAGATCATTCTGGAAACATGAATTTGACAAACATGGCAACTGTGCCACTCGCACCACTGCTATTGGAGATGATGGCAATAAGTATTTTGAAAAAACTCTGATGTTGTATCAATACTTGCCTTTAGCTGAATATCTGGAGGCGGGAGGCTATGGACCTGGTAATACAACACCATTAAGTGGTATATTAAAAATTATTGAACAAAGTCGTATAAAAAAAAAAATCAAGATTAATTTCTATCGAGTAAGTATTGTTATTATTCCGAGTCTGATTTCTTACTAATCTGTTTCATTTAGTAATAAACCGAACCACCATTTTATAAGTAAGTACAGTACGGAGTTCTTCAAAAAAGGAGTGTGGGTCAATTTTCAAAGTAGCATTTTTTGCTGTTCCATGGCTATAATTCAGGACCCATTCAAAATAATGTTGCTTCATGTATAATTTCATTATACGCATATTATACGTGTAATGTAAACGCACCGATAATGGGCAGCATACCGATAATGTTATAACACAAATCCCATGAAAATAAGTATCAAACATAAGTGTTTTACCATACACAATAGTCATATACCTGTCTATTTTTGCCGTTTCACTCATTTAGATATTTCCTTTTGGAAATGGCGGCAACTCAAAAGTAGTCGGGTCACTAAAAATATTAAACAGAGGGAATTTTTAAGAAATTAGCTAAGCAAGGTAAAAGCAAGCTTTGTAACAGGCAAGACGCCTGTGGCCGTACTCGAAGTGCAAGCTTTCATCGCTTAATACCATCTAAACCAAACTTAGACCCGAGTTCGATCCTCGGATTGGCCTCTGATGGCGCTGGTGTTTTCCTTTAATACATATATGAATCAATTTCAATTTTTAATGTAGTTCAGTTTAATTTTAATTTTTTTTTCAGAAAAATAATATAAATTACTTGACGGAGGTGCACGTCTGCTACAATATAAAACTAACAGCACACATCGACTGTCCGCATTTAAACCACCCTGGACAATTATATACAACAATCTTCTACATGCCTTAAACCAGGTAAAGCAACAGAATGTCCAATCTGCTGTACAATATGTACCAATATGAACAGTCTCATACATACATACACACATACACATACATACATACACGTACATACTTTGAGGCATAATTACACTTATAACTTAAATTATGACGAAATTATAGATAATATTAACCAACTATTATAGTACATTCCGATACAAATGCGAATACCTAGGAGAAAATTCGCAATGGGTCGCGATAGAATAAAACGCGAGTTGCGAATTACCTATTCGCACGTGTATCGTACGACGTTTTACAGTACTTACATATGGCTGTTTGAATTTTTGACGCAGGCACATAAAGTGCTCATTATCCCACTAGTGCGGTGTAGCACCATGTGTACTGTAATAGTACATTTGGATGCTAGTGCGGAAAGTATGTCATTACTTTACGAGTGGCAAAGTATCTTGCCACGAGCCATAGGCGAGTGGCAATACTCGGGACGAGTGAATAATGACATATCCGCACGTGTATCGAACGACGTTTTTCAATACAGATGGGAAAAATATTTAAATACATAAGAACAAATTTGAAAGTTTTTTTATTATTTCCGTAACACTATTGTAACTAAACTAGTGCTTTTCTCCAAACATGAAAGGAAATAAAATGTATTCTTATTCTTGCATAAGATTTGAAAGGAAAAATAAGGTTCCCGCCTAAACCTTCTCTCTAGAACTACTACACTACTACAAAGCCAGCCCAGACGGGGCATTTTTAAGCACGATATAAATAATAAATAAATAAATATTATGGGACAATCTTACTCAAATCGACCTAGTCTCACGGTAAGCTCAATAAGGCTATGGATATGATCAGATAGAGCCTAATAGAGCCTTCGAACATGTTTACCTGATTGAAAAACGCCTCTACTTTGACAGACGTTTCGTTGGCTGTTCCGTTTCATACACACAGATTTATAACAACTGTTTTCAATGTTAATTTTTTCTTAAATTTATGATCATTATTATGATGAAGAGGTAAATTGTGAAATATGAAATATGAATATCTTTAATATTTTTGCGTTAATAATAGGTATTTAGTTGTATTACGTCTCGGCAAAGTTAATTAATAATTCTTCGGTAACCAGTCGTGAATTGAAAAAAAAACTAAATTTAAAAAAATTGGAAAAGTAAAAAGCTCTAGCTCGCAAAAACTAACTTTGCGCACGCAAAACAGCCAAAACAAGAGCACTTTTTGAGCAACTGTATTGAAAAATATATTTTTTCTCAAACATGATCGTAAATGTATGCATTTATGTCATGAAATGAAGACATGAAGTTTCTTGTTTACGGCTCCCCCCATTTACTTCTTGGCCGGCGGCCGTGAAGTAATGTATGGCGTAAGTATGAACGAAACATTATTGTCCGCTGCTCTAACTTTTTTTAATTTGCGTACTAACACTAAACTGACAAAGGAAAAATTACATCCAGCCAATGACCACTAGATACTTTCGACATTAATAAAACAAATTCTATGGTTTTATGTATATTTATGTGCAGTTAAACATGGTCCTCGAATAGCTCATTAAAATGGAATCTTTAAAAAATAAAAAAGGTGGCAAATTAAACGATTTTTTTCCTTATTAACTATTTACCTAGTAGTTATTTTAATTTTAATATTTCCTCACAATGTTTGAGAAGAGCACTATACAAGCCTCGGGCGGAAGAGAGATTGCAGGGTTTGTTTAATCCGGCCTCGTCTAAACTCGTCCTGCAATCTCTTAGGTACTTCACGGCCTCTGCAGTAATGTACTATTCTACTCGCCTACTTTAATCTGTCAATTACGAGTACATAAACAAAACTATAAGCTCATACTTTTCGATATTAGACAGTCCAACTCAACTATAATATTTCATTTCGATACGCTGTAGGCAACTATAATAGAACTTCATACAAATTATATACTTATTTGCGATGCCGCCTGCGCCTGCACCGACCGCGCCCCCCGCGCCGCGCCTGCACCGACCGCGCCCCCCGCGCCGGCCTACCGGCGTGCGCAATTACATCTTTTTGTTTTACATCCGTGTTAAGTCAATGAGATTGAATGATGAAATTGTTCCTCCATAGATGATGATTAATTTAATTTAATATAAAAACACGTTTACATGACATTACAGTACAACTAATGCGCCATGAAACTAGGGAATACATAATTACAGAACAACAACGAAATAATAATCATCTAATTTACATAACGGAAGACGGCCTAATTATCCATCCCCTCACAGAATCTCAAACATTCAGCATTAACAGTCACCCATCTCCATGCAAACAGATCACATTCCGGTACTGATGCCAAGAACGCATTCAATTGTGTGAGAGCAAGAGGGATCGGTGAGTTCTTGCGCGACTGAGTGCGCGCCGCCGGACCCATCAAGAGGTCACGTATCCGGGGTCTGAGGTCCATCCTGGGAACGTCGGGAACAAACAGTCGGACCAGACGACCTACCAGCTCCGGACAGTCAGATTCACCACGCAGGACACGACATGCCGTGATCAACAAGCTGAAGTTGCTGAAGATGATGATGATGACTCGTAGAAAAAGTATTGTATACAATCGTAACATAATTAAGTTTTTCAATCTCGTACCTTACTTAGGCCACCCAGCAAGCTTCGTGGCCTAAACACGGTACTCAACTGAACTCTTCATTATGTCTTCTTACCTGTCTTGTTACTTTTAATATATTTTTTTGTCGTTGTTAGCCATTAAAAGTTATTTAATATTTCCCCTATTTATAAACTATTAAATTAAGCACTAAGTAATATAATGGTTAAATATGTAAGTAACCTGAAGGAAGAGCAGCGCCACCCAACACATGCAGGCATTTTGCTTACCGGGTGGCTCCATCGCCCTATATTATAAGCAAAGTGTATCTTACGAAATAAACAATTTTAATTTTAAAATAATGTTTTATTTTTATTTTTAAGCACTTAGACGTACCATAATGCCACGCTTACTCGTCTCAGAAAAGCGAGCCGACAGAGATAGTAGTTATTTAAAAAATTAAGATTGAACTTTCTTACTTACCTTATAAACTTGCGGATATGCTTAGGTACATGATTCTGCTGGACACAATCCGCTTAAATAATTGGTGTCAGTGTCGAGAGTTCATTTCTTGCTCAATGCTGTGCAAATTTTTTATATATTATCCCCGCAATCATAAAATTGTAATATTCACTTACAAACGTTTAGGCTTACGAAAATAAAATTAAATAAATTAAGGGGCTACCCGGCATATTTCACTGTTTTTAAAGTGTTTAAAGGCTTTGTTCAGCTCCAAGCGTAACGCTTGAAAAATATATATAATGTAGCTAGGTATTTGGTCTAAATTTGGTTATACTAAATTGTCGAAAAACATAATACATCGAGAGAAAAAAAAATAACCGTAAAACCTTTTTTCTACCTTAAATCTGTATCTACTCCCTTATTATGCATCGTAAGTCCAAGAAACTAAGACAAGCAGTATATATTTATGTTTACTTTAAACGCATCTACTGATTTCTGGATAGGTTTTGTACTTTTCGAGAAAAAGCTATATTACACGCATTTTTCCGAAAACGCCGGCTCGAGATGCCTGCGCGGGCGACGGGGGCCAGTCGTGTAAGATGGCACTAGTAGTTTATAGGGTTGCGTCCTAGTACAAGCAGCTCTTCCTAGGTGACGACTTATGCTTATTGACGTATTGTATAACCGGTGAGGAAAGGAAGCGGGAGGGGAAGAAAGCTCAGATCGCCGAGGTCATTGGGATAGGGGACGGCCTTAAAAAAATACCAAAAATGAAAAAAAAATCATTGATGCTTTATAAATTTCAAGGGCGCCACTAATGTACACTTAAATTACAGTTTTATGCTTTATTTACAAATTACTTCTTGCCCAAGACTTTGTTTTAATAAGTAAATAAAGCATTACCAAATTTAAACCTACTGATTTTCTACGTACTCACACTAGCATGGACATGGACACTATAAATGCGTTTATGATTACTATCACGATATGTTTACTTACTTTTGAAAATATATAAAGTAAGTGTAACTTCCCCAGCTACCTACCTACACCTACCTTAAATCTAAAATAGGTCCTTGAGGCATTGTAGGTACCTACCTAGGATGCTGGCGGCATTTCCTCGTTCTATCGCAATGCTGATAGGTATGTGTGCGAGGAAGCCACCAGTGCGGCATTCGACATTATGTCCATCTCGCTCCTGCCAGAGTAGTGGTAGGAGCGAGACGGACATACTTTCGAAAGCCTCAGTCGCAATCGAATGCAACTCATGGTACGCACACTGCTCTTCGGTCGCCGTCGTCGCCAGTGACATCAGCCAGACGAATCGCGATTTCTACAAAAAAACTTGCGTACGCTGAGACCCCATGGACCTCCAGGTTCGACCCCAAATGGTACAAAATGGTACTCTCTGCCCAGTCTCTTATATCTGAAATGAAAGATTGGCTTTCACAATATTTCACACAACATGTTTCATACAATGATATATTACCCACAGTAAAATAATAGTACCCACGAAGGCAACTTTCGTATTGAACTTAATTAGACATGAATAAATTATTGAAATAGACCTTCAACTCAAAGCTTACTCGCAGCCAAAGCTTGACTCGTAGCTTTCCGAATATTATTACCAAAAAAGTCGAAGCAGTTCACAACAAATAGTCGTATAATTTAAGTAACATTAAGGACATAAAATCACTCAAATCGAATCGTCCATTTTGATAACGATAACGACCAAAGACATTATCGGTTTCCTGGCGTACTTTTGATACCCTTATTATACTTACGGATAGGCCTCTAGAAGTCAACGCGCATACTGACATTGATCGTCTTTTGTCTTTTGTCGGTCACGGGCTGCCCGCCCATCCCGCACCCGCCAGTGCACGCCGCTGCCAGTAGTAATATGATATTTCTAATCTTAGGCAACGATATAGAAACGACGATTATTGTGCTTACCAAGAGATGTATTCCATAGCGTAGCATTTGAAAGTATATCCGTTCCGATCCTGCCAGAATAGTGGTAAGAGCGAGACGGACATACTTTCGAGTTCCGAATACGGTTACGTTACGTTTAACTCTTGCTAAGCAATGTGTGCTTTATGTTGTACATAACAGAGTGCGAGCGAGCTCCAACAGCATCCTGAATATGATAGCAAACCGACTGGACTTTCTGTACCTCAATAACTGCTGTATAATTCATGCGCGCAGTAACAAATAATCATGTATTATATAGGCACCTACTTACTTAGTTATAAGCATTAACACGTAGAATAGGCTAGTATTTAAGATGTATTTAAGATGTATACTAACAACATGATCCTTTGTTGGTCCTAAATAAAGAAATTAAATTAGATTAAATATAACCGTAGGCGTTAGCGAGTGCGCGTTTCTAAAGTATGTCCGTCTCGTTCCTACCACTACTAGGGCTGGAGCGAGACGGACATACTTTAGAAACGCGCAATATCGCGACTACGGTTAGGTACTACTCAAGTAAGCACACTGCTGTCCTGGAATTTTAAGAGGTCGGTTTTTTTATTCTTGCTTTTATGAGTCGGAATTTTGATGATCGGAGGTTTGTTAGGTCGGGATGAAATAACATTTATATTCGAAATATATACAGTAAGTGTAACTTACTTAACTACCTATCTCTATTAGAAATAGAGTAAGTGCAAACTTGAAATTGTAATTAGTTAAGTTATTTCATTAAGCATACCAATCTTCCTAATGCTTGTTATGCCAGCAATCTATGCGGCGGTGTCTTTAGAAGTAGCGGTGGTTTATTCCCTGGTCCCTATATGACAGCTAGGTTTACCTAGTTTAGGGCACAGCAGGACACTAATCCAAGGCTTATCTTCCTATCAATCCTAGTTTAGATAAATATATGTATAAACATACAACAAGCTGTAATTTAGATTCCCAAATAAATCATTTTTCATTTTATTTTATTTTTTAATATCTCTACCTACCTTAAATCTAAAATACGTCCTTGAGGCATTGTACCTAGGATGCTGGCGGCATTTCCTCGTTGTATCGCAATGCTGATACCTATTACGTTGTGCGAGGAAGCCATCAGCTCTTCGGTCACCAGTAGATTATAAAATTCAGGATTTATAAAAATTCGGCATTATAAAAATAGGGACAATGAAAATCGGAAAATAATATTTTGGAAAATTTGGGTGATCCCAACTACGATACGCTTCTTAGCGTGAGGGATTGGCATCTTGGCTACGCACGCAGGCCCAACTTCGGAAGCGTCGCAAGTAGGTAGGTAATCGTCTTTACTGAATGAATAGGAGTTTGCGTTGCTTGCCGTGGAAACAATATGGAAATATGAAGTATTTATGGGGGTTTGTCGAAACGGGTGGTCGACGCCTCTAGCTATACAGCTGGGTAACGCCACCAGCGTTATGGGGTCGATTCCGCAGGAATTTTGAAAGGGGGTTTTCTTTTTATAGCGGGGTTGGAATTCGTATGGTTTCTTTTACTCCTAGGAAAAAATGGCTGACTGGCCCGGGGTAGCTCGCCCCACACGCCGCCACGCGCCGGTTGCCGGTGGCCGCGCATGTTTGAGTTGAGAAAAGCACTATATCAGCCTCGGCGGCAACAGGGCTGGCCTGAGCTCGGCTATGCAACCACCTCGTCAGTCAAACCCTTACTTTCCGTCCCTCGCCAATAATGTACATTTATAGGTTCCTCTTTTTTTTAGTTTTTAGCTTAGTTTAATCACTATGCTTTTATTGAAATTAAGCACTTTAGAACGGATTAATCGCGTTTATTAACACCATGACCCTACGTTTCGAGCGTGTCGTTTCGGTGTTAATAAACGCGATTATGTTTAATTTCAATTAATAACAATCGCGGTAACAGAAGACATCATAATATCAGTATGCTTTTAATTTCTAGTTCGTTTTGTTTCTTTAATTATTACTATTTAATTTGTGTTTTTCTAACCTAAGTAGTTAAGTTTTCGATTAAGCACTTATACCCAGAATGAAAATATACATACAAACATACATACGCCAGATTGTTCCAGTAGACTCTGAGAACTTTGAGAACTCTGAGAAAATCAAATTGTGATTTTATTTTAAAGCTTTTGCTTTCTTTCGAGGGAATCTCTCAAAATGCAAATACCTCTTCATTTACCCACTGCATGCCACCTTTAAATGTATGCCACTAAGCTCTCTAAAACCGCGATTTCGCAATTTTGCTTCTCTTTCACTCAAACAGACGTGTGATAGAGAGAGAGATACAAATATTGGTCATTTCACTGTTAGCTGCCCGATGTATTTATTGGGGTGTGACCCTGTTTGCTATTGATTCACCAAGGGTTGGATGCTGGGGCTATTTGACTTGCATGAATGTCAACTTCAATATTTTTAACCTATTTTAAAACACGTGGTTCTCAATTTGACTGCGCTTTTTTTGTATGTGTGTTATCTACGCGATTTATCTCTATAAGTAGTTGCTCGATAATTATAATTCGATCTTGATAATCTTTTTTTTGGTCGAAAGTAAAAATAGTAGGTAGAGCCATTGCATTTTTCGTTTCCTTTCAACCCAAGATAGATAATTTTTCACTTCGAAAAAGAAGGCATACTGTACTTAAATTAAAAAAATAAATGACTGTCCTCCTTGGTGTGTCAGGCTTCCTACTACGAAAATAGAACGATCGAAAATTTGTATCGTCCTCTCCGTCACACTTGTATATTTGAGCGATAAAGAGGTTATTTCGTCATTTTCGTCAAAGCCAATTTTCGATGTTCGTGGGTAGGCCTAAGCTGTTAAACCTTAGAACACGTACTTAGATGATGAACATATTAGCGCTAAAATGCGTTTATGAATAACGATTTTTGGCATCCATCAATGGCAGTGTTTTAACTTTTTATGAATAAAGGATGACTCACACTAGCACGGGTCGGGACGGGAAAAATCTGTTAATTTCTACAGAAAGAATCACGTGATAGCTCGGAGCCCTCGGATGTCACGTGACTCTTTCAATATAAATTGACAGATTTTCCCGTCCCGCTCGTCCCGTCCCGTCCCGTTCTAGTGTGAGACATCCTTAAGGCTGTAAGTACTCGTATATAGTTCCCTTTTTAGAGTCCAACAATCCCGGCTCATATAATAGGGATGACGACTAGCTTGAAAAACTATCATTCTAATTAGTCCGTCAGTTATATTATCTAAAATGATTAGACACGTATTTTTTCCTTTTTCAATTTAACTAAAATTGACGAAGATAAAGAGCATCAAAGTTCTGGGGTCGGGGCTGGTGATGTCACTAATAGGTAAGAATAAAAAACATTTATTCTCGAAATATATACAGTAAGTGTAACTTACCTAACTACCTACCTCTACCTACCTTAAATCTAAAGTAGGTCCTTGAATAAAGAATAAGAATTGAAGAATTAGGTAAGAACTGTAGCCAATCAATAGTGACGTTACGCGAAACTTGAACGCACTGTATTTTCGTCATTTTTGATTTGATGAACAAAAGAAAAAATACGTGTACAATATTTTTTTATAATCTAAAAGACGGACTAAACGGATTTTTTTTAGTCGTCTACACTATTATAGTTATTAGTTTCCACCAATCGTTTTTCAGTGAAGGATGACTGCGACTGCGTAGCATGAAGCATGAGGATCCGAGCCTCTCGATTGGTATGGTAGGTCAGGTAAACAAAAGGCGTCACATGTTTTGTCACTATTTTTCCCTGTATTTTCACACTACCTCATCAAAAACCACTGAAACCATTCACTACCTAACGGTCGTATTAATGTAACATAAGGAACATGAGATAAATAATTTAATCTTGGAGATTTCATTAAAAACTTAAGTTAGGTTATTAAGATCAATATGGCGGTTTGTTTACATTATTAGGGAGTTCCATTGACAGCGATCTTACAAACGACGAATGGGAATCAATTAGGGTCAAACCACGTTTCCAAGCAAATTAACTGTCAAACTTATACTATAGTCGTATATCAAAGTTTTATAGTCTGACAAGCAAACGAACGCATTAACAGTAGGACAAACAACTATACCCATCCCTTTTTTCGGGGTAGTAATACTAGCGTTGGAAAAAGACGGTATGATATAATCTAACCTACTGTTACTGCGTTTATTTGCTTGTCAGACTATAACACTTTCATATACGACTTCAGTCTTAGTACTCGAACTGTATCACTATATTTTGTACCGGAAGGCGTCTAGGGAACTGTGAATTTTAGATCCTTCGATGATCTCGGTACAGAATTTTATTTTGGAACCGCTACCTAAATCCTAAAAGCATGTGACTAATGTTTAAAAATGAACGTAAAAAGCATTCCTAACGGTACTGTCGAGCTACGTGAGAATATTTCAAATCGCTCGGTCGCATTAAATCGCTATTTTGTGGCAAAAATAAGAGATGACCTGACCGCGTGTGGACAATATGGGCGCGCGTGTCCATTCCACGCATAGGAGTCAAATCACGTTATGGTGCCTCTGCATGCTCGGGCTCTCGGCCGAATGCAACCTAGTACACGTTCTTGGGCGACGTTGTTCGGTAATTGGCCTTGCTATTTATTAAGTTTATAGCAATACGTAATAAAATAGTTTCTCAGGAGGCCGAGATCCCGGGACAACCGAGTAATGACTCAATAACGCGATTACACGCGTTTCAGGATTAATTCTACGTTAGCTGCACACTTCTTCGTTACTTTACTGCACAATAAGCTATAAATATTACACATTAAACAAATTTAGCACACAAAAAAAAAGAACTATTGCAGAGACGCACCCGCCATCTTGAGTATCAAAACGGAAGTCTCACTTTATCTCTTCCGAGCAAATTAACTGTCAAACTTTAAAGTGTTATTTTAAAGGTCAAGCTTCTATGAAATTATGACGTTTACTTAATACTTTCACAGTTTGTGCTATCAAAGTTTATTAAACTTGCTGTAATAATATTTGGGTAATATTTCGAACCAATGAGGTTAAAAACTTATTTAGTATAATTTATAGTTTCCGACAGTTTTTTGTTTTAGAATCAGATCAATTGGTAATTTTGTTTTACGCGTTGAATGTGTTTTATGTGTTGAAAAAAATGCTTATTATGGCTACGATATGTCTTTTGCCTAAGTATCTGTTACGATATGTCTTCCCCTTCTTCGCTCAATTGCCAGTCAATTCGCACTCTATTAACAAAATAATTAAACACCGATGATTTTGCCATTGAAATGTACAATAATAAAAAACGAAATGCTGATATGACTTATTTCTCGTGTCAACTTTCCCGTGAAACAACGAGCACGTACCCGCGTACATTAAAAATATTAAAACGCGCGAAAGCTCGCAAAGCAATTAGAGGACATTGTTTAGGCGTAAAACATTGCAGTAACGAAACGCTTTATGGCGGCAAACGTGCGGTAACATAAAAAAAGTTTGAAATATTTTTTTAATCGCTGTATTTAACGCAAACAGCTTTCGGATGAGATGTTTTAAATGCTTTTGCATGAATTAATAAAAAATGTGTTTCACTCCGCGTTATCTCAGGCATTATAAATTTGGACTTGGAAACCAAAGATGTCACATGTTTTGTCACTGTTTTTCCCTGTATTTTTACACTACATCATCAAACATCACTGGACCCATTCACTACTGAAACGGTCGTATTAACGTAACATAAAAAACATGAGATAAATAAGTTAATAATTGAGATTTCTTTAAAAACTTTGAGTTTTTTTTTTATGCTATAGGGGGCAAACGAGCAAACGAATCACCTGATGGTAAGCGATTAACGTCGTCCATGGACACCCGCAACACCAGAGGTGTCGCAAGTGCGTTGCCGGCCTTTAAGGTGGGAGTACGCTCTTTTCTTGAAGGTTTGAAGGTCGTATCGGTCGGAGTTAGGTTATTGAGATCAATATGGTGATTGTAAAGCACGAATCAAATCATTTATTAAATTATATAGAGAAACATACTTAGGTACTGTAGATATTAGGTACTTATGTAACGCCAGCCCTGCAGTGCATGTTTAAAATCGCTAGTGCTCGTCTGCTGTATAGCTCTATACTGTTCTAGACATTTCTGAGTTTTCAGAGATTCCAAGTTTGGTTGGTATGTATATTTGCGAATCGCGGAATATCCCTTACCATATTTGCCATTATTTTAACACGCTCATAATTATTTGCCAATTTATGTCAGCGGCATTGAAGCATATGTAATGGCATCGGTTACGCGGACGATCTGGCCCAGTACCACGAAAATCGAGCGTTTGAAAATTTGTGTCGCCCCTCTATCACACTTGCTTGTTGGAGCGATAAAGAGGTTTATCCGTCAATGCCAATTTTATACGTGGTAGGCCCTCTGGAATGTCGATTCAGGACGATGATTGGCCCGTCTGGATCATGTCTGCAAAATTGCCCAATCATCGTTGTGAATCGTCGTTCCGGATCGTCCTTGTAAGTGGCCCCAATGCGGTGACAGCTGCGATCATGTGCGATCATGCTGTGGTTATGTCTCCCGTATGTACAACGACACAGTGGCTAAGCGCACCTTCTACTCTGAGCTGCAAAATGACAAGCGGACACAGGGCGGCCAGCTTTTGCACTACAAAGATGTGCTGAAGCGCCACATGCAAAGATGTGACATTAAACCATCGCACGGGAGTCTTCGACGCAAGATCGGTCGAAGTTGAAGAATGCAGTAAAGATAAGCCTAAGAGATATCGTGGCAAATACGACGTTCAACCACCTCCGGCCGTTAACTACAAATACTAAAATTTTATCGGAGTGTTGCGTCAGCCACCTGAGGGCTCACGGCCATCTCTCTCACTAACTAGCAACTATCAGTCACCAGGGTCGAAACCCGACAGGACAGGACGATGATGATAATGAGTTTCTAGCCCCTATCAGTGCATCTGACATCCAATAACATTCATGGCTAATTCGGGCACATCCTCAATACACCGAACACCGACATCCTCAATAGACTACAAACCGAAAACAAAGTTTTGCCTCCGTCGCCATGGGTACCGTATTGTCGCTCACCAGGCGGCGCCACTCATGCGTGAGTCTTGTGTTAATGTGAAAGACTTGTCAAAGTGACGTTTGAAACTTTCCCGCTAGACCCACGGCCCACTAGCGCCCCTAGCGTAGCGGCGAATTGACTTACGGTAATCCCCATTGCGTGCGTCAAAGCAAAATCTCGCGGGAGGCCCTCTGTTTTTATGCATCCACTTATAATTTACTATACCCTACAGTGAATCCGCCTGTTGTTTGCCTCTTTTTCATGTGTAATCTATACCAGTTTGTGTTATTTTTGTTGTTTTGAGGTGCAATAAAGAGTTATTGTATTGTATTGTATTGTGAATCGTATCTGCATCTACCTACTAATGATGTTATAACGACGAGTAGTCAGAGAGAAAAAAAATATAAAGCCTGGCCAATTCGAATAAAAAAAATACAGTAGGTCTAAGTTTTTGGGCTGTGAATTTTCGACATTCTCGGATGAATTCTCATTGTTCTTCAGGGTCTACCTCAGAAATATATTATCATTGTCAAGAGGGCACTACTCTTTTCATCTAGTCCTATATACCTATTATATATAGGATATAAGTAGGTACAGTGCGACAGAAAAGAGTATAAATAAAAAAAACAACATCATCATAGCCTTTCAAATCAATATATGTAAAAAACTGGACGACACTACGACGTTGCCACTTTTTAATTTCTACCTTTTCCATTTGCACTGTAAATTTGCCCTTTTGTTGTTCATGAATGAAAATACTACTTACTACTTATATTTACATTTGATTTTCGTTCCTCACCATCTAGGTAGGTAAGGTCATCGAATAGCCATCAAGGTCACCTAGCTCGTTTCAGCTCCGATACGGTAGCCCTTTTCTCGCTTGTCTTTTGCATGATGTGACAGCGATATCGTGATAAACCAGCTAGGTATATGATGGTATTGGGAGTGGGCGTGTATGATGAATGATGGCTTGATTTTCGTAGAAACTTACCTATATTATGTACCTATACAAAAAGTTTGTCTGGAAGAGATCGCTTTTTAGCGATAAGACCGTATTGCTTATTTCTTTTTCTCATTCTATCTAGTCTGACAAGCCAACGGTCGCAGTAACAGTAGGACAAAAAACTATAACTGTAGTGTTTAGGTAGTTATTTATTTAAAAATATTATTATTTAAGAGCCTGAAGTGTCCCACTGCTGGGCAAAGGCCTCCCTCTCCCTTTTCCACGTATCTCGGTCTTGAGCAATTTCCCGCCAGTCAGCGAGAAAGACGTCAAGTTCGTCTCTCCAGCGTTTTCGCGGTCTACCTTGACGCCGGGCTCGATTTTGTGGGACCCACAATGTGCTTAGTTTCGCCCATAGATCGGCCGGCATGCGGTAGTATCTATCAATAAATAGATACTTACACACTGTCTCAGGCGCAGATCGCATAGGATGCCGCGTCATTATCACGAGAGCCGTGGGCGAGGGTGTATGCGTGACATTGCTGTGCATGTGTGTGTGAGCGAGCCAGTGTCTTCTGGTATAGGTAGGTTCTACAATATCCATCCCTTTTTTGGAGTGATAATACTACCCTAAGAAAATACAGTATGATGCTCTCTAACCTACTGTTACTGCGTTCAATGGCTTGTCAGACTATCGTTTGCCCTATTTTTGTTTGAGGTGCTCTAAAAGAATTACTGGATCTACCAAATGCCTCTGGCATTCAATGGTGAATCTGATGTATTGTTCCATTCCTATATCATGCGTCCAGATTTAGCGAATCTACCTTATGCTTTTTAACCTTTTCCACGCCAAAGGCGTATATACCCTAGCCTAGCCTAGTTGGTAGTGACCCTGCCTACGAAGCAGGAGGTCCCGGGTTCGAATCCTGGTCAGGGCATTTATTTGTGTTTATCACGAATATTTGTTTCTGAGTTATGGATGTTTTCTATGTATTTAAGTATTTATATGTATCTATATATTATACAGAACACAGAGTAAAATAAACCTACACTGGTAAAGCATATAGTTCAACTTCAGTTTTGTCATTTCGATGACGTGATAGCTTCATTCTGAGTGATAGCTTGTATGTACGTTGGACATGGCGTCGAAAAGGTTAGACCCTTGCAAAAGATCTGAGCTCAGGTTGGCGATCATACAAGCATGCGAGCACGTTCGCTAGGTCTGGACGCACTTCAAAAAAAGGATGAGATCGATTACAAATGGACAGTTGCAACGGGAAAATGCTATTTAGATAATAATCACAAGTTAACACGTTCGCTGTCCACCATACTTCAAGTGAAGCCCAACCTACGTCCCATTTCCATACTCAAAGGGATCACTAGACCAGAGGTGGGATCCCTAATAGTATGGGGTGTAGGAGGAATAAGTACTTCAGGTGAAGTAGGGTGGGTACAAGTGTGCACATGATAACGAATTATGATTCAACCGTCCAATTGAAGTCAAATCGGTAAGATCAGGTCAGAATAAAATAAAACACAGATATAGAATGTAAACCATTTACTTATTCTATTCGTTTATTAGTTCCAATTGCGCAGCACCTCGCGGCGTCAGTCGGGAACCAACGTAGATAAATATACAAAGCTAAGTAACTCTTTGCGAATAACTTTACAAACTACGACTAGTGCCGTTGAGCAACATGGCAGTTTCAAAACAAATTGTATAATGATCATTGCGAGGAAACTCTAACCCCGCATCTTCATTCGCGTACGCAGAGACGAGAAAAAAAAGCGCGTAACGACGCTTCGTTCTCGGCCTCTCGAGAGTGAAGAGCTGGCCTAACTGCTCTCCCCCCTCCCGTGGTCCCCTTCAGTGGACCGATCGAGACCATCGACATTTCATATCTATGTCTCTTTCGCTCGAATAACCAAGAGAGAGAGAGAGATACAAGCTTTCGGCAACCTTAATTAGGCATGCTTTAAGTTGTCCGTTTTTGAGAATGTTCCCAGAGTTGTATGGAAAATATTTTCGTTGTTTCACCGCATGAGCTCGCACGTATGCGCTGGGATATGTATGGTGACATGTTGCGTACGCAGTAAGGGTCGCCAACTCGCCACACACGTCCGGGATCAGAAAAATCAGAACGTGTGTGATCAATAGCTAGGTAAATTGTATGTAATTTCGTGCGTCATGAACAGGGATTGGAAATTCGGATGCTTTTATTATTAGTAAGTCGGGTTCTTAAAAATATTATTTAATTTCCCAGGACTGTATACAATATCAGGAAATAGTGATAGCTGTAAAATTATTTAGGTGAGGACTATTTTCAGCAAATTCGTTAACATACCTACACGTTGCTAAACAGTTTTAAGTACAAACAGCGTGTAACAAAAATATCGTGGTGAATTGTTTAAGAGCGTAATAGGTGTTATGATGGAATATTAAGAGAAACTCTTTCAAAAGTAAAAAAAAAATGTTGGTAAACTAAATTGTGTGACAAAATTAAATTGAGTCCGCCTCCATATTACTCAACACCAACACGGTGTAGGTACTGAGGCTGAAGTATAAAACCATCCGAATTTCCGATCCCTGGTTGTGAATACATAATATGAATTAAGATTATGAAATTCATAGTCTGATTCCGGACGTGTGTGGCGGCCCTAAAGCCCCTCATTCACGGCAGTCCGCCGGCACCTCAGTCAACATTTCAGTGACATTCGCTATGGATATTACCTATATTGCCCACTTTCCTTCATTATATCGCCCACGGGCATAAGATCGCGCCAGAAACGTCGGAGGTAATTAAAGTTATATGAAATAGCCACCCGACTTAAGTTTCATATTTGTTGTATATTGAAACCTTGTTGAAAGTGTGGCAAAACCCTATAGCGTGATGGTACCAATAATGGACAAGGACCAATGATCCTACATCATTGGTCCTTGTCCATTATTGGTACGTACATTAAACCTTATGGTAATCACAGAAGTCCATAGTCTATTTTGAGGTTTGAATTAAAGCCCCTCATTCACGGCAGTCCGCCGGCACCTCCGGCACGTAAGATAGCATCGTGAATGTCGTTGCCGGATGCGTGTCGTACGGCAACATCCTGCTAGCCAAGGCTCGGATACCGGTTAAATTTTCAAACCGGTATCATGTACTTGGCGCAAAACCTTTTTATTTCGGTTACGTTCGTGAAACCGTTATTTTTAAACCGGTTTTTAGAGTAATATTTTTATAAAGTTCTTGTTCGTTTAACCGCTTTAGAACAATAAAAACCGTTTTTTGCAACGCAGGATAAACAAGTCACAGTCCAGTTAGCAAAGTTTAAAAAGCACGTTGTTTTGCATATTTAATCATTTTTAAGCGTGTTTTCTTCTGCCGCGAACAACATAAATTCAAAGAAATAATAATATCAAATATTGAAGAAATAATATTATAAATAATATAAATTCAGTATTTCCCACACTATTTTTACTTTTTAGTTCGAGTATAATATTCCAAAATAATCACAAATTATGTTTTGTAACAGTTTACTCCAGGTTTGCAACCTTTACACTATTGCGGTTTAAAAAAATGTTAGCAATTTATACAGAGTGAATTTTGTATGGGTCAGTGAGGGCACCTACCAGATCCTGTGCTGCTACATAAAAAGTATATTTTTAGACCTTCCCTTCCTTTTCGATTTACACCGAATGGAGATAGGCGTTTACAGATTCTAGAATAAAAACCTACATGGTAAGAGAATGTAAGCTAATTTCCAGACAGTATTTTTTTTAATGGCGATGTATTCCACTCCTGTCTGAGATGAAAAGAAAATAAGTATGGAAAAAAAATTCGGCTATAAATCGAAGCTCAAATCGAAGAAGACTTCCCACACAATAGTTTCTATACGAAATTTTTTTTTATTTTCATAGATATTTTTTTTTCATATTAATCGTTTCAATTAAGCAATTACAAATAAGTTTAATTCCACAAAAATATGATAATAACAAAAAAAATAATTAAAATATGTATAAATAAGATGCCATAAATCCTCCGCCTGAGGCATAGTTCCTGGATGCCACGATTGCGACGTAATTGCTTTATTTATAGTTGTTACATACATTTATATCTGTTAATAATTCAACGTTCACGAAATTTTATTTATAATATTAAAGATAACATTTAGAAAAAATACAATTAATACTAAAATTAAAACTAGTATAAATATAAATCTGTTAATTAGTATACTTTTATTTTTAGGGTTCCGTACCTAAATGATAAAAAGGGGGTTCCTTTTTATAACTTTTTTTTTGTCACCATTAAAAAACGTCTCGAGAACTACTTAAGGCCGTTCCCTATGCCAATGATCTCGGCGATTTGAGCTTTCTTTCCCTCCCGCTTCCATTCCTCACCGGTTATACAATACGTCAATAAGCATAAGTTGCCACCTCGGAAGAGCTGCTTGTACTAGGACGCAACCCTATAAACTACTAGTGCCATCTTACACGACTGGCCCCCGTCGCCCGCGCAATCATCTCGAGCCGGCGTTTTCGGAAAAATGCGAGTAATAGCTTTTTCCCGAAAAGTACAAAACCTATCCAAAAATCAGTAGATGCGTTTAAAGTTAACATAAATATATACTGCTTGTCTTAGTTTCTTGTACTTACGACGCATAATAAGGGAGTAGATACAGATTTAAGGTAGAAAAAAGGGTTAACGGTTTTTTTTTTCTCTTGATGTATTATGTTTTTCGACAATTTAGTAGAACCAAATCTAGACCAAATACCTTGCTACATTATATATTTTCTTCAAGCGTTGTGCTTGGAGCTGAACGAAGCCTATTCACTTTAAAAACAGTGAAATATCAGTGAAACAGCCGGGTAGCCCCTTAAGCTACCGATGTTATATTTGGAATAGTTACAAACAAGGTTACTCTAGACACAATAAGAGAGAATCTATCTCATATTTTAATTTACATACTATCAATGATGATTCGATGATGTTACTCGAGCTAAAGACGGCAGATGGAGCGAACGCGTACTCCACTGGTGGCGACGCGTAGAGAAACGGTCGCAGGGCCGTCCTCAACGAAAGTGAAATTACGACATTGTCCTGTATGCAGGCTCTACCTGGACAAGAATGGCGGCTGATAGGGGTTTATGGAGCACGATGGAGTAGGCCTTTGCTCAATAACGGGCAGCAAAAAAACAACATAAATAAGTAATTTTGTAAAATGTATTATTTGGAAAATAATGACTTATGTCAGGCATGTCTTTCCCATCACGGAACAATGGTGTTCCGGACATTTGGGAGGCGTACGCGGAGCTAAAACCAACACGCAGAGGCCCTTTCGACAATGTAATGAAATGCAAGGGGTACACCGAGCGGATGTTGCACTTGCCCGAACCATGGGACGCACGCAGATGCAGCACCCGCCAGGGTGTATGTACTATTGAGATTTAATGGAGTCTAAAATATACTGGACTTTTAGTTTAGGTGAAAGTGGTGCACTAAATACTGGGTTATGGAAAATAAAATCAGGCATCTGCCTAGGAAAAAGGTAAGCAATTTGATTTACGGCAGACGGTGACTTGCCCACATAAGATGGGGCCCCACAAAAGGTGACATCTAGGATGGCTCAAGGGGGCAACACTGTGTACGAGTATCAGGGATGAAGGTAGAGAGGTGTCACTGACACATAGCCAACTCGCCACTTAGCTTTCCACATCTACCATCCATTAGGTATATTCTTATAATATTATTTATTATCAATGAAAAATACCCGATACAAGATGGTGCTAAAATTTTAAGTTTAATTGGTGCGTCATCACGTCATGTGGGGTGTGAAAGTGCCAAATTTTGACTAAAAAAATGTGTTTTATTTCATCTATACTTAAACCAAAATGTAAAAAAAGATAATTTTCTTATTTTGAATTTCATCCGTATGGGACTGATAATTATGTTTGTATTACATTTAACGGCATCCTGCCTGTTGTTAGGACTAATAGGAAAATATATGAAAATGCATTTAAAAAAAAGTTGTGCTTCCTGCGTAGTAGGTACTTGAAAGAAATGCGAAGATTTCGGACTTTTTTGCCAAAGATGCCTACGGTTCTTAAACATAACATGACAAGACTGATAGGCGTGATACTAAAATGTTAAGTTAATACAGTTTTTTCTCCATATTCAATGAATAAGTTTTCTTTAATAAACCAGAAATTGGGCCCTGTAGAACTTTCTAGCTCGGGACACGGTGTCATTATTTACTCTGTACCTAATATTTACTTAAAAAAAATAAAAAAAGTTTTTTTTTTTGGTTCCATGTCTCATACAAACTTTTTATTCTGGATAGGAATTGAATAAATAAGCACAAATAAATGTTTGTAAAAAAATACCGTTTTTTTCTGTAGAGGCCACTAACATTAATTTAAAATCGAGGAAAGGTCTGAAAATCATTTTCGTGTAACAGTTCGGGATCTGGTAGTTGACCTCATTGGCCCGAAAAGAAAATACACCCTGTAAGAACTTATATTTTGATTTCTTTTAAATAAATTATTGACACTGTTGGCTGTCACCTATAAATACAAGCTCACTGGTTTACCTATTTTTTTTTACCTGTCTCTACTATATACATGTATGCAAAATCATAAAACTAAAATTGTTAAAGGAACCATCCGTTCGTACGTCTTGCGACTTGAACACGAAATCTGGCAACGTAGCGTTTAGACCGTCAAGTTGCTTTTCGGATAAACCGGTTAAATCCAGGATTTTATTATGTTCTTAAAACGTTCGCGTTCTTTTGAAAGTTCGGAGTAAAACCGAAATAAACCGGTATTAACCGGTATTTTTTAAACCGGTTCCGAGCCCTGCTGCTAGCTCCTCCCACCTCCTTGCAGTCCGAATTGCACTAAATTACAGTAATAAACAATTGAGAAATGCGGCAATGCATAAAATATTAATTATTCATTATTAAAAATGACATAAGAGATGGCGGCATTTTTTAAATTCGAGTACAGTGTATGCGCTACAACGCAGCGCTGCGCATCTTTCAACGAATAAGTGCGAATTGGACTGCCAGGCCGGGCCACTTGCACACCGTGTGTCCGCTACATCCAGCCATGCCGGAGTGCCGGCGGACTGCCGTGAATGAGGGGCTTAAGACTGATGTGTCTATTACTGGGGACTGTCAGTTTTCACGGCCGCTCCACACAATGGGCTATTATACTGGACGTAGCTATACCTACAGCCGAGCAGGATGGCAGTATTGCGTAACTCATAATTGCATCCCTTATTATCATCGCCCATCATGTGGAGCGGTCATAAAGTATCTAACACTGATGCCATCACCCTAGGAAGGTGTACCCATTGGGATAATTTCTGACATCAAAAATTCTGATTATTTGACGGTGAAAATATGTAGGTGCTTTTCATGTGATTTTTGGAACTACTCAAATACGTACACCTTACTAATGATGC
Source organism: Lathronympha strigana (assembly GCA_949128165.1). Taxonomy (NCBI): domain Eukaryota; kingdom Metazoa; phylum Arthropoda; class Insecta; order Lepidoptera; family Tortricidae; genus Lathronympha; species Lathronympha strigana. The sequence goes on along the minus strand of OX421925.1, from coordinate 4,562,593 downwards.
GTTTATAGATGCGAATTATATTTCACCATGTTTGCTATAGTGTGACAACCACAGGCCGCAGTAAAAAATGTTTTTAATTATATGCCTCCCTATTTTTTTATACGAAAAAAGAGACGCACATCAATAAACAAAAAAAAACCACTGAAGCCTGTGGTTGTCAGACTAGCTAGGTATATACTTATCTCGATGTCTTTACGTATTCGTTCTGCACTCCACATTTAAAACCTCGTATAGTTTCCAAACAGTTAAATTGTTAATCTAAAATATAACTAATATTTAATAGATCTTTTGAAACTGCCACGTTGCTAGTTAGTGTAATATGCTTGGAATGCCGCTTGCCCGACGCCACGAGCAAATTAAAAAGTAGTGTGAATTGTAATAAGTATACCTAGATATTTTTCTAGCGCGAACGACATGTTGTCAGTGCTTGACAAAATAAAAACATCGACAGTCGTGTTATCGATAAATTAATTTGACAGCTTAACACCTAGCACCCGCATCACAGATAAAGCAAGGAGTCTTATCGATATCTGCCAAAACTACTGTAATAATAAAGTGAGATATCACGTCTCAAAGTTTTTAAATCTTTTTGTTCTTAAACAATGAAACCAAAAGTTTTACAATTTTAAAGAAACGCATGTTCACTCTATAATTAAAATAGTATCGCAAGATACGGATACTGCTTACTGGATCTGTAAAGCGAAAGCTAGGGTGTAAAGCTGTTAAGTTAACTTATCGATAACAGGACTGTCGATGTTTTTATTTTGTCAAGCACTGACAACATGTCGTTCGTGCTAGAAAAATATCTAGGTATAGCTATAGTCTGACAAGCGAGCGAGCGCAGTAACAGTAGGACAAAATAACTATATCCATCCCTTTTTTCAGGGTGGTAATACTAGCGTAAGAAAAAGACAGTATGATGCTCTCTATCCTACTGTTACTGCGCTCGTTGGGTTGTCAGACTATAATAAGCATCATGTACGTCTAGGGGCCTACCAAATATCGCAAACAGTCTGAGTCTGACAACCACAGGCCGCAGTACATTTATTTTTAAATTTATATACGTCCGTATTTTTTACACTCGGAAAAATGATCAGTTATAAATAAAATAAAAATTACTGCAGCCTGTGGTTGTCAGATTATATCCACTTTTTACTTCTGTCGTACTTTAAATTTCGAACGCAAAAGAGACAGAGAGCAAAGTCACGAATTCAGTTAGGTATTTGTCGGATTTCAATTCAAAAACAATAAACTTACTTACCGCATTCTTTCACTGGCATGTTGTACCTACTTGTTTTTAATAAGGATCTATACGCATTGATTATCTGTAGATGTTCCTACGATGCAAAGAAATAAAATATTCATCATTTGTTCATACTTAGGTACCTACTTATACGAAAATGAGCTCTAAGAGAGCTTAGTTTATTGGTTCTGAATTAACATCAAAACTGCGAAATGGGGGTCGTTGACCGGATTTAATACTTAATCTTTTACGATTTTTTTTATTTCCATATGTGGATTTAAGAGGTACCTTATTTCGGAGAAGGCACATCGGTTGCCATGTTAAAATTGAAAATTCACTAATATCCTAAGAAAAGCCTTTTATTGACTGATTAATTGACGATATATATACGTATACGTTGAAGTACAGAATTCCAAGCATATTAACACAAAGGTTATTACGTAAAATGAAAAATATTACGATCTTAAACTTTTAATTGATATTTTCAATAAACAACTGCTAGAAAAAAAAACATTTTATTTTTCATTTTCCGTTTTCTGTCTCGTAGATTATTACGTAAGAGTAAAAAATCTATATATTTGACAGAATTACAGCTACGACTAACGATGTAAATATTGAATAATTTCGATTATACTGCTTAGTAGATATACAAATTCGAGGGGCACTTTTCAACTTTCAATCACTAGTCTTCTATCGAAGTGGATCTACTACGAGTCATGGAAGTAGATGCAATGGAAATTACGTTAAAAATAAAAATATTCGATACAAAATAATTTGGAATACACCCTGTCGTCATAACGCGATAAATTATCATAAATTGACAGATTTTAAAACTCTTGTTGGTAGGTCTTTTGTGAAACAGTGTACGGCGTTTTTTTACGAGCTATAAAGAAATTGTTTTGCGACATGGAAAAGGTATTAAGTACTTATAAGAAAAAATATTTTAAAAATACTGTTAGTACAGTTGCCTTTGACTCTATATGCCAATTAAATTGATGGAACTGAAGTAATAATCCCTTAATATTTATTGAAAACAAAGACAACATTAACAGTAAATATCTACGTCCACAAATCGAAGTAAGCACCACTGGTTTGATCAATCTTTTCGAACTAAAACATTCCAGTACTAAAGAGTCATAGATACCCAATAACTTTTTTAACTACATCAAATCGATAGAGAAAACTATTATTTTTAAATTCCAAAGACAAAATTCAGAGAGCCTAGAATCTAAAGTCACCCCTAAATACAGGTTACCTACATGACAATTAAATACAAATATTATTAATAACAATGTCATTAAATCTAGAATATTTACAAATACGTTATGTTAGAAAAAACAACTAATTCTTGAAAATCTATAGAAACTATTTTTATTGTACCTAACTCAAAATAAATAAAGACCAATAAAAAAAAACGTAATCTAATCATAAAATTAACTTTATAAAAATCATATAATTTATCACAAATGACTAGTCTAGTATAGAAGTCACAATTTTTAGAAAAGACTGCTCAACTTACTGAAGTAAAACATTTCAGGCAACAAAAAGAAGATATATTAAGTATTATGCCAAAGTTTGTTGCCTAAAATATTAGTATCGAGAAAAATGTATGAAACTGTTACACTTTTATAGATATCAGTGCTACTCGACATACGCAGGTACTAAATGAACTGTGAACATGATATTGTCACAACGAGGCACTGCACTGTTCCTTGTACTGGGGTTTTACACTACTGAACACTTTTCAACTACAGAAAACACTATTTATGCACCTTAGGCGCCGAAGCACTTTTTCAGACCTTTAAAAAATTCAACGGTCATAGATAAAATGGCGGCAAATTGACAGATTTAAGCAAGTGATCTTGCAAATGTAAAAAAAAGAGATGCCATAGAGTAGAAAAGGCGGTAAACTTGACAGATCCAAACAAGTGCTCTTACATAGGTCAGATTAAAGAAATCAGTGCATCCCAGGAAAATGGGATATTACTTAAATAAAATATACGAAATGGGTGACTACAATCAGTCTATTATTATCAATTCATAGGAAGACGTGTCCGTGTAACAAGTGACATAAAATCGATGCATTTACAATACTTAAATTACTTTGTACTACTACAAAACGAAGTACGTTGTACTTGAAATTTTCCATTACTTTTGTTAACTTCTAAAATACACTACATGTGAAAATCTTAATTTGATTTATGAAAATCGATCACATCTTGTTCAACAGAAAAGAGATACAAAAAATATATTTCAAACTAATCGAGTCTTTGGTCCATGTACTACTTCTAGAATGATCTACTTTCTCGTTTTTCAAATAGAAAACTAACTTAAGGCACAACTCGATTGTGTCTTGTAGGGGGTCTCTCGGCTGATATGTTATTAATGCTAATTGTCTACAGGAGTCTACACTACAGAGATTAAAAAAAACAAGCAATTCCCAAAGGTAAGTCTCATCACATTTTTTTGTAGGATTTAATTTACGTAAAATTTAATAGACCATTCATCTAAGCTACTTTTAACGGCCAGCACCCAAAACCATGTATTTAAACTATATTCTACACTATTATACTGGGATGCACTTTGGGTTGGGGACTAATAACTAAGCAATAAAACAGCATTTAAGTGAATGACAATACTGATTTTGCGTCGCAGGATATAGAATTGTCATTAAATCTTGACGAATACTGTGATAGTTGTGGCATAAGAGACTGCAAAAATAACGTATGATACACCCAGCACGTGTTAAAACAACCACTTCAAGTTTTGTTTGGGTTATGGCACCTAAACATCGTCAAAACGTAAGCATGCATCGCTTTCATATTCAATGGATAACTTTAAAAGGACGAAGACTTAAGATGTTCGCGAAATTAAAGTGTTTGTGGCTAGTTGCTTCAATACAGAATGTCTCCAGGGGGTTTGCGAAGCTAGAAGTTACAGTTTTACAAGCCCAAGCCAGAAAAATCTTCATCAGACTAAATTCCTTTTGTTGTGAGTCCTGACTCGTACAAAGTAATAATTGTAGCTTATCACTAAATCAACTGTAAATCTGTCACCCATAAGTTGCATCTAAATCAGAAAGGTACCTAAGTATATATAACTAAAGCCCTCTAATAAAATCTAAAACTATCCCGACTTTACAAAACGCAATCGCAATAATTTTAACGACAAAAGTTGCGTGGCTATTAAACTCCCAAGAACAATAAAAAGTAAACGTCCAAATCTATGCTCCCCATGTTTTTCTGAGGGTAGACACATCTAATAGCTACGCAGCTAAACTTTGCCATCACCAGTTACGTCAAGTCAGTATTGTCTCACCGAGCACGAAGTCTTCGTCTTGAATCCAAGGCTCCTCCCGCTGCCATGCACACCACTGCTACCTCCATCTGCATGCATCTATCTCCTTCTCCACTATACTACCAAAGAAAACTGTTGTACTAACTGGCGCCCAACTGGGGCAAGCTCATTCCAAAAAACTACTGAAATACTTCAGTTTACTGTTACTATTGAAGGGAAGCGATAAATGAAAATCCGACTGTGTTTGTTACCATTTATTACTAAGATTTGTTCTAAGTGAAGATGAACCATATGGCGTTGAGGCGCGCGGCCGGCGCTTTACTACTTGCGCTAGTTCGGGGCGCTAGAGTAGCCCAGTATCTATTGCCTAGAGTTGTCTATGGAGCGAACGCCTTTTTTGAATCTGTAGTCTAGTAGATATATGAACGAGCCGTTATGTTTAAACTGACTAATAAGCAGAGATCGGCGGTGGTGAGCTTATAATGCACCTGCTGACCTTATAATGGCATACGTCATATTTTAAGGAAAATAGCTCACCCCCGCCGACCTCTGCTCATGTCATAAGAGATGTTTACGGATATTTTCATCATGAGACCACATCAGAATCTTAACCTTAGGTGCCTGAATTAATATATAGCACTTTGTTTAGTTTGGAAATAACAAAAATCCTTTTATTTTGATAATTTCACAAAGGCAAAAAAGGCGTCGCCTGAAAGAAAAGTACATCAATCTACAGATTTCACACATTACTATTACAAATCATTATGTATTTGTAATATTTGCAAAAAAGCTAGGGTACAGCGGTTACTCCCAATACATAGACTCGTATAAAATGCAGGTTTCTTGCAAATTGTCTGACTAGAACTCGTTAATCCCATAAGCGTAACTAGTACCAAACTAAGCTTCTGAGCTGGCATTTGAAGCATAAATATCTGGCCAACGCTACTCTTAGTCCATAAATACGTAGTTTGATTTCCGAAAAGTCAGGGTACTACTACAATAGCATCTAATAAGGGCTATCGTTTTTGGTTCCGACAAACAACTATGTCGACCATAGTTTATTGTCAAGCTAGATTTGATCGACGAGTTGTCAAGTGTCTTCTTCTTTTATAATTTGGCCTCTGTCCGAGAATTGGACAATTTTGCCAGTGTCCCGTATTAATATAATCAGTGTATCTTATATAAATAGTATATTGCCTCTTGGGCGACGTTGTTCGGTAATTGGCCTTGCTATTTATTCCGTTTACAGCTATACGTAATAAATTGTCGGGAGGCCAAGATCCCGGGACAACAGACTAATGACTCAATAACGCGATTACACGCGTTTCAGGATCAATTCTTCATTAGCTGTACACTTCTTCGTTAGTTTACTGCACAATAAGCTATAAATATTACACATTAAACAACATTTGAATATCAAACGGAAGACCTTGTCAAGTGTCTTATTTTATTAACTACGCTAGAAACAGTACGATGCCTCTCTTTACAAAATATGTTTTTAAATGGCGAAATATCTAAGTTGGAATCTGATATTTCAGTGAATTTTTGCAACAAAGGCATGCTAGTTACGCTTATGATCAGGTTTAAAGTCTATGTTATGGACTATATTTTCCATTGTTTATTAACGACCACTACTCTACTACCCCGCCCCACTACTGAATCCTCGAAACACATACAGGAGAAAATCGATTACATATTGCACAATGTATTATCTACAGCAATTCAGTGTACTATGTGATAAAATAAAAAACAGCCCATTTCTAACATAATATCTTAGATGAGAAACTATGTTAATTGATAAATACGAGTATATCTACCATAAATAAAAAAAAATGCAGATTCCATTACGACAAAAAATATACATAAAAGGAATGTCAATACAGCCTCTTTATAGATATTGCGATGATTGGTACCCGCTTGGGACACGACATATTATAGATATTTCGTCCGTAAATATGACTTGCATATAAAAGTCACTACACAATTTCAGACTAGCATCAGATACAGAAGCGTATTTGAATTAAAATTAAAACATAAAATACGTAGAATATCAGAGTTCTGTCGTGTCCACCGCGACGCCATTTCATCGCATTCGCAAAGAATATGGCCGCACGCCGTAAGCGGCGCATGCCTAAGTATTTAAACAAGTTAATCACAAACTCTCACTTATCAACAAGTGTTCGCACATTTATCACGAATAACTTTTAAATACCAATTACCAACTTGCTACTGAATACACCGATCCTATTATACAAAAATATTTAAATATTTTATATTGTATGCTTGTGTATATTAAATATTCTAACATGGGAGCGCGCGCTGCAGTGCTCTCTGAATAGAGGTGCTTGAATCGACATACTCATTCACGTATTGACTATCTCTTCCTGTGCTCGCAGCGCGCGCCAGTGAATATAATATTAATGTTATTGCTTTCGGTTAGTCATACTTATCGATATTATAATGTATGTAAAACTTCAAAATCGCTACACTACATCACTACTCTAGCATTTGCCATACATTAAAACACACAACATAATATTAACCTTTTCTTTAACATACTTTATATTATACCAATCCAAAATTTGTATATTAATCCATGTATATCTTATTAACCTTAGTTTACGAATATATATTAAATGTTGTTTACATTTGGTCCAGTGGTACCTGGATGCGAAGCACGGGACACCGCTACTAGTGCGCGTCGTGCGAGCTGTGTATGGCACGTTCTATGCAAGCTTTACTCAAACAAACTACGATACAGTACAACTAGGCAAGAAGTATTGAGCAAGACTGCAAGTTGAGTATTCCCGCCAACATAACATAACTTTTATAATTCCATAACAAACTGACTAGAGAGGAATGTATTATAAATGGCAATAAAGGAAAATCTAGCGTCGTAGTTGGCCGTCCCTTCAGATTATTGTCTCAACCTTAAGCTACTCTGTGTAACTTGGCCAGTGCCTTACCTCAATACAACACGAAATGGCGTCTGTCAAATCAAATTACTGATACACTGAGTATTGACATGTACACGAGTACATGAGTCAAGTTTTCTTGAGCAAAGAATTGAGTTTTTGGCTAAGTTTTGGCCTATACTTTTGGCAAATAAACTTCTTTAGAGGAAGACTGTAGGCCTCAAAGCGAAGCGTCACTACATGGTCTAAACTACGTGACTACGTATTTAATATTTCTTTCAAAGTTAAAAGATTCTTAACGATCGTTTCGGACGCTCAAAAATTCTCGAAATGCATGATGATAATTAGTCACATTTTAATCACAGAACTGCCTCAGGTTGAATTTTTTGGCGCAATACCAATGACGAAGTAATATGCAACCGAAAATATCGAAAAGAATCTTCTTAAAATATTTTTACCTTTAAAAGAAATACTTTAATAGCACGTTTCACAACCAACGTGTGGCAAACGCCTTATGAAGAATTGACAGTGAATGAATTGGAAGATACCCGTCGTGTTTTACGTATAAATCCATGCCAACCATGCCTTACGCTACGTCCACAGGGTCCAGCGGAATTGTTAGTCGCGATATATAAGACGCTTACTATACTATTATGTATTATACGCATGCCTCCTCTACACCGACTTACCATCCGTCTCCTTGAAGCCCCACCCTCCCATACTTACGCTTAGAAAGGTACATTTGGCGCCCAACGTGGGGCAAAGATTTCGGAAATCCATCGTCACACTCTACTGAACAAAATACGTGCAAACTATCTATGGATAACAAAAGTGAACATACCATATCCCAGCACAAAATATCTACCCCACGCTTAGCAGCTAGCGAAATAAAACACACTTTATTGTTCTAATATTATCCATGTAATGACACATTGGGTACTCTAAGTGCTCCATTACATACAGTTATGTACGGGCAAGAATCTAAGTCCGCTAAATACAAAATAACTACTGCTAGCCTACCGCCGCCGGCCGCTGTCAAACAAAAACAAACGAATGCAAACCAACGACCGACGGCACATACCATTTACCAGTGTAACTTACAGGTGTTTAGAAAAAATATAAATAATTTGTTAAGAATTTGAAACATCACGACTGTTGAAGTGGTGATATTTCAAAAAAGATATATATTAAGAAAATATTAAGTACACAGTTCAAAACTAAGGCCACCGCTTCTAAGTTTTGGCAAGACAGCAAGCGGTCAAGGGTTACTAAGAGTGTAGGACATCACAATAATATCAACCATCTAATACTGAGAATTTCAGGAAAAGTAATACTAATATACAAAAGGTGTCACTGGGTGAGAATCGAGCCGTTTCGTCGTGGCCAACACGTTAAATCAATATGCGAAGAATTTTCAACGCAATCAGTCGTACCAACATTCAAAATTGTTTATGAATGTACGTTCATGCGACGAAAAGATTGTACAACGTATTGGTCAGAAGGAAACAACGCGTCATTAATCTCAAGGAGGTTCTAGCCTAATTATACTAAGAATACTGCTAAATAATAAGGATAGGTATGTGTATACATGTGATAATAGCATTCGGTGAGCCTGATATGTGAAGAAATCTACATGTTTGGATGTAAATAAACAAAATAAATACAATCTCTATAAATATAACATCTAAATCAACTTTTTACAAGCTTTTATTTTTACTGTAATTATTTTAAATATTTTTAGAGCCCAATAGGCCAGCACGTTTAGTTCAAACTGATCAGAAATCTCAATAAAAGCTTGTATTTATAAGTCAAATAAATAAAAAGTTCACAAATCAGGCCACCGAGCTGGCAGCAAGATACAGCCGTCTACGCTACGACATGCATTCTGCTATCTCGCGACAAACTTCAATATTTAGTCATGGAGCAAGTCTCGATTTAGTACCACAGTATCTTCATCAATTTAACTGGATCAGACTAATCCACACGAAGCTATTAAGATTATCTTCATGAGATTATATCCGTGGTATTATACTGTGCATCTTTTCGCTTATTTCATGACTAGATAAATGATTTTCCATTGCCATAGAGAATTGAGCCGAGTGAACGATCAATACGGTTTAGTTCGGCTAATAATCGCTTGAAGGTGTGGCTAGACGATTAAGTCATTGCTTATTGATCAGGGCTCATATTTATTAACTACTCAGGTGGTTGCTATCTAAACTTCTCTAATGCCATGCCAATAGCTATACGCTTGGTGCTTCACTGGCTCCCTCCTCCATTGTCATGGAAACGTCGTAAGTTTGCCGAGAATTGTATCGATAAATCGTATAAGACAGTTCGAGCGAAGTGTAGTGGTTTTAAGTGGGTATACAATTGCGGTATTTAATATAAAGCCTCTATTTGCTCAACTTGAAATTTTACACTAGTCTTCTTATATTTTAGCCAATAATCAATACTGTCAAGCTATGCCCTGAAAAAAGATTGCAAGTGTCATGTGCCAATTGTCAGATGAATAAAATTATTTATTCAAGTTATAAAGTATATATTTAGGCTTGGAATAAAATATTCTGAATTAACTTATTGTTAATATTACACCGATTTCCAATGAAAACCACTGCCCTTTGTTCGGACGACCTTATCAATTTATCACAACGCCGCCCGAGTTTGCCTGGTGAAAAGAAACGTTAAGTACCCCTCAATTCGAGACCACGCCCCGCCTAACCTAGAAATTGCACAAACACAACCATCATCGTCTTTTATTCGAATAATACTATATTAATCACAGTATTGCAATTTTTACTACCGTATTGCTTTTGTTTTTTAATTTAACTCTAAGTACATGAATTAAGTACGCTGTTGGAATAATTAATTTTGGCAGTTTTTAGAATGGGTCCTGCCCAAATAAAGCTATATAATAAGATCAATGTGGTAATAATACGCATACTTTAACTACAATAATTATTTAGTTACCATCGAAATATATTAATGAGATTCTCAAGCATTCATTATTACCTATACCAAAATCATTTAATACTTTTTATAGTTGCCACGTAGATTAACTTATACTTATAATTTTATACTTACTAATTCCAAAGTATTATTACCACATTCGATCAGCTGCCCGTTAAAGTGGCGCCCAAACGTGGGGCCGAACCAGGCAAAGACGGGCGACCATGACAATACTACAGGCTTAAGTCTAAGCTTATTGTCACGACAGGGTGTTAGTTGCATATCCTGAACTAATACTATACGTATTTAATTTAAACATACTAAGCCTATGCCATATCAGCGTTAGGCATGTGATGTTCGCTGATACAACACAGGTTGACTACATAGGTATATAGCTACGTAAATAAGTAATATATATAATATATGTAATGAGATTGCTTTCCACACAGTTAGATATGTACGAGAGTATTGTGAGCTGATGGTCGTCGGTGCCAAATGACGGAGAATGTTTCAACTGAGCGCTAGTTTGTCCATTTCACAAATATGACAATTGTCATCTGACACTGGGCACTTTTGGTACATTTGTGGAACAAGTGACAATAATACCAAAGGCTTATTGTTATTTGTTGATCCAGAAACGCTGACAAATTGACAATGTTAAGTTACAATTGTAAACGGAAATAAAAGCTAGAGACGTACCATTAAATGTATATAATTACTTTTACTTTTAAGAAGCTTTGTTGGGATTTTGACTAATTTATTGTTGGTAAGCTGGACATATATTAATAGCTGTTAAGGTATGTTATTATGATATTTAAAGGAAAAATGTTCAACAAGAGATTCTTTTGTATTATGGCAAGTCAAGCTCGATTGGGACCATTCGAAGGCAATATTATAGAAAAGAAAATCTTATTTTCGACGTCTATTGTTGGTCTAGCAAATAAGGTAGCGCTCAGTTGATCGGAAAATGACAGAGTTTGGCACAATTTCGTATTCTGCGAGAATGGCACGAAAATATAATACTGATACTTGTGATGTATTGAGATAATCAATTTACAAAATGGCGTTCCGTCACCGGGCGACCGACGCTGCCTAGAGAGATATACAGAGCTGTATGAGATTCATCATATACATTCGTCAAGTATAAATAGTCATATTGCCAACGACCGTGCACTATACTACAAATCCAACACATAATGAAAAATTAGTCCGCAAACTAAAATATCTGAGATCCTCTTACTTAACTTTAAAAAAAAAAAACGAAATGCGTATTCTTTGATATAGTTCCCGCATCGGGCCAAGTATTGCTTGTCGAGTAAAGACTTAACCTAAGTATATGAGCCGTAAACCTTAATTACTTTAAAGAATACTGATCCGTGGCCGCTCCGGCAAGACAAAACACGACGTACTAAAAACGTAGGAACTATCGTATAAGAAATAAAATACCTAACCTCTGTAGGCGGGTGGGGTTTTCAATTCGTTAGATGCGTTACCGTTTAGATGTACATGGGGAGGCCGTACATGGCGCCCCAGTCGACGCTCTGGAAGGAGGACATGTCGACGCCGGCGAGGGAGTAGGCGGTGCCGAACTGCGGCATGGCGGGCGGCGGCGCGGGCTGCGGCGGCGCCACCAGCGCCGTGGCGGCCGTGGCGCCCGTCGGCAGCGCGTACGGCGCGTAGCGGTAGGCGTGCGCGGCGCCCACTGTAGGCACCGCGCCGACGCCGCCTGCGGCGTACACGAGGCCCCGTCCGGGACGGAGCACGAGCCTCTTCCCGAGCGCTAGCGGGGCGGCCGCTACAGCTTCCTTCGGCTGGGCGCGCTTGCACTCCACCTTCTTATTCTTTATCGTGTGGAAGTGTATGTCGCAGACGCGCTCGACCGCTTCCTCGGAATGGAAAGTTACAAACCCGAATCCGCGGTGGCGCTTCGTCTGCTGGTCCATGAGCATGACGGCGTCTTCTACGTGGCCGAACTGTGCGAAGTAGGCGCGGACCTCCTCGGCGGAGGTGTCCTGGCCGACGCCGCCGACGAAGATCTTCTTGGTCTTGGCGGGGCGGGGGGCGGACTTGGGGGTGGCGTGTTTGGGGTCAATGCGCTTGCCGTCGAGCGTGTGCACGGGCACGGCGAGCACCTTGTCGACGGAGGCGGCCTCCTGAAACGTGATGAAGCCGAAGCCGCGCGAACGCTGCGCGCGGCGGGGCTCAGTTGCCTTGCTTGGGACTGTATGCAGGTGCGTCCAGATCTGTCAAATTCGCCCTCGCGCGCTACAAGCAAATGGTTTACAAATGGCGCGCCAGCAACGCATTCTCCAGATCTGAACTTACCTTAAAGTTTCTGTTCGAACATAGCGATGGATTAACAATACTAATGAGGACTATATTTGAAAGCTCGTTTTGAGCCAAAATCTAAATGGATAGTATCTAATGTTTAGCATAAAAGGAAAGGCAGCTTTAGCTAATATTTCCAACTTTGTTGCAATTATTAAGGCATAGTTTATAGAAAAACACTAGAACTACACAAAAACACTGTCAAAATGTGACCAAATACAGAAGTAATTAAGAAATATTGGAAAACCACAATATACTTATACATTATAAACTAATACAAACTTCCAATCGCCATGTACGAACCAAAACCACAATTCATATTAGCATTAGAATAATTAGATCATAAATCACAACAATCTTAATATTAAATCTAATCAACTAAAATAGTTTAATCAAATATCTTCTTGATTTCACTATCATACTTGAAAAACTATAGGAAAAGGATATACTCAAATAGGTATCTTTAAAAGTAGCCTATTCTAAGTTAATGACTAAAAAACCGGATTTAAGCTAAATTTACTAATACTAGGGTTAAAACAAGCTACTGTCAAAAAATTACAAATCAAGAAGATACTTTTATTACATGTGTTAGAGATTTTCAATAACAAAAATACTATTTTGCATTTTTATTTGCATTGTCAAATTAGGTGCGATAGTTCATCTCTGTCAAGTGTAATAAACTTTGCAACTGTCAAATCGACAATTCAGAGCGTTAAACCGTTATCAATAGCATTCAAATATTAGCAAGATGATAATATTCTTCGGTATCTTAAGAGATAGGGGCATGTCATCAGTTGATATCTGACACCGCGAGTCGTATACCCAAGTCGTTTTTTATAGACAAAACAGTCAAGCATAAAACCCCCTAAAATATAGGTTTAGGCAACTTTTACTAGACCGTGGTCTTAATTGTTTCCCACAAACACTAATTTCAACATATTTGATTCCCAATACATTAAAAAAACTGAAACCAGATGAGATCGCTCATATAATCATCTCTCATCGCTTATCCTAAAGTATCGATTAATTTGGACAAATAAGTCGATACTTTAGGATAGAAAGGTCGAGGATCACTATAAGTCGACGATAAAATGCTGATCCCGATTTTCCTGCTTAGGGATCGAATATTTTGAAATTTCTTAATAAAGGGGAAATAACTTAAGTAATATAAGATTTTGTTATCAGGCTACTGTTTACTTCAAATGACTATTCCACCCTGCTATGTTACGTTTGTTACGGGGCCAATTCTGTCATGCGAAATACGTGACCGACTATCGAATGGAAAATCTATCTAGTTACCCGTATTTTCAATATTACTGACAATATTTTGTAAACAAAAAAAACATGGATAAAAAGTACTACGAACAAATATAAATTTTAAATTTAACATAAAGAATAATAGAAAAGTTAATTAGTTTTTCAATCTCAACTTAACCGTGTATGTAGGCACTTACGTGGAAAATTAATGCGATTCGTAGGTACAAATACAATGCCTTAAGGGCCTCAAAGCCCTTTTTTTAGATTTAAGGTAGGTAAAGGTAGGTAGCTAGGTAACTTAAACTTACTGTATACATTTTTAAAATAAATGATTTCTCATGCGAATGAGTATGATTTAAATTAAAAGCACATGTATGGCAGTTATTGTTAAGCATTACCCCGCAAAAAGATGCCCATCAAACTCAAAGGAAAACTTTATAAGACAGCAGTTAGACCCGCTATTCTTTACGGAACAGAGTGCTGGGCATCAAACAAAAATCATCTGTCAAAATTACATACGACAGAAATGCGCATGTTACGCTGGTCAGCGGGTGTCACACTGCTAGACAAAGTGCGTAATGTTCACATCCGGGGCAGTTATAAGGTCGCGCCCATTATCGATAAGGTCAAAGAGCGTCGCATGCGATGGTATGGGCATGTGCTCCGCCGTCCTGAAGACCACATGGTGCGAGTGGCCCTAAACTTGCCTACCACGGCGCGACGACGTCGTGGAAGACCTCCCGCCACCTGGCTGACGACGGTCCAAAAGGACCTAAAGGAAGATCAAATTGATGACGCCGTAGCTCAAGACAGAGAACGATGGAAAAGACAGACAAGGAGAGCCGACCCCAGATAATGGGAAAAGGCTTAGGATAAGAAGAAGAAGAAGAAGAAGATTACCCCGTAATTTTCAAAAGAAAATTAAAGATATAGTTATTGAATACACTGGACTAGATAGAAATATATTTTGTTGTATTTATAAAATGAATTATATTTAGTTTATAAATTCCTCCTGCAGTCAAACTGTTTAAACAGTTTTGCAGGGATTCTACCCGTAATGTAATTTTGGTGTTAGATTGATAAGTAAATAAATAATAAACAAAACAAACATAATTACTGCGACTATCACCCACACACATACAGGCAAAATTATATCTATAGTACATCCATTACCACTAGAACCATAATTCGAAGTTCAAATATTGGGCTTCGCTGAAAATCAGCGTCGCCGAATGTGCCATATCACATGGCTCATTCGGTGACATCAAGCTGAGCGAGGACCATTTAGCGCACAATTAGTCTTTATGTTATTTTTATTCTGATTGTTATCTTGTGTTTTTACGTGTGCTAATAAATGTATTTTCTTTCTTTCTTTCTTCTTCTTTCTTTCTATTAAAAAAGTAAAGGTAAAAACAAACGAGGAAGCGCTTCGAGAAAAGGTTGAGCTTGGCTTGGCTCGTCATCTCGCGGCAGATATCATCTCACTCGCACCAATATACAGGCTGATTCAGGAGACGTGATCAGGACTAATCCTACACAAAAAGTAAATGTTAATGGATCGTTTACCATCGCATTTAAGAGACGCAACGTCACCTTTTTTTCTTTTTACTACAAGTAATACTACATGATGATAAAACCTCTAACACATTACGACAACGTCATGTGAGATGCCAGGTTTTTCTGGGATTATTCTAATTGTAGGGTGACTATTGTGTGTGTAAAATATATTTTTTTTGTTTTCTAGGTTGAAAAAGAAAAGGGTGCGGAGCTGGTAGACCTCCCCGTGGTGCACCTGGGAGGGGGGGAATAGTCTGCTCAGTTGCGCGATGGCTATTCTCCCTCTGCGAACTACCAGACTGGAGGCGGTGCAGTCGAGTTTACTCCTGCGTGGGCCTTGGGCCGTGTATGTGGCTTGGATGTGGGGCAGGGGTATTTGCCCTCCTGCGACCTGGGGGGGTGAAGCGAAAGGGCGGATTGTATAGACGATGGGTGTATTTATCTTTTTTTCTCTTCTATTAACTTGTCTTTTGCTTGTGTATCTATTTTACTTTCTTATATATACAAAAAAAAAAAACTCGGTTCTGACCGGGGCCGTACCTAACTGGTCTGCACCAACTCACGGGTCCTCCTTCTGGAGTCGGCCGGTTTTGTCAGTCCCTTTAGTGGGCATAAACCAACTCCAGCATGGGGATAACCACCCCCCCATGACAACAAAGAGTCGACCCGTGATTTGGTGTGGACTAGATTTACGGTGCAAAAAAATCTAGCTTTAATTGTGTCGTCCTTAGAGTAAGGCAAGGCATCAGTGCATCCTCGATGTGTATGAGTACCCACGGAAGTGCTAAGAGGTTCGGCAGCAAAGACCATGTGCCCCGTCTAACGTCACCCATACGTCTCTGACCTATGGTGCGTGTCGATTCGGGGATCTTGGTGTAATTCGTCGCTGGCCTCGACCCCAAGTACGTGGCGAAAATCACCGCTCAGGTGTTACTGGATGTGACGCGTGTTTGGTTTCCCGCGTTATTTTAATGACGGGAAATCGAACAGGCAGAAACGGCGTTTGCCTATGTGCAAATCCCCGAGCGCGTGACGGAGCCACGGGCATCGGGAACATTCCAACGAACGAAGTCTAGTAGTCGTTGTGGAATGCGCCGTCTTTGCTGTCCCCTACAGTTCTGGGCCCGCGTAGGAAGAGGCGAACCCTGCACCCTTTTTCTTTATATTTGTATGCGGCACAATTAATTCAATTTATCATGCCAACTGAAACTGAAACTGTGCCTAATATGATCGAATTGAAGAGTGACGGTATGCCCGATGGGAGCCACAGGGTCACCCGGTCAAGGGCTGGAAACCTTGGGGGAAAGGGGGGGGCTCCCAAAAGGGCCAACCCCTACCTAAAGGAGGTGCAGCCGGAGTCTGTGCCTAAAATAAGCACCGCTAGGAGGGGCGGGAAAAATGCGGGGCCAGGAACGCCCCGCCTGAAACTGAAAATTTCAGGAGGGAGGCCCACCGGGGCATATGCGGGGATTTCGGCCGCCCGCAACAGCCTCAGGGATTTGGAGGAGGACTCGGAGCTCGAGGTGGTGGACGACGACTCCGACACCGGGGGGCACTGGAGCGACGGACGGGCCTCCCCGGAATTAAGTGGAGACCCAATGGAGGTGGCTCGTAAAGCCGCAGAGGTCGTCATGACACAGACGGCCAAATCCACCAATTTGAAGGGGTCGGTCCGGGGCACCATAAACAACGCGTGCCGAGAAATGGTGGCGGCGCTCCGGAAGATCGCAAAGGGCGACGCTGATGAGGTGGTACGCGCCCTCCGCGCCGACAATAGGAGAATGAGGGAGGAGCTGGAGCAGCTGCGGACGGAGACCAGGGCCATGAGGCGTGCCTTCTCCGAGAGGGGGAAGGGGGCCCCCACGCCAGACCCTAACATCTCGGAGGGGGACCGCACTCGGTCAGAGCGGTCAGAAATAGCGGAGCTCCTCTCATCCTTAAAGGATGAGCTCTCGCGGGAGCTGACCCTCTCCCTGGGGGACATGATGAATGCGAGGCTGGAGGAGGTCCGCAGCCGTCTGCCCCCGGGGCCGATTGTCCGCCCGCCGCTCGCGGCGGACAAAAGAAAGGAGGTGAGCCGACAGGAGGCCATGTCGGCTCCCGAGCGTAGCGGCTCCCAACCGCCGCAGAAACCGCGTGGGGTGACGACCCTAATGCCCCCGGCAAAATCAGCGCCAGCGCCGCGAGCCAGGAAGGGCTCGGCTGTACCTCAGCAAGCTGTGGAGGTACCCAGTGCGGCTCAGGCCCAGGCAGGCCCATCTACCGAGGGGGCATGGTCGACGGTGGCGAGGAAGGGGAAGAAGAAGGCCGCCTCTTCTGCTCCTTCTGCTCCCCCACCACCGAAGAACACGGCAAGGCCGACACCGGCCCCAAGGAAGGTGGCGCTGCCTAAAACGGCGGCAGTGGTGGTGGCTCTTAAGCCGGACGCGAAGGAGTCGTACGCCAACATCATGGTGAGAGCCACGCAAGCGTTCCGGCTAGAGGACCTGGGCCTGGACCATATCAAGGTCCGGAAGACAGCGGATGGAGCCCGCATATTAGAGATGCCGGGGACGGACAACGGCCGCACTGCCGAAGCCCTTAGGGAACGCCTGGAAGCGGCTATTGGAGACGCGGCCAGGATTTACAGGCCAATTAAATTGGTGCGTCTCCGAGTCTCCGGCCTCGACGAGGCGGCCACCCAGGGGGCCCTGGCGGAAGCCATAGCTGCCAAGGGGGACTGCCTGCCGACGGCAGTAAAGGTCGGGGAAATTAGGTTCGGCTACAGCGGAGCAGGCTCGGCACTAGTGCAGTGTCCCGCAGAAGCTGCCAGCGCCGTCGCTGAGGCGGGGAGGATCTTGGTGGGGTGGTCGGCCGCCCGAGTGGAGGTGCTCAAATCAGAAGCACTCAGGTGCTACAAGTGCCTGGGCGTTGGACACACCAGAGCCACATGCCCGTCCCTGATTGAGCGTGGAGACCTGTGCTTCCGCTGTAGTAAGCCGGGCCACAGGGGGGCGGACTGCCAGGCTGAGGCCTTTTGCGCAGTCTGCCACCAAGCAAAGCTACCAGCGGGGCACAGGATGGGCGGCTCTTCCTGCAACCCGCCAAGGGTCAAGGGGGTTGAAGCCCGGAATACCAGGACCAAGGCCTCCGAAGGGGCCTCCCCAGCGGCAGTCCCCCCTACACAGGAGGAAAATGAGGAACAACATATGGAGTAGTAATGCCAGTACGACCTCAACACACTGCTCAGGAGGTGCTCCAGTGCAATCTGAACCACTGCGCCCGCGCTCAAGATTTGCTGATGCAAAACATGGCGGAGTGGGGAGTTGCCTTGGCAGCAGTGGCGGAGCCATATGTTGTTCCTCCGCGGCCCAACTGGGCAGGTTCGGGGGATGGCAGGGTGGCACTGGTCGCCCCCTCAATGGGAGCGCCCCTCGCCCCGGTGGAGAAAGGGCTGGGATATGTGGCTGCAAAATGGGGAGAGATATTAGTGGTGGGGGTGTATTTCTCTCCAAACCAGCCACTGGACGCTTTCCAGCGATTCCTAGGAGGCCTGGAGGGGGCAGTGAGGAGGGCCGGCCGGGTGCCTGTCTTGGTGTTGGGGGACTTCAACGCCAAGAGCGTGGCATGGGGGTGCCCGCACACAGACCGGAGGGGGGCCGAGGTGATGGACTGGGCGGCCGCAGCGGGCTTAGTCCTCCTTAACCACGGCAACGCGCAAACGTGTGTGCGCCGGCAGGGGGGCTCAATAGTGGACCTCTCTTTCGCATCCCCTGCCATAGCAAGGCGCGTTGCCGAGTGGCGCGTTATGGAGGATGAAGAGACCCTCTCGGATCACTTATACATTCGTTTGGGGGTCTCCCCGCTGCAGAGAGTGGTGCCGCCAGTCCCTGGTGGCAGACGGGCACGAAGCGGATTCCCCAGGTGGTCGCTGGCCAAATTCGACCCGGAGCTGGCAAAGGAGGCCGCTATCTTAGAGGCGTGGAGCGCCCCCCCTCCGACCCTCCGCGGGGTCGACGAGAAGGCGTCCCACCTGAGGAGGTCACTAACGGCAGTCTGCGACGCGGCGATGCCCCGAGCAAGCCCCCCTTGGGGCAGAGAGCAGGTGTATTGGTGGAGCCGCGAAATCGCCGCCCTCCGCGCAGACAGCAACGCCGCCCGCCGGGCCTTCACCCGGTGCCGTAGGAGGCGGCACACCCAGGAGGAGGAGGACCTCCTGCATGCGCAGTGGGCCGGAAAGAAGGAGGTCCTCCAAGAAGCCATCCGAAAAGCCAAAGACGAGGCATGGGAGGAGTTCTTGGCAACCCTCACCAGGGATCCATGGGGGCGCCCATACAAAATGGTGCGCGAAAAACTCCAATGCGCCCCCCCCATGGAATCCATGGAGCCAGAACTCCTCCGAAGAGTGGTGGAAGGCCTCTTCCCGGATGCGGAGGAATTCGTTCCGCCCAGGATGGCGCCCCCAGCGGTGGAACCAGAGGGCCTCCTCGTCATTCCCCCTGTCACGGACGCCGAGCTGACGGGGGCAATGCTCCGGCTCAGGGGCGCACGGAAGGCGCCGGGCCCCGATGGGGTGCCAGGAAGGGTCCTGTTCGTGGCATTGCAGCAGCTCGGGAATCGCCTCAGATCCCTCATGGAAGAATGTTTTGAGGAGGGGCGATTCCCGGAAAAGTGGAAGGAGGGGAGGCTGTGCCTGCTACGGAAGGCAGGGCGTCCACCCGACTCGCCCTCTGGCTACCGCCCCATTGTGCTGCTGGACGAAGTGGGCAAACTCTTTGAGAGGATAATGGCGGCTCGCATCCAGCAGCACTTAGAGGAGACGGGCCCGAACTTAAATGACGGCCAGTTTGGGTTCCGTAAGGGGCGGTCCACGATCGACGCAGTGGGCGCCTTAAGGGCCTTCGTGGAACAGGCGGAGGCAAGAGGGGAGGGAGTGGTAGCAGTGTCCTTGGACATTGCCAACGCCTTTGGCTCCCTCCCATACGAGGTCATAAGAGAGGCACTCCGGTTTCATGGAGTGCCTCTCTACTTAAGAAGGATAGTGGAGCACTACCTGACGGGGCGGGTAGTGCTCTACGAACAGGGTGGGGAGAGGAATGAGAGGGCCATGGCGTGCGGGGTTCCACAGGGATCTGTGTTGGGTCCCCTCCTGTGGAACTTGGGGTACGATTGGGTGATCCGTGGGGTGCAGCTCCCGCGAATGGCCACCGTGTGTTACGCGGACGACACACTGGTGGCTGTGCGTGGCCGGGAGCTCGAAGAGGTGCTCAGGAGAGCCGAGGTGGCGACCGAACTAACGGTCCACCGAATCGGCCTCCTGGGACTGCGGGTCGCCCTACCGAAGACGGAGGCCATGGTCCTCGGGGGGGGAATTGGATGGAGGATGGGGGCGGGAACCGCCCTGAGAGTTGGAGGGGAGCGGGTCCAGGTTAAGGCCCACATCAAATATCTGGGCCTTATACTGGACAGGAGGTGGAGCTTTGAGGAGCACTTCGCGAGACTGGCTCCTCGTCTCGTGAGTGCTGCCTCGGCGTTGGGCCGGCTATTGCCCAATATTGGCGGGCCGAACGCCCCGTGCAGGCGGCTCTACGCGGGCGTTGTGCGCAGCATGGCGCTGTACGGGGCGCCAATCTGGGCCGGGAGGCTGAGCAATCGCTCCGCTGCACTCCTCCGGAGACCACAGAGGGTGGTAGCGCAGCGCATGGTGCGGGCGTACAGGTCCACCTCCCATGCAGCGGCATGCCTCCTTGCTGGCACCCCGCCTTGGGAGCTGGATGCGGTGGTGCTGGCAGAGAGGCACCAGCGGAGGGATGAGGCTAGGAGGAGGGAGGAGCCCCCAGACCCGGGGGAGTGGGAGAGGGCGGAACGAGCGGCAGAGGAGCAGCTCAGGCGTCGATGGAGAGAGGCGCTGGAGGATAGCCTGTATGGGGTCAGAACCATAGGGGCTATCCTCCCAAAGATGGAGGAGTGGGTCGACCGGAGGGAAGGGGCCCTGACCTTCCGGTTGACGCAGGTGGTGTCCGGGCATGGTTGTTTCGGACACTACCTGCATCGAATAGGGCGGGAGGAGGACGATAGGTGCCATGAGTGCGGCGACGAGGATGACACGGCCCAACACACTCTGGAAGAGTGTGACCGCTGGGCCGTGGAAAGAGCTGCCCTCGTCGCGAGGACTGGTTTGGTGGACCTCTCGCTGCACAGCGTCATCGCTTCGATGCTGGGCAGCGAGAGGAATTGGGATGCGGTGGCCTCCTTCTGCGAAGAGGTTATGGCGCAGAAGGAGGCAGCGGAAAGGGAGCGGGAAGACGCGGTAGATGCTCACCCGCTCCGTCGCAGGCGGCGGGGTCGAAGGCGCTTGGCGTTCATTCGCCAAGACCCTTAACGGGGCCAGCGGGTTCGGGTCCCGCATTGCACGGCCCCACGCCGTCGGGGGGGAGGTCAAAGCGTTTCTGACTTCCCCCTCCTTGTGCGGATGTCCCGGCACAAAGCCGGGGCCGCCGGAGGGCACCGAGGTGGAATAATATTGATCCCACGGTGCTCTCATTAACGGCCAGGAGGGAAACGCCGGTGTGGAGTTTAGTGGGTAGGGCCGCTCTGCTTCCTTCTCGCTAGGAGAAGGAGCAAGCAGCGGCGAGTCCCACACACCCCCCAAATGACCTACCCGAGGTCGGGGGACGGTGCGTGACTGCATTCTCCACACCGTCAAAAAAAAAAAAAAAAAAAAAAGGTTGAAAAAGAAAACCGGCCATGTACAAGTCGGACTAAAGGGTCTTGACAGACAGACTGACGGAAAAAGTGATCCTAGACGGGTTCCGTTTTTTCCTTTTGAGGTGCGGAACCCTAAAAACATTTAATATCGCTAATACTAGTTCGAAACACAAGCATATCGTTTCCTGATGAATCCGTATTAGGTAGGGCTTGTGATATACGTGTTACACGCGGAACCGTAGCTACGTAGCCTTAGCACCGGCGGTGCTAAGATCCCGTACTACACGGTCACGTCAAAGATACGTATCCGTTTCTGGATTCGGCTACGTTCCCGCGAACCTCGGCTTCGGCTCCGCTCGGCTTCTTTTAATACACATCTTTTACAATTTGTACTGGTCTATTATTTTTGCCTCCAACATAATATTTGCATCTAATTATTTTTGATCTCTTAAATTTTTATTTAAAATGCAAAAGTATGGAAACTGAAATTAAAAACTCGCCCCTTGCATTACATTCGGGGGTTTAATAACACGCATAAAATCTACACTTAACGTCACGGTCACGACTGGATCCGATCTACGTATAAATAAGATACGTATCTCCGTGTACACGTAGCTACGTATCTTAATTACACGTAGCCGAATCACACGGAGCAAACGGAGCGGATCTACGTTGCCGAGTAACACAGCAACGGAGATTCGGCTACGGGTTCACGAAACACGGTCACGACCAGGAGCACTAGTATTAGGGTTGATCCTTCTCACGTCTCATGACTCATTCTGTAGGAAAAGTAATATCATATCAAGATAATAATTGTAGAGTTCGAATGAGTTCGAAAGCTCCAGATGTAGGTATAATTTAATTTCCAATTTCTCTTAGCAAACCAATAAATTGCATAGGCTTTCACATCCGCCGTGTCAATAAATTGCCTATTATCAAAGGTAATTTCGGTATGTAGCGTACTCCATTCAATATACTTAATCTTCTAATAATTCAATCTATTGAGTGTAGCTTTATTTATATTGCTGAGACTTCGTTTAGTTTCTCTATTAACTAATTGCAGAGTATATAGGGTGATTTTTATATAAGTTTCCAATAGTATTTCTTTACACAAGTATTTTATTATATAGTGACGTTTTTTTATAAAGTAGGAAATTACTTATAGGTTTAGAACAAATATCTGCATATCAAACAGTGCTTAAGTTACTAATATATTTTTACGAATGTTTGTTTCTAAATAAATAAACTCAATAAACAACTAAGGGCCACTTGAACTATCCAGGGTTCGACGCTAACCTAGAGTTAAGCGTTTATTTTGTATTGAATTTGACAGCAAAACTCCAGGTTAGCGGCTAACCCTGGGTGGTGCAAGTGGGCATAAATCGCGAAAAATATGGGGTTATTGGATTTTGTATGGGACTGCATATTTTTCTACCGAATTTTTTGAGGTTTATCATGTAGTACCTAACTCTCGTCTAGGTTGAAAATACAACGTATATATATGAAACTAAGAGAAACCTAAACTGAAAAGGATATTAGATAAAAATGAATAAACACAAAAATATTGTCAGTAATATTGTTACAATACGGTTACACTTGTCAAAATTAGCACTCTTCTCTATTCGAGCAACTGTTACCAAAATCTACCATTTTTGAGCACGGTAAGTGTTACCTCTGTGAAGAACCTACTAACAGTTACTTTTCTACCAAAATAATCGTGTACTTAGTCTATTTCTCATGTGATTATTGTAATCTATGCTAATTAATGGTTTTAAATTTAGAGTTCAGTTTGGAAAAGTCGGAGTTGCCAGGTTTAAAAAATAAAATTCTCAAGAAGTGTAGCACAATTATTGCCACTCACGAAATTATATTATTTATAACGAACTATTAGATATAAAGATATAAAAAAAACAAAAGACCCATAATCAACACATAATGTACAATATAAATGAAACTATACAATCTCAGTGTGCTGCCGCGTGAGATGGCCTCCAACACGGTGGACAGACAGACGAGCTTATCAAGATCGCAGGGAGCCGTTGAAGACGCGTGGCGCACTATCAAGGCCCGGCATTTTGCGTGCGGTTTTTGAAAGGTCATACAGTGACAACACCAATGTTTATCGACATATTTGTCATTCACTCATAAAGTTATTGAGATTATTCATCCTTAATTAAATAACACTTGCATTCTTGCAAGCAAATACCTACTCAGGTTATCAACTCTTTATTGATATCTATATCCGATAGCGTCACGTAACACTATCCTTGTCACACCGTGTTAATATTTATAACAGCCAGTAGTGTGGCAGCACCATAATATGTCTAATAAAAAACTCTCGTTTTATTGATATACTCGTTATACTCGATATCAATAAACATTGTGACTTCACCGCATGCAAAATTCCGGACCTTATCATGATTAATTGATTATACACCTTTTTTAATTGCTTTAACTTCGCCACAGATAATTTTCTTAATTCGAAAATGTATACTTCAGGTAGGTACATTTTTCATACAAAATAATTACATGTTACATGAACCGCTAATGTAAAACGGACATAACTAGCTCTAAGTAGGTAAGTGACAATTTTACTATGATATTTATATGAATGTCGTGTCGAAGACATTTAATTTACGCGCTTGCGCAAATCTTATTAAATAGAACAACATTAGTGATTAATTGATTATCTAAGTGGACCTAATGAGAATTGTAGTATAAAAACGTGGCATTTCTTGGGAGAGGCCTTTGTCCAGCAGTGGACGTGTTTCGGCTAAAATGATGATGTTGATACATTAAGGTCTTCTGCTTTATCGCGGTAGTAAAACGTGCCGTGGACGTAAACCATGGTAAAATTCAAAAGCGGCAATTAGAAAAAAAACTACTAAATCTACCAATTTAAACCATGACAACACCATCAGAAAGGGGGATCTACCAGAGTTCTGAAGAGTCATAGTCAAGATAGAGAGCGACGTTAGTCTATGGATCAAGTCTAGAATTAGTGACTCTAGCATGCCAGTCTATTTAGTATTAGTGTACCTAAACCATAGCCCAACTAGTGCGTACCATAAACAATATGTCTGTCTGTCTGTCATGTCTGGTAACGTAAATAAATGTCTGCGTGTAAGCAGAATTGGTAGAGTAAATAAACAATAAACGTAGTAAAATAAACAAAACATTATGTAGGTATTTAAATAATGAATCTGCTTTATTTCATCCGAAAGTTTAATGTGTATTAGTTTAATGTTTAATTGGACATCATAGAGCAAACCGGTTCTAAATTTTAAGGGAGAATTGTGTTCAATTGGCAACTTCGTTTAATCTAAGATCATAAGTATGGCGTAGGTAAGTATGAGTTTAGTTAACCTTGTTTAAATGTCTGTGAAACATAACCAAAAAATCTACAGACAAGACAGAGCCCATACAAATTCGAATCCGGCCCGGAAAACCCTGCTTGCGTAGCCAATATGCCAATCGCTAACGCTCAGTCGCGAACGAAACTCAACTGTCATTGTCGCACTAATAAGGAAGAGTGATACAGAGTGATGGATTGTCGGTTAAAACTCAAGATGGCGATGGCGTCTCTGGAATAGTTTTTCATTATTTGTTTGCTTAATGATGTTTAAAGTGTAATATTGATAGCTAATTGTGCAGTAAACTAACGAAGCAGTATATAGCTAATGAAAAATTAATCCTGAAACGAGTTCAAACGCTCCTTTAGTCATCAAGCGGTAATCCCGGGATCTCGGCCCCCCGAGAAACTATATCTTAAGTCTTATAGCTATAAACTTAACATATAGCGAGGCCAATTACCGAACAAGGTCGCCCAAATGGCAATATACTATTCTATTTATGTAATATAGATTTTGATAATACTTGACATTGGCAAAATTCGCACTTAAACAGAGAAGCCATTATTAAAAAGAAGAAGATACAGAGAGATAATTACGATACGCTACGAAGTGTGAGCGATTGGCATCTTTGCTACGCACGGTGGTCTGGCTACTTAATTACCCCCTTCTAGGTTGACTACAAAAATTTGATATTCCGGCTTTACTCCGGGAACCGCATTAGTTCCGCGTAGCACATTTTCCGATCGCATTATTTCCCATTTTATTTTTTACCCAAGAGTTTGTTATCACAGTACTCATTTTTACCACAAGTGTAATTCGTAGTCGCATTTTGTTCCAAAGTGTATGACTTTCACGATAGTCACACTAAGTCAATAAATAGGTAGATTAGGTTCGTTAGGTAGCTTCAGATACTCGAAGGGCCTAGAAATAGGAGCCCGGCTACAAAAAAACCGACTGGCGTGTACCAAAAATGTTACTGTTATGAAAACAAAGATCTGCGTAAAAACAAAATGGGGAATAGTGCGAACGGGAATCGTCCTACGCGGAACTGGGGCCATACATATACCATGATTTCTTAACGCAATGCAGTTAGGACCTAAACTGAGTCGCTGCCAGTTGCATGGCATAGTTTAGAACCTAAACTAAATCGCGTTAAGATGTCATGATAAGGGCCCTGAAAGCGTTTGGTGTACTGGCCTCGTACCACGAATATTGAACGATCGAAAATGTGTATCTCCCTCTCTGTCACATTTGCTTACTGGTGGGATAGGGGTCTTCCCGTCAATGCCAATTTTCGATGTTCGCCTACTGATCTTTAGGGTTTAAAACCGCTGTCAATACAACTTGCTAACAATATCAACAAACCGCCATATTGATCGTAATAACCTAACTTTTCGAGTTTTTAATAAAATCTCCAAGATTAACTTATTTATCTTATGTTTTGTATGTTACTATAATACGACCGTTTCAGTAGTGAATGGTTGCAGTGGTGTTTGATGAGGTAGTGTGAAAATACAAGGAGAAACAGTGACAAAGCATGTGACACCTTTTGTTTACATTGTTAAGAAATTCAATTGACGGCGATTTTAGGCTATCTTTTGAGTAACTCAACTTGCCATTAATAAATGACGGACCTTTACTTAAGTCACTAAAGAAAGCGGTCTAATTAAGGTTTAGAATTTGTATGGACATAGTCAACCCTGTAGACTTGATTCGTTTTCTGATAATGACTTCGTCATATGTGTTAGTTAGACAGAGACACATTTACTGGGGGCATAGGTTTACTGGGGCGAAAGAGCGAGAGATCCGTCATTGCTTATGGTACCGCATTTACCTACTTGGTAACTACCTATCCTAACAACCAATCGACTCCAAACTCTACCCACTGACCCAGAGTTGAATCTTCTTCGCGCGCCTACGTCTGTCTCGCAAGAAAATATGTTAATTTATGTTTAAGGTAGCTTAAAATTAGAAAAAAATGCTTAGGATTATGCTTATATTTACAGGACATTATCATTGCATTTAAATTCGTATATATATAATAAAATTATGGATAAAACGCACGTATTTGAGTGTTTACGTGGGTGTTATCCGTAATTTTATATTAATATTAATATCTCTCATGATAGTTTAAATTCGGTAAGTAAATATTTCTTTATTTACAATGACAATGCAAGTTTTTTGTATCTAAGAACGTTCATTCACATAAGTTTAAAAAAAAAAGTTCTTCATTTATCCAACTGTCTCAATTATTCAACATAATATGCAAATATCCGACCGAATACCGAATAGCAACAAAATATTCGTGGCATCTGTTTATGAGGATTCCAGGCGAAATACATATACGAATAAATAATGTAAACAAAGAAATCAATCCATAGATGCACTAGTAAATTGTGTAGGGCAGGGCACAAAATTATATATTTCCGGCGAGGGGGTACATAGTAAACGGATTCACATGTTAACGCCCAAGACGAAAATAATTTAGATACCGTGTGAAACACACTGCTATGCACCTATGATGCAAATAAACAAAACATGTAATAACAATCACCAGCAGCACGATGCTACCAGATAATGCCCGAAACGTAAAACTGTGTGTTCTTTAAACAGAAAAGTGCCACTGATCACTCCTAGCTTGAACCAAAATACCCCTTTTCAAATTATTTTCGTTGAGTATTTATTAATTAGTACAAAAAACAAAGCTCTTGATAATCTTCCAGATTTTTAGGCGTTACCATGAAGAGCCACGGTATTCTAAAGTTAAAATGATCTGCGTTAGAACTAAATCACAATTAAACAAGTTGAAACCTAGGTCTCAAACTTATTTATTATTTATTTATTTAAGCTTTATTGCACAATAACAAAAAAAGTACAAATGGCGGACTTAATGCCTTGAGGCATTCTCTACCAGTCAACCATTGCGTAAAACAGAAACTTGTATTTGGTGCAGGATCGTAATCGTAAACATCGAAAAGAGATAGGAAACACAAATCAACAATAATTCATTAATCATTATTAATAATAATTAACCTGTATAAAAAAAAAAATTATAGGACATTCTTACACAAATTGACTAAGTTCCGCAGTAAGCTCAAGAAGGCTTGTGTTACGGGTACTCAGACAACGATATATATATAATATACAAATACATAAATACATAGAAAACATCAATGACTCAGGAACAAATATCTGTGTTCATCACACAAATAAATGCCCATACCGGGATTCGAACCCAGGACCATCGGCTTAGCAGGCAGGGTCACTACCAACTACGCCAACCGGTCGTCAATTAACTTGTATAGGCACTAAATGTCGAAAGCTGTCAAGACAGTTTGATTTTTAAAGAGAATGGTCCATCAGGTACAGCTTGTGGTTGACAGAGTACTGACGAATAATGAACCTTATGTTGTACAGATTAGGGTCTAAAATAACTAGTTAGATGGTATTGGTACTTTGGTGGATTTAGTGCTCTTACTACCGCTATGCAGCTAGAACAATTGACAATTTTCTCGTACATTTTAGTACTTTGTCAACGTAGGATGCACGAACGGGTAAGTAATAGTACTGAATTATAGGCCCCATCATACATATTGGAACGGTTAAGAGGGCGTCCGACCCTCCAGTGGTGCCGACATTGGGCCGATTATATTTTCTAATAAACCATTCCATCCCATTAACCATGTATTGATTGTATATTATTTCTAAATTTTATTATAGTTGACAATTTGTAATTTTTATTTTGTGTGTAATATGTGTGATAGCGTGTACACCTGTAAAGGGTTCGGTGTGACTCATTTTTATGCAAATGTATCTGCTGCTTTTTAACCTGAATTACTAAATACGCAATACATTAATTAATTAATTAATTCATTCATTTCTCTAAACCCCACCATAAGATCGTTGACGTTTTACTAATTCCCCAACTTTTGTCACGCCATGGCCGCTCCATGTATCTGATGGTATGAAAGCCGCATAAATATGGTAGGCGTTTTTTTTTGAAATAAAATAATTTGTGATTAGTATGGCGGTAGCGCAATGGAAAGTTTGAAAAATGTATAGGAAATTTAGGACACTTTTCTTCTCCTACTAGGATTGAAAGAGCTAGCGATTCTGAGGAGAATAGAGATAAAAAATTGCCAATTTGGCAAAAAATGATTTTACAACAAAAAATAAAAATGCCATGTGACACAAATTGTGCCACATACTTTTGCTATTGCTGGTGACTGTCCATATATCGGAGTGAATCTCGCCTGAAGGCCTACTGCCAACATCGAAATTGGGTTATCTGCGTCTCTCGTTCGAATTAAGCAAATCGGATAGAGATGGATTTAACGAAATTTTGATATTCCATGTTCGCCGTAAGCCTTCTGGGGCCATTTCTCAACCAGTATTAGATAAATAGTACCTATTAAGTAGTTCGCTGTAAAATCCGTTTTTAGTCTAATAACGTTCAAGATATGGGCTCCAGGGCCCAATTTCACTACGGCGACAGGTGTAACAACTGTCAAAATCATCATTATTACAGGCGTCTATGGGCTACGTGCGCCACTTACGATTGTGCGGGCTGTATACTTATTTGCCGCCAACATGTCATTTAAAAAAAAAAAACATTATTACCATTAAAAACGAATAAATTTGTGAAGAGCTCTTGACACTTGTCATACGAAACACTACATATGTCACGAAATTCCGAAACAGGATCATTCTCATGTCAAAAACTACCGACAATTCTTTAAAACACTATTAGATCTGGTTACAATTGTCAAAAAGCCTTCACCAAGAAATTGTCTATTTACTGACGTTACTTTAAGATTTTATTAAAATTATCGAAGCGGTAGCAAACAAGCACACATTCCACGCGATGGTGACCAGCACACCTACCACGAACATCGAAAATTGGCATTGACGGGAACACCTCTTTGTCACTCCAATATGCAAGTGTAACAGAGATAGAGATACGAATCCGCAATCGTTCGATTTTCGTGGTAGGCATGCAGTTTAAGTGGCCTATGGACACATTGGTTGTACAGTCACCTGCAATAGTATAGGACTATATGAAGGCTGCAAAATAATCTGACACATTCTTGTTTGTACCGCCATAAGAGCGTGTCACATATTTTTGTGGCCTTCATAGCGTCTTATACTATTGCAGGTGACTGTACAATCAACTACAAAGATATAAATATCGCCAAAGTGCCAAAAATATGTATACAGGACTTTCTTGCTTAAACATAAAGGTATAGTTGACTACACATGTGACTCCGCTTGCGTTTAGGTACGCGCCCGTTCTTTATCGTGTGTATTGGCATTTACAGCTATTTTCTATGTAAGTATTCCTTATGTGAATGACGTTCAATTATCATAGTAAGAGTCGTATAACGCACGAGACAAAAAGAGTAAAAATAAAGGCACTACCTAAAATCGCCGTCAATCGAACTTGCTACCCCCTCTTCCTAACGTTATCCACGGCTCAGGGAGCCTTGGAGTCCGCTTTGGGAACTAATCCCAAGATTTGGCGTAGGCGCTGATTTTACGAAAGCGACTGCCATCTGACCTTCCAACCCAGAGGGTAAACCAGGCCTTATCGGGATTAGTCCGGTTTCCTCACGATGTTTTCCTTCACCTAAAAGCGATTGGTCAATATCAAATGATATTTTGTACATAAGTTCCGAAAAACTCATTGATGCTGGACAGGATTTGAACCCGAGACCTTCGGATTGAAAGTCTCACGCCATACCGCTGAGCTGAGCCACCAACGCTCACAATGGGAGCTACCGTATTGTCGCTCACCAGGCGGCGCCACTCATGCGTGGGTCCATTGTCAGTATGAGAGAATTGTCAAAGTGACATTTGAAATGTTCCCGCAGGACCCACGTTTCACTAGCGCCCCTAGCGGCAAACAGACTCGCGGTAATCCTCATTCGCCGTCAATCGTTAGCAAGTTCGATCGACGGCGATTTTAGAGAGACATGTCAGCCGTCATATTGCTTGCATAATGTAATATACAGGTTTTTATGACGTCTTTTTTTCGGCTGATTGGGTCGGCCATAGGCAAACGATTTGATTTTTCGCGCCTCACTGCGCCTATTCCCACACTTAGTACATTGCGTAATAGATGGCGCTGCGTATCTGAAGTATAGCCTGAGCAAACCGTCAATGTCGAGAGCACGTAAGATATCACAGTGCCTTATCCGACTCTTACTTAAAATAAAGTATATACAATTACATTATATATAAATAAACGTTAAAAAAAGAATGAAATCAGACATAGACAATTTAAATGTACAGTCAACCAATTGGAACCCTAGGCCACTGTAGGACTATGTCTTAGTGTCTTAGGGACTATATCTTAATGAGATAATAAGAAATCTCTTACTGTTTGCCATTTTGACATGGTTCTAGAGTGGTCTAGGATTCCAATTGGTTAACTGTATATATATGCGTTGGTACAGTCGCCATCAGATATATCGGAGCGTCCGAGGCGTGCAAAATATCTGAACAAGCACTCTAATGCTTTGACAATAGAGGCGTGTTCAGATATTTATGGACACCTCGGATGTTCCGATATATCTGATGGCGACTGTACTTGGTACATACATTTTTTAGCTTAGCATTTCTGAATGCAGAACTTACAGTTAAAGGCCGAAGCACACCGGATGGGTATGCCGCAAAACCGCGTACTTAGGTACTACTAATCCAGAAAGTGACAATAGGCTAGACGACTAAATAAATCAAATTAGTCCGTCTTTTAGATTAAAAAAAATAATTGTACACGAATTTTTTCTTTTGTTCGTCAAATCAAAAATAACGGCTATACAGTGCGTTAAAGTTTCGCGTAACGTCACTATTATATAGGTACAATTCTTACCTTTACCCTTAAATGCATGAATTATCAATATTGATCCTAAAACATCCCAAGAGACAATCAAATTCATTTTTTAAACCCTTAATTTGATAATGTATGACAGGTCATACAAATTCTTCGACCCTCTTTTTGTGTTTTTTTTTCAGCCAGAATCGTTAGGACTATTGAGCGCCGAGGAGGCTGGAACTCACGACCATCTCTTTTTTTGTCAAATTAAGGGAGAACTTACGACGATATGACAAAGTCTACATTCTAAGAGAACTTGATAGTCACTTGTCTCGTTTTTGTATCATAAATGCATCATCATGCATTCAAGGGTTAGGGTGAAATATCAAATAGTCACCAGTACTCTAAAATACCCATGCATCTCACCTGCGTAACGGGGTCCTTCATGATCAACACGTCGGTGACCGCGCCGAACATGGCGAAGTATTCCCTGAGTTTCTCCGAGCTGGTCTGCCAGCTGAGTCCGCCGACGAACAGCTTGCTGGGCGAGGGGGAGGTGGTGCCCGCGGTGGGGGGCACCGTTGGCACGGGGGATGAGCGGCCTGACGATGGAGAGTTTTCTGGAAGATGGGAGAACAGTATGAATAGTCTGAAGATAGATGGTTCACTCGGGCGTTGGTGGCACAGCGGTAAGTGCGTGCGACATTCAATCCGAATGTAGCGGGTTCGAACCCCGGTTCGTACCAATGATTTTTCGGTACGAAATATCATTTGATGGGTGAATCAACTATTTCTTGTAGTTATTCTGTCCCGTCAGCTAGGGGACAAATGCAGCACAGTTTGTTAGAAGAAACGTTGTAGTATGTTCTACTGATATGCTTGAAAGGGAATATAACCACCAAAAAATTCATGTATTGTGAGTTTTAATGGCATAAAATCGTGATTTGAATAGTGACCCAGGAGACCGTAACTATGGCAGCTAGTGACAAGAAATAGTTGATTAACCCTGATATTTACCAATGGTTTTCGGTGAAGGAAAACATCGTGAGGAAACTGGACTAATCCTAAAAAGGTCTAGTTTACCCCTTTGGATTGGAAGGTCAGATGGCAGTCCCTTTCGTTAAACTAGTGCCTACGCCAAATCTTGGGATTAGTTGCCAAAGCGGACCCCAGGCTTGAGCCGTGGCATAAGTAGTATGGGTTTGGAGTGTACAAGATTTTAAAAGGTAGGCAACGCGCATGTGACCCCCCTGGAGTTGCAGGCGTCCATAGGCTACGGTGACCGCTTTCCATCAGGCGGGCCGTATGCTTTGCCACCGCCGTGGTATAAAATAATAGCCGAAAAACGCTATGAGGATAAAAAGATGGTTCACTCGAAATTGCTTAGTGAACTCCAGCTAGAGTGCATTACAGTGCATTAATAGTACATTGTGCATCTAGGGCGGTAAGAAGGGCATTACTTACGAGGGTCTATTGAAGCCCGACGCCGTAGGCGGAGGGCTTTAAATGACCCGAGTTAGTAATGCCCTTACTGCCCGTGGTACACACAATGTTTTTCATCACATTTGCGAGGAAAAAAATAAACTCTATACAGGCGGCAGAAACAATAATGATAAGCGGTAGTGTAGTTGCACAGTCCACAGTACTCCGGAGTGACTACGTGCTGCGAGCGCGTGCGGGGCGGGTCCTCCGCGAGCTCCGGGCGGGCGGTAAAGTAGTATGAGAATCCTTTAAAACCATGGGAATAATACAGCTCTTTAAGTGTAAGTATGCTTGCATATAATATCACCATTTACGAGCAGGTGTGATGAAAACAATTTAAACAGAGAGCTGCCTCGTGAGGAAATCTCTGCCCGGATCAGTTCGGTGTGTGTAGCCGTGCCTCGCCGAAAGGCACGACAAAACGCGCGTACGTTTGTGGTGGGCGAGGCATGTCTATATAGACCAAGTTTCGCACGGCAATATTTCCTATTGGATTCAAATTCAATTTTTTTTTAATTTATTTATTTTGCAACAACATACAGGTGTTATGGGTACATGTCATTAGTATTATAGGTACATTTGTACCTATTTTGCATGATTGTATGGTCTACCACAATATGGCATGCAAAATCTTACACTAACTGAATATTAATTAATCTAAAAATAAATCAAAATGTCAAATTGTATTGGAATTGTGTTGAAATTGTGTTTAACGGCCTCCTAGCCTAGTTGGTAGTGACCCTGCCTACGAAGCAGGAGGTCCCGGGTTCGAATCCTGGTCAGGGCATTTATTTGTGTGTTTATCACGAATATTTGTTCCTGAGTTATGGATGTTTTCTATGTATTTAAGTATTTATATGTATCTGTCTATTATATATATCGTCACCTAGTACCCACAACACAAGCCTTATTAAGCTTACCGTGGGACTAGGTCGATTTGTGTAAGATTGTCCTATAATATTTATTTATTTATTTATTTATCTGCCTATTATCCAACTGTTGGGTCGTTTCACTAATGAATTAATTTATTAAATCTAGTTTAAGTATTTTTTTGTTTTGTGACTTTAAATGGAACACTTAAGTGGCAAAGGCATTGTAAAATAAAATAAAGTAGTACAAAATATTTCAACAGGTGGGTGACGCTAACACTGTATGGAGTTATTTCCAATTGTAACCATCTACTTGCTAAATTTTGACAGAAATATGCCTATATGTGGCGCCAAATACCACAACAGAAAATACTGCAAATCAAAATCTAAATCAATTTATTTCGGATAACTTAGACCCATAGAGATACAAAAGAGATAAATAGAACAAAATTATACTAAAATTAAAAATTAAATTAAAAATAAACATTTACAAATTATATAACTAATAAATTAAATAAAACATTATAAAAAACTGCATGAAACTTTCTTTCATGAACCATAATTAAAAGTATAATCTTATTGTTTGTAATATTACAGATATAAATGAACAAACAATAATCACTTCATAAGAATCCCAAGTCAATAGAAAGGGTGGCAATGCCACAAACATCTTGAGCCTCAACAAACATATCTACTGACTTCCCTGTTAGTAAAATTTAGTTAGCAGTCAAAAGTTTAATTAGCAGAATTAGCAGGTATACAGTTTCAGACCTGCTAAAGTCGGGGCCTGGTTACGCACAACAAGGGATGTTTGCCTCGTGAGGCAGAACAGTAGGTCAAGATGACTTGCCTTGCAAGGAAATTGTTATTACTAGCACGGGCTGTGTAAACGGACTATGTCTGCAGACTTCCAGCTCCGTTACCAAAATGTGACAAAAAGCAACCACCACTTAGTATGATGACTTAAGTATAATAAATGATGTATGACAGAAGTTGGGATTAGGTTGTCAAGTAGAGTTTAGTCTCCCTGGGCCTTGGCTAAGAACTGTTAAAATAGCTTGGGAGATGAAAACTCCTTGTTCTCATAGTCCCAAAGCAAGCAAAGCTTATAAGTACTATGAGTACTAAGCAAAAATATATTTGATTATTTTAGTCAAAAGTACCGCTTTGTCGGTTACTTATAAGGTCCATATGCCATAAAAACTTGTCTAGAAATGAACCTTATCAATAAGCAACTAAAGGAAAAAATATTGAACACCCAAATAAATGCCCTTACCAGGATTTGAACATGGGACTTCTAGCTTAGGGCATATACACTCTGCCAGGTCATTACTAACTCAGCTAGGGATCCCATAATTACAATAGTGTAGTTACAATGTGTATTCAAAATTTACTTTTTATTTGAAGTTTTGTTACTGTACAATTTTTGCTCTTAGTTTGTCTTTCATCGTTGCCTGCTTTTATCTAATTTCCTCAAAGGTTAACTGGAAGAGATCCCTCATAGGGATAAGTTCGCCTTTGTTGTATCAAATTGTCTATGTTACTGTGTTTCTTGTATTTCTTGTGTTATTGTACAATAAAGCTTATACATACATAAACACCTAATATAAATTGTGAAATAAATATAAAACTAGGCCTTTCAGCACTTAGTTATTTAGGTCACCATTTAAGCCTTTATTTATAACTCTACAATGTTATTTAGTTACAAAGGTGAAGTTCTGCGGAGTGTCACTACAAAGTTATAGCTGATTTGGTGAACTTTGTAATAGATAGAGTGGCGAGTATGGTAATTCTCAAACTTTGTAATTGACTCTGTTTGCGATGGAAAACAATTAATGTTGGAAGCAGCACTGATTATCTTTGAAAGGTTGAAGGAGATTATATTTCATGGGAAGACTTTATTTTGGAACATATTATTTAAAAGTTTTAATAAAAAACAAGATGGAGGGAAGTATTTGTCTTTTAAATTGTGTCTACCTATTTGGCTAGCATTTACTTGCAAAAACTTTACCTTAGCAATCATTTTGAGTTGGTGATGATTGTAGTTATCATGTAAACAGTCACAAAACTTATTTACTATTCATTGTAGGAGCAAGTTTACAATACAAGTTAACAAACACGTTTAAGTTATTATGTGCAATAAACAGAATTAAATTTAAATCGTTTGAAAAGTTAAAGAACACTTACTTATCTGTTGTACAGCAATTTGCTGTTGTTGATGCTGTTGGTGGGCCGCCGCAGCGGCCGTGGCGGCGGCATGAGCGGCCGCCTGCGCGCTCAGGACATGGGCGGTCAGCTCGCCGCCGACCAAGCCGCCGTCCAATACCTCCACGCCTCCGAGCGCCCCGCTGGAATACAGTCCCATCATTGTCACTTCACAATCGACAAGAAAATACACAATTGAACAATAATGCCGCGAAGCAGATCAAATTTGTGACGCGAAAGTTTGCAATGACAAAACACGGTCGGCATTTGTTTACGCTTTATTACCGGCCAGTTAAGATTTAGGGAAAGTAGGTAAGTATTGAAAAGACATTACATTGAGTGTGCTGTAAGCATTTCCGCGATTAGGACATTTAAGTATCACGTAAATTTATCATAGTATATATGAAAATACTGAATTATGTATTTTGTTGTGAAAAAGTTTTTTGCGTCCGCAACGTCGTCAAAACAAGAAACTTGTCTTGTCTGTGACTAGTCTATGGTAGAAAAGTCTATGGTAGAAAAAATAAAAATATTTGAAATGGAATGTCAACGTCAAAAGGGCTCTATAGATCTAACAATAAATCGTAAAGAATCTTGACACATTGTGAAAATTGTTGCATCACATTGTTGTGGTGCCTCTACATGCTCGGGCTCTCGGCCGAATGCAACCTAGTACACGCTCATTCGAGACAGACTATATAGAGAAAATTTAAGCCAGACCAGAGACAATTTAAGCTTTTTCAGGTAGTTTGGGTGAGTTAAAAGCCCCTCATTCACGGCAGTCCGCCGGCACCTCCGGCACGTAATATAGCATCGTGAATGTCGTTGCCGGATGCGTGCCGTACGGCAACATCCTGCTAGCTCCGCCCACCTCCTTGCAGTCCGAATTGCACTAAATTACAGTAATAAGCAATTGAGAAATGCGGCAATGCATAAAATATTAATTATTCATTATTAAAAATGACATAAGAGATGGCGGCATTTTTTAAATTCGAGTACAGTGTATGCGCTACAACGCAGCGCTGCGCATCTTTCAACGAATAAGTGCGAATTGGACTGCCAGGCCGGGCCACTTGCACACCGTGTGTCCGCTACATCCAGCCATGCCGGAGTGCCGGCGGACTGCCGTGAATGAGGGGCTAAATTGTCTCTGGTCTGGCTTAAATTTTCTCTATATAGTCTGTCCCGAATGAGCGTGTACTAGGTTGCATTCGCCCGCGGCCGAAACATTCGGCCGAGAGCCCGTGCATGTAGAGGCACTATTGAATATAACGTGCGATGGTTTAGCATAAATGTTGTAATGTGTCAAAAAGCGCAAGCATTTTGTCAAATCGAACCAAAATCTAAAAGCATTCACGGCAGTCCGCCGGCACCTCCGGCACGTAATAATTTAATAAAGCACCGTGAATGTCGTTGCCGGATGCGTGCCGAACGGCAACATCCCGCTAGCTCCGCCCACCGCTTGCAGTCCGAATCTAGCATCTCTCTACTACATCCAGCCATGCCGGAGTGCCGGCGGACTGCCGTGAATGCCTACCTTTAAGCAAAGCAAAGTCAAACCAAACTCCGACGCAAAACAGTTTTTTTTTACGTTGCGGCAAATCTTACTTTTATTCATTTTTCAGAACTTTTTGCCTTTTACATTTATTTCAGT
This sequence comes from Lathronympha strigana, assembly GCA_949128165.1. Classification (NCBI taxonomy): domain Eukaryota; kingdom Metazoa; phylum Arthropoda; class Insecta; order Lepidoptera; family Tortricidae; genus Lathronympha; species Lathronympha strigana. The sequence goes on along the minus strand of OX421925.1, from coordinate 4,523,983 downwards.
TTTCTTTGTAGCAGAAACTTAAATATGAATCGTATTCAAATTATTTATAATTTAGCCAGCAAAGAATAATTTCATTAAATGTAAACAATTTTTCTTTTAATCCATTTTACTTATGTTGGCAAATTGTGCAGGCAATTGAAAAACTTTTGCACAATTTCTAGGTTTACTTTACCACAGCCAATTACGTGGCAAAATGATTTCATTCTAAATCCTTACTTGAAATTCTTATCGCTGTTCTTTCGCAAAACTTGAGATTGGGTAGGCATTATTGTTAAATCTATTCTGAGAAAAGGCACTAGGAATATCGAAAATTTAGATTCCCTTTTCAAATTAAGACGTTTATATAGAGTGTCAAACTAGTAGTTTATGCAACAGTGATATAATAAGGGTTCTTAAAACTTGAGGGTCGCCGTTACAAAACGAGGCGAAGCCGAGTTTTGTAATAATAGACCCGAGAGTTTAAGAACCAATTATGAGCTGTGGCATACCCTAATTTTTCTACGACAGCTAAAATAGCGTAAACAGCAAAATCTAGAAACGTGGCAGAATAGGGAAGATGTTGTGCCCACTATTGAAATTAAAAAAAAACAACAACAGTGCTAATATAAATGTATGAAAATCCATAGGAGCAGTGTTCTTATGGAATACCACAGACAACGTTATAATGTATACTTTTTAAATATCGCTGTCAGTCATCTAATTGACAGATAGAAGTGCTGGAGTAGAAAAACATATATTATGTACTCGAAATTTGTGATTTTCGGTTTGCGTGGTTAGAGCCTAGACTTACTAAATACAGCAAAAATCGAAAGAACGAAAATTGCAAAGCAGGACGGATACATTCCCTCTATCGCATTTAGTTACTACATGTATAATTATGGATCTTCGTTGTTCGCTGGCCCACATCGTGAGTAGCCAAGATGCCAATCGCTCAGGCTTAGTCACAAACGAAATGCAACTGTCATTGTCGCACTAATAAGGAAGAGTGATAGAGAGAGATAACTATGATACGCTACGTAACGTGAGCGATTGGCATCTTGGCTACGCACCCAGATCAGATGGAGAAGTTTTTGTAATGGAGAAAATAATCCTGTTTAGGATTTCGTACCTTAAGGTCGGCGAACGACCGGGGGTTCCCCGGGGCGGGATCTGAATCACACAAGTCTGAACTTTGCTCTCACCTACCTTTATTCATCTTTGGGTAGCTCTACACTGCGGGTATTTGCGTTTTGCCTCTTGCTCGCACCAGTAAAATTTTGCTTCAGTGCGAGCGAGATGAAATACGCAAACACCCGATGTGTGGTGCGGGCATTACGAATACGAATATTTGTGTCAAGTTGTGTCAATATGGAAGTAAAAACCAGCATTACTTTTAACTAAAAAAACTTTCTTTCAAACTACTTATCACTAGGTACATACTCGTAGTATAAAACAAAGTCGCTTTCGCTGTCTCTCTATGTATGTATATATGCTTAAATCTTTAAAATTACGCAACGGATTTTGATGCGGTTTTATTTTTTTAAAGATACTGTTTCAAGAGGAATGTTTATATGTATAATAATAACCCGTGCGAAGCCGGCGCGGGTCGCCAGTATACATGCATACATACATGTAGGGTATACATGGCGAATAAAGGATTCAAATACTTATGTTATTTGTTACTAGCGGCCCGCCTCGGCTTCGCACGGGTTATTATTATACATATAAACATTCCTCATGAATCACTCTATCTTTAAAAAAAACAAATCTAAATCCGTTGCGTAGTTTTATAAAATTAAGCATAGGCACATGCATATGATACATACATACATAGAGACAGCGAGAAGCTACTTTGTTTTATACTATGTAGTGATTTTTAACTTCGTTTTATAGTCTCGGATATTGCCAATAAGATCATATTGTCTTCTATTTCCGCGATTGTTATTCATTGAAATTAAACACTTTAAAAGTTTTAAAACGGATTACCTAATCATTATCTTAACCCCGTGAATAGAAGTGACGCAAAGGGCTTAGAACGAAGGGTTATGGTGTAAATAAACCCGATTAATACGTTTTAAGGTGTTTAATTTCAATTGCCAATGAGATCTGGTACATGAAAACCTTATTTCACCTAACTACTTGGACACTTGCATGTATGTTTACGACGATAACTCGAGTATCATTGCTCGGATAATCGTGAAATTTGATAGATAGTTAGGTGAGATAAATATAATTTTCATGTTTGAGTATGAGTCGAATCGGTCAAGAGGTGGCCGAGATAATATAGTGGTCACGAATTCACGTTCGGGGCGAACCACTAGTTTATATGCCAAAGTCTAAATATCTGTTACAAATTAATTCAATAAGTACTGAAGTTTAACAAATACACATATATATATATATATATATAATCATTTAACATTCCAAAATAACAAAGCACGATTCACCAAGTCGTCGTCAAATACCAGCGTAATAATCGAAAAATAAGCGAAAACCTCTCCAGCTTTTATTTTATAGAAAATGAACTTCGTAATCGCCAGATGCTCGCAAAAATTGCTCTCGAGTTGCGCATTTCATCTAAACTGAGTTAGGTACTGTTCTTCATCTCTCTCCAACTCACTAGTTTACTCATCCATCTTAATCCTTTCTCTCTCGCACCGTTTGTTTCTATTCAACAAAGAGGTTTCCTATCGCTTTCCCTTTTTCGCAGAGGGTGCTCTATTGCCCTGTGTTCCTGGTGTGAGCGCGCGGTTTTCCAGCAAATATTGACTTAATTTGTTAAATACAGAAACGGTCTATACGTTATTCCTTCTTTACTCTTTGGGTCTACAGCCTCAGCAGGTACATTCACGTTCTCGGTTTCTTGAATGCGAGTGTACAGCCGGCATTAATACCTACTCTTAACACTTTGCGGGATAGTACGCCTATAGGCGTTCACGATGTATGGCTAACTAACATTAATTGAAAATAGTGTCCATCAACGTGTTAAGTACTATTGAGTAAATTTATAGTTTGACAAACCAAGTCTGGCAGTAGTTTTTTATATCTGTACCTATGCCTCCCTTTTTGTTTCAATCCACTTAAAAAAAAACTAAGTTGAAAATAAATGCGAACTCGTTAAAAGTTATGGCAGCGGATTTGCATGATAAATGCAACATTACGAGTATACATAGGTCTCAGTTGGTCAGATTCTTTGCTAAGCTGTCTGATGGATACCCAAGTTTTCTTTAGAAAATTTCCTTGTGTCATAAATCAGCCCGGTCGCCATTTATCTTTTCACTCGCTTCAGGTATTTGCAGACCCCACGCTTAAGGTTTTGAGTATTTTAATGCCTTTGGACGCTGGTATATATTAGCAAAAGAATTTTATTAGATATTTTTCAGCCGTATTTAAAAAAAACACACAAATTATACCCTGACAAGCTAAGTCTGCCAGTAAAAAACCTGGCGAGATTCAAAAAATCTGTAGGCCGGTCTGCCCTTTCCATACAAATGTTGGATAAACACAAATATCATATAACATTATGTTAAATTACAAATATGTTAAAATTATGAACTTTCTATGTTCGCGGTAGCGTAGGTTCTTGGGATATTTTCGCAAATTGAAATTACTATACGACAAATCGTATCAAAATTGTATAATCTGTAGATCCCTAAACCCTGTCACGAAATCTGTAGGAAAGAAAAGGACACTAATTACATGAAAAACCCTATTCTTTGCAAAAACCCCAGACGTTTGTCCTCATGAGGCCGATTGCCTCTGACTTGACACTGTCGTATTTGTCACGTTTCGGGTTTCGGCTAACTTTACCGAGAAAATTAGGATGAAGTATATTATTTGTGGATCTTAAATGTTTTAATATAGTGAAGCTAGAGGCCCATTATCCCTTTCTTTATATTAATTTATTATTTTTATGTCTTAATAAAATTATTTGATTTCTTGATTAATCATAACTATCATAAGAGTTTTGATTATAACATAATTAAAAAGAAGGTTGTTTTTGACCATTTTTACCGAAACGGTGAAACAGAGAAGGCAGAAAGATATTGGAGACTACGTACCCAAGTGGCCAGGTTCTCATAAGTCAGTTTACAACAAATATTATTTTTCGCTACAATACTGTCGCGGAACTTGCGTGTCAACTTTACTGTACCTGATGTACCTACTTAATTTAGTTTTCAAAATAAAGACCCCTAGCTTTCTATCTTTTTTTCTACGCGTGAGATTGAAACAATAGGTACAATCATTTGACTGAAACGTGACATTTTCTTGACCGGATCTAAGAAAACAATTAATAATCGACGACTGCAAACTACAAGTAAATAACAAGTCCAATTTATAAACGACTAGCTTTTACCTGCGATTATGTCTGCTTAGAATTATAAAAAAAAAACTATCCAAAACAAAACACCTCTCAATCCGCTCAGCGGTTTTAGAGTCGGTCTATTATTGTTTCCAACATATTGATAGCACAGACTATGACAGTGTTAAGTAAACGTCATAATTTCATAAAAAAAAGTTCTTGGATTAAAATAACTTTTTCAAGTTTGAGGAGACATTTATTTGGAGATATCGTGGTTTGATTCTAATGTAAAGAAGTTACAGACAGAGTGACTTTCGCATATATAATATTACTAATATTACTATCCATTAGGGTGGACTGTCACTTGGGCGAATTGAAATGTTCAAGTCATCCTGACTATCTAGGGTACAGCCAATGTCAATGTCTCCGTACGTATAGACGGCAGAGAGTTCAACGACCCGGCAGCGCTCTCGATTTTTGTAACTAGATAAAAATCCAATAGTAATTTTATACGACGGACATTTTGGTTTGAAAGGTTTTTCTTTATTAGTAGGCAACGTTATTGCTGAGGTATTGTTTGGTTGATAATTACTTTATAAATGTTAAATGAGGCTTTTTTTAATGATTAGGAGATGAGTGGGCGTAAAAAACGAGGCTTGAGCTATAAATCCCATTTAAAATTTTATGATATTCAATGTCTATGATATATAGGCTTTTCATAACTTTACTTATTTTAGAAGGCAGAAGAATGTCAAATATAAAAAGTAGTTACAAAGCAAAAAAAATGGTTTATTATCGCGATAAAACTGAAACTGGACTCTAGGACCTTCTAGGGCGTAGGGAAACGAAGAGCAGACACCCAGAAGTCAGTGGCCTATTTTTAAAAAATGCATCGGAATTGTAGTAAACATAAACAACGTACTATAAATATCCCTTTTGCAATGAATTAACCTTTTTTTTAAAGGAAAATCGATAGTTGATTGAGGGTGTCCATTGAGGGGTGTTGGAGCACGCATGCGCGGGTGCGGGGCGCGGCGCGGCGCGTCGCCGTCGCCACACGCTCTCCGACGCCCGACACGTCGCGTCCTCACGCGCGTCTTGGCCATATTGTCCTGTCACAGCAGTAAGTACAGCCTACTGCTGCGTCGGGACAAGCAGGCGAAGGCGACGCACGAACGGCCCTGCAAAGTCAACACCACCCGAGCGAAACGGACCAACTGAGCGTTCAAACCAAACAAGCATCAGCATCAAGTTCTTCAGGATTTCTGAACTTTCCACTGCCTTTATTGTAATATTGTGTGTGTCCACAGGATTTTTTGTTCACAGGTTGACTGGCTTTGTTGATTTAAATGGGAGCGGCGGCCAAGCCTAAAATCGATGGCTAACAGTGCTAGTGCAAAGTGCCAGTGACATTAGTGTGAGTGTAAAGCCTCAACTAAGTCTAGTGCTTTTATGGAAATTAAGCTCATTGAACAGTGATATTAGATATATTTCTATCAATTTGCGGCTAACATATGTCAGGAGGCGTGGGTATACACACGCTTACAAGTCATATTCCAAGTGTAGCATTGTTTGAGATGCGTGCATGGTGACTTAAAGCCAGCTGTTTTAGTCTCATAAGGTCAAAAGTTTTAAGAGCATTGGGACAGAGATTAAGCTATGGGAGGGTGCACGTATTGAGCGAGCCAACACGCATGCGCGGCGCCATCTTTGGCTGCATCCGACTCGGCCATTTTCTCCGAGGGTTCTATAAAATCACCCCTGGCACGTTCGGGGGAAAAGAAAATGTATTATAGTAGACATAAGCTTCAAAATTAAAATGCTGGCTGGGAGGGAGAAATAGAGTAATTTAGGAGGTTGTAATTACGGTTTATTATTTTGCTTTCAGATCTTTTTTTGTATGGCGTGAATAGAAATATATATATAATGAAACTATCTTTATATACATGGAAATGTTTAAATGGTATGTAAATCACTGGTAATTACAAAAAATACATGTAGGTGTTGTGTAGCAGTGTGCAGATTTGTATGTATATAGGTATTGGTGTATGTATATATGAAATGAACGAGGGGTCATGACCCCTTGTACTATATTCAGCGGGGATCGGATTAATATAAAGTTAGCGTTAAAGTATTTTGGGATGAAATGGTAACACTATGAAATGGTAAGTAATTATTACGCAGTTTCAGTTCACTGCTAAGTAAATCTAGTAGCGCTACGCCGTAATGGGACTTTTCAGTCAAAAAACAATATCCGTCCCTCTTTGGGGGAGGTGTTACTAGTGAAAGTAAAAGACAATACGATTCTCTCTTACTCTAATTAGAAGAGATCCTGGACAAACTGTTTTTTTTTTCTTATTATCATTATAAATGGGCTTACTCATGGCTCCAGACTAGCCGAAGGAAAAGAAGTAGCCTACGATGGAGCAAGCTCGCCCAGAACGTGCCTGTTCACCCTTATTTTGAAGGTTGCCAGGTTATATGCGCTCTGTAATATAAACGCTGGCAAGGTATTTCACTCCTTGGCAGTGCGCGTAAGAGGAGAGGGGAGCAAAGCGTTTCGTGCGAATTGGTGTAATCTAAGGAAGGATGGAATCTGGCCGTGCGTCTAGAAGTCCGATGGTAGAATGGGGACGGCGGAATAAGCTCATATCATGTAGGTAGCTCTTGAGAACACTCCCCCGAGTGTGAAAATGTTGGTTCTTTTTCTCTCATATCAGAATCAGTAGCTATTAAAAGCTAGCTCAATTATGAAATCACCTTAATAGATTAATTTAGTAAACCGTGGTGGTATACATTCGTAAAAGTAAAATGGCAACCGAACGAGTTCTTTAGATGACTTATTCGTCGGATACTAAGCAAGCCGCCTAACGATGGGCGGTCTCAAATCCAGGAAAAAGGATTTTGCAAATCCCTTATTTTACCTAGTCTGGGGTTGCTTTGATCTGCGGAGTAGACTCACTTAATTATCAATTCCAAGGCACTCGTTTTTTGGTAGGTATGTGGGTTTGTATGCCTAACACACCAGGCGGGGGTCTTGTGTCAAAATGAAAAAACTGTCAAAGTGACGTTTGGAAGCTTCCAACAAAATCCACGTTCCACGATCTAGCATTAGCGGTAAATTGACTCGCGTTAATCCCGATTTTTTACTGGCACGCCCTACAGGCGGCATTGTTTGATTTCAACGTCGTGAGGTGTCATTATACTCGTATACCTCTCAGTTGTAAAAACGATTAGGTTACGTTAATTAATGGCCTCCTAGCCTAGTTGGTAGTGACTCTGCCTACGAAGCAGGAGGTTCCGGGTTCGAATCCTGGTCAGGGTATTTATTTGTCTGCTTATCACGAATATTTGATTCTGAGTTATGGATGTTTTCTATGTATTCATTTAAGTTTGTATTCTATTTGACGACCGGTTGGCGTAGTTGGTAGTGGCCCTGCCTGCTAAGCCGATGGTCCTGGGTTCGAATCCCGGTATGGGCATTTATTTGTGTGATGAACACAGATATTTGTTCCTGAGTCATGGATGTTTTCTATGTATTTGTATATTATATATATGTATATCGTTGTCTGAGTACCCGTAACACAAGCCTTCTTGAGCTTACTGCGGGACTTAGTCAATTTGTGTAAGAATGTCCTATAATATTTATTTATTATATACGTCGTCGTCTAGTACCCATAACACAAGCCTTATTGAGCTTACTGTGGGACTAGGTCGATTTGTGTAAGATTGTCAACTGATATTAATTAATTAATTTAAATAAAATTGTGGATTTTTACTGTCGGCTTCCAGAGAGAGGTAAAATTTTGAAATTTTAGCACCACTCTGTCATGTCAAACTGTCAGGACAAGTGAAGTATGGTAAGTATGTATTTATGAAATAATCAATTTCAAACAAAAATATTCGATCTAGTTTTCTGTAGAGATCTTCACTTTTTGAAAATAAAGTAATTTAAAATAATATAAATTCATGGCACCTAACCTAACAAATTTGCCTTTCCCAGGTATTAGCTGTTTTAAATTTTAAAACTACGTTTAAATGCTAAAACCAATTCTACAACCACACAAGTTTACCTATTTATTGTGACATGCATAGTGGATGTTTAAAAGACTCTAGTGGCGGACGGGCGTGACATGACATACATACATATGTAAGTTAATGCAATTTTGACATACTTTCTGAAGAGCTGTATGCTGCTGCAAAATTTAAGTCAAGAAGATACTTAGGACGATATTTACTGGTAAGAAACTTTATTAAAATTATGTACGTAAACGGACAACGGTTAGGTTGTGTTTACGCCCATCGTAGCTTATAAGCGCTTAATGACAGTGTTAAAATTCTTCAAAACTATAGGTTAACAACTCGAGTATGGACTTTTCGCTATTAATGGATTTGACACTGTCTTTTCAACAAAATAATTACTTTTAGTTTAAATTGTCCACCAATTAATGAATAGCTAAAGCTTAGATTCACAAATATTTTTGAATGTTGATGTTGATCTATAGTTTTGCAATAGATTATCAGTAACAGTAGAATGAATAAACTATAGTAATAGAAGACCGTATGATCGCTGAATGTGCACGAATTATATGAGATCTGGACAAACTATAGATAAACTTCTACCGAACTCCAACGCCTAAGCCTGGCCAACCATTTAGGTCAGTTTGTTATTCCGAGAAAGCAATTTAACTCTTACGAACAGGCAAATGAGAAAAGCAACTGTAGCGAAGAACCAGAGATATTTATTAAAGTAACTTTGATTACCAGTCTATTTATATCGTGAAAGAGTGGAATGAATGTCAACCCACGTTATCTCTTCCAAGCAATTGAACTGTGATACGGTGTAATTTTATACTTCAAACTTCTATGAAATGATGATGCTTACTTAACACTTAGAGGATTCGCTGTGTTGACAGCTGAGGACCCACGGAGCAAAGCCCTTGGCCCGTTTAGATGTCAACACAGCGAATCCTCCTTTTTTCAAGGGTCGGCAACGCGCATGTAACACCCCTGGTGTTGCAGGCGTCCATATACTACGGTGACCGCTTACCATCAGGCGGGCCGTATGCTTGTTTGTCATCGTCGTAGTATAAACTAAACTAAACCAAACTTTCACAGTCCATGCTATCAAAAAATATGCAAATTTAGCTCAATCGGACTCGAGAGTCCGTCTATACTAAGTTTAAGATTAAGTCTCCAAGATTTTGATGGCTCAGACTGTGAAATTGTTAAGTTTAAACGTCATAATTTCATAAAAGTTTGACGTTTAAAATAACAATTGAAATTTTGACGTGTCATTTGCTTGGAAAAGATAACGTAGTTTGAGTCTAGAATGAATGGATTCAAACGGATTAATAGACGCGGGTTGCGGACTTGCGGGAAAAAAATATTATAGAATTCAAAAATTCAAAATTCAAAATTCAAAATTATTTATTTCAAATAAAAAGCACAATTTCGTGATATATGGGATGGGGCCTTCCGGTAGGCGAAAATGCCTGTGTTGGAAGACACCGCTCTCCTTAGGTTACTTGAGGTAATTAAGTATATACTGCCAGTCAGGTGAAGTATTAAATCGATAGGGATATTGTATTGTCGCTCACCAGGCGTCGCCACTCATGCGTGGGTGTTGAAAAACGGCATTGGTATTTAGCCTCTATATTTTACTCGGTTTCGTTTTTTTTCGCATTGCGATACGACGAGGAAATGCCGCCAGCATCCTAGGTACAATGCCTCAAGGACCTATTTTAGATTTAAGGTAGGTAGAGGTAGGTAGAGGTAGGTAGCTAGGTAAGTTACACTTAGCTGCTCTATATATTTTGAAAATAAATGTATACTTTTAAACCTGTCTTTAAGCGAACCTTTAACCGAATAATTGTTACCATGTAAGAAAATGTATTTCACATATTCAAAAGCTGTTCCCGTCATTTCAGCGCCGCAAAATAATTTCATGAAACATTGAAGCCTGACACAGTTGTATGACATTGTCCCATTTCGCACAAACACTCTTTGTGCACATCACAGAGGGAAAACATGTCAAACGTAGGTACAATGGAGGCGCGTGCATTCATACTTAATAAAACAAGTTATATCTACACGAATAGATGTGACGAGGCATGCCGGATTTTAAGAGGGCACAGAGCATCCTTTTGTAATAAAACATTCCGTTTCTCTATAATCCATCATATTGTCGTTTTAGTCCAACTAATTCCCCAGCTTTTAATCTTGACATAATTCAATTTTTATTAAATTTTAGGGTTTCGTCAAAAGGAAAAAACGGAATCCTCACAGGGTCACTTTGTTGTTCGTTTGTCCGTCCTTCCGTTTATCTGTCAAGAGTTCAAGACCCTTTATCCCGGGAACACTTAGAGGTATCAAGTTGGAATGAATAACACATAGGTCTGGGGTTTGTTGAAGCTGTGAAAAAGCCAAACCTCTACGTCAACGCAATCCAAAGACACGGCCGTTTACGTCGCATTTCCCATACATTTGCTATGGGAATTGAAATGTACGGGGTACTTCCCGTTGACCTGGAATCACGAAATTTGGCAAAAGGCAAGAGCTAGTAGCACAAATACAGGTAAAAATCCGAAAATCGTATAATTGTCGCCACCAGTATTAAGTACCCAAGGTCATGAATGGAGGCGAGCATCCATTGTGTGGAACCCTCGGAGGGCGAGTCCCACTCGCTCTTAGCCGTTTTTTCGCTTTATCATCGAAATTGCAAAAAGAAGCCTCTTTTTCCTTTTAGGTTTAGGTAATGATTGATTTAATTTTTACTGCACAAAAGAAAAACTTATCATACAAGAGGCGGACTTAATGCCATAGGGCTTTCTATACCAGTCAAACTAATTAAACAGGCGTGAAAGTTTTATAAATAAGGCATAAGCCGCAAAGTCTTGAACCCTAAAGGTCAGAGTTTTACAATCGGACGAATAATAACACAATTTGAAAAAAGCGGCTTGAGATTTCTGAAAACTAGGTAGTGTTAGATAGTGTTTTGTCATGGCACGGCTGAGTATCTCAGAATCAAGACTCAACAGGAATGCAAATTGTAAAGTTGATTCCAAATTTTATCACATGCATACGTTTCCAACAATACGGCTGCCGCATGAGCGCGTCACAAAGTTTACTTTGCCGTTGCACACTGGATTTTTTCGCGCAAAACGCTACATGGTGTGGTGACTAATGTTTTCCCAGCGTCATAGAAAACTTGGCTGTCGCACAAAGCTGCACAGTCGAGAGTAAAGGCTCTTGAGCTTCAAAAGGGCGTTTTTGGCACTTTGTAACTGTGTCAAAGTAGACTAGGTTATTACTGACATCTTGCGAGTGCCTGTATTTCATAGAGCTACTGTTTAGAGAATATGGTTCAAGGAATTAGTATTACTTGCTGACAAAAAAATCTCAATTAAGCTTCTATTTCTAAGCTTAACACACTGCGCGCCGGGAACCCGCTAGCGGAGTTCTCTGTGGCTGGTCGCTTTCCGCTACAAAGCGGGAAAATCACGGAACCGGCTACGTAGCGCGTAGCACTCACTGGCACTCAAAGTGTTAAATTAAAAAAAAATGTTAAATTTTAATTGTCTCTGGTCCGAGCCTAGCCCGAAGTTCTCGAATGGATGTGTGTGCAGGGTTGCATTCCACCGAGACATTATGCGCGAAACATTCGTCCGAGAGTGTAGAGGCGCTATAACAACGATCTGTTCTCATTCGTGCGTAGTCAGAGAGAGTCATACTGTCCTTTTCTTACGCTTGTATTGCCACTCCAAAAACAAAGAGGCATATTGAGTCACTTTTTAACTCTACTATCAGATTTAGTTTGTCAGACTATACATATATACATACGATTTACAAGTGGTTAGATTAATAATTAAAAATCTAAACATACGTGAGTGTTAACCGTAATTTAATGATAATATGAGTCACGATAGTTTAAATCGATCCAATAAAACAATTGAATGATAAAAAGGTCCCAAGTCGAAAAAAAATTTGAAACAATTCGCTCGACTAATGCTAATGGCACTAGTTTTAACGGTCATCCCCAATGGTTCGTCATCAGCAAAAAAGCCACCTACCGACTATCTAATCAAACTTCACAGCACTTGCCTCCCTTGTCTTAAAAAGTTGCCTCCATCAATCTATGTGGCAAATAATGTTATCCGATCCGCGCCCTGTCAGCAAGAATTATGAAAGTAGTCAAGCGTGAGTTGACACGGTTTCAGTTAGGGATCTATAGATTGTACAATTTGGATTTGACTTAGCTTTGGCATGGCGTCATAACTGCGGTTAATTCGGAATTGATATGAACGTTTTAGGACTTTTACTGTCAGTTACAATGGTGACCGAAGAGCTGGTGGCTTCCTTGCACTCAAAGTATCAGCATTGCGATACAACGAGGAAATGCCGCCAGCATCCTAGGTACAATGCCTCAAGGACCAATTTTAGATTTAAGGTAGGTAGAGGTAGGTAGCTAGGTAAGTTGCACTTACTGTATATATTTTGAAAATAAATGATTTTGAGTTTAAAATATTATTTCCCTTGTTTTTCCTGCATATTTTGGTACATATCTATACAAGACTAAATAGTAAAACCCAAAGAAAAGATCAAGATCAACTCATAATTCACTTTTTTTCTCCCGGAGTGGCCATTATGGACGGGACCCTAAAAACTCGAGTAAGTGAACATTGCCAAGTCATCCCTAAAGGACTTGTCACTAGCAGAGTCAACTCACGTTTTGCGGTTACACAACAACTTGCCAATCTATTTTCACCCTTAAAACTATGACTGTAAAAACACGTTCGGCTGAGATGCCTGCAAGTTGTAATTTAATGAAGTCTGGATGCAAAAAGTGTTTGACAAGGCTCAGGGACAAACTATTGAAGGTAATGAAGGCTGAGTGAATGATACTCTAAATCATTCGTTCACTCACATGTTCGTTTTTTTAAACTGTAAAGATAGGACTCTATGACTAAGCTTTTTGAAGAACAGAGGTTCTTACCGTTGGTGGCCTAGCGGTAAGAGAGCGGCTTTTAATCCGAAGGTAGCGGGTTCAAATCCTAGTGGCTCGTACCAATGAGTTTTTCGGAACGTACGAAATATAATTTGATATTTACTAATCGCTTTTCGAAAAGGGAAACATCGTGAAGAAACCGGACTAATCCCAATAAGGCATAGTTTACCCTCTGGGTTGCAAGGTCAGATGGCAACTAGTGCCTCCGCCAAATCTAGGGATCCGCTAAAGCGGACCCCAGGCTCCCTACATGGACCATGGCATAAGCCAGAAAAGCGTTAGGAAGAGAGGTTTTACACACAAAAAAGTACCTTTTACCAAAAACAACCACATATAACGTGAAACACCTCTTTGTCACTCTATTTGCAAGTGCGACAGTGATGGAGATACAAATCCGCTATTGTTTGATTTTTGTAGTACTAGCCCAAGCTATGTAATCACGAAAACATTAATGTGTTATGTATTACCGCAAATTCCTGATAATTTAATTGAAATGCTAAACTAATTTACTGTCGTTCCTCTATTAATTAATGTTAAATTAATCGTACTTTGATCACGTGCGACGGCAATTCATGCTTTAATAATGCATAGGTACTGTAATTTCAGATGTAACGTGAAATGAGTAGTATGTATAATAATTTTATTGTGATACTAATAAACAACGAATTAACTGTTATTGCAACTGAAATACACAATAATATTATATTTATTTTAAGAAGGTGTTTTAAACAATACCTAAGTAATCAGTCAATGAATACCTAAGTAAATTATTTTTCTATTCCATCACTTTTATCTGTCAATAAGATGACTGACGGATGACTGATGGCAATAGGATGAGATGACAGAAGGCGATATTACAAAAACATTACAACGTTGTCTATGGTATTCCATAAGAATACTGTACTCCTATGGATTTTCGTAGCTTCTTTCTATTTTAGCTGTCATCGAAAAACTTGCGTATGCAACACGTAATTGGTGTCTCGTTTTGTAACGTCGACCCTCAGGTTTTAGAAACCCTTATTATATCACTGTTGCATAAACTACTATTATGGTACTCGTATTTTCATAATATTTTATTAAAATGCACAATAATCGTTTTTCTAGAGAGCCCGACTATAATTAGATTGCGTCTACGCTACGTTTCCTATATTTTAATAGCACAGATTGTGAAATTGTTAAGTGAACGTCATTATTTCATAGAAATTTGACGCTTAAAGTGTGATACGTCCAAAAAACAACACGTTAACCTTTGACAGTTCTGTTGGATGGATGACTTAACGTGGGTTGACTCTTACTCTAGAACAAGTTCTTACGACGCTACGATATAATGTAGAAAAACAAAACAAACAATACACCTATACCAAAGCTATTACGCAAACAGCCGTCAAAATCAGAGACAAGAGACATTATCTATGGTTTTTGTCATAAACCCCTATTCAGCCACAACCCTGCGTTTTATGGCCGCCCACAACTCGCCTAACCTTATAAATCATATATTCACCCCTCCCGCCTGCGTTTGATATTCGGATTAATGTTCAAGAAGACTAGAATTTGCGCAAACACTTCGCTTTAAAAAAAAGTGTCGTTGAACTTTACGCACGATTTGACGCGGTTAGCAACAATTTACGTAAAATTACGTTCTAGTTCTGCTACGGTTCAAAATGGCGTTTTTGTTGTCTATGGATTTTCTATTTAATTAAACAACTTTCTAATCTTCGGATAAGTAATAGTTAGGTACTAGCGTATATAGCAATGTAAGTGATTATTACGGTATAATTTAAATATAACTGCTACATAAATTATCGTTTGGTCATAAAATTGATATAAAACCAATAAAGGGTCCTAAAAATGACGAAACCGATCACGACCCCCGTGGCCATCTTGATTTTTAATGTCATTAGACGTAAATAGTGTAGATTCGACAAAAACCTTTTTATTGTTGGATAATTATTGATTTTCCGCAATTTACGAAATGCTGCATCTACGCTTCTTTCAGTAGTTTTTCTCTCACTGCCATAAACATTAAGTTATTTGGGTTATTTACGATTCCACTAATGTCTCACAAAAACGATTTTTCTGCAAGGTCCATAAAAGCCGGTAATTTATTGTTAAGTATTAGGGCTCCATAATGTTGAGACGGTCTTCAAATACTTACTATTTCTTTATTATACAATATACCATCTATGTCACATTAAGGGCCATCCAACGCCAAAATAAACTGGATGCATTAAATACCTGAAACAAAACAAAGATATTTAGTAAACATAGAATTTACATATAACTTAAATAATATAAACATTCACTTTTATAATATTAACATAGAACTTATAACATCAAAATTTCGTATCTAATCAAAATGTTATCTATAAAATTTAATCGCTCCCCAACGCCATCTAGCCACATCAAAACATAAACTACGTAACTTTCGCCCGAGTCCGCGTTAGTTCATGGAAACGCCGCTAGGTGTCGCGCAGAACAATGCATTGAGAACTTGTTGAATATGAAATTCCTATATTGATTTTCTAGCGTTCCGTGCGTGATACGGCTTCTCAAAGGCGACACACAACTTTTATTTCTGGGGGAACTAACGCACTGTATTGCGGATAAGAAGTACAAGCAAAACGAAGTGGAAATTAACTACAATAAAACCAAAAAATACAGTTAAAGCTGCTTATTCGGAACTTAAAGTTAATGAACGTAAGAAGAACGAATGTTATTACTAAGTACTTGAATTTTAACTAATATGTTAAAATATATATATTTATATGTTACTGGCGACCGAAGAGCTGGTGGCTTCCTCGCACAACAGCATAGCGATACAACGAGGAAATGCTGCCAGCATCCTAGGTACAATGCCTCAAGGACCTATTTTAGATTTAAGGTAGGTAGAGGTAGGTAGTTAGGTAAGCTACACTTATGTACTGTATATTTATTCGAAAATAAATGTTTTTAGTAATATTGTTTAATTATTAATGTCGTTTTGACATTAGGTAGCCAGTAGCATTTGTCATTACGGTCGGAAAATACGTCGGATCTGCGTAGCGGGTATTTCCGCCGGACAAATTTACCACCAATTAGATCCGGCGGATAGGCCCGAACGATTCCGCCAAAAAATAACGCGTTAGTCAGTTACTGCCCACCCGTTCTAGCTTTTCTGCTAAAACATGACGTTACAACGTTGACGTTTGGCAGATTTTTTTATATCGCTTATTACGCTGCTTATGAAGATACCTTTTATTTAATAATCTCTGACCGTAACCGAGTATCCAGGGTAATAAAAAGGTGTCAGACAAGGATGTGGAGGAAACGGCCGAACCCCTATTTATACAGGTTTAATAGTCACATTAGCTCCCGGCCTGAATAAATAGCCAGATAGCTTTATACCGGTAATTGTATAATCAAATCAAACAAGTCGATTTCAAACCCTTTCCTTTTTTTTCTATTTGGGGACAATCCCAAACTAAGTAAAGCTTGTACCTACTATGTATGGGTACTAGACGATGATATACATACTTATAGGTATAAGATAAATACATACATTTAACCATAGAAAACGTCCATAACTCGGGAACAAATATTTGTGATAAACACACAAATAAATGTCCTTCCAATTCGAACCCGGGACCTCCAGCTTCGTAGGCTTCACTCCCAACTAGACTAGACAACTCGTTAAACCTTTGACTGCTACTAAGACGTCTCGCGTCGACTGGAAGCCGGTGGCCGGTGCCTAAGCACCCTCAGCACCCTGACACATATTACGTCCCGAAGAAACAGACATGTAAAGTAAAGTAAGAAATTATTTGTGAAACACAAGTGTTAGACTATACAATTAAGATTTAAATATCACAGGGCTCTGTGTTTTATTATCTAAGTAACTCTGCTGATAATTATGTGTCCTGCTGTTTCATTTTCACTTTAGGCCGTATCTATGTATCTCTCTTATTTGTCTATAATCCATGGTATCACCGTCCTAGTAATAATTTAATAATTCCTTTTGATCTTTGACATATAATTTCGATTTACATATTTTTTGCGCCTTCTTCTGCTAAATTTTCACAGATTATGTATTTCTATTGCCGCTATAACAACAAATACTAAAAAGCTGAATAAAATAAATATTTAAGGGGGCTCTCATACAACAAATGTGATTTTTTGCCGCTTTTAAAAATAATGCTATGGATACCCCCTTCGTACTTGGCCGGGTTTTTTCGTTTGGGCGATAAAGCCAAAAACAAAGTGGTTTTTTACTAAAATAAATATATTTTACTAAAAACAATCACAATTGTGTATGGTTTTCGGAAATCGGAAGAGATGAAATTGTACGAAAGGCGTCTCCTGTTCTGTATGCTCTACGTGCCCTTAACATTTGCGGGTGTTTTGTTTACGAGACAGGAACAGTAAGCCTAACTAATGATTCCTTGTGGCGTTAGCTTACACGTGTCACACTATCCTAAGCCAGGATTATAATATGTAACTTGTGTATGTTACATATTTCCTAAGAGCGTTTGTGCATACTCGTTCTTTAGTCTAGTGCAACACTGCACAATCTTATTGGAGAGCCTCAGGCGAGAGGCTCGGCTCGGACGAGAGGCGATTAAGAGATGACTCACACTAGAACGGGACGGGACGATCTGTCAGTTTCTATAGAAAACGTCACGTGACATCCGAGGGCTCCGAGCTATCACGTGATTCTTTCTATACGAGTAGAAATTAACAGATCGTCTCGTCCCGTCCCGTCTCGTCCCGTCTCATCCCGTCCCGTCCTAGTGTGGGTCATTCTTTAAGCTTTTCATGTAATTTGGGTACGGTGATAGGTGTCATCTCAATACAATTTATAAACTATGAAACTGAGCATTAATTCACCATTCACAACGAGAATTCGTATTCACCTCGGGCACGAATATGTACACCGGGCATAATAAATGCGCATTTGGTGGCCGCACACTGTATGGTCTGCCGGAGCGGTTCCCCGCGCGGCTAAACCAGCGCACGTCAACTCACACGTGTATGGGGACGTTTGGTATACCGGAGCGGTCTTCAGGTATTTTCAGTGGCAACTAGTTTTCACCAAAAAAAGGATTTGATTACATTCGTGCATAGTAAGAGAGAGTCTTTATTTACACTATTTTTACCACTCCAAAGAGATGGACATAGTTTTTTTTTGTCGACTACAATTAGGCTAAAAATCTATACCTAGAGAGGGCATTACTGTCGAGGTATGGAAATTATGGAGGTGTCGTTGCCAATGCTATAATATAACCAAACGTTGCCATCTTGCGGCCTAATGAAGCATTAAGCCAATATGGCGCAGTGTGCTCATGCATTGCAACCTTTACTTATTTAAATATTTCGTGCACATGATCTTTATAAGGTTTCCTTGAAGTTTCAACCTTATATTCTAAACCGTAAGGCTTTAAATTACGTATTTGCTTTTTGATACAATCTTTTAAGATATTAGTTACCGTCACTACGTGAGAATATAGATTTTTGCTAGTTCCCCTTTAAGGTTTCCATTAAGAGTAATTTATATGCAAAATTGTCGAAAACGCTTCACGTAAACCGCCTTTCAATTTGCGGCCGAAAGCAATTTGCTCCTGTGCCCAGATGGCTTACGTCGATTTAAGAAAAATGCCTGAGCGATTTTTAAGGTTCCGTACCCAAAGGCTCCAACGTCCGTCTGTCCGTCCCTTCGTCTGTCACCAGGCAGGCAGGTAAACACGAATCAAATCATTTATTAAATGTAATAAATGTTTTGATTCATATTTTTTTATAAGTAGTCACACTACTAGTTATATATAAATTATAAATCAGGTATCGTGATCAGGTAGCCCAGTGGTTAGGGCGTCTGCCGCGAAAGCCGGAGGACGCTGGTTCGATCCCAGCCCTGGGCTTATACCACGAAAATCGAACGATTGCGGATTTATGTCTATATCCCTGTCACACTTCCCTATTGGAGTGACAAAGAGGTTTACCCGTCAATGCTAATTTTCTATGTTCGTGGTAGGCTTGCTGCTCACCGGGGGCCTATGGTCACTTTTTCTGTAGTATATGACATCTCTTTCAATTTATAACGTAATAGTTAAGTTAGGAAGTTGACATTTTCACAGATAATGTATTTTTATTGCCGCTATAACAAATACTAAAAAGCAGAATATAATAATGTGCTAGTCCGACTCGTACTTGGCTGGTTTTTTGTATCCGTTAAACTCAAATTGTAGGTAGCTATAGTTTGACCAGGATCTGTCTTCATTCGTGCATAGTCAGAGATAATCATATTGTCTTTGTTTCTGTCACCAAGAAAGGGATGTAAAAAGTACCTATAGTTTTTTCTGCTGTTATAAAAAAACCCGTTAACTAAACTTTATGTTCTGCGCTTTACCTACATATTTATTGAATTCTAAAAATGAAAAAATACACTTTATTGTCTTTGGTTTTTGGCCAGAGTGTTGGTGACCCAGCAGTATGACTTTCAATCCGAAGTTCTTGGGTTCAAATCTTGCCGGCTTGGACCAATGAGTTTTTCGGAACTTACGAGTATGTACGAAGTATCATTTGATATTTACCAATCGCTTTTCGATGAAGGAACACATCGTGAGGGAACCGGAGTAATCCCAATAAGGCCTAGTTTACCCTCTGGGTTGGAAGGTCAGGTGGCAGTCGCTTTCGTGAAACAAGCGCCTACGTCTTGTGATTAGTTGCCGAAGCGGACCCCAGGCTCTCTGAAAAACGCTAGGAAGAAAATTGTCTTTGGTTTTTGATTTTTTATCTGATTTTAGTTTATTGACAGTTCATGGTTTTATTTATCTGTGGCCGACCAAAATCAGAGGTACAGTCAACCAATTGGAACCCTATGCGTAGGACTATGTCATAGTAACGCTAATCTTACTGTTTGACATTTTGACATGGATCTAAAAAAAAACATTAACCAAAGATACATGTATATAAAATCAATTCATATACATATTGCACCCAAGTAGGTAAACATCCGTTTAGGTAGACCAATCACCACCTTGCCTCTAACCGTTATCACCATCGTATCACAATATATCTACGCAAAATGGCCCAGACACTTTACGACCGCGCGTGTCAAGTACGCGGCAAGCAAACTGCAAATGGAACCATAGACTAAACTACGTCCATAGACAAAACAAACTTGCAGACAGCTGCAGCTAATATGGCGGTTTCGTGTTTCCACACACTTATTTGGCAATATGAGCTTTGGTCGAACACAAAACGATGTTTAAAATCTTTCCAGTGAAATTTCCAAAAGTTAAGGGCTGTGAAGCTTGATTTTCTTATTGCACCCTTATCTAAAATTACCTACTCCATTTCTATTGAATCGTATGATAAAAATCAATACTACATGTAGATTACCAGTTAACTATTCGCCATAGGAAAGATTGGATCTACAGTTCATCTGAACACGCACTTTTTCTTCCTGTGTGCGTAGGCAAGATGCCAATCGCTCACGCTTAATAACGTATCGCAGCTACTCGTACCTCTCTCTATCACTCTTTCTTATTAGTGTGACAGTGACAGTTGCGTTTCGTTAGCGACTGAGCGTGAGCGATTGGCATCTTGGCTAAGCACCCTGTGGTCAATAGTTAACAGATTGTGGTGTGGTAATGATTTTTATCATACAATGCATTGGAAAGGAAGTACACCTTAATGTAGATAAGGCTTAATAAGAAAATCAAGCTTTATAGCCCTAGACTTTAGAATCATCATCATCATCATCATAATTTCAGCCGAAAGACGTCCACTGCTGGACATAGGCCTCCCCCAAAGATTTCCACAATGACCGCTCCTGCGCCACTGGACTTTTGAATGGTCCACCGGAAATACTCCGAACATCGTTTTGTGTTTGACCCGCTTAAATTATTAAGAATTCAGCAGCGGAGCCTGGATACAGATAAAATTGTGATATTTTGTAACAACAGCAATGTAATAGAAAAATTTGCAAAACTTTTCTAAGATTATTTACACGTAGAGCAAGTATTAGTTTGCTTTATTGCATTTAACACGTTCACTCCGTAATCCGTATGAGAGACAAATTGGTGTAAAACAGTGTAGTGACGTATTAGGGCAATTTCAGAAAAAAGCGCACCATTTTAAAGAAATATGGTCGCCGATGTTTCATACAAAAAAAATTGTTAGTTTCGTAACGGCCCACACAAAATGTATGAAAAGATGCGTTACGTAAACTGACCAAAAAAGGGGCACACTTTTCCTGTTTTTAAATTAATAGTTACTCTGGCTATAAAAAACCCATAACTTCCTACATTAAAAAAAAGAAAATGGTACTTACTTTTTGTTTTTAATGCCCATTTAAAACATATCATTGTATGAAATATTAAGCATGGATCTATTCATTCTATACTTACTCAGAAGAAAAACGCGGTATTTTAAATATCCGGGTGAAAATCGAACGGAAAATTTATCCGACGGAAGGCAATTTCACATCTTAGATGCTTGTGGAAATTAAATGTGACGTTTTCAGACTAAAAGTGCCACATCGAATGATACCATTCATAAGTTTCGTTTCCAAATGAATCTTTAAGGCAATTGGACCTTATCGACAACCGGTGGTACCTTTTGCGGGAAAACGTCACCAGATAGAGATATATATACAAGTAGGTATTTTAATTTAACACAATTTAACGTAATATTGATTGGAAAATAAACTAAACTAAAACATATTACAACACAAATTTAAATCTAGAAGTATAACTAAACTAAAAACTAAAATAAAACTAGATAAAAACTAAAATAAAACTAAATAAAAACTAAAATAAATCTAAAACAGGCCCCTGCGGCATGGTACCGAGGACGCTGGCAACATTTCCTCGCTGGATTGCTAGACTAATCCGTTGAGCGAGGAAGCTGCCAGCTCTTGGGTCTCCTGTGGCGTCTCTGAGTCTCTTCGATAGGTCTTTGAAGAGACTCAGAGCGCTAGGGCCCCACGGACCAAAGGTCTCGACGCCGAAAGGAACAAAATTATATTCAGCGCCGAGACCACTGTACTTTCCCACCTTTGCTTTTTCCGCCGCCTCTGCCGCTGCCGCTGCTAGGGCTTGCAATATCCGTCCAATTTTGCTATCCGGATATTTCGAATATTTATTATTTCACTATCCGGATATCCGAATAAAACGAATACAAATCGAATATTTTCATTTTTGCATAGAAATACTTATAATGTTAGTAACAAAACCGAAAATAATATTATAAATTGAAAGAGATGTCATATACTACAGAAAAAGTGACCAAGGCCCCCAGTGCCCAGGGCTGGGATCGAACCAGCAACCTCCTGCTTTCGCGGCAGACGCCCTAACCACTAGGCTACCCGACCACGGCGACCAGAGGCCGAAATTTTCTAAGTATATGCAATCCTTTCTTATTTTTCAAACGCTTAAGGTGCGGTCCGCCGACCGCCATCTTACGGCTCAGACTTACATCTAGTGCTGTCCTTCTAGATAATCTTTACAAATTATTTTCAACTAGAACATCTCTTTCGATTTATATATAGTAGTGTGACTACTAAAAAAACATGAATCATAACAAAAAAAAAATCACAGACCAATAAACAATGTTTACCGTCATTTACTGACGCTCAACATAAAGCTTTCTATACATATAATGCTAAAAATGTAATAAGTATTATGGGACAATTATACACAAATCGTCCTAGTCCCACAGCTAGTTCATTAAGGCTTGTGTTATGATTACTGGACGACGCGTCGCGACGTTTGAGTTTACATAATATATAGATAGATATAAAAGCTTAAATTGCTCAGACAAAACATCTACATCACCATCTGAGAAAACATCTATAACTCAAAAACTAATTATCGTGATAAAAACACAAAAAATGGCCTAACCGGGATTCGATTCAAACACGGGAACTACTTGTAGGCAGGGTCACTACCTAGGCGGCCGTTAACAAAGTAATACAATTAGGATTTAAGAAAGTATACTGAGTATACATATTCGACGCAGGGATCGGAAAACGGTATTTTTGCCATAACGGTATCGCTCCCTCCGCCATGAACGGAAAGGATTTCGTTTCTGTTCTCGGTTACCGGTAAAAGAACCGTTCAAATAAGATACCGGTTTTGCCCATTTTGTTAGAAATTCGTTCCTGTGGAACGAAATTATACGGTTAAATTGAAAATTTCGAAACGAGATAGAACGTGTATTGCTGTCTCTTTTATACGACTACTCGTACGCAACCTGCTGTACTCGACTTAGAATATTTTATTCCGATCCTGCTGTTTGCTTGCAATTATTATCGTTCATTTATGTTTAGTCTAGTTAATATTTATAATCGTTTTTATCACAAAATGCAATGTTTTATTTATTCAACTGTGCCGTTGTCTGTTTGTAATCAATCTGTAATGAAATCTTGATAGTTAAATTTAGCTCATCTCCCGGTTGGCAATGCAATATTATAATGACATGGAGCTGATCTGATGATAAAGCCTGGTATCCAGGGTCTGATGATGGAGCCTGAAGGTGGCCATAGGAAGTCCGTAATAAAACGACTTAATCCCATCGAGTCTGGGCTCGTTTAATTTGTCTTGACGAGTATTTTGTCTCTTAATGGTATCAATCGAGGGACTGATAATGGTGCTGGAATGTGGATGTAAGTGAACTTCGTTATAAAACGAGATATAATTGGAGAACAATTTTTTTACCTCATCGTATGTATTCGTTGCTAACTTGAATATTCAAAAATATACAGGGTGTTTTTTTATATACTTTAAATTTTACAGGTTGCTTGTTACGTTAATAGAAGCTGCGTTGTAGGTCGCTTATAGTCGAATCAAAAATAAAAATTTTTCGTTGTCTATACAAAGTAAATAAATTTTACATTGTAAAAGGTCCTTTAGAGTTACACAAAAGTTAGTGACAAGCATGACAAAGTTTAACTTTATTCGTGGACGCTCATGCCAAAACATAGCTTAGTGGTAGATGGTTTGGTTAATAAGTGCGATTAGGCTGTTAGGTCCCAGGTTCAAATCCCAAGAACTTACAATACAATACAATAACTCTTTATTGCACCTCAAAACAACAAAAATAACACAAACTGGTATAGATTACACATGAAAAAGAGAACTTACTTTTATTTCTCTGTTTTTTACACGTTGTAGATAACTGAATAGTAAGATATTTAAACCTTTTGATTGAAAAAGTATACGAACTGATTTTAGGTTTAGTTAAAAAATCATGAGTGTACTTTGGGGGTATGAATGAAATGACTAAGTCCATGGGTTTTTTTTATTCTTCGTTTCTCGAGAACCTTTTCGCCCCAACGGCCATCGGTTCTACGTGCAATGTGCCCCGCCCACTGCCACTTAAGTTTAGCGATTCGGAGAGCTATATCGGTTACTTTGGTTCCGCTGCGGATGGTCTCATTTCTGATACAATCTCGCAGTGGGACTTCTAGCATCGCCCTCTCCATTACTCTTTGGGTGACTTTGAGCCTTCTTATGAGGCCCATGGTAAGCGACCACGTTTCAGTACCGAATGTCATCACTGGCAGCACACACTGATCGAAGACTTTCGTCTTCAGGCACTGCGGAATATTGGACGAAAAGATGTGTCGTACGTTCCCGAACGTTGCCCATCCGAGTCGGATTCGACGATTAACCTCTTTCTCCAAATTGGGCCTACCTAACTGGACAGTTTGTCTTAGGTATATATAATCGCCTACAACTTCGAGTTTTAAGTCTCCGATTGTAACTGGAGTTGGTGCTACATGGGCATTTGACATAATTTTCGTCTTATCAATATTCATCTTAAAACCAACACGCTCGTAGGTCAACAAGCATCGTACACAAATCCTCCATGGTCTACGGAGGTACTCGCCGTTTACATTGATGTTTAGCCTTCTCGAGTCCAGAGTCTTGAAAACATCCTCAAGTGCAGCGGTAAACAGCTTAGGAGAGATGACTTTTCCCTGCCTGACTCCCCGCTGCAGCGGAATAGGCTTCGAGTTCTGGTCTTGGAGTCGGACTGACATAGTGGCGCTCTCGTACAAACCCTTCAACATTTCGATATAGCTACTGCTATACGCTATAGACTACTGTCTACTTGGCACCGTTGCAGAGATTGTAGTACCGCCCAGGTTTCGATCGATTCAAAGGCTTTCTCGTAGTCCACAAGCGCTAAACAGAGCGGCAGATTATATTCTTCGGTCTTCTGTATAACCTGACGAAGCATATGGATGTGGTCTACGGTACTAAAGCCTCTTCGGAAACCGGCTTGTTCAGGAGGCTGGAAGTCATCAAGCCTGCGTGCGAGACGATTCGTAATGACTTGCGCTTTTAGACATGGCTCAGAAGTGAGATGGGTCGGCAGTTCTTCAGTAAGGCGTTGTCGCCTTTTTTGAAGAACAGTACTACCACACCTGCGTTCCAGCCTTTGGCGTTCTCTCTTCCAGTAAGACGAAATTGAACAACTTCTGCAGGGCCGTAAGGATCCGTTTACCACCCGCCTTCAGAAGTTCGGCTGTAATTCCGTCTTCACCAGGCGCCTTGTTATTTTTGAGCTGTTTAAGAGCCATTCTAATCTCGTACAGGCTGATGTCCGGGATGTCTTCGGTATAGTGTCGGGTCAGTCTAGCTCCAGGGTCTTCCGCCAGATCAACTTCGGGTCTGCTAGTAGACGTGTATCGCTGTCTATAAAAGCTCTATCTCACTCAGGAGCTTCAGTTTTTAACTTAGCAAGCTGGCTTTGCCCAAAAGACAGAACAACTTACAGAAACTTTGGAGCCCTTATTTCACTCTATGACCTCTTTAATACACTTAGTATTTAATTGACGGATATCTCGAGTGAGGGATTTAGAGATCTACTTGTTGAGCCGCCGGTATAGAGTCGCATCAACTGAAGATTGTAGAAACATTTTACTCCTTTTATCGATGAGTCTTTTGAGTAGAGTCTGAGAGCCTTTTGGTCTTGTTTGTCCATTGGGTCTTAAAAAACTTAGACCCAGCGCTATGGGCAGCTTCCAGAAACCCTTCGTTGAATTCATCCACATCATCGCCTAGGCAATCGAAACGGTTTTGGAGTTCCAGCTGATAGCTCTCGTGGTTTTGAGTTTGGAGTGCTGGACGGAGCGTAGACTTCATCAATCGAGAGCGTTCTAGCTTAGTAAATATATTCAATGTGCCTCTTACTAGGCGGTGATCGCTTCCAGTTTTGACCGTATTGATCATTGACATCATTGAATATATGTCTCTTCGTCGACATAATGAAGTCAATCTCGTTTTTAGTTGCACCGTCGGGACTCATCCAGGTCCATTTTCTGTACTCGCGTTTCTTAAAGAAAGAGTTCATCATGTAGAGTCCCTCCTTCTCCAAGAAACCAACCAGTAAATGCCCCCGGTGGTTCCGACGTCCAACCCCAAACTGCCCCACTCTCAGCTCGTCACCATCTCTCTTGCCTAGTTTCGCGTTGAAGTCCTCCATAACAACGGTACAGGTTCTGGAGCTATGCATAGCTTTTGAAATATCCTCATACATAGCCTCCACCTCGTCATCGGAGTGTGCCCAAGTCGGCGCGTACACCTGTATGACCTTCAACGAGTACCTTTCAGATACTCTGAGTATAAGGTACGCCACCCTAGTCGACACACTCTCGATTTTCACCACGTTGTTTACGAGGGACTTGTGGACGATGAACCCGACACCTCCCTGGGACTGTTGGTCGCCCTCCCGGAAATAAAGCAAATTGCCGGACTTAAGGATTATCGTATCCTCGCCCTATCTTCGGACTTCTGACAACCCCACGACATCCCAACGCAATCCTTCCTCCAGTTCCGCTAACTTTTCGTCGGTCAGCAGTGGACGCGTGTTGTAAGTTGCCAGGGCCAGGAGTCGTCGGTGGTGTTAGCCGGATCTTTGCCGGAGATTCTTAGCACCACTGAACACTCCGTGACTCCAATTTAAGTGTTTTTACTTTTTTGTGTGACATTTATAGAAATCAAACTTTAGGCATATTGATGATTAGAGATCATCTATGCAATACCATCAAATTTCATACAGCATATGAGGACGAATTATAGTGACAGAAGAATAAGAATAAAGTTTTAAATGTATGAAAACAGTTTTCTTTAATTTCTGGCTTTTTTGTACATTACCGAAAGTGACCCCAAGGAAACTATTGATACTGGATAGAAATGGAATCGATTGACAAAAAAAAATTCATTTAAAAAAAACTTTTTTCATTTTCATACAAATTGTATGGGGAAAGTTTTTCTCGATTTATGGCTTTTCTAGCCGGAATTTTTTTTTGGTCCGATACAAGCTTTTGATCCTGGACAGGAATGGAATTGATCGGCATCAAAAAAACAGTTTGTCAAAAATGACCGTTTTCTCGCACCCTGTTTTTTTTTCCAAAATCTGTAAACGCCAATCTTCATTAATTTGAAATCAAAGGAAGGTCTCCTAAGACCTATTTAGCCTAGCAACACGGGATCTGCTAGCTGCCCTCACTGACCCAAAATTTATTTCCACCCTGTATATCCACCCACCACCCTTTATCCACCCAGTCGTCGCGGGCGCTCTGTCGTTGTCGCGCGTGTCAGACTGCAGCGTTCCTGCGTCGCTAAATTATTGTGACAATGGCTTCGAATATAATTAAATGTACCGGATGCAATCTAGTAATTAATGAAGTTTTAGCTTTTGTGAGAAATAAGATTGATGTAATGAGTGAGAGCAGTTTAAGTCAAATATGTGTGTCGGCGTTTACGTCGGAAGAAATACTATGCGCCAAAAAACTGTTGTATGACTCCATTCCAACAGAGAAACGTATCAAGAATATCAAGATACGGAAAGGCGATGGAAAAACTCATCGTGACATTGAAGACATAATTTCGATAATGAAACGGACGGATCCCGATTTTATTCCGATATTCGTGGCCCGAGATCTTCAAAAACTGCCGCCTATCACGTTTGATCATGTGGACGTAACGCGATTACTTAAGGATATTTTAATTTTAAAAAAGGACCTACAGGAAACTCAAGATCGCTACGTTTCTGTCGATACGTTCCAGAGGTTAAAAAAAAGAGGTGGATGACCTAAAATTATCCTCGTCGGCTGCCTACCCTAATGAGTATAGCAACGTAAATACCCAGCGAGGGAACTTCATAAATCGAAACTGCAACTATGACAGCGGTCCCATGGGGCTAAAACATATACCTGGATTTAATCTCAACAATTGTAGTTCGTTGGTAAATAGTCCCGAACAACCGCTTGAAACATCATTAGACGTATCTACCCACAGCGTGAGTCACAGTAACGGACAAATGGCCAGCAACAACGTCGAGGGAACTTCAATAACGCGTATGTTAAATCAGCTGCCCAATACAATAACCTCGGTGACTAATGACGATGCTGTTGTGACAACAAAATCACGTATGTCACACAAGGTGAGTGCGCCCGCAATTGCTACTATGTTGCACACAGGTACGAACACTGCGCGGGCAGATCAGCGTATGTGCATTCAAGATGCGCAGCAAACATCTGATGCGCGCGCAAAAGTAACAATGTCGCATGCAGACGTAACTAATGCGCAATCAAATTCACGAATGTGCGCTAGCGTATCTCAACTAGATCCCCTAGTGTCTGTAGCTGAGAAACTTAAGGAACCGGGGCAATGGAAGCCTGAAAACCCCTCAGAGGGGTGGGAAGAAGTGCAGCGTAAAAGATCAAGAAATAGGATTTTGGGGAAAATGGGAACAGCTGTTACGGGAGTTACTGGTACTTTTAAAGCGGCCGATATCAAGATACCGTTGTTTCTATACAATGTTGATAAGTCTACTAAGGAGGAGGACATAACTGCACATGTGTATAGTAAGGCACAAGTTAATGTTTCGTTGCGTAAATTGAATCTAAAAACTGACAAGGGCTACAATGCGTACAAAATTCTTGTGCCTAAAAGCAAGCTGAACACCTTTCTTAGTGAAGAATTTTGGCCAGAAGGAATATTGTTTAGGCGTTTTGTTAACTTCTCAAAAATGCCTAAAAAAGGTGAATTTGGATTAGATGATCAAAATAACATACAAAATGAATAGTACCCTAACTGATAATAGTAATAACTGCAGATTTATATCTTTCAACTGTAAAGGCTTATCGCGTTCAGTGGACTGTGTTCGGGTGCTCTGTGAGACGGCCGAGATCATCGCACTTCAGGAGACGTGGCTGTTGCAGCACGACATACCTATGTTAGGGAACATTAACTCTAATTTCGGGTACTACGGCAACACAGCTGTGGATTTATCAGCGGGCGTGCTGCGCGGTCGTCCTCACGGGGGTGTGGCGCTCCTTTGGCGTAAAAACCGGTTTCCGTGCGTTTCAATTATTCAGTGCAAGAGTGTTAGACTCGTGGCTATAAAAATTGTTACCGGTATTAGATCCATCATAGTTTTTTCAGTGTATATGCCTAATGATGAGAGTGAAAACTTAATTGAATTCACAGATTGTTTGAGTGAAATGTATGCGATCATAGACAACGAACAAGTGGACTTGATTTATTTATTAGGTGATTACAACGCTCACCCGAGTGCAACTTTTTATAACGAATTAAATTGCTTTTGTTTAGAACAACAATTATGCATTGTAGACTCAGAGCTTTTGCCTTCGGACTCGTACACATATGTGAGCGATAGCCACGGGTGTAGAAGGTGGCTTGACCATTGCGTTACATCAGCAGCAGCTAGACAAACAGTTCTGTCCGCCAAAATTCACTACGATGTGTACTGGTCCGATCACTTTCCCATCGAAATTGTATGTAATCTAGATAAAGGTGTGCAAAAAATGAATGAAGTTCAGTATAATGAGGCTATGAAGGATATTAATATAATGAAGGGAGTAATATGGGGGAATCGAGAACAATCACAAATAAAGGAGTATATAGACATTTGTAGTAATAAGTTAAAAAACATTGATTTTCCTAGGGAATTAGAGACATGTTGTGATATGTTATGTAATAATACTATACATAGAAAAATCATTGATAAATTATATAATTCCATAACGGGGGCACTTGTTGAGGCTTCTGTTGGTAGTTGCGGTAGAGAGCGGCCCAAGGCACGTGGTTATGTGACGGGCTGGAATAGGCACGTTCGGGGGGCCCATCTGTTGGCGAGGCTTTGTTTTCAGGAGTGGTGTGCATACGGGAAGCCCAAATCAGGCCGCCTATATGAGGCAATGTGCAATTCCAGGAAAGACTTCAAAGCCAAACTGAAGTTTTGTCAAAACAACAAGGATCAAATTAGAATGGACATAATTGCCTCACACCACAAGGCTAAGAATTTCGTACAATTCTGGAATTGCACTAATAAAATAAACCCTCGGGTGAGCCCTCCGGCGAGTGTAGAGGGTATTAGTGAGCCTAGTGATGTTGCCAGCCTGTTTATGAACCATTTCAAAGTGGCACCGCTGCTGCCAGATAGGGTCCGGTGTGAGCAGGTGCTCGATGCTGAGAACCGCGCGTCTGGTGACAGCCCAATCAGAGTATTACCTGCTGAAGTGTCCAAGGTGATCCGACAAATGACGAGAGGAAAGTCACCGGGGCATGACGGCCTTAGTATCGAGCACCTGCAACATGCAGGTGTACATCTCCCGAGAGTCCTTGCCATGTTTTATACACTCTGCATACGCCACAACTACTTACCGGATGCCCTTATGAAGACCATTGTGGTACCTATCATAAAAAACAAGACAGGTGATGCCTCCGACAAGTCAAATTATAGGCCAATCTCTCTGGCTACCATATTGGCGAAGGTACTGGACAGCGTGCTTAACACGCATTTGACCAAACACGTGAAGCTGCATGACGCCCAGTTCGGTTTTCGGCCGGAATTATCCACTGAGTCAGCGGTTTTATGTCTTAAGCACACTGTTCGGTATTATACAGAGAGGAACACGCCGGTTTACGCATGTTTTTTGGACTTGTCGAAGGCATTCGACTTGGTGTCGTACCCAATGTTATGGCATAAGTTGGAGAAGTCGAGTTTACCAGCTGAAGTCACAAAATTATTTAAATACTGGTATGACAACCAATCAAACGTAGTTCGTTGGGCGGGGAGTTACTCCGAGGTGTATAAAGTTGAGTGCGGAGTTAGACAGGGGGGGTTGACTTCTCCCACTTTGTTCAATTTATATATTGACGGACTGATTGAGGAGCTCAGTAGCGCAGGTGTTGGTTGTTCTGTGGATGGCTGTTTTATTAACAACATAAGCTACGCAGATGACATGGTGCTGCTGAGCCCCTCAATAAATGGCCTGAGGATTTTGCTGGACATTTGTGACAGATACGCTGTGGCCCACGGACTAAAGTATAATGTAGCAAAGAGTGAGATTCTACTGTTCAAGTCTGGCACGAAAACATATCCCATCCCGCCAATAAGCCTCAGTGGATCTCCTCTTCAAGTAGTTACCAGGTTCAAATACTTGGGTCACTGGGTCACAGACACGCTAAAAGATGATGTCGATATGGAAAGGGAGCGCAGAGCACTGTCAGTAAGGTGTAATATGCTCTCTCGCAGGTTTGCGCGTTGTTCTAGAGAGGTAAAAATCACCCTATTTAAGACGTATTGCCAAACTCTGTACACGTGCAACCTGTGGAGTGACTACACCAAAAAAGCATACAGTGCTCTGCGCGTCCAATACAATAACGCCTTCAGGGGGTTGTTGGGGCTGCCCTGGCGCTGCAGCGCGTCGGGAATGTTCGCTGCGTGGCGCACGGACGGTTTCCAAGCCGTGCTGCGCAAGCGGGTGGCGTCCCTGGCCGAGCGCGTACGGGGCAGTTCCAACACTCTCCTGAAGGTCATCGCCGAGAGGATGGACAGCCCTATCCTCATTCACTGGATGTCGTTGCATGTGCACCCTAATTATAATTATAGTTTTGTTTAAGTTTAACATAGGTCTAAGTAGTTAAGTATTAACTAACATAATATGGATGTAAACTATCCGAAATAAATTCTTTCTTTCTTTCTTTCTTTCTTTCTATATCACATGTTTAACCGAACTTAAGAATTTTTTTAGAAATCGGAATCGATAAACTGTAAATGTAGTTCGAAAATCGCGGGCTAAAATTTGACAAAAATTATATTCATGTATAAAAAAGTGAGACCCCTTAGATGATTTTTCCGAGTTTGTGTTATAAATAAAACATGAAGCGTAGAATATTCCCTACATGATGGAAACTAAAATAGCACTATGCCCGCCGATCGACGAAACAGCGCCGCCGCACGCAGACACATGTCAGGATCGGCTGGGTTTAACCGTTATTATTTCGTTCGTGCGAACGTTAAAATTACGTTATCTGTACTTAACGGTAAGCACGAACATTTCGATTTCATTTTGTTCGTTCCATCAATTTACCGGTTAATTGTCGAACGAAATAAAGAAATGGAATTAGAACGATATTAACCGTTAAGCCAATACCGGTTCCGATCCCTGATTCGACGGCCTTCGAGCCTAGTTGGTAGTGACCCTGCCTACGAAGCAGGAGGTCCCGGGTTCGAATCCTGGTCAGGGCATTTATTTGTGTGTTTATCACGAATATTTGTTCCTGAGTTATGGATGTTTTCTATGTATTTAAGTATTTATATGTATCTGTCTATTATATAAGTCGTCGCCGAATACCCACAGCACAAGCCTTATTGAGCTTACCGTGGGACTAGGTCGATTTGTGTAAGATTGTCCCATAATATTTATTTATTAAAAAAAAAAATATATATGTATATATATACAAACCAAATTCGCTTTGCAACAAGTTCAAAAATTATTAGATGCATCTCGTAGTTAAACAGATAAACATAATATGTAATCGGTATTTAAAAATTAAACATGAACTGTCAATCTCAAATGTCAAATGCTAAAAGTAAGAATCTTAATGCTTCTATGCAATCAGCTATTAACGATGTCCGTAGATGGTTGCAAAAGTATCCTGCACTGCACTGGAGGCATACAAATTAAATACATATTCTACTGTCAGATTGAGGTTGTCAGACTATATCCTCTCAGTTTCGACACTCGTGGGGACTCGTGGGGGGGTAGTCAAAAGTACATCCTATACCCGTTGGAGCTGGAGGTTATCGACTCTTATTCCACAGCTATCAAAATAAGCCATTTCTGGCGTTGATTTAGGTTTCCAAATATATCTAGAAGGCTGTGTATATGTAGATAAAGACTTTGCGCTCTGCAGCTGATCCTTTGGAGATGTTGGGGCTTAGTACTATGTCGGCTTGTTGTGATGAGCTCTCAATTCTTGGTTCCGATTCTGATGGTTGCAGAATTTGTACTTATGCAAGTTAAAAGTGTATCCAAATAAAAAATCTAACGTTAACGTCATCTAAATTCTATATATGGACTCTTTTTTAAACTTTTAATAACAATGCGGACATAAATCCATACATAAAGTGCATTATTCGGATTATTCGTATTATCCGGATATAAACTGAGTTTAAATCCGGATAGTAAATTTAACGGATATTCGAATAAAACGAATACTCGGATATCCGGATTGCAAGCCCTAGCCGCTGCCCTCGCAGAAGTTATGTATTTTAATTGTAAAGGGGCTTATTCCAGTTCAATGGAAACCATTCGAGTATTAATATCGTTTGAACCAATATTGAATGAGGTAAATTAACGATTTGTGTAGGTAAAGTAATTTTTTTTAATGAACTTAGCTCTTCGTGAATTTTTTGTCACATTGGTTTCACTAAAAAACCGGTCAAGTGCGAGTCGGACTTGCCCAAAGAATTCCACACAAAGAATACTCCCCACACCCATACAGGCACAAAACTCTCAGAGCGTTGCAATTATACGATTTTCGGATTTATTCCTGTGCTTGTGCTGTGCTACAAGCTCTTGCTTTTTGCCAAATCTCGTGATTCTAGATCAACGGGAAGTTACGTACTTAGGTACATACCGATATAAATACATTTTGATTTGTTTGCAAATGTATGGATAACGCAACATAAACAGCCGTATTTTTTTATTGATTTGACGTAGAGGTTTGGATTTTTCACAGCTTAGCTTAAGTACCTTGTAAGTAGTTACTATTGCCTCTGACAAAAGGAAAACAATTGAAAGAGTTTGCGAAAGAACTTAACGCCATTTAATTGCATTATTCCATGCGACGCGGTTAAATAAGAACAGTTTCGTTATAGCAATCTGTTGCAAGAATGGCGTCAGTTGATAGCTTTTCCGGTATTCTGTAAGTCTCTCGTTTCGTTACCTCTAAAAATCGCCGTCAGTAGAACTTACAAACGATGTAAACAAAAGGTATCACATGTTATGTCACTGTTTATCGCGAAAAGAAAAAATGAAAAGGTTTCCTAAATATCTTAAAAATGTGCAAAGTTTTAGTATAAAAATTTGCTTGCGCAGATCCATGTTAATTTAGAGAAACTTTAAAGTAGTGAAGTTAATTTATTTCCCTCGTCCAAAACCTATTTTGTACACAATCTTCTACGAAGTGCTGAAATCTCTTCAAGGCTTCATTACCTATTATAAAACATTCAATCATACTTCCATTATGGATACATCTCCGCTTCTTCGTGTCAGCACAGAGAATTTGAATACAGAGCTACGACTTTAAAAGGAAATTAAATTGGCGGCTGTAGTTTTGACCTCAATAGAACAGGGGCCTTACCATGACGTCTTAACGCGGTTCAGTTGACGACCTGAACTGAGTCGCTTCCATACAACGGAGCCTTAACCCCTTGTCGTATTTGGTCATGCTTATGATTATGAGCCACTGCGCTAAAGTTCGACCATATAAGTAAGTCTTCCTGCCAAGTTTAACGTAAAGTATGGTATTTTCTTACAATGTCACTGCCAATTGTGCCAAATTAGTGCAAAGTTACCGTGGTCGCACTCCAGTTTAAAGATAATGTTCTGTAAATGAAGTCCTCTGTGGCATCGATACTTTTTGCGCATTTCACGTCTCAGTCAAGCCTTATTTGTTCCCGGGAGATACTTTGTGAATAACATTATTTCAGTAAAATATACATTGAAAGGAATCTACATCTAATTTAAGCTTTTTTAGACTAACAACGCAGAGATGAAGAGACACTATATTTTTTTGAACGAGTGAGTTAATTTTCCGGGTTTACTCGATGAATATACCTACAGAATATACTTATACATATATGTCTGTTTGTATGATTGTTCAATGATACTCCACGTGTGGTCTGGTGGTTTAAAGAGATCAAGATCATTCTGCTTGTTTATGGGGTTCCGTACCTAAAAGGAACAAACGGAACCCTTATGGGATCACTTTGTTGTCCGTCCGTCCGTCCGTCTGTCAAGACCACAAATTTGAAATGAAATGAAATAAGTTTATTTGCAGAACATTATGTACATATAAAGATGGTATCTTAGTCAATGATTTGTCCAGATAATGTCAATGCCTTATGGTAGTAGGCATGCAAAAATTTACATTTAAATATCTGAAAACTATGTCTACATTACCTATTTACATTTATTTACAAATTTACATAAAAATTACATTGTTACATTATACATTATATTTACAATTATTGAATTTAATTGAATTGAAATTAATACCACATACACAAATCTGCGGTCCCTTGAAGCTGTCAAAAAACCAAACCTCTAAGTCAAAGTGATCAAAAGATACTTACAGCCGTTTACGTCGCATTTCCCGTACATTGAGGCACTGGGAATCAAAATGTAGGTATAGGATACTTCCCGTTGACCTAAAATCACGAAATTTGGGAGAACTTGTAGCAAAGTACAGGATAAAATCCGAAAACCGTATAATTGCCACGCAATGAGAGTTCCGTGCCACCAGTATTTTTAAGTATCAACCGCATTGTGTGGGTGTGGGGAGAGCATTTTTTAGAGCATAAGCGCCTTATCGGCTGGCGGCAAAGGTAACTTTCACTAAAAGCGATCACAATTTTTGTGTAAGAGACTTGAAAGAAATAATCACTAATAATCTCTAAGTTCAAAGAAAAATCCGTCTGTAGTGAATTTCCTGATAATGTAAACAAACACATGTTTTGTCACTGTTTCTCCTTGTATTTTGACACTGCCTCGTCATACATCACCAAAACCATGCACTACTGAAACGGTCGTATTATCGCAACATACAAAACATAAGATGAATAAGTTAATCTTGGAGATTTCATTAAAAACTTAAAAATTAGGTTATTACTTATGATCAATATGGCGTGGTTTGTATACATAGTTTGGAAGTTCCATTGACAGCGATTTTAGGTCCTCTCTTTTTCCTAGCGTAAAGCGATTGGTGAATATCAAATGATATTCGCACATAACTTCTGAAAAACTCATTGGTAAGAGCCGGCAGGATTTGAACCCGAGACCTTCGGATTGAAAATCGTACGTCTTATCGCTGCGCCACCAACGCTCAACCATCGTCCGTAAACTATTAGGTATTTTTCGTATATGACATATATATTTAAGTTTATATGGGGATGTAACTACTTGAAACACAATTAAATACATTTATTATAAAATAATAAATAATTTTATTTCAGTTCTAGGTAGCTAATGTCGATTCAAAATTACCGGAATAATCGCGCGTGTGTGGCCGTTTAACGCAAACTTTATGTTAAATGAACAGAAATCTCTTGGGACAAAACCATTTCTCATGCTCGCTGTACCCTAATATTAATGCTTCTGCCCGTGACGGGCGCTCAGGGTAATGGGTCATTTGCCCGGGCAATGTTGGCCCCACACGTGTAGGCAATGATGCGTCCACACGGCCGATGCATTGACTTCAGAGGGCCAGTTGCGTGGTTTTGAAATGCTGTAAGCCTTTTCGACGGCATGTCAAACACACAACCTGTCACTCAGATTCCACGACATACATCGAAGTGACAAAACTGAAACTCTTAAGTCCATGGGGTCCCAGCGCACGCATTTTTTTGTAGAAATCGCGAAATGTCTGGTTGATGTAACTGGTGACCGAAGAACTGGTGGCACAACGTATTAGCATTGCGATTCAATATAACAACGAGGAAATTCCGCCAGCACCCTAGGGACAATGCCTCAAGGACCTATTTTAGATCTATGGTAGGAAGCTTGTAGCTTAGACATCTTAAATAGTTATTGCAAATTGCAAGCACCTGGATACCAGCTTGGACCCTTTGACTCCGTCCAGAGGCGCATTGTACAAATACTCGACGATTCTAAACTCACAGGTGGCACTAAACCCTTAGGTCTAAGCTAAGGAGAGACATTGCCGCCTTATGTGTTCTATCGCTCGTACAATGGGTTATGTTCCGAAGAATTGTTTGATATGATGTCAACGTCAACTTTTCACCAGCTCATCCGCACACCGCTCGTTTCAGAGGATTTTTCCCTTGCGGAGGTTTTACCAAACGACTACAGTACGTGATTCTTCAAAAAAACAGTTTATACGTTTTTAATCGGTCGACAGCGCACATGTGACACCCCTGAAGTTGCAGGCGTCCATAGGCTGCGGTGACCGCTTTCCATAAGGCGGGCATAAAATGTAAGTAGTATAAAAAAGGAGACTTTATAATTTTGATGCTACGGAAAGCCATCTGGCAACATTCTGAAATAGGTACTTTTAATTACGGAGCATTGCGACTTTGTTGTAGACATTGGGTACCTGTCCTGTTTTTGTTACATTGTTGTGACCAACTAGGCCATCCAGTTCCACTCTAAAACGTTTTATTCTAATTAAAATCTCCGGAGCAAGTTATTTGACCTATTGTCGTCGCAGCCAAATGGAAATAGGTCACGGTTTCCGCCACAACTTCTGTGGCTAGATTATACTCGTATGGGACACTTCGAAACTTGCAACGAGAGAGCCTATTTTCCTGCATTGTTGAAATGTGATAACATAGATACAATATAAGTAATAGCTTGGAAAGCAACTGCGGTCAGTAAAAACGGAAAATGATAAAAGATGGCGTAAAGGATGACTCACACTAGAACGGGACGGGACGGGAAAATCTGTCGATTTCCATAGAAAGCGACACGTGACATCCGAGGGCTCCGAGCTATCACGTGATTCTTTCTATAGAAATTGACAGATTTTCCCATCTCGCCCCTCCCGTCCCATCCCGCCCCTCCCGTCCCGTCCTGTGCTAGTGTGAGTCATCCTTAAACGGGCGATCGCGAATAATTTTAATTCTCATATAAACACAAACCACGCCACGTTATTTCTTCCAAGTAAATGAATTGTCAAAATATAAAGTGTTATTTAAAAATAATTTATGCTAAACTCTACCTACCTTCAATCTAAAATAGTCCTTGAGGCATTGTACTTAGTATGCTGGCGGCATTTCCTCGTTGTATCGCAATGCTGAGCGCCTACCACGAACCGCGAACGAAAGTATGCCTCCCATTCGCACTTGAGATTTCTCACTCAAGTGCGACAGAGAGGTGAAACTTCGTTCGTGGTTCGTGGTAGGCCTTCAGATACGTTGTGCAAGGAAACCAGCTCTTCGGTCACCAGAAAACTTCTATAGTTTACTTAACGCTTTCAGTCCGTGCTATCAAAATCTGGAAAACAGCATATAGTCGGAATCCAAGCTCAAGCTTTCTTTTTGTCCTAGTAGTTAGATATAACCATAAAACTAGCTTTTTAACTAGTATACTTACTGCAAACAATTAAGTTTCTACATACAACCTACCAGGGACGGGACAGGACGGGACGGGACGATCTGTTTTCCTCTATAGAAATAATCACGTGATAGCTCGGAGACCTCGGATGTCACGTGATGTTTTTCTATAGAAACTGACAGTACGTCCCGTCCCGTCCCATTCTAATGTGAGTCATCCCTTAGGCTGTGTTTTTATTTATAAGTAAACTTGTGGTTCGACCCGAACGCGAACTTGCGACCCCTATATCTCAGCAACCCCTTGACCGATTTGGCTTATGTTCGAACTATAAATTCAATTTATCTCATCTCCTCATCTAACTACCTGCCTAATTTTAGGACGATCAGACCAACGATCAAAATCAAAATAGATACTCGAGTTAACGTCATTATTATTATATTATCCTAGGTACAATGCCCCAAGGACCAAGGAGGAAGGATTTTTTTTACCTATTTTAGATTTAAGGTAGGTAGAGGTAGGTGGTTAGGTAAGTTACACTGACTGTATATATTTCGAAATTAATGTATTGATGTTTGTTAACGTCACAACCATACAGATAAACATACATTGGGAGCTACCGTATTCTCGCTCACCAGGCGGCGCCACTCATGCGTGGGTCCTGTGTCAGTATGAGAGAATTGTCAAAGTGACGTTTGAAATGTTCCCGCAGGACCTACGTTCCACTAGCGCCCCTAGCGGAAAATCGACTCGCGGTAATCCTAATTCGGTCGCTTGTTTGGTTAGGACAGATTTTCTTACGTATGTTTGTAAACAGTCGGTTATATTAAATTAGTTAATTAACCAGTAGGTAAAACTACAAAAAAAATCCTAGTTAAAACAGTTCGAACTGGTGTTCAAAATATCTACAAATGTTCTGCACGTACGCATGTATGTGAATAACAAAAATATCAAACCGTGTTCCTTTCTTCCTTAGTTCTTAAGCACTCGAATACTTACAGAAGAAAATAACTGGTGAGTCCCGAAAAAACATCTTTCGTGTAGGCGGGAAAATGTCAGAGAAAAGAATAAAGGAAAAACATCTCAGCCTTGTGTCGGAACCTTGAAAAAGGTCAATATCCAATCTCTGTAGTCTATGGCAGTTGCCACAGATTATTTACGAGTTGGGGATCGGAGAGTCAATAATTCACGCGTAATTGAATAGTGTAGTGTAGGCCAACCTGATTTAGTGGTAAACAATAGGGAAACAATACTGCATAAGAAAAAGGCAATTTGATTCTTCTTGACTATGCAAGAATGAGAAGAGATCCTGGCCAAATTATAGTCTGGTTGGATCAATGTTTT
Source organism: Lathronympha strigana (assembly GCA_949128165.1). NCBI lineage: Eukaryota > Metazoa > Arthropoda > Insecta > Lepidoptera > Tortricidae > Lathronympha > Lathronympha strigana. The sequence goes on along the minus strand of OX421925.1, from coordinate 4,483,753 downwards.
AGTAGCTTAAAAAATATTGATCTATTTTTTGGGTCGCACTTTACCTATAGTGCAAAACTTGTTTCTACACTCAATGGATTACCGCGAGCTTCGCCGCTAGTGGGATGTGGGTCTGGCGAAAAACTTTCAAACGTCACTTTGACAATTCTTTACAATGGGAGCTACCGTATTGTCACTGACCAGGCGGCGCCACTCATGCGTGAGTCCTGTGTCAGTATGAGAAACTTGTCAAAGTCACGTTTGCAATGTTCCCGCAGGACCCACGTTCCACTAGCGCCCCTAGCGGAAAATCGACTCGCGATAATCTTCATTGACACAAGACCCATGATGAGTGACGCCGTCTGGCGAGCGACAATACGGTAGCCTCCATTGTCGCCATTGTGATATATTAAAACAGTTCCATTCTATCAAAGATGGTATGATATAGCGCAGTAAATATTGATATTTATTCCGCAGCCATTACCTTTGTGTTTTGATATAAATGGCCTATAAACTTTATTTTCTTTACGCTCTTAAAACAAAGGTTATTGCGAGCATTCCATCAGCGAATCAATAATGAAAGTAACCTATAATTTTTTCTAACTCTTACGATTCTGAATTTTTTTAAGCACACAATACCATAATATCAGAAATCGGAATCTTCGGATTACAAGGAGTTAAAAAAACAGCCGTTGAATTGAAGGAAGAAACACGAAATTTGGAATATTCATTTATTAAAACTTTTCAACCCGAAAATTTTACACGATTCCTATTCAGATGTAGTCCCAGGTGAACGGTAAAACAATCCTAAATTCGTTGCTACGCGTTTAGAAATTATACGCAAAAATTTATACACATATCCCGTTTTTAACTCAATGTTAATCTAGACTTTGTATTGTCTGCTGAATACCAAATATCGCGATTTATCACCAAAACCGTTACTGGAAAGCTGAACAAACAATACTCAATTTGCGGAACCACAGTTAGACTTCAACGGATGTGATGGAATAGCCGATAGATGGCTCTGCAAACCACAGAGCTACTTTCAAACTAAAATAGGCTATAGATTATATTCACAGTGAACTTGTCATAGTATTTGTATTATATTTATTACTTAGAATTGTTGGCTTTGACCTAAAAACACAATAATTCATCATATATTTCCGATATTTTATTAGGTAATTCGATTGGATTCCATTATTTGTTGTTTTGTTTTGCCCTGAAAACACAATAAGTTGACGCATATCGTTTTTCAATGGAATAGAGTGAGAAATATCAGTATTTTTTTGTTAGCGGTACCATATCAAAATATGATTAGATTTTTCTTACGGTTTCTTGTTGTCAACGTTATACATTGATGATGGATTTCTGTTATTTCTGTTAGCTTAAAGTTGTTAAAGTTGTTGAACTTAGAAAAACAATGAAAAAGATTAAATCTAAAATATTTATTAGACTGCATTATTTGTGTTTACTTGCCAAATAAATTATTGGTAGAGACGACGTACCTGCAAGGAGCAAAAAAATATTAGTTTTTTACATATTGACCAATTTTATCACCCCTTCCTTGGGGTGTGGGTGCCAATTAAGACATAACAAATACAGTCTTATAGTAGAATATTTTTTTGATTTATATTTCTACCTTTTTCACCCCGAAACTTGGACTATAGGCCATTCCACAGGACTTGCCAAATAAAATAAAACAGTTTTTTACAGGATGTAACAGAAATCTCGAACGATACATCAACAGCTGACAAGGTCAATGACCCTGAGTACAATGCAAGTGCAAAATTTTCGAAACTCGAAAAATAGTCACTTTGAATGGAACAGTTGATAGAAAATGCACATTGGTGTATAAAAAAAACACTTAAGTATGGAGACTGTTCCATACCTAAGTGTTTTTTTTTTAAATTTTTTTAGTTGCATTGAACTCAGAGTTATTGACCTTATCAGCTGTTGAAGTATTAGTCGGTACTTTTGTTAGAGCCGGTATAGTCTGACCAGCCAGTGTTTCTATTTTAAAAGAAAAAGGCGTTTTCTACTAATTCTCGATTTATCCAATAACCTACTCTTTTTAAAGTTTTTCCCGAGTCTGAGTCTACGTGTTTCCAAATGTTGTACTATCACGTTCAAAATTGCATGGGCAGTTTATGAACGCGTAGAGCTGGTTCATCCAATGTAAACGGCGGCAAGCACACCGAGCTCACTGTGTCCACTACCTGCACAGAAATTTTGACTATGGGCTATAGGTTTCAATGCTAACGGCACCGACCAGCCACAATTTCAATTAAAATCCACCACAATCTCGGTTTTTGACCCTTGATAATGGTATCCTAAGATGTCCGAAACATGTGACCAAAAATGCGTGAGTGTTTAGTGATTCTATTATAAAGTTTACCAAGTTTAAATATTTACTTTGGCCTTCAACTTAGCTCTTCCGGTAATGTGTTTTGCTTCATTTATTATTCTCAGAACAATGGGATAAGTTCCTGAAACTTCTGCCCATGAAACAAAATAAATGTTTCATTGTTCCGAAGTTCCCGTTACACACGCAAGAGTTATCCGTAAAGGTCTATTTTGTTCATATTCAGGCTCTATTTGTCCCACTATTCATTCTTAAGCCTTTTTGAGCTTACTGCGGGACTTAGTCAATTTGTGTAAGAATGTCCTATAATATTTATTTATTATTTATTTATTCATGTGGTAACATTTTGGCGTTGAGTAACATTGTGTGCACATTATAACCAAAAAGACAATAACTACAATCTAAAACAGGATATTGTCGATTTTAAGTTTACTCCGTGAACATGGCGCTTGCAACAGTGCCGAAATATGGGGTGCTCAATAAAACAAACATACATGGTAAATATCCCATTTTAGATTGAAGAAAAAGTTACAATTAAACAGAAAACCTAAAAATAAAATGGTAGTGTTCACCCCTTGGCTAACAAAATACCTACTACTCCACTGTAACATATATATTATGTACCATGTTTCACCATGAAACCAAAGTAGACACTTATTTAAAGCCATCAAACACCTTATCTTCCTTCACGGAACAGTCCCAACGTTAACTTCGATATCTACTGTATTAATACGTACTATCCGCCATCTTCTATAAACTTCACCAAGCCAATTGGCAAAGGCGCATACAGCGCCGTCGCCGAAATCCTAAATTATGTTCATTCCGCCAAACATGCAAGACTGCGACAACACAACCACAAACAAAAGTGAACCCTGTTTCCTTACTTTAAGTTCGAGAATGTACTGTCACTTGTTGATCAAACTTTTTTATGTTACTTGTAAAATGGTAATGCCGGAGGTAGACACGAAAAACGAACATTTACAACTCCTTTCTTCCTTATAACTGTTTGGGGACTGTTTTTCGGTAAGTACAACGTTGGGGAGTAAATATCCGGTATCTGGTAGTAAAGGTTGTTAAATCCTATGAGTATCGGGATATGTTTGCGTATTTTTTATTCAAAAAGTTTATGCCCCATCTGTAGCGGATACTACCTTTATAAAACAAAGCAATTATGGCATAGTACCACTACTACGATCTAACGTAAGTCGTTTATACTATGTATGTAGGTATGTATGTATGTTTGTTTAGCGGTAGCGACCCCTAAAACTTGTTTAAAGAAAAAAATCAGACGTTTTTTTTGTCAGTGAACACTATAATGGGGTTCTGTATAGGGCTTCCAATACCGGTATTTTTTTGTATGGGCAATACCGGGATCCCTGGATCGCCCATACAAAAAATACCGGTATTGGAAGCCCTAGTTCTGTACTTTTAGGTATTTAAAAATGTAAACAAACGAAACCATTTAAATACATAAAAGGATAGACTATACATAAAATAAGACAATCTGCTAGCTATTACGACGAAGGGCATCTCTAAATCTTACAAACATACACTATTACTTTATAATTACTATTTAAAACGAGTTATTTACCATGTGCACGGATTATTATTTTGTTGTCGTTTTTTTTCGTGTCAGATTTGAATGAAATTTGGTAAGTAGGAAGAGTTCCTTATTCTCTTCAAGATTGACCCAATTTCCCAGTACTTAACACAATTTTTTCTACTGAGTTACGAATCGTATGGGATTTTCATAACTCAGTGGGAAATTTAGTACAATATTTTTGTCGCACATTGGGATTTCGTATCTACCTAGAGTAGAATAAGGAACTCTACCTACTACCCACCAAATTACATACAAATCTGACGCAAAAAAAACTACAAAAAAATAAATATATGCCCATGTATATTTGTTTTTATGAGCTCCCGATATTTCAGCACTGTTACAAGCGCCATGTTCACTGTGTAACTATTTACTGCGAGTTTTTATTTGTGGCCTACCCACCCACACGCCTTAAATATCGTTAGCTCTTACAAACAAATATACATGGTAAATATCTCGTTTTAAAACATACACTATAATAAAATTCACTTAAATTATTATTAATGATGTAAACAATCCAAGCTTCAAATTATTCTTAAATCTTGAACGCATTTAAAAGTCGCTAGCATTATGCTAAACGCTTACGAGTTCGTTAATTACGGCACCCACCAACAGATGGCGCCACTTAAATCGCAGTTTAATGTTTGACACGTCGCCGCCTCCGTTTTTTGTCTGTGGTACGCAGTGCGGTTTTTTGTTGGCATTATTTCAGAGCTGGCAAGTGTAGTGCTTAAATCAGACTTAAATATAGTGAAACCTGGTTAAGTGAGACATCAAGGGACCTGCAATGTCGTTTCACTTATAGAGGTATTCCACTTACCCAGTGTCTCAGATATACAGGTATAAATAAATATCTGTCTCATTTACAGAGGGTTCCATTAATAGAGGTGAGAACGTTTTTGTTACGAAGTTGCTTGACCCATGTTAGCAAACACTGTTCAAGTTCAGGATATTCTGATAAACGTACACGTTTTAGTTTTCCTTGTCCTTTAGAACATTGTGATTCAATTTTATGTTTACTCTGAATTATTCTACAAAGAGTAGATTTTGGCACATTAAATTCGGCACAAACTTCTTCGCGTGTCTTCCCACTTTCATAAACGGATATTAACTTCAGTTTTTCACGTAATGATAACAACGATTGTAGCTTTCGTTTTGGCATTTTTCAAATAAATATCTGTATGATAGTAAAGCGAAACTAAACTGAAGGTAATTGAAGCTCAAAATTACTTACGTACTTGGAATTACGTGTGGAATTTGTGGGTAGAATAAGTATGAGTAAACAAACAATGTTATCTCAGTTACAGAGGTTTATGCATATAAAATTTGCTTGCTGTCTCAGTTATAGAGGTAACTAATGTAACTATGATGATAAATCGAAAGAACAAATCCCAGATATAGAGGCTTACCTTGTCCCACTAACAGAGGTAATTCAGTGCCAAAGTGTTGGGACCTCAGCATTGGTTCCATTTATGGAGGTTTCTCACTTATCCAGGTCCCACTTAACCAAGTTTCACTGTAGTACATTTTGAAGGCAAAGGTAAGTAAAATATCATGCCGCAACCCGCAGGCGTATGAAAGACGACTCGATTCATAAATTGGCGTTGACATCTCGAGTGAAGTCCAGTTCCGCGGCCACCTAGAGGGTAAGGCCAAATTGGCCTCGAAGAAGCTCGGTGTGCTCAATAGATCGAGGCAGTATTTCACGCCGGCCCATCGCCTACAGCTTTATAAGGCGCAGGTTCGCCCGCATATGGAATACTGCTCTCATCTTTGGGCAGGGGCACCTAAGTACCAGCTTCTTCCTCTAGACCGCATCCAACGGAGAGCAGCTCGAATTGTCAACTGCCAACGTATTTCTGATCGGCTTGATCCCTTGGCGCTGCGTAGAGATGTGGCCTCACTCTGTATTTTCTATCGCATGTATTATGGGGAGTGTTCCGAGGAATTGTTCGGATTAATCCCTGCCGCTTCTTTCCGCCATCGCCCTACGCGACAATATTTCCACTCTCACCATTTAGATGGTTGGCAGTCCTCAACTGTGCGCTTTTCCCGAAACTTCCTGCCTCGCACAGCTAAACTGTGGAACGAACTGTCGCCAGCGGTGTTTCCGGACCGATACGACCTTCAAACCTTCAAGAAAAGAGCGTACTCCCACCTTAAAGGCCGGCAACGCACTTGCGACACCTCTGGTGTTGCGGGTGTCCATGGACGACGTTAATCGCTTACCATCAGGTGATTCGTTTGCTCGTTTGCCCCTATAGCATAAAAAAAAAAAAAACTCCAAGTCAACAGGAAAGTTGAAATTGCTACGAAAAACAGCTAACAATAAATTTACTAGACAAGTAATAAACAATAACTATAGCTGGTGTTGTATTAGCGCAGTCCACGGTACACTGCGGTGAGTGGCCGCTACGTGCGGCGTGCGCGTGGGGCGCAGGTCTTTTTGGGAACCCGGGCGGGCGTTAAAATTGTATGAAAATCCATTACGGCCATATCCACATAGGCTTAATACAGCTAAATAACTTTAAGTAAGCATATAATATCACCATTTACGACCTAGTGTGATGAAAATATATTTGTTATTAACCTTTTTCTATAAAAAAACTTTTAATTTGGTAAATATATACGTAGCGTAGCGGGATTGGTGGGATCTTGCCCAGCACAGGGAGGATTGGATAAGGAGAGGGGAGGCCTTTGCCCAGCAGTGGGACACAAAAACAGGCTATTAAAAAAAATATATATACGTAGAAATTATTCGATATATATGCCATTATTGTGTCTTCCTATTCTAGTATTTATAGAATAACGTGAAGGTTAAAATCCTACCAAATGCATTGCAATGAATATTTATAGGTTCACGGGCATCGAGGGCACAATAGGTTAAACTTACATGCACATCGTGTCCTTGAACGATTTGAGTTCGTAACGGCTTTCGATTTAAGTTGCATGAAGGCTTTGCTAGGAAATGGTTTTGCAAACACAAAACGATGTTACAGTATTTTCTGTGGACTAAACAAAAGTTAATCTTCTCAGGTGAAAAATAATCTTTTCAGGTGATGGGTGAAGGGATGGTAGAACCGGTCAAAATAACCTGAAAAAATGTAATAATATAACTATGTAAAGGTTGAGGTTGAGGTTGAAGGTTACTTATTTAACCTGTATCCACGTGGTTGGTACTCCTTTTCTATTGAGCTTTATGATAAATCATTATTACCCACAAGCTGTTAGTGTTAACTATGGTCCACAGGAAAAAAAACTCGGCAGTTCAGCCGAACACACAACTGCTTTTCCTGTGGGCTTCTTATCTTATTTTTCAATAAATTGTCAATACCAATTACAAATGGGAGAGGGCAATCGTTAATAGATACTATAGGTATGAGAATTATAGTCACAGAGTTTTAAAAATTCGAGCTTACGTTAATAGTTTTATTCGGTACTAAACAGGTACCTATATAAAATAACTTAATAAACTAAAACCTAACTAAGAAATTTGACTTCAGTGAGAATTAGGAGTCATTTTGTGAGACTCAAAAATCGCACTCATTGGTTAACTGGACATAAAATTTGTTTGTTTCTAAGGAGTAGAAAATGGAACGCGTTTTCAAATGTATTATGTTCAGCATTAACAGTCTATGTATTCTACGACTAGGTAGCTAAACATTGAACATTATTCAATGACTATTCCATTTGAAATGCCGATGAGCATCAAAATTGGTCACATCCAAAATGGCGGCCCATAAATTTGCCAGATAAGCGGGCATCATAAATCGTCTAATGTTTGTTAGCTAACGTATTGGTGTTTTGTTTCTAATTAGATAATGTGTATTGACAGGTGTTAATGGGATTGTTTTCCGTAAAAATATACCTAACCACACGTTAATTTGTTACTTACTTAAAATGAAAATAAGTGAAAAACAGCTACTTACTTTAAAAAAATATATAGATTAAAACGCTGTGTAACCGAGTGATAATGTAATATAAAAAAAACCCTACCGTTTGTGTACGTATAGTGGGAATATTTTAAGTAAGATTAGGTTCTCAATCTCTTAGTAAGTAAAATATTGCCTAAAATATGCTTTTGGAAATATTCGGTCCAAAAGTTTAAAAAAAATCCCATATATGTTCACAGGAAGAAAGCATCGGCATCGATGATAACTATTTTCAATACTTACAAAAATTCCTATTCTATTTTGCGAATAGGCAACTACGGGACCTATAGATAACGTCCATAACTCAGGATCAGGAGCAAATATTTGTGATAAACACACAAAATAATACACTTACCAGGATTCGAACCCGGGACCTCCAGCTTCGTAAGAAGGGTCATCGACTAGGCTTCCAGGCCGTTAAGGTTCACTCTTGGCCAGGGTTGCCGTTGTCTGTCTCGAGTTAACCACAGACCAACTTCAGGGCTGGGACTCATTTTTACACATTTTTATCCGTAAGACTAATTTTGAATTTCGTTATTATGTAAACTTTTTTTTAAGTGAATTAATAATCCCGGAACGAAAATAACTGTAGAATACATTTGCGAAGATAGGTCGTGTGTTTCACCTGAAAATCCTTCATGTTGTTTTAATATGTAAAATAAGAAAAAAATATGCCGAATGGAGGAAGCACTATTACAGTTACAACCATGGCAATGTCAGGATTTATGACCCTTTGTCCAGTGTTGGGAAATATCAAGATTTTTAGAAATAACCTCACTTGATAATGGTCTTTAACTCCTCAACGCCATTGTCACCCGCTCATTAAGGATTTTAGCGCAATGTCAGGATTTTAGGAAATTAATTTGTCCATATGGTAACCCTAATTACAATATTTATAACTTACATATCTAATCAACTCACACCCATATTTTAGACGAATTTAATGACTACTCATGAGTTCAATCCATATGAATCTAGTATAGGTACATGCTATACATACTAGTATACATATACATACATGGATACCGGTTGGCGGAATCCACAGAACTCGATTTCCACAGGCTCGTTTTAGACAGTTGAGCTGCTTTTCCATAGTTTATGAAAAGAAAAGTAAATGAACCTTCGACATTCCAACGTATATTTTTGACGTCCCATATAATTGATACATAAAGTGACTCAGAAAAAATGAGAAATTGAAAAGTGGCAACATCATAGTGTTGTCCCGTTTTCTTACATATATTTATTTATATATATAGGTATTACATATTTAAAAGGGACGACACTACGATGTTGCTACTTTTTCTGTCGCACTGGTGTGTACCTACATAACTTTTCTTATCAAAAAGCGTATGAGTATTGAGTAGCAACCCTAGGGGTAGCGATAGCAAACAGCCTCTACAATCGATACCGGGCAGACTCATTGGCGCCATCCGGGGAAAAAGTAGGTTACCATAACTACCGTAAGGTGTCCCCTGGCAAACGGACACTTTAGCTAATATAATCCATACATAGCTACTTAACAATAACCCTTCCTTGCTGAGCAACGTTTGAGCCAGTGTACACCAATTCAACATGTTTCCAACTTGGAACAAAAATATGATCGGATCTAGGGTCCGATAAGTAATCGAGTGATCATTCATTAAGTACTTCAGATAGTTACACAGACATTCACAAACACTTACCTACTCACGCATTCACTCAACACCAACATACCTATACACTCACCTACATGCAAACTTTAAAATTCGATTTTATGCACTTAATTTTAGTCGAATGTTTTCATTCTACCTTGTTATTGTAATACAAATCACTACACAGTATAAAATAAAGTCGGTTCCCGCTGTCTGTATGTGTGTATGTATGCTTAAATCTTTAAAATACGCAACGGATTTTGATGCGGTTTTTTAATAGATAGAGTGATTCAAGAGGCAGTTTTATATGTATAATAATAATCCGTGCAAAGCCGAGGCGGGTTACTAGTAAATAATAAATAAAACAAGTGACGAAGTACGTTTATACATGCTTAGGCCGGCATTACACTGGTAAGTTTTATTTACGTACGCAGCTATATGCAAGAATAGGACATGAATATCACTGTCTTAGTTTTGCATATAGCTGCGCCCCTTACGTAAGTAAAACTTACCAATGTAACGCCGGCCACACTAAGGAGGACCGCTGCGTGGGAGGAGCGGACTGTCGCCGGGGAATTTTGAATTTCGAACGAGAATTCGAAATTGGACTACTCACTACTTGGACAATTCGAAGTTGGACAATTTTGAATTTCGAACGACAATTATAAAATGTTCTAACTTGGACTACTGGTTATAGAGTCCTTCTCTATCTGTGTTTGCGTGGGAACCCTGGAGGTAGCAATAGCAAACAGCCTCTACAATCGATACCGGGCAGACTTCTTGGCGGCATCCGGGGGAAAAGTAGGTTACCATGACTACCGTAAGAATCATAAGATGTCCATTAAGAAAAGTAGAGTTAGCTGGTAGAAGGTTTTCAAAAGTCGATTTCAAAGGAGTAAAATATCAGTAGGTACATATCGTGAGGAAACCGGAGTAATCCCAATAAGGCCTTTTACTCAGATGGCAGTCGCTTTCGTAAAACTAGTGCATACGCCAAATCTTGGGATTAGCTGCCAAAGCGGACCCAGCGAGTCTCTACATGACCCGTGGCATATGCAGGATAGCGCTAGGAAGTGCCCCCCCCCCCCTCTAACGTAAGATATTTTAGTATTTTTAAGCAGAAGTCTAAGAACGATACCAAATTTCTTAGAAAGAATGCCGTACCGTAGCGCCCCCTGAGGCGCATACGAAATACGAGGTGGTGAAATTCGGGGCCACGGCTGTGTTCTCGGTAGCTCAGTTGGCAGAGTGGTTGTCGTGTAATCTTGTCTAGAGTAAGAGTCCATAAAATTTTCCACTTTTCCTTGCTTTCTAATAAATAAGGATATTTTACTAAGTATCTGAGTTATATTATATCAACTTTTGGATACATTTTCACACGCACGGTTAAGTGTATGTGACATAAGACCCTCTACCGTAAAAATACATGTTACAACTGAAAGTTCTGCCCTCGTAGGTAATTTTAAACATTTGAGGTAAATCCAAGGTGAAAAGTTGTTGTTGTTTGTCTATCTAGAACTCGAAGATTCTCCTCTCAATTACTCAAAGGTTAGCTGGAAGAGATCCCTTATAGGGATAAGCTCGCCTTTGTACCTTTGTTCTTATCAAAATGTTTATTTTTACTATATTTGTGTACAATAAAGTGCTTACAAACAAACAAACAAACAAAAGTTATGGTGCTTTACTTGTACATACATATACAAATCTTTGTGACATATTGAAACGTGATGAAATAAAAACCATTTTCACCGCACCTATTCATAAAAAGGTTTTTTCTGTTCAAGCTAGGAGGGATCAAAGTGGCACTTTTCTGTTCAAGGACTACACATTTTTACATTATTATTTTTACCCCAAAGGCCCAGAACACCATCGTTCTGCGATGGAAACATATTAAAGATGACTCACACTAGGACGGGACGCAACGGGACAGGACGGGACTATCTGTCAATTTCTATAGAAAGAATCACATGATAGCTCGGAGCTGTCGGATGTCACATGGATGTCACATGATGTTTTCTACAAAGCGTCCCGTCTCGCCCCGTAGATTACCGTAGATTACTCTACAAAACAAGAAGCCATTTTTCTTTCCCTAGTTACAAATAAAATAAACAGATGGCGTTACCTTACACAGCCATCCTACATTAACCCCTATCCCTTTATAATTAGGTTTATATTCCAAAAACACTTTACAACTTGGCTCTGCATACTTCTCATTACATTGAAGCGTTAGAATTTAGACTTTATGTGTAGGGAATAGGTTATATATTCGGATGTGGGTTTGTTAATGAGTTTAACCATTTATTTGGCAGGTGGAGTTTGAATGTGTGAAGTTTTGAATGAAACTTTTATGTATGTGTATTCATGCGTACTGCGGCATAGAGATACATAAAGAGCTAGGCCCGGAAAATGGCATACAGTTTTGAGACCTTCGAAACCATAAAAGTCGATGACATCGAAATTTGGTATCTACTTCTTTTTCATGCGATAGAAAGAGAGATAAAACAGTGATGTTTTTTAAAAGATAAATAAAGGCTACATTATTAGCTGTCAATAGGGTGTAACCATAAAGATTTATACATAATATACATAAAGTAAGTAAGTATATTACAATATAAATATAAGAGAGTAGAGACTGCACGATCCCATAGTCAAACTGTGTAAACTGTTTTGTGGGACTCTGTATTTTATATAAGCTGTATCTTTTTGTGTTAATAAATAAATAAAATAAATAATAAATAATAATTAGTAAATGAAGTATATGAACAAGCAACTATATACTGAACTATCTTCGTTAAAAGATCCAGGCACTGGCAGCAGCTCATCGATGGATGTCAGTCATAAATTCGTGGAAGTTTGACGTATAAAATAACTTTAAATGTTTGATAGTTCATTTGCTTGATAGAGATAACGTAGTTTACTCTAGAAACAAGTTATTGATTCTGTTTCTAGTATGACTGGGAAATTATGTACATAATATAAATAAGAATATTTCAATACTAGGCATTTGCGTGGAGACAAATATAGTTCTAAGTTCGAGGACGTTTATTATTTATGGTATTCGTTTCTCCGTTTTTTTGCTTGTCTCCATTGTTATTTGCACGCACATCAAATACAGTTTAGATAAATGATTGTTTGTCCCTATCTGTCAGCTTGACTTGCCTTTGTTAGAAAGGGAAAAAACATAACTTAACTAAAAAGTCTGTTAACTTTTTTATGAAAAAGGGGTAATGTATACATAAAGTTGTTATACAAGAAACACACATTACACAACTTCAAAGGCGAAAAGGAAAACTTTTATTTAATAATCCTTCCACCTTCCACCTACTTTAAATATAGAATAGGTCCTTGAGGCATTGTACCTAGGATGCTGGCGGCATTTCCTTGTTGTATCGCAATGCTGATACGTTGTGCGAGGAAGCCACCAGCTCTTCGGTCACCAGTTACATCAACCAGACGTTTCGCGATTTCTACGAAAAACTTTTTTCTGGGGCTACCTCTTAGTATAAGTATTACTTATAGGTATTGCAAATAACTAGAGCCACCGAACGTTTGGTTCCCTTCTCTCGGCTTTGTTTACAACTTTATAATTTCATCTAGGTATCAAAAGTATCAAAACTATAATATTAATTTCATACCACCTATACGACTTGGGCCTTTTTCTTCCCTGCTAAGAGGGTTCAAAGTGCCACTTTTTGTTTAAGGACCACACAGTTTTACATTTTCGGGCATTATCTGGTGGCATTGTGGTGTTGGCTGCTTTTGTTATTTCAGGTATTGATTATTTTCAGTTGGTGTGAAAAGCAGTATGTTTCACATGAAATTAAAATTATTTTCATCTGAGGTCCTTCCTGCTGGAATCCTTCTTTACGCTCAGGATTCTATGTTAGAATTCATGGGTTCATTCGGCGCCCTCGCCGGAAATATGTCATTTTGATCCTTTGTGACACAATCTATATCTGCATACTCACGATTCTATGCACCTGTTCTCACTAAATTCGGTAAAATTACGTACCTGAAACAAGATAATACAATTGTTATTTAATTCTTGACACTACTCTTGACACACTCACTCATTTCTTGACACTTATACCGGGTGTTGCCTGTAACATGAGCAATAAATTTAATCGTACCTAGTGTACGATTCTACGGTCCTCGCCAAAATGAAATACGTTTCAGCTAGTCTATGATGGTCGGGTTTTTATCGTTTACCGACGTTGCTGTCTCGTTCTAACAAGTATGTATGTGCGAAAGTGACGCATAGCGTGATAAACGATAAAATGGCAACCATGCTAACCCTACTGCAGTGACTTTTAAAAATAACGTGTGATTTTTATTACACTTTAAAGTTTTTAGAAGACTCAAGTACCTACTGCGAATTTTGGCATTTGTGTACTATGACAAGAGACGTCAATTAGGCTGATGTTACCGTTCATTGAAAATACTATTTAGTTTGTATGAAAAAGTGAAAACCTACAGAGTGCATCATTTTTAAAAGTCGTTGAACAAAAGTTGTTAAGTTTGATGAGTACTACCTGCGATTTAATCTATTGCTCCTGTTAAGACAACACCCGGTAAGTATGTAATATGATATAATATGCGCAAGTTCATTTTGTATTATATCATGATTGTATTAATTAGTAATTGTAACATGATTTCACTATTTTCTTTTTTATTGCGATATATTTTTAAAATTTTGTGATATTTCTACTTTGAATCATGATTCAAAGTAGAAATATCTTTCTATCCCAATATAAGAAAAAGAGGCAAAAAGTGTCCCTTAGCATTCTTTCCTATTGTCCATTCAGTTTGCATGTGGTAGCAAAAAAAAAGTAACAAAAAAGTACGGAAATTTCTGGACACTTTTTTCTCCTATTGGGAAGAAAACCGCTCGGTATTCTGAGTAGAAATAACTTACAACTCCTGAAAAAGAGCCAGAGCGAAGCATGTGCTTATAGGAGCGTATACGCGCGTCAACACTTACGAATTTCGCGTGTGGTTTAAGGCTCTTCTTCGCGCTTATTAACGCTAGTCTGAAACCTCTCTGTCTATTCCCATTCATATGTGCTTACCATGAGTACTTCGCCGTATTCGGCAGCGACTGCGGCGTTCGGAGGTATGTCCGTCTCGCTCCTACCTTAGTAATGGTGGGAGCGAGACGGGCATACTTTGAGCGCCGCAATCGCTTACGAATTCAGTTGCGTGAAACTGGTAAGCACACTAGTATTGATTTATCCTATATCCGGAACATCTAAATCCGACTGTAGACCGAATTTTAAAACGGATCTCCCAATTCTATTTTACGAGCGAACAGCTCTCTTTACAGATTGCATCCGCAAGCGTAGTAAGCAAGCAAGTCGGAAACTTTATATACTCCTTAGGTTGCAAAAAACTAACCTCACTCACTTATTTATTCTTTTTTAATCATGTAACTACACAATTGTAAAGCACGAATCAAATCATTTATTAAATGTAATAAATGTTTTGATTCATGTTTTTGTTTTTTTAAGTAGTCGCACTACTATATATAAATTACAAATTGAAATAGTTGTCCCAGCCCTGCTCACCGGGGACCTTGGTCACTTTTTCGTTAGTATATGACATCTCTTTCAATTTATCATGTAACTAAGTAAAATCTTCTTTCTTCTTTACATTAAGCATTATAATGAGGAATAAATAGCTCCTTTCCCCTCCTTTTCCTCCTCCTTCCTTCCTCCTCCTTTTGGCTTGTTTTAGTTTTTTAAAACATACACAAACACAAGATGGGAGCGAGTGAGGTTAGTTGCTTGGAATCTAATTATGGCGCGGAGTTTAGTTTCGCCGTATCCGTCTGTCTGTTCGATGTTCATTTCAGTCAGAATAGTGTTATCTCGTTTTTCACGCAAAAATTTACATAAGTTGTTGCGTTACAGAAAATGCTAAGCGTTCAAACTTGGTTTGACGCACTACAATGTATAATTGGAGTGATTCTTACAAACAAACGGGTTAGCGGAACGACACAAAAGGCTACCGGACACCGTAACGCGACGCGCGCGCCGAGGCCGCGCCGAGATGCGCACACGCATATGATGCGACCACAGCATACATAATATTACACAGCAGGCCTAAGGTGCTACGCTGATAGAGTCCGACAATGCTATATATTTCCTAGATTTTGGCAGCACAGACTGTAAAAAAGTAACTGACATGATTTTATAAATTTTTGACGTTTAAAATAACATTTGAATGTTAGAGATTTAATTTGCTTGGAAGATATCTGAAGCGTGAGACTTGCTGGATAAGATAACATTACTCAGCATTTTATGACAATTTAAACAGTTATCTACATTTGACAGCGCTATCGCGCTATCCGTTCAACTTACCTGTTTTATCAGCTTATCCATCTTAGGCCTGCAGGAGTACATAAAGTTTGAAAATATTTTGATGGAAAATAATTTCTTTTTCGTAAGTCTTGATGAAAAAATATTTTTTTATAAAAGCTTACAACGCCGACTGTACTTTTATCAGGCATCTACCTACGCATCGAGATTATACATAAAACCACAAGCACAATGGTTTTTGTATAACCTAGTAGATGGAAAAGGATGATATACTTTAAAGTACACGGATTACGTGTGTATGTCTGTAGCATTTTAGCTCACGAACTGGTGACCATGAGGCATGAGTGCAGTTTTTTAAACGAAAGCATTGATTGTCAGTTAAAATCTCCCTCTTCGAATCCATTGTCAAGCCCGTGCTGCTCTTCGGCTACTAAACGTGGAGTGACAAAAAGGCTGACACACAAACTACAAGTCTTTGTCAATAAGTCCCTTCAATCATCTGTATCTTCTGGCCGAAGAAAATAAGGAACGAAGATTTGTGGGGTATATGTCCGACAGTCTCCAATCGCCCAAGAAGTACCGCTGTGGAAGTGGAGATGGATCGGGCATACCCTTTGAAGAGGAGCAACGGACAGCGCCAGTATCGTATTTGAGTGGAAGCCTCAAGGTGGAGTGCGAGCTCGTGGACGCCCGGTACACACCTGGCGACGGAGCGTGGAGAGCGAGTTACGATTAGGACTGAGCTTGAGCTGAGCGATGCCGAGAAGGTTGCTAAAGACAGAAAGGATCTTGTAGAGGCACTATGCATCTCCGGGGTGCGCTAGGATCAACAACAACAACAACATTGGTTGTCAGAGTGATTCTCCGCTAGAGTAGGCGTTTGTTTCCGCTATAAAAATAGTCGTCTTCACAAAATTCAGCTCAAATTGGATTTACACACAGGTTAACAGCCAATATTGAAGGTAAACCCCCAAAATTGTGAGTCGATGTTTAAGATTACACCAAAAACGCCAAATATGTGCCTTAGAAAACTGAGGAGTTCCCTAAATTAGTTTTAAAGTGGATTTGCACGGATCATGTTTCATACGAATGTTTTTGCAGCTTATGTTTTTCAAGTTTTTTTATGATGCATGTGCAAAATATGTTGGTTACAATTGTTAAAGTACCTAATCAAAGCATATTTGATAACATTTGTAGAATTATCGTGATTAATGCCATATTTTTATGTTATTAGATTTCTTTACAAAACAAAAAATGCAAAAATACTAGTAATTCTAGCAATAGCGCACAAGTTTTTGTATTGGTGCAAATGAATGAGCAAGATTATAAACTGAAATAGATGTCATATACTAAAGAAAAATACCAACACCGACGGAGGCCAATCCGAGGATCGGACTCGGGTCTTCAGCTTACGCGGCTAACGCCATAACCACTAGGCCAATTGGTCTCACCGAAAGCCGGTGAATTTCTCGAGTACGAGTATATGCAATCATAGTAACAGGCAAGACGCCCCAATTTGATAATTTAATAATTTGATTTGTTGTACAAAAAAAGTTGTAATGAGCAAGATTGATTATACTCGTTAATAATAATATGAAAAGGTTTCGTAAATATCCTAAAAATGTGCAGAAAATGTGTAGATTAGTATGAAAATTTGCTTGCGCCAATCCACCATTTTCTTAGCATTTTCTATTGCACTGTTGTCAGGGGAGTTTGTAACTTTTTAATTTATACTTGTCTACTGTTAAACGCCGCAATGGAACCTACAGTTGCGTGCAAACATTAATCCAAATAACACAAACTTTGTTTACGTGATTGTGAAAAATATCGGCATCAGCCGACATTAATATTAAACGCGACCTCCGATGCAAAAGTTGGTAACTTCGCGAATAACAATAGAAAAGTCTAGTTAAGGTTTTATTCCAATCGGGAATGGATAGTGGCGAAGAAAGGCCCGGGTGATAGGTACGATAGGACGGGGAAATAGATAATCTCATTGTCAATATTACTTAATTTCATTTTTTAATAACTCAACAGGCTTTAAATGCATTGAAAAATGGTTAAAGAGTTACCGCAGATAGAATTAATCGTTCGTGGTAAATATATTAAGGTAATATATGATCACATTTCCGACGCCATGATCGTTTTTGGATCACGAAGCCAAAGGAATTAGATAGAGTCAAATAGAGTCAAAGAATCTTGAAATTTGTAGTTCAACCTCGGTTTCTATCCCTAAGCGTTAAAACAGTGTTGATAGTTCTGTGTATGAATTTGACACTTAATTAATGGTCACGTCAGTAAGCTTTTCATACGAAACATTTATCGTTTGTATGATACAAAATTGTTCGCTAATGTCATAGCCCCACATTTTTTGATGTTTTTGTTCCGCTTTGTGCGTCTATTTTTTTTAATAAGTCAGTGGTTGCAATGCGCGGTCAAATACAGTTGCAACTGGAACACAACCTTAACGAAACCGAGTAATGCCGCAGTGGGCGGAAGTTTAACAAAGTTTCCAAAGATGGCGGCGAGTGGGTTTAAACTCATTTGTAGTACAATTTTGTACAGCTTCGTAAGCATCACGAACAAAACAATTAGACGACACGGGTATATTATTACAAAACTCGATTTGTAACGGCGACCCTCAACTTTTAAGAACCCTTATTATATCACTGTTGCATAATAGTAAGTAAACGTCATAATTTAATAGAAGTTTGACTTATAAAATAACACTTTAAAGTTTGATAATCCATTTGCTTGTGATAACATGGCTTGACTCTACCTACAATCAATACCTTTATTATCCTCTAAACAAAGCGACACCGAATGGAAACTTATTTGATCCTCCTTGCTGTCAGGCAACCAATTACGGTAACCAGGCAACAGTTTGGCCGATGAAGCGACATAATGAGCTTTGAATAATAATAGCTGACTTTGAAAAGGTTACGGAGACGACGTAGTCAACGATATTTGATTTAGAGTTATACCTACCGTAGAGGTAGGATTTCACGCCTTTGAGGGTAACAAATTGAGCAAAAGAGAAGCCATCCTTATATGAATTTTTCACAAGTGTGAAAGAGAGATCAATTGAAAAACGTGATCATTTTTGAGCTCTCAAATGTACATACTTATATGATTATCGAGCTACATAAGAAAACCAAGAGTAACGCTTACTCTTGGATACTTATATCAAAATTCCATAGTAATTTGACGTTACTATCTGAGAGTAAGCGTTATTCTCGGAATAAAAAAAATGGTAAAACGCAGCCTAAGAGAGTGTGTGGATGTGGATACGTCTTGGATTATAATGTAAAATATGTCACGCAATAATATATTGTATTAATTTCCATTTCAATTTCGTCAACATTGCCCCGTTTTAGTAAATTTATAATGTGTGAAAACCGTGAACGTTTAAATAAGTGTTTCATCAATGACAGTAGACGCATTTCTTTTTTTTAAAGGTTTTTTTATGTTTGACAAGCATTCTTGTCATATTGATTATGAGATATCTACACAGCAGTAACAATAATATCAAATGTGATTGTTTTCAGTAAAAGGTACCACTTAGTAAGGCGCTAATGCGATAAATGCGATAAAGATTCGTATCGAAAATACTCTTATCAACAAACGACAAAGTGGTACATTTTACTAAAAAGTAGCTAAAATTTCTAGTGACCATATTATTATAATAGTTTGTTCATACATGTAGGAAGTGGATATATTATGGAAATCATTCAAAATAAACTGAACTTGGTGTATTTTAATAAAAAATAAAAAAAAACTCGGTACCTACCAGTACCAGTCTTAAGTTAATCGCTCTCAATGGGAGCTACCGTATTGTTGCTCACCAGGCGGCGCCACTCATGCGTGGGTCCTGTGACTCCTGTGTCAGTATGAGAGAATTTTTAAAGTGGCGTTTGAAATGTTCCCGCGGGACCCACGTTCCACTAGCGCCCCCAGCGGAAAATAGACTCATTCATGCCCCTATAGCGGCCGGTGCATATCTTAAACTAAAGTTATTCATGCTATCTCTTTCACACGCATTAGCAGGGTTCAATTAATATCGCATTCACACACAATACGTCATCCATGCGTTCCAGTTCACTCAATCCTACATACATAATCAGGCAAAAGCAAAAAATGGGGTTTTTCCATATATATTAATAGAAATTAATTTATGTGTTGGCTCCTTTACTACCTAAAATTAAGATAATATATATAAATAATTAAATATAAATAATCCATAACGCAGGAACAAATATTCGTGATAAACACAAATAAATGCCTTGACCAAGATTCGAACCCGGGACTTCCTGCTTCATAGGAACTGGACTAGAAGGCCGTTCATATATTAAACGTTGATTCAAATTACTTACAGGTACCTAGTATCGTCTAAATTTGAGTTAAAAATTTCATAAGCGTAAGGACTCTCAAGTTGTTCTTTGTTCTAATTTTGTTCCAATTTCGTTTCCTTTTTCCTTATTGCGTATTATGTTAATTGTGTCTTCTCTGTTGGGACATGCATTTGTCTTATTTGTTTTAAATTGATTTACATATTAAGCCATTGCTGGCAGCCTACATCGCTTCGATGACGAGTAAACGGATGTATTCGTTAAAAGTAGTTCATGCAACCTACATCCCGAGTCCCGATAAAACCGTAACTAACTCAAGCAGTTAGGGACGAATAAAAAACTTTGACAACTGATATATGGAATGTCATATACATCTTGTATTTTTAATATTAAACCGTCACCAAACGTCGGTTCTATTTAGTACTATGAACCGATAGTGCAAGTTATGAATTAATACAGATGTCATATCACCCGATCACGGCAACCAGAGTCCGAAGTTTCCTAAGTATATGCAATCCGTTCTTTTTTTTTTAAGTTTAAGGTGCGTTCAGCCCATCCTACAGCTCAGACTTACGTCCAGTGCTGCCTTCTAGATAATCTTTACAGATTATTTTCAACTAGAAGCGAGAGGTAGCGCCACCATACGGTACAATTGTAAAGCATAAATTCAATATTGCAAGGTTATTTTAAGTAAATAAAAACTTTTATTCACAATAAAAAACTTTCAAAATAATTTAAAAAACTACAGCACTATCGCTAGATTCATCGCCAGGATCACAATAAGCAAAGGGTACCGGGGCCTGTGATACACGCAATAAATTTAATCGTAGGTCGACTTCGTAAATATATATGCATATGCATATATGTATTCAATTTTGACCTTTCTTCCCCAGTAATAAGTTCCAATAATTACTCTCAATTACTCTCATACTGATATTAAATTGCAACGGTTAACACTCACGTATTTTTATCACGATAGGCGTGACATGTTTCGACTGCATCGGGCAGTCATCGTTGGACAGACAGAGTGGTGTTGTCACCTTCGCGGCTCGTGGCTACGCACGCACGTGTGGCCTGGACGAAACTTGCTGCTGACAGAGAGCAGTGTTGCCAAAATGTACGAGTAAATTTCCTCAATTTAAAGATTACGATGCACATTTCAAGTTTTATTTGAAAGTGATCCTGTGAGGGTTCCGTTTTTCGCTTGGCGGTACAGAATCCTAAAAATGTAATACAGTTTATAAAACTTAGGTACTTATACATATACAGGATGTATTTACGCGTCATATAATATGGCGTATGGCTTCGGGATTATGCCTACCGTTGTCCTATGGCTTCGCTCGCCCTCGTATTGAGTTGCTGTGACCTAGTGGTCGTGGGTTCGAAACTGGACGGTCATTTAAAAAGGGAAAGACGTTGTGGGGAATGGTTCAGTGACTTCGGACGTCCTAGAATAGGAATATGAAGAAAAAAACCACATCCGTTATATCCCTGGAATGAGTCCATATTCATTAGATATTTATTTCAGACTTAAGGGTGATTCATACTAGGACGCGATGGGAGAGCGGGACGGGACGATCTCTCAATTACTGTAGAAAGAATTACGTAATAGCTCGGAGCCCTCGGATGTCACGTGACGTTTTCGATAGAAACTGACAGATCGTCCCGTCCCGCCACGTCCCGTCCCGTTCTAGTGTAAGTCATCTCTAATAGAAATAAATAAATATAAAAATAAATAATTTATTCGTTGTCCCACAAAATATACAGTACAATTAACAGAAGCAATAATGAAAGAAGTGCCACGAAATGGATTCATCTCAGCATAATGCTGGCGATTTCCAGCGCTGATCTTCCGATAATACTTGCATGCATACATGTGACGCAACATACGTAGCGTAGGTACATATGTGTCTAGTATCGTAGCGCGTAGCAGCGTAGACGCGCAGGCTCTACGACGAAGCTCGTAGACCGCTACGCGTTACATAGATAGCCACAGAATGTCCACTCAGTACTTTAGCAGTAGTTAAAAGCCATCGGTACAGGTCAATTCTCCATACAAACGTACTCAACTGTTTCCTCCTTAATTTTCGAAGTTAGAGCCTTGATTTTTTTAAACAAGATTTGGCAGATTTATTAGCAATACATGTGTCGGACTGTTTAGCTTTTTTTTAAAGTCCGTCACAGATAATAACAAAATTCTGTTTTGAAAAAATCATTGCTCTAGCTTCAAAAACCAAGACGGAAACAGTCGGGTACGTTTGTGGTGAACAGTCATGTAGGCTCTCGGGTGAGATGTTCAAAATAATCATGCAAGATATGCAGTATGCACGATATAGAAAATTCGACATTTTCGAGCAACATCTTTTTTGCTTTTGTTAGTTCGATTTTTGCTCGGTTCGATTAGCCAAAAAATAAGGACTAACCCTGTCCAGCTTAGTATCAATCTCACCCGAGGCATTGAATTTTAGTTTTTTCAAATGGATACTACGTTTGACTGAGGTCATATTTCTTTCGAAGTTTTTATAAAACGAGCGAGCGATATACGTATAGCTGGCTATATACGTTCGGGCATATCCTGCGGATCTGTCAATTAATGTACGGTCAATTTGTCTAGCAAATGCCCGGCGGAAATACCACTATGGAGATCCGACGACGGATTGCCCGAACGTATTTTTTTCTTAGTAGCGTTTTATGCCATGGCTCAGACTCATCAGACGCTAAAAGATTGCCCCCTAGTCTAGTTGGTAGTGACTCTGACTACGAAGCAGGAGGACCCGGGTTCGAATCCTGGCCAGGGAATTTATTTGTGCGTTTATCACGAAATCTGTTCCTGAGTTGTGGATGTTTTCTATGTATTTAAGTATTTATCTAATATATATCGTGGTCTAGTACCCATAACACAAGCCTTATTGAGCTTACTGTGGGACTAGGACGATTTCTCTAAGATTTTCCCATAATATTTATTTAAATATATGACCCGCTATTGACTAGACCATCTGTAGCCAACTTGCTCTATGGTACCATAAAGTTAACGACTAGTGTGTATAATGGGGGCCAGCAAACAATTAATCAGGCCTATTTGCCCACTGCTGGCCGTGGGCTTACGGCAGTGGGTGCTGGTAATAGGTGTTTACACACTAAGTTAAGATAGCCACGTCGTGTACGCAAAATGTGACGGTTTCATGCAAAAGTGTCACCGAAAGAACCCCCTAGGAAACATAGGGAAAATTTAGTATGATGTAGATTCAAGTCTTCTTATTTTTTTATAAAGACTCTCTCAGAAGTATATTTTCAGAAATAATCAATTTAATTGTTTTAAACAAAGTGAATGTATGTTACTTATTTTATTTTATTAATTAATATTTATAGGAACATTAAGGCACATAAACAAACAATATTAGATAAAAATTAATACCTTATAAAACTGAACTATATTAAAAGTTTCAATATACCTACAAATATATCTTAATCTGACTTAATAACGTATGTAAGTTTTATTAAACACGTCGCGTAAATAGAAAACTATTTACTTCATTATTTCTGAAACTATACTTCTAAGTTATAAGAGAGTTGTGCAATAATAAAAAAGTAATTAGGAGATTTGAATTTACATCATACGAGAAAACATTTATTTTCAAAATATACGAACTAATGTAAAAGCGGGCGAAGCGGCTGAAAGCGCCGAAATTTAAAACGTAATAAATATAAGCAAACCGTGGCATTGTGCGGGGAAGAGGGAGGGGGGGAGGGAAGGTGAGGATTGTTTTTTTACGTAGTGTTTAAAAAGTTTTGTATTCGCTTTGTTTGAAATATCTGTTCATAAAAACTAGTATACGGGCATTTTCAGAACAAAGTGCACCATTTTAATGAAAATGGGTCCTCGATTTTCCATACAAAAAAAATTGTCAGTTTTGTAAAGGCCCATATAAAATGTATGAAAAAATGCGTTACGAAACTGCCCAAAAAAACGGGACACTCTTTTTCTTTTTTTAAATCAATAGTACCTACTCGTGATTCTGGTTATAAAAACCCAAAACTTCCTATATAAAAAAAAAGGAAATACCCTATTTTTGAAAATGCGCAGACTTATAATCTGTACCCTTACTTTAGAGCGTTAGCAACGTATCGTATAACTCCATGGTGGCTGTAACTGACATGTGCAGCGTTATTGCCCATTAGTCGGAAGATGACCGCCACACGCGCGCATGACTAATGCGTTTAGAACATTATCCTTACGTTCTGATAGAATCCAAACCGTCTGTATTAATTTTGATCGTTATTCGAGATGACTAAAATACAGGCGATCCGATTGCGATTAACCACATTAATCGGCAAAATTTGCCGTGTGTGGCCGTATACGATACCGACGACTGCGGCGTTCGGGAGTATGTGCGAGACAGACATACTTTCGAGTGGCCCAGTCGCTATCGAATAGAGTTGTGTGCAACTCATGGCAAGGACATAGTTGCCGACTAATGGCCGACTACAAACGCTGTCGACTAGTAATAAATATAAGAGCCTGGACAGAGAGTAATATTTTGTACCATTTGGGGTCAAAAGTCTAGGTTCAGTGGGCCTCAGTGCACCCAAGTTTTTTTGTAAAAATCGCGAAACGTCTGGTTGTTGTAAACGCCGCAAGCATCCAAGGTACAATGCTTCAAGGACCTATTTTAGATTTAAGGTAGATAGAGATAGGTAGGTAGGTAAGTTACACGACTGTATATATTTTGAAAATAAATTATTTTCTTAAAACAATCACATTTATGCCAAAATTATCTATAAATAAATGCACCCCTTTGACTCTGCATACTCTTTACCATTTGATTATGCATAAAGCAAGACAGATCCACATATAAAAACAGACGTAAAATCTGATCATAAAACGCAGACCCCACTTCAAGTGTCTGAAGAATCTGTCTTATCTAACCCTTGAGATCAGCCTCACAAGCGTTTATAAAGAGCTTCGTCTTTTGTTCGGTTAAAATATGAAATTCTCGAGAGGCTGAAGTCTAAGATAGGACACGTTCAATGCATTAGAAATGTTTAGGTGTAAGTCGTTTCGTGCCGTTGTTAAAAAAGTGTTGAGTGTAAAGGTAGACTCACACTATAACGGGACGGGACGAGGCGGGACGGCACGATCTGTCAGTTTGTAAAGGAAGAATCACGTGAATCTCACGGATCGGATCGGTGAGTAATCCTTTATACCACGAATGCAGAACAAGTAGTATCCATTGCAGCCTTGGGGCCTATGTAGCAAAAATGATGCCGAAAACACCATTGAAAATGTGTCATAATGCAGACAGATGTGACCGAAAACTTATGTTATAATTTTACATATAAACATATGGAGGTTTTTAATAACATTTCAAAATATAAACTTTAGAAATATAAAATAATTTATTTATACACCAAAGACTACTCCAAATGGGATTCCACTCAGCATGAGTCGTAGCATAGCTATGCGTGCCACGGCGCTGGTTTTCAGCAAATAAATCATAATAGTTAATATTAAAAATATAGGTAAATGAAAAAGTATTAAAAGAATAGGTAGAATTCATTTTAAATATTTTATTTTGCTTGATTATTAGGTAGTTGATATGTATAACTTAGATGTCGTTTCAATTTTTAATTTGTTTTCGACGATCATAATAGCAATCCGAATGTTCCTACACATGTAAATTTATTATGTCAAATAGTTGCATTCCATAAAATAAATAATCTGATCTAAAGCCCAACACATGTTTCGCGGGTCGCTTATGGCACTTAAAATCTAGATCAGTTTTCCGTTCAAACATCACATCTCTTACATTAGTGCGTTTCATTCCTTACGTAGCCTTCTGCTGTCTTATGAGACTTATGCCCTTTTAGTGGTCGTTTTAGCAGTCGGTAAATAACCAATGAGGGTGTCAGATGCGTCAGGTTTTTGAAGAGGTTTCCACTGGAGTCACTGGAGAGGTCTTAATATTTATGGCTAGGTGGCGAATTTTGAACAGCCTCGCAAATACTTGAGTTAACTTATGCAGGATTGAAAAGACAGAGATGAAAGAGATATAGGTTTATAGCAGTGAGGAGTGAAGACGCTGATTTTTCTAAAGCATCTTCATCATTTATATTATTTGCCCAAAGTCATGAGACGGAAGAGCCTAACAAAATAAAAATAAAAAAATTACATAAAGTATAAAACTGGGAAAACAATATTTTTCAAATTTTTTATGCGTTGAAATTGCATGGGCGGCACAAAAATGTTGAAAGTAAAGTTTTTGAGATAAAATTAAAGTGTTCCCATAACTTTGACATCGGTAATTATTTATAAATTATAATATTTAAACTATAGTCATACTGACATTAAGAGGCCATCAATACGGTTTGTACGGAAAAGCAACAAAAGCTGTTTTTTGACGTTGAAATACAAAGAAACTATGAGCTGTTTGTTAAAGTTGTTAACTATGTTTGATAGCTTATTTCCTAGTGTTTAACTTGTAAGCTTCTAATTTGAGTAAAACTCAATGTTTTAACTTTTACTATACAATTATTGGCAGTTGTTTTCTGAAAAGCGCACGGAGACAGAAGTTTGACTTCGATTATTGTTAGCATGATATATGAAAACACATGTATTTCTAGGTTGATATAATATTGCAACATGGTTTTATTTAACTTATAGGCCTCATATTTCCAATAATTTACACAGATACCTATCTAGTTCGACTTTGAATATGCACTTTTTTCGATAAAAATACACTGCAAACGCAGGGATTTTCGCAGTAATTTTGATAAAATATTGGGATGATTTGTATACAACATTAAAGTTTATTCTTTTATGAACATGCTGAAATCGAAAAAAACACTTTTTGTTTAAATTCCGTATTTTTTTTTAAATATTCAAATGGTGTATAAAATCCAATCCGCGCTAGCCTAGTCCTCAGTACCGCGCTCGCGCTCGTAGAGGTAGGACCTGTGTTGTTCTCTGTGGACTATACAATTTGCTTGTTTTGTTGCACGAGTAAGTGCTGGAAGCGTTTGGAAAAGTGAATAGACCGCGACCAACCACTGAGATAAGCATTTTACATTTTTGACTATATTATAGACCTGTTTGAAATAAAAATTTGAAATGATTTTATCGAATGTGATTGTACCGCAACCAACCCTTCTAGATACTTTCAGTAATACATAGTGTTAATTAAGACGGACAGTATGGAGAAATTTTAGGTGTATTAGGGTGACGGTACCCATTATGAACACTTTAAGCTGACAGACAGGAGTGATGGACACTATATTCTTAATTCAAATGTCATATGATTGTCAATTGGTTGACACAAAATAAATGCATGAAACTTATTTCCTCATAATAAAAGTGACTGTACGTTACTCGTTCCTTGTCCATTACTGGTGCCATGCACCGCCCTAGTCAGGGATAATCATATTGCTATATGAGCAAAATCCGGAATAAAACCGGCCAAAAGCGTGTCGGACCAAGCATAATTGAGGGTTTTGTAGCGTTATACGACATAAATATTGTGCAAGCAAAAAGGCATAAGTGTCTTCAAAATATCAAGGGACTTAACTGTATGTTAGCAATTAATAGTTTTTGGCAAAAACGGCTAGATAACCTTACCACGAAACTTATTTTGAACAAATTCGTTCAAAATAAGTTTCGTGGTAAGGTTGTCTTATATCCTAACTTCCTAAAGCTTTCACATTTTTAGGGCTCCATACTTCAAAAGGAAAAAACGGAACCCTTATAGGATCACTTTGTTATCCGTCCGTCCGTCCGTCCGCCCGTCTGTCTGTCCAGACCCTTTATCTCGGGAACGAGTAAAGGTTGCAAGTTAAAATTAATACCATATACACAGGTCTGCGGTCCCATGAAGCTGCAAAAAAAACAAACTTCTACATCAACGCAATCCAAATCTGAAACTGCCGTACACTGAGAGTTCCATGCCACTTTTGTGCCCTCGGTGGGCAAGTCCGACTCGATCTTGGCCGGTTTTTTGGACCTCCCGATACTGGATCAACCAATTTTTTGTTCAAGAGACCTTTAACTTATTTCTAAGGACCTATCAGATGGTGTGCCACAAGTAGATATTTGACAAAAAAATGGAACTCAAAAAACGGCATTTTTATTTTTTGTTGTACAAAAATCACTTTTTGCTAAATTAGAAATTTTTATATTTATTCTACTCAGAATCGCAGCTCTTTCAATCCTAGTAGGAGAAATCGATTGAAAGAGCTCGCGATTCTGAATAGAAAACAATTAAAACTTTTCATATTTTCAAAAAATGATTTTTTTACAACAAATAATAAAAGCGCCCAAAATATGCCTCCGGATTTCAGTTAAAATTACAAAACGTTTAAATAAAATTATTTAATTACACGTCCCTTTTTTCATCTTATCGGCTTTGTAACCTTCAATATAATATCACCACCCCAAAATAGAATTCAGTTTGAGTTTAAATTTTGAAAAAAAAAAAACTTTTTAGTAGTTAGGTATGCTTAGAAATGTACCAATATATGTATGAATATGAAAACTATGAATTGGATCCGGAGGCAGAAAACAAAATCCTATTCCAAAATAACTTCGGATACTATTTAGAGACATTTGACGTTTGAATAAAACTATTTTTAATCTTATGATAAACACAAAACAAATTACTCGTAAATTTTCTAACACCACGTACGCCAAGTAATAGTTGATGTTCTGACGCAAGTATCAATAATGTTTGGTCCGCGCGTCAAGCGTCGCGAGGCCTTTAGCCTCGCGTCGGTCAATGAATGCTCGCTCCCGTTCGCACTAACCGCACCTGCTATGCCGTTCGAAGAGCATGGCGATAACAAGTTTGTATACCTGATTGTAGTGTGTGTCCGCTCACAGATACGCGTCGGCGCGCAACTGGCGCTAATAATATTGAAATGCGAGCGGGCGGATTTTGTGATAGCACTCTTAACATTGAAAAAAAAAACAGCTAAGGCTCACGTATTTTTATCACAAGAAGCGTGAAACGTTCGACTGCATCGGGCAGTCATCGTCGGACAGTACAAAGTGATGCTGTTACCTCTGCGGAATTACATCTTTAGACATTATTTGAAGCTAAGATCTCGTAAAATTGTGGTGTAATCAAATAAATGTAGGTAGCAATCTATATTTTTTTCCACGTGGAATGTAATTATCTAGTTTTATCGCTAAGAATTTCATTAACTTCAAAGTCAGTATTAACACCTATAGACAGACAGACTCACCAGCCAAAATTACATATAGAAAAGGATTAGACACGATATGAGGACCTTTATTTAGTGATGCGCTACTACGGACCAAATCTCGATTTTAACTCACTTAACTAATATTGACTAATTACAGCTTGGCAAAATAGAGTGGAAATTAATAAGTGGCAACATCGTAGTGTTTTTCTGCTTTGATATGAATAAATTAAAATAAAAAAATCTCCTTTGTTTGTGGACGACAATACGATATTGTTGCCGACGCAAACCGAGCACCGCTCGGGATGAGAGACGCGCGGGGCAGGGTCGCCCCACCACCCAAACAGGGTGCGTAGCCAAGATGCCAATCGGTCACGCTCAGTCGCTAACGAAACGCAACTTTCATTGTCACACTAATAAGGAAGAGTGATGGAGAGGTAGCTACGATACGTTATGAGGCGTGAGCGATTGGCATTGCATCTTGGCTACGCACGCGGATCCGAATGCGAGTTGCACCGAACGGACGTTTACTTATCATTTTGTTTTACTTTTGCAATTTTTTCCTAAACATGTACTGTATTGTGTGCTTAATTAGTTAAATAAAAGAATAGTGCATAATCTGACCATTTTCATTGGGTGAAACCATCATAAACAACAATAACGATGTTGCCATTTTTTAATTTCTACATTTTTTTTGCCAGGCTGTAAGTTCTCGTCAATTTTAAGGTCTTTTTCATAATTTATAACTATATATAATATTATATTTCTCAGAAAGAAAGGAAAAGTGGAAAAATTCATGACCTCAGGCGGGACTCGAACCCGCGACTCCTTCCACTTCCTTTTTTTCTGAGAAATTCAGTATCGTTTGTAGACGTTTCTGCTAAAAATAATAATTTAATTAAGTACATTCACTAGTCATGAATATCCAAAAAAAAAAATGTTGTTTGTTGTCATTGTTCAACAAAAAAAAATTTAAATAATAATAAGATTATTGGTGTACCCCTTACAGTTCATTAAATTATCGAAAAGGCCTCTGCGCTTGGCTTCGGCTCTGCGTACGCCTCCCAAAGGTCCGGAAAACCATTGTTCCGTGATGGGAAAGTGATTATATTCCATCCAATAAAACTTTTTAAAGATCTACGCATATTAAAGTTGTCAATAACAGTTTGTTATAATCCTAAGAGAAACGTTGAATTTAATTCGAGAACTCGTGGTATGTCTGTTGAAGGAAATTAAGTAAAGAATGTCTCTTGAGTCACGCGAGTTTATTATTCTGCTAACGGCTGTGAAAACAGTTAAAACTTTAATTTGGCGGCAGGTGTCGCGACTGAACGT
This sequence comes from Lathronympha strigana, assembly GCA_949128165.1. Classification (NCBI taxonomy): domain Eukaryota; kingdom Metazoa; phylum Arthropoda; class Insecta; order Lepidoptera; family Tortricidae; genus Lathronympha; species Lathronympha strigana. The sequence continues at coordinate 4,453,056 of OX421925.1, read as the reverse complement.
AGGTATACCGGTCTCTACCATGAGTTGCTATAGATTTCGACACGTTATCTAGCGACTATAGATTTCTACAGTAGAATTCATACTCGTGGTAAGTACACAACCCATTAGTTACTCTATTTTAAGATGCGAATATGTAATTAATTGTAATCGCGTAACGTCTGGTTGATGTAACTGGTGACCGAAGAGCTGGTGGCCTCCTCGCACAACGTATCAGCATTGCGATACAACGAGGAAATGCCGCCAGCATCCTAGGTACAATGCCTCAAGGACCTATTTTAGATTTAAGGTACGTAGAGGTAAGTTACACTTACTGTATATATTTCGGAAATAAATGTTATATTGTTAATTGTAACTACATATTCCTCGTTGTACCGCAATGCTGATACGTTGTGCGAGGAAGCTACCAGCTCTTCGGTCAACAGTTATACGTACAAAAAACTTCCGTGCTAATAAATTAATTGATTAAATATCTCAAAAACTGCAATAATAAAGACACTAGTTAGACAAATTATCCGGAATTAACCTGAAGAATCAATTCAATTCAATTCAATTTATTGATAAAATAAAATTTTACATATCAATTTAGGCAGGTACATGTGCTTACAACTAGTTAAATAGGTATAAATTGGTAAGTTATTACATTTTCGGTGCAAGCGAGACAGGACTGAGCCAGCGAACCAGTATTAGATCTCATAGAAGGCAATCTTTTATATTAATTACAACAATGATATCTGTTTTAAATAGAAAACTCCCGTGAGTATTAGACATATTAATTTACTTATTTATCGCGGCAAGCGCTTCTCACTCATGATTATGGGGCGCGGACCGTCCCGAAACATGTCGAGCTATTTTCGCCTTTATAGACGTGAGTAACCCGGTCTAAGTATATTAATGATATCTGTCATGCTAGTTACTTATTCATTACCGACAAGGCTACTTATTTAAGTATATTTTTAAATGTATGATCCATACAAATATAACAAAACATTACCAATTACATAAAACTAAAACCAATTAGATGTTTAAATTAAACTTATGTTATTATGTATTCATGTGTGTAATCCTACATTTTAACATACATAAACGTACCTACGTAAAAGTCACGCCTAAACGCTCGAGCTGATATACCTACCCCGGATTCGAACTGGTGACCCCATAAATCCGGGCCGCAATAAGCGCCCCCTCGCGATTGTTACGGAAATGTATCCCCCGCAGTGAATAGACGTAAGACACCAATTCTATTTCACCCTGTACTTCGAATAGGGTATAATTCAGGGTGGAATTAGAATTGGTGTCTGTTAGGTGTGAGATGTCAACAATAAATCGTAGCAAAAAGGTTTTAGTGACTTTACTTGTTACTTTACATAAGGAAAGAAAAGTGGTAAATTAAATTAGGAAATATCTGAATTCGTCTGTTGGCATTTGTGATCACCTGTGATGAAACATTATGCCATGATTTTTGAGTTTATGAATAATATTGTTATCGTTTCATTAAAATGTAAGGAATCGATTTTTAGCAGAACTATCGCAAATAAATTATACTTAATTCTCTAAACAACCCGCCCTTAGAAAATTCTCTACTTATTAAAAAAAATAGAGCTATACGACTTAAAATATAGCTTCTCTGGGGGCCAAGATCCCGAGATGGCTGTTTGGTGACTAAAGGAGTGACTGAACTCGTTTCAGCATTAATTCTTCATCAGCTGTATGCTGCTTCGTTAGTTTACTGCACAATTAGCTATCAACATTACACATTGAACAACATTTTGCAAACAAAATACGAAAAATATTCCAGAGACGCCATCGCCATCTTGAGAAATAAACGACGATAAACTATCAAACTTTAATAGTAGTTTATGCAACAGTGATATAATAAGGGTTCTTAAAACTTGAGGGTCGCCGTTACAAAACGAGGCGAAGCCGAGTTTTGTAATAATAGACCCGAGAGTTTAAGAACAAATTATGAGCTGTTGCATACCCTAGTTTTTCTACGACAGCTAAAATAGCGTAAAAAGCAAAATCTAGAAACGTGGCAGAATAGGGAAGATGTTGTGCCCACTATGGAAATTAAAAAAAAAACAACAACAGTGCTAATATAAATGTATGAAAATCCATAGGAGCAGTGTTCTTATGGAATACCACAGACAACGTTATAATGTATACTTTTTAAATATCGCTGTCAGTCATCTAATTGACAGATAGAAGTGCTGGAGTAGAAAAAGTATTATTTTGTAGGTCAATTCTATACAATTATGACGTTTACTTAACCTCCATAGTCTCTACCATCAAAATCTATGAAACCTACTCTGACTCTAGCGTCTTTTATTTTGGACGGCAGTCTGAAAATATTTACCTAAATCCAAAAACGTTTAATTAAAATTGCTGGTGACCGAAGAGCTGGAGGCTTCCTCGCACATCGTATCCCCATTTTGCGATACAACGAGGAAATGCTTCCAGCATCCTAGGTATTTACACTGCCTGAATTTTAGATTTAAACTAAATTGTAACTTACTGTATGTATTATGTTAGTAATATTAATCACTACACACAAAAGTGCGACAGAAAAATATAGAAATTAATAACTGGCAACATAGTACTCGTAGTGTCGTCCCGTTTTCTTCCATATATTGATTCGAAAGGTCTAACACTACGGTGTTGCCATATTTTAACTTCTACTTTTTTCTGTCGCATTGTGTAAATTTCACCTATTTACCAATATACATAGGAATACGCTTGGGGATCAAAATTCAAATTTAATGGTCCATTTGCAGTTTTAATTAGAAAAGTTAAGTGCTTCGTGTTACCGACACTCAGCCGGTAGATGGCGTGCCAACTTGTCAGTCAATGCTAATGCAATCGCTTAAAGAACACAGGCGAGACTACAGTTTGGACAAGATCTCTTCTAGTCAGTGATTGGAATTAGGTGAGATAAAATATAGTTTGACAAGGCAACGATCGCAGTATCAGTAGGACAAAAAAACTATATCCATCCCTTTTTTCGGGGTGATAATACTACCGTAAGGAAAAGACAGTATGATACTCTCTAACCTACTATTACTGCGCTTGATTGCTTGTCAGACTTTTCTTGAACACCATTTATGGTAGGTATTCGATATGAGCATTTTCAAAAATAGGGTACCATTTCCTTTTTTTTGAAAATATAGGAAGTTTTGTGTTTTTTATAACGAGAATCCGGATTACTATTGATTTAAAAGAAGAAAAAGAGTGTCCCGTATTTTTGATCAGCTTTGTTACGCATTTTTTCATACATTTTATATGGGCAGTTACAAACCTGTCAATTTTTTTGTATGGAAAATCGAGGACCCATTTTCATTAAAATGGTGCACTATTTTCTGAAAATGCCCATATATTCGGGGTACTTGTGATACTAAACGGGATGTTCAATGTTAGTTTTTAGTAAAGAGAGACATAAGCATGTTATATATTGTAATCTAGTAGTGCAAGCCAAGGAACCACAGTAAACAAAATTAAAAAATGTGTTGTAACAGAATCTTGCTGTCATGAAATTTGTACCACTATGACTTCTGCGTGCGTAGCCAAGATGCCAATCGCTCACGCTTCTTAACGTTTCGAAGTTATCTCTCTCGCGACAATGACAGTTGCATTTCGTTTGCGACTGAGCGTGAGCGATTGGCATCTTGGCCTCGCCTTAACGCGATTCAATTCAGGTTCAGTTTAACCTCAGTTGTATGGAAGCAACTCAGTTTAGGTCGTCAACTAAATCGCGTTAAGACGTCATAGTAAGGCCCCAGACATGTGTACCATTATAATATAATACCATAAAAAAGAGATTTTTCTTTAAATAAGTTAGGGGAAACTGTTGAACCTTGGACATAGTTTTACCTCGGACAATTGGCAATATTTCTACCTTGCCAGGGTAATTAAAATATTTTATTTACTTTATTTGTAACGTTATTTGATAACTAATAAAATCAACTATCAACGAAACTTGAGGGCCGGTAGTATCTCGAGAAAAATAATTAAACATGAATCGTGTCATGAAAAGTTGGTATTTAGAACTTTACATCAAGGCTGATGATTTCATGTTTTGCTACTAGACAATAAACTTTTATATAATAGGTTAATATCAAGATAATTAGCTACTCGATGGTAGGATAGTTTCAGCCTAATCTAAATTGGAAGTGCTAATACGAAGCTTACTTGTCCAAAAAGTTATGTTGTTGTACCTCGGACACCAAGAATATGTTGTACCTTGGCCCCTACCTAACTACTACTGCATATTTTTTTATTACCTGAACGTTCAATATTTACTGGATATCTAATTATTGGTTACCTGCGTTTTAAGTTATCAAGTAATCAATCTTAGAAAAACTACGTAAATTGTTTTAGGCAAAAATTAAATCTGTGAATTGCTGAGTAATTTTTCTAAGATAATTTGTACTAGAAAACTTTGTTGAATGGCATAAATGTGCTAAAAATAGCTATAATTTTATAAATAATACCTAATAATTTTATAAATATAATAAAGTTAATAAAAAATACCGTGTCCGAGGTACAACGGGATATGTCCAAGGAACATCAGGGGTGTTGTTCCTTGGACACTTTTCCCTTTTTTTTTCGTCGACGTAGCCTATCAAAATAGACATACCAATCCTTTTATTTCGTTTTATATTCGATAGTTTATTAATCTATCTTATGGTATTCGGATAAATAATAGTTTTGCGGTTATTAATTTATTTTCTAAAAATCATAAAAGAAAAAACTGACCGAGGTAGAACAGGTTCCCCTACTTTCCAAGTCTTCCAGACAATATCTACTAACATGAAATTGAGACAATCATGATCGAATTCATTTTGTATTAAGCAGAGACGTCTGCGAATAAAATTTACAATTCAGACTGGTCGTGGGTTCAAATCCTACTCGCCGAGGGAATTTTTAAATTTTTCTTTAAATTATAAAATCCTGAATATCATGATGGAAGTTTCCTACAGGCAGAACGGTCTAGTTACACTGGCTTGTCAATAACTGGCATCTGCGCTCGCGCACGGTGAATCGAACCCGCGCTATATATACTCGAGGCCGACACTGAGCAGGCTCGGGTTGCATTCGTATCAATGCATTAGTGCTTCGGTTCTAAATTTCTTGTTTATGATCAGGTGTCTATGAGAATATTTTTGCGGTTGCGTCCTACTGTCATACATCCCTTACTATACTTAGTGTATGGAAATAAATGGGTAGCGGCAAGAAACTAGTGTTGCGTTATTCACTCGTGAGGTACCTCATTTGACCGGTGTGAAGTTAGCGGCCGAAAGTTGGCGGCCAAACGTTGGCACCAATCAGCCGCCAACATTTGGCTGCTAACTTCACACAAAAATTAACCGAACAAATCAAAACGTCCGAGTCAAATCTATCCATACATTACAAAATTGGGTTATATAAAATGTAACAATATATAAAAAGCCTACTAGGGTATATAGCCGGCCGGCAACCCAAACCAGCAGACCAAACTAATAACTGAAGTTGAATATTTCAGATTAAGTTTTTCAGATTAATTCATATTAATGGAAATTCATATCAAGTTTCCGTACAGCTCATTTGCACCACTCATTTTGTTCGTCTGTCACACATCGCAAAGATGTACCACTTCAAAAATGTTGTCCCACACCTCATTTTGTCATAATCTCTCTTATTTGTCATGCGGCTCAAATATGGCATTTACTATTTTTCGCTGATACGTTGATGTTGTGATGCTGCAAATTTGTGAGTACCTCACCTCGAATGAGGTATGGCATTGTACCAGACATACTTTTTTATACTAGATCGACCGGCGATCGATACTAGTCACACCTGATGAAATATTTTTCAAGAATGACCGCTTAAGGGTACCACTTTACGCAAACAAATATAACGACGCGTACAGCCTAAAAATACCTTCCGAAGACAACTCCAACCAGTTACTTGGCACTGAATTGCATTTCGAGTTTTTCGTAACAAAATTACCTGCAACAAAATAAAAGAAGTTTAGAAATAACATTATTTTATGTAAGTTTCAATTTCGCAAAAAATATATTCGAATTTATATTAAAACAACGGTTAAAACTGACGAACTTTTATCACAATTGGCGTGATATGTCTAGATTGCAGCCGGCAATCATCACAATGGCAAAATCTTAAAAAATAGTGTATACAAAGTGAGTAATATCATATCTGGATTTCCAGCATGCCTACCACGAACGGGAAACGGGAAAACCTCTTTGTCACTCCAATACGCAAGTGTGACAGAGGTGGAGATACTAATCCGCAATCGTTCGACTTGCGGGGTATAGGCCCAGGCTTCTATGGGCTACAGTCACCGTAATCCTACTATTATCAGGGGGATGTTACTCCACGTTTTACGTTAAAATCTTCCGCCTTTAGGTGGCAAACTGTCAGGGTACGCGCTACGCGCCTTACCTCACGGGTGCGTTCAGATATAATTATATTTCAAACACCGCATACTAATTTATACTTCGACAAATTAATAAATAATCTATAAAACGTGTTCTTATAATACAAATAATGTTCCGACACATATTTTATTCCCATTTATATGTTTATACAAATTGTTGTACCACCATACGCACCTGACAGCATGGTGACTACCCTAATGTTAATGTCATCTTGACATTTGCATATTTGACAAGCTCAATGTAAAATGTAGGAAAGAGAAGCTTCTGTACTTTAGTACTACTACTTATTCTGTGATCTGGTTCATAAATCCTTGTTTCCATTGGCATAGTGTTAAAAAACAAGTAACTGGACGAGTAAGGATTATCGCGAGTGTATGCTCCAGCGCGCGCCGTATCTTTCCAGTCACTGAGCCGAGTTTTACTGGTGAAACATTGCACAAATTGCACATCAGACATCGATATTCCACGGCCTCAAATAGTGTTTCGCCGAAGTTAAATCAGTTTCTATATTATTAACTTACTAACTTATGCCCGCGGCTTCGCTCGCGTTCAAAAAGTAGCCAATTTCACTCTCCATCACTTCAATTATTTCCACTTGAAAATCACGTCAATTCGTCGCTCCGTTTTGCCGTGGAAGACGGACAGACACACACACACTTTCCCTTTTATAATATTAGTATGGATTTAAATTTTGTCTCCTGCGTCACGTTAAAAAACAAGATTAGTATTCTATTTCGTGTTTTCCTCGAATCTAGACCAGCACCGAACCATTTCCCCAGACATTTTAGCATTTGGCAGTTAAATCAGCGCATCCGCTCTAATTCCGCAATTAGCGTTATCAAGATACTAACAGATGGACGGACAGACGTATTTTTAGCAAAACGGTGTAGTAATAAAACGAATTAACAAAATAACATCTGACATCAAATCGCCTACAAATACATCGCTAGACTTTTAAGTTACTAAAAAATATACAGTAAGAGTAAGTCACCTAGCTGGCTTCCTCTACCGATAGAGCACATTTTTTCGTCAAAGCAAATAAACTGTCAAACATTCAACTGTTATTTTAAAAGTCAAACTTGTATGAAATTATGTTGTTTATTTAACACTCGCAGCCTGTGCTATTAAAATCTAGGAAACTTAGCAAAGTCAGACTCTAGTACGTAAAGGCTAACGAAATGCTTCACCATTGATTTAGTCTCGGCAAATAGTTTAGCCGCTCAGACGCACATACAGACCTACATATCAACTAATTGGTGTTGGCATAATTAGCGCTGTGGACAGCCGTATATCACTGCACCTGTCGTATAGTCCGAGAGATTAATGTGGATAAATAAACTCATTAGTTATTTTTATTAATTATAGTCTGACATATATCCCGGTAAGGGCATTTATTTGTGGGATGAACACAGATATTTGTTCCTGAGTCATGGATGTTTTCTATGTATTTATTTATTTGTATATTATATACGAAGGGATGTTTACAAAAAGAACATAACTACGAGTACCTACACTGAGCATAATTTTACAGGAGAGCGATAAAATAAATTTTCTCTTTGATTAATAATGATTGAAGCTTGATTTTCAGGAGCGTTATAGATATATGGTAACAAAGTTAGAAATATCTCTTTATTTGTTTTGAGACTTTCTTTTTTGCGAAAAATATATGAGATATATGTACTTTGTCGCTTATGCAGTTTTTGTAAAATGTTTGGTTAGTTACGTTGTTTTTGTGCAAAGATGAGTGATTTTTTCCTAAAATATTTTATAGAAGAGTGTTTTTTTTTTGTAATATCCTTTTTCATAAATATCGTAAGAATTTTTGTTTGGGCAATAATAATACTCTCGTAATTCATGCCCAATATGATTAACCAAAGGTTTTTTTCATAAGTTACCTATTCGTTCCAATAAAAAAACTACAGTATGATAAGATAAGGAATCAAACGTTAATGACAATTAAAGGTGACAAAGCAAGCCTGAAAGTAGATTTTAAAAAATATATATTCCTTTTTTTCACTTCAATTTTTTTTATTAATTAAATCTACTGTCAGACTCGATTGAAAGACAATATTATGTAAGAAATGTGGATATTGTAAAGGAAGAGATAATTTAAAAAACGAACAACACGAGACTTACGAGTATACAAATCGGAGTTTAATTAACGGTTATTGTTACCGAGTGTACCACAGTTTATTCCTGTCTGTCTGTCTGTCTGTCGCAACGGGTGGATGATGGCATAGTTTGATAAACGCCGTCTTGGCAACTCGATCAATGTATAGTACAACGAATTGAATTATTGCGAGGAAGAAACATTACTGGCATTTACGTTGTATAATTCAATTGGAAGAACCTACCAAAACCAATTACGTAATTGATTATAATGATTTATATATAACTTGAAAACAAAATACTTATTGAGATTAAACACTTTAGAACGGATTAATCGCGTTTATTAACGCCATGGCCTTACGTATCGAGCCCTTTACAGCACTCGTTTTCACAGCTTTAATTTAAGATGATGACTGAGAGAATGCAAAAAATTCACGCCTATCAAAAAAGTTACTTGTGCAAACTACTTACATACAAAAGTATACAAACTAATAAAAAAACTACAAAAAAGAAACAAAAACAAAGTTTGGTCTACAATTTTATATGCTCAATTGGCAGAGCGATCTTACCGGTGTTCAGAGAGGTCGTGGGTTCAAATCCCGCTCGACGCGGAGAATATTTCCAGTTCTTTCAATTATAAAATTGTATATTTAATTTAAACTGTCAGGGTTCGCGCAACGAGTATTTATACTTCAAACACCGCATACTAATTTGTAATTAGACAAATGGTTCTTTTATATATAAAAAAAAAATTAGCCAAATTAGTACCAGGACAAATAAATTATCAACAAAAACGCGTTGTTGTAATGCAAATAATGTTCCGATACATATTTTGTTCATATTTATACCATCATACGCACTCGACATGGTGACAACCCTAATGTTAATGTCATCTTGACATTCGCATGCTTGACAAGTTAAACGTCAAATGTAGGAAAGCGAACCTTCTGTATTTTAGGACTATTACTTTTTCTGTGATTTAGCGTAGAGAAGGCTAGTTTCTGTACAATCACAAATGTCCGTATTTCCTTTCACACCTCTATTCTACCAATGACAATAGAACTCTACCTTTTGTCTCTGCCCCCCAACTTTGATAAATGGGTCCATAAATTTGTATGGAATGCGTTCAAGCAGGCATTTAAGGCATTATTCAATTAATTTATAGGAATTTCAAATTGAAAATGTGTTATTTAGTGGGCAAGTTGGAAAATTCGTGTATAAATTGGGCCGATATAATATTATAATGAATGATAGGAAAATTTACGAATTTTACGAAGTGACTTTTCCTTTACGGGGGATGATTTTTTGCCCTTATATATTCCTATACAAATTATGTAAAAGCTTTTGCCTCATTGATTTGATATCCTTATAAGAGTCAAAAGATGAGATAATGGTGCTAGTGGAAATATAATCTATTGACTCAAAAGTTACTACTCGTGTTATTTTTGCATGAAATTCATAGGTAAATAAATCGTTCTCATTTTTTTAGATTGTAAAATGATTTATTGTAGAAAACTAAACTAAAACATATTAAAACACAAATTTAAATCTAGAAGTATAATTAAACTAAAATATAACTAAATAAAAACTAAAATAAATCTAAAACAGGACCCTGCGGCATGGTACCGAGGACGCTGGCAACATTTCCTCGCTGGATTGCTAGACTGATCCGTTGAGCAAGGAATCTGCCAGCTCTTGGGTCTCCTGTGGCGTTTCTGAGTCTCTTCGATAGGTCTCTGAAGAGACTCAAAGCGCTAGGGCTCCATGGACCGTTATTTCATTATCGTTCTCATTAATTTGCCCAAATACAAAAATATGTGCGTTTTTGTTAGGATTTCGAATATATTTTCGTATTTTTCGTTCTGTATGGAAATGGAAATATAAAAGCACAAACTTTTACTCTTGCTGGTCGCCCCATCTGGTAATTAAGCTAACAAAATGAAGACAACGCGTCATCCATTAGTCGCACCGCACAAGGGACGAATAATTCGCTTTACACTCATGTTGAGTTATGGCCTGCTTTGTTTTCCCGATTTGACTTATTAGGAAACAGATAAATTTAACGTTATGGGTTTTCTGCAGTACTTGCAGATAATGACAAAATGTGTATCAGTGCTTAAACTTAATTACTTATTGAACTCGTATTTTGTATAATAAAGATTTTCTACGACAGCTAAAATAGCGAAAAAAGCTAAATCTCGAAAGGTGTGTGTGTAAAACATGTCGTATGCCCCGTATAGAAATAAAAAAAAATCAACAGTGCTAATATATTGTACAAAAATCCATAGGAGCAGTGTTCTTATGAAATACCATAGACAATGTTATAATGTATATTTTTTAAATATCGCTGTCAGTCATCTAGAAGTGCTGAAGTAGAATAGTAGAAAAAAGATTTTATTATCACTAGTACTAAGCACATTAGAGTAGTTTAGGCTCAGTTGTATGGAAGCGACTCAGTTTAAGTCGTCAACTGAATCGCGGTAAGACGTCATGGTAAAAGGCCTCTATCCTTTAAATTCAACGCAAGCAAGCTAGACAGAATACACCATATGACGCAATTAACCACATCGTCCTAACCTACAAACACTATATATACATACAAAAATATAATTCTACAGTACAAGATTAAAATTCATCTACAACCATCCATCTTTTACACAAAGACCGCCCTGGATTGAATGAAACTCCATCGGACATAACGTTTGGCAAAAGGACGTAAGCGCCAAAGGAATTTTATTAAAATAGGCTATTCTATAACTAGAAGTGATACATAGGAATAGGGAGTCTGGTAAACCATTATGTTAACAGGGCCTATATCACGAAAATCGAACGATTGCGGATTTGTATCTCCATCTCTGTCACACTTGCATATTGGAGTGACGAAGAGGTTTTCCCGTCAATGCCAATTTTCGATGTTCGTGGTAGGCATGCAGATTTGAGAGGGTATCGTAAGTTTGTAAGGGAACATGCGAAATATCATTCGGTAAAAACATCGTGAAGAAACCGGACTACTCCCAATGGTCTAGTTTACCCACTCTAAAGCGATTTCGTAAAAGTAGCGCCTACGCCAAATCTTGAGAAGCCAGAAAAACAGCGGAAGAAGAAGACCTTAATGCCATTTGGTTTTTTTTTCGTTTAACAATTTTTAAAATAATTTATTTTAAAAATATATACAGTAAGTGTAACTTACCTAGCTAGTAGCTACCTACCTTAAATCTAAAATAGGTCCTTGAGGCATTGTACCTAGGATGCTGGCGGCATTTCCTTGTTATATCGCAATGCTGATACGTTGTGCGAGGAAGCCACCAGCTCTTCGGTCACCAGTTACATCAACCAGACGTTTCGCGATTTCTACAAAAAGCTTGCGTGCGCTACACCCCATGGACCATTAAGAGAGTATTGAAAATAAGTATGATAATGTCATATGGGATTTTTATTACCAGTATTTTTAGTAATTGTAGTTAGGTATTTTTCAGGTTTTTATGCTAATTTTATTTTTTGCAGAAAAAGGCTACGAGGCTAAATAAGGCTAGATAAGGTTTCAAGAACTAGTGCTCGACACTGCTCTAATATTCGACACTTTATGTCGAAAACAACGAAGATGGGACTTCCGGTTGATACTCAAGATGAAAAGGGCGTCTCTGGTTTTCTTTTTGTTTTTTGTCTCATAAATGTTGTTTAATGTGTAATATTGATAGCTTATTGTAAAGTGAACTAACGAAGAATGTGTAGCTAATGAAAAATGAATCTTGAAAGGCGTTTGACCATTATTTAGTCATTACCGGGTTGTCCCGGGATCTCGGCCCCCGGACGCTATTGTCGTCTAACTATAAATTTTACAATTAGCGAGGCGAGCTACCGAACAACGTCGCCCAAGTGGCAATTTATATTTTTATATACTTTGACATTGGCAAAATTATCGAACTCTCGGACAGACGCCGTTATTTAAATGAAAAAGAAAAGCAACGAAGATTTTTACTAAAATCGAATGTAAACCTTGACATTTGTATTTTACCATTTGTACATGTGTAGTAATTTTAGGTAAGTTGGTATATATCTTTAGCAAATTTTTTTATGAAGATATATGAAAAATTTTTTTAAGCAATATTCATGCTTAGTAATGCTAAGTCAAAGTATTTTTTTTTCTTGGACTTAAAATTCAGTGGTCTGATTATTTAACTGTCACGAAAACGTTTCTTCCGTATATATTATAAGCATACAGAAGTTTGCTTGCAAATATATTAGCATGTACACATTGCCTTGCCAACGCCGAGGCCTATACAAATCACTTCACCCCTGAAAACCAAATGTCGTAACATTGCTGTAATAACCTGCCGCATAAGACCTTTTGTAGATACACCGCAAATCACCTTACTGCCCAGAAGCGAAACGTCGTAACGCTCTTGTAAGAACCTGTCGTATAATACCTTTCGCAGTTGGTTCTGTTCTGGACGTATGGGGTCATTAGTCAAACACAGGTGGCTTCAGGAAGCTGGAATATGTTTAGGACATTCTATGCCTAGAGGCTTTTTAAAGGGCGTACGTTATGTTATTCTGTAAATTAAGTAAGATTTTGGTTTGAAAAGTCCTTCATAAAACATTAAAAAAAACCCTTTTTATATTTTAAACAAGTTTTATGGGTCACACTACTGATTATTGAAAACTTAAGTTACTTACTGAAGTAAGTCCAAAAAAACTTTTATTTTTAAATAGAATACTTGCCAGGGTGTCTTTTTATAGTGACGCTAAAATCCGTTGGTTTTTTTTTTGAAATTCACATGTAATTCGAATTTACGTACTTTTACGACCCTACGTTTCGAGGCCTTTGCAGATTGACGGGGAGAATTCGAATTCTTTCAGTTATCATCTTGACCCTGTGAAAACGAGTGCTGTAAAGAGCTCGAAACGTAAGATCATGGTGTTAATAAACGCGATTAATCCGTTCTATAGTGTTTAATTTCAATGTTTTTAACATACATATGTCCAAAACTGGCAAAAAAATTCACATTTTCAACGGTATTTTTCTAAACCAAACAAGGCTGCAGCTACCCCTCTTCATGTGATATGTTAATGTTTTTATGTGGAGTAATTAGTTAAAAAGCCATCATGGGACCATTAATAACAACAGATGGCACCACGTCCGAATGATGGATAGCATCGGAGGATAAGTCGATCGCACGTCAAATACAAACATAGCTTGCCACACCTATCAAATTTACCTAACCTTAAATCCCATCAAAAATATTACACGTAAAAAGCCAGGCGGAGTAGGTCACTATCTTAAAAAGTCACTTTTGAGATAGGTCATGGTCTGAAGATGCCCCTTTCTGAGGACGCCACTTTCTGAGAGCATCACGTTCTGAGTACGTCACTTTCTTTAATCACCACTTTCTGAATTCGTCATTTTCGGAGTTTGTCATATTCTGACTTCGTCATTTTTTGCATTTTGCGGATGTTCTGTAAGTAGACTCTCCAACCGCGCCTGTTACATTCAGAAAATATTAAGCGCTTTAGAATAATTTTAAGAATATAACTTAAAGATGTTTTTGATATCAACTAATGTATTTACTAAACTTAACTTTGCAGCAAAATAACATCAACACTAAAACCTTATATATGTACCTACATATATGTACATAAATTTCACAGAAATCAAGACGCTTACGCGATATAGAATTATCTTTATCCACATCATCATCTCTTAAATGATATACAAAGCTATTATATGTTTAAACACTTATTTTAAGTAATCAGTTAAAAAGCTAAAAAGTAAGGCAGATGGCGCCGCATATGCGAGTGATGAATGGTGATCGGGAAATAACTCGATGACACGTATCGACGTCAAATGCCGTCAACGGAAGGATACATTCAGCCGATTTAGGGCATTTCATGTAACCAACTAAAAACGGGGGGAAAATTGACTTTTTCATTCCAACATTCGGCAAGTCATATGTTATATTTGAATCTGTGTTGTGAGTTAGTATTTAGTTAAAGTATAGGTATGATTTCTCGGCCAAACTTAATGATCTGCCAATATTAAGTTTTGAACAGAGAGCTAGAGTCGGAAACTAGGCCCTTTTCGCGAACGGTATTAGACTAATACTATAGTAGTTTATGCAACAGTGATATAATAAGGGCTCTTAAAGCTGGAGGGTCGCTGTTAAAAATAATTTAATAATAAAAGACCCAAGAGTTTTAAGAACCAATTATGAGCTGTTGCATACGCTAGTCTTTCTACGACACCTGAAATAGCGAAAAAAACAAAACCTCGAAAGGTGACATAATTTGTAAAAGATGTATTCAATAAAATTAAAAAAAAAAACAACAGTGCTCATTATGAAAATCCATTAGAGTGCAAGCTGTAGATGGAATGGAATAGAAGGAGCTGCTTTCGCAACCTGACCGGAAGACTTAGCGAAGGCGTTGGTTTTACGAAACGACCCTATCTCCTGACCCTGAAGATAAACTAGCCCTTAGCCCAGCGATGGTAAATCTCCTTGAAAAGGTAAATTTCCTTGTTCCTAGCGTTTCCAAGGCTTATAACATTTAAAACTTTCGCGATTTAAACACATATTTAAACATAATAATTAAACGGGTCTAACGCGAATTAATTTATTTACCTTATTTACCGACGTTTCGACACAGGTTTCACTGGTCATGGTCGCGGCTGACTGATGTCCCAGCAAAATGTCAAAACAGAGATTTGTGTAACTACCCAACGAAAAGTCTATGTAGAAATTTGGGGTAAACACACAATTTTTAAACTACCCACAAAACATATGTTAATTATTGTCAATAGTCCGACACACGACACTCACAATATCCCCGCGTACATCCGAAGATATATCCCGTGGCTGCAACTTCTGGATCACTGGTCCCCAAGTTGGTGATAAGTTAAAACCATCCTCCCTATTAAAATTTCTAGGGTGTTTCTTGATTTCAATTGCCTCTCGAACTACTCGAGGATAATAATGGCGTTCAGTGGAGACAATTTTTGGTTTATGGAGTTCAATCCAGTGATTTACGCCAGATGTAAGAAGATGTTCGGCGATCGCGGATTTGTGTACTTGGCGGTTTTTAACTGCCGCTATGTGCTCCTTCACCCTCTCTTGCACGCTCCGTTTAGTTTGGCCAATGTACACACTTCCGCAACTGCATTCTATTTTGTACACGCCCGGGTTTTGGTATGGAATGACATCTTTTGGACTGCGTAAAAGATCTGCTACTTTGAATAACGGCTTGTATACAGTCTTGATGGAGAATTTCTTAAGTACTGTTCCAATTTTGTCCGTTACTCCTTTCACATACGGTAAGAACGCTGGCTGTCTGTTGACCTCTAATTAATTCGCGTTAGACCCGTTTAATTATTATGTTTAAATATGTTTCCAAGGCTTATTCAAATTCAAATTTATTTCGGACTTTCAGTCCATAGAGTTAGAATATACAAACTTATCGCTATTGTTAATAATACCTACGTTAAATCAAATTAAATCCAATTTAATTTAATTTAATTTTAATCAAATTCAATCCAATAATCTAAATTATAAATTAAAATCAAAGTAAATTAAAGGCGCCTTATGCACGGCTCAAGGAACCTGCACGGGGTAGGCGCTAGTTTTACGAAGGCGACTACCATCTGACCTTCAAACCAGTGGGTAAATTAGGCCTTATTAGGATTAATTTGGTTTCCTCACAATGTTTTCCTTCACCGAAAAGCGATTGGTAAATATCAAATGATATTTCGTACATAGGTTCCGAAAAACACGAGCCGGCAGGATTTGAACCCGCGACCAAAGTCGCACGTCTTCCCGCTGGGCGACCAACGCTGTCAAAAAAGTAAATATCAAATGATTAGAATATCATAACCAACTAACAAGAGAAGCAAATCATTATCCATTTTCTGAGCTAGCTCGTAGTCTATTAGCAACTGCACATGTTTCGTATGTGCACCGCCTTAGAACTACATTCACTAAAACCGGCCTTAATACCCCCAGTTATTATTTACGGCCAAACAACGCCTGGCTGCGAGCCAGCATGCTTATTTACGAGCATTCGAACCCCCAACTTAATTTAAGTTATAATTTTAAGGAATTTACTGAGCACCCGCGGGATCTTTGCATATGATTACGTAAGTTACTGTTCTTTTCAAGAATTGCAACCGTAACTTTGTGTAATTTTCCATTATTTTATTGAACGCAAGTTAAAGATACTTTATAGAGAGATCTCAGGCGTTTTGTCCGGGGAGTTTCAATTATAAGAGCTTGGAGATATTTTATGCAACCATGTTTTAAAAGATCGATAAAACGATTGTAGAACAATGTAAAACAGGGGTTTCTAACCTTTATATGCATCATAGAGTTTCATGGCCTGCTTTTCTGTCACCAAATTTTATTAGTAGGTACTTATCTACGCTGTGTATAGGAATAAACAAGAATTTACGAAAGTGTGATTTGAAGCCAGACTGCGTAATTCCTGTATGGCTTGTGTCTCACACAATGTTTTTCACCACACTGCCTTGAAACTTAAAATATGTATTTATTTAAACTTTACTGCACATTAAATCATGTACAAAAGGCGAACTTAATGCATTCTCTACCAGTTAACCTTCGGGCCAAACAGAGATCAAAATTTATAAAATAAAAAAATAGTAAAATATTATGGATAGATTTATTATCATAAAGCAAGATTCGCCATGGTCGCTCCACTGGTGATCTTCTAGTGTATCTCACCCACCGCTGGGCTTCAGCTATTGAGAGTCAAGGTGAGGCATTGGCAGTCAGCCTGGATATAGCGAGGCGTTCGATCGGGTTTGGCATGGGGGTCTTCTATCGAAGTTACCATCTTACGGACTGCCCGGGGGATTATGCGAATGGATTGCCAGCTTTTTGTCCGGCAGATGCATACGAGCCGTTGTCGACGGAAGTTGCTCCGATAGCATAGACATAAATGCTGGTGTCCCACAAGGCTCTGTGCTATCCCCAACGCTGTTTTTGCTGCATATCAATGACATGTTGTCCATTGGCGATATTCATTGTTATGCAGACGACAGTACTGGGGATGCCTATTACACAGGCCGTGCTAACATCCCTCGTCCCGTTGTGTTAGAGAGTCGTGAAAAGCTTGTGTCAGACATCGAGAGTGCTCTCTCTGATATCTCACTGTGGGGCCAGGAAAATCTTGTCCGATTTAACCCCACTAAGACACAAGTTTGCGCGTTCACCGCTAAAAAAACCCCATTTACTGTCGTCCCACAATTCCAAGACACAGTCCTTACCATGTCAGAGAGTATTGGGATCCTGGGTGTTGACATTTCCAGTGACGTCCAATTCCGTAGCTACCTGGAAGGGAAGGCCAAGCTGGCATCCAAAAAGCTCGGTGTGCTCAATAGAGCTAAGCAGTACTTCTCTCCGGGGCAAAGACTGTTATTATACAAGTCTCAAGTCAGGTCCCATATGGAGTATTGCTGCCATCTTTGGGCGGGAGCACCTGGATACCAGCTGGGCCCCTTTGACTCGATCCAAAGACGTGCTGTCCGAATTGTCAACGATCCCAAACTCACGAGCGATATCGAACCCCTAAGTCTAAGGAGAGACTTCGCCTCCTTATGTGTGTTCTATCGCTTGTACAATGGATTGTGCTCTGAGGAATTGTTTGATATGATGCCAACGGCTGCATTCTACCACCGCACCGCTCGCCGTCGGCAGGGTGTTCACCCGCATACCCTGGAGCCTAAATGGTCTCGTACCGTGCGGTTTAAGAGGAACTTCCTCCCGCGGACGCTCCGGCTGTGGAATGAGCTCCCTGCCACTGTTTTCCCAAAGGACTACAATATGGGGTTCTTCAAAAAAGGAGTGTTAAAGTTTTTAAAGGGTCGGCAACGCGCATGTAACACCCCTGGAGTTGCAGGCGTCCATAGGCTACGGTGACCGCTTACCATCAGGCGGGCCGTATGCTTGTTTGTCACCGTCGTAGTATTTAAAAAAAAAAAAAAGAGCAGTAGTAGGTGTAAACCTAGAGTAAGATAAATATTTTTATGCCACACCTGGCCATAAAGTGCCTTTTTCCGCACGCTACGCGTACGGAAAAAGCCGATTTCTGTCCAAGTGTAGGCATAAAATGGTGTACCTAACACGTGAGGTAATAAATAAAGCCTTTGATCGCATATTTACGTCCCTCGCTTGCAGCTCGGGTCGCAAACATCTGCGATCTCGGCCTTTCTTTGTTTTACCACACTAGTTAGGTAATGTACTATTTTAGTTCAAGTGCGAAAACTGTGGTAACTTGTAAGGGCGTTTTCAGAAAAAAGTGCACCCTTTTAATGAAAATGGGTCCTCAATTTTCCATACAAATTTTTTTTGTCAGTTTTGTAACGGCCCATACGAAATGTATGAAAAAATGCGTTACAAAGCTGACAAAAAAAACGGGACACTCTTTTTCTTTTTTTAAATCAATAGTACTCGTGATTCTGGTTATAAAAAACCCAAAACTTCCTATATTTTCAGAAAAAACGAAAATGGTTCCCTATTTTTGAAAATGCCCGTAAACAACGATTTTAAATTCGATTTTTTTTTACAATTTTTGGGTCTAAATTACGGAACGCATGTGATCGCATTTTCCGAGCAAGTGAAAATGAAAAAGAGTTTAAAACTTTCGATTGGATGTTGGTTTCTGACATCAGTTTACGAGTACACAATCTTGTTTCTTATCATAATCGTAAGGTGTAACTGTCTTTATTTCTAAACGATAAATTGATAATTACTATAATTCTTATAATTTAAACTTTCGGGAGTCATACTGATATTTCGGGCAGACATCGTCGGACAGACAGAGTTGTGATGTCACCTTCGCGGCTCGGTTCTTAATAATTCTTGTGTCGTCGAATATTATTGTAGCCACTAATCATGTCGTTTATTGTATGTCTATCTCTTTTGCACTCCCGGAATGTTTACCTAAGTGATGGCTTCTCTTTTCCTCACTTCAGATCTCTAAGCTCTTGTGTGTAAACACAAGATATTGACGTTGCGCTAACTCGAAAACTCGAGTCGAGGCTTAGACTCTGGTTCGTCGAAGTTACATAACTTTCTTATGTACCTAATCGAAGTAGTGAAGCGAGTATGTTCTCATAATCTATTTTAATTTGAAAACTCCCGTGAGTTGATATGACGGGAGCGCGTCGAGAGCTGACCGCCCCAGCGTGGTGTGCGTAGAGCAGCCGCCGCGGCTAGACGCATGACTCATGAATAAGGGACACGGACTTTTCCGAAACATGTCGAGCTATTCTCGATTTTATTGACGTGAGTAACCCGCTATGAGAATTTTCATATTTCTCATAATCTACTTGGAAAATCCGTCGTTCGTATGGAAAGTAATGTGGAGATGAAAAAATCGGCCAAGTGCGAGTCGAACTCGCCCACCGAGTGCTCCGCACAAAGGATGCTAGGGCATTTATGTACTTTAAACTACTGGTAGCACGGAACTCTCGGTGTGCGGCAATTATACAGTTTTCGGATTTTATCTCTACTTGTGCTACAAGCTCTTGCTTTTTGCCCAAATTTCGTGATTCTAAGTCAACGGAAGTAGGCTACATTTTGATTGAATATCATTGAAAATGTATGGGAAATGCGACATAAACGGCCGTATCTTTTGATTGCGTTGACGTAGAGGTTTGGTTTTTTCACACCCTCAATGGACCGCAGACCTCTGTATGTGGTTTTAATTTCAACTTGCTACCTCTACGCCTTCCCGAGATAAAGGGTCTTGACAGACAGACGGACGGACGGACGGACAACAAGTGATCCTATAAGTGTTCCCGTTTTCCTTTTGAGGTACGGAACTCTAAAAAAGGGTAAGATGAAAAGCCTCTTATAAATATGGTCTTCGCCCATGCCTTTTAATTTAGACAACCGATAGGAATCAAATAGTTTTTATTTTTTATTTTAACGGTTTCAACACGTCACTGTAAATCTCATCAAAAAACCATTCAATATTTCCCCACCTTACCTTATGTACATGTAGGTATATACCACAGATTTATAACAGATGTCCATACAATAGAAAGAATCAACTGCGAAAGACTCTGGTAATCATGGGATTCGAACCCACTGCCTCTGGATTGCCGGTCCAACGTGCTTCCGATGACTCACACTAGGACGGGACGGGACGGGGTGGGACGGGAAATCTGTCAATTTCTATACAAAGCGTCACGTGACATCTGAGGATTCCGAGCTATCACGTGATTATTTCTATAGAGATTGACAGATTATCCCGTCCCGCCCCGTGCTAGTGTGACTCATCCTTTAGGCCAGATTAACCTGTCTGGATTTGAAGGTCAGATGACAGTCCCTTTCAAAAAACTAACGCCTACGCCAAATCTAGGGATGAGGTCGCAAAGCGGACCCCAGGCTTCCTGAGCCGTGACATAACCCAGAAAACCGCTAGGAAAAAAGACTAAAACTAGTATCGTCGTCTCTTTCGCACTCGTTGAATGTTTATATAAGTGCTTCTCTTTTGCTCCGTTCATATCTATAGCTCTTGTTAATACCACATACGTGTTGACACACTTCTGCTAACTCGGAAACTCATGTCTGCTGAGCGTCGCTAGTTCGTCGAAGTTAGTAACTTTAATATGTACTTATGAAATGACATATACAGACATATTAATATTATAATAAAATTACGGATATAGATAAGTATTATTACTACTCCAGCACTTCTATCCGTCAATTAGATGACTGACAGCGATATTTAAAAAGTATACATTAAAACGTTGTCTATGGTATTCCATAAGAACACTGCTCCTATGGATTTTCTTACAATATATGAGCACTGTTGTTGATGTTTTTTTAATTTCTATAGTGGGCACAACATCTTCGCTATTCTGCCACGTTTCTAGATTTTACAATTACGCTATTTTAGTTGTCGTAGGAAAACTAGGGTATGCAACAGCTCATAATTGGTTCTTAAAACTTGAGGGTCTATTATTACGGCGGGCGACCCTGAAGTTTTAAGAACCCTTATTATATCACTGTTGCATGAACTACTATTTATTCACTATGCGCAACATGATTCGGACATCCTATTATTCATTATGATCCATAACTTATGAAGCGCCGAATACCGTACGCATCGACGCAAGCGGACGTACTAAAGCATTTCGCCTCGCCGCTCGAAGCGCTCTCGATGTAAAAAGTTCAGGGTGATCCCGATGCCTTGGTGTCCCGGGATTGTATGCAGATGACACCACCACCATGTGCAGATGAAACATGTCGATATAAACTAAAAATACGTCAGTGTTAACCGTAATATTGGTATAATATGAAATGTCGTTGAGATAGAGCTAATGTATTATGAATACTACTAGTATTAGGTATGTGGATATTCGGTATTGGTAACTTAATTGGATATACATGTATACGTTTGAAAAACTGAACCCTCTTTCAGAAAGCGGGCAACTTTATAAAAGTTGACTTCCGTGAAAAACTAACCTACTAACTAGTATACCTAAGTAATATTGCATATCTAAATACTATTTAGGCCACGATATCTATGCCTCCATTATTAAATACATAGAATACACTTATATACTTAATTATAATTCAATTAGACATCACTCACACATGGCAACGTGTTAGGTATTTATTTATTGCAAAAATACATTAGTTTTTTAAATACAGATTTTTTTTTTGGCGTCTTAACAAGCTCCGTTGCGTCGTCTGATTAGGGGCGTTACCATGATTTAAAGCGATTCAGTTTAGGCTCAGTTGTATGGAAGCGACTCAGTTTAGGTCGTCAACTGAATCGCATTAAGATGTCATGGTGACGCCCCAGGCGTAGAATTCGGCAGGTTACCGCGGAACCGCCGAGCAGAAGTCTGGCCTAGCGATGGTGTCCATCAGCGGCCGCGGCACGCGCACCACAAACGAGCTGAAGTGCACGTAATGACGCGACCGCAGATGGTGCATCCTCAGCTTGTAGCTGGTCTTCTGGCGGACGTACTCTACCACCTCGTCTACGGCAGAGAAATGCAGGCGCGACACGTAGAGCGCCGTACTCGGTGTCGCAATCGGTAGGACAGACTTAACTGGATCCGCAGTACCACACTGAGTTCCACGTATGACTGACGGTCTACGAATGGCGGCGAAATATTATTAGGTAAGTGACGTTTTGCAGAAAAAGATACCTTATGACCGGTCGGTGCTTACGCTATTAATAACTAATACTATTTCAATGCTTCGCCGACCGACCATATGTTGCCTTTACTCGAGGAATGACGCATATTAATGTTTCCACGAAACGGGAAACTGTTTTAGATGCGACATTTGGTTTAAATACTAAGTATTTTAGTTGACATTTTAATTAATTTATTGGAATGTTGGTGCATTTTAGATGGTTCTGTAAAGCTTGACTTTCGTGGGTCGCGGCCGATGTGACAGACGCATGCGACAGGATGCACGTGACTGTCGCGTGCGTCTGTCGCATGCGGCTGATGCGGCGGTTTGACTGTCGTTAGTCCGTAGTCGCGCGCGGCCGGTGGTAGAAGTTAGTGCTGTCGCAGAGCCCCGAGCCACGGAAGTGGCGACATTTAGTTTTTTATAGTAACTATTACTGACTCGCGACTGTTGCTGAGCGTCAGCCGCACGCGACTGTCGCATCGGCCGCGATCCTTAGTCAAGCTTAAGGCACATAGTAGGCACCGATACCGATTAAACTAGGTATATTATCAAACGAGCGACCGAAGCAACATACAAACGGATTGTCCAAGAGACTACTTAAAATTAGATGAAGAAAATTTGCGTATGGAACAACAGCTCATAATTGGTTCTTAAAACTTGAGGGTCGCCGTTACAAAACGAGACGAAGTCGAGTTTTGTAATAATAGACCCGAGAGCCCTTATTATATCACTGTTGCATAAACTACCATTATACCTAGGTATATAATCTGTAGTTTTTCCTATTAGTTATCCAGTTTTCACCTAGGTGCCGCTTTCAGCAGTTTAATAATTAATATCTCATGTTGGCCACACGTAAACGATTTTTTGGGCGATATTAAAAAAGTTGCCATATCGAACTTTTCAGTACAGGCAACTGGGGCCTTACCATGACGTCTTAACGCGATTCAGTTTAGGTCCTTAATTGTGCTCAGTTGTATGGCAGCGACTCAGTTTGTCCTAAACTATAGTCTGACAAGCGAGCGAGCGCAGCAACAGTAGGACAAAGTAACTATATCCATCCCTTTTTTCAGGGTGGTAATACTAGCGTAAGAAAAAGACAGTATGATGCTCTCTATCCTACTGTTACTGCGCTCGCTGGGTTGTCAGACTATAAATCGACTTAAGACGTCATGTTAAGGGCCCTGGGGACTTACCACGGTCGCCTAGCGCGATTCAGTTTAGAACCTATGTGCTATGTGTTGTTCGTGACCGTATTCCATAGTGACTGCGGCGTTCGGGGATATGTCCGTCTCGCTCCTGCCAAATTAATGGTAGGAGCGAGACAGACATACTTTTGAGCGCCGCAGTCGCTATCGAATACAGTTGCGTGCAATTCATGGTAAGCACACTAAACTGAGCGGCTGCCATACATACAACTCACAACAGTTTAGGACCAAAAAAAAGCGTCTGCCATACAAGTGAGCACAGTTTAAGCGCTGAACTGAGCGGCTGCCATACAACTGAGCACAATTTAGGCCCTAAACTGAGCGGCTGCCATAAAACTGAGTACAGTTAAGGGCCTAAACTGAATCGCGTTACGCAATCGTGGTAGGGTCCCTGATTCGAACTACTAATTTGGTAGCTTTGACATCATATGGGATTGGGAACTGACAAATGTGGGGACATTTATATCCATGTGTCAGTTTTGGTGGACGCCTACATCGAACCGCTCTCCAATAATGCTTCATCCATTGACTCGATCTTAGCTGGACGAGCTTATAAATAGAATGAGATTATACAAGATGGAAAATGTTGACCAGCAACCTACCTCAACATTTTAACTACCAATGCAGACTGTGCAGTTCAAATATTGCTTCACTAACTACAAAGTTAATCTACTAACGTCAGCAATATCAACATTATCTTAAAACATATCATATCGTTATAATTTTGGAAAACGCCCAAAATGTTTAGCGATACCATCTATCTAACTCCCAATCGAAAATCTACCTTATTTCTTAACTATTAAAGTCTATTTCAGAGTGACAGCTTATTTGACCATCGACCGATATGTTCTAGTAAATCTATCTAGCCACTTGAACTATTCGATATTGTGACGTATTTATTAGATAATAAGAGCGGTTTTAGGTTAACCGAAGCGCGGGCCAGCAATTAATGCTGTGGGCGTAAATCATATGTTATTTGCGAGGATTTTTAGGGTTGTCACTCCTTTATTTAACATCGCAAGGAAACCGTACGAATTCCATTAGAGCTTATTTTATTTATTTATTTAATCTTTATTGGTTTTGAGCTGACATGGCCATTTACATTATACCTAATTACTATTTATAACGCGATACTGACCAGGTAGGTATATTTGTTTTTGTGAGCCGCCGATATTTCGGCACCGTTACAAGTGAACGCTGCAGCCCGGTATCTAGAGTCAATGTCCACATCTACCACGATTCTAGTTTAATGTTTGTTAAGTACCTTTGTCTAACAAGTTTGGTCTAACTGGGAAAATTTAATAATTCCTTCATAAATAACGTAAAATAAATAAAAATGGTATTTTTCGGGGTTTAAAAAAAACGATTCCGATCCCTGAAGATCTACCACGAACCACGAAGTTTCACCTCTGTCGCACTTGAGTGTGAAATCACAAGGGTATATCTTTGTTTGTGGCTCAAGGTAGGCACTCTGGTTGCAAAGACTTCTACGTGAACGACGTAGCACGTGGAAGCTAGTTTACTCACTTAGTTACATCACCGTCATCACTTCAGCCGGAATGTAAAAAAACCGCCAATTTTTTTTTCGGTATTTCAGCATTGGGCCCATAACAAAAACTGTTCAGTTACGCAGTAGTTACGCAGAGTATGGCTAGCGAATATAAAATTAAAATTGCCGTCAGAGGGAACCCTACGCTTGATCGCAGTAAATCAGTTCGCTGTGACGAGAGACGGACGTAAAATTAGCGGCGCAAGCGCCGGCCAGCGACAGACGTGTGGCATTCCGTGGAAAAAGGTCATTAGACACAATGTCTTCTTCCTAGGGTGTTCCTGGCTCATGCCACAGCTCAGAGCCTGGGGCCTGCTTAGGCAACTGATCCCAAGATTTTGCGTAGGCGCTAGTTTTACGAAAGCGAAGGCTATCTGACTTTCCAACCCAGGGGGTAAACTAGGCCTTTGGGATTGGTGGCGAAAAGCGATTGGTAAACATCAAATGATATTTACTCATTGGTAAGAGCTTAGAACCCGTGACCTTCTGCATCGTAGGCAAGCAGGTCACTAATAAACCGATTAGGCTAGGAGGCCTTTAAACTATATATTATAAACAATGTTTACGTTAAGTCTACTGAATAACTCTTAGTTTAATATAGATAGATAGAGTCATATTAATATTGTATTGTTTATTATTTTCAAAAAGTCTAATATAAATGGAACCATAAAATATTTTCCAATCAAAACCAACCGTCTGTGAATCCGTGCTTAAGTACCAAATATATCCTCTTTATTGTATTTTTAAGACATAATTTCCTGTTTCCTGTAGTCTCTTAAGAGGCAGACAATAGCCGATGACTTTGGATCTCCGCTCCCTCTCTTTTCAACCGGGACTGTAAGAGAAGTGGGTAACTAAATCCCAAAATCAGAAAACTGGTAATTAAAAAAAGGTTAGCCTTATTTTTGGAAAACTAGCTTCCGCCCGAGAAAACGTCCGCGTTTAATTTGAAACTTTCAACCCCATTTTGAACCCCTTACGTGGTGAATCGAAAAAAATTAGTACTTTTATTTTTAACGCTTCGGCAAAACAAATAGTTGGACGTACTTTTGCAAACAGGAACCAATCCCACAAAAATAATTTTGAAAATTGTATTTTATTGCTAGAAGCATGAAGTAAACATCTGAATGGCGATTCATTGTGGGTTGGTTCCCGTTTGCAAAAGTACGTCCAGTTATTCTTATAAAATAAAATTAATTGAAAGCAAACACGAACTATAGTGACAACAACAATACTCTTGTCAAACATGAAATTAATTTTGTAAGCAAGACATAAAAGACAGTTTGTTTTTAAAATATTGCTATGTTAAATGAGTTTTCATTAAATAATAAGCAAATATTGTAAATAATATAAAAGATAAATTTGTATAATGTTTTAAAACTGTTGGCTTTACCTAATTTTAAGTTGTCCAATGAGGTAACACATTCATTTTCAAAATATATACAGTGTGTGTAACTTACGAGCTTACTAGCTACCTATCTTAAATCTAAAATAGTTTATTGAGACATGGTACCAAGGATGCTGGCGAAAGAGAATATAAAATCCTGGGCAGAGAGTACCTTTTTGTACTCGTACCATTTGAGGTTGAAACTTTAGGTCCATGGAGTCCCAGCGCACGCAAGGTTTTTGTAGAAATCGCGAAACGTCTGGTTGATGTAACTGGTGACTGAAGAGCTGGTGGCGTCCTCGCACAACGTATCAGTATTGCGATACAACGAGGAAATGCAGCCAACATCCTAGGTACAACGCCTCAAGAACCTATTTTAAATTTAAGGTAGGTAGAGGTAGGTAGCTGGGTAAGTTACACTTACTGTGTATATTTTGTCATTGTTTTCTTTCATTATATCCAGACATACGTCACGTCATGTCACTTACGACATTTCGAAGCGCCAACTTCGTTTGTATAGGACGACAAAGAAAAAAGACAATTGATGTTACTTAGGAGAAAATTGCCCTATTTTTTATACGATTCTCGTACTGTAGGAGATGAATCTCTGAAATAGGTCAAGGAAATTGCTTTTCCTCGGGTTTCCTTTAGGCTTATTGTGATATTTGAATATCGAATAATATTGGGCCACCTTTAGCTCAGTTAGCCATTTAATAGTAGGTAACCTCTTGGTATTTTTATAGCAATCAACTTAGTGTAGATGCTCTAAATAACGAGGGTGTCACATGCGTTTACCAGCTAATTTTTATTCAGGTTTCCGGTCGATTGGTTTTAACAACACGTATACGATTGGAGTTGCAAATGCCTATAGGCTACGTTGGTCGCTTAACGCCGCGCCGCAAGCTTGTTTATACCGTCGTGGTGTAAAAAAAATCATAACCCGCTAAGCCATTTAGACTGTAGGGCGTTTTAAAAACTAAACACTTAACCCAAATTTAAAATTAAAATGATATCGAAACGCATCTGTATCAATATAATATCAACGCAAACAACAACAAGATCAAAAAAAACGGAACTGACGTCATACATCAATCAAGCAGCATCACGACGCACAAACATATACCTATCTCCCTCACACTTGTGACAGCAGGCGCGCGCGAACGAGACCTCACGCGGGTGCGCAAGATCAATGATCTGCAGGATGCTTAATGACTCGATCAATAGATCCAAGATGGCCGCGGGTATTTCGGGATCGGACGTTGCGTAATAATGAAAGGACTTTTTATAGACGTGTTTATGATGCAGATGGCTTCAAAAGTTCACATCATAAATTAACGCCTGTTTTTAAGGCACATGATGTACAGGTTAAGTAAAGATAGTATTTTGAAAGGTAAATACGAGTAAATAGATAAATAGTGGTTAACCCTGAAAGTGAATTCGCGACTCATATGTCTGTGCTACCCCTTGACCGATTGAACTCATATTGGAACATAAAAAATATCTTTAACTCTGCCAAATTTTACGACGATTCAATCAACGATACCTATTATTTATTCTGTGACGATACTCGAGTTATCGTCGAACAACATACATACAGACAAAATATAAAAACATACATACAGACGACGGATTGTCCAAGTAGATATTATGTATACACATGTATGCGTTTATCGCACGCAAGTTTTTCGTAGAAATCGCGAAACGTCTGGTTGATGTAACTGGTGACCGAAGAGCTGGTGGCTTCCTCGCACAACGTATCAGCAATTCAGCATTGCGATACAACGAAGAAATGCCGCCAGCATCGTAGGTAATTGTACTATTTTAGATTTAAGGTAGGTAGATGTAGGTAGGTAAATTACACTTACTGTTTATATTTAGAACCAAATAAACTCTATCTATATCAATTTATCTTTATAATTATGTATATCGTCCTCTAGTACCCATACTACAAGCTCTGCTTAGTTTGGGACTAGTTCGATACGTGTGAGATACGTTCGCCACACGTAGTCGCCGCTCACTCCAGGGTACTGTGGACTGTGCGACTACACTACCGCTAATATTGTTTCTTTATCTGCTTAGAAAGTTTATTTATTTCCTCGCAAATGTGATGAAAAACATTGTATGTATCACGGGCGGTAAAAGAATTACGAACTCGTCCTAAAATTAAATTCACACTCGTTCGTGATTTCTTGTTTACTGTCCTTAATACACAATGTACTATTTTGTCGCTCAAATATGCAAGAGGCCGAATTTTCTTTTCAGATTATCACTGTCAGCCTCCCACGCTACGTCTTCCCTTTCTTTCCCACCCGCCATTATTCAAAACTACAATAAAAACCTACTTACCTTTTATTCACCCAAACGTTAGCAGGAAGTCAAAAGCACTAGTTTCCTTTTAAACTCGTCGGAAAATGCAAAAAATCGATAGCGCTCAAGTACTCTAGACAATCGACTATTGTCCCGCAAGTGCCATCTGGTGGGAATGGCACTGTACGGAAGTGCTTCTAGTGCCAATGGCACTACGGTAACCTCCGGCTTATGATATAGTGCCTATTGTTAGCCGGGATAGTTTTCAAAGATATGGCTTACGCTTTAGGATTAAATGGGGGTTTCTTCGCAAATAATAATATGAGATCGGTTTTTAAACTCCATGAAAGGTGTGTTTTGTGATAAGTTACAATTTATGTTTTTCTACTCCAGCACTGTAACCTAAAATCGGTATTAAAAAATAAGTATGAAATTGACTGATAAAATTTTAACAGGTTTTGGTTTATTTGCACCATTCTTGAGAAAAGAACTATACTTGAATCGCCTAGAAAGGCATTTGCAGGCCTCATTTAATATTAAACTGACTCCTAAAGTCGTCCGTTTAATTTAAACAATGTTTAGCCTGCAAATTGCCTTTTTCCATGTCTCGACAGAAATGTACTATTATCCAAACCACACTACCGAACTTTACTCAACTAAAATTCCCAGACAAAATTTACTTCCACCCACCGTTAAAAAAAGCCGTAACGTCCGTGTCAACCGCCATATTGATTTCCAACTTCCGGTGATAGCAGCCTACATCCGCTTCCTGCCGCTTCAAATTGCTAAATACTTTACAAATTTATAGGGAAACTTCACAAGATGCAGAGGAAATTGCATATTTTCCAAATTAGTGAAGATAGTTGGCAGTTTTCGTACGGAGAATATAATGCCTCTATTTCCTCATAGCTACAATTTCGCGATATTTTCTTAATGATCATCGGAAATCCTCGTATTTCCGAATACAACCGAAATAGTACATTACAAAGGCGAAAAAGACGGAAACTCGCAACGAGGGGCGATAATTTTAAAACACGACCGTAGGGAGAGAGAAGGATTTTAAGGTTATGTAACTCAAATCCCTTCAACGGATCGTCGTTTCTATAGTAGAAAAGTACGTGAAGCCTTTGAAATAAAGAAATACCCCTATTTCAATCGGGATGGCGGTTTTAGAACCTCGTCTACATGGAATCTGGTCATTAATAAATGTAAGCGAAATCGAATATCACCTGCTCAAAAATCGGACATCGTGAATGTAATGTGACGATAGTCACATCCCTAGTGCGCAAAATGTCCAAGTTGATAATCCAGACCAAGTGCGGGTAGTTCGTAAAACCCTCGCAGCTAGAAGATGTTGATGTCAACCTCAGCCAGTCTTTCTCCGGGACCACGGGGACAATGTCGCCCTTGAAACGCCGGAAATTAAGTAGTTTTCAAATTTTTACACGATTAAACCCCGTTTTAGTAAATTTATAATGTGCGAAAAACGTGAAAGTTAAAAAAGGTGCATTCGAGTAATTCCTAATGTCGGATAATCCCGAATGTCAGATAATTCTGACCTATATTTCCATCGTATCAGAGTTCATTTTCGGAATTACCCGACGTTTTCCGACATTCGGAATTACCCGAATACTCCTTACTTAAGGATGCCTTAGCACGGGACGGGACGGGAAAATCTTTCAATATCTATAGAAGGAATCACGTGACAGCTCGGAGCCATCGGATGTAGCGTGACGCTTTCTATAGAAATTGACAGATTATCCCGTCATGCATCGTCCCGTCCTGGCCCGTCCCGTCCCGTCCCGTCCGGGACGGGATCTGAGTTTTCCCAATGAGAAAGTATTATTATTAGACCTCCATTATACCCTATTTAAATAATAAACTTTGCGAGTTATTTAGCAATTATCACATACCAAGGCGTCACATGTAAGTTTCTGTGATAGAATCAGCATTATTGCATACCTGAAACAAACAGTTTTTAGATTAATCGTCGGTACAGGGATAGACAATAGGTACTTATACATTAAATAAATAAATACATTGACTTATTAAGAAACACAAATACAGATCAAAAACGTCAAAAAATGTGGGTCAGAATGATATTAGCGCACTTGCATTGATGATATTACAATACCATAAATGTTTTTTACGAAAAGAAGCTTACTGACGTAAGCATTAAGTGTCAAATTCATACACAGAACCACCAACACTGTTAAGAGTATATAGGCTGTTGGCACTTACGGAACGTAAACGTAACGATGACGTTCCAAACAATACTCTAAAAAGAGTAGCAACTACTGCACTTGTGTTGTATAGTATATTTTATTGCAAACCATGGTACTCGTACAATATACAGTTCTTACACTAATATATGAGATCACATGGCACCCTGCAAGGGTCTGGCAATTATTATTATTAAAACTATAGACTGTGCTACACACTACCTACCTACCTAACTTTTTAAATTTTTTTTTCCATTTAGGTGATAAAGCCTAGAGTAAGTAATATAAACCTATATTTCATATACCTAGATAAAAGCTTGGGTAGATAAAAATTAGTAAGCCTACGTCTGTGATACCGTGGACTATAGACCCCCCCCCCCCCCCATAATGAGGGCACCACTGGATGCTAGGTTGTTTCACATTTGTATGGAAAAAAAAAATTGTGATATTTTTTCAGACTTTGCTCGGCTACCGGGTCCAGTTTATCTTAAACGCATATAGTATATATACCAAAAATCAAGGAAATCGGACGATATTTGTTGATTTTTTGATTTCTTTTAAAGTATTAACTTCTTCATACAAAAGTTGCCTCAGTGCGCAACCTCATAATATTGCCCGATTTCCCTGATTTTTGGTACGAGTATTATATGCGTTTAATTAAGATAACATGGACCCGGAAGCCGAGCAAAGTCAAAGATAAATCAAACATTTGGAAAATGAACCACCCTACTGGATTTTATGTGCCCTCTTAAATGTTCAGAGAAAATACTTTCTTTGTTCCAACGCTCGAGTATTTGTAAGGTCTAACCGGCTGCTACTAGTCTAAGAGCTAGTCCCGAAAAATGGTTAACATAAAATTCAAAGAAAAACTGCAACTAAGGCCAGGTCCCCATTTCACCACGGCGACAAGTGTGACAGTTGTCAACATCATTATTACTGATATTACCAGCGTCTATGGGCTACGGACGCCGCTTACTTTTGTGTGGGTTGTATGTGTGGTGGAAAGGCACTTTAACTAGTCCTCATTTCATGCAACTTCCTGCTCTTATCAATGCTTACTGTGACCCAGTAACTAAATCTTGTTTCCCTTGGACCTTCTTCAGGGTAATGATTTTGAGATCAATGAAACTTGTTTAGTTAGTTTTATGGCCTCTGGACGGCAAGCAGCCAATGGCAGGCCGCTATGCAAAAGAAATTCGCCGCTTGCCAACTGCGTCGAGCAGAAAAATAGTGTACAAGACCTTGGCCAGTAAATACGAACGCCCCAGATCACATGTCTCAGCTTCGCTTCGGACGACAATTACACGAGATCTGAGACATTTCCTAGTTTATAAGCTCATAATTTACCATTACTATAATACCGGCGTTTGGCAGCTGTTCATCGGGGAAGTTCAAAGGGGCAACACATCCAAACATTTGAATTTGGATAAACTAATGCCAAATAAATCAAAATCTCTATTAAGATGTTCATCGGATCCTATATTTTATCGATAACAAAAATCGCCAGCGACTATAACGTCACCTGGCATTTTTGTATTCTCCAACAGAAAAGTCTGATAATGTTAATTATTTAATAATACTAAATCCTAAACAATACCAAAACTATGTGTCTCTTTGCCTATATTCTTTAACCTCCACCGAAAAACAGTTGCCAGGCGATTATATCTAATAAGAATAGAAACGAACTAGATTTATTTGTTCTAAATCATTAACCATTCTCCGGAGGAATAAGCTAACTAACTAAATTTCCTGATTATTAAAATCTTTACCCTTTATTTGATAATGGATGATAGTGTGAGGGTAAAAATTGCCCTTATATATAAAGAATAGCAAAGCAGATAAAACACAGTAAAAAAGCACTAACGGAATATATTCAATGTTTATATGAGCACTGTTTTGATTCAACTGACTTAAGAAAAGTAAATAAACAAGGCCTAGAACGGTAACTATGCAAATACAAATTTGTTATAGTTTCTTCTATTGCCAGTACTATTCAACACAATAATCGATAAGTATCAATCACATTAATCTATTTCAATACGCCCCCTTAATGTGCATATTCAAAATAAATAAAAACACATACGCAAAACAAAGTGATATCAAAGAACAACTCTAAAAATAATAACAATTAACAAGCTATGCCTAAACCACGCATGCAAATATAATGCTTTTCTCTAGGCAACGCCTTTGTTAAAATGTCTGCGAGCATTGAGTCGGTTGACAAGTATTCCAACACAATACTCTTGTTGTCCCTTAATACGCTTCGTATAAAGTGATACCTTATGTCGATGTGTTTGCTCCGAGAATGGAACATTGGATCCTTGGCCAGACAAATAATAACAATTAACAAGCTATGCCTAAACCACGCATGCAAATATAATGCTTTTCTCTAGGCAACGCCTTTGTTAAAATGTCTGCGAGCATTGAGTCGGTTGACAAGTATTCCAACACAATACTCTTGTTGTCCCTTAATACGCTTCGTATAAAGTGATACCTTATGTCGATGTGTTTGCTCCGAGAATGGAACATTGGATCCTTGGCCAGACAAATCGCTCCCTGATTATCCACATGTAAAGATAATGGTGCAAACTTACGTAGTCCAATCTCATTTAGCAAGCTGTTCAGGTATATGCCTTCCTTCATTGACGACGCCAAACTAACATACTCCGCTTCACAGCTAGATGTTGATACACATTTTTGCTTCTGCGACTTCCAAGACACACATCCACCACCTAACATAAAAACATAACCTGAATAAGAACGCCTATCTATCAGACATCCTCCCCAATCAGCATCAGAATAACCATGCAATGATTTACCCGTCTTCGTGTAAATAAGGCCATACGTTTTAGTATGTTTCAAGTATCGCAATACACGTTTCGCAGCATTCCAACAATCCTCATTTGGACAATCCAAAAATTGGCTTAATATAGCAACCGTATTAGTAATGTCCGGTCTCGTTCCAATAGAGAGATACATCAACGAACCTATAATTTCACGATACGGATACTGTTCCTTAGTACTACACTTCCCGGTGGGTTTATTCATCTTGCATTTATTTTCCATCGGCTTAGATATTGGTTTACAATTAACCATATTAAATTTTACCAATAAATCTTCGATGTATTTTTGTTGTGACAATTTTATGTGGCTGTCACATTTGTCAAACTCTATGCCCAACATATATTTCGCAATGCCAAAATCTTTCAATTCGAACTTAGTGGCCAGTTCTTTTTTGAAACTTTCTATGCATTCACCTCTTTGCGATGCGACGAGAATATCATCTACATAAACAAGAACAAAGAGTTTAGTTTGCGAATCTATATCCATAAAATAAAGGCACGGTTCGTTCAAGGAGACTTGCAACCCCATGTTCTTCAGCTGTTCGTCAAGTCTGATGTTCCACTGCCGTCCAGCTTGTTTAAGCCCGTACAGCGATCTTTTTAGTCGGCAGACGTCGCCCCCAGATTTTATATCATCCAACATCTTTTTGGCTCGTTCGTATATAGCTGAACCTGGTTGCTCCAAACGCGTGAGATCTAGTAGACATTGTTCTAGAAGATCAGGCACTCTCATATAGATCTCCTCCTCTAATAATCCGTTTAAATATGCCGTGTTAATGTCCAACTGATGAATTTCAAGATCAAGTTCTGCTGCAAGTGCAACTAATAATCTTACAGAGTCAAGTCTGGCTACTGGTGCAAAGGTGTTCTGGTAGTCAATCCCGTAACGTTGACTAAATCCTTTCGCTACTAGTCTGGCTTTCTTCTTTTCAGTTTTATCAACATTCAACTTAGTAGTTAGTATATAACGGCATCCTACGACATTTCGACCCATAGGTTTACTAACAATATCGAAAGTATCGTTTTTAACTAAACTTTTTACTTCTGAAAGTATCGCATCTTTCCATCCTTTTCGCTCATTACCGGATAAAGCCTGCTTTACCGTAATCTCAGCTATCCCACCGAAATCTTCACAGTCTAAATACGTCTCGACAGAATCGGTATTTTCCTGTATGCTTACTTGTGGTTCCATGTTCGATTCGACGCTCTCTTCCATAGGAATATGTAACTCGACGTTCGACTCTAAATCTTCTTCCATGGGAATATGTGACTCCATGTTCGACTCGACGTTCTCTTCCATAGGAATATGTGACTCGAGGTTCGACTCAAAACCTTCTTGTGGCTCAATGTCAACCATGTGATATATCTTCCGTGGACGCCCGACATGACCTCGCTCCAATCGTGGTCGACCTGGACCTCTTTTCATTACCCTCCTCCCATCAATATGAACATCATGGTGTTGATGATCATGTTGAAATTGTTCCGTAACAATATCTGGATCATCTGTCATTCGGCGGTCTACAACGGAAACTTCATCTTTTCCCTCAGATGCAGGATTAAGATTTCTGACTTCATCCTCTTCATGAGAAATCTGCTCAATTCGATTTTCATTCGGTTTTTCAGGATGAAATTCTACCTCAACCTTTGAAGGTTGATTTTGAACATTTGCCGATTCTCCCTTATAAATTTCAAAGGGGTCAACCTTCATGTTCGTCATTTTATTCTCTTCACTCTTCACTTCGTGAAATTTTACATCTCTTGACATGATAACTTGTCGTTGTTTCGGCATCCATACTCTATAACCTTTTCGATCTCTAGGATATCCTACAAAGATTCCTTCTTGACTTCGAGGAGTAAACTTGTCTTTCCCGGTTGACTTGTCCAAGACGTGTACCTTAGACCCAAACTTGTGTAAGTAATCTAATTTGACAGGTCGTTCGAACCACTTCTCGAAAGGTATTCCTCCTTCAAGACTTCTTGTTGGACAACGATTTCTTACGTGGCATGCTGTAGCCACAGCATCCGCCCAGAAACCCGGAGAAAGCCCCGACGAAATGAGCATACATCTTGCCATCTCTGTCAAGGTCCTGTTCTTCCTTTCAGCTATCGAATTCTGCTGAGGTACGCCAGGAATTGTCAGCCTTCTTGCTATTCCTTCTTTCTTCAAGAACTCGTCGAAATCTCGGTTACAGTATTCGCCTCCATTATCTGTATGAAGGTAAGTTATTTTCCTATTAAACAGATTCTCAACATGAGTTTTATATACCTTGAATGTAGTGAACACTTCACTTTTCTTGCTAAGAAAATAGACTTCACACCATCTAGTATGATCATCAATAAATGTCACAAAATATTTGGCACAATTTATTGATGTATGCTGCATCGGGCCCACCACGTCAGAATAAATAATTTTTAATTTTTCATCGCATGGCCCACTAGATCTCGTAAAAGGTAACCTACTCATTTTCCCTTGCATACAAACATCACAATCGTACAACTCTCTTACATCTGTCATCTTAAGCTTCATGCCAGATTTATTTAAGATTTGGACAAGATCCTTCACATTTAAATGGCCTAAACGCTCATGCCACAACCTCACATCAACTTTTCGCTCGGAAATCGCTGACGCTCTGTCGCATTGTTCCTCAACGTAATATAAATTACCTTTGCGATTCGCCACAAGTTTAGTGTTACCACAACTATCTCGAACAATAGCTCTGTTTTTCTCAAACGTAACGCTAAACCCCTGATCAGTAATTTTAGCTACTGAGATAAGGTCACATCGCAAATCCGGAACAAATAGGGTATTGAGCAACTGGATTACAGTTTTAGCACCATTACTACATGTAGATAATCTGACTGTCCCCTTACCTTGTACGTTCGTGCTAGAGTTAGTTGCCAAATTCAGCTTACCAGCTACATGTAAAAATTTGGTATCAAATTTGCCTGCGTCTCTACATAAATGTGACGTACATCCGCTGTCCAAAATCCAATCTCCATTCTCGTTGCAAACAGCATTAACATCTGAAACACAATTAAATGTTACAAAATTGGAATCAACATTTGATGAATCACTTATGTTCGACACATACTTTACAGAATCACTACAATTATTCTTCTTCTGCGTGCACTCGGACGCTTTATGACCACTTTGATGACATTTAAAACATTTGTATCTAAATTTCGAATTTCCTTGCTCAGCCGTATCACATGCGCGTTGTTTTTGCTCTGTGCCACTCTTTGGCTTAGAAGATCTCTTTCCTTTAACAAGAAGTGCCCTGTCTACACTATCTTTACTATTTCTGGAATGTTCCTCTTCTAATATCTTAATCTTCAATGCCTCTGGTTTCGGCAGTGAATCTCGAGATTCTATGGCACATCTAAAGTTTTCAAAACTAGACGGCAAGCTATACAAGAGCATTATCGAAGTTAGATCATCATTCATTTCGATATCCATGTCAGCTAATTGACTTATCACATCGAAAAATCTCATGACATGTTCTCTAAGGTCACCACCTTCCTCCAATTTACGAAGTAACAGCTCTTTTAATAAGGTAGCCTTTTTCGCAGGTCCCTTCGATGCATGAACGTTCTGTAACTTTAACCATACATCTCGCGATGTCTTACAACCTCTGAGGTGTCGCAATTCGCTCGGGGTTATCGATAAAATGAGATCAGACTTAGCTTTTGAGTCTCCAATGTCCCATTTGGCTGCTTCGGCTGGTTCTGCTGGTTTCTGGATAGTTCCATTAACGTATCCCCAGGCATCATTCTTTATTAAAACTGCTTCTACTTGGATTTTCCAGGTCTCATAATTGCTTTCGTTGAGTTGGTCAATTTTCACAGTACTCGTACTCATTTTAGCTGAAAATTTCTTCCGTTTACTGCATAAAGCCCATAACCACTGTGAGGGTAAAAATTGCCCTTATATATAAAGAATAGCAAAGCAGATAAAACACAGTAAAAAAGCACTAACGGAATATATTCAATGTTTATATGAGCACTGTTTTGATTCAACTGACTTAAGAAAAGTAAATAAACAAGGCCTAGAACGGTAACTATGCAAATACAAATTTGTTATAGTTTCTTCTATTGCCAGTACTATTCAACACAATAATCGATAAGTATCAATCACATTAATCTATTTCAATAGATAGGGCATACTAACTCTTCGATTCCCTTTTTGTTATTTTTTTACCAGGCATAATCATTACTGCAGCCACGAGTTGGCTTAAACTGACGAGTCTCACGACCATCCCTTTTTTGCCAAATTAAGGGTTAGCCATTTAATGGTACTAGCTCTCTGTATGTCCGTCTATCTATCGGTAAAACTTTGTAGAAAACGGTCTATATACGGCCAACCGGTCTGCCTAGTTTCCAATCTGGTCTAGACTCGAAGAAAGTGGGGGCTTAGGCAGGAGCGGTAGCGGGAAGCGAAGATTTTGTTAAGTTTATGTATACCAAAGGTTTATTCCTACATGAAGCTTTAAGGATGAGTCACAGTAGTCCGTTCCGTTCCGATCCGATACGGGACGATCTGTCAGTTTCTATACAAAAAGTCACGTGACGTCTGAGGGCTCCGAGCTATCACGTGATACTTTCTATAGAAACTAACAGATCGTCCCGTATCGGATCGGAACGGAACGGACTACTGTGAGTCATCCTTTATGGTATTAGCGCATTATCGTCTATTCAAAAAGTGGTACCTTTTACCTAAAACGATTACACCAAAGCCCATTGACTGTTTGTTAAAAAAAACTGTCTCCGTATCCGTCAATGTCACAAACACAAAATAAGTAATAGTACTAAAGTAGGTACAGAAGCTTCTCTTTCCTACATTTGACGTTTAGCTTGTCAAGTATGCAAATGTCAAGATGATCTTGACATTAGGGTGGTCACCATGCTGTCAGGTACGTATGGCGGTACAACAATATGTACATAACTTTGCAATTAAATAAATGAAACACATATGTGCCGCGAAAATCCTTTTAAATTCAACTTTCGTGACGGTTTGGAAATTATGAAACCCTCCGAGCATGGTCTGACATGCTCTTGGCCGGTTCTGATTATCATATGCCCTAATCAAAGCCGAGATAATTATCTACATTTCTTTACCGCCGTTCGCTTATAACTTACACCACCTTATACACTATAGACCTTATGTTTAAGGATATAAGAACTATAATCGAAAGCCACGTATTAATTGCTAAGTGTTCTGTTCAATGTCTCTGGATTAATGTCCCAATCTTAGAACTCTTTTAACGATGTCCCTTACTCAGCACATACATTGTCACCCTACTTTCTACCGTGAGCAAGACATTGTAGCCGATAATTGAATAGTGTGCTTACCATGAGTTGTACAATCAACCAATTGGAACCCTAAACCACTCTAGAACTAGGATGAAAACTAAAACTAGTCATCGAACCAACCATAACATACGCGGCTGAGGTATGGCATCATGCACTCCAATACAAAAAAGTAAATAAGGCTCTTCTAAGCTTACAGCGTGGTTTTGCTATCAAAATTATCCATGGATTTCGAACCCTCCCAACTATACAATCTATCGCATTAGCCGGTCTCACTCCTCTCCCGCTTAAAGTGCAAGAAATTGCTTCCATAGAAACTGTTAAACGAACCAGACTGACAGAATACCTACCAGACGACATAACATACGACAAAAGAGTACCCGTAACTGACTTACTTCACCCTGCAGATAGAATTACTATAAATATTACTGACATACACACCGAACAAGACCTAGACCCCTTTTATACTTCAGACATGCACAGAATATATACTGACGGTAGTAAGCACGACGAAGGAGTAGGAGCGGCATTCGTCATACACCATCCTGATGGACGCGACAAAACGAAAAAGTTTAAACTTCACAAGAGCTGCACCGTGTTCCAGGCCGAGTGCGTAGCTATTGAAAAAGCGTGCCAGGAGTACATCAAACTGGGTCTTGTAAAAGCCACAATTTTTTCAGACTCTAAATCAGTGCTGCAAGAAATCTCAAAACGCAGCAGCACAAACGCCATCATAAATAGTATACACAAATCTATTCACCATATCAAACAGAGAGGAGTAATACATTTTTGCTGGATCAAAGCCCACGTTGGACTTCACGGCAATGAGGCAGCTGACGCAGCCGCTAAACAAGCGGCCTCATTACACAAAAGACCCGATTTCTCCAGGTTTCCCCTATCATTCCACAAAAAGAACCTACATAAAACAACAATGGAAAAACATGACCAGATATACATAAACAGCACAACAGGAACCCACACAAAGAAACATTTACCTACACTTGCACATATAACAACACTCCGTAAGCATATGTCACTCACCTTCCACCTCACTCAAATACTTACCGGTCACGGATACCATAAAGCCTATCTAGCACGCTTCCACATCACTGACAACGATACCTGCCCATGCGATGACGCGACTCCACAAACTATTGACCACCTACTGAAAGACTGTCCCAAATACTCATATTTCCGCTGTGACCATGAATTTGTTTGCGAACTATACAAAATCGATCCTTATGATATAACTAAAATAATAGAAAAAGAAACAACAAAAATATCGTTTGAAAAATTTATTAGCAAAATAATTAACACATTAAAAAAATTTAATAACACATAAACAAAACGTATTTATACATACTTAATGTCTATACCTATTGATATATATCTACTTTGTATGAAAAAAAAAAAGGAAAAAAAAAAAAAAATTAATATTAATTTTTTTTTATATATATATTAGCATAGAAACAAATAAATATGGAAGTGTAATAATTAACAACGTGTTAAGAGTTTTAGGCCGCCCGTACTGGAAGCGAGGACCTATAACTTCAAATAATAGTTTCAAAAAAAAAAAAAAAAAAACTCTAGAACTAGGTATGTCAAAATGACAAGCAGTTAGATTTATTTCAATCAGATTAATAGCGTCACTATGACTGTCCTACAGTCGCCTAGGGTTCCAATTACAGCTTAGAGATTAGACAATATGAGTAGGCTTTCAGTTAGGTATTCCAGAGATGCCATGTCCATCTTGATTATCAACCGGAAGTCCTACTCCAGTTGTCTAAGCTCTACAGTTTGACAGATTTAAGAACCATCTTTTGACTATTGAAGATTGTAGTGATGGGGCTAGAGTTCGTCTATGCTAAACTAGTGTCTTAGATTTCGATAGCACAAACGGTGAAAGTGTTAATTAAAGGTCATAGTTTCATAGAAGTTTGACGTTAAATGACACTTTAAGAAGTACTTACTGTTTGTCAAATCTTACGACGAATTGGTAGAATCAATAATATTAATGTTTTTTTGGTTAAGACAAGATACATAAATCAATATTGTTTAACGGCCTAGCCTAGTCGGTAGTGACCCTGCCTACCAAGCAGGAGGTCCCAGGTTCGAATCCTGGTCTGGGCTAGATGCAGTTATGGATGTTTTCTATGTATTTAAGTATTTGTATGTATCTATCTATTATATATATCGTCGTTAGTACCCACAACACAAGCCTTATTGGGCTTACCGTG
This sequence comes from Lathronympha strigana, assembly GCA_949128165.1. Classification (NCBI taxonomy): domain Eukaryota; kingdom Metazoa; phylum Arthropoda; class Insecta; order Lepidoptera; family Tortricidae; genus Lathronympha; species Lathronympha strigana. The sequence goes on along the minus strand of OX421925.1, from coordinate 4,411,288 downwards.
GAACTAGGTCGATTTGTGTAATATTGTCCCACAATATTTATTTATTATATAAATACTTTAACATCCGTAACTCAAGAACAAATTCGTGATATAAACGCACACAGAAATGCCCTGACCAGGATTCGAATATGGAACCTCCTGCTTCGTAGGCAAGGTTACTACCGACTAGGCTAGGAGGCCGTTAAGATGTAACAGAACATTTAGCCAATTTTTCTTTCTAGGATTTATTTACCATTTATTACAAAATATAGTTTTCGTTCGAAAACCATCATTTTGCTGATCAAGCCCGGCCAAAATAAGTGGATTTCTTATAGTTAGGAACAGCCACACTTGTCACCGTGCTAAAATGGGACTTGATTAGTACAATCGGGCGTGAGGGGTGGTCAGGGTAAAGGTTAAGGAGGGTTGATTAAATGGGGAAAGTGGTTGTGGGGTGCACAGGATCCGAATGTCCCCAGTAAAATATTATGGCCAGGTCATGGCATTAACCTTACTAGTAATAAATTAATATGAAGAATTAATAACAACCGAGAATAGTAGTTACTAGCTTACGTATGAAACAGTGATATTATATACGTTCTTAAAATTCAAGGGTCGCTTAATTTCGACTCCACTACGTCTCGTTTTTTGTTGCTTACACTAGATTTTCTGCAACAAAATAGCGAAATAAGTGAGACCTCGAATGGTGGCCGAATGTGGAAGATGTTGTAAGCTAACTATAGAAAAGAAATCAAGTGTTATTATATGGTATGAGAATCCATAATAGCATAGCAATGTTCTTTATACCGATTATCCAACACGCCCATATAATATGTACTAGCTGCTGCCCGCGGCATCGCTCGCGTTAGAAAGAGACAAAAAGTAGCCTATGTCACCCTCCATCCCTTCAACTATCTCCATTTAAAAAATCACGTCAATCGTCGCTCCTTTTTCCCGTGAAACGGACAAACAAACAGACACACACACTTACTCCCATTACCATACTTAATATTATAAATGGGAATTTATAATATTAAGTATGGTAATGGGATATAATGTACTTATATGAGGAATAGTCAATAATGCATAAATAAATCTACATGAAGTCGTGTTGGCACCATTTTAGCTCAGACAGTAATTATCAAACTCTGTATCACGGACCTGATAAGCATTATATAGAAGTTATAAATAGAAGTTTTAAGTTTTTTTAAGTTTTTTTTTTCTATATAGAAGCTCCTGCTCTGTATCCTATCGATTCAAAATGGCGGAAGGGCAAATAAGGAGGTTATAATTTATATTTGAAATCATTACCTATACTACTTTATTATACCAAATTAAAGAAATATTAAACGAAGTCACGAGTGAACATTAGGTATGCATTCGTAAGGAGGATATTTTCTTTTTAGCCTATAACATGGCTGAAATATGAGATACATTATATTTGACAAATGACGTTCGTGGCGATGGTAAACATGATTTTTATATGATTTATTTGCGTACATAAGTACTTTATTTCTAAGCGGCGTATTTGTTCAAGTAATGCTGGGTATATACTGTAGATAATATTGCAATATTCCGTAACATTTGATTCAGAATAGTGTAAAGTTATATTATTTTTATATTATTTTATTTTTATTTATATATATTATATAGTTGGATCACGTTATCTGTTCCAAGCAAATGAACTGTCAAACATTTAAAGTGTTATTTTGTGCAATAAATTGAAAGAGATGTCATATATTATAGAAAAAGTGACCAACGCCTGAACTTCTATGAAATAATGCCTCAGAGCTTCTCGCTCCGCCCAGTCCCGCCCCGTCCCGTCCAGTTCTAGTGTTAATCATCCCTTAGTGTTGTCAAGGTAAAAATACCTACACGTTCTCAAATTCAACCCATGGGAGGTCTAATCTGATAAATCACGGTGTGTAAGTTTAACCACTTTGAGCATAGCATGCGATAAGAATCTAAAGAACTTTTATTATTAATTGACTTTTATTGCCCCAATACCCATAAAAGTTTTACCTCATTTCGTTCGACGCCAATATTTCGAGTGTGTACTGTACTAAAGTTAAACACTTTACTTTTCATTTCGGATACGAGGAAAGTAAACATGAGCCAAATACAAACAATTTTAATATACGAGCCCAAATTATACGAGTGTTTGTGAATCAACAATATTGAAATGAAACACTAAAACGGATTTATCGCGTATTGTTGACTACATTCCACAGGGTTGAACGTGATAACAAGTGATGTATAGGACTCGTAACGTAGCCAATATATGCGATTAAAGTATGACTGACGCTAGTGCGGGCCGGGACCTGACCGGGCCGGGCCGATCCGATTCTCTAGAAAACGTCACGTGACAACCGAAGACTCCGAGCTATCACGTGATTATAGAAACTGACAGATTGGCCCGTCATTCACGTTCCGTTCCGTTCTAGTGTGAGTCATCCTTAATCGGTTTTATTTAGTGCTTTATTTATGTACTAATATTCGCAGTGTAAAGAACATTTAAAATCAACAATATTGACGAAAGGCACTCAAGTGTTATGGTATAATTCCCACAGAGTGTTCCCTCAAGTCCTTCAAACGGCTTCAAAGTTCGACCACGGTGAAGTTTCGAGCAGTTTCAGGTCGAACATACATTTACATTGTCAATGCCGGGTTAGTGAAAACTTAGAGTAGACCGTCGAGTAGACATCCGATATCGTCGCTATACTTAGGTACTCAACCTCGTATCTGCAAATCTCATTTGATAGAGAAAACACCCGTATTCCTAGTGACAGAAAGGTGACATTTCCATCAAATGATTGCTATACATATGAGGTTGAGAAAGTATAGCAACGATATGTATTCGAAGCCAGTGAGTTCTCCCAGTCGACTTGGACAATCCGTCATTTGAATGCATGTTTTTATGTTTGTTCGACAATAACTCAAGTATCAAAATTAATTTTGTATTAAGACGTCTGCGAACGAAATTTACATTTATATAATTGAAAGAAAAATGGGGATATTCCCCGCGTCGAGCAGGATTCGAACCAACGATCTCTCTTAATACCAGTCAGATGGCTCTGCCAATGCTGCGCTCTGCAAACGCGTCTCCCTAAGGCGTATATAACCAAATGAAAGAATTATTGGAAACATTCGCCGGGTACGATCGGGCGTCGGTAGCTCAATTGGCAGAGCGATCAGACCGGTGTTCAGAGAGGTCGTGGGTTCGAATCCCTCTCCACACGGGGAATTTTTTCCATTCTTTCAGTTATAAAACTGAAGTATCGTTGATCGGATCACCGTGAAATTAGGCAGGTAGTTAGATGAGATAAATATATTTTTTAAGTTTAAATATGATCCAAATCGGTAAAGGGCTTACCGAGATATAAGAATCGCAAGTTCAGGTTCGATCACAGAGAAAACAATGACAGCTCGAAAACACGACTATGTATACCTGACTTTATTCAAAGCCCGTCTCGCCGTAAGCCCGCTAAGCCGGGATCCCCCGAATTCTCGTTATTCCCGTATTCCCGCAAATTGACAATCCCGCGTATGACAACGGAGGTCAAGGAATTCTATAATTCCTTTCGAGCAACACAGGCTTTCAACATGTTGGACGGGAGACGGCAAAACGGTAAAAAACTTATATCAAAGAATAATACAATTATAAGTAAAACAGTACACACCCAGCCGTCACAAAAGATCGAACACATTGAACACAGTAACATGATGGATTCTAACTGGAAATTGGAATCAACCACGCGTGACGATCCATTCATACTGTCTCTGTTTAACATAACAAGGCTGGGGCGGAGTATGTTGAACTTCAAATTATGGACCAAAACAATACCTGGACTGGCAATACCCATAATAATTTGCATTCTTCGAACTTTGGCGTCTAAATTACTCTACAGGTGGCTATACGTAGCTAGTTACTGCTTACACTATAAGACATAAGTACTAAGATTAGCACGTAAGGTCTGTAAGCGCTGATTTGTATATCAATAAACAACAGCAAATTAACATCAAACCAAATAACTATAATTAACAAAAAAAGGTTATTCCTACGCTTAGTTATAGTAGCATTTTAATTTTCTCTTTTTTCGGAATTTTTCATTTATACTTATGGATCTGGAGGGACTGTGACCAAGGGGTGTCAGTCCGCGTTTTACGTTGACACAAAATCTACCGCCTATAGGTGGCATAAACTGTCAGGGTTCACGCAACGCACATTACCTCACGGGTGCGTTCAGAAATATTTATATTTCTAACACCGCATACTAATTTATACTTAGACAATTTAATACCAATACTAATAAATAACCAATAAAAACGTGTTCTTATTTTAATACAAATAATGTGTTTATGCATACATTGTTCCTATTTATATGTGATGTATACATATTGTTGTACCCCCATACGCACCTGACAAAATGGTGACAACCCTAATGTTTATGTCATCTTGACATTTGCATGCTTGACAAGCTAACCGTCAAATGTAGGAAAGAGAGGCTTCTATACTTTAATACTATTAGGTACTTATTCTGTGACATAGTAGAAACTGTTAATCTGTTGTTGTTATCAACAATGTTTGTTTACGTCTAGTAAACACAAATTGCATCAGTTCAGCAAATATTTCCGTGGTTATACAACGAGTTCAACTTTCTTCGTTGTCGAAAGCGATTGTTGAACCAGAGCACCGTCTCGGCTGATTGACTCTCCGGTATGCTTTTTCAACAGACATTAAAAAGTGGGGGTTTTAATTAGACTTTTTTGTGTATTACGCGGTCACTTTGTCAATTATAAATTAATTATTTTTGTCTTAAAGAAGATAATCAAGGTGCCATTGGATCCTATTCTGAATTTTACTTACGAATGAAAGGCAGTTTACTATTTTGTACCATTTGGTGTCGAAACTCTTGGTCCATGGGGTCCCAGCGCGAGCAAGTTTTTCGTAGAAATCGCGAAACCCTGATGGTTGACGTTACTGGTGACAGAGCTGGTGGTTTCCTCGCACAACGTATCAGCATTGCGAAAGTGAGATTATCACGTTCAAAATGGCGGTTTGTTTACATTGTTTGCAATTTGATGGCGATTTTAGGTCGGTGGGACAACATGGTCCTCTCATTGGTGCCTCTAGTTGTACTTATTAACTCAATGCTCACTGTGACGGTCGAGCGACGCGTGACGTCCCGGCGTGCCGGTCGGGTGCCGGTGGTGGCGGCCGCACCGACGGCGTTACGCGGAACACCTCGGTTCCGGTATGGTCTTACGTGAAAGTAATAGTGGATATATAAACATCCATTATTAATGATACTACATTTTTAGCTTAAGAGTCGTTACGCCTTTGAAAAATCTTTTAACTCAAATCATGACGAAGCTATAGAGGGTGTAACAAAAGTACTGAACGATACTTCAACAGCTGATAAGGTCAATGTCCCTGAGTACCATGCCAGTGAAAAAATTTCGGGTTTGGAAAAAAAAACTCCATACAAAGTTTTTTTTTTACACCCTGAAGGTAATTTTAACCTACTCTTCAATATAAATAATTCTTAATTTTAGGTACTTAGTAAAAGATCCAAAACTTGAATTAATTTCGTATTTGTGGAAAATTAGCTGCAACTGATTTTTGGATCCAGATATCTCAATAAAAATTCACTAAAATACATATAATACTGCCTTGTTCTGAATCCAAAGTTGCAAGTTATAGTTGTTTGCATTGTTATTGTAAGCATCCGTGTTAAGTAGTACACATTTTTTTACCCGCAAACTTTTTAAAGCCAAAACTTACCTTACTACAGTCTACTATCTATGGCACACCGCACGAAACCATAAATATTGCGGTCTGTACTTTAGGTACACTTCGTGATTTATTAGCCTCCTGGGAATAGCTCTTACATTTAACGATATTTTTATTCCTTTTACCGACCTCAGTCAGTTACTAGCGAGTTGGTGGCTTAGTGGTCAGAACGTGCGACATTCAATCCGAATGTCGTAGGTTTATACCCCGGTTCGCACCAATGAGTTTTTCGAAATATTTGATATTTACCAATCGCTTTTCGGCGAAGGACATCGTGAGGGATTCGGAGTAATCCCAATAACGCCTAGTTTACCCTCTGGGCTGGAAGGTCAGATGGCAGTCGCTTTCGTAAAACTAGCGCCTACGCCAAATCTTAGCCGTGGCATAAGCCTGGAAAACATTAGGATAAAGAGAAAAAAAGTCAGCTACTAGCGAAAGCTTGAAAACTCTTTCAATCCCAAAGGGCCTGCGGCATTAATCCTATAAAGTTATGTATGTATGTATGTATGTAAACTCTTTATTGTACAAAACACAGAAAAATTAAAATTTACAAAAGGAAAACAGTAAGTACAAAGGCGAACTTATCCCTTTAAGGGATCTCTTCCAGTTAACCTTTGAGTAGATGAGAGAAAAAATGAAAAGAGGTAGACAAATACACCTAATGTACAACAACGTACCAGATAAATAATAATATAAACTATATATATATATTTCCAAAATACAAAGGAAAAGTATATATATCACACTAACAAAGAAATGTGAGACTACACTAATAAAAAAAAATAAAAAAAAAATACCTAAATAAATAAATAAACAGAGTATACAGATAAACAAAGAGATAACAGCAACCAATCACACAGAAACAGGTTACAGTTATCCTATAAACGTTTTACAGACTATAAGACAAAAGTGTCTTATAGCTTAACACGTTCGCTGACAGTGGCGCAGTTAAGGATCGTTAAGCCTTACCCCGCCTGTCGACGTACTGTCACCGAACGCGTTAAATCGTAGATGCATTCGATCAAGCAGTTTCTATTGAAAAAGTCACGTGATATCTGAGGGCTCCGTCCCGTCCTAGTGTAAGTTATTCTTAACTCGATTCGTTTTTATGACGAGGGTGACATAGGATAGGCTATATTTCCTGCCGGCTTCCCTTGTATGAGCCAATCTAGCACATTTATTCTTAACGATCAAAAAAAGAGGTCATATACCAGCTCCGGCTTGCCTCTTCGCCACTGGTAAAGAAAAAGGGATGCAATGACGAAAAACTCTTGAAGTCGCGATAATATTTGTAGCTGTCATTATAAATGAAATAATTAATAGTTTCCATTATTTTTTTAACGCGACTGAATCTTCTCTTGATCTACTCGTAATACCTATAGGTGACTAGTTAACTACTCATTTAGAACTGGAAACAGGGGTGCCTGCCGTTTTACCAAAAAGACTTTGGTCAAATTTCATTACCCAAACAAATTTTAGCAAATGTTTTATTCGTCAATGCTATCTTTGGCAAGTTTACAATACGCATATTTTCATTTGGTCAAATTTTCTTTAAGCAGAATATTACTACGAAAATTAACATTTAAGCATTTGGTCATATGCTAAATGTTTTATTAAGGCAAAACAAAAATACACAAAAAAGCATTTAGTCAAATTACTTGTTACGACAAAACATTATAAGGACAAAAATTGGAGTTTTAGTGTAAAATAATTTTGCCAAAATAAAATTAACAAAAACAAATAATAACAAGGTTAATAAATAAAATAAAAAAATAAATATAAATAAATATAGAAAGGACCCTACAGAAAACGAACAGCTTTTACAGTAGGTTTAGGTTAGGTTAGAACTGCGACCCCACAGAAAACGAACAGCTTTTCCAGTAGGTTTAGGTTAGGTTAGAACTGCGACCCCACAGAAAACGAACGGCTTTTAAAGTAGGTTTAGGTTAGGTTAGAACTGCGACCCCACAGAAAACGAATGGCTTTTACAGTAGGTTTAGGTTAGGTTAGAACTGCGACCCCACAGAAAACGAACGGCTTTTCCAGTAGGTTTAGGTTAGGTTAGAACTGCGACCCCACAGAAAACGAACGGCTTTTCCAGTAGGTTTAGGTTAGGTTAGAACTGCGACTCCACAGAAAACGAACGGCTTTTAAAGTAGGTTTAGGTTAGGTTAGAACTGCGACCCCACAGAAAACGAATGGCTTTTAAAGTAGGTTTAGGTTAGGTTAGAACTGCGACCCCACAGAAAACGAACGGCTTTTAAAGTAGGTTTAGGTTAGGTTAGAACTGCGATCTCACAGAAATCGTAAATCATAAATAAAAAAATCGTAAATAGTAAACATTACACATAAACAAATTGTTTTTCACCTCAGCAGCTCGAAAAGGCTTACTTTGATATGCGAAACCAGTGAGCAAAATGCGATTTTGCTGCGAGCGTGAGGAAAATAAACGTCAGATTGACAATGTTCAGTCAAGACATGCAACTTTTTTATTAAATGGCATCCTGGCCCATTCAGCCAGATGAGGCCAATTTTCTAACAATGAGAACTACCGCGAGTGAATTTGCCGCTAGGGGCGCTAGTGGAACGTGGGTCCTATGTAAAGAGGTTATATGTCATTTTCAGTACATTTCTCATTAGTTTTTAATTTAAGTCGTGCTTATTTCGAAAATATGCACTTTTAGAGGAATCATTACATATAAATATATTAAATACTAAAAAAATATTACTTTGGCTATAAAATAAGCTTTAAATTGAAAGTGTAAAATAACACAGCCCTAATTTAACGTAAATTTAGAGGTTATATAAAATAGTTAGAATTGAATGTACCTCTTTTAACATGGACATTAATGAAAAATAATCAATTCTAATATTGGTTTCGCGCCATACTACGAGTAACTCATACTAATGGCGCTTGACAAGGACCCACGCAGGAGTGGCGCCGCCTGGTGAGCAAAAATACGGTAGTCCTCATTAGATTATATCGTTCATACAATCACATCAAAGCCAATTTGATTGACCTGTCTGTACGGACATGTCTAGACGGTGCGTTTTGTCGGGCCCGTCCCGTCGTACCCTACTATGTAATACAGGAATAGGCAATGTGAATTGAAGGAAGTGTACGAAGGACGATGGCAGTGACGGCTTGCGATAAATCGCCCCGTGTAATATCATGTTTAAACAGAGCCAGAACCACGTTCAAAAACTCGTACGTTTTATTTTTAAATATCTCTCACTTTAAAATTTTATGATTTTTATTTTATATTTATAAGTATAATATTAACCATTTGTTGATTCACGTTTCCTCACGTGTAAATCTGTAGTAAAATAATTTCTACAATTTACCATTTACGTTGTTGTGAACGATATCTAGTATCCGAACGCGATTAAAAATAATAAAGTGCTTCGGCTGTCATCCTCAATTTGAAAATTTCCTCAATAGCTTCTCTTTTGAATTGCTTTAAAGATAAAAGTTATCTGAACTGAAAACATAAGTGATACTAGTAGTGATAGTGATGAAGCTACGGCAACACCCGAAGAATTGAAAGAAGCGGTCAAAAACGCCGAATTAAGTTTCCTCCCGGCCAAATCGCGGGTAAAGGTAATACTTTGTTGGTTGTTAATAAGGTCGCAAATGCCATAAAGATTCATTTGAAATCTAACCTCATGTTCTTAAATTTAGTAAGAGGTAATATTTTGTATTCTTAAATTAATAAAGTAGTATTCTAAAATTAATAAAGCCTTCCTGTCCGTTCATTTTGGTTTTAATTTATTTTTCTTCCTGCTGAGGTGAAAAGTTGTATGTTCAACTCGAGACCAAAGTTATTTGCATCTCGTGCCTTTGAGTCCTTCACTACGCTCAAGATTCTAAATTAGAATCTTTCGCTTGCTCAGGACTCAAAATTGGCACTCAGAACAAATACGAACTTTGCTCTCTTGTTGTACAAATAACTATTATTAAACATCCATTTACCTGTTTAGAATTTGCCCCAAGTGGAAAAAACACCCTTGCAAAAAAACCCTTTCATAATTGGACCTTATGCTTGAGATTGCTGCCTTCTCAAAATCTAATATACAGATTTTTGGCGTCATGTCAATCTCATTTTCATATCCATATTGTATTATTAATAATAAATATATGGACAACCGACTAAATAGAAATGCTAAATGGAATGTTGACGATATAAGTCATTTGCCTTATTTTTATTAGCGTAACACATGTTTTGCCAACTGAAACATTTTACTTAATAAAAATTGGTCAAAACACTAGTTGGTAAGTGATTCATTGCCTTAACATTATTAAACTAAATAAAACATTTGCGTAAAAATTTTTTGGGAAAAATAATATTGGCAAATCTTTATTTGGCAAATGAAATTTTGGGAAACATTTTTTGGGATCTGAAATTTTGGCAATTTCTTTTTGGTAAAACATTAGTAACCCCTGGAAACAGATGTAAATTCAACCATTTAAATAAATATCTGTCCCTGAAATACTCGCTCAATACAATAACTAAAATGCAACCAGAAGTTAATCCACATTATATCCTTGTTTATAATACGGCTGAATACATCTGGCTGCTAGTTACAGAGATATTATTGCGTAATACGTATTATTCCAGTTGACCGCACACAGCCGTAATGCTCATAATAAACCCACCCATTACTGCTCACATCAGCGATGGTAGTAGACAAACAGAAATATACCATAAAACTGTGTATACAAAATATCTGTATCTGTTTGGATGATGAATTTTGACACTGATCTAAATAACTAAATTGGGGTGTGACCGTAATCGTGTACAAATTAGAATATTTTTTCGAGGCATCGGAGATTGAATACGTCAAAATAAAAATAATTACTAACACCCACAAGCTGTTAACAAGACAAAAACAAAGACACAAGACAAAAATTTCGTGTTCAGCTGAAATGTTTTCTTTCCCGTGGTCAATAGTTACCAGCTGGTGGATATGTGGTTATGATTTCCATAAAACAGGTCGATAGAAAATAGCATTTCATCTCCATAGTCTTTAGGGTAGGAAATACCTGAGCATCGGAAAGTTTTGACCCAATTAGGACCCGTTTTGGAAAATAAACGCGATGTTTTCGACATTGTCGGTAGTCAATGCGACGCTACCGCCATGTTGGTTCATGTTGAAACCAATATTATCATAATATTCTCCCCACAAACTAGGGTTCAATATATAGAATTACTAAGCGAAATGAGCTTTGGTTATTCCAGCACTTATGCCTAGACGAATACGCGGAAGAAGCTATATTTATTCATGCATTATTTATTCCAAATGCTTAATATCTATCACTATTACATCGCGTAGTGACTAAATGGTTTAAATCTCGTTACTCATAATAGTTACATAAAATATTCACAATAGTTTGTCGCAAAAAGCCGCGGGTTCGACGTCCGTACAGGGTCACGCGCAATGCTACGGTCGTCTATTACATACTATAATTACCTTACCAGTTGTATACCTTATTACAGTCACATAAGGTTTATTTATGGTCAGGTTGTTAGTATAACGCAGTCGAGCATGGTATAGCTTGACTAACTTTTAAAGAATGTTTACATCTAACTTTTGTAAAGCCCAATGTACTATTTTTAGAACAACAAACAAAACCATACTGGTTCTCAATCATTTTATAGAGCCTACATAATAAGGTTACTTAATAATGTGTAACATTTTATTGAAATTCGTATAGCCTTAAAATAAAGCGGAAAGTAGAAAATACCATGAAAATAAAGATCACTTATCAATATATGATCTATATATTATATGTCCGATCAAGAAATTTGATTTATGTAGGTACCAGTTCTCCTTAGCGTGCCAGTGAAGGTTTGTAACTAAATCCATACAGCCGTTTCCACGTGATGATCGAAAAAATAAACAGGCAGACAGACAAACATACGTTCTAAAAATCATTGAAATGTGTTCTGTTATCAATCCTAAGAGCTTGTAACTATTTTTTTTAAATATCCTTCAAATAGGTTTTTGACCCTACTTTACTTAATTATATGTACAGATAGATTTAGAAAAGGTCAGTGACAATGTCACGACTGTACATAGTTCAACAACGTTTTCATAACGAATCAAGTAAACCGCGGTCTTTACCAATTCAAAAGAATACTTTTTGGATTTTTATTCTGCTGTAGTAGTTCTAACCTTCGAAGAAAAAAGTCAAGTTTTATAAATTGTAGTTTGTTGTATAAAATATAGCCTATAAAACGAAATGAAGTAGGTTTAAATACCTATCCAACGACCTAACTCTCAGCTGTGTTGGTTTTGGACCCAAGCTCCGTTCAAAGTTGGTCGTGGGCCTTTGCTTATTAGTCTTAACTGACCAAAGCATAAAATAAAGATCATAAGCTAAAACTCCGATTTCATTCAAGACCAAATCCTAACCTCCCTTTCTCACTTTTCCTTTGTATTTGTGCATGTTTTAATAAAAAAACGCAAGATGAAATACTTAATTTGCTAATTTTTAATCAAATAATATAACAAAGTTATCATTTTCAATTAATTTGAAGGAATATAAAAGAAAAGGGAAAGAATAAGGTTAGTTGTTCTATTTTCAAATAACAAATGGGAGTATAAGTATGGTGCTGAGTATAACGGCCGTATTATCGTGGTTGATTAAATGTTGTGCGACAAAGCTTTAGAAACATTCGTACGTCCGTATACCCAATTGAACTTAAATCAATTGATTAAGCCAATCATTTTAAAGGACGTGCTTTTGGACTTCATAATGTATTATTGACATTGTACGTCTCAATTTAAGATTTATATACGTAGTTCCATCAGTAGCCTACAATTCCTCATTGCATGGTCATAATGATTTCAATGACATAAACTATAGTTTGATACATATTTATCGCTAAGCAATAATTCCATATTGATTTTATTAGAACACTAAATTAGCTATGAATTTAATATGATGCTTATCGGATTCACTAACGTCGTTATCGGATTTTCATTAGATTATGTATAATTTCCTGGCCTCGTGCATTTTCCATTTAACTAGGCGTTATAATACAATAGGACCCACTATATGGTATGGTCGAATTAAAGAAAAAGTGGAAAACTTCGCTACCTCGGAAGACTTTGAACTCGCGACTCTTGGATACCAGCCAGCCACTCTACCCGCTGAGCTACCAAGAATTTCCCGTCGAATATTTCCACCATTTTTTTATATGCCGTAAGGAGCGCCATTGTTTCTTTGTTTTTTAATTCAAACGGTTTAGTACTACTACGTTTACAACGGTATCTGCTTAATACAAGATTAAAAGTGACCTTATCGATACAGAGAATTTATACTAAGAATATATGTTTATCACGTAAACATACCTAAAGGTACATACATAATATCTAAGTACTTCGTGATACTTAACTTGCAAAGACCCAGAGACTAACTCTTTTTTAGCATATTGTCTCACGACCCTGACCTTAAGGTCATTCTCAGAACCAAAATAGCATAAAAACAAACGTTTCAAGCGTACATGCTCCTTATAAATACCATTTAGTCTTAAACTAGATCAAAACGTTTTATGAACCTTAAAGAGTTAAAAAGAAGAGACCTTATATCGTTAACGATAAGGTTTATAATCAAGCGAGCGGAGAAAAGGTATCGTTCCAAAATGGTACTTCATTTTGTTTAAAGTACTCTTCGCGGTAATGTTTACCTATTTAGACGTTCTTCAAGATGCTTCACATACCCGGTTTGATATGACCAGTATAAAGGTGATATTTGTAGCACAGGATATAAAGATTTGATATTTATACTTAACATACATACATAAACTCACGGGTATTCTAAAAAGTTGTAGGTAGAGTAGTATGAAACTGCGCAGTTTCAGTGCCAGTACTAGCGATTATGGGATCTTATGGAATCTTAAAGCGAGTATTACTCTAGAGCTGACAAAGTCTCTTCGAAACAAAGGAAAAGGGGAAAAATTCATGACTCGGGACTTGAACCCGCGACTTTGAGATACCAGCTTATCGCTCTTCCAACTGAGCTACCGAGACCACAGTCTTCCCAAGGTCGGTCACGGTCCCAGCCGAGGTGATGAATTTTTCCCCTTTTCCTTTGTTTCTGAGAGATTTGATGTCCATGCGCAGACGTTCTGCTTAAAAACAATAGTTAAATACTGATAAGACTGAACGGGATGGTCTTATGGGACATTCTATAGGTGGGCAGTGAAAGCTTTATTATCTAGATGCAACAACATGGGAAAAACCTGACTAAATTACGTAGACGTCGGTAAATAAGGTAAATAAGTAAATTCGCGTTAGACCTGTTTGATAATTATGTTTAAATAAATTACGTAGTAATAAAAATCTTGCGCACACGCGTACTTTCGAGGCTCTGATGTTTATCTATGGTCGCTGTCAGATTTATTTTACCACAGATAAAATATTAATGAATTATGTCTTGGACCACATACTATAAATAGGTACGTCAGCATAACGCCAAGACATTACGTCCTGTCAAAAGCAGTGAATCCGCTTTAGAGTCCGTCTGTGCTAAGTTTCCTAGATTTTGATAGCACAGATTGTGAAAGTGTTAAGTAAACGTCATAATTTCTTAGAAGTTTGACGTTTAAAATGACACTTTAAAGATTGTCAGTTCAGTTGCTTGGAAAAGATAATGTGATTTGACTCTATTTTAACCGTAACTGTCACAAGAATATCAATAAAGAGTACCTACAACTCTGGACTTCCGGTTGATGTCCAAGATGGCGAGGACGCGTCGGGAGTAGTTCTTTGTTTTTTGTTTGTTAAAAGTTGTTTAGTGCGTAATATTGGTGGCTTATTATACAGTGAACTAACAAGCAAGCATGCAGATAATGAAGAAATAGTCTTGACACCTGTCGTACCACTCTTGGGACCATCACCCGGTTGTCCGCGCCACGTGCTATTTGAAATCAGCTACCATTTTAAATAGCAAGGCTTCTCACCGTACAAAGTCTCGCCCAAAGAGCGAATTTATTTATTATAACCGTACAATAGTTAATACTTAACTTTGACACTGGCGAAATTGTCCTGCATTGGACAGAAGCCATTTATTTTAAAGAACTGAACTGAACCTACAACTCTTTAAATATTATTTTTGTTTTTGTTTAACTTATTAATAGGCTGGCATTATATTAAGGCTGGAATTTTAACGGCCTCCTAGCCTGACCCTGCCTACGAATCAGGAGGTTCCGGGTTCGAATCCTGGTAAGGACATTTATTTTTGTGTTTATCACGAATATTTGTTCCTGAGCTATGGATGTTTTGTATGTATTTAAGTTTTTATATGCATCTATTATATATATCGTCGTCTAGTACCCACATCACAAGCCTTATTGAGATTACCGTGGGACTAGGTCGATTTGTGTAAAATTGTCCCGTAATTTTATTTATTATTTTATATTTTAGTATTGAATTAGATTTCAGATTCTGTGCCACCGATCTATGATAATAGCCGGGGATCTATTTACCCTGGTTTCATGTGAGGCCATCTGAAAGTTGTGAATAGCAGAGCGGAGGTATTTGCTGTTTTTTGTTTTATTTAAACGCGTAAAGAGGTTATGCTTTTCGCGTGTCGTTTTAATTTAAAATGTTGTTTAAACATTATGGAGGAATTTATGCTTTGCCGTCAAGCTACAATAGCGTTTTGAAATGTTTTAATTGTAAGAATATGTACCACCATAAATAGTTTTTTAACATGTCAATAACGCAACAATACCCGTGTGGTGTTAGTTAAGAATTTCACCACCCTTCTGTTGTGAGTGTGGTAGTGGGTTGGGGGAAATGGGTTCAAGTTTGCTGTGAACGATGGGCTAGCTAATCAGAGATGGGCAAAATTTATTCGAATGAGGAATGACGAATAAGCATAACCAAATAATTCGCAAATGACGAATAAAATTATCTTTTTTTTTTTTAATTATCAGATGATCATTCTTATTCGAATGAATTATGCGACAAATAATTTATTCGTCGAATAAATTTCCACGAATGATTGGTTAGCACTGAACACAAGTTGCTGAAACACTTTTTTTATAAGTAAGTATTGCTAATGATGATTTTTACCTTTACGTGTCTCATTTAAATTAATGTTTCATATAAGGCTATTATAACTTTAACGCAAAGCATAAATCATCATTAGGAATACTGTTTTTATAGACACGTAATACTCAACTTAAGGTACACTTAAGCTTACTTAGAATTGCGAACATAAAACGAAATGCGTGGAAATTCATTTGACGAATATTAAATTGCAACGGTTAACACTCACGTATTTTTATCACAATAGGCGTGACTTGTTTCGACCGCATCGGGCAGCCATCGTCGGACAGACAGAGTGGTGTTGTCACCTTCGCGGCTCGGGGATCACTGCCCGAGACCGACGTATAACAGCGACCCTAGGTCGCTAAGTCGCTATTATATTAAATTATATGATATTTCTAATTTCCAACCCTAGAGTTGTGCGGTGGTGAGGGGGGCCGAGAGTCATTTGTTTTTGCGTAGTGTTCATAACTTTGATCGTGTGATATTGACATTTTGTATGGGAATTAGATGTCTGAGATTTTCAATGGCTGGTATCACAGCCTGTATAATTCGTAGTAGGGTTTACGAGTACAGGTCACCTTACATTGGCGCTGCATGCGCATTGCGCGGTGAACCGACGCGCGCGCAGGTTCATCGCCCCCGTGGCCCTGGCGCAGATCAGAGACGAGGATGCGGTCGCATTGTACGGGGTTGTAATTTTAGTAGTTTGTTGACCATACCACAGTGGTTCGCCTCGAACGTAAATTCGCCTACTATATCTCGCCAACCCGTGACCAAAATGGTTTATGCGTATTCCCGTCAAATTTCACGACTGTTCGATCAACGATACTCAAGTTATCGTAAAGGTGGCACTTCACTGCAGTATGCGGGTTCGCGTATTTGCTGGGTTTGGCCGAATAGACGATGTGTGGAGGGCTTATTCGCCTATATTCGTGAATAATTGCTCGAACATCCCGAACACCCAATTGCCAAACTCGCCTGGTGGCACAAGTGTGTCGTATTCGTGGTGTTCGGACTCCAACACGAATATTTGGCGAACAAGCCGAACACGCAACGCGAACCCCAAACTTGCAGTGAAGTGCGAGCATAAAACATCACAAATCACTTGTTTTGCTCGCACACTTGCCTATTTGAACATATGTTTAAAAAAAACTGTTTATTTCAGTAAGTATGTATTACATTTTTCTTATAACCAGGACCTTAATCTTAATATTAAAGATTATTGTGTGGGGCCTCGATTACAAAGCTGAGTAGCTCACACTTATGAATTATAGGTATTATGTTATGTAGTTCTTACTTAATTATTATTATTTTTATATATTGGATCAGCCTGGGAGCTTGGAGCATGAGTTACTATGTAGGTGCCTATAAACCGAATGTCATTCGACTTTCAGGACTATGTAAACAAACGGCGTAACTTTGATTTATCACTGTTACTCCTTAAAGTTTCACACCACCTCATCAAACGTCATTGAAAACATACACTATTACAATAGCCTTTGTCGTAAAAAGAAAAAATATAGGAAAAATTACTTAATCTTGGAAATTTCATTGAAAATTCAATATGATTTAAAAGTGAGATTATTCCGACAAAATGCAATGACGTTTTTGTTTCTTTTATATTATACATCTACGTTGTCTATGACGTTTAGGGATGTGACTAAAGTTAGTGACATTGTAATGCCGGTACTCACGGTATCTACCTGATATAGGCATTGTGTACACTACACGGTAAGTAAATGAGCAAAGGATCGTAGCGTAAGGTATAATATACTTAAAATTAAATAAATACCTAAATTCAGATGCGGATGCATGCAGTGGAAGAAATGCGTGGATCATGTAATAGGAGAAGAGCATAAAATGAAAAATTTAGACGGCATCATCGATAGGGTATACCGATGATGTAACGCCACCTTTTATAATTAATACTGGTGACTAGTAAAACTTCAAGCACCGATTTTTTCATAAGATTAAACCAATTAAAAATATGAAGATGAGATGTGTTTTACTTTCGGTATTTTAGTAATCGATTTATTTTGACTTAAAATAGCACTTCCCCATCACTAGTAAATTCATCATTCAAAGACAATTTCAATATGGCGGTTTGTTTACACCACGGAAGAATAACTAGCGTGGAAGTAGTACGATAACTGTCAAATGAGAACAGTTTGGAGCGATCTATATTTTGGCAGTGG
The DNA here is from genome assembly GCA_949128165.1 of Lathronympha strigana. Classification (NCBI taxonomy): domain Eukaryota; kingdom Metazoa; phylum Arthropoda; class Insecta; order Lepidoptera; family Tortricidae; genus Lathronympha; species Lathronympha strigana. The sequence goes on along the minus strand of OX421925.1, from coordinate 4,393,255 downwards.
ATTTCTCAAATGTCGTAAGTCTAACTTAATTACGTGCCTCTTACGACATTTGTAAAATCCACCATCAAAATATGCGACCAAGTTAAGTTGTAATGCATTGATACCGACTACCAAATTACAACGATGTGTTTAATTTGGCTGCTTGGACCAATTGCATCAAAAGAGATCAGCAAAACTGTTTTAAACCTACGGAATCGGAGAAATAACAAACATATATACATCTCTTTTTGTCACTTCCTTTACTTGGTAAGGAAGTGAAGGACGAGTTAATTACTTTGATGTTTTCAGTTTTGACGGGAGGCTTGGTTTACACAGTCCTGAAAGTCGATTGACATTCATTTTAAGCAGAATTCGTCTTTGATTTTGATAGTGACCGTGAAAGTGTTAAGTAAACGTCGTAATTTCATACAAGTTTGACCTTGACAATAACATCATCAAGTTTTACAGTTTATTGGCTTGGAGGGGATAACGTGGCACTACATACGAGAAATAGGTATACATAACCCTATACGATTTTAAGCCAACAGGGTATTTTTTTTTATGCTATAGGTGGCAAACGAGCAAACGAATCGCCTGATGGTAAGCGATTAACGTCGTCCATGGACACCCGCAACACCAGAGGTGTCGCAAGTGCGTTGCCGGCCTTTAAGGTGGGAGTACGCTCTTTTCTTGAAGGTTTGAAGGTCGTATCGGTCCGGAAACACCGCTGGCGACAGTTCGTTCCACAGTTTAGCTGTGCGAGGCAGGAAGTTTCGGGAAAAGCGCACAGTTGAGGACTGCCAACCATCTAAATGGTGAGAGTGGAAATATTGTCGCCTACATTACATTATAATTACTATTTTAAACGAGATTATTAAGTTTTCATGTGGATTAATGTATTAAAACAATATTTAGAATATGAGACCACGTTTTATTCGTCTTGCTAATCTCTCACACAAATCTACCTCCATTTATAATAACAGATCCATTTACTATTAATCATTTATGTACCCACATTAAACCTACACAACAGAGATATTTACCATGTACATTTGTTTGTGTGAGCTCTCAAACATGACAATGGCGCTTGTAACAGTGCTGAAATATCGGGAGCTAACAAAAACAAATGGTAGGTTGCTATCATATATACATGGTAAATATATGTTTTTAAATAGTAATTGTAATATATAATCTTTATTCGACCGTCGGCTAAAAAGGTCTTGGGGGCTTACCATGACGTCTTAACGTGATTCAGTTGACGACCTTAACTGAGTCGCTTCCATACAACTGAGCCTAAGCTGAATCTAAACTGATGCGTTAAGACGACATGGTAAGGCCCCTGGTATTAGCTGAACTACGTATAGTTAGGTCTTATTCCTCTTCCTTTTAAACACATCTTAACGCGACCTTCTTTTTTTGTCTCGTTTTTGCCATTGTTCTATGAAGGTTACGCCATTAACTTTAAAACAGAACTAAAACGGCATAACTCGATATATGTGGGAACATCTTAGTGCTTTTAGATATTATGCTGTAATGTGCTCCAGTGTTTATAGTTTTTGCTTGATTTACAATGACGATGTTATGTTACTTTGATAAGTCAAGTAAAAGCATGTAATACAGTCAGCAGAAGCTAAGCGTGCAATGTGAACATAATTATCTTTACACGAAATTATTGTTATGTTAACAATAGTGTGTTAAATCATTTTGAACAGCCCATGCTTAGCTACTTATGTTACTGATTGCAAGAGTTACAGTAAGATTTTATTTAATTAGAATAAATAATAATAAATATTACAGGACATTCTTACACAAACTGACTAAGTCCCGCAGTAAGCTCAAGAAGGCTTGTGTTACGGGTACTCAGACAACGATATATGTAATATAAATATACATAAATACATAGAAAACATCCATGACTCAGGAACAACAGTGTTCATCACACAAATAAATGCCCTTACCGGGATTCGAACCCAGGACCATCGGCTTAGCAGGCAGGGTCACTCCCAACTACGCCAACCGGTCGTCAAAAATTATATTGGAAATGAAATAGACACACAAAGAAATAGACACACAAAGCAAAACAAAAACGTCAAAAAATGTGATTCATAATTACAAGAGAAAATTTCGCATTGACGATGATACAAACGATATATGTTTTGTACAAAAAAGAGCTTACTGACGTAAGCATTAAGTATCAAATTTATGCACAGAACTACCAACACTGTCAAAACTTTATAGGCTGTTGGCACTTAACGAATCGTCACGTTCCAAACGAATACGATACACGATATACGATATTCGGATGCACTTTTATCGGCTGATTGGTATCCAATTCTTTTATCCTATATCTTATATAAAACCAAATTATAAATGGGCATATTTTTATTTTGTTGTCGTTTTTTTTCGCGTCAGATTTGAATGCAATTTGGTGGGTAGGTAGAGTTCCTTATTCTACGCTAGATAGATACAAAATCTCAATGTGCGACAAAAATTTTGTAGTAAATTTTCCACTGAGTTACGAAAATTCCATACGATTTCGTAACTCAGTGGAAAAAATTGTGGGACATACTTGGAAATTGGGTATAATTATCTTGAAGAGAATAATAAATCTACCTACCTACCAAATTTCATTCAAATCTGACGCAAAAAAAAACGACAACAAAATAAAAATCCGCCCAAATAGCATCAAGAATAAGCAGCATAGCTCCTTTATATATTTTTATTTAATTATTTTTCTCTAACTCTAATTGCAAACCTATTGAACTTCCTTATTTCTACAGATTTTTTTGGTTGTAATTGTATTTTCCTTGGACTTTTTTCTTATGAATCGTGTATTATCCGTTTGTTTGTCACTAATAGTATACTTGTTATCTAGGGAAACCTGTAATTGGCCTTACTACTGTTATTGTTAACACAGGATACAATTTTGTATCGCTGTTGGTTTTCTAAATAAATGAAATAAATCTATATGCTATAAGGGAAACTTGAGAAATGGACCTAAATGTTCATCTCATTCTTTAAAAGAAAATGTATATATCGCGTGTAACAGTAACAGTAATGTAACAGACTACAATGCGGCTTGAACAATGTCATTAGCTTCTGAATGTCCCGTGTGGTGACGAAATAATTAGTAATGAAATGAATGTATCAAAAATGTCTTCTAAATGAGCGTCAAGCAATAATAACATAATGAACCCTAATATCTTTATCCTTGCAAAAGCATGTAACATGTAAGCTTATTTTAAGTCTGCTTATTTCATATGTATGAAGTAAGTTAGGTGATTGCTTTGGCTAAAGAAGGTCGTCACATAGGTACCTACATAAATTAAATACTTTTTCACAAAGGTCTTACATTCAACTTGGGATCTTAAGTCGTGACAGAATAAATATCATTTTGGCAGATATGTTTTTTTTTTCATTATAACATAAGTTTCAGAAGATAATGTTAAAAATACAGTTCCGTTAAAGCCTGCTGGCTGGTAATGCTGATCATTCGTTACCTATGGTTTCTGAACGCATTTTACAGCACTAATGGTACTGTTACACATGCTCATTAATAGCATGCTTATTAGCAAGCGGGGAAGTGAAAGGAGCCCCGCTCCCAACCCCTCTTGCTACTAAGCATGCTTATTAGCATGCTAATAAGCACAAAGCATGCTAGTAATGAGCATGTGTAACAGTAGCTTAATGATGTGTGCCGTATGTGCGTTCCTTTTTTTTGTTCGACCATGAGCCAAATCGATCAAGGGGTTACCGAGACATAAGGATCGTGGGTTCGCGTTCGCGCCGAACCACTTTTTTAACTCATTTTATATATAAGTATAACTACAATATGCGTTCGTTTCTAATAAAAGGTACCAGTTTTCCGCTAACCAATAAGGTGCTATTTTTTTTATACTACGACGGTGACAAACAAGCATGCGGCCCGCCTGATGGTAAGCGGTCACCGTAGCCCATGGACGCCTGCAGCTCCAGGGGTGTTACATGCGCGTTGCCGACCCTTTAAAAAAAGGAGGATTCGCTGTGTTGACAGTTAAAGGGGCAAGCTTTGCTCCGTGGGCCCCAGCTGTCAACACAGTGAATCCTCTTGGAGCTCTGGCGACCTTACTCACCAACAGAAACAACACTATGAGTAGGGTCTAGTGTTATTATTAAACTACGGTTTTCTGTAAGGTACTTCCATAAGGTATTCCATAAAGACTCGTTTAAAAATGGACCTAATCAACATGGCGACAAAGTTGTGCCTGTCACCAAAAACTCGCACATATAGTTGCATTTAATACTCAATCGTCGCATAAACTAATGTATTTATGTAACAATAAATTGTCCGTCTGTCAGTCTGTATGAACGCTTGCCAGCGGTTTCATAGTTCCGGTAGTTTAATCATTAATGTTTAAGTTTTACAAGGCAATCGTATTTTCTTAGAATTTGCGTTAAACGGCACTTCGTGGCTTGATATCGGGTTGCGCTATTTCATAAATATATTAAACGACCTGCTAGCCAACGAAGAAGGTTCGAATCCTGGTAAGGGCATTTTATTTTTACTTACTGTTGTATTTTTAGTTTACCTGTAGTAGGTAGTATTATATGGATTGTATTATTCGAAATAAATATTTGAATTTGAATTTGTATTCATGACGTATGTCTGTTCCGAGTTATGGCTGTTTTCTATGTATTAAAGTGTTATCTATAACTATTTATATCTTTTATATATACCGTCTTCTAGTATCTACAGCACAAGCCTTATTGAGGTTACTGCTTGTATTGATTTGTGTTGCAAAATCGCTATAGGTTTACGTCGTTATTCATTAACATCAATCAATCTCCTCGCTAGCTAATTTATCGTAGTGGGTATAGCCAAATCTGTCAATTTGATATTTGTGTTACTTAGATAGGGATAAACTTTAAATAAAGGAGGTTTTTTTTATAATATGGGGGTTGACTTAAATATCATACTCATACGATACGGTAAGTATGTATTGTACAACCTATTCTATATGTCTCCAAAGCATTTTTTTTTATATATTTTTTTTAAATTCAAGTTTGTTCAGTTGTTGGCAAATTTACCAGCTTTACATTGTTTTGAAGTTGTCGTAATTGTTAAAAAATATATTTTTTCAATAAAAAATCATTTATTTCAAATATAACTAACCAAAATATACTTATAGGTACAGTAAGTTACAACCTTAAATTTAAAATAGGCCGTTGAGGCATCGTAAACGATGCTGGCGTCATTTCCTCGTTGTATCGCAATGCTGATACGTTGTGCGAGGAGCCAGCTCTTCGGTCACCAGTTAAAAGTACAAAAAGTAGACGTTTCGCGATTTGATCCTCTAGACCCATTGGACCTAGAGTTTCGACTCCAAATAGTACAAAATGACACTCTTAAAGCTAAATTCGATCCTAAAACTCCACAATTACTACAGACATTAATCAATTTCAGATTTCATCTCATTCCAACCTCACTTAAAAATGCAACCACTAGGTCAACTTAAAAATAAACTTAAACCAAACTTTGTCAAGCTTTTAGCAGTCCACTAATCTATATTCTTTTGCCATTCAAAACTGCACTTTATTTAATAGACTCAGGTCTTATTATCGAAAAAAATGTACAACAATGAGGTAACGGGAACATTTCTGGTTTTGTAGAAAAAAGATAATTCATCATAGACTGATGATTGAAAAGGGGCATAAGATTCTAAAATTACTTTTGTTGTTACGTCATTTTGAAGGTAGATTGGAGATCTTTAAATTACTGTATGGCTTTATGACTCAACGAGTTGAAGAATTGTACTTTTTACGTTTATTGATTGGTTGTAAGTTAAGTGGCTATAAGTGTTTTGTACTGTAAATAATATATCATGCTATACTATACAGTAAATCTGGGCCCAAGAATTAGCCAGATTGACTAGCCGGACCCGATAACTACAAAAAATATATATTAAGGTTATTCAGGTGACTATATGATAATAGTTTCGTCAATAGATAAGTCGTGAAATTCCATTTTTCATTGGGTAACCTATTGCACTTTTTATTGCTTTTATAGTATTTTTTTACTCCAGCACTTCTATCTGCCAATTAGATGACTGACAGCGATATTAAAAAAGTCAGTAGTAAGTTATAACGTTGTCTATGGTATTCCATAAGAACACTGCTCCTATGGATTTTCATACAATAAATGAGCACTGTTGTCGTTTTTTTTTAAATTTCTATAGTGAGCACACCATCTTCCCTATTCTGCCAGGTTTCTAGATTTTGCTTTTTACGCTATTTTCGCTGTCGTAGAAAAACTAGCGTATGCAACAGCTCTTAATTGATTCTTAAAACTCTCGGGTCTATTTTATATATGTTGCATAAACTACAATTCTCTACTGACAAGATTGCTTGCCCAAATATTGTATAAAGTATCTTCTTATTTACTTCCTTACACTTAATTTCTACAAATATAGAATACCAGTTTCCAGTTAAAGGATGACAAAATAAAACAGGATGGGACGATCTGTCAATTTCTATATAAGGAATCACGTGATAGCTCGGAGCCCTCGGAGGTCACGTGACGCTTTCTATAGAAACTGACAGATAGGCCCGGCCCGGTCACACCAGAAGGCCTACCATGAACCACGAACGAAGTTTCACCTCTCTGTCGCACTTGAGTGAGAAATCTCAAGTGCGAAAGGGAGGTATACTTTCGTTCGCGGTTCGTGGTAGGCGCTCTGATCCGTCCTAGTGTCGTCATTAACGCAGCCAAACATCAGGAAGAGGAATGTGGAACATACCTGAAACAAATAAGAAATGTTTAGATATGTGAATAAAACATTGTGCAGGAGCTTAGTAAAAGGTACCACCGACGCTTGGTGATAAAATGATAAGATTTATTTCTAGATGATTTTTTATGGAGTTAGTAACTTATCGGCATGCGACAAAGTGGCATAAAAACAATCACATTTAAGGATGACTCACACAAACACGGGACGGGACGGAGCGGGACGGGAAAATCTGTCAATTTCTATAGAAAGTATCACGTGATAGCTCGAAGCCCTTGGATGCCACGTGCCGCTTTCTATAGAAATGGACAGATTTTCCAGTGCCGCCCCGTCCCGTCCCTTTCTAGTGTAAGTCATCCTTTATGCATCCGCTTAGTAAAAGATACCTATCGCTATATCGACTGTTGATAGATATTTTTTCCAAATGGATGTTCTTATCAACCACCAACAAAAATGATACCTTTAGCTGAACTACGTCACATAAAAAGCGAATACAAACATATCATCCATTAACTTAGTCATCAACTAACTGTAAAATATCGTAAAACCATCAGTAAAATGTTATTAAACTTCCTAATGATCAATTTGCGAAATCCCGTTGCAAACTCGGTTAATTCCATATACCTTACTACATTTGACAAACACACTCGATTATACCACCTCCCTAGTATAAAATGAACCACCACTTCATACAAACTCTACATAAATGAGGGTCACACTTTAACTGGGCGATATGGCCCGGAAGTGGTGAATATTGCCCTTAGCCTCGCTTAATCTCGTTAGGCCCTCGGGGTCCCGCAAAGGCCAATAAGAGCACATTTAATAGGGATCCTCAGTAGCTAAGCATGTTCTCACTAAAACCAGATTTGTTGAAATTGGATGTGACAATACCTATGTAAACATTACATTAGTTAAAGTCCTATTTTATAAACTTGACCGAAGAGCTGGTGGCTTCCTCGCACAACGTATTTATCAGCATTGCGATACAACGAGGAAATGCCGCCAGCATCCTAGGTACAATGCCTCAAGGACCTACTTTAGATTTAAGGTAGGTAGAGGTAGGTAGTTAGTAAGTTACACTTACTGTATATATTTCGAAAATAAATGTTTCTTTTTTATAAACTTTATGGATTACGAATTTATCTCATAAAGTACACATACATTATATTTCAATTATAAATGGTTTAATTATATAATTTAAACTTTCGTGAGTGATACTGATATTAAATTGCAACGGTTAACACTCACGTATTTTTATTACAATACTCGTGACATGTTTAGACTGCATCGGGCAGTCATCGTCGGACAGACAGAGTGGTGTTGTCACCTTCGCGGCTCGGGCATCACTGACACACAATGAATGAATGTGCAATGTCACATGATGTTTTTACTAGTACTAAGCTAACATATAAGGCTTCAAACTAAGCTACTCATGACAAAGTTACAAACGAAATCGTGGGAAAACACGAATCCTATTCAAATATAATATACACCTTTTAAATTAATATAATCGTTTCTACTTAGTTATTACGTCAAACTCCCACGCTAGTTGTCTATTTCACTCGCACTCGAAAAATATATAGAGGAGTAATAAAGAGGGTTAAGGACAATTCCTTGGGAAGTGTTTGTCTTTTATATTGTTTCCTGATTGAGAACTTTTGCGATTGTTTTTTTTTAGTAAAAGGGACTTTGTTGGTTGCCGATAAGACGTTAGTGCCATAAAGACTCGTTTAAAAATGGACCTTATCAACTAGCACCAAAGTACCTTACTAACAAGCACATTTATTCCAAAATCAAAGAGCGAGTTTATGTTTTGCATTAATTTTCCTCTAAGAACCGGTAAAAGATATACTCCAGCTGTGAAATAAGTGTTGTTTCTCTATCGCGCTTGCATTGAAATTATATATGTGAGAGAGACAGAGATATCTTCATTCGAGTATAGTACCGTCTTGTTAAAATATATGTTGGTTTTTTGTAAAATGTAACACTTTGTCGCTTGTTGAATAAGTTCATTTCTAAACCAATCTCTATGGGATAAGCGCCTTATCGGCAACCGACAGTTAGTTCCTTTTACTAAAACGAGCAGCATATATAATTGTTTTCTAGCAAGAGGTACCAGTTTCCCATGAGTTTTATATAGAAATGAACTTTATCAATAAGCGACAATGTGGTACCTGGTACCTAATACTTAATGTTTGTAGGTCTTTCATCTAACTTGGCGACAAAGTGACACTATCCCAAGATTTAGGTGTTTTTGCGAAAGCACTTTATAGCTATACTTCATACTAACTACTATATAGCATACATCTTTGATGTTAACCAGCTCATGTTAATAAAATCTATAAGCGACTTAATAAAATATTTAGACTGACAGCAACAGATGCGTTAACCGCCAAGCCATTTTGAACCTAATTCCTTATATCAAGGTTTGCAATATAGAGTTGATCTGATATTCATACTCTGAGTGTCCCGGAGTGTTAAAAATCCATGGATGGGCCTTGATGGAATAATTTAGTGGGTTAGGCTTTGGGATGGTGATAATGTTGAAAAAGGATTGGTCTAGATCTTGCAGAACAAATTGTGTATGAAGTGCCTTTTATACGGTCACCAACACAGCTCCCTAGGGTCCTAGGTGACTATGGTCTTGGCCGGTACTGTAACCGCCGGGTACATGGTTGGTAACATTGTCGGAAGCCTCGTCGCCGACAACGTAGATGTTAAAGATATTGGACAATGGTTTAGGTTCCTTGTAAACCTTTGAAATAATCTCAACTCAAATTATGTGTAAAGTACAGGGTAACCAAATTTTTATCCTTTAAATTTTACTGTATGAAATTTTAAAATGATAAAGTATGTATTTAAAAATATGTTTTTGAGGAATTTCACATATAACAATAAATTTACTTAATCTGTAGCAAATGTCATTTTTTTTTCAATTTTGCCACGATATCGGCATTATCGCATTAGCTTTGTTTCAGAAACTAGAATTCTCCTCCTAAATTTATCGGTTGGTCTCAAAGACAAGCTTCTATTCCCAAACAAAAAAATACGTAGATATGGAGATCACATATAAAAAAATTGAAACTCAATTCATTAACTCTACGATTGAACGAATTAGGTATCTGCTTTAACACGTGCGCAAAGTATCCGCGAATAAACCGGGGACTGAATGAAAAGAGTTAATAAAAGAACCACTAATTGTTTACACAAGCGAGATTCATTATAAACACGCGTGTTTACACGAGCTTCTTCGAATAACATCTCGTATCTAAACATTTTATATATTCTAGTGGCCGCGTGGAAACGAATAACACGTGTGTTGTTAAATAAATTCTATAAATCGAGAAAATCTATGTATCTTCTTAACAAGCGTTCAAATTTTTTTTAATACTACGACGGTGGCAAAGTAGCATACGGCCCGCGTGATAGTAAGCGGTCATCGTAGTCTATGGACGCCTGCAACTCCAGGGGTGTTACATGCGCGTTGCCGACCGTTTTAAAAAAGGAGGATTCGCTGTGTTGACAGCTAAAGGGGGAAGCTTTCCTCCGTGGGTCCCCCCAGCTGTCAACACAGTGAATCCTCTTGGAGCCCTGGCGACCTTACTCACCAACAGAAACACAACACTATGAGTAGGGTCTAGTGACTCTAGTGTTATTAAACTGCGGTTTTCTGTAAGGTGGAGGTACTTCCCCAGATGGGCTCTGCCCCAGATTTGAGCGAGACGACATTCAATTTAAGGACTCACAGTGTCACAGTAGACTGGGCCGTGCACGATCTGTCAGTTTCTACAGAAAGTGTCACGTGACGTCCGAGGGCTCAGGGCTATCACGTGAGGCTTCCTATAGAAATTGACAGATCCCTGCCCGGTCTACACAGTAAGTACTAGACTGAGTCATTCTTGTTGGAAGTATAACGCTGGACATCTACAGGGTGTAATCGTTAAGTGTTTACAGGCCATAATTCCGTAAATATAGCAGATATCAGAAAACTTCTAACTGATATCGAAAGTACGTTACCCAACGAGTAAAATTACAATAATAACATTTTCTAAATAGATAAAGTAATATTAAAAATACTAAGTTAAAACGCTCCCATACATTTAGTATGACGACTTACAGCCTTAAAGAATGTCGGGTGTTGTAAGAGATAAAACTGTTAGAGATTCGTTATTCGTACGAATATTGTAATAAAATAATAATACTACCGTTTATGAAATACTTAATTTAACATTTATTCTTAAATGAAAAAATAAACTAGTCTTTGAATGAACGGTTACCTACTAAATGTATGGAAGGGTTTGAAGTTAATATTTGGGATATTTCTGCTTTTATTTCAAAAACGTTATTAGTGTAATTTTACTCGTTGGGTAACGTACTTTCGATATCAGTTAGAAGTTTTCTGATATCTGCTATATTTACGGAATTATGGCCTGTAAACACTTAACGATTACACCCTGTATAAAAGTTTGAATTTGAGTTTATCAAGGCCCGTATTCTTTCCTGTTGTTTCACTATGATTTTCTATTTTGTAAACATATATGTCATAATGTACAATTTATTATAATATATACAATATTTACATATAATATCTCACTGCGTTATCACTCTACTCTGCCCACATTTCTCTATGCAGTTTTTAAGATGCATCGCCTAGAGTCTTTTCTGTTTTCCCTAAAGTTGATTGGTAGAGAATACCCTATGGCATTAAGTCGCTTTTTGTACGATGAGTTTTTTTGTGCAATAAAGATTAAATAAATAAATAAATATAGGAGGCAATAGTTACGTTAGGAAAGATTAAGTTTAACAGCAGGAGATTTTTTTTAAGAAGAAACGTCTATGAACTATACCATATTTCATAGAAAGAAAGAAAAATGGAACTCGAACTCGTGACTCTGTGATACACGCCCATCGCTCAAACACTGACAAATTGCCTCTTATGCTAAAAACAAGCACAAATGTGCGTATTTTTAGGGTATTACCACTCTGTTGCTTGTTGATAATTTTTAAATCTTTATGGTACCTTATTGGCTAGCGACAAAGTGGTACCTAAAAACGATCACAAATAAATAAATATTATAGGGCATTCTTACACAAATTGAAGTCCCGCAGTAAGTTCAAGAAGGCTTGTGTTGTACTTAGACAACGATATATATAAGTAATGTACAAATACATAGAAATCATCCATGACTAAGGAACAAATATCTGTGTTCATCACAGAAATAAATGCCCTTACCGGGATTCGAACCCAAAACCATCGGCTTAGCAGGCAGGGTCAGTACCAACACTACCAACTACGCCAACCGGTCGTCAAAATAGTCATCAGATTAGATATATATTACTGATTGATAAACTTTCGCACTGATCTCTCGTTATTCGATTTGCCGTGAGCATTGGATACACTATTGGATACGTGCAGTGCACTACAGCCGGGACAGGGTGGACGGACTAGATCGCGACGTTGCCGCTCTTCGCAAACAAACTCCTGCGCAGGGCGGTGCTAGGGTTATCACTACATGGCGACATCAATGGCATCAGTTTTTTTTATCAATCTGCCTAAGTAATTAGTACTCAGTAAACTGATGACCGATGTGGAAGGAAGGCTTGGCTCCTCCATAAAAAAAATCAATTGACCTACCTGTCAGATATAAGTATTTTTTGTCTGTAATTTTTTACAATAATTGGTTGAGATTGTTGATGTAGCGTTTTTGACCAATGTGAAACGGAGATGTTTCACACTTGCTCGGTTGATTATTTTTTATGTGTTCCGGACCTTTCGGAGGCGTACGCGGAGCCGAAGCCAACACGAAGACCCTTTCGACAATTTACTGAAATATAAGGGGTACACCGAGCGGATGTTGCCTGCCCGCTTCCAAACCTTTATCGATTCTGTATTTAATTCTAATAACTACTAACTAACCGCCTAAATTTATTTTACACCTACATTTATTGGTATACCTACGTACTCTACTCATTTGGTTACAGCTCCATTCAAATTGTCTAAATTACACCGTTTTAGCATAATTGCTTACTCGTGCTAACACAGTAAGTCTAAGTACTAGTTGAGAATTCAACTAAACTCGTTATGCGGTTAATATTCAAATCCAGTCATCCTTCCAGGATGACTGGAACACACTACACTAGAACGGGACGGGACGGGACGGGAGGATTTGTCAATTTCTAATGAAAGAATCAAGTCCGAGTTCGGAGCCCTGAGAGTTCATGTGACGTTTTCTATAGAAACTGATAGATCGGCCCGGCCCGTCACGTCCCGGTCTAGTGTGAGTCATCCTTATGGCAGATGCGTTTAGAATTTCAACCACGTAGTAATATTTTCCCAACATTACTCCATATAATAATGGAGATATTTCTACAGAATGATCCAGAAACACACATAAATACAGGCCCCGAAATAGGATTATTTTAACTGGTCTCGAAATAGATGATAGTCCCTAGGCATTTTTATTTTTTGTTGTTAAAAAAATGTTTTGCTAAACTTGAAATTTTTATAGTTCTATTCTAGGAGAAAAAAAGTGTCCCAAGATATTTTTCTATTTCGCCACCATTTTTTCACAGATTTAGTATGAAATTTGAGAAAATTTTTTTAGAAAACATAAAAATTTCCAATTTAGCAAATAAAATTTTTTGGCCAAAAAAATTAAAACGCACTCTAGAATCGACAACCCTACCAGCGCGCGCGCAGAGCGGCAACGCGACAGATGCGCGGCGCTACCATTGTTCATGCGTACAGTTATAACACCCTAACTTATAACCAATTAATAAAAAAACTATTTCAAATTAATGATACAGCTGATAAGGCGATGAACTGTACTTAGTACTTAAAGCTCCGGGCTCGATTCCTAGTATAGTCAGACAAACCAAACGGACAGATTTTATTTTATATTCCTTCCTTTTTTTCGCAGCGAAAAACAGAGCATGTAGATTAAAAAAAACTGATTTGGTTTTCAGTCTTTTTTTAAAACTAAGTACATGAATTTTATTTACTTATCCAGTATTGTATGTCGTAATTAGGCATTAAAATAAAACACTCGTGTGATGTTATTATGAAACGAGGTGGCAGCCGAGCAGCAATATCATAACAACCCACACTCGAGTTTTAATACCGTACATTATATACAATCACATAAACGAATGACACATTTTTTTAGTCAAAGTCTTCTTCTGCCTCGTTTCCTCATTGCTGAGGGTCGTGACCATTTGGCCAAATGGTCACGACCCTCAGCAAGTCAAAGTATTAGGTTACAAACTCGAAGTATATATTTGTTCGAGTTGCAGAAGTAACGCCGCCGCGCGAGCGCTCTCTAGTTGCTCTTATTCGATCCACTGACCTGCGCTTGCGCATTCAAGGACACGACGAAAGGCCTCACCAACAAGAATGGTCAAAGCTTAGCCCTTTTCTTACAACCTGGTTTTTGTCTTTTCCGAAAAACATAAATGTCAAACTGTCAGACAAGAACAAATAATAGTTTCAATAGCGGCCTGAGAGTCGCGATTTGATTTAAAGCTAGCCATTTAGATAAGTATAAATAATTAAATATCGGAAGCTCTCCATAGCAAATATACATGGAAAATACTCCGTTTTTAGGGTTCCGTAATCAAAGAACCCTTATAGTTTCCTACTTATCGACTACGTCTCCTTTTTGTTACAGCGGCCTCGATGTTTAAGAACCCTAATTATAAATTATTATTATGCAACAGTGATATAACAAGGGTAATCAAATCAAAGGGTAATTACAAACTTACTTATGCAGTTGCTATGTCTATTCCAAAATTTTGGAATTTTCTATGACTTGGTATGCTATAACTTACTTTACTTCTTCGGCGCTACAACCCTTTGTGGGTCTTGGCCACTTCTACGATGGAGTGCCACTCGCTTCGATCCTTGGCCTTTTTTCCAGGTAACCTTCCCTATGGCCCTGAAATCTTCCTCCACACAGTCACACCATCTCTTTTTGGGCCTCCCTCTTGGCCTTTTCTGCTAGGTAGGCTATAAACTACTTAAATTTAAAATTTGGAGCTACTTGACCTTCTAGAAGTACCTTAGAGTTTTGATGATCGGAGAGCGAGTGACTAAACTAAGAAACTTTGACGTTCAATAGTTCTTAAACTTCAAGTTCAAATTGAACGTTGAGAATATATATAGGTAAGTCATGTTATATTATAACATGTCACTTAAAATTCAGGGTTCTAGCTTGAACCAACGCGTAATTGCAGCTGGTTGAAAATGGCCTGAATGCCTTCGAGAAAAGGATTGCCTTTGTTTTGCACGGCTTGTTGGGGGCACTGCGTGCCCGAAGATAACGCTCACAGAGGCTTTAAAATGTCTGAATGTAAACTCTTTAAATGCTTTTTAGTGTATTATTATAGTATAAAACAATTACCAGTTATGAATGATTTAATCACACCCAGTAATTTTGTTATTTAATGTATAAGCAAATGAAAGCAATTCACGGTAACACGCTATGCATAGGTAATCACTTTACTTTGAATGGTATTCATACGTTTATTATATTTCAGATGTTCCAGGTAAAGTAAATAGTACTATAAGAATACGGGTCACTCACGGGTTATAAGTATTATTGAGTGAGTGACTCGTTTTAATTTTGTAAAATATTCGGTTTCACGGGAGTTTTGCATTTAAAAATACACTGTAACGCAAAATGTAAGGTGAACTTACGAATATTGACCAGACTAGGTAATATTCGGAAGCTAACGGCATCCCATGATCGTATTTGTAGTCTGGAACATTTTCGCGAGGAATAACGAAACCCCGCTATAATACAGTTTATTAACTCAATTAATAAGGGAAACTGATGACAGGATCTATATACATGGCTGTTATCATGTATGTGGCCTCTATACATGATACGTCTTCCCTGAGCTGTATACAGATAAAAACGCGCGACGCCATCTAGTGAGTTAAATTAGTTAAATACTAGCTTAACATCTCAATAGGTAGATTTTTGATTTAAAAACGCCCTGAAATCGCTTTAATCCTTTAGGACCTACAGTTAACAACACAAACAAATAGTTATACCTACTAGAACAACACATAACAACCATTTCACCACACAATTTAAAATATCCATACTTAAATACTGTATGTAGGTATTAATATATAGTAGTAGCGTAAGAATAATCAAAAACTCGTTATTTCTGATGCAGTTTCTAATATCTCAAGCTCTCCTGGTTCTGCAAATTAAATATCAAACCAATTTCGTGGCAAAGCCAGTACTTTAATTAAATTTTGAGTTGGTCACTCTGTTGGCGCAAGATATTTTCTTTTGCGAACGTATATATACTCGTACCTACTCGTATTTGTATCGTTTTTTTAACTCTGCAGTACAAAATCGAATAATTCCACATATATAAGTATGTAGTTTGATGATGATTTTTGTCTAGTCTATTTTAAGAAGTTACATAACATTTATCTAAATTTTACGTTATATGTACTTATAATTAAACCTATACTATAATGTTATTTTGTTTCCCTCAAACGTTAAGCTGCGTGCCAAAACTAATAATGTAATCGCACGATATTTCATGTTCCTAACGTTGTAGTTGGTTACCATTAAGAAAGGATTTAGCAATATGCCATAAATAAATCAACTCAAAAGAAGTCGTGAGCAAGAGCTCATAAAATAAATGTAATGTCTACAAAAAAAACGCATACGAAACCGCACACTTTACAGCAATGCAGGCAAGCGTAGCTATCAATAAACCTCAAAACTATCAGCTGTTTTAATTTGATCTTTAATAATATTCCTACAAGGTCTCATTCTAGTTGCACCATAAGCTTCCAAAAGGGCATAACCGCATCAGCGATTTAACGAAGTACCTAATGCTTTTGATTAAATCTGGATTTGTGTAGTTGTTGAATCAATGGTCCTAGGCAACGGGTGGCGCTTCCTTGCAAACTTTAGCACGCGAGGGCCACATTCCTATCGCTTTCCATTTTTTAACAAACCAGTTCAAACGTGGATTACGCTTAAGCGTTTGATACTGTGGAAAACACTTATATTGGATATCCAGAAGAAATGCATTGGGAAGCTATAAGAATATTAACAAATACGTACGCTGTGCTTTCTAAAACGTCTGAATTCAGCAGGTAACACGTAATATTTTGTGGCAAAACAGAGCGCTAAAGTAATAAGATCAAATTTGGCTCACGCAAGGCAGTGAGTTAGGACCAATATTATTCAAAGTCTAAAAACTACAAATGTTAATAAATATGGGTAGGTATTATCTAAAATAAAACACCAAGTAAGCAGTTCCATTCAATAGCTTATAATAATTCTCAAACCGCATCTAGATTATATGGCAGTATTAGTTTAGTAACTGTTGTCTCTTTCTGAAATTGTATGTCAATGCGCGAACAGGCCGATCTGTCAGTTTCTATAGAAAATGTCACATGACATCAGAGGGCTCCAAGTTATCACGTGATTATTTCTATACAAATTGACAGATCATATCGTCCCATCCTGAGTCATCCTTTAAAAGCAATAATAAATATCACGTATATCTATATTTCCAGTCCATTTTGCACGGTTACCCGCAATTTTTTCCATTACCAAAAGCAACATTAGACTTCCTTCCGTCCCTATCAGGGAGTGTTATTGATCGAACCTATTTCTGCTGTACTGACAGGGGTACCGATGCTATAGAAACCTATTTAGGGCCGTTTACACGAAGAATTTAAGGATGTTCTGCACGCATTTGTTGTCTGTTAAGTGGTCATGGATAACGCTTAGTCTTGTTGGTAGTGACTACAAAGCTGGAGGTCCCAGGTTCGAATCCTGGTAATAGCATTTATTTGTGTATTTATCACGAAATTTGTTTCTGAGTTATACACGTATTTATCAATTTAAGTATGTATATCATCGCCTAGTACTCATTGTACAAGCATTGCTTAGTTTAGTCCATCTGTGTATGTTTGTCCCCAAATGTGTATATGGGTATGTTATTTTAAAAGAAACTATGCTATTTTAATATAAAATCCGGCACAACTATTATTTTTAGGTAAGAACAATAAGTTTGGGCAGGGACTTATCCCCAGACCCTTCCTTCCGATTTCGTTATGCTCGTAATTGATAACGTTAAAAAAGGTTTTCAACGTAGACCTTTTTTATAATGGTAACACAATACAAGCTTTGTTGCTAAGTGTGAAAATAAAATCAAAGAATGTATGAGAAGGTACTATGAAATAACTATGAAATATTCGATAGCCCTAAGCTGGTTTTAACTTTAAGAGGCCGGTATAGAAATTTAGCCGATTCAGCTCAACTTTTTGCCATGAGTTTCCATAGTTACAAAAATATTTTAACGTTATAAATTTACTGAAACTGGGCTTAATCAAACTTAAACTTTGAAAACGAACCTCCGACGTTTCAAGAGTTTCAAGACCGCGAGGATCACGGGTGCAATGTCGCCCTAAAAATATTAAAAAATCGTACAAAAACTTTTGTCCTCGACAGGTACATACGCGTTCATAAGTGCATGGGCAATTTATGAATTAATTCGTTGATAAACTGTCCATCAAATATAAAACGTATCAGCAGTGCGATACAACGAGGAAAAGCTGCCAGCATCCTAGGTACAATGCCTCAAGGACCTATTTTAGATTTAAGGTAGGTAGAGGTAGGTAGTTAGGTAAGTTACACTCACTGTATATATTTTGAAAATAAATGTAGTTTTTTTAAACGCGACAGTACATACACACAGTACATATTCAGTTCATTTGTTGACTTGACATATCCACGTGTCATGTTACTCCACATCTATTTGTAAAGCTAAGCGTACAGGGTACAAAAGAAACATGTCGCGATATGTCACACATTCATCTACAAAGAGTCACTTCTCATACCGATTGCCAAGAAAGCTCTCTCGCAAATGAGATGCTATCGGTGACATTTTACCAGTGCTATCTTACGTTTTAGCCGCATTATTTTTTAAGAACACATTTTATTTCATTACCCTTTGATCTTTCTTTGTTCTCATTTTTCTTACACGCTGTATGTTACCTATGTACCTACTTTATTTTAAATTTTCGCTTATTTGATATTCTAACGAATTAATACGGTTTTTTAAATTGAGCTCCCGATAGAAAAAGGATAGATCGGTATGGCTATCCGTAAGTGTCAACCTACCAGCAGACTTCAGTTTACTTCGTGAATATGGCGCTTGCAACAGTGCTGAAATATCGGGTGCTCACTAAAACAAACATACATATGTAGTAGTTATCCCGTTTTAGAGATTAGTTATATATTTATTTGAATTTTAGGTTGCTAGGCAACGACAAAAAGATATATTTAGAAATGGTAACCTTGCCAAAAAGAGGTAGGGTACATATTTTATTTAAAAACACACATATGGCAAGTTCACTGTCATTAGTTTATCGTTATCATTCCGCTAATATATCATCATGCGCTTTAGATCGGCCGCTTAATATGACGTAATAGCAGTCAATTAAGGGAGAGAATCAATCAATTAAGAAGTTTCCATAGATTGCGTAACGTAGAAACATTATTTTGTAAGCCTAGGTACTGTGACATCCGCTTATTATGACGTATTTGTCCCTTGGACGACGCAATAAGCAGATTTTAATTTAATGTTACACTGTTTTTATGTTTCCAACTATAACAGGTAGTTATAGTTTCGCCATGTCTCTCTATCTTTCCGTCTGCGGATACTCTCAGTGACCGTTAGTAATAGAGATATAATTTGGTGTAAATAATATCACGCCGACAATAAAAAGGATAAAAATGTTGTTTTTAAAATACCTCCCGTACACGTAAAGTGGAGGGACTTTTTTTTGTTTTAACCCTAACGTGTATTACATAGGTATTAAAAAAGAGTAGAGGTTTTCCAAAAATATTTAGGGGGAAGCGGCCAGCATCATGAGAACCCTTCCGCAAGAGTCAGATCTCGGTGATCTCAACTAAGTAGTTATTTTTTCATGTTTCTGTTTTTTTTTATACTACGGCGGTGACAAACAAGCATGCGGCCCGCCTGATGGTAAGCGGTCACCTTAGCCTATCTACGCCTGCAACTCCAGGGGTGTTACATACGCGTTGCCAACCCTTTAAAAAAAAGGATGATTCGCTGTGTTGACAGCTAAAGGAGCAAACTTTGCTCCGTGGGTCTCCAGCTGTCAACACAGTGAATCCTCTTGGAGCTCTGGTGACCTTACTCACCAACAGAACACAACACTATGAGTAGGGTGTAGTGTTATTAAACTGCGGTTTTCTGTAAGGTGGAGGTACTTCCCCAGATGGGCTCTGATGGGCTTATATTTTGTAATATAATGTTCAAAATAGGTAAGTAAATATTTTCGGTAATACTCGATCCGGAAGGGACCACTCCAAAAAAATATGAATAAAAAATTACCCTTTGGTATCTGTTTCAAGTGCATATTCCTTATTAAACAAACATAGGTAGTTACGTTAAAAAACTAATTTAATTTTAATTTTACTCTTTATTGCCAACTGTGACACGGCGCGTGTTTAATATAAATAGCCATTATATTGTACAAATGTTACGTAAATACTTACGGTACGGTAATGTTACAGGTAATTTATATGATTTAAAGTTATTTTTTTACGACTACTAATTTTAATTTAAAAAAAATGATCTATTGCCACAACTGGGGATGATCCTTAAAAAATGACACTTCCTTTTACATTCGTAAAATCATAATATAATGATAAGTGCATAATACTGCCCTCCTAAGTAAAACAGCAAGATCTCAAAATCAGAGGGTTTTTAAAATGCACCGTCGGTTATATGATTTAAGGTGCATATTTGCGTTTAATTTGAATAATAGATATTGCGATTTTGCTTAGTAGGGCAGAATAGAAAGAAAATCAAATTCATTTAAAAAAAGAGTTTAGCAACACCAAGTGGTCTTATAGATACCGAGATCCCTTAAAGAAAAAATCTTCTAAAATGTGATTGTTTTTAAAATGTATCATTTTGTCAGCTGCCAATAAAAAGCGTCGCAATTCATATAAAATAAACACTATGCTAATTTTCTGATCTAATCAATAACCGGTTTTATTAAATGGAAAACCATTTTACATCCAATATTCTACTAATTTTCAATTTAACACTGATGGCTAGGCCATTTTCATTTCGACCTAGTTTCAAGTCCGGACAACCTGTAGAGTTACAGAATCTAGCTATTGTGGAGCTTGTGCAAAACTTTCAACTCCAAGCTTTGTACAGAACCTAGGTCCGAATTCAGATATTTTCGTGAATAGACTTCTATTTCTACATGCAGACTGCAGCAATATTCTGTAAATATAGGTAGTATTATCGATAGGTTACAGCAAAATTGGAAATTTCTGACTGACGAGAAAAACCATAGACACAAAAAATATGTAAAATTGGGTTTAATTTTTCGTACACAGTTTTTATTATAACAACTACAATCTAAGACGGGATATTTATCTTATCATATATATATGCTGGCTTTAAAGCTGACTTACACTAGGGCGGGATGGGACGATCTGTTAATTTTTATAGAAAGAATCACGTGATAGTTCGGAGCCCTCGGATGTGACGTGACGTTTTATACGAAAAGAAATATAACTATAGAAACTGATAGATCGTCCCGTCCCGCCCGTGTCGTCCCGTTCTAGTGTCAACCCCTTAATGACCACCCGATATTAATGAGGATAAACGCGAGTCGATTTTCCGTTAAGGGCGCTAGTGGAACGTGGGTCCTGCGGGAACATTTCAAACGTCACTTTGACAATAGGGATGACGCCTACGTTGAAAAACTATTATTCTAATTAGTCCGTCAGTTAGATTATCTAAAATTATTAGACACGTATTTTTTCCTTTTTCAATTTAACTAAAATTGACGAAGATAAAGAGCATCAAAGTTCCGGGGTGGGGGCTTGTGACGTCACTCCTAGGTAAAAATTGTACCTAGGAGTGCATGACATTACGCAAAACTTGAACGCACTATTTTTGTCATTTTTGATTTTACGAACAAAAGAAAAAATACGTGTAGGTACAGTATTTTTTTTTAATCTAAAAGACGGACAAAATAGATTTTTTCAGTCGTCTAGCCTATTCTCTCATATTAACACAAGACCCAAGCATGTGTGGCGTCGCCTGGTGAGCGACATTACGGTAAATGCCATTAAATCATATTAATAAGATTGTATAGTTATTACAGTTTGCAAGCACAATGTAACCTCAACTTATACAAGGTTTTCATTAATTACTTTGCTAAAAATTGAAAATTTCCTTTTAGAATCACATTAGTCAGAACGAGGCTATGACAAAAGTATCACACTGTGTCTGGGTCTGTGTAATGCCGGCACAAAATTCGATCCACCGAATACCTATTACTCTGTACAAATCATTTCATTTTAATGTCAAACGCCTACAAAATCAAATCGAGCATAGAAAATCGTGGAAAGTTCGTTCAAACGTTTTTGCTTCCGATCGGTTCACTGATCATCGAGATTACGTGGGACAAAAAATATCTACATTTTAGGAAATGTTTCATGATTGCGTACCGATATAAGATTTTCTGAGAATTTTTCAATGCTTTCTCTCTTCTTATATAATGTAATTTTCTAGCTGCTTTTAATACCTAAATAAGTCTAGGGTGCTTCAAAATGTAGGCAAAAAAATTCTGTAGATTCTCGACGATTATTTATAATGCCTTTGGTTCTTTTATACACAATTTTATTATGGTTGTTCCGAATATTGGTAATAAACATTTCAAAGTTTAATTTCAAGCACTTCTAGGTAACCGGTATTTCAAGCAAAATTTTATAAGATAAGAAACATGTATTCGTGACAATCATAAACATTTACAAACAGAAAAAAATACGGGAAAACGATCATTATTGTGTGCATCACGAATTAGGTATAAGTGCCAGGGTTCGCGCGGGTGCATTTAGATATATTTATGTTTTAAACACCGCATACTAATTCATACTTAGACAAATTAATACCAATACTAATAAATAATCAATAAAACGTGTCCTTAAAATACAAATAATGTTCCGATACATATTTCGTTCCTATTAATACGTTTATACAAATTGTTGTACCACCATACACACCTAACAGCATGGTGACAACCCTAATTCTAATGTCATCTTGACATTTGCATGCTTGACAAGCTAAACGTCAAATGTAGGAAAGAGAAGCTTCTGTACTTTAGTGCTATTAGGTACTTATTCTGTGGCGTTACCACGTTGTATCGCGATTAAAATTTGTGATTCTTTTTAGTTAAAGGTACCACTTTGTCGGTAGCTAATAAGGTTAATTTCGTAATAAATCTGCAGGCCTACCACGAACATCGAAAATTGGCATTGACGGGAAAACTTCTTTGTCACACCAATATGCAAGTGCGACAGAGATGGAGATACAAATCCGCAGTCGTTCGATTTTCGTGGTATAGGTGCTGTATGGAATTAACACCTTATCGGAGACTAAATTACCCTTTACTTTAAACGATCTCAATTAGTGTTATTGGTACCATTCAACTTCAGACGGCACCATTTTTCCATATAAAGTCATTTGGTTATAGTCGATAAAATAAAACGGTACAGAAGTAAGCCAACAGTTACAGCGAGTTGAGGCACATTAAAGTCATTGAAACTGATCAATGGATTTAACCATGAAGGGAATTAATAGGAGGATTTGAATTACAATAGAAAAAATAACCTCAACCTCGTAAGGACGCCATGTATTGTGTTGTAAAAAAAGTGCGGGCCGTTTTTTGAGACATGCGTCTCTTAATGACATAATCCGTCAGTCTCTTGCCGCCATCAACATGCCTGGTCTCCTTGAGCCGACTGGCATTTTCAGGGATGATGGCAAGAGACCCGATGGGGTGTCCTTGGTTCCTTGGAGTTTGGAACGGATGCTAGTGTGGGATGCTACCTGCGTAGACACGCTGGCACCGTCCCATCTCCAACAAACTAATGTAAAAGCGGGCGGAGCGGCTGAAAGCGCCGAAATTTTAAAACGTAATAAATATAAGAGCCTGGTCAGAGAGTACCTTTTTGTACCATTCGGGGTCGAAACTCTTGGTCCATGGGGTCCCAGCGCACGCAAGTTTTTCGTAGAAATCGCGAAACGTCTAGTTGATGTTACTGGTGACCGAAGAGCTGGTGGCTTCCTCGCACAACGTATCAGCATTGCGATACAACCAGGAAATGCCGCCAGCATCCTAGGTACAATGCCTCAAGAATCTATTTTAGTTTTAAGATAGGTAGAGGTAGGTAGTAGGTAAGTCACACTTACTGTATATATTTTGAAAATAAATGTTCTTATTTACCTCGTAAGATGTCGTTAAAATTTCCAATTCTCATACCATTTTGGGGTTGTATTTCAAAAAATGTAGTCATAGTGAAACTTGAAGTATTTTAAAGAATACATATATACAACGAACGCCAAACGTGCTAGTCAATTAGTACGAACCCGTTATACCTACTTGCGTATTTTTTGCATGCAATTAATGTTCCCACCCTCCCGCCGCAAAAAAACAAGCAACTAGATATAACAAACCACCACCAATAATATATAAAACTCGACTCGTGTTTCGCCTCTCTACGAGGCATCTCGTACTGGCGTCCGACAAGTGAATGACATGACCAGACTGGTCGGCCTATTATATCCGCATATTTATATATATATAATTAAATTATATAAAAAATATAAATAACGAAAAAATCATTCAAGTTTTCGTTTATTTTTTCCCTTTTATAACTTGAACGTTTTATATTTGAAATACCTATAGGTAAGTACTTATTTTGCAGAAACGTGTTACACTCAAATAAACCTTGTTTAAACGGGGATAATTCGTATCATTGGCGATAAAATTGGCCAAGCACCTGTAGGTACCTAATCAAATTTGGAAAGTCATTTTTGTAGGGAAGTCAGAGGAAAAAATCGTGACCCTAATGAATTGGCCACCACTGTATATTTTAAATTGGTGAATTCTACCTTAAAATGTTTAGGCTGTGCATATTTTGTCAGTAGTGGTACGCAGGTAGGTATAATGCGACTATTTTATGTAAAATATACATATTTACTTACATAAGGCCTATCCATTACCTGTGTTTTGTTTTTCGACTCATACGCGAGTAACAAAACTGTCACTTAAGTAATATTATCTCATTAAAAAATATATTGTCAATTTATTAGAGAAAATCGGAATAAAGTCACAAATGTTTTCATGCAAAGAAAATTTAAATGCTTTTAGGTAAATTTCTAAAAGCATTCAGCATTTAAATAAAATATGAGTTTAAATAAGAAAGAAGCATTCACCATTTATTTAGATACGAGTAAACACAAATTGTTTCCGGGTTCAAGATAAGTCAATTTTCACCAACCATTGTCTGTCACATCTTACAAACATTCGACATAACGGTATTAAAGATAAACAATTGGGGAAACAGTTATCAGGAGTACAGTTCCATTTCCAATGTAGGTTTTATCCAAAACAGGCTTAATGTATTTGCGGTAAATATCCAAAAATGACCTCGATAACTGCATTTAATGCGATGCCACTGCACTCCACCGGGTTACCAAAGTGTCAATCAGTGTTATATATAACGTTTAATTTTTTTGTGTTACACACATGTCTGTGTACTAAACGTAGTTTTATAAACATAATAAGTATAGTCTGACAAACCATTTATGACACTAAATTTTTTTTTAATTTATATGCCTCTTTTTTAAATTAAAAAATATGCTGTCAGACTAAAATACACGTATTGTTTCATTAACAATAAAAATAATAAAACAAATAAATATAGTATTTTGTCTGTTTGTCTGTCACTTCGTACAATATCTAGAGAACTAGGTACTTAAGTAACCGATTTAAAATTTGGAATAGCTTTAAACAAGATAAACCCAGACACATTAAAAAAGGTTTTACCGAATATTTAAATTAATTTTTTTATGAAAAATGCCCGATAAAAGCAAAGCACAAAAATTAAAAATTATGTATTATTATTTAAATTTTAGTTTATTAAGTTTTTGTATGTACCTTTTAGTACCGAATAAATAAAATTATGTTAATGGGGTATTATTTGAAAGAGCTTGATTGTCACATTTTAAAACAGTTTTTATTATTTTTTTACACACTTGTGAATAAGAATGTACAGTACTAAAATATCTATGGGTCCTGCCCGAAATAAATGATTATTTAATTTAATTATAAATATTACAGAAAAATATAATTATGAATCCCTCGCTCTCTTAATTTTTTTTATACAAAATAAAACGTAGTGTTATGGTTCTTATAAACGCGATTAATCCGTTCTAAAGTGTTTAATTTCAAAAAATAAACTTTACATTGAAAATTTAACAACTTTGATGGGTTTTTTTATTAAATTCATATAATAGCATGCAGTAAGTGTATGCAGTGCTTATTTAATAAAAATATCAAGTAAAAACAAACTCACATACTAAATTTATGCCGTGTAAAAACGAGTGATCCAATCTGTCGATTCATGAGATGAGTTTGTACGGAGCCCTCACATAGCCGTTTATAATATTTTACAGTGACGTTATTGGCAATTAAAAAAAATGTTGTGGCCCTTAACCTTTTGTTTAAAAAACATTTCACGTGGATATTTTAGCTCGTAGCTTAATAACACTGGCCTCTAATTGGCTAAACATATTAAATTTGAAAGACTATCCTACATCCACTTTTAAGTTGGAAGTTGGAAGACAGCGTTAACTCCACGAAAACCGAAAGATCGAAAGTTTGTAGGTTCCTCTGTCACACTTGCATTCTCAACAGATAAAGAGGTTATTCCGTCAGTGCCAATTTTCGAAATTGGTCATGGTAGGCCCTCAGATCACTTATTGTGTAAAATGTGTTCAAAAATTAAAGATTTTAACAGCACATAGAAAAATGCATCTGGTAACCCTAGGAATCAACAGAATGCAACAACATTGCAGACAATTTTATGGCACTAACAAACGCTGCAATCTGTCGGTATCACTTATTATTATTATTATTTAATTATTAAGTACAGGGATACATCTTAAAACTAAACATAGTCCCACAAAACTCAAGAAAACTGAGTTTGTCTGTGGAATCAGGAGTTTACATTACATATTTAAATATATGTATATTCTATGTTAAAAATTGTTTTTGTTTGTTGAGTTTTGTGGGACTATGTTGGTCAAATCTACTCATATTTTTGGTATAAATCTACAATGTTAGTAGGTAATGACGATAGTAGTGAATAATATTCTGGCCTGACTACTAGTTGTATAATTGACGTTAATACCTACCACAAAAACCGTTCTGTTTAAATCCTTATTTGCATGTATTTAAGATTCATTCGTGCGTACAATTTCTACACATGTTTAAAATTTGCTGCTCTATTAATATGTCATAAAATTACTTCGTTTTTTAACTGTCATACTAGGGATTATTGGGACATACGCAAGTTAGTTCACCGGTAACAGATTTTCAAAAAAAAACATGTCGCGAGCTGATATTAAAGCAAGCCGAAATAGGTACGGTTACTCTATAACCTTGTAAAATTATAATTGTCATATTTTGGCACCTGACAACCACTTTGCTCACAATCGTTGGATCAAATTGTACGCCGTGTCAATCATCCCGTCATGATCGAGTTACACATTCCATTATGAATAAACACAAGTAACTTTATACAAGCCAGTGAATATGGCTTCTTTTCAACACTTACAAACTAGTGGTTATAAGTGGATTCAATTTGCGTGTATATCTTTAATACTGACGATAAAATCAATTTTTATTACTCGACGTAAAAACACTTTCTTATACACGCAATTTTTCGGTTTCTTGGTATTGTTTACACTGGTTTTATTATTTGAACTAAAGGGATGCTGAATCTCGTAAAAGGCTTGGGAATACCGGTAGACAAACGGCATGTAGCCGCGATTTGTCGGTATCGACGTTTCGTTGTCCGACAGAGCGTTGCGGACAGGGACGCACTGTATATCTGTCACTATCACACTTTTATCCTCACCTGAGTCTGACAGGCGGAGGTATGTTGAAGGCTGGGAACAACTTAGCGTTGGGGCTCTCAAACAACATTGTCAATGTTTTGTTCACCGTATAAACATGGCGCGCGTCCACCGCGGTTTGCGTCCGGCCGAACACTGGCGTGCCCCCCCGGCGTGACGTCACGATTCCGTAATCACCCGTCCTTTGCTGTCCCTATATATAAGAGAGAGATGGTAGCCGTAGGGTGCGTAGTGGGCAACGCAGCCCCTCGCAAGTCGCAGGGCTTCGGTCCCGGCTTTTAATTGTCGTTGATTTAACCTGTTCGCTACTGGAATGGTCGGATGGTGATTTTGACAGCTGTACATTTTATAGGCTAGTTGATTTGTGACAGAAGTTTCTGTCACAAACCAAAACCAGTGGCAATTTTTTTTACTTTATTGTTTTGATTTTAATTCGTTATGTTTCGTGAATTTGGCTCTGGGGTGACCTGGTAACAGTCAACCAATTGGAACCATCTAGAACCATGTCCAAATGACAAGCAGTAAGAGATCTCTTGCAATCTGGTTTATAAGTACCTACATACAGATACTTAAATTAATTATATCTGTTTTTTTAATTTAAGAGAAAACAAAAAAAGAAATTAATAACCGTATGTACATTAATAAAAATATAATGATACGTTTACCGTAAATTTCGTTAAATATTTGAAAGGGGCTCTGCGTGTTGGCTTCAGCTCCGCGTCCACCTTCAAACGTTCCGGAATATTATTTTAATTTATCGAAATATAAAAGTATTAATACTAATAAATGATGTCACGTTTGTCGATATTTATTTAAAAAGTGTTTAAATACGAAGAACTTGTTCTTATTGCCTGTCACTGAATTTCAAAGTATTTTTTTATTGTTTTTTTTTTCTATATTCGAGTTTTTTATTTATTTTGTAAAACTGATATCTCAAGTTCTGTGTTACCTCTTGCTAATCAGTTAAAACCTAATCCAGGATAGGTATTTTTTCGTGCTTCTATATAAAGATATGTTTAATAGAAATGGAAACTATAGGTCTAGCTTAAGAGACAAAAATGTAGCAATGTTTTTTGTATGACCGTTTGTTTCATATCTAAATAAATAAAATAAATAAATATCATTGGTAACCGTAACAGAATAATACTATTGAAGAACAGGTAGTATATTTATAGGTAGTATATTTTAGGAATGTGATATATTAAGCTTTTATACGTATAATAATATATTAATGGTATTATATATTTTTATAGACTTTGTAAAAGCCTAACTTAGGAAAAAAGATAAATAAAGCTAATATTAATGTAACTAACGGTGATATCTAAGACATACAATTATTAATTCCACAATGCTGTTAAATTATAATAAGTAAATTTCCTCAATTACAACTTTTTAAACATTAATTAATAAATAATATTTAAAACGGGTCACTCACGTAATTTAGTCGATTTTAGTGAATTGCGTGAGTGACCCGTTTTAAATATTATTTAATATGTTCGAGTCTCACGAGAGTTTTATAGTTAAAATTAATTAATAAATTACACATTCAATAACTAAAATCAATTTAAAATATTTATTTCTGATTTTAAAGTCATTTATAAACAAAATTACTAATATATAACGTCTTGGTATTGCCGTCCAGCGCGGCAATGCCGCCAGCCTCCTTGGCACTATGCCACAAGGCACCAGCTTTTTATTTATAAATATAAGATAGTTTAAATTTTTATTGTTTTTGGATTTTATGTATTTTTAATGTTTTAATAAATAACTCAATATATATATCGATAAATATTAATCCATAAATCTTGAATAATTCGTTTATTTATTTTAAAAAAAGTTTAACGTTACATAATATACAAAATGTTATTACTTATACAATGGCAAACATTAAAACTAACGAACCTAATTATGTAAAGTAAATTTCAAATATATTAATCCATATACCCCCAACAATATGCTACATTTTTTTTTATACTCAATATAAAATTAAAAGTATATCACGTAAAAAAATTAAAATCTATAACTAATATAAATGTAAAATCTAAATTTCAAATTATCCAAAATTTGTTTATTTGTAATTCGTGTTTCCGACAATAAATATTAAAAATGTCGTATGCAAGCATTATTAGGGCTAAACCGAAATGCGTAAATATATCAAAATTAAAGTATTCAGTGAAATAGGTAAGGTTCCTACGTTATAAAATTACATAAAGTACTGCGTAATGTGTTGAAACTAATCCACATGAAGGAAAGCCGGGCTTATCGCCAAATCTCTTCCAGGTTCACTGCCCTGTCTGCGCCGTGCTCTATCGCGCACGCTAGCGATTCATGTTATAAATGTCGGTTCTTTCTGTTTTGACTATAGCCATTTTAGGGCGACTATTGGCTACTAACTAATCCACTCTTTGCTTGAACGTGGAGTGAGTTTATTATTCCTTTTTCAAAATAATCACTCTTTTTTTTTCAAAGCAAAATAAAACATTAATCCCATGGCGTACTGTAATAAACTTTAGACATTATTATTATAATTTATAATCGATTAGGGTTGTACGATTATACGAAGTTTCAGAAGTTTGTACGAAGTTATACGAAGGGTTGCACAGTTAAGAACCTAAACTGAATAGCGTTCAGACGTCATGGTAAGGCCCCTGTTAGCAGTCAGGTACAAAAAAAATATTTTCCTATTTTATCGCCATAATCACGATACTGATTACGCCCGTAATCGGATCACCAGCATTTGTTTCTTTGCTTTGCTTGTTACATTAAGTTATATTCTTGAAATTTTTAACAGTTTTTGACTCTCGGTACAAAAGTTAAGCAGGAGGAGAGCTTTTTTGAGTTTGAATGTTCTTTAACTTCATATATAACGGCATAATACCAGCGTGTGTCTGTTCATTCTATTTTATTATACTTGTCGCGCCCAGCGCGATGCACTATGGTAAGTGTTCATTCACTAAGTTTTGTAGTGAGGCAACACTGACAGCGAGAACGTCAGTCGAGATGGCGGGAAAAACACTATGACACGATGGTGGATAAAATACAGTGTGGAGGTAGGTGCATATAGGCGGTGGAACGGCGCTGCGTGCAAGGAAAGTGGCCTTGCATGAGCCTCCATCGGATCACAGGAGATTGGCCTGGTAAGCACTATGCACATTGTTTATACTATAACTGACATTCCAAGCTACATGAGGGTGGAACAAGGGGTTAACTAACGGACGTGGTTAACGTAGTTTCACTAGATCGTAGTTCAATCTTGCGGTGTACATATAGGCACCTAGACAAGCAAGGACATTGGACAGGGGAGCCCTGGGCTCCCCAGAGTGTGTACCGGATGCACACAGGCAATTAAGGCATGTAGTACGGTCGGTTATGAGTTGGAGTAAAAGGGCCGGGTCTAGGGGGTAGGCTTATGGAGGACCCCGTGGGGGCACCGCCCCCATGTCCAGCTGGTGCCACTGGGCACCAGGGTACTAGCTGATAGTACCTAGTAGGGTTTCTGTTCGAGATTTCTCGAACTCGAGACAACTCGAGAATTTTGGCTTCATTCGAGACGAGAAAAAAATGTCCATGACTCGAGAATTCTCGAGTCATGCGCGGCGGGCACGCGCCTTTTCGCCCCGTACTGTACGACTAGACTTAAAGAAAATTAACTTGAAAATAATAAACATAGAACTTTTAGTATTTTGTTTTTATAAGTAATACTTCTGCATTACAGTAGGCCCAGTAGGGTAAGTTGGTTCTGTGTTAAAGCCGTGACAAGGGCTTCTTATCACGATTTTTTGAATTCAAGACAACTAGCTACACTTTTTAGCTACATTTTAGATGGGATAATAATTACCGGAAGTCAAGAAGTATCAAGTCTTCTGATGGACCGAACATCAAAGTTAATTTCGGACGTGACAGCCTTAATGCTCAACGCGTGGTTCTCAAAACATAAAAACGACTTTTCCAGCTGTCTATTTATCAATTTTTCTTACAAAAATACTTATTATGGTTGAAGTAGGGTAAGCAGTAGGTACAATCATTGGCCCTTTAAGGTGAACTTCGAGTTTCAAGATTTTTCCTTCCCAAATAAGGTGCTAAATAGTAAAACTTTTGATGACAAGTTAACTCTAGAAATATTGAGAATTAGAATAAATCACAACCATAAATATATTTAAAACCAGTTGTGAAATATAATGCAAAAACAAAAGTATAATCATTGGCCCCTAGGGTACAAATATTGGCAAACCAAGAGTACAATGGTCGGTATGCCAATAATCGTACTTTGTATTTATTGACCCCGCCGCCAATGATTATACCATAATCACTAGATTTGTTTATTTTTATTGACGATAGTGAATTAAAACTATAACTAATATAAAACAACGCAAATATTACATTTTGAATACCAATAAAAAGGGTGTAATAGTTTAAAAGTACTAAATTCTTATGATTCAAAATTCAAATTGAATGTAGAAAGAAAAAAAATTTTTTTCTACATTCTACTCAAACGTATATCTTAATAAATCGATTTTAAGTTGAGGGGATGATGGAGGGGGGGGGGGGGGAGATTACTTCCGCTTACCCTACCCCGAAATGTCAACTATTCAAGACTCGGATGAAATCAGCGGTGACGATGATAATTCTATCAGAAATTGGAATCTGAAACTGCAAACAACTTGCAATATCTACAGAATATTATATATTTTTATAACAAATATGATATCTGTTAAAATTTCAGCAATAGCCCACTGAAAAACATCTTACAAAAGCATGTAGGTACCTAAAAGAAGATTCTGTTGATGCTGAAAGAAGCTACACTGAAACTCATTCCGTATTTTATATTGTTTTTCCTTTTATATTTTATTTATTCTGTGACAATCGACGTAACAATCTTCCAGTTCTGTACTTAACTTGATCCTCGTGTTAAATCGTTATAATGTACACGATCCCAAGCTGGTGATGGTGATACGGGAAAGCTTCCTCACTATTGAAATTAGGAACCTTTTGATTTGAATAGCTACGCGTAAGAACCTAGAGAAGTATCGCTTTACCTGGCGAGAATGAGAGGATTTTCAAACTTTATTCAATGGCTTATATTAATTCGATGGAGGCAGACTGCGATGTTTTTTGGCTGTGCTGGACATCGGCTATGTCACGTTAAGGAATACATGGAATAGATACTCCGTTTAGTTAGCCCATCGAATGGGAGATCACGTTTTGCCCACTGACAACGAGTGCTTTAAAGTATAACTGTCTTAACTCTTTAGCGGTTAAGACTGGATAAAATGCTTAATTTAAACCTCATCGCCAATTCATAGTTATAAAAAAGTTATATACCTCTATAAGGAAAACATATAAAAAGATGTCGTTATAGGTTGGTTTATTTTAAGAGGTTTGCCTTTAAAAGGGTAACAATTTTTTTACAATGAATACTTACGGTGGTATCCGAAAAACATTAAAATTACTATCCTCCAAAAAAGACTCGAGACTCGAGAAGACTCGAGAAATTGGGCTCGAGATTTCTCGAAACTCGAGAATTCAAATGGGCCGAGAAATCAGAAACCCTAGTACCTAGTCTGGAGGCGTAACTGATCGTACGAGAGAGTCACTCTGGATAGGCCAGTAGACCAGACTCTCATGATAGATATGTGCGATGCCAACTCTGAAGTAAATACACATTAAATTGCTAAGTCCAAGGTGCCCTCTTGTTCGACTTTCATGTAGCATATCATTGTGTATTTCTATCTGTATACTTTGTCGTCCTAGCGGATCTGTACCCAAATAGAATTCAGGCAACTATGTCGTTTATACTTGGGTATAGATGGCGCGACAAAATGGTGGAGGATGCTGGGATCCTCTAATAAGATTGGAAGCCAGATGATGTCTGGTTACTCCATGGGTGGATCCCCTGATGACGGTTCTTGTGGCCGAGGATAGCTAATTAAGTTTTGCTTTCTTTGTGCTGAAAGTACCGTGGTACATATTTTTTAAAGAAAATGTGTACTAAAATAATCATATATTATTCCACAGCATGCGGCAAGTTCATTAAAAGATTAAAAATAAATTGGTGTTTTATTTTGTGTGTTGAAACTTAATTTTTATTTTCGGCAAAAGGGTGCACCCTAGGTAGGATTACATGCATAATTATTGTATTTCCATGTATTTTGTGTGAATTTATTTTATTTAAGGTTGGTCAGATGAATGTTTTTTTATTTTTACATTCTACGCTGATGCGTGTAACTCCTTCTTTCAAAGGATTTTTTTTGTTATCTGTGACGTGAGACGCGTTCGGAATACGTACATTTATTTTTAGTGACAAGTGAACGTTGGATGAGCAGAGTAAGCTTATATTAAATTTAAAAGTGTTTTAATATGTATATGATGTAAAACTATTGTTAAAATTCTTACTAGATTTTTATTGGATTTTTTATTATACGGACAGGTCAAATTAGAGTAAGTCAAGAATTCTAATTTGACGTGAATGAGAATCGGAACGCAAGTTGCGCGCTGGCAAATGGCAATACTGACCATAGACTTGCGGGCATAATATCAAGAACGAATGGAAAAAAAAAGTTAAAGTTACTGTTCGCGGTATTTCAACTTTGCTGGGTCGAAAAAGAAGCTCGCTCAGCCGTCTTTCGGATTATTTTCAGTAATTGGCACTGTTAAGTTACGAATGTAAATAGTGGTTGTGATTGTGTTGTTAAATCTGGTTTGGGAATCGTTCCTGAAGCGAGTTGCAGCAGGATTGCAGGTAATGCCGTGTGTAAACTTCGACTCCATCATAGCGCCATATAGCATGAACGCTGAAAAGTTTTCACATGGTCGATTAGTGTGATAGTTTCCGTATTTGCAAATAGTAACGGTGATGTTTGATGTGTATTACAGCTGCGCCAAGCAGTAGGACACGTACCCAGCCAGATTGTTACGAGTATCATAAGATCGCGAACCTTACTGGTTCCGGCGCAAGCGCCCGTAAAACCAAATTAGACGCTGTACTTCTTTCGGGGTGAGTTTTGAACAATATGTAGTTTATGCATACGATCGTCACAGACAGCATGGAATTATTGTTAAGATTATTAACAATCAACGAAAGAGAGTGGTCATTGAGCACGGTAGTGCCTCCGCCGAGTCATAGTACTACCGACTTGGCACATAAAAGTTTTTTTCTTACTGAAGTAAAGCTGTCAAAGCAAGGAACAAGTATAATGTACGTTGATTCTTTATATTTTCAGCTTCATCATGGCAAGTTTACACCATAGAGTGATGTTAAGGCATGGAAGACTGAAAAAAGTTACAATAGATTCCCAAAGCCTGTTGGAAAGATGTGGGGACGACACCGTATCTGAGGAAGAATTTACAAGCCTTCATATGAGACTCAAACAGAACCTAGGAGCATTTGAAAAAGAAATTTTCCAGTACTTAACTGTAGTACCAGATGCGGACATAGAGAACATCACCGAAGACCAGCTGAAGGCGGAAGATGTCCTGACAGAACTGGAGACAGTCTGGCAGTTTAATAAGAAAAGAAGAGATGCAGTCAACAAATCTAAATTGCCGGAACTGGGACTTCCGACCTTTGCTGGGGAGAGGCTGAAGTGGTGTGAATTCTGGGACCGCTTTGCTGCAAATGTAGACCAGAGGGATTTGCAGGAATCTGAGAAGTTCATGTACTTACTAAGTTGTCTGAAAGGAGAAGCTTTGGAAACAGTGTCGGGCTTAGCGGCTACTAACGCCAACTACTCAGTAGCAGTAGAAACATTAAAGTTGCGGTTTGGATCAAGTGATGCCTTAGTAGACGTACATTACACTGCCCTCAATAACTTAGTAAAAGCAGATACTACCAGTGCAAGTTGTCGCAGTGTTCTGGATAACATTGAGCGTAATCTCCGGGTGTTAGAGAAACTTGGTGAGCCTGTAGGTGGAAATCATTTACGGGCCTTAGTCCTGTCCAAGTTCCCGCAGAAGGTTATACACGAACACCACTTGCTTGGAGAGAGTAATGACTTGCAATCAATTAGGAACGATTTAAACAGGATAATTACTGCAATGGAAAAGTCATCGGTTCTGGCAGCAAGTCCAGATTTTATACCCTTGCCTGGCACTAGCAGCACTACTGAAGCAGGTTGCTGATAAATGCTATGTGGATAATCTCGTTACTGGGGCTGACACTTTGCAGGAGGCCAAGCGGATCTATGATCAAACAAGGACCACATTTGAGCAACTATCTATGAATATGAGGGACTGGATCTCAAATAGTCGGAGCCTCATGGTTGAAATACCAGAGCATCATAGATCTTCCAAACAGGAACATGTAAAAGTACTTGGCCTGATGTGGAATATCAATGAAGACAAGTTGAAGCTGAACGTGACTCAAGGCCACTTCAACACAGACCCCCCAGTGAATACGAAGAGGAAGGTTCTACAGGCTTTAGCGCGCGTGTATGACCCCTGCGGCTTTGTATGCCCACTTATGTTGTCGATAAAGCTGATTTTTCAGAATATCTGTGAGAGGAAGTGTAAATGGGATTCAGAGCTACCCACGGATTTGGCCTTATCTGTGAAGAAAGTCATTGAGAGCCTGAAGTTGATAACTGATATTGAGGTACCAAGATACATTGGAACAGACAGCTCAAATGGAGGTCTCAAATACCACCTACATTGTTTCACAGACGCATCCAAAGACGCTTTTGCTGCAGTTATTTACTTAAAGGTAATTGAAAACGAGCAAGGAAAAATCTCTCTGTTGATGGCAAAATCACATGTGTCGCAGACCAAGGATAAAGATGAACTGAAAATACCTAAGTTGGAATTACTTGGGTTTCTAATTGGAAGTAGACTTTTAAAGTATGTGAGGAAACAACTTGATCTGGACATAGAAAAGGAATATTTGTGGTCGGACAGTTTAGTTGTACATAGTTGGATGAGGTCAAACAAATTACTCCCACCTTTTGTTGCCAACAGGGTGAACGAAATCAAGCGTGACCACCCCAACACCGAAATGCTCTATGTCCATACGAAGACAAACCCGGCTGACATCGCCACACGTCCAGAACTGTTCCAGGAAAAGAAGGATCTTTGGTTTCACGGTCCAGAATTCCTGATAGAGAAGGAAGCTTGTTGGCCCCAAAACAGACTCTATGAGGCTCATCGAAACCTCCTTTCCGTTGGGGAGGTCCTGGATGATGTTCCAGGTGATCCGACTCAACAAACATCTGATGGCGACCAGAGTGAGCCCATGGAACAAGACCCTGAGAGCAATGTACCGATGCACTCCCGGGGTTCCCGGGGTTCAAGTATGCCAATAGAGGTTGATGAATATCATTCCATAGTTGAGCACATGGAACTTGACAACCCGGACAATCATGGCACAGAAAGCAATCAGGAACAGGTCAGCGTGGCTCATATATCTGAGATCAAAGACTTACAAAAGAAGCACTTCAAAGAAGAACTTGATGGGAAAAGAACGCATTTAGCAAGAAATCTAGATCTCTTCATCGATGTTGATGGCATTTTGAGATGCCGTGGACGTATGGCGAACACGACCTGGAGCTATGATATGAAGTATCCTATACTACTGCCAAAAAATTCAGAGTTCACGGATAGCATCATAAAGGACACACATGAAAGTAACTACCATGTTGGTGTGCCACATACACTAAACATCGTCAGAGAGCGCTACTGGATACCCTCCGGGAGAGCCCAGGTAATTAAGGTGTTAAGGAAATGTACCCAGTGCGTCAAACATGGTGGCGGTCCGTATCGATTACCAGCCACACCTGCACTACCATCAGAACGGGTAAATTACAACAGACCCTTCACTTACAGTGGCGTCGATTACCTGGGACCTCTATTATCTTTCATATATGTGTTGTTTACATTCATCCTAGAGCGACTGATAATGTATATATGCAGTTTTTTCAAAAAGTAGAATCTGTAATCGAGTCACTAGATGATAAAGTTGTTATTCTGGGTGATCTCAATCTTAACCCTCTATATACATCTCAGAATATCTTACAATATTATTGTTATTTTTTAAGTTCTTGTGGACTGAACGAGAAGAATGAAATTGAAAATATGCATGGGAGTAAGCTTGATGTAGTGCTTGTAACAGAACGCGTTCGGATTTCTAGTATTATGGAAACTGAAGGAGGCGGACTTGTACCACATCGTGATGCATATCACCCCCCGCTAGATATAGCCCTTCACCTTGTCTTCACTCAAGGGGATCCTATAGCCGGTTACATAGATCCGAGCAATATTGATAACGAGCTAGATTGGAATTTTGCTAAAGGCGATTACGCTTTATTGTATCGCTTAGTATCCAAAACATCCTGGCAAGAGGTGTTAAACGCTCAAAATATTGACCAGGCCGTCGATGCATTTTATAGCACTGTGTATGGCATTTTTGACAAAGCAGTACCCAGGAAAACACGGTCAAAAAAACGTGCTAGGCGATATCCGGTCTGGTTTAGCAGCGAAATAATAACATGCATCAATCGCAAGGCTAAGCTACATCGTGAATGGAAACGAACAGGTTGTGAGTCCACTTATAGCGAATTCTCAAAGCTACGAGCGGATATAAAACTTCGACTATCGGTTGCCTACGATGCCTATGTCAATGGCCTCCAGGCCAAAATTTGTCATGACCCTCGTGCTTTTTGGAAACACGTAGGGTCTTTAAAGTCAAAGGGTGGCTTTGAAGCTTGTGTTAATTATAACGGAGAAGAATATGTTGGTAGAGAAGCAGCTGAAGCTTTTGCAGATTACTTCGCGAGTGTGTTTCTACCTAATGCCCCTTTGCTTGATCATAACGCAGCCAATAACAAGGATGAATCAAAGTCGGCAAACTTTGTGCACATTAATTGCATTACCCCTCAGGATGTGGAAACTGCCATTAGGCGTTTGAAGCCACAGAGTTCTGTGGGCCCAGACAATATTCCTGCATATGTGGTTAAGGGATGCATAGATTTTCTTATCCTGCCTATTTATCACATAGTGAATTTGTCACTATCTACGGGAATATATCCTAGGAAGTGGAAACTTACGCGCGTCACTCCTATTCCTAAAACCAAAGATCCCTCCCAGGTGGAAAACTACCGGCCCATAGCTATTATGTCTTGTTGTGCAAAGTTGTTTGAATCTATCCTGCAGAAGTTGATTTTGCCCCAAATTAGACCTTTTTTGTGCGACTCACAGCATGGCTTTAGATCAAAGCGGTCCGTCGAGACCAATCTTCTAACTCTTACAAGCTTTATTTCTGAGTACCTAGATAAAGGAAAACAGGTCGACGTTCTTTACTTTGATTTTAAAAAGGCGTTTGACCTGGTCGATAATGATATCTTGCTCAGTAAATTGGCGCACATTGGTTTCTCTCCTCGACTTCTTAAGTTATTTGCTAGCTATATGCAAAATAGGCAGCAATTTGTAAAGCATGGGTGTTTTGTATCTTCCGTCTATCCAACACGATCAGGCGTTAGTCAGGGCTCTATTCTTGGCCCGTTTTTATTTGGAGTCATGATTAATGATCTAGAATTAATGTTAAAGCATGCAAGATGCCTTCTTTATGCCGATGATCTAAAGCTGGTCTGCGGTATAGAATCAGTGGCAGATTGCGAGGCAATGCAGGCGGACATAGAGGCCGTGCTCAACTGGAGCACCATAAACAAACTCTTTTTTAATGTTTCTAAATGTTGCGTTTTGTCTTATACTAGGTCACTGAAACCGTTTCATGCCCAGTATATGCTGGGATCTGAAGTTATAACCCGCGTAGCTACAGTAAAGGACCTCGGTGTCATCTTTGATACTAAACTGACGTTTCGCGATCATATCGAGGCGCTAGCTGCAGATTGTTTTAAAAGGCTGGGATTCATTGTCAGAAATGCCCGTGACTTTACCAATCCAAAAGCAATTAAATTACTGTATACGGCCCTCGTTCGGAGTAAGCTGGAAACCGCTAGTTTAGTATGGAACCCAGCCGAGAGTACGTATGCGTTGCTTTTAGAAAAAGTACAAAAGGCATTCTTAAGATTTCTTTACAAAAACATGTACAAGTATTATCCATTTTTATATCCTACTAAATTCTTGTTAGGATGCCTCGATTTTAATTCTTTGCAAGTAAGGCGTAACCATAAGCTTCTGGTTATGGCTTGTAGTACTTTGCGGGGAGACTCTGACTGCCCTGACC
Organism: Lathronympha strigana; assembly: GCA_949128165.1. Lineage (NCBI taxonomy): Eukaryota > Metazoa > Arthropoda > Insecta > Lepidoptera > Tortricidae > Lathronympha > Lathronympha strigana. Next base: position 4,353,316 of record OX421925.1, on the reverse strand, counting down.
TAGTGGCACAGATAGTGAGGCTCTCTATACCTTTTCTATCCAAGCAGGAGCTACGGCCTAGAAATCCCAACCTTCTTGCCACTCCCACAACGCGTACTGTAGCGCGCCAAAAGTTTCCCCTCGTTCGAGCTCTAAAATTTCTGAACGCGCTTCTGTTATGGGCGCCTGAAAGTGATTTGTTTGCGAGTCGATGGGCAAGTGTGTGTAGCGTCTGTCTGAAGTATTGCGAGATGATGGATGGCAGTGCTGTTTTATAAAACTGTATTTGTAAAGTGTTGTCTTTTGTACCTACTCTAGTATCTAAGTCTGAATTGTACAGTTATTTGGTCTATTCTGTTATACTGTATAAATTATGTTTGAATAAAAAAAAATAAAAAAAAAAAAAAAAAAATAAAATTCGTGAGCACCGAAACGGGTAAAGAGAAACGGTGGTTAGCCCTATTCACGTGTTTGACAGTACGAGCCATACATCTCGAGATTGTGAAAGACCTGTCAGCTGAAGAATGTCTTCTAGCCTTAAGAAGATTTGCAGCAGCTAGAAATAAGCCACTTAAGATGTACTCAGATAATGCGACGTGTTTCAAGCTGGTCTCTGAAGTTGTACAGCATCCATACTGCGTAAAAAATGGCATTGCTTGGAAGTTTATTCCTCAGTTGGCTCCATGGCATGGAGGATTTTACGAGCGGCTGGTCGCTCTGGTAAAGCACTGCCTAAAGAGGACCCTAGAAAAACATCTTCTCAGTGATACCAGGTTGCTGACAGTGGTAAAAGAGGTGGAAGCGGTGCTTAATACTAGACCATTGACAAGAGTCGGCACTGAAGTAGAACATGTCCTGTGCCCAGCAGATTTCTTAAGCCTTGGAAAATGTTTAACTATGAGACCGTCTCCCACAGATACCCCCGCAAGTGACACTGTTACAAAATCTGACCTAATCGAGAGCTGGAAGAGAGGGTACAAGATCTTGGAAGAGTTCAAGAAAATGTTTATTGGACAGTATCTTGCTAGTCTCAGGGAAAGGTACAACAACTCACCTAAGCAGCCCAGAGTCAGGTCGCAACGAACACCTCAAGTTGGCGATCTAGTTCAAATTAAGTCTGAACACAGGAACAGAGACTTGTGGAAAGTGGGGAAGATTGACGAGTTGATCCCAGGACCTGATGGTGAATGCAGGGTAGCGAGGGTCAAGGTCAACGATTCCACTCTGACACGTTCCATTGGACATCTTTACCCATTGGAAGTAGAAGATGAGACGCCCGAGGCAGAGCAGATGGAACCAGTAGTGAGAAATGTGACCGAAACTGAAGAGGTGACCGTGGACCTGCTTGTCCCACCTATTATTCTAGACGAAGTTGTCCCACACACGCTAGATGAACGGCCAAATGTCGGAGTGAGCACCCCGGCTGACTGTGATGTGCCCAGTCATGGTGAAGCCCCACCATCAGAAGTGCAGCAAGAGGGAAGAGGCGATGGAAGGAGCAAGCGAGTCGCAGCCATTCGTGCCAGGGATAAAATCCTGGAGTGGACGCGACAACTGCTCGCCTTGCTGCAGTAACCATCTTTGCTGTTGGGAGTGTCGCGCCCAGCGCGATGCACTATGGTAAGTGTTCATTCACTAAGTTTTGTAGTGAGGCAACACTGACAGCGAGAACGTCAGTCGAGATGGCGGGAAAAACACTATGACACGATGGTGGATAAAATACAGTGTGGAGGTAGGTGCATATAGGCGGTGGAACGGCGCTGCGTGCAAGGAAAGTGGCCTTGCATGAGCCTCCATCGGATCACAGGAGATTGGCCTGGTAAGCACTATGCACATTGTTTATACTATAACTGACATTCCAAGCTACATGAGGGTGGAACAAGGGGTTAACTAACGGACGTGGTTAACGTAGTTTCACTAGATCGTAGTTCAATCTTGCGGTGTACATATAGGCACCTAGACAAGCAAGGACATTGGACAGGGGAGCCCTGGGCTCCCCAGAGTGTGTACCGGATGCACACAGGCAATTAAGGCATGTAGTACGGTCGGTTATGAGTTGGAGTAAAAGGGCCGGGTCTAGGGGGTAGGCTTATGGAGGAGCCCGTGGGGGCACCGCCCCCATGTCCAGCTGGTGCCACTGGGCACCAGGGTACTAGCTGATAGTACCTAGTCTGGAGGCGTAACTGATCGTACGAGAGAGTCACTCTGGATAGGCCAGTAGACCAGACTCTCATGATAGATATGTGCGATGCCAACTCTGAAGTAAATACACATTAAATTGCTAAGTCCAAGGTGCCCTCTTGTTCGACTTTCATGTAGCATATCATTGTGTATTTCTATCTGTATACTTTGTCGTCCTAGCGGATCTGTACCCAAATAGAATTCAGGCAACTATGTCGTTTATACTTGGGTATAGATGGCGCGACAATACTAACATCCATTTTTATTTACATATTTATTCTAATTGTCTTTTGTTTCCGCGATTGTTATTAATTGAAATTAAACATTTTAATATAACTGAATGAAGAAAACGGAATAATTACCTTAAAGGATGACTCACACTAGAACGGGACGGGACGGGGCGGGGTGGGACGGGAAAATCTGTCAATTTCTATAGAAAGAATCACGTGATAGCTCGGAACCCTCGGATGTCATTTCTATAGAAATTGGCAGATTTTCCCGTCCCACCCCGCCCCGTCCCGTCCCGTTCTAGTGTGAGTCATCCTTAATCCTATGAAAACGAGTGATGTACAGGTGCATAGGATGTTCTAAAGTGTTTCATTTCAATACATATTTATTTTTATATTTTATTTCAACGGCGTCCAAGCCTAGTTAATAGTGGCCCTGCCTACGAAGCAGGAGTTTCCGGGTTTGAAACCTGGTCAGAGCATTTATTACGTTACGGGTGTTTTCTATGTATTTAAGTATTTACAGTATATGGTGCTACATTAGCGCAATGTGCCAGTGTTCACACACTGTAAAACGTTGTACGATACACGTGCGAATAGGTAATTGACAACCATTCATATTTTTAAGTGCTACTTTTTATTGTATGGTTCGAAAGAATGGACCAATTAATGGTACACGTATTTCTTTTATTTGCGTAACTCTCATATTTTTATACAATTGTAAAGCACGAATCAAATCATTTATTACATGTAATAAATGTTTTGATTTATGTTTTTTTGTTTTTAAGTAGTCACACTACTATATATATAAATTATAAATTGAAAGAGATGTCATATACTACAGAAAAGTGACCAAGGTTCCCGGTGAGAAGGGCTGGGATCGAACCAGCGACCTCCTGCTTTCGCGGCAGACGCCCTAACCACTGGGTTACCCGATCACGCCTGCAACTCCAGGGGGTCACATGCACGTTGCCGATCCATTAAAATCTTGTACACTCCTTTTTCGAATAACCCCATTCTGTAATCTTTCGGGAAAACCTGGACAAGGGGAGCTCATTCCACAGCCGGAGCTTCCGCGGGAGGAAATTACTCTGAAACCGCACAGTGCGCGGCCATTTTGTTGCAAGGTGTGTAAATGAGCGCCCTGCCGATGGCAAGCGGTGCGATGGTGAAAAGTGGACGCTGGCATCATGTCAAACAATTCTTCAGAAGACAACCGTATAGGCGGTAGAACACATATAAGGAGGCAAAGTCTCTCCTTAGACTTAAGGGTTCTATACAGACTGAGAGTTTGCTAAAATACCGACTGTGAGTATGCTAAAATCAAATGGTAGGTAATATCTCCTCTTTTCTCATATTGCTGTTTGGTAATTTGCGCTATTTAGTTAAAATTTACACAAATATTTTAATACGAGTGCATATCGTATATATTATCTGAGAAATGTCTAAGAAATGTTAGCCGCGTAAGCTGAAGACCCGAGTTCGATCCTCGGATTGGTCTTCGTCGGTGTTGGTCTTTTTCTTTAGTATATGATATCTATTTCTATTTATAATTTATCTGAGTTTTGAACGAATAACTTTTTAGTTACTTACAACGCTATAAAATTCAGAGCTGGAACGAACATATATTAGTAGGAATTTGATTTACACACGTAAACGTAAAAGTTTACGAGATTACATATAAGTAATAAGAAATGGATAAAAAAATATTTGCAGGGACTTCACGGTCAACCAAACAAATACAATTGATTTACTTAAATGTTATATTATAAAATCCACATAATATGGATTTATTAATTAGTTATTCATTTATTTGAATAAAAAAAAATATATAATGGCGACTCCACTGCATTACTTGTGCTAAAATGCCACCAGAATAATAACCCGTCATAATATTACCTACAAAAAACGTATGATACCGGTAGGCGCCTCATCTTAACAATGTGGAACATTTCCAAAATTTCTCTTTGTAAAAAAATGCATTGTTTTTACGAAAAACGCATTGTTTTTTGAGGACAATGATCTTTACCCGTCCCGTGTCAAATAAACAAAGCGAACGGTAAACTATTGTGTTTAATAATTATTGCGCATAGTCCTATGAGTTAGTACCGTATTTATTTACCATTGTGTGGCTTGACCCCTTGTTTGTGTCAGACAACCACGGTCTGTAAAAACATCAGAAGGCCTACCACGAACCACGAACGAAGTTTCACCTCTCTGTCGCACTTGAGTGAGAAATCACAAGTGCGAAAGGGAGGTATACTTTCGTTCGCGCTTCGTGGTAGGCGCTCTGGTTGGGAGGTGGTGACTGTTTCTGAAACTTGTGGGTTCGAATCCTAGTTACAGGTTTTTTGCGATGATTTTACACATTAACAGAGCGAAGTTTCAGCATATGCAATTGTTATTTATGTACAGTCGAGTTCATAAATATATAAGCATTTCCAAGGCTATAAAAATATCTGTACACCCTTAAGAAATTGATTTAAGACATCACGGTAAGGGCCCTGAGCAAGGGAAAGAATCCAAATTTGAGCCACAAAAACTGGAATCTTGTGTTTTACGGATATCTCAAGGCACGAGTTGATAAAATTTTGCCGCCGAGTGTAATACAACATTTTTCATCTCACTATTGCGAGGAAAATAAAAACTATTTACGATTACAAATCTCATCCAAATCTAACCTATCGTTAAAAAGTCAATGCTACCAGTTAACATGAAGAAACGATTCAAACCTCAAGGTCAAATCACTTTCCTTACTAGTGGATAAAATGCGTTTTTCCCCACTAGTTTTAAGATAAAGAGGGCTTTCAGAGCTAGTGAGATGAACACTTTTTTTCGTAAGTCCGTCTGCATGTCCAGCTGTCTGGCTTTTCTCCTCAACAGGTCGCATTTCACAACCAATTCTCGTGAACTTTTACTGACCGAGCATTAGCGAAAGTCTCCGTGATATTGGGGAAAAATGCTTTCGTATGTCCTATTGTTCTTCTCTAAGTTTTGTTTTTCAGAATATTTTATATTGTGGGAATTCGCACAAAGGACTTAACCGCACCACAGGTCTATTGTACTTAAGACGATATGCCCTACAGCTCAGAGCCACTGGTTCTAGGTAAGTAGATTTTGTAAGTAGGGTTACAAGAAATAAATATGATTTCGGTTATTTACCGGTTCTTTGATAACCGGGTTTTTAAATGAGCCTATTAACACTCGGTTAACCGGTTTGCACACCCTATTTGTAAGTTGTTCTATTTTGCTATTTTGGTACTAAATTTAGCAATCCTCACGAAGTCACACCGCAAGTCCAAATACTATGAAAAAATTCAAGTTTACACTTTCAAGAAAAAATTTTTTGAACTTGGGCCATTTTTTATTTACGTATATTCGCTGCGAAGATACTGCCTTTTATTGTTAGGAGCAGGAGGAGGAAGCAAGTTCTTTCTTTATATAAAAATACTTACAGTATTTTCCTTCGGACAGGAGCGTGTCACTGCTCGTTTTACGTAGTATCAAACTCAGCCAGGTCAGGTCAGGTTTCAATAGATGTATTTTTATTTCAAACAACGCATACTAATTTATAGTATTTATACTTAGACAAATTAATATCAATACCATAGAATAATCAATAAAAAAGTGTTCATAGTGTTGTACTACCAAACGCATCTGATAGCATGGTGACAACCCTAATGTTAATGTCATGTTCACTTTTGCATGCTTGACAAGCTAAGCATCAAATATAGGATAGAGAACCTTCTGTACTTTAGTGTTATTACTTATTTTGTGGATAGGAAAATAATAACAACAAATCAAGTTTCAAAAACTGATATATTTTCATATTGAACATTTCAGCACCTTATTTTCGGGTAATTTTAATTGCGGATCACACATCTACATACAACTGACGACACATGGAAATGTCGCTTACGAAATGTCGTTTGAGGGACTTATGAAATATATATAAACGCCACATTTTTTGTAAAATACAAAAAGTACTGTCAACGTTACTTACCTTTAGTAGACAATTCTTTAGCTAGATTTCCATGTATCACCATAGTTACATCTACTTTAGTAGCGTAAGTACTTAATTTTAACGATACATTCTTTAAAAACATACTAAAAATGTAGTTTTTCCCTTCAATATTCATTTAAATATTCAGCTGTTCCATAAATTAAGGCACGATTACGGAAGTTATACTATATTAAAAGCAATATTCCAAAAGAGGCCTAAACACTTAGGATATTCTTCCGATTTACGATACGTAAACAAAGAACTCTTAAGCGACATTGGACCCTTTTGAACTATTGTTCTGCGTGTAAAAATCTAATAAATAAAAAACATGCACCCATTTACGATTTTACTACGTATTTTATTAATATAATATATATATGTAGTGTTAGAAACATAAACTTGTCTGAGATTTATCGAGAAGTTATCTTTTTTACAATAGGAGGGCGAAGGCGCGCATTAAGCGTTGGTGACCCAGCGGTTACGGATTCAATTCCTGCCGATACTGCTCGTACCAATGAGTTTTCCGGAACTTATGTACCTACGAACTATCATTTGATATTTACAATCTTTTTTCGGTGAAGTAAAACATCGTGAGGAAATCGGACTAATCCCAATAAAGCCTAGTTTATCGTTTGTAAAAACGAGCGCCTATGCCAAATCTTGGAATTAGTTTCCAAAGCGGACCCCGGACTCCTTAAGTAGCATAGCCGGGAATATGCTGGGAAGAAGGAGGATGACAAAGGGACGCTATGTTTATATTAAGATAATTCAATAAGATATTATTAATTAAAATAAATCCTGTCGCTCTTAAACAGCGAATCTATCTGATGAAAACTTTAAATAATGGCATAAAACACACGTCAATGTTGATTCGTTTGTAGAAGTATGAAAAATAATGTTAAACCTAGATCTAACAACGATCTCAGAAAAGTTTACGATTCTACAAATTCAAAGTAACATTCATTAAAATATCTATATTCTATGTCAAGCAATATTTAAAATTGTTACTTTTACTTACGATTAAAAGGCAGTTTCATAAGATTTGTTGGGTTATCATATTTAAAAATATTGACAAGCATATTAAAACACTTAGTGGTATGGCGCTTAGCGGTTTTCTAAACGACATGGTGCCTAAAATACGTACACACAACTTAGGAATACGTGACAAAAATACCGTTATTTATTTTGTATAATTTCAACATCATTATAAAAACATAATTTCCATTTGTACTATTCACATTTCAATAAAAATAGACTTTAAAGTCCAATATATTTTTAAAAAACTACAAGAGTAGTGATTAGATTACGTTGAAATACGTATAACAATTGAGAGTATGAATTTATGATACAAGAAAATATAAATTAATTAAATTCCAGAATGTACAAAAGTTCATTCACGAAAAATTTATAAATATTGAAATTCAAAGACATTTACCATTAAATACTGTATTGGTTTAGCAGTTTAATATGATTAATTAGTTAAAAAATTGCAGCGACCAACAAAAAATTGCGAAAGTGTTGCCATATTAAAAAAGTAAGTACTGTTATAATAAATCTAGCCTAAAACTATTTTGTTAAATTTCAAATGCTATAAGACTACATACTACTGTCGATGGCCGGTTTTACTCGTGAACCCAGAGTAAGGGCCGTGTTATTTTTTGACGCAATGCAAAGTTGCCAGTCATGAAGCAGGGTTGCTAGCGACGACCTCAATTTTACTAAAAACGCAGTAAATTAGCTCAAATTTAAATAAAATACAATCATTTTATTTCAACAATTACATTGTTTAAATCGATTTGCTACCTATATCTCATTGTGTTTATCTAGGTATTAAATTGACTCATAGATATAATAATAGTTATTATATTTAATTTAGATAAAACACGAAACGAAAATCTCGAAAAATAATGCGTAGGCATATTGACCAATTTGAAAAACGCCAATTGCCCTACGCATAATGCCAACTCCAGCAACCAGTCGCAAAATAAGGGAAGTTAGGTTCGTTAGCTATCTTCAGATGCCCAAAGGGCAAATTGCACATAAATAGCAAAAAACGATTGGTTATTCAATAGTTGCAGAAATTGTCATAACGCGCGTTGGTCGATTTGGGTATGCCATTCATTTTCCGCTAGAGGCGCAAGTGGAACTTGGGTCCTGCGGGAACATTTCAAACGTCACTTTGACAATTATCTCGCATGAGTGGCGCCGCCTAGTGAACGACAATACGGTAGCTCCCATGGCGTTCTTCGTATTGGTCGAATATACGTAGAGACGAAAAATAAGTTTCTGGGTCTCATTTTTCCTAACCAAGAAAAATATTTTTTAAGCACATTTTAAATTTTTCGTTAATATTTGAGTGTTATTTGATTGTATTGTTATGTGTTATTTTTTTTTCTCAATTTGAGCTAGTTTCAATTCATTGAGGTCGTCCGCGGCGTCTATTTCTTCAGAAGAGCCTCTTCCTCTGGGTTCTCCTTCTTGAAGGTTGCGTTGGTCGCGGGGCTGGCCGAAGAGGGCGTCTCCTGAAGAAGAAAAGTCGTTTAATATAATTTGTCAAAATAAAGATTAATTTATAAATTGAAATAGATATCATATAGTATAGAAAAACACCAAAACCACAAAATAACAAGATAACAAGTTTATTTTGATATCAATATTTTGATTTGTTTCAACAAAAAGTTGTAATGATTAATTTATGAAAAATTTAAAATTTAAAAAAAAACAACACAGATAAAAATAAAATATTAAATTAAATATTATAGGACATTCTTACACCAAGAAGGCGTGTGTTACGGGTACTCAGTCAACGATATATATAATATACAAATACATAAATACATAGAAAACATCCATGACTCAGGAACAAGTGTTCTGTGTTCATCTTACTGGGATTCGAACCCAGGACCATCGGCTTAGCAGGCAGGTCACCAACTACGCCAACCGGCCGGTCTCATAGATCGTATATGGTTGTGAATACAAACAAAAATGATATCGTAAGGATTAAATGGAGGAAATATTTGAAATGTAAGGTCAATGTGGCATGGATGTTTTGATAGCCATACGTTCGGGCATATTTTTTGTCTTCTAACCTATTCAGTTACCAGAAAACATATAGCATCTTAAAATAAAACAGCGTATAAGAAGAGAAATTATGTAGTAAAATGCGAAATATTTTTTTTACATCTTAAATATGAAATAAATAAATATTATTGGACAATCTTACACAAATCGACTTACTCACACGGTAAGCTCAATAATGCTCGTGATGTGGGTACTAGATGACAATATATAAAACATCCATAACTCGGGAACAAATATTCGTGATAAACACACAAATAAATGCCCTGACCAGAATTCGAACCCGGGACCTCCTGCTTCGTAGGCAGGGTCACTACCCACTAGGCTAGGAGGCCGTTAATATAATAACGACAGGGTGGCAAAAATGTAACATCAACGAAACGTAATTAAATATTAACTAAAAAAAGATTTCCCCTAAATAATTATGTCAATATACAAACCATGGTCCATTAATATCTGGTTTTAGGTACTTCCAAAGACTGCAGCGTGCGCAAATAAATGATTTTTAGATATATAAAATTATGAACACAACATACACACATACTCATTTAAATTAGACACTTTAACACTTTCGCGATTAGATCAATTTGACGTATTCAGGACAATGAAACTAGTAGCTAAATTGACTTAACACATTTGGTTGGACTATTCAAAGACGTCTGCTATTGTAATTAAGTAATATAATCACATGCAGTATCTCAAAATAGATCACAGTGTGCAAGATTGGTTAGTGTAGTTGTATAATTATTTTTCTACCCCAGCACTTATATCTGCCATTTAGATGACTGACAGCGATATTAAAAAAGTATACATTATAACGTTGCCTATGGTATTCCATAAGAACACTGCTCATATGGATTTTCATACAATGTATAAACACTGTTGTTTTTTTTTAATTTCTATAGTGGGCATACGACAACTTCCACATTCTGCCACTTTTCTAGATTTTGCTTTTTTCGTTATTTTCGCTATCTTAGGAAACGTAGCGTATGCAACAGGTCATAATTGGTTCATAAAACTTGAGGGTCGCCGTAATAATAGACCCGAGTGTTTTAAGAACCCTTATTATATCACTGTGGATAAACTACTATTATGTGTTAGTGTCGATTGTTTGTATGTATTGTGTGAGAAGTGCGTCTGTGTGCATGTTTCCCCCCGCAAAAACAGACAGAATAATTAGTAAGGTAAGATTGACGAGTGCCTTCCAGCGTGTTGGAAGCCGTGTTGCTCGAAAACCGAGGCGTAAGCCGGGAAAACTATAGGAAGAAGGCGTATATGATTATAAAAAAGGTATATCTTACCTGAGGTTGAGGTGGCGCGTCTGTCTCTCTGAGGGACTCGGTTCTACCCTCACCACGCAGCAACTGAAAAAAATAAACATGTAAAGTAATGAGGATTACCAAGAGTCGATCATCAGCTAGAGGCGCTAGTGGAACGTGGATCCAATTCTTTCATATTGATACAGGACCCACGCATGGGTGGCGCCGCCTGGTGAGCGACAATACGGTAGCTCCCATTTTTACGAGTATATATATATATATATATATATATATGTTAAGGTGCTGATAGCACCTAATTCACGTTTTTTAAACAGTTTATTAAGAAAAACTATTTATTTTAATACACTAAAAATAAATGTTAATATTCATCATATTTATAGAATCTTAGACGAAGCCGATTTTTAATTTAACGAAATCGGCTCGATTAAAAATAATTGCGTAGATTGGTCTTAAATTCATCATTAAACAGTTTTGTCTTTTTTTTTTTTGACTTAGGCATCTGCAATTAACATCACAATTTCATTATACTCATATCTAAAACTTAGACGAGTCACATTCCACAAATCGTCCACGGTTTTGTTTATTTTAATTAGTTTTAGTGATTTTTTTCCTTCTAAAACCAAGCTGATAGTGCGATCTCGTTTACTCCGATACAAATAGACAGTGCACGAAGATTTAGCTGTTGTCAGCCTCATAACATACTAATGGCGTTATTCATAAACGCACTTCAACAACAGTTTACGAGTAGCTAAATGATTGTTCGTCCTTATCTGTCACTTTGACAATCGCGTTTGTCAGATTGGGAGAAAACATAATTTAACTAAAGCTTCTGTTAACTTTTTTATACTAAATCATTATATTATACAGTCACGTCTATAAATATCTATACACTTCGGAACTTATTACAGGAGAAGAAGAGTCAAAATTGAGTACAGAAGCAAAAATATATATGAAGCCGACCTTACGTTATACTAAAACTGGCGATTAAGGCCGTTCCTGGTCCCAATGACCTTCAATCTGTATCTCCCTTATCATATTTACTTATATTTTAACTGTCTTCGAGATAAACGACCTCAAACTATGGCAATTTTAGTCTAAAATAACAGTTTTTTATACATAACTTTTATACTACATAATAAGTTTTAAAATCTATCTTAGGCTATTAAAGACTTCACGAAATTACGTCACAGGTACCGGACTTTCTTTCAAATACTATTATTACTCGTGACTATTATTATATAACCTCCACCAAAAATTATCTATTTTTATTTTCCTACGATTTTATTTTAATTATCGTAGTTGTGGCAAACAAGCGCACAGCCCACGCGATGGCGAGCGATTTCCGAAGCTTATGGACGCTTGAAACGCGAATAATTAAGTAATTTTAGGAGGAAACTTGTCAGCGTGGCTCGTAAGACCACACTTTGACTCATTAAGGTAGAAGTACTAGTGCCCGACGCTGCACTAGTATTCGACATGGGTACTTTATGTCAAAGTGATACAGGTTAAATTTGAACAAAGAAGATTTTTCTATATTCGAATTTAAACCCTGTCACTTTAACATAAAGTGCTCATGTCGAATACTAGTGCAACGTCGAGCACTAGTACTTTTACTTTATGTAAGATTTACCTTGTCAACTTCTGGTTCAATCTGTTCGTTGGTGTTGCCCTTATTGAGCGCGCCCTTTTCCATTAGCGTAGCACGTTTAGCTGCCAGGTACATCGAACTGAAAAATTATAAAAATATATCAAATATCTTACATATATACATAATAAAGCAGAGTATGGTCAAAAATCTGAACATTGAAGATATTTAAAAACAAGGAGCTCTTACAATTGATAACAGAACACATTTCAATGATTCTTAGAATTTTAGTCTGTTTGTCTGTCTGCCTGTTTAATTGTTCGAGCATTACGTGTAAACGGCTGAATGGGTTTAGATGCAACTTTCACTGACACGTTAAAGGGATCTCCCGTCATGTTATAGGCTATGAAAAATATATCCGCAGATGAAGTCACGGGAATAAATAAATAAACATACGGGACAAGTTGTCCCGTAGGGACAACTTTACACAAATTGACATAGTCCCACGGTAAGCTCAACAAGGCTTGTGATGTGGGTACTAGACGACGATATACGAGTATATGATAGGTAGGTGCATACAAATACTTAAATACATAGGAAACATCTATAACTCAGGAACAAATATTCGTGATAAACACACAAATAAATGCCCTGACCAGGATAATATTGTTAAATTTGAGCAGTATTTTTTACCGTTTGATGGTCAGGTAGTAGACATCTTGGATGGCTCGCACCGAGTAGTCGGGCACAAACGTGTGGCGAAGCATGCTGTCCATATTCAGGTTCTGGAGAGAACCCAGCGCCGAAGGGGATTGGGGTTCCGCTGAAACACGAAGTAAATTATTGAACTGTCTAAATATAAAATTTGTATAACTTTATGAGAAATATATAACTCCGTAACATAGACACAAAAAGCAAATCAAAAAAGTCAAAAAATGTGGGTCAGAATGAAACGTATAATTTTGCATTGATGATACAAAACTAACAACACTGTTAAAACTTTAGAGGCTATTTATTGGCATTTAACGAAACGTCAAATTCCAAATAAGATTATATGAAAAAGTGCTGCAACTGGAGCACTTACATGGAGTCATTTTTTTCGCTTGATTGGGTATCCACTTATCCAGCCAGTCCTTTTATTATATATATCGAGTTTTGCCAATTTTTGAAATCCCATCTCAAAAAAATCCGGTTGTCAAAATTCCGACTCATGGAAGCACGAATATTTAAAATTATATTCTATAAAATATATCTAATAGATTTTGAAGTTTTGATAGATCGGGCATTTCAAAATGCTCTGCGTAAGCGCTTATCGAAACGCGCCAACAGCTGTTTTTAACAGTACAAAATAATATTTTATACAATCGTGATATAATGAAGAGTTTTTCAGTCGAGTACCGTAAGTAAGGTACGAGATTGAAAAACTTAATTATGTTACGATTGTATACAATACTTTTTCTACGAGTCATCATCATCATCGTCTGTGGAGGAACAATTTCATCATTCAATTTCATTGACTTAACACGGATGTAACACAAGAATATGTAATTGCACACGCCGGCAGGCCGGCGCGTGGGGCGCGGTCGGCGCGGGCGCGGGGGGCATCGCAAATAAGTATAGAATTTGTATGAAATTCTATTATAGTTGCCTACATCGTATCGAAATGAGATATTATAGTTGAGTTGGACTGTCTAATATCGAAAAGTATGAGCTTATAGTTTTGTCTATGTACTCGTAATTGACAGATTAAAGTCGGCGAGTAGAAAAAGTTTAATTTAGAACTCACCGACACCAATGTTCTGTGTGAGCGCTTGGATACCGAAGTACGTGAAGGGCCCGGCTTCGAACACGAGGTTCTCGCGCCCCACTGTCACCTCCACGCGACCTTCTAGGATCAACACGAAGTAATCCACCTGGAATTAGGGAAAAATATCATCAGAATATTTACTAATACACAAGGAATTGAGTCGATAATACACAGTGGCCAAATAAGAGATACTATAAATTTTATGCTATGAAATTTTAAAATTATAAAGTATTTATTAAAAAATATGTTATTGAGGGATGGCAATAGACTACTAGAATCATATCAAATTTGGCACAATAAATGATTATTTTGTATACTATTTGATTTAAGATCCCAATATTGGTTGATTTCGGGTATTAAAAGTGTACGACGGTTACGTATTTTCAAATAAAAAAATTGTGTTGTTGTGGGACCACTGCCGTATTTAGTTATTTACTTACCGGTCTGCCTTCTTGGAAGACGAAAGCCTACGGGTCGTACCTGTCCTCGTCTCCTCGCAGCTGGATATGCTGCATCACGTTCTTCTTAAGCAGCGTCCCCGTCACCACCCGTCCACATAGACTTGGTTGGACCACTGCCGTACTTACCGGTCTGCCTTCTTGGAAGACGAAAGCCTTCGGGTCGGTCCTGTCCTCGTCTCCTCGCAGCTTGATGTGCTGCACCACGTCCTGCTTCAGCAGCCGGCGGAGAACCGTCTCCGAGATCATCACAGGACGGAATGGGTCCACGCCTGGAATGTTCAAATCAAATATTTATAAAAATGTTTTAACGAAATGTGTAGAATTAAAATTTTACTTGTTTGTGTGGTGTAAGATACGGGTTTTTCTCTGAGAAAGAATTAATCTGTGCGTTGACAATGGTGACAGGTCCCTAGTTAACTATAAAGTCTGACAATAAATATTTTTTCAACATTTTCGACGCCATGTCAAACACAAAACCTATCGAAATGTCAAAACTGAAGTTGAACTATATGCTTTAGTAGTGTAGGTTTATTTTACTCTGTGGTCTTTG
Organism: Lathronympha strigana; assembly: GCA_949128165.1. NCBI lineage: Eukaryota > Metazoa > Arthropoda > Insecta > Lepidoptera > Tortricidae > Lathronympha > Lathronympha strigana. Next base: position 4,338,165 of record OX421925.1, on the reverse strand, counting down.
ACCGATGTATCGGTCATTGGCGTTAAACCTGCGGTGCTAATATATACTTCTTTGACGTGGAAAAGGTTAAATCTGTCTAGGTTTGTCGGAATGAAAAAAGGAAGGCATATTTTGATAAAAAATCTACTGTCACTAGATCACTACTGTCAAAGATGGGTTGTCAGACTATAAGTTCGGCGTGCCACATTAGGCCTGGCTTTTATAGCAATGGCGGTGGGTGCGGTTAGACTATGAATCTCGCCGCAACAGCGAGACCTGCGACGACATAAGAGTAAGAAGAGAATAAGAGTTTTACATTGAAAGTTCAGAAAACTTGTTGCTTGCTTAACTTTAGTATTAGTTCTATAATAATTAAAAGATACATACGAGTATAGGTACCTAATGTATAGTTTCATGCGCGCTTTCTCGTCAGCAAATTGGTTTCTCAATTTGGCAGGTTATGGATGACTCACACTAGCACGGGACGGGACGGGGCGGGACGGGTAAATCTGTCAACATCTATAGAAAGAATCACATGATAGCTCGGAGCCCTCGGATCTCACTTGACACTTTTTATAGAAATTTACAATTTTCCCGTTCCGCCCCGTCCCGTCTCATTCTAGTGTGAGTCATCCTTCAATAATACCAATATAATATGTACACCTTTTATTGAACATAAAGCGGTTGCGGTTGCATGTTTATGGCCTTTAAAAACGCACTATCACTTGAGTAACTCTCCTTGTTGAAAATGATTCCTACAGCTACCACTTTCTCCTGAGATTATTCATGGTTATCAGAGTATACTCACTGGTGGAGAGGAACTGGAAGGTGGCCAGCACCAGCTGCGGGGAGACGTGGACCCGGTGCGGCTGGTGGCCCGCGAAGGCTGCCAGATCCTGGAAGCGGTTGAGCGGCCGAGCCAGACGTTTCTTAGTGCGGTTGTCAGCTGAAAAAGTAGAAGAACATTCATTCACAGACAGGAAATTAAGATACTAAATATTTTTATTCGGTTGTAAGTCTTACTTCTGTACAAAGGTGTTTCTCACATCACATATTTGAAAAAGGCTTTTTTCTTCCCTTTGTGGCGCTTTATTTTTAAGGACTACACATTTTTTACGTTTTCGATAATTGTTGTGAAAAGCAGCATGTGTACACGGATTAAAAATTATTTTCGTCTTGCGAATCGATAGACTCTACAACAGAATCCCGATTTAAAAGTAGAATATTGAGCGTATTGAGGGATTCAAGCGTTACATCTAAGATGAATATAATTTTGATAGTGTGTGAGTGTGACACACACTACTTTTCACATCAACTATAAGGAAAATAAACGGAACCTGAAATAATAAAAGCAGCACCAACACCACGATGCCACCCTAAAACGAAAAACTATGCTGTCCTTGGACAGAAAAGTTTAACTTTGATCCCACCTAGTTTGAACAGAAAAGTGTCACATTCATTCCATAACAATATTTGTCGGTCGAAAAAGTATCAGTCGTATCCTAGCAATCCTCATGCCTGCTAAGACATTCCCTTTATTATTTTTTATACCTTCAGTGATGGTACTTACTGATGACGTCGCTCTCGTCAACGATCTCCGCCTGGATCATCTCCTCGATGACGTCCTCTAACGTCACCAGACCAACGGTCTGGTACACCGGGTCACCGTCGCCCGAGCGGTCGATGCGCTGAACAAACGCCATGTGACCTTTGTGACCTGGGGGTAGTAATTGGCTTTAGTTCTGGTATTTTAAGGAATCGAAACAATAATTTTAAAATGCGACAAATGAAAAATAATAAAAGAAAGCTATAGATGATTTACAAATCCCTATCAATGCTGCTTGATTTAGATTTATGCATTCTCGCAATGCACTATATATGTCATCTGAGCGTGACAATTTTGAGCTTTAAATATGACCCACACTAGAACGGGGTGGGACGGGAAAATCTGTAAATTTCTATAGAAAGCGTCACGTGACATCTGAGGGCTCCAACTCCGAGTTATCACGTGATTCTTTCTTTAGAGATTGACAGATTTTCCCGTCCCGCCCCGTCCCGTCCCGTGCTAGTGTGAGTCATCCTTTAATCACTGTCATATGCGCTCTGCCGACTGCAAAAGTAGGAGATCGCTGGTTCGATCCCAGCCCTAGGCACTGGGGGTCTTGATCACTTTTTCCGTAATGACATCTCTTAATTTACTGTCATATGAATAAATAAATAGATATTGTGGGACAATCTTACGCAAACCGACCTACGATAAGCTCATAAAGCTTGTGTTGTGGGTACTAGATAGACGTATAAATACTTAAATACATAGAAAACATCCACAACTCAGGACCAAATATTCGTGATAAACACACAAATAAATTCCCTGACCAGGGTTTGAACCCGGGACATCCTGCTTCGTAGGCAGGATCACTACCGACTAGACTAGGAGGCGTTAATGAGACTTCAAGAAATACGACGTAAAAATCATGAATAAAAGCCTCCGCGGGAGGATATACTTCAAAGTACTGTAAAGAAATAAGCATATGTTGCTTATTTCTGCTTGCTGATGCTTTTTACTCTCTGACGCAAATGGCAGTAATGCATAAAAGTAGTATTTATCAAAATACAGATTTATGGGATTAACATCCGGCTCTTAATGAAATGGAATCCGTTTTTATTAACGGCCGACGGTGACTAGGTAGTCCTCAAAAGATTGGCCTCCACAAATAGCGACATCTATAATGGACTCAAGGGCAACAAATGATTGCATTATATGTTTGTATACGCTTACAAAGATTCATATCGATAGGGATCGCGCATCGTACTTGTAAATTTGCTTTGCTTAAAACTAATTTGTTATAAATTAGGGTGTTACATATAAGAGCATTGAAAAAAGACATGTTTAACTTTGATCAGTAAAAATTGCTGCGAGAAAGCACATTCATTTACCGTATAAATAAAGCGACTTATTAAAGGAAATTATCAATATAGCATTCAGTGAAAGTAGGTCAAGAAAGTTAAAATAAACTCATTTCATAATTTGTTTGTGCCAAAACCTCATCCGACCGCGAGACCGGAGAGAACATTTATTTTTAGGCATATTTCAGATTATCTAAACATTTGTTTATGACCGAACTATTCTAGTCAAAATTATCTTTGAGCAGGCTGGAGCTGTTTTGGTCTGCTTTTATTTCAGATATTAAGGAAAAAGTACGAGTTTGGCTCACGCAAGGCAAGCCGGCTGGCATCGAGTTCTATGAACGCCCTGCTACTGCTATTTACAGACATTCATAATTTCGCATAAGTACTGGTTGTACAATAGGGATGATGACTAGGTTGAAAAACTATTATTCTAATTAGTCCGTCAGAAAGATTATCCAAAATTATTAGACACGTATTTTTTCCTTTTTCAAGATAACTAAAATTGACGAATATGAAGAGCGTCAAAGTTCCGTGGTGGGGGCTGGTGACGTCACCAGTAGGTAAGAATTGTACCTAGCTGTGACGTCACGCGAAACTTTAAAGCCCTGTATTTCCGTCATTTTTCATTTGACGAACAAAAGAAAAACTACGTGTCGTATATTTGTTAATAATCTACCAGACGGACTAATTAGATTTTTTTTGTCGTCTAGATTATTGTAGATAATAAAAATCTAGAGTCCGACATTGCCAAGTTCTGTAGATTTCGATAGCACAGACTGTAAAAGTGTAAGTAAAAGTCATAATGTCATAGAAGTTTGACGTTTAAAATAACAGTTTGACAGTTCATTTACTTGGAAGAGATAACGTGGTTTGACTCTAGTTAGAGAAATATGGGAATAATTAAGGCATTATTCAAAATATCTATGTGCTTTTTACGATACGGTGGATTCAAATAGGAGAATATTTAGAATGTTGAAGCACGAATCAAATCATTTTATTTTTTGATTTATGTAGTTAAGTAGTCACACTACTCTGTACATAAATTATTCAAAATTCATAATTCTGGTTCGATTCCAGCCCTAAGCACCTTGGTCACTTTTTCTGTAGTATTATCTCTTTCAATTTATAAGGAGAACATTTGTTACAATTTTTATTTTTAGACTTCACCTAAAATTTAATAAGACCTAATTATTCTTAGGGTAAGTACGTCTTGTTAAAATTGACAATTCTTTCATATGGACACAAGACCCACGCATGAGTGGCGCCGCCTGGTGGGCGACAATATGGTAGCCCGCAGGGGCATTACATAGTCTATTGTAGGTATACTTCGCGCCGTAATTTGATTCCAATAAACTAACCTCACTCGCTCCCTTTTTCTTGCGTATGTTTTAAATATTATATATTTAAAACATACGCATACAAGCCAAAAATATCTATTTATTGCTAATTGTAATGCTATTATGTAAAGAAGTAAGAAGATCTTAGTTACATGATTAAAAAGAATAAGGGTGTGAGTGAGGTTAGTTTTTTGGAATCTAATTACGGCACGGAGTATATATAGGTAGATTGGATCCGCGAGTTATGGAAGAAATTCCTTGATTGATACATTTTATTTTACCAGTATGTGAATCGTTTTCTTTTTTCCAATTTTGGGTAAGTGAGTTTTTAATCTTAAAAAATAATTACTTCATTAGCATACTTTTCCTACCCTAGGGGTAGCTACCACAAATCATCTAACAATCTAACCCATCAGTCGCATTGTTTGAAACACACTACCCTCTCGTTAGTCGGCTAAGTAAACAACGTCTCAATTCTAATCGACCTCTCCGTCACTGTCTGCATGCCACATGTCAATAAAGCAGTATACAGACAGCCGATATGTCCGTCTGTCTATCTGGCATCCCGCCAGATGCCGTAAACTATTTTTTAACTAATTTATGACGCGAGCGATCAATCACGGATTAAAGTGACTTTGGATTTTTATAGCGAATTAAGAGGCCAGTTTTAACCGGCGGGGTGCCAGACGGGTTTTTCTACAGAAATATGACCGACTTCTGTCGTGCATTCCATACGTTATGTCAAAAAAAATGAGTAGCTAAATATTTCAGAACAAAATTGAGACGTGAATTAACAGTATTGATCCTAAAACATACTAAGTGGCAACCAAAATCATTTCAAATTAAGATCTTACGACGCTATGACAAAGTCTAAATTCCCAGAGAACTTGATTGTCACTTCTCTCGTTTCTGTGTCATAAATGCATCATCATGCTTTAAGGGTTAAAGCACATATTTTCAACTGGCTTAAAAAAGGGGAGGTACTCGATTTGACATTGTTTATATGTTTATTTATACGTTCTCCTACCAGTGATAACTTTAACATTTTAATCAACTGAACTGGCAAAGTCCATCATATAAAGAATAAAGAATAAGAGTTTTGCGAGGAAGAGGCACGTCAAATGTACAGCTATTCGGACGTAACGTACAAATAGCCATGTGCCCATGTCAGATCAATGCCAGTCCATACAATGCGTATGAAACTATGTCATGCTTCTCGTTTAAAACTTAAAAAATGAAAATGATTTTTGCTTGAAAGGAGATATCTCTCCCAAAGTGGTCCCATTGGATTGCAGTTCTAATCTGACGATATTTAGAAAGGCAATTATATTATTGTATTGTTTTGTTTTTTGTAATTGACTTTTAGAAACGACCAATCACCTCATTGAAGGCGCTCCAAATATGATTTTTTTGCTTTGGCTAAAATACCATAAACTAAACATGCCATGAAGCGTTTAGTGTTCGTAAGTGTGGCAATGTTTAGTTACTTCCTGTTAAACAGTTACAGAGAGAGAGAGAGATTTGTGGAGTATTTTCATTTTAGGAAGCCATTATTGCTTAAAGTATTCTATTAATAAACAACCTTTCTATCATTCGTAGACTTTTTTTTTTTTTTTTTTTTTTTTTTATTATTATTAATAATTCACAATATAAAACTTATAGCTAATTCAGTTCCCCGCAAAACTGTATGTACAGTTTGTCTGCGGGTGTGAGTCTCTAGATAACAAAAAAAAATCTTTAATCAAACAAAAATTACATTCTAGGCTAAACAAATATCACCTAAGGGCTTGCAACAGGTGCAGTTTTAAACCACTTTTAAATTTATTTTTATTGGTCTCATGCCGGATATTCTCCGGCAGACTATTTATTTGCCACAAGTTATTGTTATCTAAATTTGAAATCTTATTACGTATTGGTATAGGGAGTCCCACCACTACTCGTATTTTAAAGATATCTTATAACTATTATTGATACTAAGGTTAGATAAAAAGAGTCTGACCTTCCTTAAACTGTTTCAGCATGACATCAAGCGTGACATCCTCGAAGACGAAGTTGCAGGGGTTCTGGTAGTACTGCGCGAGGGTCCGCAGCGGCGTGTTGTCGTCGGGGTCCACGAACGCCAGGTCCTTGATGAAGAGGACGGTCACTATGTTGCCGCGGGTGCCCTCGTATACTGGGATGCGAGAGTAGCCTGCGAAAAAAGACTTTCTTAAATGAAGGCAACTGGTGAAATTGCTGCAATTGTTATGTAGCCCTGCAGTTATATGAAGCATCAGTTCTCTAATAATTTAGTCATTCAGTACTAAAAATATATTGGCTTTTTCGACGGTTCACGATGAGAACTACGTATCATTAAAGCCATGTAACCTTTCAACTCGGAGGCGAAAACATAATTGACGCAAATTTACCTTTTTTGTACCTTGATATCAAATAAATATAAGAAATCCCACCAACACCTTGAGCAAAGGCGTATCAGTTACTAGCTAGCCTATATTACATTAAAACCTCAATTAATACATTTGGCGTGGGTAGTTTTATCGTACTTAAAAATGGTCGGTCACTATGTACAATGAACCATTTGGAATTAGCCACCCTAGAACCATGTCAAAATGACAGTAAGAGATTTCTTACAATCTGATTTATAGCGTCTCTAATAAGATAGTCCTACAGTGCCCTAGGGTTCCAATGAGGATTACTGCGAGTCGATTTTCCGCTACAGAGCTAGTGTAACGTTCAAAATTTCGTCACTTTGGGAATTCTCTCATACTGACACAGGACCCACGCATGAGTGGCGTCGCGTGACGCGAGCTCCTGTTGGTTGACTGTGCGTACGTACCTACGTACGCACAGTCAACCAACAGGAGCTCGCGTATTAGCATAGTTGAATGTATGAGGTAGACTTACCGGACTTGACAATCTCCGACATGGTCTCAAAGTCCAACACACTGGTGATGGGTAGCATGTAGCAGTCGTCTAACTTCGTCATAACGTCCTGCACCTTCTTCTTCCGAAGGTCCAAGGCTCCGGAGATGATGTTCACCTCTTCTTTATCCAAGTCGTTGACATGGTTGGTCACCTGCGAATGAGCATGTGAAAAAAACTTGGCAGTTGAGAAAGGTTGTACGAGTTTAAAAAAATGCCCTTTGGTCTATGAATTTCATCTGTATTTTCAACTTTAAATAGCTTTTTAACGTCAGATGTTTACTAAATCTAAACTTTAATATGTAATTTACCAATACGATAAAATATGCAATCTATGTAGTCATTCTTAAATAACAATCCTTTGCCTATTATTCTATACAATAAGATAGTAAAATAGAGACTTAACGGCACTAGGTAAATTCGTGTTTAGTAAAATTAATTCAGCGAGCGTATATGAATAAAGATTATGGATTATGGTGTACAATACCTAAATACTAGTCTATTGTGGGAATTACTGCTATTTTCGCACAGTCATTCTTAAACTAATTTTTACTGAACAAAATACTCCTTCACATATTGAATATTTCTATAAATAGTAAGAATATTAATTATTTACCTTGACCAACTCCTTTAGCCTCTCTCTGTTGTAATGTGTGCCGATCTCTTCGCCTAAGAAATAGTCCAAGAGCTTACTCGTCGGCCAAGCCAATGGGGCACAAATACCCATTACAATCTGAAATTACAAAAAACGATAATTATCATAAGTATATTGCATTTCACCTTTGTATTCGTAGTATTATACAGAGAAAAGTATTTTTTTTTCGGTTTGCCCTTTGAACAATATTTCAACTCAAAATATGACGAAACTATAGGTTATTTTAACCAAACGTGTATAACTATACCTATATATGATACCCTGATCTCAGTTTTAAGTAGTTAAGGAACCAAAACTTGAATCTATTTGGTGTTATAATATATATGAGGAAAAACTGTCTTTTGCTAGTATTTAGTCGATTTCGAGTGATTTTTGAATCAATATATCTAAATAATAATCGCTAAAATACACACAAATTCTATGCCATTATTAAGTAAACGGAAGAAAGTGTTATGATTTACTTTAAAACACCGGAAATATACTAAATTTATAAGCATTTTTTAAAGAATAAAGCCTCTTAATTAGGGATAATTTTGCATTTACAAGGCCAGTCATAAATATTAATCTTTACAACCTATTTAACGTTTCTAGCACGATAAGAAATGGTTAATCTTCTGGTAATAAACTTAACTAAACTGGATCATACTAAATAAATGCATTTATTTTGAAGCTTCTTCTATTGCGTTTCGTTTAAACCAATCAATGTGATATTTAACTTTTTTTTAAACAAATTAAAGTATTAAATTAAATATTTTGACTTTGTCTATTTATAAATTCAAATACATGTCATATACTTAAGAAAAAGACAAAAACCATCGGAGGCCACAAGTTTATGGCGTTAGCCGCGTAAGCTGAAGACCCGAGTTCGATCCTCGGCTTGGCCTTCGGTGGTGTTCGTCTTTTTCTTTAGTATATGACATCTATTTCAATTTATAATGGGATATTTATTTTAGGTACACTCGCATCAATAACACAAATAGAATGCAAGAATTTAATACAATCGAATCTAAAAGGTACTAACGAATACAAACCTTCATTATCCAAATACTCTTAGCACCAACAAATAATCCATGTCTAGCACAAACGGCTTGTGGCGTGATTTCAGCTATAAACACGATGGCCAACGTAGATCCAATGACAGCCACTAAACCAGACGTCAAATCATCCAGAATCACAGTAAAAGTACTGTTCACAGCCACGTTACTCAGCAGAATCGTGCAGAGCAGATAATTTCCGTGAGCACGGACAGGCATGATAGCTCTTGCGTACTTCCTCTCTTTCTCCGTCCCCGTATTCGCTATAATCTTTAATTCAGTTCTGTCCAACGCCATCAAACCTAAGTTGAGTCCAGAGAACAGCGAAGCAAGTAACAGGAGAATGATAATGAGGATTATAGACGCCCAGAGGGGTAATAGTTTGTGATGGGTGGCGAGAATTTTCCAATCGTCGCTTCCTTGGTGCTTGTACTGTCCTGTGGCGGAGTCTTTAATGCAGAAATAGAATTTATAGCCTTCAGGAGAGTCTTGAGGGTAAGGTGCTACCAGGGAAATAAAGGCGTTCTCGGGGGAGTTCACTTCTACCTGAAAAAAAGGTAATGTCTACTTAATATGAGATAGTCCGAATATAACAGTAGATTAGGTACCGAGGCATGTAAAGTAAGAAATGGCTCAGATCTCATGTAAAGGATGGCTCATACTAGAACGGGCAGGGACGTGACTGGGCCGAGCCGATCTGTCAGTTTCTATTGAAAACGTTACGTGACCTCCGAGGGCTCCGAGCTATCATATGATTATTTCTTTAGAAACTGACAGATCGTCCTGGATCGGATCGGATCAGACTGGTGTGAGTCATCCTTAATCCATTTTAAAGTATTTCATTTCAATTAATACTAATTGTAGTAATAGAAGACATTTTCATTAAAAAAATAGTACATATGTACATTTCAACGCTAGTGCATAAAATATCTCATTAGTAAGTAATAAAATATTAAATTCAATATTTTCAATATATTTGCGTTACTAGTAGGTTTTCAGTTTTATTGCGTGTTGGTAAAGTAAACTAAAATTAAAACTTTTCAATGAGTAGTAATGAAATAGAATAAAACAAGATTGAATAAGTAAAAAGCTAATTTTGCTCAATCCAAACAGCCAAACAAAGTGCACTTTTTGAGCAGCTGTATTAAAAATTCATACCTTATAGGACTGATCCAATAAATGCACACACGCTTCTCCGTAAGCAGACTTCGTATGAGTGAAGGAAATTTCCATTCCCTGAACAAAATTCTCTCCAAACAATCTCAAACTAAAATCCGTGTTCCTCAGCACACTGGGTATCAATCCATCTACAATCTTTGGTTCCTTCTGTGATTCTTCAATTCTAAAACCGACTAGCTTGATATCATTGATAACGTTTACGTTTTTGGCTCCTAAACTGCTGTCTGATACGTTTACTGGAGCTATTGAAGAATCCTCTGCTTGGCGTTTTTGTCTTGACAGGCTTTTATCCTCTGTGTTATCACTTTGGAACTCTCCCCACTCTGAGTTAAGGTCAGTGCTGGTTTTTGATACCTGGAATGATAATTTATTAATAGTTTAATCCATTTGATAACCTTAAGGATAATTATCATTGAGAATTATCGTGATAATAACTGGTTGATAATTATCGATTGATAATAACAAAAAATGCCCTTCTGAACTGTATTTGAAGTTATATTATATGAATGTGTATTTATTACATTTTATTTATCTGTGTATAATTTTATGTATATGTTTATGCGTATTTCTATATATTTACTCGTCTAGTCAAGTCATTATTGTACACACGCGTTCAGAATTGCACGGGCAGTTTATGAATGAATTCATTCATAAATTGCCTATGCAATTCTGAACGCTATAGTACATCATTCTGTAAGTTTGTATATCGTATCGTAACATTAGTTTTGCACTCATCAACTCTAAGGTTAGCTGGAAGAGATCCCTTCGATAAGTTCGCCTTTGTACTTCAATTCTTTTCAATGTAATTGTATATAGCACGACTACTACATACAATTATTAGATACAACTTACCGTGCTGACATCCTCCACTATTCTATTTGGCAGATAAGCCCAGGTCTCCACCACGACGTCACTGACGGCATCACGGTTCCTGTTGACGTCCATGTCATTCCGTAGAGCGTCATCCTCGACGTCATTGTCGACGTCACTCACGTCATCCATGAGTTCCAGGTTTTCCAGATGCTTCCTGTAAGAAAAATGGTTGTTTTACGAAGCCACTAATCTTGTACGTGTTGAAAATTATTGCTACGATTATCGGGAAGTATATTGGGAGTGGCTCGTAAAAGATTTAATAAAATACTGGATCATATCAATTTGAAAATACATTTCAAGAAAAAAACAGTCTAAGGGGGTTGCTTTGTGGATCGGGCCGCTAAGGTATTCAGTTGGTCGGATATCTGAAGGCCTACCACGAACCACGAACGAAGTTTCACCTCTCTGTCGCACTTGAGTGAGAAATCACAAGTGCGAAAGGGAGGTATACTTTCTTTCGCGGTTCGTGGTAGGCGCTCTGATCGCACCATCGTATTGGGCTTCTCCCCCGTGGTCTTGGACCGTACATCTTTCCCATCACCACCAGTCTCTCCAAGTTGCCAGGGTCTTTGCGGGCTATGTGGCCAAAGTATTGTAGTACACCTTGGAGGCAGATTGTGGATAGCCTAGGCTGACTTCCCAGTTTGAGCTCAACTATTATTGTGACATTTGACTTGTTGACGGTTAGGCCATATTCCCGGCTCGTATTCACAAGGCGGTCCAACAGCGTGTCATGGGCGTACCGGAGATAAGAGATTATTATGGCCTCCTACTGTAGTATATACAGATACACACTATAATACACGACGACTTGAAAAGTTATTCGTTTCTCGTCGGCAAGTTAAAAATATCGCTGTTATATTTAAAAACAAGTGGACCAACATATATCTTCGACAGAAAACAGGTCAAGTCCACTGACACTAATTGCGAATACTATGCTCGGAGTTTTCCTGCAACATTGAAATGAGGAGGTTTAAGATTGACTCACATTAGAACGGGACGGGACGATCTGTCAATTTCTATAGAAAGAATCACGTCCGAGCTCAGAGTCACGTGACGTTTTCTATAGAAACTGACAGATCGGCTCGGCCCGTTCTAGTGTGAGTCATCCTTAAGAGATGACTCATGGTAGACCGGGCCACGCGTCACACGGTCTCCGAGCTACCACGTGACACTCTCTATAGGAATTAAGCCCCTCATTCACGGCAGTCCACCGGCACTCCGGCGTGGCTGGATGTAGCGGACACACGGTGTGCAAGTGGCCCAGCCTGGCTGTCCAATTCGCACTTATTCGTTGAAAGATGCGCAGCGCTGCGTTGTAGCGCATACACTATACTCGAATTTAAAAAATGCCGCCATCTCTTATGTCATTTTTAAAACTGAATAATTAATATTTTTTGCATTGCCGCATTTCTCAATTGTTTATTACCGTAATTTAGTGCAATTCGGACTGCAAGGTGGGCGGAGCTAGCAGGATGTTGCCGTACGGCACGCATCCGGCAACGACATTCACGGTACTTTATTACGTGCCGGAGGTGCCGGCGGACTGCCGTGAATGAGGGTCTTTACCCGGCGCGGCTCAGCGTTGTCTAGCTTGAGTCATCCTTCACGCGATGGCGACGTGGTGCGTTGCGGAAAAAAAACATCTAAAGGATGACTCACACTAGAACGGGACGGGAAAATCTGTCAATTTCTATAGAAAGTGTCACGTGACATCCAAGGGCTCCGAGCTATTACGTAATTCTGAGTAGAATTGAGATAAAAATTTCCAAATTGGCAAAAAAATATTTTTCTGCTACAAAAAATGAAAACGCCCTCAATGCACAGGTCGATGCAACCGATTGGCCCCGATAAAACGTGTCATGAAATACTACCATTATAGGAGAACCAAATTGGTCGATCTGTTCTAGTAACTCACTATAATGAAAAGGAAAGCCGCTTATTTTGGGCATGTATATAGACATGAAATAGTACATTTCGATGCTAGTGCGGAAAGTATGTCATTACTTCACGAGTCCCGAGGTATCTTGCCACGAGCCGTAGGCGAGTGGCAATACTCGGGACAAGTGAAAAATGACATATCCGCACGTGAATCGAACGACGTTTTTCAATACAGATGTGAAAAAAATTAAAATACATAAGAACGAATTTAAAGTTTTTTTATTATTTCCGTGACACGATCGTAATACAGTTGATATTAAGAACATCTTCAAAATGTTTATCTTATCTTCTTTACTTTCACATTTTCAATCTCATAATAATTATTTCTCATAAACAAAACAATAAATCGCATGTGACAAATCGTATCGGCATGTCTTAGAGGCCTTCGAAAATGTTACCCGATTAAAAATGCCTCTACTTTGACTGACGTTTCGTAGGCTCTGTTCCGTTTCATACACACAGATTTATAAGAACTGTTTTCAATGTTAATATTTTTAATGAATGATCATAAGTATTATGAAGAAGTAGGTAATTATTGAAATATGAAATATCAATATCTTTAATATTATTGCGTTAATAGTAGGTATTTAGTTTTATTACGGCTCGGTAAAGTTAACGAACAATAATACTCTTCGGTAAGCAGTCATGAATTGGAACACAACTAAATTTAAAAAGATTGGAAAAGTAAAAAGCACTAGTTCGCAAAAACAAACTTTGCGCACGCAAAACAGCCAAGAAAAGGGCACTTTTTGAGCAACTGTATTGAAAAATACAATATTGTTAAAATATAATAGAAGGTAAAATCGAAGGGAAAAGAGGCAGAGGGAAAAGAAAAACAACTTGGATGGATAACTTGAGGAGTTGGACGGGAATTGACGCCGCCTCACTGGGCAGGAAGACTGCGAATAGAGAAGAGTTCCGGACTGTGGTAGCCGACATCCGCAGAGGATATGGCACCTGAAGAAGAAGAAGGTTCTAGTAAACTCTCTGAGCTAGACAGTTGCCAGCATTAAATAAATAAAATCAAATTAAATTCATTTATTTAAGACAAAAAGTGTGTCGTGTGTCCATACATATAATTAAATACATACTTATAATTAGTTGTTAGTAGAATTACACACTAAAAATATATATTAAAATATATTAAAAGGAGGCAGAAATGTTCTCGAGTGGCGACCAAAATCGAATCAATATAACCTTATTTTGATAATAGTGTTGTTGTAGGAAAACAAATACCTCGAAGGTCTCATTGGATTTTTGTTAAGATGATGGAATTCAGGAGAAACAGAGGAACTCCTGAAGAGGTAACTTAAGCATTTACTTTCGGAATCCGTTTTCTCATTAAAGTCTGTGTTTTTTCCTCAACAATAATTATTCAACCGAAGGTAATTATTCAACACAAATAACGAGCTGACTCATACTTATGACACAAGGAAATTCCACTGAAAATATAACCGTAAAACATAACAACAACGGTTAATGTTTTCTTAATTATTTCCTCCCCGTTGTATTGATGGTTTTCGAAATAATATGTTTGAATTATTTATGGACAGCAAAATCACATTACTTTGCACAGGTACCCACTTTATGAACGAATTTATTTGTTAAGTACAAAATTCTTCAGCTGACAGGAGGTGCCTACACTGCGTACCAATACCATATACTGCGTTAGAAGAATAAGGGATGACTCACACTAGAACGGGACGGGACGGGACGGGACGATTTGTCAGTTGCTATAGAAAACGACACGTGACATCCGAGGGCTCCGAGCTATCACGGGATTCTTTCTATAAATATTGACAGATCGTCCCGTCCCGCCCCGCCCCGTCCCGTCCTAATGTGAGTCATCCTTAATGAGTAAGTAAATTAGTCTATAATATGTCGATTGTGAATGTACGAAAGAGCTTTCTTACCGCTTACGCAAATATCGTTTAAGTGTATCTGTAACCATTTCTCACTTCTTATGAAGCAACATAAAAAATAATACAGTATATATTTATATATTTATTTTATTTATTTATTTTATTTTTTATATATTTGTAGGTACACAGGACACACGCGTTCAAAAGTGCACGGGCAATTTATTCATAAGAGCGTATTTTCCTAGCGGAAGATAACATTGCAGATACGGTACCTGCGAGTAGGTATGTAGTAAATAATGGTTTCGCATTAATATTTCAATCTCAATATTATTATACATGGAAAAAAATTGTCTAGTAACGCTAAACAAGTCTTTTAAAAATGTGTTCTCCTTCTTACGCCCCGCCATAATATTTAAGCTTTCATATTGATAATATAAGACCCACACGGGAATGGCGCCATCTGTTGAGCGAAATAAGATAGCCTCCATTGAGACAGGAAGGAAAATCCGAACAATTCCGACGGGAGAACGTTATTCACTGTATCCACGTGTACGTGTTGTTCACATAAGGTAAACGTCCTAGTGCTCGACACTGTACCAGTGTTCGTCATCACAGTTTAAATTGCCATTAATAAGATAAGATCACCCGCAACCGCATTTAAACGACGAAAAATGTTTGTGCCTTTGATGCTTCATATCCCAATTTCAAAATTATTAAGTTAATTATTATTGTACAATTGTAAAGCACAAATCAAATCATTTATTAAATGTAATAAATGTTTTGATTCATATTTTTTTTTGTTTTTTGTTTTTAAGTAGTCACACTACTATATATAAATTATAAATTGAAAGAGATGTCATATACTACAGAAAAAGTGATCAAGGTCCCCGGTGAGCAGGGCTGGGATCGAACCAGCGACCTCCTGCTTTCGCGGCAGACGCCCTAACCATAGTATATGACATCTCTTTCAATTTATAATTAATTATTATTAAGTTATTAATATATTATTAAGGCGGGCTGACATTTATTAGAACTATCAGTTAATATTTCAAAGTCCCAATATTTGTCATTCCGTTTTGTATACTTTTGATTGACTAAGAAATTTTCTAATTTTGAGGAATTTCGATATTGTGACCATGTCAAACAAATACTATTAAACACAAGTATACTCGTCTCCCAAAACACGACAATATTTGATGTAGATGTATAAATTAGCATAATATCGTGATTCAAATAAATATTTTCGAGTAAATATGTCGAGCACTCGGACGTTTACCTTACATGTAGGTATAGTCGTATTACACAGCTAACCCACTATTAGTTTAACCGTTTAGCACACTTTCAGGAACTGTGTGAGTGTCATGTTTGGACTCAAGATAATTGCGTTAACTGAGCGGTGAGTCAGATAAGGAATATGAATGTTCGCGTGAAGGCTATACAGTTTACGCTAGTACAGCATCTAAATCTCGTTTGTCAGTAAAGGCCCTCGATTTTTCATACAAAAATATTGTCGGTTTCGTAACGGCCCATACAAAATGTATGAAAAAATGCGTTGCGAAACTGACCAAAAAAAGTGACACTCTTTTTCTTTTACTCTTCTTTTTAAATCAATAGTACTCGTGATTCTGGTAATAAAAAACCCAAAACTTCCTATATTAAAAAAAAAGAAAATGGTTCACATTTCTTTTAAATGTTAGGGGCATTTAAAAAAAGAGACGGCAAGGAAAACCCGAACAATTCCGACGGGATTTTTTAAAATGCCCCTAAAAGACGATGACTCAGGCCTGAGTGGGACTTGTCCCGACAATGTGTCAATTTGTATGGACAGCATCACGTGACTGAAGCATTTCCCCGTCCCGTCCCGTAACATGATTCATCCTTAACAGCAAAATCGTAATATCTGCTGGAGAGACGGACGTACGAGTATATCCATTCCATTGAGTATCATCAGTTGTGTGCTGAATGAGTCACGGTACTACAATTCCCACTGATAAGACGTCTCACACGTTATTATTTTGTTTGTTTCTTCCACACGAGTAGGTACAGAGATGAGAAAGATGTCGCCTATTGATAACTGAAGGCCTACCACGAACCACGAACGAAGTTTCACCTCTTTGTCGCACTTGAGTGAGAAATCACAAGTGCGAAAGGGAGGTATACTTTCGTTCGCGGTTCGTGGTAGGCGCTCTGATATAAAGTCAAACCACGTACTCTTGCAAACAAATGAACTGTCAAAAGTGTCATTTTAAACTTCGAACTTCTATGAATTTGAGACGGTTACTTAAAACTTTTACTGTGCTATCAAAATCTAGGAAACTTAACATAGATAGGCTCTAGATCTTGGACTTCGTCAAAGGAAACCGTGGTTACAAAATCTACGAAAACTTTAGGCTAAAAAAACCTTCACAGTCTGTGCTGTCCAAATCGCTTAAAGGATGACTCACAGTAGTCCGTTCCGTCTCCGATCCGATACGGGACGATCTGTCAGTTTCTATACAAAAAAGTCACGTGACGTCCGAGGGCTCCGAGCTATCACGTGATACTTTCTATAGAATCGGATCGGAGACGGAACGGACTGCTGTGAGTCATCTTTAACACTTTCCTGTGGCATACTTCGTTATTCCAGTTCGATTTTTTGTTGCGGTCTTGAGTTGGTCAAGGGCCCCGTTCTTGAACGATAGAAGAATTTTTAAAGACGGATTCACATTTACAGTTTGTAGATCCTAACTCTCGGAGCACAGTTGTAAAGAAACCACGCTGAAATAATTTACTGTTGGATGTATGGGAAGAAATTGTAAGTACCGACATAGTTGAGGGTCGTATTTAGTCGCCATCAGATATATCAGCGCGATCAAAGTGGTCAAAAATATCTGAACAAGAGGTCTACCCTCTTGACAATAGAATCTTGTTCAGATATTAGTGATCGCCTTGGCCGCTGTGATATATCCGATGGCGGCTGTACCTATTTAATTACCGTGGTTTTATGTCAATCAACCATCAAATGTACAATATTCCACATTATTTGGTTAACAGGGCAAACAGATTTAAGCAGAACGTCTTTGGACTAAACATTCAAAGTTTACATTTTGGATACAAGATAATCAGATTTTTTCATTTTTGTCTCAAATAGTAAAATAATTATGTACACACAATATGAATTCATTCATAAAGTACCCATGCCTTTTTAACGCGATAGTACAAGCAAGTACCTATCCACTGTATGGGTGCCGCGTAAAATAGCTAATTCTCTTAACTTTTCCTGTGGAGAGATATAACGACTGAATATAACTCAACCATACAACTAAATCTGCACGACCCTAACAAAATACTTTAATATTATCTATATTATTCTGCTTAAAGTTGTTTCATTTTATTTGCAGTAGCCAAATGTTTTAACAGACAAAGCGATTGCTTAAACAATTAAACAAACAGTATTATCAAAATAAACCAAACAAACTTCAGAAGAAACAGCTGTTACATTTTAATACTTGAACGAGCGAACGAAGCGAGCGGAGTTCTCTCAAATTAAAATAATAAAATAAAAAATAATAAAATATATTTATTTCCAGAAACATCGTATCATAAGTGTAATTGAAGCCCTGACTTCTGTGCTAGGTAAAAAACCTGTGTTACAGGAGTCAGTGTCCTCTCCTAGTTAAGTTACATTCTACTTGGACACTTCGTCGTGTGTTTGTTTGTATGTATGTTTGTTCGGCGATAACTCGAGTATAGTTGATCGGATCGCCGTGAAAATTGGCAGGTGGTTTTATGAGATAAATAGACAATTGTAACATTTGTAAAGCATGAACTAAATAATTTATTAAAGTTTTAATTTTATTTAATGATATTTTGTAATTTATAATAAATAAACTATCCTTATTGACTATGTATAAACGATAATGAACTAATAATGTTAGAAAATAATTTATGTAAACTAAGACATTTAAAAAGTATTCGGTATGAATTTATTTTAAATAAATAAATGGTTTGATTAATTTTTTCAAGAAGTCACTACTATATTAAATTATTAATTGAAAGTGATGTCATATACTACAGAAAAAGTGACGAAGGCCCTCAGTGCCCAGGGCTGGGATCGAACTAGCGACCCAATGACCTACCCTAAAAAAAACACATTTTATTTGATCAGTTTGTTGGCATGACAGATATACATATTCGTACAAAATTACACCTTTTAGTACTTACAGTCACTGAGATTATCCGCGGACGGACGGACGGACAGACAGACAAACTATAAGGGTTCCTAGGTGAATACGGAACCCTAAAAACGGCGGTAAGAACCCGTGTACGAGTACGTTAGTTATAAGGGGATACATTATTCTGCGTGACCCAATGTCTTAAAGGCAGGTCAACGCTCAGCGCTCCCCGCTTCTGTTTCTCATTGATACCAATCAGTCCAATTGCCGAGGGTTTGCGGTGCCACTAAAAAACAATTGAAATGTTGTTGGCTCATGTTCAGTAAAGGTTATTCTTATAATCATACTTAAACATATGTTTGGATCAGATTTGATAGAATTGTTTTTGTAAACCCTGTCAATTTGGCAAGCGTAACGATTAACTAAAATGATAATAAACTTAAATAGATGTAAATATAGGTAACTACGAAAAAAAACAGAAGATTTCTTGGATTTTGATAGCCTGTGAAAGTGAGTCAGTGAGTGAGTGAGTGTAGCCTGTAAACGTCATAATTTCTGCTGTCGTAGAAAAACTAGTGAATACAACAGCTCATAGTTGGCTCTTGAAATTCTCGGATCAGATGCCCTTGAATTTTAAGAACCTTTATTATATCACTGTTTGCATAAGCTTGTATTTTCAATTTCTCTAGAAATAATCACGTGTAATGCAAGGGAAACACCTTTTACGTTACGATTTGTACTATAGCAAGGAACCGACCCGAAAATCGTGGAAATGCGTGTCGATGTTATCTATGGAAATGGAATAGCCAATGTTTTTCCCGATTAATGAGTAGATAGTTAGCTGTTTTGCATATTTGTGGCGATTCCTATGGGGAAGGTACGTTCGTTTTTTTTTAAATGACACCCTCTAGGGCCTTTGCCGACATTGTGTTACAGTCAAGGGTTATTTGCTGACAATTGAATAATAGTTGAGGGTCTTTGGCGCTGTTCAGAACTATTCAGTCTATTGGCCAGGACGTGACCTTGATGTGTCAGCTTCTATACAAAACGTCACTTGACCTCCCGACGGCTTAGACATTGATAGGTTTTTCCCTTCCCGCCCCGTTCTAGTGTGAGTCATCCTTTATGTTCTGCGGTCGTTCATGTTCAGACCCACCGCGCACTTTTCACAAAACGAATATCCAATATTAATATACTTATATCGGATATTCGAAAACTCCCGTGAGTATAAGACATACTAATAAACATACTTATATCGGGTTACTCACGTCTATAAAGTCGAAAATAGCTTGACATGTTTCGGTCCGCGTCAAGATTCAAAGATTCAAAGTATGATTATGGGACGCGGGCCGTTCCGAAACATGTCGAGCTATTTTCGACTTTATAGACGTGAGTAACCCGATATAAGTATATTAATTAATATCCAATATACTCATAGAGTACAGACAAATAAATAGTGCTCTAGTACGACATGTCGCACGACATGACATGACAAAGACTGTACACCTATATAAAAAAAAACAAAGACAACACAAAATGTCTTTCCTGTGGTCGATAGTTAACAGCGTGTGGGCATGTAGTTATGATTTTTATCATACAGGCCAATAGAAAAGGAGTACCCATTCATATTGATAATGGTTATAAAATCAGCCTTTATAGCTCAAAGACGCGGAAAGACGTACAAACAAACATACACACACACACTTTCTCATTTATAGTATTCCTCCTAGCCTAGTTGGTAGTGATCCTGCCTACGAAGCAGGAGGTCCCTGGTTCGAATCCTGGTCATGTATTAGTGTGTTTATCACGAATATTTGTTTCTGAGTTATGGATGTTTTCTATGTAGTATGAATATGTATCTGTCTATTATATATCGTCGCCTGGTACCCACAACACAAGCCTTATTGAGCTTACCGTGGGACTATATAGGTTGATTTGTGTAAGATTGTCCCATAATATTTATTTAATATTAGTAGTTTTGTTTAGTACACAGGAAGGACTGTAACATCCTTTTGCGTTTGACCCAAAGAGTAAAAA
This sequence comes from Lathronympha strigana, assembly GCA_949128165.1. NCBI lineage: Eukaryota > Metazoa > Arthropoda > Insecta > Lepidoptera > Tortricidae > Lathronympha > Lathronympha strigana. Next base: position 4,317,282 of record OX421925.1, on the reverse strand, counting down.
ATAAGTACCTATCAGAAACACTGCGCCCACTTTGGAGTATCTGTCTGTTTGGCCCTATGGTTGACTGGCAGAGAATGCCATTAAGTCCACCATTTTTACTCTTCTTTGTATTTTGTGCAATAAAGTTTAAATAAATAATTATTATATTTATAAGTATGTACTCGTATGCCTCTCATCTTATAACGTATGCAAAAAAATTGAAGCCATGACGTCGCGTAGCGGTACTGTCGCGGAAATAAGGGCAGTTACAGACTGCATAATTAGTGGTCCCAGGTTCGGATCCCGTTAACGTCGGCATACTTACGTGTTCGAATATTCGAGAAGGCTTTTTAGCAATAAGGGCGATACACAAGACGATGTTACAAGTATTTCCTGTGGACTCGCCAAAAGTTTGTAGTATAAAGGTAAATTTTCTTATTTAATCCTTACCCACATGAAATGGTACTCGTTTTATATTGAGCCGTAAGATAAACATTTAAAAATCACTACTACATGCCTAAAAACTGTTAACTATTGTCCATACCAAGAAAACTGGCGTTTTCCGCCTAACTGTAGGGTTTTCTTTCATGTCATGGGTTATGACTCACACTAGAACGGGACGGGGCGGGACGGAAAAATATGTCAATTTGTTTAGAAAGTATCACGTGATAGTTCGGAGCCCTCGGACGTCACATGACTTTTTGTATAGAAACTGACAGATCGTCCCGTATCGGATCGGAACGGAACGTACTACTGTGAGTCATCCTTTATGTGGGGTAATAATTTGTAAATTATAGTAAATTCTCCAATAAATAGACTGGCCCGCTCGAGATTGACCCACATACAAAGTTTTACCACAATGTTAGTGGATTGTTAGCCGTGCGTCGTCTAACGCTATATTCTTTCTTATAGTTTGTTAGTGCATGTTTAAATACTTGCAGGAATGTATATTCACATCCAAGACCGTTTATTTTAAGTATGTTTTAGTGAGAGCGTCCAAGGAAGTAAGTAGTCTTGTAAATATCTCATAATGTAAAATACTACTGTGTAATACTGTAGCTACCGCTGTGTGTGTCTGTGTAGTAACTTCTGTTGTTTCTCCAATAAATAAATAAACACAACGTACAAATTAATGCAAATACATTTTATATAGGTATCTACTACTACGAAGGTGACAACACCATTCTGTGTGTCCGACGATGACTGCCCGATGCAGTCGAAACATGTCACGCCTATTGTGATAAAAATACGTGAGTGTTAACCGTTGCAATTGAATATCAGTATAATGTCACGAAAGTTTAAATTATATATACCTACTCTATATAAACACAGTCACGCGCTCACGTGACATATATAACTTATCGTTTAATACAAATCTGTTTAATAACCTGAGTGGGATTATCTTTAGCACTCAAAATGATTGCGTCCAGCGAATGGTACATTATAATATTAATGGCGACGGCTCACGCAACTTACTATTTATTTATTTTGTCGAAACTTCGTGAATGCATAAATATTATTGTCTAGCAAAGCTTTCTAAGCAGAGTTTGAACCTAGTTTAGAGCAGTACGAATATGACAATAGTAAAAAAAAGTAAAATCAAAATCCCATGGATGTCGTTTCATACCCCAAAATACATTCCTGATTTTTTTCAAGAAAATTTTAAATTAGCCAGCACACGCCTTCAGTCGTTTTCATATGGCATGACTCAGTAAGAAAATTAACATCAAAATCGCAACGCTCAAGTCTACTAAGGAAGTCGACAACAGTAGGTATTCGACATGGGCACTTTATGTCAAAGTTAAATACTTAGGATAAATTTGAAGGACGGATATTTTTCGACATTAGAATTTTAAGCTTGTCACTTTGACATAAAGTGCTGATGTCGAATACTGGTACAGCGTCGAGCACTGGTATTTCTACCTTACTACCAAACCGTACCATGTAATTTTAGTAAAAGGTACCAATTTGTCGGTTCCCAATAATGTGCTAATCGTTTAATGAACCTTATCAACAAGCGACAGTACCTTTTACTTCAAACAAGCACATATTTTCACTCTCAAGCCATTGAGTTAGTTTACCGTAATCAAAGAGTAATTGGACCTCACAAGTACCGTTTCCATTAATTACTCTAACGAGACGACAAATTAGTAAAACAAAGTCATGTTGTAAAGTAGCTGTCAATGGAACTTCCTAACAATAAATAATAAATAAATAAATAAATATAAACAAACAATACAATGTAAACAAACTGCCATATTGATCGTAATAACCTAACTTTTTTTTATACTACGTCGATGACAAACAAGCACACGGCCCGCCTGATGGTAAGCGGCCACCGTAGCCTATGGACGCCTGCAACTCAAGGGGTGTTACATGCGCGTTGCCGACCTTTTTAAAAAAAGGAGGATTCACTGTGTTGACAGCTAAAGGGGCAAGCTTTGTTCCGTGGGTCCCCAGCTGTCAACACCGCAACACAGTGAATCCTCTTGGAGCTCTGGCGACAGTGGCGACCTTACAGCAACAGACTGGTAACAGAAACACAACATAGTTTTCTGTAAGGTGGAGGTACTTCCCCAGATGGGCTCTGCTCCAGATTTGAGCGATATGCATCCGCTGTGCCCATATCTCCAAGATTAACTTATTTATCTTATATTTTGTATATTACTATAATACGACCGTTTCAGTAGTGAATGGTTTCAGTGGTGATTGATGAGGTAGTGTGAAAATACAAGGAGAAACAGTGACAAAATATGTGACGCCTTTTGTTTACATTGTTAGGAAGTTCCGTTGACGGCGATCTAACGTATGTAGTAATACTGGCTCATTGACTCGTTGATTCACTAATTACTGAGTGAGCGAGCCAGGAAATCACCTCTCTTTCTGTGACTATACGCTCGTGGTAAAGCTAAATACCGGCCAATGAGGATTACCGCGTGTCGAATTTCCGCTAGGGGCGCTAGTGGAACGTGGTCCTGCGGGAATATTTCAAACGTCACTTTTGACATTTCTCTCATACTTACATAGGACCCACGCATAAGTGGCGCCGCCTGGTGAGCGACAATACGATGGCTCCCATTACGATGGCTTTTTAGTCTAATCGATAATTTAGTAACTCTGTAAAGTAGAACACTAACGATAATGAGATTTCTATCTACTAAACAGTTATATAAAGTATCAACCTATTACTTAGGTCTGTCTTAAAGATATCGTTTTTTAAAGTAATTTAAGGTTGGCGCCCCATACATGTAACTAAATGTAATAAATATTTTTTTTTGCAAATATGTACCTACTCCAACTTTTGAACGGGACGTCCACAAAATGTGAAAAAAAAACAGAAACACTTTCGAACGGATTAATCGCGTTTATTAACACCATGACCCTACGTTTTGAGCCCATTACAGCACTCGTTTTCACAGGGTTAAGATGATGTCATCATCTCAATTTCAATGAATAACAATCGCGGTAACAGAAGACGATATTATTTTGAACATATTTGGCCAAGCCGTTTTTGAGTTTCTGCCAAAAAACTATTTATTACAAAAAGACGTACGATCCTTGATACTTTTAAGGCACTCACGTCTTTTTGCTTGCACAATTTTTTGTTCGTTATGACGGTACGAAACCCTTAAATTTTGGGTGGTCCGACACGCACTTGGCCGGTTTTTTGTATTCCAAAATTCATCATAATGATCAACAAGAATAGAAGCACAAATTGTCGTAACACAAAACAATTCAATTCAGTTCAACACAACAATAGTTAACAAACCCATTAGTCCCTCTGAACTTGAACCGACACAATTAGAAAAACCGGTATTTACCGGTTCAAATGAGCCCATTCTGAAAATAAATTAGTTACGTCACAGACGCCGTCTACTGGCTGCATGCCGAACGCCGCTGTCCGAGTTTATGACTGATAGTGAAAAATACAAAATGGCGGTAGAAAAAACGCGGGAAATGTTAAAATTATTCATCGTGTACCCCAACTTTGAACAAATAAAGTTAGCGGATCTCTTATTTTTTAAATCTGTAATTTAAAGGAACCTTTGTCTAAATAACCATGTCGGCTCCGTTACGCTTCTACATATCATACATAAATGAACTAAAAAGAAAAACGATCAACTATACAACGAACTTTAACTCTACGAACATTATAAAAGTGGGAAAAAATAAATCGATATACAAATTTTGCGTATTCTGCCAGGGGTTCCGCCAATATTGACTGGAAGATTCCAACATCGATCAACGAACAACCTCGAATTTAAACTTGCGTTTTTTTTATGGGATTATATATGTCCAATCCTAGACGACCCTATTTGCAATGCAACACCACACAATAGGCCATGATGGGCGATGAAAAGAGACCCAGTTATGATTATGAGTAAGAGGGGTTATGCAATACTGCCATCCCGTTCTGCTGTATAGCTACGTCCCGTATAATGGCCTATGATGGCCCATTGTGTGGCGTTGCAAATTACGTTATTCGGGGAGAGGTGTGAGCGTCAACTGTTTTTACGTAGTATTGAAAAAGTTTGTATTTGCGTTTTCTATGAACATAAATATCTGTTCTACCCTAAGTAGGTACCCTAATGAAAGTACCTATATCAATGTACATAAATATTGCACAGCTTTAATATACTTGACACACTATTAAGAAATAAATATAGGCTAACATAACAATACATTGAAGTATTATTAAACATTGGTAAAGACATACCACTTGACATAGAAAACGACGCTGGCGACTGTTTAGTCATTTATTACAAGGGAGCAAAGTCCTTGTTTACCACTCCTGCTAATATTAAGTAATCGTTCCTATTGGAACCTACATATGTAAACTATATGCTCTAAGTATATCCTAGTTTACCTACTATGACTGGTTGTTTGTCTAGCTTTTACTGTTCTTAAAACAACCCTCAAGTATGTCACACCATACACATGCTTTTATCCAAATCAAGCGGTTTTCCTCAAACATGCAACATTTCCCTTGTTCAAAAGTGACTCGAAGTAAAAGTTGTTCAGGGGTTACCCTCATCCCTCATCTAGCAGAATATATATTGGCAGAAATACACTTCGCATAACACGTATCGCAGCAAAACTTTTAGCAGAAAATACTTCTCATATCATTTGGCAGAATGCAGAAAGTGAGTTAAGTTAGGGTTTTCTGCGAAAAGATTAATTCTGCAAATCAATAGTTAGCGAAAAGCAGTATGCGGAAGGTGATTTTGCCAAACGTTACCTCTGCCATAAATTATTCTGCGAATCGAATTTACTTATGACAAATAAAATTCTACAAGACAATAATAGTGAACCCCTACATAGCTCATGCAAAGTTGGCTAAGGGTTAGAAAACGCCTTTGTGTATTTTATTTTATTTATTTGATCTTCAATAAAAGTAAACTGCTTCAAGCAACACAGGGACGGGTCGGCATACGTACCGTTCCCCCTCTGCCGAAGCCCAAATGGGCATACGCGACTCTTTGTTGTCACTAGTACAGTCAAGGACATAAATATCTATACACTTTTTGTCTTTTCAGCCATACGATTCCATATAAAGTAATGAAAAAGTTGTACATATATTTATGCCCTTGACTGTACGTACACAAAAATATATCGAAGTGCGCAAGATTTGTCAGTGTAGTTGTATCATTTTCTATGTGCTATCATCATTACAGATTGTTTTTTGTATGTAGTGTGTGAGAAGTGTATCTGTGTGCACGTTTCCCCGCAAAAGGTGACAGAATTTGTACGGTAAGATGTCGCTTTGCCGTCTTCCTTCCAACGCGTTGGAAGCCTGTGTTGCTCGAAGGTACACTGTTTAAGGTACAAGTAATATTCACAAAAAGCTAAGCGCCTTATTACGAGTGATACAAAACCACGTATATTGTGCGTGGTGTGACATGTACTCAACCGGTTTTATTAAATCTCCATCTCTGTCACACTTGCATATAGGAGTGACCAAGAGGTTTTCCCGTCAATGCCAATTTCCGATGTTCCTCGTACTTACAGAGGACCACAGTAGTATGACAAAAAATCTTGTTTTATGCCGAATTTTCTAGTAATCATCCCAAGTTGACCAGGGTGCGTAGCCAAGATGCCAATCGCTAACGAAACGCAACTGTCATTGTCACACTAATAAGGAAGAGTGATAGAGAGAGGTAGCTACGTTATTAATCGTGAGCGATTGGCATCTTGGCTAGGCACTATCCTCACCGTTGTGTACATATATATTTAACATAATCATATGCATACATACACATTTCGACTGTTTACTTAGTGTCAACCATAATTTATTACATTTGCTGTGTTTAAAAAGAGCATTCCATTTCGTCAAGTTAATAGTTAATATGACTCACACTAATGTCTAACAAAAACAAATGTCTAACATTGTATACTTATGTAACGCCTTTCAATGGGAAGGAGCTGGCTCTTGAGACCAGGGATGTTGCGGATGCTGATTTTTTGACATCCGCGGATGCGGATGCGGATATTAAAAGGCTCACATCCGTGGATGCGGATGTTATTAAGGTACATAAAAAACCTCAAATATTAAAATTTTGTATTAATTATTGAAAAAAAAAACAGTTTAATATTTAAACATAAATATAGGCGAGTTATACTTAATAAACAATAACTTTGCTGCCTTTTCCGGGTTAAGACGATTTCTCAGCGGGTCATAAATAAGGCCCGCAGCACTGCTAATCAAATCACTCTTCACAATGTTTATTTACTTATTAACTTCTCATTATACGATTTATACGACACCCTTCGTTCTACAATAGCATGTCAACACTAAAATCAAAATAAACAAACTCGTCATTTCTTGTCTCTATCCTTCAAGGACGCAAGAGCACTATCGACGAATCAGGAAAAAGCAACAATATTCCTATTAGGTAATGGTGAAATTGCCTACTTTAACTAGCACGTGCGCCATTACCGAGACGTTCCGGCATCGACTTGTTCCACATCTGCATCCGCATCGACTTGATGCGGAAACGGATGCGGATTTTGATAACTATGCGGAAGATCCGCGGTTGCGGATGCGGATGCGAATATTCGCAACATCCCTGCTTGAGACACAGGGTAACCTAATTTGAGAGTCAGGTACCAATTATTTATGTAATACCCTAAGTTGCAATATTTTTTTTTTTTACTAGAACGTGACCGGGCTGTGCCGATCTGTCAGTTCCTATAGAAAACGTCACGTAACCTCCGAGGGCTCCGAGCTATAACGTTCAAATTCAAAATTATTTATTTGTTGCGTGATACTTTCTATAGAAATTGACAGATGGTCCCGTCCTGTTTTAGTGTGAGTCGTCCTTGCAACTAAAGTTATAAAAATAAAGTGATCTTATCTTATTTTGCACTCTTAACTCTTTGGTTGACTAACCCGGCGTTAAATTACTGAAACAAACGTTTAAGACGGCGCAAAACGCCCAGTGGCACCCTCATTGGGGGGAATGTGTTTTTAAATAAACCTTTTCACTTCTCCATAACCCATTGTATGATCATTGTAGTCTTAACAATTCCCCAATTGCCTATGTTTTCAAATAAATAAACTAACAATTACCCCGAGAACAAACACTTGCTTATTTTTAGTAAAAAAACACATCTGTATGGTATTACAGATCGATTCAGGAAAGCTGGCACGAAAAATATCTGAAACTGTCATTAATTTCATAGACATTCAGCGCCAGCTTACGTCTGTCGATCTGTAGCTCCTGAAGGACATCTAGCAAAGTGGTAACTTTTACTAAAAACAATCACAAATATCACGAGCTGTCAAACGTCTAACACATGTCATCACAAGCTGTCAAACGTCTTACACAAGTCATCACAAGCTGTCAAAGGTCTAACACAAGTCATCACAAGCTGTCAAACTTCTAACACAAGTCATCAGAAGATGTCAAATGTGTAACACAAGTTACACGAGTCACAACATTCGCATCTAATCTGAACATTCACTAGATTGTACCTACCCTGTATAAACTACAAATCTACATTTTAATCCGATCTCCCGATAAAATTGACTGATGTTTATCGTAAATCAGAATCTCTAATCATGAGTGATGATGCACATACCGAGTAAGCTATCACATATGTACCTAAAACTACTTTGATCCTCGTACCGACAAAAAAAAACTGATTTCTGCTAACAAGATAAGTGTTATCTAGTGAACGATTTATTTCAAATAACTATTTCAGATATAATTAGGAAAATTCAGTAGGTAAGTTAAAAGCTACCTATACCTACAACCTGAGCCCGAGGAGGGAGGGGATAAAGAAGGTCCCGTTGAACTTTTTTTTAGTGCATCTCGAAAACGATGCGTCATACAACATTTCAATTAACTACACATTGAAAGCTTATAAAATTATTTACAACTTTGACATACAAACTTTTATCTATTCCTTTCCGGTATCTAGATATAAGCTCCAAAAAATGGTCGATTGTGATAAAACCTTAATCCCCGCCACTTTTCTTTTCGTACATTGCTTTATATCTTGGAAACCTGACAAAAAGCTTTCTTTAGAAAGGTTGTAGATAATTAATTTCTCTATAAAAATATGTACCTATACATATGCATGTGTCACATTAGTCACATACAATTAAAAATGTATACGACTTTTAAAAAATTGCTGATTTAGCAATTTTTCACTGATAGTTGTGGTTCTCTGGCTGTATACTGTATATTATGCTGTTGTACTCGTATGAATCTTACACTTCGTAACTATGTGCTGAAAATTGGCAAAGTTGATATAAAATTTAGGTGGTCCTGCGTGGATTTAGACCAAGAGCCATAGAGAGCCAACTATCGTTTAGTGGGGGAAGAGGGGGTAAAGTTTGGTCCACCGCGCTTTGTTTGACATTGAACCACATTTGAAGGCCGCGGATTAAATAATCCTAGATCCGTGTAAGGTATTGACTTGCTTGAGACAGAAATAAACGCCCCCACGACGTTCACAGCTGTAGACAACTACAAAGTGCGGAAGCTACAGGCTAACAATGGATGTTTACATTACGTTACCTTGGCCTGAAAACGTTCGCAAAATATGTGAAACTAACACATTCCCCTTCCATAATATGTCTGCGCGTAACTAAACGAGGCTTAAGGTCACTGCAGGACCGTAGCCGGAATTGAATTTAAGATAGGGCATTGGTTATTACATGTAGGGTGCACCTGGCGCAAGTAAGCATTTCGGGGTATATCATCAGAGTTGGTGTATTTCTTAAGGTAGGGCATTGCCCCCATAATGCCCCCCCCCCCCCCCCCGAACAATATGCACTGACTGCTAGCGGCTACGAGTATAGATTTCTACAGTAAACGTCAAAACAAAGCGATGTCAGTAGCCAAACAAAATGTAGTATGACCGTCTCGCTCCTACCACTTCTCTGGCAGGAGGCATGGTAAGCACACTGATAAAAAAATAGTTAAATTCAATCATAGGTACCTCCTTCGAATGCCTGCCTGCTCTCGGGTAACAATGAACAGTGTTTACGTATAGTATTCTGGACAGGTTCGCAGAACCATTGAAGCTTCACCTTTCATGTAGGTACCTAAACAAATCCATTCAGATGTCAAACAAACAAATGTACGGAAAAACACCCATACAAGCGCGGAACTCTCAGTGAGTGGCATTTATACGGTTTTTGGATTATTTCCTGTATGTACTTACGCTATTAGTTCTTGCTTTTTTCCTTTCGTGATCCTAAGCCTATAGAAATTGCCAGATCGTCCCGTCCCGCCCGGCCCCGTCCCATCCCGTCCCGTCTCGTTCTAGTGTGAGTCATCCTTCAAGGATGACTCACACTAGAACGGGACGGGGCGGGACGGGAAAATCTGTCAATTTCTATAGAAAGCGTCACGTGACATCCGAGGGCTCCGAGCTATCACGTGATTCTTTCTATAGAAATTGACAGATTTTCCCGTCCCGTCCCGTAGTTGCACCAAGCGGCAATGTTTGTATAGGTACCCACTTCAAGTATGTATATCTAAATATAGGACCTGTTTTCAGTCATTCAACCAAGATAGTATCTGGATATGTCAATCATCTCATCTCAGAATAATGATAAGATTACAGAAAAACAAAAACATTTTCTCAACTTCTAATATTGCGACATTCTGACGATCACCTATAAAGTAAGTAATAAATTAAGGCCGGTCCTGGTCCCAATGACCTTCAATCTGTATCTCTCAGTTTTCGAGTATGTTTTAAGTCTTTTAAGGTTTATTACATTAACCCTAACGGCCTTAAGAAAATTAGCTTATCATATTTACTTAAATATCAACATATATTATTTATATACAGTATATATACAAATATTTATAGCCATTCAAAGGGCGAACGCAGCCAGCATCATGAAAACCCTTTCGCTAGGGTCAGATCTCGGTGACCTCAATTAAGTAGTTAGTTTTTTACTTTTTTCATATATTTCTGTGTTTTTCTAATAATATCTTGAATAAATTGTATTTAATTTTAATATTAACCGTCTTCGAGATATAAATAAATTTTGTATCAATAAGTTTAAATTTAAAAACTCTCTTAGGTTATTTAAAACTTCAAATGGGAACGGTTATGTGCAGATTTCACGTATATAACAGCATAATCGTAGCATATCGTATTAACAACGATTTGTTGCTGCAAAAATTTGCAAAGGTAGGGTTCACACCTAAACTCATTCACTTCTTTGCTGATTATCTCTATAACCGCAGTCAGTACGTGAAGCTTGCAGGGTGCCAGTCGAAGACATACTATACGCGATCGGGGGTAAGCCAAGGTAGTACACTGGGACCAACTCAATTTTTGATAATGATTGACGATCTACCTAAAGTTCTAAGTTTTGCTGTCTGCCTTTTGTACGCGGACGACCTGAAGCTTTGCCTGGAAGTGAAGTGTATGGCTGATTGCAATAGGCTACAGCGTGACATTGATGCCGTGGCCGTGTGGAGCGACATTAACAATTTGCACTTTAATATAAGAAAGTGCAAGGTTATGACATACTCTAGGGGCAAATCACCCATCCATTACGCCTATAGTCTCCAAGGAGTTCAGTTGGAGCGTGTTGAGGAAATTCGTGATCTGGGATTGACCATGGACGCTCAGCTTAATTTCCGACAGCACATTATAAATATTTGTAAAAGTGCTTCTAAAACTCTAGGCTTTATCATTAGGATGAGTTCTCAATTTAGAAATGTGAGAATAGCGGTAATATTGTACAACGCATATGTCCGTAGTAAACTTGAATTCGGTGGGATAGCATGGGATCCCTGTGAGTGCAAATACATTGACATGATTGAAAAATTACAAAGGAAGTTCGCAAGATATCTGTACAGCAGGTCCTATGGCTATTACCCTTATCTTTACCCTTCCCGTTTTGTCTCTGGAATGGTAGGTCTTCTCTAGAAATAAGACGAAAACAACTTTTATTGATACATTACCATGGAGTTGTACACAACACAGTTAATAACTCATCCGTACTGGAGCGAATGGGCCTGCATGTGCCAGTAGTGCGCACGGTGTCAGACGCAGTGAATGCGCTGCCGTCGCGGCGCCGGCGCCGCCTGTTCGCGTGGCTGTGCGCGCGCACCCGCCAGGCCGAAAACGCGCCCACGCCCCGGGCACGGGCTATTGAGGGTCACGACGTTGATGTTTTCGCGGATAATGTTGGTGAATTTTGCAGAAAATGTCTACAAATTTTAAATATTATTTTTTCCGATTGATTTGTTTTATTCTTATTATATAATTGTTTATTTCTAATTTTATTTCATATTGATTTAATTTGTGACATTAATTTATTACTTTTTACTAATATTCTGACATTTTTATTGTGTAATTTGTGTGTTTGTGAGACTTGTTGTGTTTTTCCTTTGAAAAATGTCTCCAAATTTTAAATATTATTTTTTCCAATTGATTTATTTTATTCTTATTATATAATTGTTTGTTTCTAATTTTATTTCATTTTGATTGAATTTGTGACATTATTTTATTACTTTTTACTAATTTTCTAACATTTTTATTGTGTAATTTGTGTGTTTGTGAGACTTGTATTTTTACTTCTTATCTTTTGCTGATGTTTTCTTTTTGTGGACATATGTTTTCAACGAAATCAATTATTTGTTATTAATGTTATTATGTAAATGTTTCTTTTATAATAATGGATTTTTCTTGTGTAAAGTAATTGAATGTCTTAGATTATGTAACTATATAATAATATCATGTAAACGTTTTGGTGTCAGGCTGTAAGTTTATATTGAAATAAATAAATGAAATGAAATAAACTTCGAATATCGAAAAATGTGCTTTTTTTAGACCATGTTTGAAAAAATAATTAAAAATTAATTATACTTTTTATTCAAAATCCGGCTCTTGCAAGTCAAGATAAAAGATTGATGAAACGATTACAGTTCCTTTTGTAATTTTACTTAGGCTGCGTTTTACCAAATTGTTATTCCGAGAATAACGCTTACTCTCAGATAGTAACGTCAAATTACTATGGGATTTTGACATTAGTATCCAAGAGTAAGCGTTACTCTTGGTTAAAAAGTTTGGTCAAATCCAGCCTTAAAGTATTCGTGGCGTAATATCGAGTCAAAACTTGTAAAAACCGTCGATTTCGGCGTGGAGCCCCTTAAATATACATATGCAGATAGATACAGTGTGAAAAATAGGATGTTATTCGGCCGTTTTACTTTTTTAGCGACAATAATCTGTCTCCACGCTGCGAAATTGCTGATTTAGAATAATTATTATATTTTTTATAGAAGATAAACGCCCAAAATGTTAGTCAACATTATCAGTACAGAAGGCCTAGTATAAAAGTTGTACGACATTAACTCCTCGACCGCGTTAGCGTATCGAGGGGTCAAGATATGAAAGTTGCCGGATGATTTAAATAAACGGCAAACATAATTTGAACTCCCGATACGCTAACGCGGTCGAGGAGTTAATGTCGTACAATTTTTATACTAGGCCTTCTGTATAATTGTTACTTCCGTGGTTAGTGACCGTGAACATACTTGCATTATTTAACTCAAACCATCGTGACAGAGTGGTCATTCGGAAGGCTGAAAAGGGCCACTCTGTCACTGTGTTTTTTAGAAAACTACTGAACAGACAAAGTTACCTACGTGAAAAGAACTATCATATAGTCTACTTCAAACACAAAGGCCTAGTATAAAAGTTGTACGACATTAACTCCTCGACCGCGTTAGCGTATCGAGGGGTCAAAATATGAAAGTTGCCGGATGATTTAAATAAACTGCAAACATAATTTGAACTCCCGATACGCTAACGCGGTCGAGGAGTTAGTGTCGTAAATTTTTTATACTAGGCCTTCCGTATGTGATTTTTTTTTTTCATAATTTCTACCGTTATCATCATGATCAAAAATCCGAAAAATCGGATTTTGGGAGAAACCGCGAACGGCCCATTTACCAAAAGTTTATTATGCTATAGATGAGATACGACCTTTATTACATTTAATTTCCTAAAAGCACTAAGTCCTAAGTCCACAGAATACAATAAAAACACATTAAAAAACATAATAAAAATGAAAATTATAACCTCTTAAAAGTGACAGTATGCGTCAGCTGAGCGAGACCGATATAGCTTGATACACAAATGACGTCATATCGTGACGTCACTACTTGGAAAACTTTGGCAGCTGATACCTACCAATCGCACGCGTGGTGCAAATATACGCTTTGGAAATTGGAATGTGAATCAATAGGGATAAGGGTGAAAGTTGAGTATTGTGTTTTGTGAGCGTGCAATGTTTGAATGACTGGGATAGATTTGACTCATGATTGCAAAGTATTTTGTAATAGTACAGTCAACTGCAAAAATATGTATCGCCAAAATCGTTTCATAAATATGGTACTACGCTCTTATCACACCGGAATAAGATGCTATGGGACATATTTATGCCCCATATTTTTGCAGTTGACTGTACTACAATAAAATCTGTACGAAATTATTCTAATTCTAAAGGACTGAGACAGTGAGATGTAAAGCTTCGCAAGTGTTGTGGGTAGTTTATGTTTATAGGGTGTACCCGCATTGCTACGAATAAACCAGTTGTTGTTTTACATTGACGTGTTTCATTACATGGTGGCAGCGGTGGTAGTTTTTTAATCGATTTGATTGGTGTTACGATTAGAAAAAAGCTGAAGTATAGTGGCCGATTAACGGATAATTGTTAATAATTCAATTACTGTGTGTACGACAGTGTTACTTAGCCAATTGCACTATGGAACACGCCAGACCGCCACCGGAGTTAAACATGGAGGGCGGTCCCGTTACCCGAGCCGATTCGTGGAAACGGTGGAAACAGCAATTCCTACTTTTCGTGAAGGCCTCCGGTGTGAGCAGCGAGGCCGCTGGAGTAAAAGCCAGCCTGCTTGTCAATCTGATTGGTCCGGAGGGTTTTGATGTGTTTCAAACATTTACATTTGGTGCGGAGTCAGAAAAAGACGACATGATGGTTATCATTAAAAAGTTTGACGAATATTTCGGCGCCAAAGTAAATACGACGTTATTGAGGTACAAATTCTTCACACGTAACCAGGAGGATGGCGAGTCGATCCAAGCTTATGTAACAGCGCTGAGGTTGTTAAGTAAGAATTGCAATTTCGGGTCTCTGGGAGACGATTTGCTAAAGGATCGAATCGTATGTGGCGTTCGGAATGTCACCGTGAGAGATAGGCTATTGCGTTGTGACGATTTGGATTTAGACAAAGCTATTAAGTTGTGTCAAGCTGAAGAGGCGTCAAAGGAAAGCGGCAAACAACTAAGTGTCGCTGGTGAGGCTTCCAGTAGTGCACAGGTTCTTGCTGTGGAGCGACGAGCGCGCGGCGGTACGCGGGGCTCTCGGCGCAGCGGCGGCGGCGCGGACGGCGCGCGGCGCGGGCGCGGCGGCGGCGGCGGGCGCGCGGCTGTCGGCTCGGCGCAGCGCCGGTGCGCGGGCTGCGGCGGGGCACGCTGCGTTAAACGGGAATGCCCGGCACAGTATGTAACTTGTTTTTCTTGTGGTATTCGAGGACATTTTGCTCGTATGTGCGGATCTAGGTACGTTAACAATGATAATGAGGTAAAACGTGTGTATGAAATCGAAAAAAATGATTCTTACGATAGTGATTCTGATGAACTCGAGCCATTTTATATAGATGTGATTACGTGTTCCGCCGGTAGTAGGGCCCGTAAACGGCTCTGGATGGAAACTTTGTTGTGTGAGCATGGCTCCGAGCAGTTTAAGCTCGACTCGGGTGCTGATTATAATGTAATATCATTTGATAGGTTTATATCATTAGGATTTAATGCAAACATGATAGAAATGTCTAACCTGAATCTAGAATCGTATTCTAATAATGAAATTCCCTTAAAGGGACATTGCAACTTAGCATGGTGGTATAAAAATAAATGTTATAACATTCCTTTTGCGATTGCTGATATGAAAGCTCAAAGTGTGTTGGGACGAGACACGTGTGTAGAAATGGGCTTAATAAAAAGAATTGACGCCATAAATCTTGAAGATTATTCTGATCTGTTCAGGGGTTTGGGTTGTCTGCCAGGTAAATACCATATTGTGGTGGACAAATCGGTGCCCCCGGTCATAAGCGCTACTAGGAAAATACCATTAGGTCTGAGGGATCGGCTTTCTGTTGAACTCAAAAACATGGAAGAGATGGGGGTGATAAGGCGAGTAACGCATCCCACTCAATGGGTTCATCCCTTAGTTTTGGTTGCCAAAAAGAATGGTGGCATCCGCATATGTTTGGATCCGCGCGAGCTGAACGTGGCGGTGCGGCGCGCGCACTACCAGCTGCCCTCGGTGACCGAGTTGGCCACGCGCCTGCGCGGCGCCACCTGTTTCTCGGTGCTGGACGCCAACTCGGGCTTCTGGGTCGTACAGCTGGATGACGAGAGCGCTGACCTATGCACGTTTGCCACGCCATTCGGTAGATGGCAGTTCCTTCGTTTACCATTTGGCATTAATTGTGCTAGCGAGGTCTTTCACGGAAAAATGAGGCAGCTTCTAGAAGATTTAGAAGGTGTAGACAGCTTTATCGATGATATAATCGTATGGGGGAAGACTAGGCGCGAGCATGACGAGAGACTAGGCGCACTTCTGAAACGAGCTAGAGAAATCAATCTTAAATTTAATAAGGATAAGTGTAAAATAGGGTTACAGTCGGTGACATATTTAGGGCATATTTTCGACGCAAACGGTATGCGGCCCGACAATAATAAAGTTAAGGCAATAAAAGAAATGCCGACGCCACACGACAGGAAAAGTTTGGAAAGATTTTTAGGAGCAGTTAATGACCTATCTAAATTCATACCAAACCATTCCCAACGTGCGGCGCCGTTGACAAACTTACTGAAAAAAGATAATAACTGGCAATGGGAGCAAAGTGAGCAAAAGGCTTTCGAAGAATTAAAGGAAGCTGTGTGTGAGGCTGGGGTATTGGCTTTATATGATGTGGAAGCGCCGATTTTGCTGTCAGTGGACGCGTCACGCGATGCCCTGGGCGCGGTGATCATGCAGGGCGAGCGTCCGGTGGAGTTCGCTTCACGCACGCTCACAGACGCACAGCGCCGATACGCTCAGGTGGAAAAGGAACTCTTGGCAATAGTGTTTGCATGTGAGCGCTTCCACCAGTACGTGTTCGGTAAAGAGAAGGTAATAGTAGAATCAGACCACAAGCCCCTGGAGAGTATCTTTAAAAAACCGTTAATGTCTGTCCCAGCACGCTTGCAGCGCATGTTGCTACGCTTACAGCACTATGACTTGCATGTCACTTATAAACCCGGAAAATACATGTATATTCCAGATGCCCTATCTCGCGCTTCGCTCCCGGATCTTTACAGTGACGATGTGCATAAAAACAATGTGTGTCAGATTAAGTTAATTGTAGATAATTTGCCGATGTCTAATAATAAGCTTACACATATTAAAAAAGAAGCTAAAAAGGATTCAGAGTATGTGAAATTGAGCGAATATATAAATAGTGGCTGGCCAGATCATAAATCAAAGGTTGCCAGTGAATTAAAACTGTACTGGTCTTTTCGAGAAGATCTATTTATAGTAGATGGAGTAATATTTAAAAGTAATTTAGTGCTAATACCGCGAACGTTAAGAGCAGAAATGCTCACCACTATCCACGAAGGACATATGGGTATTGACCGGTGCAAGCGGCGCGCGAGGCAGGCTGTGTTCTGGCCCGGTATCTCGCAGGATATTGAGGCATTTGTAAAGCGCTGTGGCACCTGTCAGGAGAGTTTAAACGCCCCCGCAAGGGAACCACTAATGTCAATTGAGATCCCTGAGTTGCCATGGCAAAAAGTCGGTTCCGACATATTCGAGTTCAAAAAGAAATACTTTTTGATAATCGTAGACTACTACTCAAATTATGTAGAAGTATGTAGTTTACCTAACATAACGTCGAATGTAGTTATATCTAACATGAAGAATATATTTTCTCGCCATGGCATCCCAGCGACCCTTATTAGTGACAACGGGACTCAATTTAGTAGCCGCGAATTTAAAATGTTTGCTAGAGAATGGGGGTTCAATCATGTGACGTCATCACCGAACTATGCCCAATCAAACGGTAAAAGCGAGCGCGCAGTGCAAACAGTAAAATCACTTCTGAAAAAAGCAATTACTACAAACGGAGATTTCTATTTAGCCTTGCTTAACTATCGTAATACTCCTAGGGATGGATTAAGCTCTCCTGCGCAGCTTCTTATGGGTCGCCAACTTAAATGTAAACTTCCGGTGCACCCCGAGTTGCTGACCCCGCGGCCTATTGACCCGTCAGAACATTCGACAATGTTGCGCAACCAAATAAAAGCAAAAGGGTATTTCGATAAAAACACAAAGACACTTCCTTTGCTCAAGCCAGGCGACAATGTTGTATGTATCGACGGAAAGGCGAGAACTCGAGCTACCGTTGTAGGTACCGCCGACACCCCTCGCTCGTATATTATAGAAAAGTTTGGTACTAGGTATAGGCGCAATAGACGCCACTTAATTAAGTGTGAAAACAACTGTAACATCCCTGCACCGTCCTCGGATTCACTCGATCCCGCATCAGCTGATGCCTTTGACGAATACAAGGACGCGGACAAGGAAGTAGGTCAAACGAGCGCATGTAAAACTGAACCTAACGCTATAGACAATAAGACGCATAACAGCGATAGGACTACAGTTATTATGACTCGTAGTCGAGCCAAACTTGTAAATCTGATTCAAGATATAGATTAGGTATATATAAAAAAAAAGTTAAGTGTAAGATAAATTCATACTTATATGTATATAAATCTAAGTTTAAAAAATAAATAGTTATATTTTTCTTTTCACATGTATCTAAGTACCTATTTTTAACAAAATACGTTCTTTAGATTACATATATATGGTATCTAGATCGTTTGTTACATCTTTGAAAATTAACAAAGATAGTACCATAACAGGTTCCTAAATTAGCAAAACGAATGCATATACCTACACTGCTAGGTAACGTATACCTATGAATTGACTGCAATAAAATCACTTGCTATCGAAGTCGCTTTAGTTTAACGGTCTGTGAGCCTTATTGCAATGAAATAAGGTCCACTCATAATCGCCTAACTGTTTTGTTGTATGTAAATAGCAAAGCGACTTGTTCATTAAATGGTCATACCTAAATGTAGTATTCTGATTATGATGCAAGGTTAGTTTTATTAAAGGGAAGGATGAGATTGTAGTCCAGTGTATAAAGATTTGGTAATCAGGGATCACAAAGATACTGTAATAGAATAATTAGTAATAGGTTTTATAAGTAAGTACTTGTTAATGTAAGCGATTCCTTTTGGGGGAGATGTTGTGGGTAGTTTATGTTTATAGGGTGTACCCGCATTGCTACGAATAAACCAGTTGTTGTTTTACATTGACGTGTTTCATTACAGCAAGAAAATTGTACAGCAAGCAATTCATTATTGAAAAACGGTCGTTCTACGTTGGTATAAAAAATACCGCTTTTAACTAAAAGAATTAAATTAAAAGTATAAGCCCGATGGTTGACTGGTAGATCATGCCTAATAGCGTTAACTCTGACATTTGTATGTTAATTTCATTGTGGTTAGAGTTTAAATAAATAAATAAATTTCATTTTAGAATTGCAGTTTTAGTTTTCTTACGTTTAGAGTGAACAAAATAATAATAAATAATCCACGATAATTGAGTCATAATAAAATCATAATTTATAGAAAATTGCCTTTTACAAACCTTGTACTTCTCATTTTTCATTTAAAAACTACCAATTCAGAGAACAATGGGTACTGAACGAAATGGTGTCTCGTATGTGATTCTTATGTATTGTACTTAATTGTTGGTTTAAGCATTTATAGACGGTATTCCTTTGTAATAAAGTTAATTGTATAGTGTACAGGTTTATTGAGTAGGTACACAATGCGCTATTCAGGGATTTAATAGTATGGGCGATTGAACGGAAATAAATTGGTAGATTACATAGGTTTTTTAAATGCTTAAATTGTAAGAAATGTTAAAAGTACACACAAAAATCCTGCACGGATTTGAATATGTAGTCAATTTGTATACTAATCATACCCGACCACCGCTCTGCCAACTGAGCTACCAAGAACACGCCCGTGGCCCCGAATTTCTCCACCTACGCGTACTAAGGGTGGCGCTTAACAACATCTACCGTAAGAAAGTAACTACTTATCATTCGGGGTCACGGATGTGTTCTCGGTAGCTTAGTTGGCAGAGCGATGGGCGTATCCCAAAATCGCGGGTTCGAGTCCCGACCGAGAATTTCCAGTTTTCCTTTCTTTCTAAGCAAGGTATCATTCGCAAATTTTCTGCTTAAAAATATAGTCAACTTGTCTTTATATCACGTAGTCGCGTAGCGCGACAGTGACAAAGCCATTGTTGTGCTAAGAGCTGCCATCCGTCCGGGTTTCACCGGGTTTGTCCTAGTTAGGAGCCCGTCCGGGGAGCGTCCGGCCCGGATTTTTAAAACTGTCCGGGATAAACCGGACATTTTTGGGTTCAGATCGATCCCTAGCAAAAGTTAAATTTTTAAATTAAAAATTGATTTATTATACTTAGATCGGGTTACTCACGTCTATAAAGTCGAAAATAGCTCGAAATGTTTCGGGACGGTCCGCGCCCCATAATCATGAGTGAGAAGCGCATACGGCGATTGCTCTGCGCACACATTATTAATTAATAAGTCTAATACTCACGGGAGTTTTCTGAAAATTGATTTCTTTAGTGTCGGGGGAGAGACCGCGATTTTAATGAAACGTCCGGGTTTTTTAACTTTTTTGCCCGGTTTCGGCAATGTACGAGATGGTAGCCCTAGTTGTGCTTACTATCAATTCACGTAACCGTGGTAAATAGCGACAGCGCGATTCAATTTTGTTTGCATCTCGCTCGCACCCGTTCACTCCTTTTGGGACTACAGGCGTGAGTCTATGTGCCACGCATGAGCCTCGCCCTTCATGTCAGACATATTGTTTCTCGCAAAAACCGGTTCACACTGGACTGGATAGATATCGACCCGTTGGTAATGTTTAGGTGTTTCCTTTACACATTACCTACGTGCCAGACATGTGCGACGGTTTCAGGATAAAGCTACCATTGTCGGTAATCGATAAGACTGTAATACCAAAGGTATATATGCCGTCATATTTCCATAGTGGGTATACAGGGCGTCCCAAGACTATGGGACATGAAGGGAAAGTACCTTAAATATCGTAGATAGGATATTTTGCTGAAAGACTTTGTTATTTTTAAAAGTTAGTAACACTGCATTTAAGTAACGTGAAGATTAATCTTTTTTTATTTTATTTATTTAGAACATCAACAGCAATACAATAAAAATGGATAAATTAATAACATGCTAAACAACAAGCCAATAAAAGATGTCCACAATAATACAAAGAATACCTATAATACAGGTGGAAGTTAATATAAAGCAGTGATAGTGCTTAGGAAAAACAACTAACAATAGTTAAAAAAAAAGAAAAGAACTTAACAATAGTCTAATTTACAACTGTATGTATATATGTAAGAAGATGTAGGGATGTATGATGTGTGTATGTGTGTGTGAGGGTATGTGGGTGTGTGTATGTGTGAGAGTGCGCGTAAAATAGATTACAATTTTTTTCTTTTTACCATTATTATATTTTATTATATTTTATTTATCGGCCTGTTTGAGTTTCAATAAAATTGATTGCATACGATTCTTTAATGTTGACTTGGTGCAGTCAAATAAGTCAATAAAATAATAATCGTTTTAATAAAATTAAAAACATATATGAAACTGCTGAAGTATTTTTTTTAGAATATGTTTGAATGCAGTATTACTAACTTTTAAAAATGACATAGTCTTCTTTCAGCAAAATATCCTATCTACGATATTTAAGGTGCTTTCCCTTTATGCCCCATAGTCTTGGGACGCCCTGTATATACATTTATTGCCATCAATATTGGATATAGAAATTAACAGACCGTCCCGTCCCGTCCCGTTTTACTGTGAGTCATCCTTTTTTTGCTTTCCGCTTTCCTTTAACTTTCCCTTCCATGATATTCTTAATAAATACATAGTATCGCATTAGATCTCCAAGCATTTTCCCTGTTACTTTCAATGATTCTCAACAGGCTTCTCTCGAATAATTTTATCAAAGTCCTGTAATACCTCATTTTTTATCTAAAGACAAATCAATGCCATAATTACACTATGAATGGAATTTTGAGATAAAATTATCGATTATTTTTACCTAGTGATTATCGTTTCATATCATTGTAATATCATCGCTCTACTTTGTATTTTTAATCCATTGATGCCTATCTTTTTCATCATATAGTGGCGTTCAAAAGTGTACGTTCAATTTAGGTAGGAATTCATTCATAAATCGTCTGCCCGAAAAACGTGCTATTATGATAAAAGTAATAATATTTTATTCTTATTGTTATGTTTATAAAAACGCACCTGACAGCATGGTGACATCCCTAAACCTCATCTTGACATTTGGATGCTTGACAAGCTAAACTTCAAATGTAGGAAAGAGAAGCTTCTGTAGGTGGACAGCCGTTTTGATTCTCAAGATGGCGGGTGCGTCTCTTGAATAGTTCTTTGTTTCTTGTGTGCTAAAGTTGTTTAATGTGTAATATTTATAGCTTATTGTGCAGTAAACTAACGAAGAAGTGTGCAGCTAATGAAGAATTAATCCTGAAACGCGTGTATTCGCGTTTTTGAGTCATTACTCGGTTGTCCCGGGATCTTGGCCTCCTGTGAAACGATTTTATTACGTATTGCTATAAACTTAATAAATTACAAGGCCAATTACTGAACAACGTCGCCCAAGAGGCAATAAACGATTTATATAATAATTTATACTAATATATTAATAACACGTGACACTGGCAAAATTGTCCAATTCTCGGACAGAGGCCATTATTATAAAAGAAGAAGAAGCTTCTGTAGGTACTTTCGTACTATTACTTATTCTGTACTGAAACTTGGATAGTTTTATGTCATCTGCCTACCCCTTTTAAAAATGCAGGGGCCTTACCATAACGTCTTAACGTGATTCAGTTAAGGCTCAATTGTATGGAATGGAAGCGACTCAGTTTAGGTCGTCAACTGAATCGCGTTAAGACGTCATGGTAAGGCCTCTTGCGTGAGTTTATGTATGTACGAGTATGTGTATGTATATGTACTCTTATCGCAGTTACTATACGAAAAAGCTCATGCGTATTTGATGCGCGATCATTTTCAAATTAAACGATAATATCTCGATAATAATCGATGATAATATCATATCATAAATTCATAGAGGTCTAATTTATCAGTACTAATGGACTATGCGATGTCAGTACTAATTAGCGATGTAACGAATATCGATTTTGGAATAGTCGTAAATGCGAATAGATTTCCCCACATTTCGCCATTATTATTATAAACAAATTTAAGTTCAGAAAGAAAAAAAATATTAAACTATTAGGTATTATTAAAATATTAAACGACCATCAGCTTGAGCGTCCATGTAATGACAGCTAATGACATTTCTGCTATACCAAACACTGTGGTTGTTTGTTTGATGAATAAAAATTCAATATATAAATTATTTCTACTTTATTCGCAATATTCGCATCCAATTTTGCGAATTAGAATATTTAAAAACATGCGAATATACGCTACATCGCTTATAGTATTAATTAGTACTGTAATATGATACAAATCGCAGATTTATAATTAGTAGTTTTACAAAATAAAGGTACTTGTACCTAATAAGTTAAAAGAATTTAAAAACTCCTAATTGATTAGGCAGTAAAGCCCCTCATTCACGGCAGTCCGCCGGCACTCCGGCATGGCTGGAAATAGCGGACACACGGTGTGCAAGTGGCCCAGCCTGGCAGTCCAATTTGCACTTATTTGTTGAAAATTGCGCAACGCTGCGTTGTATCGCATACACTGTACTCGAATTTTAAAAATCGCCGCCATGTCGTATGTTATTTTTAATAATGAATAATTAATATTTTATGCATTGCCGCAAATCTTAGTTTATTTATAGTTATGTTCTTACTGTAATTTAGTGCAATTCGGACTGCAAGGGGGTGGGCGGAGCTAGCAGGATTCAAGGCACATCCTGCCCGGTGTTGCCGTACGGCACGCATCCGGCAACGACATTCACGGTACTTTATTACGTGCCGGAGGTGCCGGCGGACTGCCGTGAATGAGGGTCTTAAGTATGAAGGCCTAGTATACATTTTTACTTGTTATATTTAACATTTACTTCTCTATCGCGTTAGTTCAAATCATGTTTGCCGTTTATGTAAACCATCCGGCTACTTCATATTTTGACCTCTCGATACGCTAACGCGGTCGAGAAGTAGATGTCAAATATGACAAATATAAATTTATACTAAGCCTTCAGAGATTAAAAAAAATACTACTAGGTACACATTCTCGTTATCAAATCGCTTTATTTAGCCAGTAGTGACCTTGAAATACCTTATCGGCAAATGATGGTCCCGGTTTTATCGTGTGTCGTTGTGCATAACATGGCCGTCACAATACATTTGCAAGTCATACGAACGAAAAAACTTATCAAACGAGCGAGCGAAGCGAGCGAGTTCCCTAAGTCTACTTGGACAATCCGTCGTTTGTAATCAGGGATGTTGTAAATTTTCGCATTCGCATCATTTTCAAGATCCGCATCCGCCTCCAGCTTATGCGGATACGGATGTGGACCAAGGCGGTACAGGAATGTCCCAGGGACGGTGCACGTGCTAGGTAAAGTTGCCATTACCCAATAGGGATAAGTATTGTTACATTTTCGTGATTCGTCGATCGAGCTCTAAACGTCCTTGACGGGTAGAGGTTATTTATCGCGTATATCTACGTTAGTATACCGTGTCGGTCCTGTCCTTTATAAAAAATCATAATATCCGCATTCGCATCCGCGGATGTCAAAAAATCTGCATCCGCAACATCACTGGTTTGTATGTATGTAAAGGCGTCGACCAATGTTCTGTAGATATTCACATACACATCCACCCATCCCGTTTCGCGATATACAAATAATTTTTGTAGTACGTATAATGAGGAATACAAGATATGTATGTAAAAATCGAAAAGTAAACATCGTCTGTGCCGCGTCTGGTTATCTGCCAACGCCACGTGGGAGTCGCGTGCGCTTGCGCAGCGCACCGGCTCAATAGCTACCTATTGCATAACTTTATTGAGATACCTAACTTCTGCATAGTATTACTCTATGATTTACTTTAGTAAATTATGTCCGTTAATTATTTTTTTCTACTCCAGCACTTCTATCTGTCAATTAGATGACTGACAGCGATATTTAAAAAGTATAACGTTGTTGTTGGTATTCCATAAGAACACTGCTCCTATGGCTTTTCATACAATATAAAAGCACTATTGTTTTTTTTTTTCTATAGTGGGCATACGACATCTTCCACATTCTGCCACCTTTCTAGATTTTGCTTTTTTCGCTATTTTAGCTGTCGTAGAAAAGCTATGCAACAGCTCATAATTACCCTCCCCTCCTCATCGACCCTCAAGTTTTAAGAACCCTAATTATATATATCACTGTTGCATAAACTACTATAAAAGAACCTGCACCTTAATCTTTATGGTTTAACCCATTGGTTGACTGGCAAAGAACGGCTTAAGGCATTAAACCCGCCAATTGTACTACTTTTATTGTACTAATTTCATACTTAACATGACGCTTGCAACAATGCCGAAATGCATACCTATCGGGTGCTCAATGAAACAAACATACCTACATGGTAAGTAATCAGTTTTAGATTGTTGTTATTCGCATTTAACGCAAAGTTAATTACTTATATTGTGCAATGTTATTGAACAGGTAGGTACCGTAAACCGGGGTTACTTTGATTTGCGGGTCGACTTTGATAACAACTTCCATCCGCTACTTATACGCTCGTTTAAACGAGTTGAAAAACGCCAAAGCAGTTTTTTTTTCTTTATTGGCAACACTGATAGTTGCTCCAGCGCATAGTAACCGGACACGTGTGTAGTGCTACTATTTCGTCTAGAAAAAAAAATGGTAAGTACGCTTATCTTACTGATTTTTAAGGTTAAAAAACTTTGACTATACTTGTGCCAGTAATAACTACATGTGTTTTTAAGGTATCTTATCTTAATCAGTGTTTATTCGTTAACTTGAAAAAAAAACCTCAATCCGATAACCTATACACCTAGATAAGCCAGGATCTCTTTTTATTCCCCCGAATCATGAAATGCATAAGTAGGTACTTACTTTCGCATATTTTTAATTGCATATTAACCTAACAAACCTCATTAAAATTGCAACGGTTAACACTCACGTATTTTTATCACAATAGGCGTGACATGTTTCGTATGCATCGGGCAGACATCGTCGGACAGACAGAGTAGTGTTGTCACCTTCGCGGCTCGGGCATCACACCTCCACACAACAACAGGGACCTAACAAACAACAACCTCCTAATACCACAACAAACAAACCTCCGCCTAATACATATTGTCAAACGGGAAATATGAACTTGGTAAACTTTTATAAGCCAACTAAATTTTATGCAGATATGGTATGGATACTTATATCGGCTTACTTACGTCAACAGTCGAACATAGCTCGATATGTTTCGGAACAATCCGTGTTTCTTAATCGTGAGATGCGCACATGACGGTTGTCCTGCCAACAGCGGTTGCAACCAACGCAGGACAACCGAAAATCAGTAGGCTTATATTGACGTGTCGTTTATATTGACCTGTTTAGGTCAATATAAACGACAGGTGTAGGTTTTAGTTCAGTAGGCAGTTAGGCACAGATGATATAATAGTAACAGATATTTATCTCTCATAGAAAAAGCAAATACAAACCGTTGTAAAGACTACGAAAAACACAATTAACACTCGGCCGCTCTCACCCCCGCAAAACGCCTACGATTAGACATACATATAATACCGGCGGCGGCGTGCGTGAGGCAGCCCCCCTAAGTCGATACCGACTCAAGATAAAAGACGAACGATTTCAGTTTGCGTTGAGTTCCATAGACCGGGTATGACGTACATAGTTGTCATTTCCCTTCGATGTTCGCATAAAAAGCAATCAAACTTGTATCGCTTGATTCACCGCTAGGTTTATTTTAAAACGGTGTAATGGGGCGAAGCCCCCGCATATAAGAGGGGCGAAGCCCCCGCATACAAAAGAGGGGCGAAGCCCCCGCATACAAAAGAAACAACAGGACTATCGCTAGAACCTCCGTTAAGGTCACATTCAGGACGTCAAAGGGGGCTCTAGGTTTATTTTAAAACGGTGTAATGGGGGCTCGAGGGGTTCAGTCTACCGCATAAA
Organism: Lathronympha strigana; assembly: GCA_949128165.1. NCBI lineage: Eukaryota > Metazoa > Arthropoda > Insecta > Lepidoptera > Tortricidae > Lathronympha > Lathronympha strigana. Next base: position 4,290,405 of record OX421925.1, on the reverse strand, counting down.
AATAAATAGCGCTGGATTCACTAGGATTGTAATAAGAAGGGAAATGACAATGGGCAGTTTAAAAATAAATTCAATCATAAATTACCCATGCACTTTTGAACGCTTGCGTACATATGTATAGGTAGTACCTTTGTACAGTCCCCAGCAATAGTATATGACGCTATGAAGGCCGCAAAAATATGTGACAAGCTCTTATGGCGGTACAAACAAGACTGTGTCAGATTATTATGCAGCCTTCCTAGAGTCCTATACTATTGCAGGTGACTGTACGAATATATGTAGAAAACCGATGTTCAGGAAATATAAGACCTACTCAAGCTGTAAGGAAAAGGCTCTGAAGTAATAAATAGCATGATGAATAAACAGGTATCTACTTACATAGTATGTATACTATGTATTTGTTATGTAAATAGGGTTTTGTTGAGATAACGTTAAATTGTTGTCAAATATTTGTCGGTAAATAAATTGGCTCAAATGTGTTAGAACTATTTGCTTTGGGCTTGCAATAAATTTTTTGGTAAATAAAGAATAGTATGATAAATAATATGGTAAATACATTTTTGGATATAAAGGGAGAATCAGTGTCGCCGGCAGTTAATTTGCTTACGAATGTAAAAAATCCAGTCCAGGGGATTCCAGGGGCTTTTTGTACAGTCGCCATATAGGAGCGTCCGAAGCATTCAAAATATCTGAACAAGCGCTTTAACGTCTTGACAATAGAGGCGTGTTCAGATATTTGTGCACACCTCGGACGCTCCGATATATCTGATGGTGACTGTACCTACGACACGACAATGGCGCCAATTTGTATTTTTTGTAGCATATGCAACATGTTTCTAATGTCGTGTAACGCGTACCCCCAGTCACGCGTCTATAGTATTTTTATGGTCTTTGGGGTGATTTCCGGAGCCTTTTTCCTGCCTTAAAAGTTAAAACTGAACTCATTTCGCTAAATCAGAAATAGTAGTACCTCAGTTAGGACTGCCGTCCGTCCCGTTCAGAGATAAAGGTAACGCTATATTACCGTATATTTGTTTGTAATATTACCGATATAATACTTATTATCAAATATATTTTGATTAATATTTTCGTAAAACATGTTTATTAACTACCTACAGTACAAACTCTAAAAAGCATACGCAAAATAAGCCCGTCGCTATCACTACGAGTAGGTAATTATAAAAAACAACGGTAGAAGACAAAAAAACGGCCAATAACATGTCGGCCATGCTCACAGCTCACTCAGTGCAGGGCTCCGTAGTTTACCGTCCTTCACAAAAGGCGAACTTAGCAAACCCCTATTCTTTTTCAAATACTCGTACCTATTATTTAATGCACACTTCAGGGTTGAAACGAAAAAAAATCACTCCCCACTTTTAAGACCAAGCTAAATCGACTTTTCGACTAGGCTCGTGTAAAAGTATAGTATTTCCCTTTTAAACTGAGCATCTACCAAATCGCCTTTGTTTATTGTTAAAAAACCGCAAGTGCTACTGCCTACATAAAAAAAGGTTCGGTCACGTTAAGCGTTTCTTGAATGACAACTCTATAATTATAGCAATAAGATTCAATATGAACTAATTGAGAAGACAAACTTTTTTCAGAATTTACCTGAGAATATGGCACGTGCGTAAGAAAGAATGTATTTTTTATCTTTTGTCTTAAGGAATAGAGTTGATAATGGCAAAACAATTAAGTGTAGGTCCTTTTTTTTGCATATTCGGCGCCGGCGCCTCATAGACTGATAATGCCATTGTTGAATACAATTGCTTTGTTGTACTGTACGCTAATCCGTAAGGGCTCAGCTGAAGGAGACTATATAACTATAGGTATATAATTATCGAAAAAACCGGGCAAGTTAGAGTCCAACTCGCGCACCGAGCGTTCTGTAATGCCACATAATTTCTAGTTTTCGGATTTTTCCCTGTACAAGGTACATTATCTTGCCTTTTGCCAGATTTCGTGAATGTATGGCGTACCTACTTTCCGTCGACCTACCTACGGAAAGTAGGTACCCCATAAATTTTGCTTCCCTTTGAAAATATATGGGAAATGCGACATAAAGGGCCGTCTTTTTATTTTGTGTACATAGAGCTTCAAATGGATCGCAAACTTTAGTATATAGTATTAATTACAACTTGTTATCCCTACACGTTCTTAAGATAAAGGGATCTGGAGTCTCCGATATTTTTTTGTATGAAATTTAGGTTAATAACCAGATTTTTCATACAATTAAAAAACGGTTTGCACACCCTAGCCTTGACAAACAGAGGGACGAACAGAGAACAAATAGATCCTAAAATGTGCCGATTTATACTTTTGAGGTACGGAACCCCTAAAATCACTAATAAAAACAGTTTCTTTAATAATTTGTGTTTTTTTATTTTATCACTAGTCTGAGTACTAGTATTATTCGAGTCACAAGATAAAAATAACATAAAAAAACATATCATCGAATCATCGGACCATAGAATTACATAACATTTCCACGAAAAAACGCTTTCATTAAATCGTGACATTTTAACCGCAATCGTATGATACATGTAAACGAAATTAACTCTTATGACTCATGAGCGAAGGTCGACGTTAGAGTAACGGTGTCATGACGCAAAAAAAATTGCACCTAGGTAAGTCAACTGTACTTCAAACAATCGGTAAATTCCTACTTAATATTCGAAATTCAAAGTCGAATGTTTTGAATGGTTTGATTTATGTTCACCAGTAGCTATTTCGTTATTCGATATTTTGTTATTTTTAGTAGGATGATATTTCGTTCAGAAATATGGTAGGAAGGAATACAGATATTTAGGTATAGCTATAGTCAGACAGTAGTTTTTTTTAATTTATATTCCTGCCATGTCAATTTAAAAAAAACTACGGTTAGACTGTGGTTTTCAGATCAGAGTACATGCAGCTTACAGAGCTTACTTAACACTATATCATTATCACACAGGCAAATAACAAATATTGAATGTCAATTTGAACGCTTAACGTACTAGGTATAAATTTAATGTAAAAATTATCAACTTTTGAGCGTAGGTATACCTTATCACTCATGAGCAACTAAAGTGCTTGATTTAAACAAGTAGTACGTACCTACCACTTTTTCGGTTGTCCAAATGGCGCTAATTCCATAAATGTATATTTAGAAATTAATCTTACTAATAACCGAAAGAGTGGTAAGTACCTATCACTAAAAATAATTGTCAAGATTGACTTATTATTAAGTGACTCGTTTGTCAGTCTACCCACAACAAAAACAAACTATTACGCTAGCGAAAAAGTTATACCTATTACTTCATGCTGTAATTGAGAATCAGCGAAGCAAATCCACGGGGCGTTACCAACTTACCCGACTCCAATGACGTCACCATCCAAATATAAATCAACTCCTTGGTGAAGCCACTGCTCGCCCACTTTGGCACAGAAAAACATTCTATCATTCTTCTCAACAATTAATTCAGTATCCAAAACATCCTTGGTAATTGTAGGATTGCACAGAGCGCCGCGGACCGCCGGCTCACGGGTTAACGACCACGATTCCACGTTCGAAACTTCAAAATTTAAGTTTAAAACACATTTTTGCTCGCCACAACTGCTTTTGTTCACACTCACTGCGAATATCCACGGTTGGAACACCGCGTAAGCGTTTGTTATTAAGAATAACAATAAAAATAAACCACTAGTCCGTAATAAACTGCCACACGCCATCGCGCCGCGGTCGCCACTGGCCGAATGGGAGTGGAGTGGAGACTGAATGGAAGGCGCGGCAACATGTTGCTCCGTACGAATGATAGTTGTGAACGGATTGAGCGTCACATGGTTTGTGTGATAAGTTTTAAAAAGTTTGATATGATTCCCGCTCAAATTATGTTCGAAACTTTTTTTAGGTTATTGGCTGACTTCATCGCCTGTTTTACTATTTAAAATAGTAGATTTGTATATTACGAGCATAAAGTTACCCATTTTAGACGAGGCTATTTATTGGTATGAGTGCAACGAGGACCAATATAGTAGTCGAGGATAAAATGGTTATAATTATATGCCTGAGGAAAATATTAAGTTTTATTTCACTTTAAATCGTGCAAAGCACTAAAAAAACACAAAAGCGCTAGAGCATAAAAAGTGATTTTATGTCGCCTACCCTCGGCTTAGAGTGGAACTTTTCGAGCAAGAGAAGCGAAAAAAACTATTAATTAAATAATTACAGTCGGACAAGAGAAGCCTGACAGTAGATTTTTTTTAAATCTTTTTCTGGGTAAAAAAATGGAGGCATACTTATAGATAAAAAATACGTTTGTCAGACTATATTATACCGTGACATTTAATACTCAGATATTCCTCGTAATTTATGGGTCATACAACAAGCGTTGGTGGCCAATCGATAAGAGCGTGCAACTTTCAACCCAAAGGTCGCAGGTTGAAACCCCGCTCGTACCGAAGAGTTTTGCCGGAACTTATGTCCGTAATATCATTTGATATTTGCCATTTACCAATCGCTTTTCGCTGAAGGCACACACCGTGAGGAAACCGGACTAATTCCAATAAGGCCTAGTTTACCCTCTGGGTTGGAAAGTCAGCAGTCGTTTTCGTAAAACTAGCGCTATCGCAAAATCTTAAGATTAGTTGCCGAAGCGGACCCCGGCCCCCTGAGCCATGGAATAAGCTGTTACAGAGGAGTTTCCTCCAGCGGACTGTGGAATGAGCTCCCTGTCGAAGTTTTCCCGAAAGATTACAGTATGGGGTTACTCAAAAAAGGAGTGTACTTACAAGATTTGAATGGGTCTTCAACGCGATTTCCATCAGGCCCTATGCTTGTTTGCCACCATCGTGGTATGAAAAAACTTACAGCTATAGGTTATTGCTACAATAAGCAAAACTAAAAATCCCAGTCTACTTGGACAATCCGTCATTCGTATGTATGTTTGTTCGTCGTGAAATTTGGCTAATTGTTGGGTTTAGGTAGGTACTTAACATTAATAGAATTTTTCAGTTCGAATATAAGCCAAATCGGTCAAGGGGATGCCGAGATTAGTGCTCGCGAATTCATGTTCTTAGTCGGACGGACCACTATGCACTCTGCAGCCTCACCGATAAGACACGGAGCAATTTTCGGGTCCCAATTATCGACCTGGAACCAGTGTAATCGATGAAAGGGAACCTAGGGAGTCGCGGGAGGGGCAGGGACAGGGTCAGGCGATAATCTGTCTCGAAAAATCGCGACGTGTAATACTAGCATTAAATGTGAACAGTATGGAGCGTATTCCAAATTGGCCTTTAAATTGGCAGTGGATTTTCAAATATAATAAGTCCAGTATTTTAACATTACGACATCGACATTTGAAATTAATGCACTGTCGAAATATGCAACTAAGTTAAGTTGTAATGCGTTGACACCGACTACCAAATTACAATGATTTATTTAATTTGGCTGTATTATGAATGGCATCAAAAAATATCAGTCGTACCTATTTCTTAGTCCAATCTGTTGACGTATGCACTTATGTTAAAAACCATTACAATTTTTTTGGGGGTACCCCTGATGTCAAAATTTTACGTCTAAATTAGTGCCTCCCCCTAAATCAATCTTTAAGTTTAAAAAGCCTTGTTCACCTTTACCGTATAATAAAGCGTACTAATGACTTTCAGGAAGACGCGTAATTAGAAAATTGATTCTCTTCATTATTTTTAAAAATCTATTCTCTTCATGTCCATCAAAATATTGAACCATTTGCCAGATGACTTAAAATCTTTGGATTGTCCAGGTTTCAAAACTAAACTATTTAAGTGGTGTCTACAAAAAATGTTTTACACTGTTAATGAACACTTTGAGAACACGCACACCAATGCCTATTAATTTTAACTATTTCTTTCTTTTTATTATGATTGACATTTTAGAATAATTAATTACCTATTGTAATTGAGTCACTTTTCTATATGCATGACATTGATTTATTATTATTTCATTATTTACTCTCAAATATTATTTTTAACTTGACATTGCTATATTTACTATAGGTACTTTAATTATTTATTTTTAACACTTTTCAATGACATGCGTATTGAGAGTCAAAATATTGTACGCCACACTCTGGCTGATTGTGATGTAACTAAACACTAACCCTACCACCATTTGTAACCACTCACATTCAAACAATAAATAATTTGTATTTGTATTTATATCTAAAGGAAAAGTAAATATATTTTCATTCTTCTGATCAAATAGACAAAGAAAGTACCATTTGTTTCCTTTTTGGGAGTGGTGTTGTACACAAAAACAACAGTGTATTTGATAATATGAACTTTACTTCATAATCAAAGAATATGTCTTGTAAAACAATTAGGTAGTCCGATACGGGATAGTACTTATTTTGAAATGCTTAAGGTGCGTTCCGCCAGTCCTATAACTGAAAATTCAAATATTTAAGAGATCGCTCTTTAGCGATAAGTCCGCCTGTTGTTGTTACCTACTAGCTCATGTTCTTTTTTATTTGTTTTTTTTTTACTATTGTATTTTGTAGTGCACAATAAAGAATGTTATTATTATTATTATTATTTGTATGTCTTTCCCATCACGGAACAATGGTGTTCGGGACCTTTGGGAGGCGTACGCGGAGCCGAAGCCAACACGCAGAGGCCCATTCGACAATTTAATGAAATGTAAGGGGGTACACCGGGTATTATTATTATGTCTAGTGCTGTCCTTCTAGATAATCTAATAAGATAAATAAGAATGGATTGCATATACTTATTTCGGACTCTGACACCCGAGGCTGGTTCGTTCCCAGCTCTGGGTACTGGGGGCCTTGGTCACTTTTTCTGTATTATGAATCAAAACATTTATTATAAATAATATATCATTTAATTCATGCTTTACAATTGTAACTGCTGACATTTTAGGGTCAAAATAGGAATACATCTCCATAATACCTTACGAGCTTGCAATTTGGCAGTGAGGGTTTTTGTGTGTATGTTAAACATTCAACTAGTTATTATCTTATAAGAATATTTACAGTGATCACATTAATAAGGTTTCTCACCAATGAGTCTCGTTTCGTGATATGTTAACAACATTTGTAAGTCACATTTCATGAGCCTGTAAATTACTTCTACGGTTTGTGTTTGCTCTCGTGAGTTTTTAAACTTGTTTTTTGCCTACAAGCGTAATTGCAGTAGCCGCATTTGTATGGTTTGTCACCAGTATGTATCCTTTCATGAGCAATTAAATTAATTTTTTGAACACAGGTATAACTACAGTAGGAACACTTGTACGGTTTCTCTCCAGTATGTATTTTTTCGTGGAGTACCAAATTGCGTTTACGGCTACTTGCGTAACTGCAGTAGGTACATTTGTAGGGTTTTTCATTTTCACCCGTATGCGTCTTTTCGTGAGATCTTAATTGCTCTCTATATCTACAAGTATAGCTGCAGTGGGCGCATTTGTACGGTTTTGCACCAGTATGTGTCCTTTCGTGGAGTGTCAGACTATATTTACGTTTACTAGTGTGACTACAGAAGGCGCATTTGTAAGGTTCTTCACCAGTATGTATCCGCTCATGATTTAGCAACGCACCTTTTTGAGCAAAGGAACTACTACAGTAGGAACACTTGAATGGTCTTTCAGCAGCGTGTACCCATACATGAAATTTTAAATTAATTTTCTTAGTAGTAACATAGCTGCAGTGATCACATTTGTATGACTTCTCTCTCACACGCGGTTCCTGATGAAGTCGTGAATTTTCACTCATTAATGATGCTGTGTCTTGATGCTCAATTTCATTGTTCTGTTGATATTGCCCTGGAATTTTATAGTACAGATTAGCAATACAGCACCGTAATTAGTAAATTGAAATCATTTCAATCGAGACATGTCACACCAGTGAGTTAACCGTAATGCAAACGCGCTCAAGACAATGATCATCAGGGCTCGAACAAATAATGCGGATGACGTCAAACCATTCATAGGATGATTTCAAATAGTATTTTGATTTTTCATTAACAATTACCACCTCTTTATTGTCAAAGTTCCACTTATTGTGACAAAAAAAACAGTTTTCTAAAATCCGCAACATAGGCTTCGTCAGCAGGATACAGATAAGGCTCTACAGGCTTCGTCACATACTTACAAACGATGTAATCCGCAACAGGCTTTGTCAATCATAACCACTAATTAGGACCAGGTAAAAGGTTCACCCCGGATTGTAGCCGGCTCAAACGTCCCCATGACACTGGCCGCGTTGGCCCGCTGAATTGCCAAAGAGATATGTTGAACCAGGTACGACCCGGAACGAGGACCTCTTTATTTAACAATATCGCCACTTTTAACAATCTATTTTATTAGACATAGCCCTGTCACCTGTATTATTAATTCCATGGATTAATTTATGATTATTCATTCACTTCGTGCGACATGTCACAAGGAAGTTTAAATACAAACATCAATCTTTGTGCAAAATTACGTCACTTTTACGTCATCCGCATGATCTGTTAGAGCCCTGATGATTATGTTTCTGATCAGGCCATAAGGTGGTGTATCCACAAAAGGGATGACGACTAGGTTGAAAAACTATCATTCTAATTAGTCCGCCAGTTAGATTATCGAAAATGATAAGACACGTATTTTTTCCTTCTTCAATTTAACTAAAATTAGAGAAGATATAGAGGCTTGTGACGTCACTACTAGGTAAGAATTGTACCTAATAGTGACGTTACACTAAACTTGAACGCACTGTATTTTCGTCATTTTTGATAAGACGAACAAAAGAAAAAATACGTGTACAATATTTTTTTATAATATAAAAGATGGACTAAATAGATTTTGTTAGTCGTCTTTATTATTATTATATTGTGCAGTAAACTGTGAGCGCTCACCCGCCTCCGAAGAGTCGCCACCCGCCCCCGACAAGCCGTCACTCGCCACATCAGCCGCCGTCTCTGATTTCAGAAGTGGATCCTCATCTGCCAAAGAGGTTGTAAATGTATTTTTTCAAACATCTGGGTGACATCACTTTCAGCATTGTTGTAGTACTTTATGTACAGCGTGACAGAAAAAAGTAGACACATACGGAGGGCGCCACTGAGTTTTATCATTGTACAGGGTGTCCCATAAAGGATACGTGACAGTGACACTGGAGGTAGACCAGGCCAAGAGGTGCTAAACTTACTTAACATGACCACAGTAAAAGTTGCACGGTTTTCGGGCTATTGCCAAATTAAGATTTTTCATGAGTACAATAAAGTGTTTGACTAAAGTGTTTAACTACTACTAGCAGGAAGTTTGTATGCAAGGAAAAACCAATATCTCTGCAGCTGACTGTATCTAAACTGCGTTGCTCTCTGACCATTTCCATAAACATAAACATCGAACTTACCCAACACATGTGTCTTGCCTTCACTGACCGACTCCGATTTTACCATGGGCTCGTCTAAAGAAAAAGTAATATTAAATCAATACATGATCATTGCAATCACTTGTGTTATATCAAACCGAAATTCGTATGCCTATTCACCTGAACCTAGGCGTCGACGTAGGTAGTTAATGCATGTTTTTATTTTTGTTAATAATTATTACTAACGTATACGTACTCATCAAACCACATTATCACTTCCAAGATACTTAACTGTCAGACTTTAAAGTGTTATTTTAAACGTCAAACTACTTAACACTTTTACAGTCTCTGCATGTACTATAGCGTTCAGAATTGCATGGTCAATTTATGAATGAATTCATTCATAAAGTGCCCATGCAATTCTGAACGCGTGTGTACATATGTAAGTACTCACATAATACATGGGACACAGGAGCATGTTGGGCGCCTTCATCAGCCAGCTCAAACTTGACCACAGGGTTCTCTGAAAAACATCCACACTTTGGTCACAAAATAATATATTGAGTGAACTTATTATATTTTAAATTTATAAATATTTTAGCAATGATCTGTTTAACAATACTCAAGTTATTACTGTTATTATTGTACAACTATGCATACATACACCAGATTTTTCAGAGTCAGACTTGCTTGCATCTATTACCTGTTCAATACTTTTCAAAGTCATAAACCAGTCTTGACCATGACCAATGCATATCTCTCTAGTTAGCATTACTGTGTATGTGTATATTTACTGTGTGTTTCAAAAGCCAACTATTATTGCTACAGTAGAACGTCAGTTATCCAAACACTGACTTAATTTATTCAAACATTTAATCAACCACACATTAATACCTACAAATTTGTCATTAACTGCTGCCAAGTATCGGTAATTAAAAAAACTGTGGTGTCAGAACATACACACAGCACAAAACAATTTTTTACCTTTTATATTGTTAACTCAGATAAAAGGCAAGACGTTGATTTTTAAGTACAAAGTGGTGGTTTTTATCAAATTTTGCCCCAAAAAACCTCTCATTTCGATTATCCAAACTAGCCTTGACCCCAATTAGTTCGGAAAATGGATTGAGAAATAGAAAACAGGTTGTAAAACTACACATACTTATTTGGATTCTTGCATTAATGGCGAATTCTTCACTAATGCTCCTTCATTACAGTCTTAGATTTGAAACCGTAACTGTAATTATTTTAAATGTTTATATTATGACTTTTTTGTAATATATGTGTTTGTTTTACTAAATAAAGCCATACAATAATAATAAATAAAATCGCTGCCAATCCAACTTGCAAACAATGTAAACAAACTGCGATATTGGTCATAAAAACCTCACTTTTAAGTTTTTAATGAAATCTCCATGATTAAGTTATTTATCTTATGTTTTGTATGTTACGATAATACATCCACCTCCGTTCCATAGTGAACGGTTTCAGTGGTGTTTGACAAGGTAGTGTGATGCATTTTGTTTACCTCGTTAGTAAGTTCCATTGATGGTAGGGCTGCCATCTCGTACATTGCCGAAACCGGGCAAGAAAGTTAAAAAGAACCGGACGTTTCATTAAAATCACAGTCTCTCCCCGGACACTAAAGAAATCAATTTTTAATTGAAAAATTTAGCTTTCGCTAGGGATTGACCTGAACCCAAAAATGTCAAGTTTTAAAAATCCGGGCAGGACGCCCTCCAAACTAGGACAAATCCGGGGAAACCTGGATGGATGGCAGCCCTAATTGATGGCAATTTTACAAACTAATTTACTCAAACCTGTATCAAGCTGTGCCTCCTGCAGCTTGGCCTGGCTGCGCTGCACTTGCCGCTTAAAGTCGCTCGCGTCTCGCAGGCGGCCCACGCACGTAGAGCAGATGCCGCGCGAGCCATCCTCGCCCACTACCAGCTGCACATGTTCCATTCTTAAGTATATAATGTATTAAATAAGAAACACCATGGACTCTGAATGCCGTTCCCTCCAAAATTATCTTAATATCATCAAATTTAAATAATTCGGACAAGTATTTATTTAGTATGGGATTTTTTTGCTTACATGCTTATGCATGCTGTCTCACTTACATGTATATTGAAGCACTGTTCCAGCATGTCGACATATATCTCTGTTTTGCCGAAATGTATATACGGCGTCGTCAGGTCCTTGTCCGCAGCGCACTGCAGGCAGCAGCGACACGAACGTACCTCGTTCATTTCGGTCGATGTAAACCAATTTTATTACGAAACACTACCTTTAACTAGTTAATGAACGAGGAAAACGATTGTCGTGTTTTGATTGATAAACTCTATATTTTTTTTACATTTATGTATAAAGTTAGCGATAACTAATTATAGAAAACAAACAATGATGAAATTCTATTCTAAGCGTAAACAAAGCTTTCCACAAATTAACATGCACTGAATTGACAATAATTACTATAGGTCTATAGTCACACACAGTTGACACTGAAAAGTGAAAAATATGTTGACTTGACAATGACAAACAAGCGCAAGAGTTGCCAGCGCGGAAATTCGAATGAAGTTTTAAGCTCCCATTCACCTGTCCTTGTAGCCACACAAAACAGGACAACTAAATTGGCAATTTGATTGTCACCCCAATCTAGTCACCATTTTTTTACCATCTGTACTGTGGTCTGTACTCACGCCCGGACACACGGAAGCTTCATAGTGACTGTTTTGCCGAAATGTATGTACGGCGTCCTCAGCACACTGCAGACAGCAGCGACACGTACGTATCTCGTTCATTTCGGCCGATGTACTCCAATTATTACTAAACGTAAACACTCTTAACTAGTTAATGAACGAGGAAAACGATTGACAAGTTTTGATTGATAAACTCTATAAATTGAAATTAAACACTTTAGAACGGACTAATCGCGTTTATTAACACCATGACCCTACGTTTCAAGACGTTTACAGCACTGTGACAATAACAGTAATTACTGAGCTCCGCTTAGTCAAGTTTATCCCAAGATTCGGCGTAGGCACTTTTATGAAAGACCATATAGCAGTCGCCAATGTCGCCATATGGTCTGACGTTCCAATCTAGGGTAAATTAGGCCTTCTAGGAAATTTGTCCGGTTATCTCACGTTGTTTTAATTACTTCGGATTGAAATTCGCACGCCTTACCCCGAAACATGTATTAGAAATTATTTATTTCCTTCTTCGTTAAATGCATTTTTTAACAGATACTTACTGTAGCAGATCGGGCCTTGGAAATTTAAAATATACACACGTAAAATATTATTTACAGTTTATTATAGAAATTTGCACAAGATATTTACTGTAATTGCCAAAGAATTCGTGAAATAACAAAATTACAACAGCAGTAGAACGTTTTGAAAAACAAAATTGTACAAAAAAGCAAACCACGCGCGAGTCGTTTTTTTTTCCGCGCACCGGTGATTTTCGGCCAGCGCGCGGCGCGCGGGCAGCAAGGAGTTTTTGAGCCTGTCCCTTACAGCCACAGATGTACTATTTTAGTACATACGTATTATATTACTATTTCAGTCAGTGTCAGTAGTATAAGTACCGAGGTCGATTGAAGTAGCATGACATGACAAATACGAGCATTTCCGAGAAAATACGAGGCCAAAAAATTATGCAGTACATCTGTACAGTACAATACATAATATACTAGATACATTTTTTGAATTTTGAATTTTCCTGGGCGTAAGCTATCGGCAGAGCCGTCGTGATCATCCGTGCGGTTTGGCGGTGGCACGTTGCACAATTTTTCTCCGATTCCCCCTGGCCTGAGCTTTGTGAGCACATTCATTAAGAGGGCACTTGTTAGTGCCTTAATCTGATCCGTCCATCGCGTTAGCGAACGGCCTCGCTATCTAGAACCATTGGCACGGCCCTGCACGACCAATCTACCGAGCCTGATCCTCTGCGAAAAACATGTCCGAAGTCGGTGAGGATTTCCCTTAGTACGTCAGTCTTTCCTTAATCTGCAGTTTGTTAAGAATTGAGACGGCACGGTGTTGACTCCATGATATTTGGAACATTCGTCTCTGATACCACATTTCCGATGACTCTCTATCCGTTGCCTTACCACTCTCTTTTCTTCAGAAGTTTCTGCTGCATAAATGAATATTGTAAATATCAACGATCTCACCAATTCTCCTGATGTTGATGTTACTGGTGACCGAAGAGCTGGTGTCTTCCTCGCACAACGTATCAGCATTGTGATACAACGAGGAAATGCCGCCAGCATCCTAGGTACAATGCCTCAAGGACCTATTTTAGATTTTAGGTAGGTAGAGGTAGGTAGTTAGGTAAGTTACACTTACTGTATAACAACAATTCGGTATCTGAGCTTGGCTTGCTTGGTCTTCTTACTATTTAGTTTCAACCAAATATGCAAAATCTTTGCATAATATTCTCTTTAAGTTTATCACCGGTATGTTGTATCTTTTTATGACTTTTTAAATCAGCTTCTTGTCTACTGGCGTTACTACATTGGCTACATTTCTACGGTATTTCTCAAGTGTGTATCATTATAATTACATGTGTTTTATACGACATTTTGTGATACAGGTGTAACTGCAGTGGGCACACATATAAACTATTTCAGCAGTATGTATCCTTTCATGAATTTTTTAACTATTTTTGAGCCGACAACTGTAACTGCAGGAGCTACACTTAAAAGGCTTTTCGTCAGTATGTATGATTGCATGAGTTTATATCGTCAGTATGTATGATTGCATGAGTTTATATCGTCAGTATGTATGATTCCATGAGTTTATATTGTCAGTATGTATGATTGCATGAGGTTATATCGTCAGTATGTATGATTGCATGAGTTTATATCGTCAATATGTATGATTGCATGAGTTTATATCGTCAGTGTGTATGATTGCATGAGTTTATATCGTCAGTATGTATGATTGCATGAGGTTATATCATCATTAAGTATGATTGCATGAGTTTATATCATCAGTATGTATGATTGCATGAGTTTATATCGTCAATATGTATGATTGCATGAGTTTATATCGTCAATATGTATGATTGCATGAGTTTATATCGTCAGTATGTATGATTGCATGTGTTTATAAATGTATTTTTTAAGAGAGTGTATCTACAGGAGCTACATTTGGGCTAGTCCTTACCAGCATGTATCATTTCATAAGTTTTTAAACGACTTATTTTGCTACAAGCATAACTGCAGTGGCCCATGGTTCATGGTTTTTCATACCAACATTTAGGTGACAGGTGTAACTACAGTAGCTACATTTTTACCAGTTTCTCCAGGTTTCTCACCAGTATGTTTTCTTTGATTAACTAAACTTACTTTCTCCCTACAAGTGTAACTGCAGTAGCTACACTTAAAAGGGTTTTAGGAAGGAACAAGTGTAATTACAGTGGCCCCACTTAAAGGGTTTTCACGAATATGTACACTTTCATGATTCTTTCAATCTCTTTTTTTCCAACAAGAGTAACTGCAGTAGCTACATTTGAACGGTTTTGCACCAGTATGTATCATTTCATGAGTTTTTAAAAGACTTTTTCTGTTACAAGCGTAGCTTTTTGTCTACTGGCGTAACTACATTGGCTACATTGTGTATCATTTCATGTGTGTTCTTTCATGATTTTTTAAATGAATTTTTAAATGAATTTTTTGCCTACAAGAGTAACTGCAGTAGCTACATTTAAACGGTTTTTCACCAGTATGTATCATTTCATGAGTTTTCATAAAAGTTTTTCTGTTACAAGCGTAACTGCAGTGGCCACACTTAAAAGGTTTTTCACCAGTATGTATTATTTCATGGTTTTTCATACCAACTTTAAGGCGACAGGTGTAACTACAGTAGCTACATTTGTACGGTTTCTCACCAGTATGTTTTCTTTCATGATTAACTAAACTTATTTTCTCCCTACAAGTGTAACTGCAGTAGCTACACTTAAAAGGATTTTCGGTAAAATGTTTCTTTTCATGACGTTTTAAATAACATTTTGTGGAACAAGTGTAATTACAGTGGCCACACTTGAAAGGTTTTTCAAGACTTTTTTTTTTACCAGTATGTGTTCTTTCATGATATTTTAAACGACATTTTGTTACACAAGTGTAACTGCAGTAGCTACACATAAAAGGTTTTTCACCGGTATGTCTCGTTTCATGTATTCTTAACTGAACAGCATGGTTACAAGTATAACTACAGTAGCTACATTTGTACGGTTTTTCACCAGTATGTATCCTTTCATGACTATTTAAAACATATCTCTCTATAAAGGTCTTACTACAGTACGAACACTTCAATGGTTTTTCACCAATATGTGTCCATTTATGTCTGTACATAAGATTTCTATGAGTACAGACGTAGCTGCAGCTGTCACATTTGTATAACTTCTTCTCTTTTAAATTCGATTTCCGATGAAGGAGTGCCTTTTTATTCCTTAAGTATGTTATTCCTGGATGCTCGATTTCGTCGTTACCTTGACTTTGACCTGGAAAATAAAAGTCCAAATAAGAAATATAGCCGAGTAAGAATTTAACTTAATTGAATTTATTGCAATCATTGCTAGAGTTGGCTTTACTATAATTACAAACATTATTACACTATGTTGATTAAAATTATAATTTATTTAATCTAGCGTTGCATCGACCTCGCATGAATGTAAGTTTATTCTCAGGAATATTATGGTACAGTAAATTAGATTTATAATTATACAGGCTGATTTCCAACAGTTACCCTTTGAGTTTGGAATTGTAGTTTCTGATCAACAGTTTATAATATTCTTGAAAAAAAAAATGCCACTTTTTTTCTCTGGCAAAAACAACATGTATGGTCACTGGACTCGTTTGTTTTAATTAGAGCGATTCGCTGACAGACAAGGAGTAGCAGGAAGGAGTGGTCAAAATCTAAGCCAATCACCGCAAACGTCGATCCGCCGACATTGACCCCGCCTCCCACAAAACTGTGCATTTAACCTTTTAACCGCTTAGAATTTGAGCTTTAGACGGTTGAAATATTCACAGATGATATAATTCTGTTGCCGCTGTTCCCATACAGTAAACGTATTATTTTTGCTGTTTTTATAGATAATGGCACGGAATCCTTCGTGCGCCACTACTACGAATCGTTTTTAGGCGGTTTTTTAATTCATGACTTGTTTATTTCGAAACCTATACAATTTTACAGAGATAAATTACATCGAAATATTTTGAATTAAATACTAGTGAATTTATATTTTGGCTCTAAAATAAGCTTTGGCTCTTAAATAACACGGCGTTCCTATGTGCATCATTTTAAAATTTAATAAGAATGCTGACTCTACCCCACCCTTTCCCACTTCCCCTTTTTAGCATGTTATTCCCATTTTTATAGCAATGAAACAGAGCGCGTTACTGTCTAGTGTGAACGCTCTAAATAAGATAAAATGTACATAACTACATCCTTAAAAAAATATTTTTTTTTGTGTACTTATCCCATACCTAAGAAACAGAATCACCAACTTCCTTTATTTCAGATTCGATAGGGTGCTGTTTCATGAGTTTTTGATACTGCTGTAGCTCGGCACTACGTTAAATCTGTTTGCGCGATCTAAAACTCTTACAAATTTCGTAACAAATTTGAACAACTTGTTTACAAATAGGATAACCAGGAGCGGTTATCCTATTTACCAAACAAGTCAAGAAGTTAGCTTTTGACTTTCCACAATGCACAGTTATAACTAAGGTACTTCAAGTATTCCAAAATAACTATGGACCAATTGTAACTCAAAACTGACCTAAAAAGTGCTTTGGAGTTAAAAAAGAAACGAATTAAATTACAAATAAAAAAATTGACGTACTTGTAAGGTCATTCTTTGTTGAATTATTTACTTCATCTATATGCCTGTCTTCAAAAGTCGAGAGGTACTGTTGGAACTTGTAGGTGTAGTGGCCAATCCGGCATGTGCGGTGTTCCACGTCCACACACATGCGCTCCAGTCTGACAGAGCAGGTCCGGTTTGACACACTGGGTCCTGCAATATTACGTAAATTGTGTCTAGCAATTGTTGTAAATGTTTAAGTAAATACACTATACTATTAAATTAAATAATATACTTTGCATTGCATTAAATCTAAATAATAAATTTGTATTAATTGTTCCAAAAATTGTAAGGCATTAATCAAATTATTTATTTACTAACAATTTGTTTTAGAGCAATTGCTTAAAATTAAACTTTTTAGCTTAAATTAAGTTAATTTCTCAAAGACTGATATTCAAATTAGCTTCATTTAAAAATAACCTACCTACCTACCTACCTACTAATACTTTTATGTCATATTTAAACGGATTTGCATGTGTGTAAACCACAGAGCACGGACCTCTTTAGTGTGACAACCTTACATATAAAGGAGCCTTTGGCTTTGATTCTCATAGAAATCGACCGTGTCAGGAAATTTTGACATGTTATTGTCAAAAGTGCCATACGTGCTATTCATAGGGTTGTGATATGGGTCGATATTGTATATCGATAGATTAGGAGCAGTTATTTACATTTCACTAAAAATTACATGAAATAAAGTTATGCAAATAATTTTATTTCTTACCTTATTTTAACCTCTGTTTCAAAATCAGACACTCAAATGACTTCATTGATATTTCATTTTATTACTGCGTTATGGTTTAAGTGAATTGTTTCTTATATCAGTATTATATAATGAAGCGATGCTAGTACTATCTTAGTACAACATAAGAAGAGGATATTTAATTATTAACACCAGAAGACAAAATCAAGAATTGACGCAATTTTAACTAAGTACATATTTTATTTACAATAATTTAACTAAGGGCCTGTTTCACAATCTCCAGTTACAGCTATCTTTCGGATAAAACATAACGCGCTATCTTTCTTTACAAGACTTTTATTTAAAATAATGTGACATACACGAACAGTATAGAACAGTGTGTATTAAGGGCAGTAAACAAGATATTACGAACGAATGTGAATTTAAGTCACAGGTTGAGTCGAAGACGAGGTCGTAATTCTAGTTCGGCTTGTGATACACACAATGTTTTTCCTCACATTTGCGAGGAAATAAACTTACTGCACATACAATACAATCATTATTAGCGATAGTTAGTAGAACATTCAAGCAACACAGGAAGTGGTGTCCACATACATTAGGTACCTCTACCTCTTCCGAAGTCCTACTAGAGAGACTAATCTGTATACAAAAATAGATCGAAGCGTGCAAGATTTATTAGTGTAGTTGTATTCATTGTTTATGTGTCAGTTTCACCATTATTGATTGCTTTTTGTATGTATGAATGTGTGAGAAGTGCGCCTGTGTGCACGTTTCCCCTCGCAAAAGTTTGGACGGTATTAAGATGTTGCTGTGACGTCTCCCTTCCAACATGTTGAAAGCCTGTGTTACTCGAAGAGCTCATTTTGTACAATGTACTAATTAATATTCGTCGTGACTCATCATCATTATCATCATCAGCCGAACGATGTCCACTACTGGACGTAGGCCTTCCCCAGGGACTGCCACAGACACCCGCAACCTTTACCAGTCAGCCAGCCAGTCGTCAGTTTATCTTGTGGGGGCCTTCCCACGCTGCATCGTCTGGTGCGTGGTCGCCATTCGAGAACTTGCCGACCATACCGACCATACCGTAAGCCCGTAAAATGGGCGTCATTACAATGTATTCGAGTTCCCGTCAACCAATTTTAAGGTTTGCTCTTTGTTCTGATACACACTGTATATTTTTTTTAGTATTTCGATATTATTTAAATAAAAAATCATCTTACTATTTTAGTAAGGCATATCACATACACTATCGATAACAAATGCAGCGTCGTGTCTCTTCCCTATTTCTCTTGCCCATACTAATTCTATTTTGAATTAATTACATATTATTTAATTACCTGTGATACGAAACGTTTGAATTTAGTTTATTTACAAATTTGCTTTTGTTGCGGCACCCCATTATTGAGCAATGTGGCATTTTTGAAGTATTTTCATTATATTATTACTCCATGACGGCCCAAGGGGTACTGACTGCTACTAACCGTCACGTGTGCGCCGGGCGCATATGCGACACACGAGTTTTGGCTCTCAAGCCGTCTCTCTATAGGCGCGTCGCCCTACGACTTCCAATCTCTTTGGTGTAAACAGAGTATGAGTATTCGACATAACATTGATATGTCATAGTAGTTGTGACTTACTTAGTAAATTAAATTCTAAAGCCCATCGTACATTAGCGGTTGATGCAAGATGTAATTATTTTATATGAGAAATTAAAGAAATAAAAATTAACGAATTTGATGAAACTAACTATGCCATTCAGTTCCTTTAATTATATCAGTATCAGATTAGTTATTCCCATTTTTATAGCAATGAAACAGAGTGCGTTACTGTTTAGTGTGAGCGCTCTAAATAAGATAAAATGTACATAACTACATCCTTAAATTTATTTATTTTTTTATGTTCTTATCCTATACCTAAGAAACAGAATCACCAACTTCCTTTATTTCAGATTCGATAGGGTGCTGTTTCATGAGTTTTTGATACTGTTGTAGCTGGTCACTACGTTAAATCTGTTTGGGCGATCTAAAACTCTTACAAATTTTGTAACAAATTTGAACAACTTGTTTACAAATAGGATAACCAGGAGCGGTTATCCTATTTACCAAACAAGTCAAGAAGTTAGCTTTTGACTTTCCACAATGCACAGTTATAACTAAGGTACTTCAAGTATTCCAAAATAACTATGGACCAATTGTAACTAAAAACTGACCTAAAAAGTGCTTTGGACTTAAAAAAGAAACGAATTAAATTAACAAATAAAAAATTTGACTTACTTGTAAGGTCATTCTTTGTTGAATTATTTACTTCATCTATATGCCTGTCTTCAAAAGTCGAGAGGTACTGTTGGAACTTGTAGGTGTAGTGGCCAATCCGGCATGTGCGGTGTTCCACGTCCACACACATGCGCTCCAGTCTGACAGAGCAGGTCCGGTTTGACACACTGGGTCCTGCAATATTACGAAAATTGTGTCTAGCAATTGTTTTAAATGTTTAAGTAAATACACTATACTATTAAATTAAATAATATACTTTGCATTGCATTACATCTAAATAATAAATTTGTATTAATTTTTCAAAAATTTTAAGGCATGAATCAAATTATTTATTTACTAACAATTTGTTTTAGAGCAATTGCTTAAAATTCAAGGGTGCATTCTTTAGCTTAGATTAAGTTAATTTCTCAAAGACTGATATTCAAATTAGCTTCATTTAGAAAATAATTACTAATAATTTTATCTCATATGGGATTTGCATGTGTGTAAATGGAGTATGAGTATTCGACATAACATTGATATGTAGTTGTAACTTACTTAGTAAATTCAATTCTAATGCCCATCATACATTAGCGGTTGATGCAACATGTAATTATTTTATATGAAAAACTAAAGAAATAAAAATTATCGAATTTAATGAAACTAACTATGCCATTCAGTTCCCTTAATTATATCAGTATCAGATCAGTTAGTCCTGATTCATGTTTTTTAGTAAGTAGTCACACTACAATATATAAATTGAAAGAGAAATTGAAATATTGAAAGAGATGTTGCTTACTACAGAAAAAGTAATCTACTTCTACTAGAATAGAAGTTGATCAACGAACCTCGACACACTAAGGTCACTTTAGGCCGATGGAACTCCTCGGGACCCCACTCAAGCTCCTCTTTAACCACATGTCCCTCGTACAGGCCGCTCGAAGATTCAGCGGCGCTCGCGTCCTCCTCGCTCTCTAATCCCTCTGCCTTCACTACATGGTCACAGAGCCCGGACCGTGGGATTTCAGCCTCATGCTCTTCGTGCAGATCGACAGCGGCCCGCTCGAGGTCCCACGAGGGCTCGTCCTTCACCCGCACCGACTCCGAGCTCCCCAGCGACATCGCCGGCGAACGACGATCCAACTCCAAAATCACCACGTTAATATCAATATTTGCATCAAATTACAAGTTAAGCGTATACAATACAAAGCTCTCCACAAAACAACATCCACCGTGGAATCCACGCAAATCACACGCACGACACGATTGACAGATGACAGTAGTGACAGTTTGTGATAGTGTGGTTGTCACTTTGAAAAATGGATCGACAAGAAAACGCCAGTGCTGCCAGCGTGACAGATTTAGATCAACGAGTAAAGCCCCTCATTTACGGCAGTCCGCCGGCACTCCGGCATGGCTGGATGTAGGGCACACACGGTGTGCAAGTGGCCCAGTCTGGCAGTCCAATTCGCACTTATTCGTTGAAAGATGCGCAGCGCTACGTTGTAGCGCATACACTGTACTCAAATTAAAAAAATGCCGCCACATCTTATGTCATTTTTAATAATGAATAATTAATATTTTTGCAATGCCGCATTTCTCAATTGTTTATTACCGTCCGCCGGCACCTCCGACACGTAATATAGTATCGTGAATGTCGTTGCCGGATGCGTGCCGTACGGCAACATCCTGCTAGCTCCGCCCACCTCCTTGCAGTCCGAATTGCACTAAATTACAGTAATAAACAATTGAGAAATGTGGCATAGCATAAAATATTAATTATTAAAAATGGCATACGAGATGGCGGCGATTTTAAAAATTCGAGTACAATGTATGCGCTACAACGCAGCGCTGCGCATCTTTCAACGAATAAGTGCACAGTCCAATTCGCACTTATTCGTTGAAAGATGCGGAGCGCTGCGTTGTAGCGCATACACTGTACTCGAATTTTAAAAATCGCCGCCATCTCTTGTCATTTTTAATAATAATAATCACGGGCCCACGTAGATCTGCACGCCTACCACGAACATCGAAAATTGGCATTGACGGGAAAACCTCTTTGTTACTCCAATTTGCAAGTGTGACAGAGATGGAGATACAAATCCGCAATCGTTCGATTTTCGTGGTATAGGCCCTGCCCGCGTCGATGAACTGGTTACGATTCGGGGACCTCTTCGGAGAAACCGAAGGTTTTGTCTGTGCAATTGCGGACGAAGTTATCATGACGAATAACTACCGGAAATATATCCTGAAGGACGGTACGGTCGACATTTGTCGGGCATGCCGCCGTCCCGGAGAGTCACTCAGACATATTATTTCTGGTTGTTCTCATCTTGCTAACGGCGAGTACTTGCACAGACATAATCTCGTAGCCATGATTATTCACCAGCAACTTGCTCTTAAATACGATCTTGTGGACCACGAAGTGCCGTACTACAAGTACGCACCTGCCAGTTCTCGAAAATGGTCGTGCCACGCTCTATTGGGATCGATCTATCATCACGGACAGGACTATTGTAGCCAATAAGCCTGACATCGTGCTGGTTGATCGATCGCAGCGTCGGGCCGTGCTCGCCGATGTCACCACCCCCCGTGACGAGAATCTCGTGAAGGCCGAGAAGGACAAGTCCAGTAAGTACGGTCAGCTGCAGAGAAAAGGAACCCCCCTAAAACTTAAAGATTATTGCCCGACGGCGAGCGCGTCACTTAATGTGACGTGTTCGCCCCGAGTACCGTCCCTCTCCACGTGCCCCTCGCCCCGCACCCATCTTTCCGAACATCACCGACTAGTGTCCACTCAAATTATTTAAAGTTTTAATTGGTATATTTAACGGCCTCCTAGTCTAGTTAATAGTGACCCTGCCTACGAAGCAGGAGGTCCCGGGTTCGAATCCTGGTCAGGGCATTTATTTGTGTGTTTATCACGAATATTTGTTCCTGAGTTATGGATGTTTTCTATGTATTTAAGTATTTATATGTATCTATCTATTATATATATCGTCGTCTAGTACCCATAACACAAGCCTTATTGAGCTTACCGTGGGACTAGGTCGATTTGTGTAAGATTGTCCCACAAATAAATATTTATTTATTTATTTATATTTGGTATATGGTATGTGGTATAAGTTGTCTCAAAACCTACATATGGTAGGGTGTACGCAACTATTAAATTTCAAGGTCAAAGGCCACAAAAATCGGTTTTTTTCAATTTTTTTGTAAATATCTCATTTCCTATGGGTTTTTTGCTATTTGTATTTATTATCAATACTGTAAAATACAAAATTCTCTACAACTTTTGTTTAAAAAGTTTTTTATTAACTTTTAGGGTGTCAATATACAAGTATTTACAGACTTACAGCTGGATATCTCGAATTCCGAGGTGAACTTACTATAATGACTGGACCATAGGCCTTATTGTGATTAGTCTCTTTCGAAGAAAAGCGATTAGTAAATATCAAATGATATTTTGTGAAATCCCCTTCAATCCAATTTCCTAACAATGTAAACATTTCATTTCATTTCATTTCATTTATTGCAGAACCATGGTTATATAAAGGTGTTAACATAAATTAAGTGCATGCATGATTACCCTGTCAGGGCATAGCAACATAGTTGGTACTTATTCTAAAAACGAATTATACTACATAATCAATGTAAAAGCATTCTATAAAAGTAGATATTTGTTACAATTTCAATAATAATACTGCCGAAAACATGATTTAAATTAAATGAGAGATAACTTTTCGTAAATACTTATTCTAAAACAATCTCTATATAATAATTAAATTTATAAATATCTAGGCTAAATTATAAAAAAATAAATTACATGCAATTATCGTCACTGGGAAAGTAGGTCATTAGGTCAAAGTTTGTTATTGTAAGTGGGTAGACGTGATTTTGCGGTCAAACTATAAATCGTCAACATCGTCAACAAACCGCCATATTGATCGTAATTACCTAACTGTTAGGTTTTTAATGAATTCTGGTTGGTTTACATTGTTAGGAAATTCCGTTGACGGCTATTTTCGTTTAGGCGAGTACTCAGGCATAAGTGGCAGCGGGCGATAACTTTAAAAAAGGAATGGCAATGTAGTAAAACAATTCCTGAGTATTGACTATGTTTATATTACAAATATTAAAATTATATAACGCCATAATAAGTAAAGGAAACATTAAAACTAACTCCAGCAGGGTGTCGTCTGGCATAGCGTCAAGAAGGCTGGCGGCATTAACACTGCAGCTACAATGCAATGTACAATTGTAAGGTTTTTCCCAATATGACATCTCTACGTTTTCTCTTTACGTTTTTCATCAGTGTGTAATATTTCATGCCTTTTTAAATGACTTTTCGAGCTACTATTGTAACTGCATTGGTTACATTTGTATGGTTTTTCACCAGTATGTATCATCTCATGCCTTTTTAAATGACTTTTTGTACTACCATTGTAACTGCATTGGCTACATTTGAACGGTTTTTCACCAGTATGTTTCATTTCATGCCTTTTCAAATGAAATTTTGTGCTGCAGGCGTAATTGCAGTGGCTACACTTAAAAGGTTTTTCACCAGTATGTTTCATTTCATGTCTTTTTAAATGAAAATTTGACCTACAGGAGTAACTGCAGTGGCCACACTTAAAAGGTTTTTCATCAGTATGTATTTTTTCATGAGTTTTTAAATCAGTTTTTTGGCTACTAGTATAACTACAGTGGTAGTGGTTACATTTGTATGGTTTTTTACCAGTATGTATCTTTTCATGAATTTTTAAATTAGCTTTTTGGCTACAGGCATAACTACAGTAGCTACATTTATATGGTTTATCACCAGTATGTATTCTTTCATGAGTTTTTAAGTGACTTCTCTCAATAAAGGTACGACTACAGTAAGAACACTTAAATGGTTTTTCAGCATCACTATGTGTCCATTCATGTCTTTTTAAAAGATTTCTATAAGCACTAGCGTAGCTGCATTGGTCACACTTGTATAACTTATTCTTGTTTTCTTGTGACTTTCGATGAAGTAGCGAGTTTTTCTTCTTTGAATCCGTTATTTCTGGATGCTCGACTTTGTTGTTGTCTTGATGTTGCTCTGGAATTTGAGAGTAAAAATTAGAAGTACAACCAAGTAAGAGCCACAATTTGTAAATTTTTCCTATCTTTTATTTAACTTGCAATGTATAATGTATGTTTGTTAGTTTGTGTAATGTTAGGGTCAAATCTTACTTTCTGAATTAGACTAACTTCCTTTTATTCGAATAAGCTGAAACTTCACATCCTTGGATGTCAATACAATCATGGTACAGTCAGTCAGTCAGAGATAAAAGCTTGTATCATAAAATTTTATTATTGATTATTTTTGATTATGTATTATTGTAACCATTGACATGGACAATTGTGTCTGAAATAAACTATTTCATAAAATTATTTTTTGTCTATTTGGATGTAATTTAATTGTTGACTGTGTCCCGCGTCGGGTAGACTAATATCTAGCGGGCCTTGCCTTGCGGAAATCGAATTAATGAACAGGAATATATGGTACAGTACAATAGATACTATATTTATATACGTTATGATCCTTAATAAATTTTGCCTTATGGCATTTGAATTTGAAATTACTTTTTCACCTCACTGGCTCAGAAAGTGCTTTTTAGGGTACCATAGTCAACTAAGAACCTTTACAGTTTCGCCATGTCTGTCTGTCCGTCTGCGGCTTATCCCAGTGACCATAAGTACTAGAAAGGTGTGAGTTGGTAAGGATTTTTTAGGCTACATCCTTAGGATACGCGTAAAGTGGAGGGTTTCTTTTTTTCGTTTTAACCCTAGTTTGAAAAATGTGCCCCCCCTTGTAACCTTTGAATCGCAAGTACATAAAATATGAAAAAAATATGAAAGTAGAGCTTCATAAATACTTTCCAGGAAAATTGTTTTGAACATTATCAATTAAACTGTTTTTTTTCTTTTATAAAGTTATATTTTCTTAGTAGAAGAGTATATACAGGGTGACTTCAAAATCGTAATACAAAACACTTGGTTGTGGCTCAGTTAATGCCAAACTATATAATACATGCACCCCGTTGTTAAAATTAGCTGTATTTAATTATCGCTAATTTTCTAACAAAACAAATATTTAAAGTCCCGAAGTGTTGTTACACTACATTCAATACCTGACTGTCATACCTGTCACTCGATGTTATCATCAAAGCAAGTTATTATCGATATCACTATGAGTGACAGTCGTATAACTAACTTGTTTGTTCATTGAAATTAAACACTTTAGAACGGATTAATCGTGTTTATTAACACCATGATCCTACGTTTAGAGCCCTTTACAGCACTCGTTTTCACAAGGTTAAGGCACATGTCGTGTTAAGCTGCTCAGTCATCATCTTAACCCTTTGAAAACGAGTGCTGTAAAGGGCTCGAAACGTAGGATCATGGTGTTAATAAACGCGATTATTCCGTTCTAAAGTGTTAAATTTCAATGAATAACAATCGCGGTAACAGAAGACAATATTAACTTGTTTGTTGTTTAGTTTTAAGTACCCTGATAAATTTGTGAAAATAATAAACGGAGCTAGTTTAAATAAAATCATTTATTAATGTACCTAAACTACCGTAAATTACAAGCTTAAAATATCTACGTTTAAGTAGATAAGTGTGAACCTACTTTTCCTAAACGTATTTTAAGATGTGTTCAAAATGACCACCGCCTTCCCGGACACATAAGTCCGCCCGCCGTCTATGGTTGATCTTAAGTCTGCCTAGAATAAATTCATTGGCTTTTACTGAATCAAACGCCTGAATTATCTTTTGGCGAAGTTCATGGACGGTATTAGATTCCCGTGTGTACACTCTCCTTTTGATTTCGCCCCACAAAAAGAAGTCGAGTGGCGTCAGATCGGGACTTCGAGGCGGCCATGCGACTGGATCATTGCGTCCAATCCATCTCTCAGGGAATTGTCTGTCCAAATAATTTCGCACACTTAGAGCAAAATGTGCTGGTGCACCATCTTGCTGGAAATAAAGATTATCCAAATTTTGCTCCGGCACATCTTGTAGCAAAATCGGTAACACGTTTCTCAGGAAATCTTCATATTTCGGTCCATTTAAGTTCCCGTCAATAAAATATGGGCCAATTACACAATTGTTCAGAATGCCTGCCCAAACGTTTACAGAGAAACGAGTCTGGTAAGAGTCTCGGCGAGTTACATGAGGATTTGCATCACGATCAGTGTTCATTGTGGACGTTAAACATGCCGACTCTTGTAAAAGTTGCCTCGTCGGTCCATAAGATATTTAGGTGTAAGTTTTGCTGCAGCCAACGACCAAAAATAACTCTTCTAGGGTAATCTGCTAATACGATATCCTGAACCCTTTGAAATTTAAACGGATGTTTTGCTTCAGCTTTCATTAGCCGCCAAATAAACAATTGGCTCGTGCCGAATCTCGCAGCAGCGTCCCTTGTGCTAGCCTCTGGGTTGCGGTTAAAATACTCGAGCACTCGTCTCCGAAAAGCTTGTGAATACCGCGGCCGTCGGCCTCGAGCTTGAGCATGCACCGGAACTGCAAACTGACCATAGTCTCGTAAATTCTGGATGGTACTGTTTATTAACACACGTGTAGGTGTTGGACAATCAGGGTAACGTTCGTTAAATAATACCTGAGCTCGCACAGTACTTCGCGATGTTAAATAAAAATCAAGCATATCCATCTTTTGAATATTAGTATAAGGATAAGGTCGAGGCATTTTATTTAATAGTGAAATCAAAATATTACGGTAAATCTTATTTTCTTTGACAAGTGTCACTTAATAATCAAAACACGTTTTCTTCATAAATACCATGGTAGCTGATTGACAACTAAAGAGGAAAGTGATTTATTAAACTTCTTTGTTAATTATTATGGTAGGTTAACCATGTTAAGTCAAACAAAATAGGATAAATTAAAAATTTAAAAAAATATTCTTACGATTATTTTAAATGCATGATACTTAATTGAGAGGCTTAGTTTAGGGGAAATGTGTGTAAAACATTGATTTTGTATTACCATTTTGAAGTCACCCTGTATGTGTCGTAGTGGTGTAAAGATACTTACTCCTTTTTGCTAGTTATGGTAATGCTACCCACCAACTAATACCCCTTCTAGGTTAATTAATTGTTATAAGTGTCCAACAAAATATAATAAAATACCAATAAAAATTTAACTAAATTTAACGAAATTTAAAAGAAACCTTTATAACTGATGTTGAGAAATGGTGCATTTAGAAGGCCTGCGTATAAAACTAGGCGTTAATTATTTTATTTATTTATAATTTTTATTTTTTGTTACAATTTAAATGTAAGTGCATTTTAACTGTATTTTTAAGATTGTACACTAACCACATATGGATCTCTGATTCGAAATAAATAATTTGAATTTGAATTTGAATATAACTGACTTCTTACTGTGTGCAATTTTGTAATACTACCAATACCAATGATCACAAGAGGATCTCTATAACATTATTTTTATTAATTCGTTTATTCACGTAAAACAATTACATACATATATGACATTATTACATGATATTTTTATTGGAAAATATAAAGTAACGGTAACAATTAACAAAAATTAAATACATTAGAAATTAACAATTATAAAAAGGAACACAAATAATAGAAAAAAGGAAGTAAAAAAAAAGAGAGAAAAAAAAAAATGAAAACTAAAACTATCTTAACCTATGGGGCCTAACCTATATGTACATATGTCCCCAATGTTAACTGAATATGGCAGAGTGCCCACAAGGCTGGCTGCATTACCTCGCTGAATGGCAATACCAATACGCTGAGCGAGGAAAGAGCCAGCCCTGTGGTCACCGGTGGAATGAATAAGCCTGTGTTTAAGCTTAAGAAATAAATTGAGGGCATCTGGCCCCCAAGGACCCAAGGTTTCAACGGCAAACGCCGCAAATACATAACTTTCGCCTAAAGATGCGTATTTGCGACGTTTTGCGGTTTCGGCTGAAGCGGCAGCGCTGCCTGCCCTTAATGACGTCGTGCCGAGGTGAGACGGCGCGAGGGTGTCCACGCATGTTGCGTCCCATATTAGTGGCCGACCTTTTTCCCACGGCACGAGAGTCAGCCCATCAGGTCTTTTGCCGTCATCACGTGCCAAACCGCTAGGCTCCAGCATGGCGGGTACGTTGACGCTAACTAAGGCCCGACGGATGATGTCATTAAGGGAGGCGTGACGCGATAGGCGTCCGGCGCTTTTGGAGCATGCGAGCCCGTGGTGACCCAGACGATCCACCGTTACCCCGCAGACGCATTGGTGAGGCTCGACGAGGTTGGCCCCAAGACGCAACCCAACCGCTATGCGGAAACTGTTAGAATCTAGTAAGTTTCCAAAATTAGCGGATGGGTATGCATGGAGCCAGTGCCCTGATTCTCTTGCTGAAATTGCTAACAGGCGTGCTTTTTCTAATATTGAAGGGCTGTTTTTCAGCAGGTCTTCGTGGATGGACCGACAAAGAGGTTCGTCCCAATATTTTTGTATACCTGGGTTGGAGGGCAGGTCTTTGTCAGGGCAGGCCGCCCGCCAAGCGTCCCTGGCCTCGGACAAGCACACTATCTCACAATCACCTAGTGAGGGTTGTAGAATACTGCCTATGAGAGCTAATGTGCTGTGTATCGAAGACAGGAACGCCGGCAGGGAGACGCACCCAATCAACCTTAGCCCTAGGCCACCGAACCTTACGGGTAAAGATGCAATAAGGAACATCCTTGCGTCGATTTTTATGTTAATAATTTTTTCAATTTGAGATTATGCTTGTGCCCGCCTCCGTGGTGGTGTGGTCCGAAAACCGTTTCAATTCTTGACTTGTATGAGTTTCCATCGATTTTACTCAAAGAGTACATCTGAATGTCTGCCAATTTAGCCCAGCTTGACAGTACTGGCTTACATGATTACATGATTCACATGATTTATTTGACATTATTATTTCATTTTAAATTTATTTTGACATGTAAAATTGTATAATTTTATGAATAAATGAATATGAATATGAATATGTATAGGGCATTTTTTATTTATAGATAGTTTAGGATTTTATTTTTATTCTTACTGTATATATGTTAAATTTAAAAAATATAAAATTTAAATACATATTTAAACATAATTATTAAACAGGTCTAATGCGAATTAATTTGTTTACCTTATTTACCGACGTTTCGACACAGGTTTCACTGGTCATGGTCACGGCTGACTCAAATGTTATGTTTAAATATGTGTTTAAATCGCGAAAGTTTTAAATGTTATATAAAATTTAAATATTTTAAATTTTAGTATTAGTTTATTTTATTGTTAACTTCATTTGTAGATACATCACCTAGCATAAGTTTTATATAATATGCCTCTCTGAGGCAGGACATATCGGTATGTACAGACACCTGCAATAGTATAGGACTATATAAAGGCTGCAAAATAATCTGACACATTCTTGTTTGTACCGCCCTAAGAGTGTCACATATTTTTGCGGCCTTCATAGCATCATATACTATTGCAGGTCATTGTATACAAATACAATATGTAAAATCTTTGTAAGCTTTGACCCTACACTATGCTTTGTGACATCTTAGAAACCTTTAGACAAGTTCGTAGTAATGAGGCTAAAAAGTATTTTTTGTTATATCTAGCTATTATAGACGATTTGATAGAATCCGTTAAAAAATTTTTTATTGCTTTTAATTATTACTTAACCTGTTTGTTTTTCAAATCAAGTTATAGTTTATTTTCATTTTGTTTTGCTTTTACATGCACATTATAGTGATATCGAAGGAAAATTATGAATATGTCATACTAACTGGTCTTGTAACAAAGCATATTAAGAAACTAATCAAATTCCTTTGTCACGCAATCCATACCTACTTTCCAACTGTAATTATACATGCAGACAGAAAGATGGCAAATCAATATCTTTCTGTCTGCATGTATAATTACATCTTTCCATCTTTAATGGTAAATGAAAATTACACATTGCCGAGTATTAAATAGAATAATCTCAGGCGTAACCCAAGTTGTTGCAACTCTATAATTGGACACAATTCTAGAAAACTGCTTAACAGGTTACTGTCAGCAACACGCGAATATAAGCAAAGTTATTGTATGCGGCTTATAATAAAAAGCTTTTCTATCAAATTAATGAAAGTTTCATATATATCCCGCGCCAGCTTTCGGGAAACGATCTGTCAACGTTCGTACTAATAGAATAGGTGTTGATCAACGTACCTCGGCACACTGGTGTCACTTTGGGCTGCTGGAACTCCTCGGGACCCAGCGAAAGCTCCTCTTTAATGTCATCATGGCCCTCGTACAGGCCGCAGGAAGGTTCGGCTCTCTCACATCTCTCTACCTTCACTGTCACCACATGGTCACCGAGCCAGGCCTGTGGGCTCTCAGCCTCATACTCTGCGGGCAGATCAACCGCGGCCCGCTCGAGATCCCAGGAGGGCTCGATTTTTACCCACACCGACTCCGAGCTCTCCAGCGACATCGCCGGCGGACGGCAATTCAACGCCCAAATTGCGAAGTTGTTGTAAATTATATTTCAGGACATAAGTATCAATATTCGCTTCAAATCAAAACTTAAGCGTGGACAAAGCTTTCTACAATAGAAAACAACACAGAAAATTGACTGTATGCATTGACCATAGACTAGATAGAGATAGTGACAGGCGTGACAGTCTTCACAGTTTTTTTTTTAAATTATTATGACCGTTGGCAACGAAGCATTCGGATGATAAAAGGAAATTAACTTGTTTTTATAAGTTGGTGACACTGGCGCTTGTATGTCAGTGTCAGTTTCATTTTGTTTAGTCAATATCACTGAGCATATTTTACACAATCAATCATGTTCAAGTCCCAAGGAGAATAAGTCACTTTCTTAACATTACATTTTATTTTTAAGTTTGTGTACTAGTGTCAATACCTTCAGTTGTGTGCATATGGTATATGCTGGGCCAACTTGGCTTGTCCTGAAATTTTATTTACAATAACAACGATTTCGGCGTTGATCGCCGTTCGCCGGCGATGTCTTTAGATTCTATGGAGAATGCGGATTTTGTGTGGGTGAAAGACGAGCCCTCGTGGGATCTTGAGAGTGTACCCATAAAGTTTGAAGCTGAGGGCTCACAGGCGGGGCTCTGTGACCGTGTTGTGAAGGCAGAGCTATGTGAGAGCGAGGAGGATGCGAGCGTGGAAGCCTCGTGCGGCCTGTACGAGGGCCATGAGGTGAAAGAGGAACTCGTGCTGAGCCACGAAGTGTTCCAACGGCCCAAAGTGACCTTAGTCAGTCGAGGTTTGTTTTAAGCTACATTCCTTGTTAGTACCATTTTATATTACAGTAGTTGTTTAATCAATAATAACTTAACAGCAGTTGTTTCATCAATAATCTTAACAGTAGTTTTCATCAAAAATAACTGACTGAAAATACAATCAAACGGTATCCTATGCATCTTATTATTTTTCTTTGAAATTGTTAACAGGAAGTTTTGTTACTAAAAGTGTGTGATGCTTTGTGTGATGTGTGTTATATAAAAGATCATAACATACTTATTTTTTTCTCCATGTTTACATTACACTGTTAGAATATTTGTGCAGTTCCATTCCATTTTTTTTAAATATTATTTGAAATTGTTCGTGTTACCTAACAGATTAATTTTATTTTCTTTAAACAATTTTTAATTGTGTATACAGTAAAGTTAGAGTAATTCATTTGACTTACATTGTTGTTGTGTTACATATGAGAAAATACTCAGTATACCTATAAATAAAAAAATAAAAAAAAGCCTTATATTTCTTCAATGTGATTTACAGAGTTTTTATGTTGTTTTACTGAAGAACGGTATACATATATTACTTGTTATTACAGGTTTGAGGCATGAGGCTTTGTCGAGCCACCACTGCTTGGTCAGCCTGGAGCGTATGCTTGTGGACACGGAGCACCACATATGTCGGGTTGGTAACAACTCATACAAGTTTACACAGTACCTCCCGAGTCATGAAGAATTCACTGAAGAAAACAATTTAACTAAAGTTAAGCTAGAAAGTGAGTAGCAATTTAATATGTTAACATGTTAAGGGGTTACAATTTACTCAAACTCTTGTGTGTCATATTGACACTTAGTTTAAAGCTACGGTTAAACCTCACATTTGTTAACCTTTTGGCCACCGGACCCTGTCTGCCAAGACGCTCACTCACACGCCAGAGCAAATTTTAAGTAAACAACTAATAAAAAGTTTAGGGATTGCTAATAGTGATATCGATATTCATAATTTAAGGTGGAATTCTTCTCAATTTGGCTTTTTTTATTTCCAAACTTAGATTTCTCTCAAAATTTCTAAACTAAATAGATTTACTATACAAGAAAATGTTGAAAATAAAGGACTTTATCATGAAAAACAACAACTAAACATTATCGAATCATGAAGTAATATCACCGCACTAGTCTGTACGAGTAGTCTTCTATACAAGTCAACGGCGCGCATGGCTCGTCTTTAGTTCAGACTGACAAATACTGTTTACGCGCGAGTTAAGTAATAATTAAACCGGAGGGTTTTCGGAGAAAACTAACAGGTGGAATTAATAATGTATATATACAGTATGTATCAGAACGAAAAGCAAAAAAAGAAACCCGTTAATGTTTAGATCATAAATATGAGCATGGTACTTACCTAATTCATCAAAAATACGACAGGTTTTACGTGAGGTATAAAAATATACATTTATTATTATTGTTTTGCACCTCCCCTGTATTATTTGTTTACAATCTTATAAATGACATTTCTTAAATTACCAACTGACAGACAGACGTCAAACCTTGTTGAAGTTTGGATTTTTACATAGTTACAAACAAATAGTTAACAAAGCGCTTGCGCGTTGCCTATGACTACAGCCATTATTAAATAATTACCTAGGTTACTTATAAACAGAACTCAAAGCGCATGTGCATTGACATAACAACGTTAATGTTGATTAGTTGCCCCTAGCTAGATATCAACAGTACGCAATACGCATGCACTGTCAAAAATCAAAAACGTAAACAAACCCTATAGGATGATACAAAAACCATTAACCGACTGCAAAAATATGGTCTTCGAGTAATTCATTTAGTAAATTTATGCCATAAAACATGTATTTAGGCACGTGAAATGCACGTCATTACATTGTACTCGAGTTCCCCGTCAACCAGTTTTAAGGTTTGCTCTTCGTTGTGATACATACTGTATATATATCGAGTTAAAATGTAGACCTCCGCTGTCACTGCGGTCATTAATTTATTCGGCAAATAAACCGCAATGGTCAATTTACTGAAGAAGCTGCCTAAACTTTATCCATTATTATGCCTTTTTTTTTCGACATATACCTACTTACTACGAGTAGTTACCAACAATGACAATAATTGGCAATTAAATGTTTGAACGCTTAAATAAAACCAGATTCGTGAAAACATATTCATTTTAAAAACTTGCACATCGATTGAACTTTCCCATCCCTAGCTGTCTTTTATACATGCCTACGGCGACAGTGACACGGAAAAATGTAGAAATTATAAGCATATTTTTTAAATCCTTTATTATGAAACAATGGATTCATATAGCTGCTTAAAAAGTAAATATATGAAAAAACAAAGGGTCAACAAGTTGACATGAGTACAAAATAATTTTTAAATTCTATTATTTTACCATTTAGTAAGCGGTTGAAACTTTGTCTTGTATACAAGACGACGGCGTTAGTGTATCGTACTATCGTTGTCTAGTATAGGTGACAACGGCGGTCAAAGGGTTAAACACACACACACTATTATCATAAGCGATATGAATTGATCCAATAGTGTCTGCAATCATCATAGGACAGAGTGTTATCACAAAGGTTAGCTGTAGAAGACAAATAAAATAGACAAAATAGCGTAGACTATCAAGTTAAGTTGGCTTTGTTTGAACATTGATATAAACAAAGGTAATACAATTTATAAATGAAAATTATTTCAATTTCTGACATCAAGAAAGCATGGAGGGTGAAGTTGGATTGGGACAGCACAGAACAGAGAGCTATGGAGAGAGCTGGAGGAGGTCTATGCCAGGAAGACAGACTAAATAATTAATGAAAAGCAACCTCCTGCTCTCTACTGCAAGAGCAGGAGGTTGCTGGTTCGATCCTAGCCCTGCTCACCGGGGGCCTTGGTCACTTTTTCTGTAGTATATGACATCTCTAGTAGTGTCACTACTTAGAAAACAAAAAACGAGAATCAAAACATTTATTACATTTAATAAATGATTTGATTCATGCTTTACAATTACAATTGTTGTAGTAAAATTATCAATAGTTCTCGAGTATCTCAAGGTTTGAAAATACATTTTTAGTTATAGCAGCTCCTCGACGTATGTCGTTATTACTTGCACGGCTCCTTAAGATTGTAGTTTGTATGTATTACCTTTTTTACTCAGGGAAAGTCTACCCAGAGGCAAAAGAGTTTATATATTTTTGACGTAGTACTATGACGGAAACCGAAATTCTGAAAATATAACTTCTTATTGTACTGGATTATTAATTTGTTTGTTCTATAAATTCCAGATGACACTCAACATGACAAAGACATCCAGAATTCAGAGAAATCATACAAATGTGACCGCTGCAGCTACGCTAGTAATCGGAAAAGTAATTTGGAAATTCATGAACGGACACATACTGGTGCAAAACCTCACAAATGCGCCTATTGCAGCTACACTTGTAACTATAAGCCTAATTTAAAGCGTCATGAAAAAACACATATAGAAAAACCTTACAGGTGTGATCAGTGCAGTTATTGTTGTAGGCTTAAAGGACGTTTAACAGAACACAAAAAGCTACATGGCGTTAAACCGTATAGGTGTTCCTACTGTAGTTATACCTGCAGTCACAAGGGTAATTTACAAACTCATGAAATGGTACATACAGGTGAGAAACCATACAAATGCGCCTATTGCAGTTACACTTGTAGGCACAAAGAGCATTTAAAAGGCCACGAGAGAAAACATACTGGTGACAATCCGTACAAGTGTTCCTACTGTGGGTATGCCTTTAGTCAGAAGGGTAATTTAAAAGCCCATGAAAATACGATACATGCTGCTATAAAACCTTATAAGTGTGACTACTGCAATTACACTTGTAGCCGTAAGCATCATTTGAAAAGTCATGAAAGGACACATACTGGTGAGAAACCGTACAAGTGTTCCCACTGTAGTCACACCTTTGCTCAGAAACATAATTTAAAAGAACACGAAAGGATACATAGTGGTGAAAAACCTTATAAGTGTAGCCACTGCAGCTTCGCTGTAGCCAAAGATTTAGTTTAAAAAGGCATCAAGATATGCATATTGTAAAAGGATCGGCCTAGCCGTAGGAGCAATACATGATTTATGAATTATAAATTATTATTTTATTTCGGAAATCCCAATAACAACTTAACGTGTAGGCTGCTACTCTTGGAATGATCTTTCAAGAACATCCCCTTGGTTTGATAGCACCGGCAAGCGTTCTAAATTTTAATAGACACTACACAATACTTTAGGTCCTACACTTTCGCAACCGGGCAAAATTTTGAACAATACCTCTGGAACCGACACGCTACGTGCCCGCTAGGCGGGCCTTCGGCGAACGCTCAGGGCTGTGCCAAGTAACTTTCGTATACATGAATAAAATTAAATCTACTGTCTCTTCTGTTTATGCCCCCCATTTTATCACAATGCGTCCAGTAGGGAAATAATACAAGACACAAAGCTAAACCATCAACATTTATTAATACTTCTGACTATTAAGTACGAGGTCGAAAAGCAGGTACAGTTGATTTTAAACCCTTAATTTAGCAAAAAAAAAAGAGATGGTCGTGAGTTCAAGCCTCCTCGACGCTCGATAGTCTTAACGATTTTGGCTGGAAAAAAAATACAAAAAGAGGGTCGAAGAGTTTGTATAACCTGTCATAAATTACCAAATTAAGGTTTAAATATATAGGCAGTGTGTTTTTACATCACTAATGCTATTTTAAAATAAATAAAAAAATATTGGTTACATTAAAACCTTTCTGATAGTGTCAGTCCTGTGGTGGCGACGATGCAATGTGAGCCTGCCAGGCAGGCTCTTTGGCATGGCGTGTAGTGTAGTGTAGGTTTATAAGCTACTGATTTAATTTTTTATTATAGCCATCTGAGCATTACAGTGCCAGTGCAGAGCAGTGTGTTTTTGGCCTTCGGAAATTTGACCATGTTTCGTCATTTCGCTCCAAACTTAATTGGCTGCCCATCCGGCGCCGTAGAGATATCCATATTCTCTCCCTTCTGTTTAATGTCCTCTTTTCCCCTTCTTCCCCTCCTTATCTATCGGAGAAATTCAATTTTTTAGCAGACGGCAGTGGGCATAGGCTTCGTTCCAGTGCAGATCTCTCTCTCTCTCTATACCATCTCACGCACATCGCTCTTATGGCAAATCCTTTGCGGTGTACGCTGTAAAACTTTGGAATTCGTTGCCAGCTCCTCTCCGTCAGTGTCAATCGGTTGCATCGCTAAAGGCGAATTTAACAAGTTATGGTTGTGTGACGATTCTTCATCTTAAAGATGTATGCGGTTTTGTTTTGTTGTTGCTTTTTTTTTACTATTATTATTGACTTTGTATTTATGTGTTATAAGTATATCTATGTATGTATGTATATGGTTGTATTGTATATATTTATTGTATTTTCTTATATTATGGTGTGTAGTATATGTCTTGTAAGTAGGGATAATTTAGCAATAGGAAGTTTTTGGTTTTCTTTTTTTTTGCCGCGTTGTACAGTACGTGTGTCTGCCATCTCAAATTCTCCCTCAATTACTCAAAGGTTAACTGGAAGAGATCCCTTAAAGGGATAAGTTCGCCTTTGTACAAACTTTGTATTTCTTTTTTATCCAGTTTTTGTTTATCTTGCATTTGTACAATAAAGTGTTCTAATACTACTACTACTACAGTGCCTACCAGGCGGGTTCTTGGTTACGAGAGTGCTAATAGTGCCAATCCCTCCATATAAAGTCAACGAGGCTGTAAAGGTAGTGAGCCTTTACAATATTGATGGTTAACCATTAAAACCACACAAGTGTTATATATTCATATTCAAGCATTTATTTGCATAATAAAAGCACAAAGTCATGCATGCAAATACAATTTATAATAATCTTAAAACTAAAACGATTGAATAATACAAGAAAAAATAATAATACATAGCTCTGAAATAATAATAACTGACTCAAACAAGAAGAAAATGAGATAAAATAAGAAATTTTAGGTACACAGGTCAAAATACAATTTCTATATCACATATGTCATGAGACACATGAGAAGGCAATTATAATGTAAACTAATAATAACAATGTCAAAGAAATATAATAATGTCAGGTACATTGGTCAAAAAGCTTATCATAATATTAATTAATGGAG
Source organism: Lathronympha strigana (assembly GCA_949128165.1). Lineage (NCBI taxonomy): Eukaryota > Metazoa > Arthropoda > Insecta > Lepidoptera > Tortricidae > Lathronympha > Lathronympha strigana. Next base: position 4,251,759 of record OX421925.1, on the reverse strand, counting down.
TAAAAAGGACGGCACAATAGTTATTTATTATACAAGGGGGCAAAGTTGTTGTTTAACTCTCGGGCTTATAATGAGACCCGAGCAAGCGAAAGATTCCAAAATTGAGCCACGAGCGTAGCGAGTGGTTCAATAACTGGAATCTTGAGTTTTACGAGGGTCTCAAGGCACGAGAGTTGAACAAACTTGGCCGCCGAGTGTAATACAACATTTTTCCCCTCACTATTGCGAGGAAAATACAGACTAAATACGATTATGAATCTTATCCACATGTAAGTTATCTTGAAGAAACCATCAAAAATCAATTTCAAAATTTGTCATAGAGTACGAGTACGCTCCTGGTACTTAGATATTGCCAACAGCTTACCAAGTGCGGGATAAGACATGATCACATGACCAATTTAAGGTGTGACCTCCGATTCCGCATATTTACTATGGGCATATAGGACTCACTTATACAGGACTGGTGGTAAGTGACAGGAATTAGATTACTTTGCCCCACATGTGGATAAAATGAGTTTTTCCACGCTAGTTTTAAAGGATAAAACAGCGCTTTCCGAGCTAGTGAGGGGAAAAAAATATTCTTTAACTGTTTTGTTAAAAGTTTTAAAATCATCTATACTTTTAATGTCGTCGGTCAATAGATTGTATACTTTTATAGCAGTATTGTTTAAGCTTTTGTCAAAATTTACATAATGCGCGTCATTTAACAGTAACCTATTCCTAATTCGTAATTTATAAAGATTTATGGTCGCACCCTGTTCCGCGTACAAATGTTTGTTGGTGAACACATAAACACAAATCTTATACAGGTACATAGAAATCACAGTCATAACTTTGTTCTTTATAAATATACTACGGTGCGACTCAGGTATTGTATGACATCCTTCTACTATTCTCATGGCTTTTTTTTGCTTAAGAAGAAGTAGATTTATATTAGATCCGTTTCCCCAGACCTCAATGCAATATCTAATGATGCTTTCAAAGTATGAAAAGTACATAGTTAATAAAACTTCTTTACTGGCAATGTTAGATAAGGCTGTCATGGCATAACACGCCCCCGCCAATTTTATACTAGTGGCTCCGTGAGCTGTAGACCTCGCGACCGGCGCTTAATCTCTTTGTTTGTGCCAATTTCCATCAATTCTAATATTTTTCAAAAAACTAAATGACAAAAAGAAAGAAAGCTATAAAATCTGATCGCTCAACTTTCACGAGAATTCGTAGATAAAAACGACCTGTAGAGGAGAACAGCCGGAGATATGAAAGCATTTTTGACTAAGCTGAAACGTAGACCTTCGGTTACGCTAGGTCAAATCAAGAGCCATGAAAGCATGTCACATGTCATATTTAGCGATTAGGTATATATTTACCAGACAAACATCTAAGTTACTCTTTAAGAACCCTCAAAACGATATGGTAGGTAGGCACTAAAAAATAATTTATTTATAAATTTAAATAAATAAAATCTTTATGGAAAAAAAAACAACTTCCCGGTCAAAGTTAAAGTTTGAGTTAGTTTCAGTATAAAATACCGAAATCGCCATAAGGATCTTTCTTACCGTCTCATGCATCCCATCATTAGATTTGAAGTAAAATGAAACAAAACTACTTTGGAGTTTGGAGGAAACAAAATAACAATGCTTCAAATCGATTGAAAGATTTGGAAATATAAATTATAAACACTTCCTTGTTTCATTATCACAACGAACGTTCAATGGTCCTAAGCGCCATAGACTCCAAAGGCGCTTACGACCTTCGTACCAATTCCCGCCATTTTTAAAATTTCCAAAAACGGAATCAACAAAAAAATGTTTATGTAATTAACGAACTCGTTTACAAAATTTTACAAGAATTGGTTGATTTATGCGACCTGTAGAGGAGAACAAATGGACAGACACCTAAAAGCATTTTTCTCCAAGCTGAAGCAGAGACGCTTCGCTCGCTTCGCTCGCTCGGTCAATAAAAATAACAATTACTTTTTTTACCGTTTCATTATCACAACGAACTCTCAATGGTACTGGTATTGGCGCAAAGGTCCTAAGCGCCTTTGATTTCTATGGCGCTTAGGACCTTTGTGCCAATTCCCGCCATTTTTAAAATTTCAAAAAACTGAATCGACAAAAAAATTTTATGTTATTAACGAACTCGTTTACAAAATTTTTCAAGAATTGGTTGATAAATGCGACCTGTACAGGAGAACAAATGGACAGACACCTAAAAGCATTTTTCTCCAAGCTGAAGCAGAGACGCTTCGCTCGCTTCGCTCGCTCGGTCAATAAAAATAACAATTACTTTTTTTACCGTTTCATTATCACAACGAACTCTCAATGGTACTGGTATTGGCGCAAAGGTCCTAAGCGCCTTTGATTTCTATGGCGCTTAGGACCTTTGTGCCAATTCCCGCCATTTTTAAAATTTCAAAAAACTGAATCGACAAAAAAAATTTATGTTATTAACGAACTCGTTTACAAAATTTTTCAAGAATTGGTTGATAAATGCGACCTGTACAGGAGAACAAATGGACAGACACCTAAAAGCATTTTTGTCCAAGCTGAAGCAGAGACGCTTCGCTCGCTTCGCTCGCTCGGTCAATTAATCTTATCGATTTGATCATGCCATCTCAAATAAGGGTCAAGATCTACACCTAAGAATTGCACGCAATTTGCTTTATCAATTGGGATATTACAGTCAAAATCGGAACTTGTGATGCTCCTACGAAATGCCATATAAAAGCTTTTACTGCATTTCATTTTTAATCCGTTGGCTGCAAACCATAATGTAAACGTAGTAACGTAATGTTATCACTGTAAACGTAGGTGAAGTAATTAAAATCGTTTACAAGTACATGTAAATATTCATCATATTGGAGAAAACCTCACAAATACGCCTACTCCAGTTGCACTTGTAGTCTAGCCGTCGACACCGGTTGAAGAAGTACGAAATTAAACATGAGAAGCAAGGGCAGTAGAAGCTTACAAATGTTTTTACTATTTTCCTGAGTGTTTTTGTATATTAGTATTTGAAATCACCAAAAGATATTTGGTAAAAGCAATTTGTCTCTACACGAATCTCGCAGACCAGTAGAATGTGTAATCAAGCAATGTTGCGAAATGCTACTTTTCGCTATAGCTAGATGCTTTTTACCTCCTTCCACAATGTCTACAATAATGATCGACCGCTGCCAATTCACAATAGCTATCTAGAGTCCACATGTTCACATTGTATGTTCCTTAACATGGGCATTACTGAAGAATGGTTTTCGTGAGAGTAGGTATGATGTAGTAGGGGAGGCTAAGCGGGGATTTCTGTAGTAACTCCGGCGTGGCAGACTAATATATGGGGAGATGCCTTGTACCTACATAAATACCTCCGGTGAATATGATATCTTAACATACTTTCGAAAATTTAATTATGAAGGAATAGTCGATAAATTACTTGTTAAAAAGGATCCATTTCAAAAATCTGACGATTCCAGCTAAAGGTAAAGGAGTGGCAGTCTCAAAGTTGCAACGATCAAAATGTTACCCTTACTTAAAGTGCGACTTATTTACCTTTTTATGTCGTACCAGAATCACACAGTTCTTTAAATCCTACTACGAGAAAAAAAAACAATATTTTTCCATTTCTTTACCATTTTTCAAACACTTTGTACAGCGATTACAAAATGGAGGGTACATGAATTTTCCGAGTGTCAACTGGACTTCCGTTTAATGCTCCAATCAAGATGGGGAAGGCGTCTTTTGAATCGAATTAACATCAATATATTATTTATGTAAATATAATAAGACACTGAAGACACTGTCACATACGTGACACTGGCAAAATTGTCCAGCTCTCGAACAGACGCCATTATGGTGCCTCTACACTCTCGGCCGAATGTTTCGTCCGAATCACAGACTACTAAGAGATACTAAGCTACTGAGCTTGTCCGGCCCGATAAAAGGCAACCCAATAATTTATGTACATGTAGTTGCATGGGCAACGGTAACGGTAACGGTAACGGTAACGGGCCAATAATCCGAAGCTTTGTACCCAATAATCCATGTACATCGTGGTCTCCAACTATTGGGTCGCCGATTATTGGGCTGCCTTTTCGCGGGATGCGGATTAGTGGCACCTAAATGTCAGTACTGAGCGCCTACCACGAACCGCGAACGAAAGTATGCCTCCCTTTCGCACTTGAGATTTCTCACTCAAGTGCGACAGAGAGGTGAAACTACGTTCGTGGTAGGCCTCCTGCACTCTTGCCTTGCTGTCACACTGTCACTCGTCACTCACTTTACTAGCGGTTTCGGTTTCGACGATATTGTTTTCTTATATGATAACTTAGTTTGTTTACGCTTAACATACTCTTATTTTTAATTTACCCGAATATTATAATTTGTATCCATGTCCAGAAATAAAATTTCCAACAACGTGGCGATTTTGGCGTTGAACCGTCAATCGGCGGCTATGTCGCTGGAGAGCTCGGAGTCGGTGTGGGTGAAGGACGAGCCCTTGTGGGACCTCGAGCGGGCCGCGGTCGATCTGTACGCAGAGCGTGAGGCTGAGAGCACACAGGTCGGGGTCGGTGACCTTGTGGTGAAGGCAGAGGGGTGTGAGAACGAGGAGGGCGCGAGCGGCGAAGCCTCGTGTGACCTGTACGAGGGCCATGAGGTGAAAGGAGAACTTGTGTTAGGCCCCGAAGAGTTCTATCGGCCCAAAGTAACCTTAGTGTGTTGTGGTTCATTGTCAAACTCCCATCCTGGTTGGTATAGCTTCTACTATTGTATATATACATCTATTTATTATTTGGTGGTTTGAGTAGATCTAGAAATGATGGAATACCAAGACATTCCTTATTTTCAAAATACATTCCTTATTTCAAAGTCTTGAAACTTCAATTTAAGTTAAAATTGAGATTTATTATCACACATCACATTAGTCTAGGATCGTAAGTTTGTACCCATATAGGAAAAAGTTATCCATTTGTTGTTGTTCCAAGGTATAGGTGTATATGAGTAGGTCCTCCTCAACATCCGTCCATGCTTATCTATCTTGAGCAACCTTCTTGGCTCGCCTCTATCTATACATAAAAGAAATCTAGTAGTATAAATTACAATTCCTGCAGGGCCTACTGTGTCAAGCCCAACCTGTTCTGTCAGACTGGAGCGCATGTGTGTGGACATGGAACACCGCACATGCCGGGTCGGCCACTACACCTATAAGTTCCAACCATACCTCCCGACTCACGAAGTGAGACATAAAGATGGAGGAAATAACTCGACAAAGAGTAAACTGAATAGTAAGTTTCATGTTTTGATGTGGTATAATTTATTTAGTAGTATTCAAGCTATTAATAAAACTTTTTGTCTTCTACTTGCAATATTTATACTTGGCTTGGTTTGGTTTAATCAACGATTTTTTGTCACTAGTTGTTTGCTATGGTTACGGTGTCCCGGGTCACTTTTAAAACCATGGTTTTAGGGTATAACAACATGATTGTTAGTTTTTCACAGGAGTATACAGGGTGGAAATAGATTTTGGGTCAGTGAGGGCAGCTACCAGATCCCGTGTTGCTAGGCGAAAATGGTCTTAGGAGACCTTCCTTCGATTTCAAATTAATGAAGATTGGCGTGTACAGATTTTGGAAAAAACATACAGGATGCGAGAAAATGGTCATTTTCGACTAACTATTTTTTTGATGCCAATCAATTCCATTCCTGTCCAGAATCAAAAGCTTGTATGGGACCAAAAATAAATTTCCGGCTAGAAAAGCTATAAATCGAGAAAAACTTTCCCCTTAAGTACAATTTGTATGAAAATGAAAAAGATTTTTTTACATGTATTTTTGTATGTCAATCATACCACTATTATCCAGTATCAATAGTTTCCTTGGGGTCAACTTTCGGTAATGTACAAAAAAGCCAGAAATTAAAGAAAACTGTTTTCATACATTTACTATGGAGAAAAAGTGAACTTGAACTTTGATCCCATACAAGCTTTTGATCCTGGACAGGAATGGAATTGATTGGCATCAAAAAAACAGTTTGTCAAAAATGACCATTTTCTCGCACCATGTATGTTTTTTCCAAAATCTGTAAACGCCAATCTTCATTAATTTGAAATCGAAGGAAGGTCTCCTAATGCCATTTTCGCCTAGCAACACGGCATCTGGTAGCTCCCTCACTGACCCAAAATCTATTTCCAACCTGTATACTCCTGTGAAAAACTAACAATCATTTGATCAGCGCAAGATAATACTAGATTAAATAAATTACTATTTCGATCTAAATTGTGTAATAATACAGGCTGTCCTCACCCATCAGACACAACCAAAATGTACATATGCGTTACGGTGTTCAGAATGGTGTCACTTATCATTTTGATTGTTGACACAAAAAAACTGAAGTATCACTAATATATATAATTTTTACTGTCGATTATTGGAAATAACTTTTGTTTCAAAATTAACACTTCTTCTTTTTGTTCTAATAAAAAAATATTTACGTTAGTGTGTTGCTAAGATGTAGCCCTAACATATGTAGGAATTTAGTTGAGTTGGTATTGGACATTGCCATTGGGCTGAGATCATTCTATATATTACACGCAGCCGACGCGGGCAGTCAACGATTGAAATACACCAATTTGTAGTTCTTACTCGGCCGTATGTCTAATTTAATTGTACTCTAAAATTCCAGGGCAACATCAAGATAACAACAAAATCGAGCATCCAGAAATAACAGATTTAAGAAATAGGAACTCAGTCTATCATAAGAAATCGCATGTAAGAGAGAATAAACCATACAAGTGTGACCGCTGCAGCTACGCTAGTGCTTATAGACATCTTTTAAAAAGACATGAAAGGACACATAATGCTGCTGAAAAACCATTTAAGTGTTCCAATTGTAGTCAGACTTTTAGTCGAAAAAAATATTTAAAAACTCATGAAAGTATACATACTGGTGAAAAACCTTATAAGTGTAGCTTCTGCAGTTACAATTGTAGCACAAAAAGTTATTTAAAAAGTCATGAAAGGAAACATACCGGTGAAAAATCGTACAAATGTAGCTACTGTAGTTACACGAGTAGCCTAACAAGTAGTATAAAAAATCACGAAAAGATACATACTGGTGAAAAACCGAACAAATGTAGCAGCTGCAATTACACTTGTAGGACAAAAAATCAATTAAAAAGGCATCAAATGAAACACACCGGGGAAAAACCGTACAAATGTAGGTACTGTAGTTTCACCAGTAGCTACACAAACAGTATAAAAATTCATGAAAAAAATCATACTGGTGAAAAACCTTTTAAATGTAGCTTCTGCAGTTACCATTGTAGCACAAAAAGTTATTTAAAAAGTCATGAAAGGAAACATACCGGTGAAAAACCGTACAAATGTAGCTACTGCACATTTATGTGTAGCCAAATGAGTGGTTTAAAAAGTCATGAATCAAAACATACTGGTGAAAAACCGCACAAATGTAGCTACTGTAGTTACACGAGTAGCCTAACAAGTAGTATAAAAAATCACGAAAAGATACATACTGGTGAAAAACCGAACAAATGTAGCAACTGCAATTACACTTGTAGGACAAAAAATCAATTAAAAAGGCATGAAATGAAACACACCGGGGAAAAACCGTACAAATGTAGGTACTGTAGTTTCACCAGTAGCTACACAAACAGTATAAAAATTCATGAAAAAAATCATACTGGTGAAAAACCTTTTAAATGTGGCCACTGCAGTTACGCTTGTAACAGAAAATGTAGTTTAAAAAGGCATGAAATGATACACACTGGTGAAAAACCGTACAAATGTAGCAAATACAGTTACGCTTGTAGCACAAACAGTCATTTAAAAAGGCATGAAATTATACATATTGGTGAAAAACGTAAAGAGAAAATGATGAGAGAAGATCATATTGAGGAAAACCTTACAAATGTACCTGCTCTTGTTACTCCTGTAACGCACTAAATCGTTCGCTATATCGTTTCGCACGAAATTATACAAACTGCTGGAAAGAGAAAACTCACGACTGTTTCTAATGTTATACTTGTGCTTATGAAACCAGTTTTAGAAATCACTAAAAATACTTTTTCAGTCCTCCTGCCGGTAAGCGCCACTTTACGCAAAACTAAATTGCCGCCTGCCGGCTCCGTCGGGCTGAAAAATAGTATACAAACCTCGGCCGGTAAATGGGAAAGCCTCGGATTTCATGTAATTGTCGGCCGAGGCGAAGCCGAGGGAGGAGGTCGAGTTTCAAAGAAGATTCTTCCACAATATATTGCTCTTAATGTGACGTTCATTTACATCAGTTAAAGAAACATTGTGTTGAAAGTCACTTAGTGAGTAATACTCATTCGTCACAATGCTCAAACAGTACGAGTTCAGACACATTCTATATAGATTTAATCATATTTTTAGTTTCGTGCAATATTCCATGGAAAAAAAACAATTATTAGATTTCGACTCTGTTATTTTGAATGAAGATTAGTGACCTACTCTTAGCAATATTTGTTTTTAATTTTTCATCATGTTTTATTCTTTACTGTTATACTAAAATACAGTGGTGGTCAGCTAATTAGGGATACCGTTAATTTGTTTGTATGTATATCCAAAAGCCCGATTTCATTACTTTAACTTTGTGTCGTTAAGTGACAAATATTTATCGATAAGTCGATAAAACAGTTAGGTCAATCCCTCTGACAGTTAGATTTTTGCTATGAAGAATTCCGGTCATTGATTATAATAGTCTGACAAGAAAAGGCTGCAGTAGTTTTTTTAATTATGTGCGCCCCGTTTTTCTCGGTATGAAAAAAATAGGGAGGAATATAAATAAATAAATAAAACCTACTGCAGCCTTGGCTTGTCAGACTATTGACTAAACTTGCTGTGTTATAAATTGTATTAAGGTGCCTTTGGTGACTTTAGTTTCAAAATATAAGTTTAAATTTAAATCTAGTTTCTTATTTTATTATGTATTGTAGGTATCTGTTAGACATGTATTAAACTAACAAGAAAATAAATGTGCTTAAATTTATTTTTAATATCTGTTTCGAGATAAGTGCGACTTTCAATCAGAAGATCGCGGCTTACCAATGAGTTTTCCGACTTAATGTGCGAAATATCATTCTATATTTATCCATCCCTTATCGGTGAAGTAAACAATTGTGAGGAAACCGGACTAATTCCTTAAAAGGCCTAGTTCACCCTCTGGGTGGGAAGGTCAACTGGCTTTCTTAAAACTGCCGCTCACGTCAAATCTTGGGGTCAGGTTGCCAAAGCAGACCCCGGGCTCCCCGAACATGGTGTAAGGCGGGAATTAACGATAGTAAGTAAAAGATGACCTCTTGGTTACATCGCGCAGCCGTGTTTTAAATTATTAATTAGTACTTGTATAGTGCTTTACTCAAACAATGTGAGGAAATATTAAAATAAAAACAACTACTAGGTAAATAATAGTTTTATTAGGAAAATATAGTCTAATATGCCGTCTTTTATTTCATTTGAACGAGCTATTCGAGAATCATGTTTAAACGCACATAAATAAATACACATAGAACGATAGCTTTTGTTTTTTATGACTCCTACCAATATGGTAAAAAATAATTTAATAAAGTTCAATAAGGTAATTCGTATGGTGCGACTTAGTGTCTGTCACATTCACGATACACTATTGCTGAGCCCAAACTATATAGAATGTGATGTGGTGTAGAGGCGCCATCATATTGAACATTTTAACGGAAATTCACATCCAAATGTCACTTAAGAGTTAAGACTTAAATACGTTCTAACACACGTACATCTTTGGAAATTTTGCGTCCACACGACACAATCAAATTACCAACCCAATCTGATTGTGCGTGAAATTGCCGCGTCTGGAACTCTGGACGCCCCATAATGATTTGTAAATTGCGCGTTGGCTACACCGGTGTTTGTTTGTCAAATCAAATTGTCAATACATATTTCAGTGTCAACTGTTAAGACTGTCATTACAAATATTGTTGGGTGGAAAGCTTAGTCTACGCTTAACTTTTAATTTGACGCAAATATCGATGTACACACAAGTCCTGAAATAAAATTTACAACTTGGCAATTTCGGCGTTTAATTGCCGTTCGCCGGTGATGTCGCTGGAGAGCTCGGAATCGGTGCGGGTGAAGGACGAGCCTTCGTGGGACCTCAAGCGGGCCGCGGATTTGCACATAGAGCATGATGTTCAGAGCCCTCAAGTCGACCTCGGTGACCATGTGGTTAAGGCAGAGAGATGTGAGAGCGAGGAGGGTGCATGCGGCGCCTTATGTTCGTGCGGCCTATATGAGGGCCATGAAATTAAAGAGGAACTTGTGTTGGGTCCCGAGGAGATCCAGCGGCCCAAAGTGCCCTTATTCTATCGAGGTTTGTTGATCAAGACCAATTCAAAAAACTATTCTAGTAGGAGAGGGGTAGAGGCGATTGTATACTTACACAATAATGTTTTAAAATTAAGGAAATTTAAAAAAAAATGTTAGAAATAAGAAAACAACCATAGAACAATTTATCAAAGTTATTATTGTGTTGTGACATGCAAAACAAAACCTTATGTATTTTAGTACTATTACTTATTCAGTGGTAAAATACTCTAACGATTAATTCCAATATAAAGTTATATTGGAATTAATAATTAGAATATGTGTACATTAAAAAAAGAAACTATAAAACTTGTGGGACTCAAACATATTAAATAATATTTCAAACTGGTCACTCACTTAATATGCATTATAACTTAACTTAACAGCCTCCTAGCCTAGTTGGTAGTGACTCTGCCTATGAAAGCAGGAGGTCAGGGGTTCGAAACCTGGTCAGTGCATTCATTTGTGCACAGAGAACGGACCTCTTTAGTGTGACAACCTTACATATAGAGGAGCTTTTGGCTTTGATTCTCATAGAAATCGACCGTGTCAGGTAAATTGTGACATATTATTGTCAAAACTGCCATACGTGCTATTCATAGGGTTGTGATATGGGTCGATATTGTATCGATAGATTAGGAGCAGTTATTAACATTTCACTAAAAATTACACGAAATAAAGTATGCAAATATTTTTATTTCTTACCTTATTTTTACCTCTGTTTCAAAATCAGACACTCAAATGACTTCATTGTTATTTCATTTTATTACTGCGTTATGGTTTAAGTTAATTGTTTCTTATATCAGTATTCTATAATGAAGCGATGCTAGTACTATCATAGTACAACATAAGAAGATGATATTTAATTATTAACACAAGAGTACATGAAGAATTGACGCAATTTAAACTACTTATTTTATTTACAATAATTTAACTAAGGGCCTGTTTTACAATCTCCAGTTACAGCTATCTTTCAGATAAAACATAACGCGCTCTCTTTATTCACCAGACTTTTATTTAGAGTCCGGTATAGAACATTGTGTATTAAGGGCAGTAAACAAGATATTACGAACGAATGTGAATTTAAGTCACAGTTTGAGTCGAAGACGATTTCGTAATTCTAGTACGGCTCGTGATACACACAATGTTTTTCCTCACATTCGCGAGGAAATAAATAAACTACTGCATATAAATATAAAATAATTATTAGCGGTACTTAGTAGAACATTCAAGCAACACAGGAAGTGGTGTCCACATACATAAGGTACCTCTACCTGTCTACAAGTCGAGCGAAAATCGACTAAATTACGTAAGTGACCCGTTTTAAATATTATTTAATATGTACCTCTACCTCTTCCGAAGTCTACCACAAGCCCGTAAAATGGGCGTCATTACCATGTATTCGAGTTCCAGTCAACCAATTTTAAGGTTTGCTCTTTGTTCTTATACACACTGTATATTGTATTGTGTATTTTTTTAGTATTACAATAATATTTAAATAAAAATTCATCTTATTATTTTAGTAAGGCATATGACATACATTACATACATTTACAAATTTGCTTTGGTTGCGGAACCCGATTATTGAGCAATGTGGCATTTTTGAAGTATATTCATTTTATTGTTACTCCATGACGGCCCAAGGGGTACTGACTGCTACTAACTGTCACGTATGCGCCGGGCGCATATGCGACACACGAGTTTTGGCTCTCAAGCCGTCTCTCTATAGGCGCGTCGCCCTACGACTTCCAATCTCTTTGCATTTGTGTGTTTTTCACGAATATTTGTTTCTGAGTTATGGATGTCTATCTATTATATATATCGTCATATAGTACCACAACACAAGCCTTATTGAGCTTTCCGTGGGAATTAGGTTGATCTGTGTAAAATTGTCCCACAATATTTATTGATTATGTGAGTGACCCATTACAAATATTATTTAAAATTTGGTAAATGGTTTAGATAATAGTACATTTCGATGCTAGTGTGGAAAGTATGTCATTACTTCACGAGTCCCGAGGTATCTTGCCACGAGCCGTAGGCGAGTGGCAATACTCGGGACAAGTGAAAAATGACATATCCACACGTGAAACGAACGACGTTTTTCAATACAGATGCGAAAAAATTAAAATACATAAGAACGAATTTAAAGTTTTTTTATTATTTCCGTGACACGATTGTAATACAGTTGATATATTAAGAACATCTTCAAAATATTTATCTTATCTTCTTTACTTTCTCATTTTCAATCTCATAATAATTATTTCTCGCATGTGACAAATCGTATCGTCATGTCTTAGAGGCCCTTCGAACATGTTTACCTGATTGAAAAACGCTTCTACTTTGACTGACGTTGGCTTAAAGGACTAGTATCCAGGCCATAACCTTTAAAAAAAAAATTTACTGACGTTTCGTAGGCTCTGTTCCGTTTCATACACACAGATTTATAAGAACTGTTTTCAATGTTAATATTTTTACTGAATGATCATTAGTATGATGAAGAAATAATTATTGAAATATAAAATATCAATATCTTTAATATTATTGCGTTAATAGTAGGTATTTAGTTTTATTACGGCTCGGTAAAGTTAACGAACAATAATACTCTTCGGTAAGCAGTCATGAATTGGAACACAACTAAATTTAAAAAGATTGGAAAAGTAAAAAGCACTAGTTCGCAAAAACAAACTTTGCGCACGCAAAACAGCCAAAAAAAGGGCACTTTTTGAGCAACTGTATTGAAAAATATTATAAAGTTTTTAAGGAATGATATGATGACCTTTATTGGTTTCTGATAAATAATGACTTATATAAACTGTTTCTATTTAACATAAAAGAATATTAGTATTAAAAATAATATTGCAGGATTGCCCAGTGTGTCAAACTGGACCTGCTCTGTCAGACTGGAGCGCATCCCGACCAATGAAGACAGACATATAGATGAAGAAAAAAATTCAACAAAGAATAAACTGAACAGTCTATATTTATAGTAGTAAGTCTATATTTTTATTTATACATTTAGTTAATGTTTAAAACTATTATACCATTGTTATAAACCCTCATCATACCTCCATTTACAAATTTATTGTTTGTTCTCATCTGTCAGTTTGACTTATGCATTTGTCAAAAAGGGACAGGGGTCTGTTAAGTTTTTATGAATAAGGCAGTTAGACTTTAATATCACAGATGTCTATTGATTTACATTATTAATCATCAAAACTAATTAGGGTTTGCATTATTCGTCCAATTTTAGTATTCGAATAATACGAATACTTCGATTTTCGAATAAAACGAATAAAACGAATATTTTTGAAAAATAAGTCTAAATAATGATTTTAAGTTGTTTAATTGTTAAATATGTAGGTATGCTTTATTCCTTTAACATTGTTACAGGAACAAGAGCGATTGGTTGACTATTCCTAATGTTGGTATCTAAGCTTTTCCCAAAAAAATCCCGAACACCTAATGCTTCCAGATCTGGACCTTCATGGGCTCACTCAAATCAGAATCACGAGCTGATTCGATCCTGATAATAAAAAAATGACCCTAAATTTCCATATAAAATTTAAGTTTTCATTACGCCATGCTCAAAGTAAGTGCAACAAAAATGTGGCGAAATAGAAAGGATTTTTTGTGGTATTTTTTTACTATCAAGATTCAATCAGATCGTGATTCTGATTCGAATGGGCACAAGCGAATCAAGATCTGGAAGAATCAGGTTTACGGATTATTTTGTAAAACACTACTCTACAGACTACCCGCAACACTTCAGATCCTTTTCAACCTTAACCTTACGCACATGTTTGAGTTAAGCAAATGAATAAAGTCTATTTTTATTTGAATCTTTTTTGTATTGATACTGGTTAAGACTGCAAAATATAAAATGGTAACAACACACACACACACATGGTAACAAGTGGTATGGTAACAAGTAACAATGCCTAGGCGGCTAATTAAATTTTAACTGACGCGGCTCAAGTTGACGTAGAATAATAGGTTCACTATAAATCGCTGATATGATATCTCTAAAAGTAATAAAGATATGGTCTGAAGAGAGTGTAAACTCAATCAAAAATTGGTGCATACCGACTGCACTGTGTAAAACCAAATAGTATTTACCGATTAAGTCAAGTCAATGAAACATGTCATTGAAATATGGCACTGGGTGTATAATTACAGCATGCACGAAAAATATAAACGAAGAGCAGGATCTATTTCTTATGCGGTATTCGACAATCCATATCGCTCTTGCCAGAGTAGTGGTGCCGCAGTCGCAATCGAAAACAACTCATGGTACGCACACAGGTAATGGCTGGCTTATTGAGCTTTTAGGGTTTCTGTTTATTTCAGTATAGGTACAATTATAAAGCACGAATCAAATCATTTATTAAATGTAATAAATGTTTTGATTCATGTTTTTGTGTTTTTTTAAGTAGTCACACTACTATATATAAATTATAAATTGAAAGAGATGGCATATACAGATACTAAAGAAGAAGTGACCAAGGTCACTTTTTCTTAAGTATATGACATCTCTTTCAATTTATAATCAGTATAGGTAGTTTCACGAGAGTTGAATTGAATGATTTCACACACAGCTACATAAAGTACTCATTACAAAAAAAGTTAATGAATGAAATAAATGTTAGTGTCAATGAAAATACTATATACTTTACTATATTTTCATTGGTATAAAAACTTTTTAGTCTATTTTACAATTCACTGTATTCACTGTTGCCATTGGTACGAAAAAAGAACAGTGCTTAATTTCAAAATCTCTATCTCATTACATGACAATGTTGTTGTGTCCTTTTTTTTTTTTGTTGACCCAGGGGAAATCCGTTTTGGATCCCACTGGCCCGGGAGAAAGCCGAGTGGGTATGTCCGACTTTCACGGACTAAAACCCCTGGGGTGTTCCGCCATGCGCTTTGTGGACGGGGTTTCGGGGACGGTGTTGCACATCCGATACCTCGTCGGCGTTGCCCTTGCGGGCCCGGCCTGTGTGGGCTGATGGTGCCCCCTCCGCTAGAGGTCTCCCGGAACACAGCAGGAGACCCTCCAGCTTGGAACCTCATTGCGCGGGTAATGGGACTCCCGACCCATTACCCGCAGGTCCCCATTATGGCGGCTGCATCCGGCCTGCGAAGGCCCTGCGCCGTCGCCCTGTTCTCCTGCGGCGCTGCGGTAGCGAGGTGATGTCGTCCTCGCGCATCCGCTCTGCCGCTTCCTTCTGCGCCATCACGTGTGAATGTTGTTGTGTCCTAACTTAACCCTAGTGGGACGACCTATAATACAAATTACGTAGCAAGTAGCCGAATTCTCAATCCTTTTACCAATTATAGTACGATATTTGGGTAGTTTTAGAAAATTTTATTTTAGGCTTTTTTTTACTTTGAATTAAAATCTGTTTCCACGGAGTTATCAAAGTGAAATACAATTAAAACAGGCATTTTATTACAGGTTTTCGTAAAAAATAATAATTTCTGAATAAAATCTGCACTATTCGAAATATTCGTTTTATTCGAATAATGAGTGTTGTAGTATTCGAATAATATTTATGGCGAATAATTCGAATATTCGAATATTCGAATTGCAAACCCTAAAACTAATAACTAAAGTATTTGTTAATTTATGTTAAAGCGTGTGTTGTGTTCCATGATATATTTTTTAATTATACTAATTAAGTTATTTGGCAATGTATGTATGATTGGATGGATATATTGTTATAATTATTGTTATTAGTATTTTATTAAAATTGTGTAATAAATAATATAAATATAGTAAAGCCGATGCGGGATCATTGAAAGATCGAAATACATACAAATTGTAGTTCTTACTCAACTATATTTCTAATATTTACTCTAAAATTCCAGGGGAAAATCAAGATAAAAACAAAATCGAGCATCCCAAAATAACAGATTTTAGGAATATAAATCCACTCCGGCGGCGTCGGAACGCGCATGTAAGAGAGGATAAGTCATACAAACCTGATTGGTGCAGCTACGCTAGTACTTATAAAATAGCTATAAAAAGATTACCTTGGACCATTCAAGTGTTCCTACTGTAGTCAAGCCTTTTTAAAGATATATCATTTAAATGATCATGAAAGGATACATACTGGCGAAAAACCGTACAAATGTAGCTACTGTAGTTACACCAGTAGCCAAATAGGTAATTTACAAACTCATGGAAAGATACACACTGGTAAAAAACCGTACAAATGTAGCCACTGCAGTTACACCAGTAGCCAAAAAGACACTGATGAAAAACGTAACGAGAAAATGTAAAGAGGTGCCATATTGGGAAAATCCTTTCTAATGTCCTGTCTAAGGTCCAGTTAAATAATAAGTCAAGAACCCGCATAAAGAGCCTGAATGTACAAGCCTTTGCCTACAAATACCATCCATGAAGTAAAAAAAACTGTCATGTTCTAACCGTGCGTTTACATGCTCGGGCTCTCGGCCGAATGTTTCGGGCATGTTAGTACACGATGATTCGAGACAGACTATATAGAGAAAACTTAAGCCAGACCAGAGACAATTTAAGTACTTTTTCAGGTAGTTTGGTTGAGTTAAAACGTGTATTAAATAATTTCACTTCGGGTAAAGCTATTTAAAAAGTGTCTTAAATAGTTTCAATAACCAAAGCTATTTAAAAGTTTTTAAATTAAAAGACCGTTTAACTCGCCGAAACTACCTGAAAAAGCTTAAATTGTCTATGGTCTGGGTAAATTTTATCTATATAGTCTGTCTCGAATGAGCGTGTACTAGGGTGGGCCGAATCATTCGGCCGAGAGCCCGAGCATGTAAAAGCACCATAAAATCGGTGCTCCTTAAAAGGTAGGCACTCACGGCATATACATCGCCATGCAGGGGCATGGCGATGTAGCGGACACACGGTGTGCAAGTAGCCCAGCTTGGCAGTCCAATTCTTACTTATTCGTTGAAAGATGCGCAACGCTGCGTTGTAGCACATACACAATACACGAATTAAAAAATCTCCGCCATTTCGTATGTCTTTTTAATAATGAATAATTAATATTTTATGCGAGTACAGTGTATGCGCTACAACGCAGCGCTGCGCATCTTTTAACCCTTTGACCGCCGTTGTCACCTATACAAGACAACGATAGTACGATACACTAACGCCGTCGTCTTGTATACAAGACAAAGTTTCAACCGCTTACTAAATGGTAAAATAATAGAATTTAAAAATTATTTTGTACTTGTGTCAACTTGTTGACCCTTTGTTTTTTCATACATTTACTTTTTAAGCAGGTATATGAATCCATTGTTTCATAATAAAGGATTTAAAAAATATGCTTATAATTTCTACATTTTTCCGTGTCACTGTCGCCGTTGGCATGTATAAAAGACAGCTAGGGATGGGAAAGTTCAATTGATGTGCAAGTTTTTAAAATGAATATGTTTTCACGAATCTGGTTTTATTTAAGCGTTCAAACATTTAATTGCCAATTATTGTCATTGTTGGTAACTACTCGTAGTAAGTAGGTATATGTAGAAAAAAAAAGGCATAATAATGGATAAAGTTTAGGCAGCTTCTTCAGTAAATTGTCCATTGCGGTTTATTTGCCGCATAAATTATTGACCGCAGTGACAGCGGAGGTCTACATTTTAACTCGATATATATATATATATATATATATATATATATATATATATATATAACCGATATATACAGTATGTATCACAACGAAGAGCAAACCTTAAAACTGGTTGACGGGGAACTCGAGTACAATGTAATGAAGTGCATTTCACGTGCCTAAATACATGTTTTATGGCATAAAATTACTAAATGAATTACTCGAAGACCATATTTTTGCAGTCGGTTAATGGTTTTTGTAACATCCTATAGGGTTTGTTTACGTTTTTGATTTTTGACAGTGCATGCGTATTGCGTACTGTTGATATGTAGGTAGCTAGGGGCAACTAATTAATATTAACGTTGTTATGTCAATACACATGCGCTTTGAGTTCTGTTTATAAGTAAACTAGGTAATTATTTTAATAATGGCTGTAGTCATAGGCAACGCGCAAGCGCTTTGTTAACTATTTGTTTGTAACTAGGTAAAAATCCAAACTTCAACAAGGTTTGACGCCTGTCTGTCAGTTGGTAATTTAAGAAATGTCATTTATAAGATTGTAAACAAATAATACAGGGGAGGTGCAACACAATAATAATAAATGTATATTTTTATACCTCACGTAAAACCTGTCGTATTTTTGATGAATTAGGTAAGTACCATGCTCATATTTATGATCTAAACATTAACGGGTTTCTTGTTTTGCCTTTCATTCTGATACATACTGTATATATATATATATTATTAAATCCACCTGTTAGTTTTCTCCGAAAACCCTCCGGTAAGTATGTAAATTTATCGAGACACGATGCGCGTCCCTAATCTTATGGTTTATAAAGTTTACGTACCGACAAGCGCTTATGCCGTTGACTCAGACGCTATTATTACTTAACTCGCGCGTAAACAGTATTTGTCAGTCGGAACTAAAGACGTGCCCTGCGCGCCGTTGACATGTATAGAAGACTACTCGTACAGACTAGTGCGGTGATATTACTTCATGATTCGATAATGTTTAGTTGTTGTTTTTCATGATAAAGTCCTTTATTTTCAACATTTTCTTGTATAGTAAATCTGTTTAGTTTAGAAATTTTGAGAGAAATCTAAGATTGGAAATAAAAAAAGGCAAATTGAGAAGAATTCCACCTTTAATTATGAATATCGATATCACTATTTGCAATCCCTAAACTTTTTATTAGTTGTTTACTTAAAATTTGCTCTGGCGTGTGAGTGAGCGTCTTGGCGAACAGGGTCCGGCGGCCAAAAGGTTCGAATAAGTGCGAATTGGACTGCCAGGCTGGGCCACTTGCACACCGTGTGTCTGCTACATCCAGCCATGCCGGAGTGCCGGCGGACTGCCGTAAATGAGGGGCTTAAGCCATCAGGGCCTATACCACGAAAATCGAACGATTGCGGATTTGTATCTCCATCTCTGTCACACTTGCTTATTGGAGTGACAAAGAGGTTTTCACGTCAATGCCAATTGTCGATGTTCGTGGTAGGTGTCCAGGCCCCTCATTCACGGCAGTCCGCTGGCACCTCCGGCACGTAATAAAGTACCGTGAATGTCGTTGCCGGATGCGTGCCGTACGGCAACATCCTGCTAGCTCCGCCTACCCCCTTGCAGTCCGAATTGCACCAAATTACAGTAACAAACAATTGAGAATTGCGGCAATGTATAAAATATTAATTATTCATTACTAAAAATGACATTCGAGATGGCGGCGATTTTTAACCCTTTGACCGCCGTTGTCACCTATACAAGACAACGATAGTACGATACACTAACGCCGTCGTCTTGTATACAAGACAAAGTTTCAACCGCTTACTAAATGGTAAAATAATAGAATTTAAAAATTATTTTGTACTCGTGTCAACTTGTTGACCCTTTGTTTTTTCATACATTTACTTTTTAAGCAGGTATATGAATCCATTGTTTCATAATAAAGGATTTAAAAAATATGCTTATAATTTCTACATTTTTCCGTGTCACTGTCGCCGTTGGCATGTATAAAAGACAGCTAGGGATGGGAAAGTTCAATTGATGTGCAAGTTTTTAAAATGAATATGTTTTCACGAATCTGGTTTTATTTAAGCGTTCAAACATTTAATTGCCAATTATTGTCATTGTTGGTAACTACTCGTAGTAAGTAGGTATATGTAGAAAAAAAAAAGCATAATAATGGATAAAGTTTAGGCAGCTTCTTCAGTAAATTGTCCATTGCGGTTTATTTGCCGAATAAATTATTGACCGCAGTGACAGCGGAGGTCTACATTTTAACTCGATATATATATATATATATATATATATATATATATAACCGATATATACAGTATGTATCACAACGAAGAGCAAACCTTAAAACTGGTTGACGGGGAACTCGAGTACAATGTAATGACGTGCATTTCACGTGCCTAAATACATGTTTTATGGCATAAAATTACTAAATGAATTACTCGAAGACCATATTTTTGCAGTCGGTTAATGGTTTTTGTAACATCCTATAGGGTTTGTTTACGTTTTTGATTTTTGACAGTGCATGCGTATTGCGTACTGTTGATATGTAGCTAGGGGCAACTAATTAACATTAACGTTGTTATGTCAATACACATGCGCTTTGAGTTCTGTTTATAAGTAACCTAGGTAATTATTTTAATAATGGCTGTAGTCATAGGCAACGCGCAAGCGCTTTGTTAACTATTTGTTTGTAACTAGGTAAAAATCCAAACTTCAACAAGGTTTGACGCCTGTCTGTCAGTTGGTAATTTAAGAAATGTCATTTATAAGATTGTAAACAAATAATACAGGGGAGGTGCAACACAATAATAATAAATGTATATTTTTATACCTCACGTAAAACCTGTCGTATTTTTGATGAATTAGGTAAGTACCATGCTCATATTTATGATCTAAACATTAACGGGTTTCTTGTTTTGCCTTTCATTCTGATACATACTGTATATATATATATATTATTAAATCCACCTGTTAGTTTTCTCCGAAAACCCTCCGGTAAGTATGTAAATTTATCGAGACACGATGCGCGTCCCTAATCTTATGGTTTATAAAGTTTACGTACCGACAAGCGCTTATGCCGTTGACTCAGACGCTATTATTACTTAACTCGCGCGTAAACAGTATTTGTCAGTCGGAACTAAAGACGTGCCCTGCGCGCCGTTGACATGTATAGAAGACTACTCGTACAGACTAGTGCGGTGATATTACTTCATGATTCGATAATGTTTAGTTGTTGTTTTTCATGATAAAGTCCTTTATTTTCAACATTTTCTTGTATAGTAAATCTGTTTAGTTTAGAAATTTTGAGAGAAATCTAAGTTTGGAAATAAAAAAAGGCAAATTGAGAAGAATTCCACCTTTAATTATGAATATCGATATCACTATTTGCAATCCCTAAACTTTTTATTAGTTGTTTACTTAAAATTTGCTCTGGCGTGTGAGTGAGCGTCTTGGCGAACAGGGTCCGGCGGCCAAAAGGTTAAAATTCGAGTACAATGTATGCACTACAACGCAGCGCTGCGCATCTTTCAACGAATAAGTGCGAATTGGACTGCCAGGCTGGGCCACTTGCACACCGTGTGTCCGCTACATCCAGCCATGCCGGAGTGCCGGCGGACTGCCGTGAATGAGGGGCTTTACTGTCTTACTGTCACTAATGTCAATTGTGTGGAAGGAAAGCTCACGGACTTGAACATATCTGGATGGAGCAATGCGACTGCAAAAGTGTGTCCACATGAGATAGTACTACGGTACCGTTGCATCTCTTTCTAATTAGGGTGACTATAAGTCATAAGTACGTGGGATATTAGGTTGGGAGCGGTTACGCGAACGATCTGGATCGACGATATAGGTATACTTAACGATAAAGACATTTTTTTAAGTCATCATATTCATCACGATCTAGTATCGTCGTGTTTATCGTATTTCCAGATCGTTAGAGAGCATCATATTGGGAGTGGTTAGGCGGACAATAATATGTAAAAATCCAAGACCATTATTGGCCAATTTCCCCCGTACTCTATGGTTCCACCTGGACGGGCCCCTCATCGTCATGGATTTTTACCTAATTATCGTCCGTCTAAAACGGATATCGCATGGGGCAATCATCGGTTCCCTATTATCGACGGTAGGTTGCCCCTCCTACCTTCTCTCGATGCGCTAATTTCTCTTTTGTCTATTACACGGTGCGAGACTGAAAATCGGGACGCAATTATTGCCACGTGTAATACCCATTTAACCTGGAGGGTTACCATGAACCACTTCTTCTCTCTACCGCTCTTGTATGTTCGGGATGGTGCCTCCCCATGCTCGGGCTCTCGGCCGAATGTTTCGAACGCGGGCGAATGCAACCTACTACACGCTCGTCCGAGAGCCTCGGGCGAGAAGCTCGAACGAGAGGCTATTTGAGCTTTGTCATGTAGTTTGAGTGAGTAAAAAGGTCTCTTAAAATGTCTTAAATAGCTTGGGTAGGGTGACAGTATTTACAAACAGTAATTAATAGGGATGATGACTAGGTTGAAAAACTATTATTCTAATTAGTCCGTCAGAAAGATTATCAAACATTATTAGACACGTATTTTTTCCTTTTTCAAGATAACTAAAATTGACGAATATGAAGACTATGAAGAGCGTCAAAGTTCCGTGGTGGGGGCTGGTGACGTCACCTTAGAGTGTGACGTCACGCGAAACTTTTAAGCCCTGTATTTCCGTCATTTTTCATTTGATTAACAAAAGAAAAAATACGTATCGTACTTTTCAATAATCTAACAGGCGGACAAATTAGATTTTTTTGTCGTCCAGCCTATTAGGACGGTACAATCGACATTTGTTGAACATGCCGCTGTCTCGGAGAGTCGCTCAGGTATTTTTTTTCCGATTGTTCTCATCTTGCTAACGGTGAGTACTAGCACAGACATAATCTCGTAGCCAGAATTATTCATACACTTAAGGAAGGAAGAATACGGTTTCGATTCGACAGACATTAAATTATAATAGCCTGATTTTCTCAATATTTATAGATAATATATGCAAAGTCCTACAAACTTTTCTTCCGGAAGTAAGTAAAAAGTAAAAAAACTAAACTCACTCGATTTTTTAAATTTACGGTTATTTGTCTTCTATCTGTTAAAAGGGAAACCGAAGAAAACTTATTCACGTAAAACCGTTAAGTCTACGAATTGTAAGGATGATAAATGTGTCATTTTATTTCGTTAGAAACAAATTGTAATAGGTATAAACTGGTCTTGACCTATTTTAAACGACTAAAAAAACATAAAACCATAAAAACCTTACAAGAAAAACGTTTGTACTTAACATGTGTTGTGAGAGGGGTATGGGCACAGCGGATGCATATCGTTTAGTGTGGTAGGGCACAGCACAACGAATGTCGTTTCGCTCAAATCTGGAGCAGAGCCCATCTGGGGAAGTACCTCCACCTTACAGAAAACCGCAGTTAAATAACACTAGAGACTCATAGTGTTTTTGTGTTTCTGTCGGTGAGTAAGGTTGCCAGAGCTCCAAGAGGATTCGCTGTGTTGACAGCTGGGGAGTGGGGTGTACCCACGGAGCTAAGCTTGCCCCTTTAGCTGTCAACACAGCGAATCCTCCTTTTTTAAAGGGTCGACAACGCGCGTGTAACTCCCCTGGAGGTGCAGGCGTCCATAGGCTACGGTGACCGCTTACCATCAGGCGGGCCGTATGCTTGTATGTCACCGTCGTAGTATCAAAAAAAAATGTGTGTACTGTACCTACATATTTGTGACGATTAGCATGTAACGATATTTTGTTGCCAACACAATACTAGATTTTCGATATATCCGTTACGTTAAAAAAACCGGCTATTATAAATTATTTCCCAAATAATCAAAAATGTTATACAAGCTGTCCATTTCAATTCAATGACTGGATTATTATTATACGGTCTTGTGGAATACGAAGAGTCGTAATACAAATACTTACCTGCGAATAATCTCGAAAATAATCGTGCCACGTTATATATTGGGAACAACCTAGGTATATACAGTACTATGTTTAAATATGTGTCTGTAATGTACCTATCGAAATATATTTCAGCAAGCATCTTCCAACGTCATACAAGTAAGTGAAACAATAAACATGCCAATAAAAATATTCAGAATATTTTACTTCAATTTCAATTCAATTTCAATTTATTCCATATAAAACAATATACATTGTGTTTGAATTTTTAACCTACTTAAATCTATAAGTTAGCCTATTTAATTTATACATTAAATAAATTTTCACTTCATAGGTAGTTACATACATTGAAAACATTGACAAAAAAAACTAAATACATAATTACGAGTATGACTAATATCTTTCATCGTCAAAAATTAAGCATTATACCATAATACTCGTACAATATTAAATCATATATATAAGCAGAACGTTAATAGGAATTATCCTAATACTTTCACTATAGAATGTCAAAAACGAAATACATTATTACGAGTATGACTAATATCTTTCATCGTCATCCAATAAATATTCATCTACTGTATAAAAACACTTTGTAAGCAAAAATGATTTTAATTTGTTTTTAAACAAGTTGGCACTTGTGAGCGACTTTAAATCTATTGGCAATTTATTAAATAAGAAAATAGCTTGGTAACCTGCCGAATGTTGTGCTACCCTCAGGTTTGTTTTAAAGGTAAGTGGTAGATCCTTTCTTCTAGTGGCTAGACGAGTTTCTCTTTGCTCGGGAGTTTCAATCTCGTTTAAGGACTTCACCAGATCACCAAGTACAACTTGAATATACAGACCAGCTACAGTAAGTATTCCAAACTCAGAGAAGTGATTTTTACACGAAGCCTGCTGTGGTACTCTAGCAATTATTTTAATAGCCCTTCTCTGGGCAACAAAAGCTGATTGACAATTGTATTTGTAGCTATTTCCCCAGAACTTGATACTATAACGTAATTTAGATTCGACTAGTGCATAGTATACCATTATGAGCTGAGTCAATTTTATTTCATTTCTTAGACTTCTAAGCGCGTAACAGGCTGAACTTATGGAATTTACTAGTGCAGATAGTTCATCTTTCCAGTTTAGGTAAGAATCGATATGTACGCCGAGAAGTTTTACTGACTCTACTTGCTGGATGTAGGAGCCTTGAGATACAATTTGAAGGTTATCTCTACTCCTCGACGTTGTTTTGAATAGCAATACATTTGTTTTATTGCAATTTAGTTTTAATTTATTAGCACTGAACCATGTATGAAAAAGATCCAGCGCCTTGTTTACTCTTACTTTCCCTAACTAATAAGAATCCTGTAAAATCGACTCACAACGTGCCGACATCATAGTCACCCTACCGAGCTTGTTTTGTAATTTTATCGGAAAATGTACATAAAATTGTATAATTTTGGCTTACCTGTGAAACGATATTCCACAACCAAGATAGCTTTCACTCTGACAATCCTTTATGCAACACGTTTTGACCATTTTAGCTGATTTTCAAAATAATTTGTATAAATAATAAACGGCGCCATTTATGTTGGTATTTAGAAAGTTTAAAAAGTCAAAGTTGGGGATACCAGTTAATATTCAAAAAGTTACTAATGTCTACCATAGTTATTGAAATGTTTTTTTTGTTATTCACATCTTTGATTTAAAGGGTTATTAATATGAAAATCACAATTGTTTACAATTTACTAAAATGATAACAAAATCCTTATTTGTATATAGTACTAAAATAAAATAAGAAGATATTTATTTTTAGTAGTAAACTGTTATAAACACTCCCAAAATAGTATCTTATGAAAATTGGCAACATGTGCGAGTGGGACAAAGCACCACTTGGAAGTGTCTCATGTGGACCGTTTTCTCTCGTTCATTTAGTATGGCGAAAAGCGAGATAGGACCGTCCCCTATGTGGAAGTTCCTGGGAAAGCTTTGTAGTTGCCTAGTTGGTCTACGCTTAATTTGTAATGTGGTGATTTTGGAGTTGATTTGCCGTTCGCCGGCGATGTCGCTGGAGACCTTGGAGTCGGTGCGGGTGAAGGACGAGCCCGCGTGGGACCTTGAGGATGCCTCAGTTGGTTTGCAAGCAATTCATGAGGCTAATGATGCACAAGCCGGGCTCGGTGACCACGTGGTGAAGGCAGAGGGATGTGAGAGCGAGAAGGAAGCCGGCGTCGAAGCCTCATGCGGCCTGTACGAGGACCATGAGATTAAAGAGGAACTTGTGCTGGGCCCCGAGGTGTTCCAGCGGCCAAAAGTGACCTTGGTGTGTCGAGGTTTGTTGTTCGACTCTTTACCTTAGTAAAAGCAGAAGCTCAATGTTACGTTTTGTGGTTTAAGGTACCACATTGTTGGTTGGTGATTAGGTTAATTTCCGAATGAATTGTTCAATCAATTATCTGAGACCAACTATGTTTTGGCCAGAAAATGTCACAAATATTGTGTAGTAGTAGTAGAAAAATTTGCTTAATATACAATTATTATTTGAAATAGTGGAATCGGAATATTTCTCAAAGTAGATATACAGCTAAAGCCAATAATTATTAAGATTAAAGTGTAAATACTATTTCCACGTAGTATTTGACGAATTTGATGCAGACTGAACTTTGACGCAGACTACACTTTGTTACGAGTAATAGTGTCTTAAACTTACATGTCAACGATGCTTGCAGGCCGCAAGTGATTGGTTCACTAGCCACCTGTTGCTGACTGGTTAAAGGGGTTAAATGAATTTGATGACTGGTTGAGACTGGCTTGTGTATAAAATATTATTGATTTCAAACATATTTCAGTAGCCGACAGCCAATCTGTTTTTTAACTAAAAAATAAAACTGGTCTAAGTTGCCTGTCTAGTGTAACTTATTATTGTATGTCTTTCCCATCACGGAACAATGGTGTTCCGAACCTTTGGGAGGCATACGCAGAGACCCTTTTGGCTTATTATTTATATTTAATCAATACTATTATTATTAGTCCCATGACTAGGGCACATGCAACATCCCCTCAGTTGCCCAAGATTTGATGCATTGTAAGCATTGCCTATGTTAAAGACTTACTTTCTAAAACTTATCATCTATAAACATAAAGATTACATATGACATGTCACCAACTTGAAAACATTGTCATATGTAGTGCTTTTTATGTCTGCCAGTTCATTGTCTGAAAAGAGTAACCATGGTTTGACTCTACCTTGTTTCTTTATAATTACTAAAATAATTTATGCAGGGCCCTCTGCGACAAGCCGAACCTGCTCTATCAGACTGGAGCGCATGTGTGTGGACATGGAACACCGCACATGCCGGGTTGGCCACCACACCTACAACTTTGAACAATACTTCCCAAATCATGTAGAAACACATGTAGATGAAGAAAATAGTTCTATAAAGAATAAACCAACCAGTAAGTCTACATTTTTAATTATACATTTAGTTACTTTTTATAACTATAGCACTTTGTAGATCTGTGTTTAGTTACAATTGGTCTATCGTCAGTTTCCATGTCAGTGTAGGAAGGAGCGCGTCAACAAGTTGTTAACAAATTTTCACTCAAACTGAATTAAAGACCCAGTGATGGCAGGTATCAAAAGTTAAACAAAGGAAGGTGATTCAGTATCCAAACATATTTTAATTTCTTAAAAAAAAACATTATTTTTCAGTTAGTCAAATATCACTCTATCACTCTAGTTGCCATCATTCCGGTTTCCTGGGTCACTTTAAAAAAAACGGATATGGCATTAAAACTCACAAGACATGTTTGTTTTTGGTAGTTATATTCCCTTTCCATGATGGGATAGTATACCAAATTGTAGTTTTTACTCGGCTGTATTTTTTATTTTAACTTTAAATTCCAGGCCAAAATCAAGATAACAAGAAAATTGAGCATCCAGAAATTACAGTTTTAAGGAATAAAAACTCTATTCAACAGATATTGCATGTAAGAGAGAAAAAGTCATACAAGTGTGACCGCTGCAGCTACGCTACTGCTTATAGAAATCTTTTAAAAAGGCATGAATTGACACATACTGGAGAAAAACCATTCAAGTGTTCCTACTGTAGTCATGCGTTTATTGCGAAGCGTTTTTTAAAAATGCATGAAAGGATACATACTGGTGAAAAACCGTACAAATGTAGGTACTGCAGTTACGCTTGTAACCAAGAAACTCAGTTAAAAAGGCATGAAAGGATACATACTGGTGAAAAACCGTACAAATGTACCTATTGCAGTTACGCTTGTAGCGAAAACGGTCGTTTACGAATGCATGAAAGAACACATACTGGTGAAAAACCGTACAAATGTAGCTATACTTACTGTAGTCATACTTGTAGCTCAAAAAGTCGTTTAAAAGCTCATGAAATAATACACACTGGTGAAAAACCTTACAAATGTAGCTACTGTAGTTATACCTGTATCCACAAAAAACAATTAAAAGATCATGAAAAGATACATACTGGTGAAAAGCTGCTCAATTGTAGCCACTGCAGTTACACCAGTAGCCGAAAAGAGAATATAAAAACTCATGAAAGGATACATACCGGAGAAAAACCTTATAAGTGTGGTTACTGCAGTCACACTTGTAACAAAAAATCTAATATGAACAGTCATGAAAAGTTACATACTGGTGAAAAACGTAAAGACAAAATGTAAAGAGATGTCATATTGGGGAAAACCTTACAAAATCGTAAAACATAGTTGAATCCCGGGAGACCGAAATTATTCAAACTGCCGGAGAGTGAAAACTTATTAATGTTTCTAATGTTAAACTAATGCTGATTAAGGCAATTTCTCAAATATAAACTATCGTGAGACATGTTAGTATTATAACAAAATTACGGCTGACGTTCACGTTTCGGTCGGTGTGTTTGCCGCCCTTTACTCGTACATTGGATGAACCAAATCGGCTGTCGAACAATCCCGCGGATCCAGGAATAAGACCGGATCATCCTCAACCGGTTCTGTCATCGCGAGCGCTGCGCGTAGTAGAAGAAGCTTAGTCCTCCCGCATGCGTCGTCGAGCACGGTTGTTGACGCTTGATAATGGCAGCCTAAGATGTCCGAAACACGTCGCGCATAGTAACAAAAAATACGTGAGTGTTATACGTAATTTTGTTATAAAGCAATTTCAGTAATCACCAAAAATACTTAGAAATTTGTTGATAAAGAGCTCCCTGCAGATGAATACAATATCCGGCCGTGCGTTGACAAGTTGTCGTAGGATTACGGTGGTTGCGCTTTTGTACCAAAATGTTTGCCTAACGTTCTTAACTAGAGTGCACATTTTGGAGACTTCACATATTTGACCTAAATTAATTTTGCATTAAGCAGAGACGTCTGCGAGCGAAATTTACAATTTTATAATTGAAAAAAAAAATGAATATTTCTCCGCGTCGTGCGGGTTTCGAACCCTCGAACTCTTTGAACACCGGTCAGATCGCTCTGCCAATTGAGCTATCGACCCCGGCGAATGTTTCCACTATTTCTTAAATTTGGTTAAACGCCTTAGGGAGACGCGTATAGCGTCGATCGCCCAATTGGCAGAGCGATCTGGGCCTATACCACGAAAATCGAACGATTGCGGATTTATATCTCCGTCTCTGTCGCACTTGCTAATTGGTGTGACAAAGAGGTTTTCCCGTCAATGCCAATTTTCGATGTTCGTGGTAGGCCTGCTGACCGGTGTTCAGAGAGGTCGTGGGCGTGGGTTCGAATCCCGCTCGACGCGGAGTTTTTTCCATTTTTCTTTCAATTAAATATAATATTCTTATATTTTTTTCTTAAAATGCCCAGTTCTCTTTTGGATCTTGAAGTTGTACTCAAGCTGTGCTCGACAAATAGTTGTCGGCACTTGTCGGATTATTTAAAGGCTAAATATATTGCAACTTTACTACTAGCTGTGTTATAAATAGTATTAAGGTGCCTTGCATGGTGTCTACAATTTTTTAGTTTCAATGTGTAAGCTTAGATTTAAATCTTATTTCGTATTTTAAATATAAGAAACCTAAAATTATAAAATGCATTTAAATAATAAGAAAATAAATATTCTTGGTAAGCTAAGTTATCGACTATTATTTCTAATACCTGTAACGGTAAGGCGTGCGACGTCCAATCCGAAGATCGCTGGTTCAAATACCGGCTCGTACCAGAGAGAATTCGATAAGTACAGTCAAGTGTAAAAATATGGTGGTGCACATCTTACTCAAAAATATGTCCCATAGCACCTTATGCCAATGTAATAAGAGCGTAGTGCCATATTTATGAGTGGATTATGTCGAACCATATTTTTGCACTTGACTGTTCTATATGCCTTCTATTTGCGAACAAAATGCGACCATTTCGGAGGATGTTTGAGAAAAATATATTTATTAATTGAAATTAAACACGATTAATCACGTTTATTAATACCATGACTATGTTTCGAGCCCTTTACAGCACTTGTATCATATCGTAGCATATCAACCAGGCCCCAGGGTAAAGGAAGATTTAGCCGATGTCAAGCATCGTCGACCAAGGTCTGCAGTCATGGCACATGTCTCTGATAAGCCAAAACTTTCAATTTAGTTTGACTAACCTCTGGTCCTCGCCAAGAAGAAGCGATATACCTACCTATTCCCAGGATGCTGCGCGAGGCTATTGAAATCAATAAGGTTCCTGATTTCAATAAAGAGGATGACTTTTCGAAGAGTTATTTTACTACCCTTTTACATTCACCCTTTTTTATACAATGCTGTTTGCAAAATTATTGATTTAAAAGCTTGGTACCTTATCATTAGTCAAATCAAAACTAAAAAAATGGTTTGCTACCCTTTCATACAATGACACGGAAGACTTATTTATTACATTTACTCGGCACTTATAGTTAGTCTTGTGGTCAACTATGGTTGTTATTTATTACTCGCACTAATTCATACTAACACATACACATACGTACACACACACACACAAACACACAACACTTACACTCACGCACTCATAATAATAGCACCTTCAATACTAATTTTAATTATTTCTTTATTTTCTCATGTTTCATTGTAAATTCATTCCGAGCTCCAAGATACAGGCTTAGCCTAGTTTGGAGCTCGCCGGACATCTATGGTGTAATAATTTGTATGTGTGTTGTGTATATTATTGATAATAAATTTATTCTTATTCTAACATTAAATTAATGCCAATTTATCTTCCAGTTATCGATCTATAATAACAGTGGATTTGATTTGATCCAGAAGTATTTGGCCAAGATATAACGATTCTCCTAAAAAAGTGGAAAATGTACGAATCTACCCATACATGTAGGAAGGCTTCGTACACCTCTCTCGTTTCTACCTTGGATTTATCATTTTATGAGCTATTTTACCTGTTATGATCACTGTTTAGTCATATCTTAGGGCACTATTATCATCAGTTTGGATTGTGCCCAAGAATTTATTAAATAATGTTATTGCTACATTGCGGATGTGATTTAGGTAGGTTTTAACAATAAAAAGGTCTATTAAGTGATGTAGAGAATATTTTGCCGGTTTTTCTTATTCTTATTATTTAAAATTACTTATTCGTATCTAATGAGTTATTATGATGGGGCGCGGGCTTATCTTCATAATTAAACACTCACATTGGCCACAATACTTTATTTTATTATAAAACGTTAATAATATTACGGAGCTACATTTTACACACTTCAGAGGTTATGGCGGAAGGGGCCACAGATTAAGTATTATTATAGACTTTACAAAATGTCACAGAGTAAGTATTTCTAAAAGAGAGGGATATGTTTGCGTTGCATATTCCATCACTCTTTCTCAACGCAATCATTTCCCGATACGAAACCGAGTTGTTCCAAAAGATTTACAAAAACATTCTTGCCTAAAGGCTTGGTAAAAATATCGGCTAACTGTTCTTTAGTATTAATATATTCTACTTTGATAATATTCTGTTCTACTTTCTGTTTAATATAGTTATACTTTACATCTACATGCTTTAGTCTCTTCTGATCTGTATTTTTTATTGCCTTAATAGTACTCTGATTGTCTTCATAAATTGTTACATTACAAACTTTAACATTTAAATCTTCTAGCAATTTTAACATAAAAGAAGCCTCCATGATAGCTTCACACAAGGCTACAAATTCAGCTTCTGTGGTACTTAATGTGACAGTGCTTTGTTTTTTAGACCTCCACACTACACTATTATTAAATACTTTAAACAAATATCCAGATGTTGATTTCCTATCGTCAGTTCTGGCAAAATCAGCATCTGCATATCCAACCAGTGCTTTGCTGGATTCATCCTTTTTATACATTAACGAAAAACTTACTGTTTTATGAACATATCTCAATAAACGTTTCAAAGCACGCCAAAGCCCTGCATTAGGCTTAGATTGAAATCTACTTAGATAATACACTGACGCTGCTAAATCAGGTCTAGACCCTACAGTTGCATACATAAGTGACCCTATTAATGATCTACATTTATGTTCATATGACATGTCAACAGGTTCATTTTCATCAAATTTAAAGTTAGCATCCATCGGTGTATCACACCCTTTACAATTTTCCATATTAAATTTCCTAAGAACATTTTTCAAGTATTTAGTCTGGTCTATTGAGATGCCTTCAGAATGTTTTTTAATTGATATACCTAAGTACATTAAATTATCGCTTCCCATGTCTTTCATACGGAATTTAGTTTTCAAAAAATTCTTTACTAACTCTACATCATTTAGGTTATCGCTGAGGATCAATAAATCATCGACATATAAAAGTAAGTATAAATTCCCCTTGGTAAATAAACAGTAATCATTATCTGATCTTTTAAAACCATATGAACGAATTGTCTCATTAAATTTTTCATACCAGTATTTCGGCGATTTCTTCAGGCCGTATAATGATTTTTTAAGCTTTAGTACATATCCATCTTGTATGTTCATACCTTCTGGTGGTTTGAGATATACATCTTCATCTATCCTGCCATATAAAAATGCTCCTTTGACATCCATCTGGTGAATGTGATAATCTTTCCTCGCTGCTACCGATAATAACGTCCTTAGTGTCTGTAGTCTTAAAACTGGTGAGTATACATCTTCAAACTTTTCTTGTTGTTGGAAACCTCGTACTACTAGTCTAGCCTTACAAATAGTATTGCTCCCTGTATCTTTCCTTGTGAACACCCATTTTGCATCTAACAGTTTTGCTTCTGGTCTTGGTACTATTTCAAAAGTCTCACTCTCTTCCAATACCTTTAATTCTTCAGTTACCGCAGTTTCCCAATCGCTTTTATCTTCTCTTTCTTGAATATCACTATATGTCACTGGTACATCTTCATGGTAAGTGCTAAGTAGAGCAAATAATGCTTCCTCATCCTTTTCATCAAAATCAAGTACATAATCATCTTGCCATTTTGGTTTTTCACTTTTCCTTTTTTCTCTTCCTCTTTCACAGCTCTTTTCTTCCTTCTCTAATTCTTTTTCTTGCATGTCATCTACTATTTCTTTTTCTTTAATTTCTTCTGTCTTATTTTGTGTCATTATCTTTTCTTGATTATCATTTTCAGGTCCAGGTTTGTCTTCTGTCTCTTCCAAAGTGTCATAGTACGGTATATTTACTGTCTGGTCCGATTTTACTGAATTTTCATTAAAAACTACATTTCTTGCGGTCACTGCTATGCGTTTTTCTTCATCAAATAGCTTATATCCTCCTATGTTGTACCCGATCATACGCATCTTCTTACCTTTGTCATCAAGTTTCTTTCTCAGTTCTTTTGGTATATGATTATAAGCAGTACATCCAAATACTCTTAAATTTGACACATCAGGCTTCCGTCCTTCCCATAGCTCACTAGGGGTTTTCTCTCTTCCTGTAACTGGACTTCTATTTGTTACATATGTTGAGAATAAAACGGCTTCTCCCCAAAATTCCTTGTTCATACCAGAGTCTATTAATATTGTTCTTGCTTTGTCCATAAGTACATGATTCATTTTCTCAGCCAATCCGTTCATTTCTGGATTGTACGGTACTGTGTGCTGCATAATGATTCCATTCTGGTTACAAAATTCCCTAAACTCATCTGACATATATTCCCTCCCATTATCAATCCTCAGTTTTAACAAATTCAAATTAAAATGTTTTGTCGCTATATTATAGTAAGTCTGAAACTTTCTGAAAACATCTGATTTATTTTTAATTAGGTACACCATTGTAAAATGAGTGTAATCATCGATGAATGTTACAAAATATCGGTTGCCATCCCAAGTGACAGGTGAAATTGGTCCACAGACATCAGAATGCACTAATTCTAGAGGTTTTGTAGCTCTAGTACCTACTTTATTAAATGGTTGTCTACGACTCTTACCTAACACACATGGTTCACACAAACTGTCATTAACAATCTTGTTTTTCCAATTATCTAACCCGTCTACCATGTTTTTACGCACTAGTAAATTTAAATTTTGTGAACCCAAATGAGCAAATCGTTTGTGTAACAATTCTGTGTCTATTTTATTCACTAACTGACAAGAGCTGATATTATTTTGACATATGACTGTATAAATTGTGCCTGATTTATTTCCAATCATTATCATGTAATTATGTTTATATACACGTACCTTTCCTCTGAAAAATTCAACTCTCAATCCAACCTTCTCCATCTTAGATACAGACAATAAATTTTTTCTTAAATCTGGAATATAATAAACATTTTTTATGTACAATTTATTTTCTCTATTTCCAACTTTAAAATTAACTTCCATATTCCCTACACCAATTGCTTTTAAAATCACACCTTTCTTTGCTGCTGCAATGTTGGCGGGTTCCCTTAATTCAATGTAATCGGTAAAATAATCTTTAGAGTTAATTAAATGATCTGAGCAGCCCGAGTCTACACAAAATTCAATGTCTTGTCCACTTACATTTCCACAAAAGAAAGCCGTTCCATCTTCCTCTGCATAGTTCGTATTGGGTTGTCCTCTACCTTGGCTCCATCCTCTTCCTCTGTTAAATCCTCCTCGTCCACGTCCTTGTCCAAATCCAGGTCCACGACTCCATCCTGTATGTCCTCGTCCTTGATTCCATGTACCTTGTCCTCGTCCTTGGTTCCATGTTCCTTGCCCTCGTCCTGGGTTCCACGTTCCTTGTCCTCGTCCTTGGTTCCACGTTTCTTGTCCTCGTCCTTGGTTCCACGTTCCTTGTCTACATTGAAAATTTTTATGTCCCGGCTTCCCGCAGGAGTAACAATTGAATGCATTCGAATTAATTGGGTTTGTGTTAAATTCTCCAAACTTCTTCTTCTTCTCTTCTTCAGCTAATAGTCTGTCTTTTAATGTATTTAATTTTAGGTTACCTATGGTCTCTAAAGCTGTCACTACAGGTTCATATGACTTCGGCATGGATAGTAAAATATAGTTTATTTCTTCTTCTTCACTTAATTCTGATCCGGCCTCTTTTAATTGGGTACAAATTTCTTGAATTTTTGTCAAATGATCTTTCAAACATGTGGTTTCATTGTATTTCAATTGGCTCAATTGTCTCCTCAAAAATAATTTGCTTCTTACACCTTTTTCTTTGAAACAGTCTTCTAAGTTTTTAAACATTAGATATGCCGTGTCTTTTCTTACATATTCCAAGTGGCTGTCGGCCACGGCCGCAATCAAGATGGCTTGCGCCCGCGCCTCCATCTTTGATGCATCTTTATTTTCACTTTGAGAATAGTTTTCATTTACTATAGCTTCTAAACACAGATTTTCTTTCAGTACACTTTTAATTCTGAACGACCAATTGTTAAAACTTTCGCCATCAAACTGTACAATATTGTATTTGTTAAAAGTTTCTTTGTACGCCATTTTGCTTTCCTTTCTTCTTGTTGCTTTTCACTTTGCCGTACCGACGCTTTTTTATTTTCGCAGTTTCGCATACCCTGTGCCCATAACTAATGAGTTATTATGATGGGGCGCGGGCTTATCTTCATAATTAAACACTCACATTGGCCACAATACTTTATTTTATTATAAAACGTTAATAATATTACGGAGCTACATTTTACACACTTCAGAGGTTATGGCGGAAGGGGCCACAGATTAAGTATTATTATAGACTTTACAAAATGTCACAGAGTAAGTATTTCTAAAAGAGAGGGATATGTTTGCGTTGCATATTCCATCAGTATCGTATGCTGTATCGCTAACCTGTACAATACAATTTCAGGCCAAAATCAACATAAAAACGGAATTGAGCAGGACACAACATCTTTAAGAAGTAAAAATTCACGAGTTCATCAGGAATCGCGTGTGAGTGAGAAGTTATACAAATGTGATCACTGCACCTACGCTACTACAAAGAAAAATTATTTAAAAAAGCATGTATGGGTACATGCTACTGAAAGACCATTCAAGTGTTCCTATTGTGTTCGTTCCTTTTCTCATAAATCTCATTTGCTAAAACATGGAAAAATACACACTGGTGCAAAACGTTACAAATGTGGCTTCTGTAGTCACACTAGTAACCATAAACATAGTCTGATGATTCACGAAAGGATACATACTGGTGAAAAACCGTACAACTGTGCCCACTGCAGTTATACATGTAACTATAAATCAGAATTAAAATTTCACGAAATGACGCATACTGGTGAAAATGAAAATCCCCACAAATGTGCGTACTGCAGTTACGCTTGTTACGCTAAGAATGCTTTAAAGATTCACGAAAGAAAACATACAGGCGAGAAACCGTACAAGTGTTCCTACTGTAGTTATACCTGTACTCAACAAAGTAATATACGTGCTCATGAAAAAATACATACTGGTGACAAACCATACAATTGTGGCTACTGCAGTTTCACTTTTAGACATAAACATCATTTAATAAGGCATGAATTAATACATACTGGCAAGAAGCCGTTTAAATGTGGCTACTGCAGTTACACTTGTCGGCAAAGCACTGATTTAAAAAGTCACGAAACGATACATACTGGTGAAAAACCTTACGAATGTGAACACTGCAGATACACTAGTAGCCGAAAACATGATTTAAAAGTTCATGAAAGAATACATACTCGTGAAAAACCGTAGTTATAAATGTTGCTACTGGAATTATAGTTTTATGTATAACAGTGTAGTGCAGTACATCATGTAAAGGTTCATCGTCCTGGGGAAATCCCATGGAATTATAAGAAGTAAGGAAGCGTTTTCATCGGTCTCAATCTGCCCCAAAATATTGGTGCCTAGAGGTGGATCTATGTTCAGTGTTGCCCTAATGTCTTGTGAAACGTTTTGAAGTTCACAAACTAAAATAATGTCATTTACACCCGTGTATAAAGTATAAGTACAACTTTATTTGGCCGTATTTTATTGCTATTACATTTTTATATAAAAACTACACATGCGTTTAATTAGTGCCTTAATAAGGTACACATCATCCTAGGAGTTCGTTGTAAAGTATATGGCTTAGACAAAATTGACTCAGTCATCCCGAGTAACTAAAACAATTGTGGACAAATACTACAAGACATTTTACGGTTGGCGAACAAGATGCTACACAAAATAAATCGTACTATGCAAACCGCAATAACACGTGATTTGTAAAGCGAAACATCTGGGCATAGTCCAATCATATTCTTTTTGATAAATTAATCTGAATCTGTGCTGTGCAAGGCGGCCGTTTAGAGAATATGGCAGCTTACTTTCGACAACTCTTAACTCTAATATGGAATATATCTATCATATAGCGTTTCTATCGACCTGTTTTAGCGACGATTCATCGCCATGAATGTCTGGTTTTTAGCTGATTCTTTTATCTGCGTCCCTCATCCCTCTTGCATCAATAGTTGACTGAAATCCAAAATGTTGCTCAAAAACTCGTTTTTTGCATAAATATAAAATCACCACATTTATTTCGTGTACCTATATGAAGAGGATGCGTGCCACATGCATTTTTTTTCTTAAAATCGTGCCAAGTAGTTGCTAAAATAATATTAAATCAAGCTCAATAGGTTATCCATAATATATTTGCTAGACGTCATGAAAAACATAGGTAAAACCGAAAAATAACAATAAAATGAAATAGCCTCATATCAGATATGGCTTAAAAATACTCTCAGATCATACCCTCAGGACAAAGTAATACGAAATAATACGCATGTCAACAACTAGGCCAGGTTAGTTTTGTCCTCATATTTAACGGTCGGTCTTTTAGTTCAGGATTAGCAAAAAAATATTCGTGTTGGGTGTAATTTATCGTTTGCAACATGGGAAGCAAGCAACCCATCAATAAATCGATATAAATTGTCTATTTTATTCTTATCAGTTTATTTTTACAGTTCCGTACATCAATAGGAAAAAACGGAACCCTATCAGGAGTTATAAGATGACTTTGTTGTCCGTCCGTCCGTCTGCCTGTCAAGAAGACCCTTTATCTAGCAACCCAATAATCCATGGAGATCGTGGTCGCCAATTATTGGGGCGCTGATGATTCTGGCCAAGGCGCTTCGCCGGCCACTATCGCGGCACGCTCGCTCGGCTCGCGCGCTGTTAGGTCGCAGTTCTACCTTAGATCTAAGGAGTCTGTATAAACATAACAACTGCCAAGCGCCAGGAATAATTAATAATGTGTATGGTATGTACTCTTAACCAGAGCTATGTTGTCGCTCCATTAATTTCAAACTTACCAAAAACTTGGCAGGTTATATTCAATGTCACGATGATCCGACCAACGATACCTACTCGTGTCATCGTCGAACAAACATACATACTATTGTCCAAGTAGACTGGGAGATAATATATTAACCCAACGCATGCCATGTTTAGCTGAAAACCTCACAAATAACACTTTCGCAACCAGGCAAAATTTCGAACAATACCCCAGAAACCGTACGTTATTAAGCGTGAGCGATTGGCATGTTGGCTACGCACACTGAGGTAGCGAAGATGCAATGCTTGCCCGCCTGTCGGGTACTTTGCCGTCGCGTGTAGGTTTATAGCTCTTGCCCGACTACCGGGTACGCCGGCATCTGAGTAAAGTTTACGAGTGCCCGAGTGTCGGGTACGCGGTGTCGAAAGTGATAAGGTAATACGAATAAGTAAATAAAACAAAAAATGCCTTACATATAACGTATATTTTGATCGCCCACACATTCGTCCTAAATACAGCAGTAACACCACTTAAAACGGAAACGTCAGATATTCGCAATCTACAAAGGAATGAAAACAGGCACACATTTTTTTGCCTGAACGTTTGCCCAATGGGGGTACTTTACGTAGTTGGCAAATATCTACCGCCCTCTAGCGCCCTACACACGAGTTACTCCAAAGTGGTTATTTGAATATTTTTTACATTAACGAAAAAGCTTACCATCTTTCTTTTGACCATTTGTGATATCCAAAAACCATACACACCATAGGCACTGGTCCCACCAAGCGCGAGCAAGCGATGAACTATCGATGTTGTCGCCCAAGAAACGAACAAAAGATAAGCGCCCCGGTGTAAATAAAAGATAAAGGTATATGTTTATTTTTCATCGCTAGCTGTTCACGCTGCCGTACTTTTTCTTAGAGAATCCGAAGCAAAATCGCTACTCGCTGATCGCCGTTGGTGGGACCAGAGCCATACTGGTACAAGTTAACAAGTATAAACCTTAATTAAAATCTTGTATGTCACTTTGACGTATACAAAAAGTGTTTGACGTTTGCTATTTCCAAGTTTTCTTGGTGTGATAATGGTTTATTTTCTATACTTTTTCCTAAGGACCTGGCGTCCGCTTGGTTACCTAATTCCAAGGTTTGACCCTAGTTTTTACAAAACAACTGCCATTTGACCTTCCAACACAAGAAACTAGGCCTTATTGGGATCAGGCTGGTTTCGTGACAATGTTTTCCTTCAAGCGATTGGTAAATTTACTACATAATAATTTCCTACATTCGGAAAATTCATTGGTACGAGCAGGGGTCTGAACCCCGACCTTCGAATTGAAAGTCGCACACAATGCCATCAACAACAAAGGCATAATAAAAAAATTAAATTGGACATTTCAATATTTCTTCAAAATAACACTATTTTTTATAAGTTTACACTGACATAAATCATTTATGTTCAATAAAAATTCAATGAATTTCTAGTACATATATTATTTTCCCACATTTTTCACTAACAAAAATAAGTCTTACAAATTAATTTCCTGCCAAAACTATTCAATTTGGTGGCTAGTTTATATCATAGACAATGTGCAGAAAAGACCCATACATCATACTTCTATTTGGAATTTAATTCCAAAAATGTTTTCAAGTAATACTTACGTCATTGAAAAATAAATAAAAAAATTGGTATTTCTTTTTATAACTGTATTCTAACATGGCTGCATGGTCATTATAGTTGAAATAAATGTAAAGCATAATAATAAGCAAACATAAGACAACTTTCATAGTATTAACGTTCTGCCAAAGAACTTGCATAATTTTTACAGTACACATGGTGCTGCTTTACTGCCCTAGGGCGATAATGAGCGATTTACGTGCCTGCGTCAAATATTCAAAGGGCCATATGCACTGTAAAACGTCGTACAATACACGTGCGAAGAGGCAATTTCCTGTTTTCGCCCTTGTATTGTAATGTACAGTCAAGTGTAAAAATATGGTGGTGCACATCTTACTCAAATATGTCCCATAGCACCTTATGCCGGTGTAATAAGAGCGTAGTACAATATTTATGAATCGATTATGTCGAACCATATTTTTGCACTTGACTGTACTATTGCTAACTCTGTTCTGGCGTATATTTGACATGGCTCGTGCTACGTACGAATAGTCATACATCTGACGTTCCCACAAATAAACACTTCCGGGATAATGTTCAAAGATATGAACGACGAAAAGATATCAAACAGAAATTTCTGGAACTCAGGCATATGTCGCCTTGTAAAGCGTAGGTCAGTGTCACCGTTCTACCTAATTCTAGACTATTCTAGAAGCCCTCTTGGTACGGTTTGGAGTCGAGGCGGGCCTGCAGAACCTCGAGCTGCCGTCGGGCTTCGCAGACTGGGAAGTTGTTCAGCTCGTAGTATTGTGGCGCGATTTTCAGGAGCCATTCCGCTGGAAAAATTTAAGATTTAGTTAGTATTTTGAGAACTAGGGTGGCTAGAGTCAAATGAATTATCAAACTTTGATGTGTTATTTTTAACGTCTAACTTCTATGAAATTATAACGTTTACTTTGGACTTCTGGTTGATACTCAAGATGGCAAGGGCGTCTCTGGAATAGTTTTTTGTCTGGTAAAAGTTGTTTGTGGTGACAATCAAGTTCTCTTCGAATGTAGACTTTGTCATATCGTCGTAAGTTCTTAATTTGAAATGAATTTGGTTGTCACTTAGGATGTTTTAGGATCAATACTGTAAATTCATGCATTTAAGGGTTAATGTGTAATATTTATGTGCAGTAAACTACCGAAGTGTGCAGCTAAAGAAGAAATAATCCTGAAACGCGTGTAACCGTCATTTAGTCCTTACCCGGCTGTCCCGGGATCTCGGCTCCCTGAGAAGCTATTTGTTACGTCTTATAGCTATAAACTTAACAAATAGCGAGCCGTATTAAACCTCAGTACAGATTTACACCAATCCGGTGTTTAAGCCATGAGTATTCCCACTCTTCCTTTATTTCTAAGAAATCTGGTCGTTCCCAGACCGTTCTGCTCAAAACAAATTATTACTTTATTAATTAGAAAACTCCCGTGAGTATCACACATATTAAAATTCTTATATCGGGTTACTCACGTCAATAAAGTCGAAAATAGCTCATGTTTCGGAACAGTGTCCCCTATTCACGAGTCATGCGTCTAGCCGCGGCGGCTGCTTTACGCACACATCATTATATAAATTCAAGAGTCAAGCTCTTGTCGGTGGAGCAATTGCCATGTATCTTTTTCTTGAGCCTTTCGTTTGACCGCCTGATACGACACGACGTTTATCTTTTCCTTAAGCTGATCCATGTATGGATCACACGCACACAGAAATTATTAATTAATAGGGATGACGACTAGGTTGAAAAAACTATTATTATAATTAGTCCGTCAGTTAGATTATCTAAAATTATTAGACACGTATTTTTTCCTTTTTCAATTTAACTAAAATTGACGAAGATAAAGAGCATCAAAGTTCCGGGGTGGGGGCTTGTGACGTCACTCCTAGGTAAGAATCGTACCTAGGAGTGACATTACGCGAAACTTGAACGCACTGTATTTTTGTCATTTTTGATTTGACGAACAAAAGAAAAAATACGTGTACAATATTTTTTTATAATCTAAAAGACGGACTAAATAGATTTTTTCAGTCGTCTAGCCCACAAAACAGAGAGACTAGTAGAAGTGACTTGCGACCGGAATATTAGGAAAACGGATGTCGCCAAACTCACACAGCCTCAAACTCGCACACCACAGTATCTACAATATAATTGGCCAAAATATCTTATTCAAAACTAAGCTTAACGTTTAAAGTAACATCGTTGAAATTATACTACTCATTTTACCACATACGACGTTTCAATTTTCACACTTAACGTGCAAAGGAAGAGGTGTCACCTGGCATCGAGTAGCTTAACTATTAGGTATCATCAAATAGTTCAGCAACACCCCAAAAGATGGCGCATCCTCCTTCTCCCTTCCACGTACGCAGTTTTAGCGGGAGTGACAGAGATAGGCATATTATTACACGTTTTGGATAATGGATGCAAAGGAAGAGGTGTCACCTGGCATCGAGTAGCTGAACTATTATCATCAAATAGTTCAGCAACACCACAAAAGATGGCGCATCCTCCTTCTCCCTTCCACGTACGCAGTTTTAACGGGAGTGACAGAGATAGGCATATTATTACACGTTTTGGATAATGGATAGCTTAGTGAAGTGCAAGATTCGATAATATATCGATAAAAAACTTAAATTATTAAATATTGTACTAGTACAGGTCTTTGATTCAAGAATTTAGGTTTTTTATATAAATTGTAAATGTTGTTATTTTTTAGGGTTCCAAACTAAATAATAATAAACTGAACCCATACTTACACAGGCTGTAACTACAATAATGATGATCCGTTTCAGGATTAAATTTGTATCGCATTATGTCCGTAGCTACCTAATTTTCTTCTATTTTTAACCGACTACAGTAAAGTGTAGGTATGTGTATATGTATGTACATATATATACACACATACGGGTCAAACTGAGAACCTCCTTTTATTGAAGTTTACATATGTTTGTTCCCGATTATTTCAGGTTTGCTAGACCGATTTTAAAGCGGTTTTCAAAAAGGTACTAGGAGAAGGTTTTAGTACTTCAACCGACTTAAAAAAGGAGGTTCTAAGTTTGAACCGTATTTGTATAAATACGTATGTACTATGTATGTTTGTTCCCGATTATCTCGCGTTTGGCTAAACCGATTTTATGCGGTTCTGAGAAAGGTATTTGTTACATTTAGTAGTAAGATTACGTACTTTTACCGACTTCAAAAAAAGGGTCATTGATCCACATGTATGTATGTGTGTCCACGATTATTTCACGTTTAGCTGAATCGATTTTAATGCAGGTTTTAGAAAGGTATTTGTTACATTTATTAACGTTTTCTGTCTGTTACTTGCTTGTATTTCGAAAATCATTTAAATACTTTTTTTTTATCACTTCAATACTTATAATCTACATTATATTTCCTTCATTTTTGTTATATGCCTACACTTGTGCAAAGTTTCAGAAATACGCAATTTTTTTTTCTGTAATGCCTAATTTTTCTGCGCTAAATAAGTAGGTTAAGAAAGCAAATGCAAATAATAGGAATCAGTTTAATTATTAAAAGAAATCACATTACTTTATAGTAATGTGATTTCTTTTAATTTATTATCATTCAGTCTTCTTAGAACATGCACTTTTTTAACTTATGAAGTTAATAATCTAAATAAAAACCCTTTATTGCCCCTGAAATAAAACATATTTGTTTAGCAATTGCCGTTTCGACATTTTCAGTTTTAATTTTAATAAATGATGGATTCTATTTCTAACATTCAGGTAGCGCTCTACGACAGCTTTGATTAGATGATGGAAACTCGCCCAATTGATGATTTGCAATGGCGTCAAACACGTTTGACGCAACTTTATCGACATTTCATTTAAAAAATATATTAATTCAAAACCCGATTACAATAAATAATGATGTTAGAGAATACATTATTTTTCAATCATAAAAAGGACATATCGATATCAATAAAAAAATATTTTTCCTCGCACTAGGCCGAGTAGCACGTGGTAGCCCGCTATCGTTGCGATATTCTAGAAAGTTCTCTAGTTATATGCTTCGTAAAAAACGACCTTATCTTTTGTACATAAAGTTGTTTTTATTTTGAGCAGATGTT
Source organism: Lathronympha strigana (assembly GCA_949128165.1). Lineage (NCBI taxonomy): Eukaryota > Metazoa > Arthropoda > Insecta > Lepidoptera > Tortricidae > Lathronympha > Lathronympha strigana. The sequence goes on along the minus strand of OX421925.1, from coordinate 4,207,425 downwards.
TTTTTTTTGCGGAGGACGACATTATTTGAGAAAATATTAAAATATACACAAAATAAGACTTAACGGTGGTATGAAATACCTCCATGGGATATATTTTGCTTGCGGCTGTCGTTTCCACAGTGTAAAACCGCACAATAAGGCATCTTTGCATTTTATTTTGACTTTTGTATAAACCGCGATCTTACTTGGGCGCTCGTGACTAACTGAGTACTATCTGTGCTGCGAGCGTGCGGCTATCCGCGCACTATTGCCACACGCGCCGCGCTTACGTTACGCTTCTATTAGTCTCTCTGTTTTGTGGTCTAGCCTATACTCACGTTTGATGTCAGTGACTGTGCGTATGTAGTTCTTGGTGGTGAGTACGAATTCGTTGTATATGACCCAGTCGGGCTTGTGGTCGAGGCAGGTGGACGGGTGAAGCTGCACTATCTGGTTGTCCTTCACTGTCAGGTAGTGCCCTGTGCGCTCTAAATGCGCCACCTGCAATTATATAACAGTTTTAGTAGCATACATTGAAATCCCGCGATCTCTAATAACACTCAAGGAGGCATTTAGCAACCTAAAACCGATGCTTGGTTTCGTTGAGGAGCTGGGGTGGTTGGAATAGGGCTACCTCGTTAACACGCAAAAAAGGCACAATGGATGTCGAGTTCCGGAAAAAGCCCAGAGAAACTAACTAACTAACTAACTAACTAATCCCGAGATGAGAATCAAATCAAAATATCTAGTTGATTAATAGATTTGTTCCAACAAAAAGTTTAAGCCCCATCTCCTTTTTTACTGATAATGAAACGCGTTTTTCTCGATTTTGGATCTGGTATAAAATGATAACGGTAGAAATTATTAAAAAAAAACCACAATATACAGGGTGTAATCTTTTACGTGATACAAAATTATATATTCTGATTCTACTCATGATTGCTAACAACTTTTTATATGGGACGGGATTTCTATTACACGCGACGCCAAAGTACCCGCCAGGCGGGCAAGCATTGCATCTTCGCTACGTCCGCCGCTTGCCCGCCTAGCGGGTTCGCGGCGTGCGGCATTGAGTTGCACGTCGTTGCCCGCCTAGCGAGTACTGTCGGTTTCTGGGGTATTGTTCGAAATTTTGCCTGGTTGCGAAAGTGTTAAATCATCATACAATGGTAACCCTTCTTCCCATGTAATATGTTCCGAAGTGTAAAGATATTATAGACGAGACTGTACTATTAATGTATGTAATGTTAAGTTACCTGCATGAAGAATCCGTTGACGAGCGCTTTCCTAATGTTTATGTAGTAGTCTTTGCTTGTGAATTCTGTGCTCGTCCTCTTCAAGTTAAACCTGAAATACAATGATACAATATTTAAAACTCATCGAACATCGATACGATGGTTTTATTATCTTTTTTTTTATGGGAAACAACACGTTTTTAAAAGTAGATTTTTGTTGAATGTATTTTAAGGCATAAATAATACCATAGACTAATAGTAGTACAGAAGCTTCTTTCCTACATTTGCCGTTTAGCTTGTCAACCATGCGAATGTCAAGATGTCATTCACATTAGGGTTGTCACCATGTTGTCAGGTGCGTGTGGTGGTACAGTCAACAACACAGCTGTGAATACACGACCTTAATTCTCTGGCAATGAAGTTCTGTATGACATATTTTGGCACTTTGGCTGTATTCACAGCTGTGTCGTTGACTGTACAACATTTGTATAAACCTATAAATACGAACAAAATATGTATCCGAACATAATTTGTATTATAAGAACACGTTTTTATGAATTATTTATTTATTGGTATTCATTTGCCTAAGTATATATAACAAGCTACAACTCAGCTAAATTTTCCCGAAAGATTACAGTATAGGGTTCTTCAACAAGATTTTAATTTTACGCGCATGTGACCCCCCCCTGGAGTTGCAGGCGTCTATAGGCTACGGTGACCGCTTTCCACCGGGCAGGCCGTATGTTTGTTTGCCCCAGTCAAGGAACAAAAAAAAATTGACACACTACTGCTACTACTATTTTAATTTTTTTTTCAATTTTTCTTTTTCTTATCTGTTGTAATTATTTTTGTGTTATCGTTTTTGAGTGTAACTTCTGTTGCAGCATTGTGTGTTATCTGTCGTGGCATCACCATTTGGGCCCTACGGAAGACCAGCGCCTGTTTATTGGCTGGCAATATGCAGAGTTGGGTCCATTTTGTGATGCACACACATTCTAATCCTTGTTTGTCTTTTTCTTGTCACAAATAATGTTTTTCATTCATTCATTCATACTATGCAATCTGTGGTCGAAGTGAAAGTGATCTAGCATACCTATCCATGATTCTGGAGAGCTGTTGCCGCACGTTGTCGCCAGACTTGAGCGAGCGGTAGTTGATGAAATTATCGTAGCACCAGTGTGGGTCTTCCATATCTGAAAACATACAAAAAATTGTTGTAAACATATTATCTGACTATTTTTACTGTTTTATTTCATTTTATTCTTAAGTGTATATTAGTTTTTCGTGTATTTTTCTGTAAACTTTTAACAATTATATGGGTGTACCTACAATGCCTGAAATAAAAACTATTAATTTTTTATTTTATTTTATACAAGGATAGTGATTTTCGAAATATGTTGACTCCTTATTACTTCATGTAGGGTAAATCGGCAGTAACTGCCCAACTTAAAAAAAAGGAATTTTATTTACTTATAAATATAATTCTTTTTTGTATGGGGAGATTGGGGGGGAAATATAGGTGGGCGGCCAGTATTTTAAAACTGATTTCTGTTAGGAGGTGAACAGAGTTCATAATTAATATAAGAGGGCTAGTTAGGCCATTTTTTCAAAGTTGTCCCCCCCATGTTAAAAAAAAGTAAGGGTTACTTTTTTTTAACATGGGTATTTTTTATGTGATTTCTACTCAGAATCGCGAGCTATATTTAATATTTGTTCTGTATTATGATACTTACTCTGTTTGAAGGCGTGGTAGACGTTCAGTAACGTCAGGTGGTCGCCGTCGATGTGTGCGAAGCGCATCTTCGCCTCGTCGGCGGCCTTCCGCGCCTCGTTCGGCCGCACGAAGCATTGGGGCACTGTAACGTACAATGTCAAGCATTCATTTAGGGGTATTTTGAAGGTCTCAAATCCTCATGAGTACCTAAGTACTTTTTTTAAATATATTTCCTCGTTTTAATTTAAATAGTTGTTCGGCTAGAACTGAACGTGATCTCGCGACTCCTATATTTGGCTCATATTTAAAGAAAGAAAAAACTAATTATCTCATCTGCTAAATTTTACGTCGGTGCGACTAACAATACGAGTTATCGTCTAACAAACATACACACAAATAATGAATTGTCCAAGTGGACTGGGAGAACCCACTTCGCTCACTCCTTTTGATAAGGCAAAGCTCTTAATTCAAAATTAATACATACTAACATTATAAATGGGAAAGTGTATGTGTCTGTTTTTTGTCCGTCTTTCCCAGCAAAACGGAGCGACGAATTGACGTGCTTTTTTAAGTGGAGATAATTGAAGGAATCGAGAATGACATAGGCTAGTTTTTGTCTCTTTTAACGCGAGCGAAGCCGCGGGCAAAAGCTAGTTTATGATAAATTAATTTAGTATGGGGTAGCGCATATAAAGATATTGCGCAGACGAAGTCGCGGGCACCAGCTAGTACCTATAAATATTGCAGATGGACAATCTGACTGAAAGAAACTTTATTTTGATTTATAACACAATAGATCTGCATTCAAATAATTTTTAATAATCGCCTGTCTGAACCGGGAAACGAACCCGCTAAACGTGGTAACAAAAACCCTGTAATTTGACTACCTACTGATTGAAACCCTCAATGTGGGGGCCTCATGCGGGCCTGCCTATAGAAACTTGCTATAGCTATAGCTGACTTGGGGCTCCTAAGCCTGATCACCAGACAGCATGGCTGCGATAGACGGTATATCAGCATCTATTATTTTATTTTATTTTTTATTTATTTCTTTGTTTAAGATTCATTGTGAATTTATAAATTATAATTTATTTATTTCAATTAAGACTATAATGTCAACGATTCCTGATCGTATTAAAAAGTAAAAGAAAACAAGATCGTAGTAAGTAAATACATTTAAGTAGGTACAGTCACGGACTTTAATTGATAGGCCACTTGCCAAGTTCATATTTTAGCCGTGTAATACAAATCGGGGTTACTCGTATATACTCGTATACTTTAACAAGGAATGACAAATCCTCGTATAATAAAAGAGCAAAATTATATTTCTATCTCTATCATTGTTTGTTTACAACGCGTCAAATGTCACTTACGTCAGAATCTTTTGACTTGTCATGTTGGCCTACTTGAGAGCCGGAACTACCAACCTGACAGCACAGCAGAATCACTTCCTACACCCGAAGATAACCAATGGCAGATCTTTAGGAATCGTAACCTAGCAGCAACTTCATTGTTATTGCGTAGCGATAGTAACGGCAAAATTATGATAGGTCTTTGATATCGGAGAATGCGTAGTACCCAGGCTACTAACTTGATCAAAGTGTGACGTTCATGAATGACATCTCACATCATAAACAACAATAATAAACTGCCGCCATTATAAGAATATTTAGAATTACTACGTCTCTTTTATATTTTGTTATGTTTTAGTTATTATTGAAATAATAAATAAATAAATCATAAACACAATGAACCGTATGATAAAAAATGCCATTGTTGAACATTTGTAAAAGTAGTTTATTAAGAAATTTAAATATCAGCGTTCAAACTTCTCCCATGGGGGAATTATATAATGCAAACCCATTGAAATGACTTTAGATTATTTCAACATCCACATCAGAACGTTCCGTATAACGCTAAGTAGATGTAAACTCGTCGACTTCAGTCCAGTATTTCTCTTCCTTGATATTCGGCTTCGCGAAAGTGGGGGGATAGTTCTTTTGATAATGATCACATTTCCTTCTTCGGCAAATCGTCTTACCCATAACGTGTTTCTATAATATTGTTTAACAACAAACTCTCCGTTAATAGCAGATCTCTCAACCTCTATATTGTCACGATTATTTGGCGATCTTGTTCGGACAAAGCGGTTGGCGTTATCGCATAAATACTGTGATTATCGAATTTATTATAATAAATACTGTAATAGTTTAATGCCGATTCACCAAAATGTAAAATTCCCTATTATCGTCTTTGACATTACTTTGACATCAATACAAAATTCGCCAGTCCACCGAGTTTTTATTTGAAAAAAGAGATATCCATGAAAGCTATTTGTCACGAAGATCATAGTCAATAAATGTTATTTTTTAAATCCAAGTCGCTTATGCCACGACGTTTTGCAATTATAGATTATAGGCTAATAACTAGATTCAAACTCGATAAGAATTTCATTAGCTAGTTTACGGCCGGTTCAGCGCCATCTAACGGGAGATTTGGAAACTCACCTTTTACTTTCAAGTTATATGGACGTGAACAAATAGCAATATATATCAAGCGCGACTTGACATATGGATTCGCGCCATTTAAAACGTGTCACACATTGACATATGTGACCCATGACTGGGTAAGATTGTTTAAATTCTTTGTTGGTATTGTTCTCAGGGTTGCTATGGCCACGTTTAAACAATGATCGCCATGGTTATTCATTGCGCAATTTGTATTAAGCTGCCAAATTACGGAGCTTCTAAGTGGCCTATCAATTAAAGTCCGTGACTGTACATATATCACTGTTGTATACAGGTAAAAATAAAACTAAATATCCAATACTTGGTAGAAAGAAAAAATGTATAAGTAATTTTTCTTCAACTCGTTAATATTGAAGTTCATTGCATGTGCTAACGTAGCTTAGTGCTCGTTATTTAACTTTTTGTTAAATATTGTTGCGTTACTATAGGTGAGATCCTATAATTGGCTCTCTGTTGCTACTATTATCACTATTAGCATTATCACAGCTGTTGGTTATCCATGTATAAAAAAAACTTGGGCAGTTGAGGGTCGAGAGGAAATTGCCATCACTGAGAGCTGCCTTGAGGTCCCCGAGGCTACTCACCGGACAGCATGGCTGTGATGGACAGGATCTCGTTGGAGCAGTTGTGATTGCAGCTCGCGATCAGCATCTTGGCCAGTTGAGGGTCGAGAGGGAACTCTGCCATCACGGCGCCGAGGTCCGTCAGGTTGCCGTCGTCATCTGAAAGGGGATGATTGGTGTGTTAAATAGATGCAAGACAATGTGAATTTTATTAGTGAAAAGGCGCTTTTAAGCATACGGCAAGCCCCCCGTTAAAACTAAGAACATCAAAGTCGCCCGTCCTTCACTTCCTTATGAAGTAAAGGAAGTGTCAAAAAGAGATGTATATGTGTTTGTTATTTCTCCGATTCCGTAGGTTGTCAAGTTTTGCTGATCTCTTTTGATGCAATTCGTCCAAGCAGCCAAATTAAATACGTCGTTGTAATTTGGTAGTCGGTATCAATGCATTACAACTTAAATTAGTCGCATATTTTGATAGTGAATTTTTCAAATGTCGTAAGAGCCACGTTATTAGGTTAGACTAACGACATTTCAGAAATCCACTGCCAATTTCAAGGTCGCTAGAAACTGTTGTCATTTGACAGTTGTTGTAGTACTTCCATGCTTTAGTTATTCTTCCGTGACCTTACCGGACAAAATATTCTGTCACTTTTTTTTGTCACCACGGCGACAGGTGCGACAATTGTCGGCATCATTATTACTGGTATTACAGGCGTCTATGGGCTACGGGAGCCGCTTACTTGTGTGCTGGCTGTATGCTTGTTTGCCGCCAACATGTTATTTATAAATAAAAACATCATTATTACCATTAAAAACTGATACTTTTGTGAAGGAGCTCTCGACATATGTCGCAAAAAACACGACATATGTAACGAAACTCCGACACAGGATCATTCTCATGTTACCTATTGCCGATTTGTTTTTAATTATCGAAATGGTGGCAAAAAAGCACACAGCCCGCGCGATGATGAGCGGTTCCTGTAGCCTTTAACGGCAGTAATTCAGTCATTTTAGGAATTTTCACACTTGTCAGCATGGTGAAGGGCCTGTTAGTGTGTTGACACCTGATGAGTACTGAACACACTGACAGCTGATCGAGTGCCGCCATATTGCCGAACAAATTGGCTCGGTCGCCTCGCGGGCGGCGGTCGTATGCGAATCCATCGTAACTCACGCCCGCAAATTACGGGACTATCATGTACTTTGATCCCCAATAAGTACCTCCTTCCCTAACCTCCCCTACATTAAAGCCCGTGAATTACGGTGCGTGGTCAAGAAGTGTTTAAATTTTCAACTGACGAGTGAGTAGCAAGAGTTAAATATATGGTCCATTTGTTTGACGCGGCAATTGCCTCGCGAGCCGTCAAAATGGTCTATGCCTACGGCTGCCATCTCGTACTTTGCTGAAACCGGACAAAAGTTAAAAACCCGGATATTTCATTAAAATCGCGGTCTCTCCCCGGACACTAAAGAAATCGATTAAGTTAAGGGGGTGGCAGAATAACAGCGTCTGTGGCCTGAACCTTTAAGGCCTAAGGGTCTGAAGGGCTTACGGCACAGACACAAGCTGAGCCATCTCCATTTCAGTTAGTTTGTGTTGTATATGTCAAGTGTATCCATGTATCTTTTGTAATGCAAACTTATTCAAAAAACGTCTTATTATTATTATGTCTTTCCCATCACGGAACAATGGTGTTCCGGACCTTTGGGAGGCGTACGCGGAGCCGAAGCCAACACGCAGAGGCCCTTTCGACAATTTAATGAAATGTAAGGGTTATTATTATTTTTAATTTAAAAATTTAGCTTTTGCTAGGGATTGACCTGAACCCAAAAATGTCACATCACAGTTTTAAAAATCCGTACTGGACGCTCCCCGGACGGGCCCCAAGGACAAATCCGGGGAAACCCGGACGGATGGCAGCCCTATGTATGACCATTGAAAAGGCTAAGTTCGTACAATTAATTTTTAAACTTACCCAGAGCGGCCAAATAGTTGAGGAGTTCCAGTGCCCTCATGAGCGTCTCGGGCGCCGGGGGGTCCATGAAGTCAAAATGCACCAAGTCGTCTATTCCCAGCTTTTTCAACTGCAAAACTACAGACCCTAAGTTCGATCTGCAACGGGCAATGCGGGTGGCATTAGTTCGCTGCAATATGCAAGGGTATGCCTGTTGCACAAATATTCATTAGCATCATGTATATTTTTTCTGATTATATCATCAATTTTTTACAAAATAATGGGGAATATTTTAACACTTTCGCAACCAGGCAAAATTTCCAACAATACGCCAGAAACCGACAGTACTCGCTAGTCGGGCCAGCGGCGGACGTAGCGAAGATGCAATGCTTGCCCGCCTGTCGGGTACTTTGGCCTCGCGTGTAGGTTTATAGCTCTTGCCCGACTACCGGGTACGCCGGCATCTGAGTAAAGTTTACGAGTGCCCGAGTGTCGGGTACTCAAAGTGTTAATCAATTCGCCGCTAGGGGCGCTAGTGAACTTCACTTTGACATGTCTTTTATTGACAGACCTACGCGTGAGTGGCGCCGTCTAGCGGACGATACGGTAGGCCCCTATTGGAACGAATGTTTGTGCAACTAGGGTTGATTGGCACTAAAAAGAATAGGAATAAGAGTGAATGTTAAGATTTAAAATACTTAGTGTTATGGAAATATGGTTATAATTTTGGACATGACTTTTTCTACTCTTTTTAGACGCAACATTCTTTCGAAATCGTCACTTGTTATGGTAGTTTTTAGAAGATAATCCTCAACATCATTTGTCATCCGCATTACATCTATTTTAATACGGGCGTTTTCAGATACCGGTTTCCTCAGTGTTTTCTATTACCTAAAAGTCAAAATATCTATCCCTGGCCAGCAATCTCTGTCAGTAGATTTATTTTGAAATATATATGAGTTCCGTTTTCTTTTCACTTCGAAAAGGGAGGCATATAAATTATAATAAAATGTACTGACAAGATATTGCTGACCAGGGTATAATAATGCATAAGAAGCCCTCGATAACCCAGTCTAAATTAATTAAAGAACCTTGAAAATTGGTATAAACGTTGTAGAGCGCCATAAGAATTTTTTGTCAGTAAATAATAAGGAGGCGAAAATTGGATTGCTGGGCGTTTTTATTTTTTGTTGTACAAAAACCATTTTTGAAAAATTTAAATTTTTTAAATTGTTTTCTATTCAGAATCGCGGGCTCTTTCAATCCTAGTAGGAGAAAAAAAGTGTTCCAAGATTTGTTTTCCATTTCGCCACCATCATTTCATTGATTTAGTATTGCGGTAGCGACAATGGAAAGTTTGAAATTTGTATGGAAAATTAGGACACTTTTTTTCTTTTTCTACTAGGATTGAAAGAGCTCGCGATTCTGAATAGAAAACAATAAAAAAAAACAAAAATGGTTTGTGTACAACAAAAAATAAAAACGCCCAGTTATATTTTACAAGATAATAATAGAAAACGCAGCGACCACTACAACCCTATTTAAGTATAGGCCAAACGATAAGAGCTGTCTTTCATCTAAATGTTGTAAACCTTTACAGAGGCGGAAGTATTTGCATACTTTTAAGATCTTTAGGTTACCTTATCTTATCCCCCCAACCTCAAGTTGTCTTAAAATCATACTTGTAGGACTCTAGAATTGAAGTAACCCTTCATACACAAGCTTACTGCTCTGAGCAATGTAAAGGGTTGACGACTAGGTTGAAAAACTATCATTCTAATTAGTCCGTCAGTTAGATTATCGAAAATGATGAGACGCGTATTTTTTTCTTTTTCAATTAAACTAAAATTTACGAAAATAATGAGAATTAAAGTTCCGGGGTGCGGGCTGGTGACGTCACTACTAGGTAAGAATTGTACCTAATAGTGACGTTACGCGAAACTTGAACGCACTGTATTTTCGTCATTTTTGATTTGACGAACAAAATACGTGTATTATATTTTTTTATAATGAAAGAGACGGACTAAATAGATTTTTTTTGTCGTCTAGACTATTATAACGAAATTCTGATAATGCAGTGACAATTATGGTCCACATCCACAACCCACAAACCTTATCCCACAGTAGACTTACAAACTAACTTAACAGCCCCCATTTCTACCACCCAGTCACCTCAAGATCTCCGGGTAGGTGTTATCTTGCATCTCGTTCTTGTAGGCCTTCTCTGTGTACAGTCGGAAGCATTTGCCAGGCCGCGTGCGACCGGCGCGACCAGCGCGCTGTTGGGCCGACGCCTGGAGAAAAAAGGTTATGAATTTAGTTGAATTTAGTGGTGACATCATTGGACCATGGCACCATAAGATCGTTGTAGTCCTACTAATACTAAATATAGAGGAAAAAATCGACAAGCGCGAGTCATTTATTACCTCAGGTACTTGAAAATACTGGTGGCACGTCAGTGTGAGGCAATTATACGGTTTTTGGATTTTCATCCGCACTTGTGCATCAAGCTTTTGCTTCTTGCCAAATTTCGTGATTGTAGGTCAACGGGAAGTACCCTATACATTTTGATTCCCATTGCAAATGTATGGGAAATGCGACATAAACGGCCATAGGAAGTTTGGTTTTCACACAGCTCTTTTACAAATACAAATACAAATCATTTATTCGTGGCAAATTTAAGATACAATTACATATAAGAGACAAATATACAAAAAATTACCACGAAATGGTCTCGCCTCAGCATAATGTCGACCCGAAAGTCAACGCTGTTCTTCCGGCCAGACCATTTAAGGGACCGTAGACCTGTGTATGTGGTATTAATTTCAACTTGCTACGTCTACGCGTTCTCGAGATATAGGGTCTTGACAGACAGACGGACAGACGGACAACAAAGTGATCCTATAAGGGTTCCTTTTTTCCTTTTGAGGTACGGAACCCTAAAAATTTACTTAAGCGGAAATTGGTGGTGTTCAGAAGCGCAAAATTTGGGAGTTCCCTTAGTTTCTTCATCATCATCGGATCAGAACCAAAGCCAATAAGACACCCTTGAAGGGACGTATCTATTTCCGGTCAAAAAGTATTCTCAATAGACTTGTTAAAATTCTCATAGCGGGTTACTCACGTCAATAAAGTCGAAAATAGCTCGACATGTTTCGGAACAGTCCGTGTTCCTTTTTCATGAGTCATGCGTCTAGACGCGGCGACTGCTCTACGCACACTGACGACTCGACTTTATTGACGTGAGTAACCCGCTATGAGAATTTTAATATGTCTGATACTCACGGGGGTTTTCTAATAGACTTATTCCTAGCAAATGTACAAAAAATTATAATCAATGAGTATTTTATTTTATGCGAGTGGAAAGTTTGATTGTGATTAAAATAATTGAATTACCGCGCCTAATGAATGTTCGATAAGATAACATTTCTTGTGAATTAGTTACTAGTAGTAGTAAGACAATCATGTTTCCTTAGAAAGAAAGTGTAAAAACCGCTGGCCTCGGGCGAGACAGGAACTCGTAAGTCGTAAATGTGGGACACACACACACGCACACTGGCTGGTAGAGCGATGAGGGTGTATCCCACAGTGGCGTGTTCGAGTCTCGCCTGAGGCTAGCGGTTTTTCCACTTAAAAAACAGTCATATTTTCTTACCTTACTAATAGGAGACACCAAAAGCGACTCCACTCTAATGCGAGGGTTATACACTTTCTGCTTAGCGAACCCTGGATCAATCACGAACACCACTCCGTCAATGGTCAGCGAGGTCTCAGCAATATTAGTCGACACTACCACCTTCCGTCCTATGGCCCCATTCGACCTGTTCGGAGGTGCTGGCTCAAAGATTCTCTGTTGCAGATTCGGTGGCAATGTTGAATATAACGGTATACACTTCAGTTCACCGGCATCAGGCCCTAAATTGTCTATTTCTCTTTTTATCCGCTTGCAAGCATCTTCGATTTCTTCCTGGCCAGTTAAGAATAAAAGAATATCACCAGCAATCTCTTCGCATATATGAATTTGGACTACAGTGCGGATTGCAGCCTCTAAATAGTCTCGTTCTGGTTGCGGAGTGTAGAAGATCTCTACAGGGTGTGTACGACCTGGTACGTTCATGAGCGGAGCGTTGTCGAAGTATTGCTGGAACTTACCAGCGTCTAATGTCGCAGACATAATAACTAGCTTCAAATCCTGACGTTGCTTGATAACCTCTTTCAGCACACCCATCAATATATCTGTTGCGAGCGTCCTCTCGTGAGCTTCGTCAAGTAAGATGACTCTGTATTGGTCTAACATGGGGTCTGACATAGCTTCACGCAGCAACATACCGTCAGTCATGTATTTGAGTAGCGTATGTGGTCCAGAGCAGTCTTCGAAACGGATGCTGTAACCGACCTGCTGTCCGAGGACCACATCCATTTCTTCAGCGACTCGCTGAGCCACAGACATAGCGGCTACTCTTCTCGGCTGTGTGCAAGCGACTCCTTTAGATTTTCCAGCGGTGACGGCAGCAAACTCAACGCTCCACTGTGGTATTTGGGTGGTCTTCCCGGAGCCTGTCTCACCGACCAGGACAACACACTGGTGAGTGTTGAGGAGTCTCATGAAGTCGTTCTTGTACTCCCAGACGGGGAGGCCGAGGCGGCGGCGGAGGAGCTCGTGGTAGCGCTGCGAATGAGGGACACCTGCAAAGAAAGTGTTTTGTTTAGAAATAGAGCTTAGATCGTGTGTACTCTTGTGCCCCTCAGTCCAAAAGGAGCGCTAGTGTCTCGGTCAATCGGTCTAAGGAACTAGTGTAACTGTTCAGTGTGAATTTTGACATTTACGAATTTTTTACATATCTTACAATGCATATTTGATTTTCCTTCATATTTTTAAGGCCTATGTCGCTCTGAACTTAGGGCTGCCATCTCGGACAATGCCGAAACCGGGCAAAAAGTTAAAAATCCCGGACGTTTTATTGAAATCGCGTTCTCGCCCCAGACACTAAGGAAATATTATTTCGCTAGGTATTAACTTGAATCCAAAAATGACCGGATTTACTCCGAATAGTTTTAAAACCGGCCCGGACGCTCCCCTGACGGGCTCCAAACTAGGATAAATCCGAGCGGATGGCAGCCCTATCTGAACTGAACTAAAATCGCCGTCAATAGAACGAACTTTTTAACGATGTAAACAAAAGGCATCATATGTTTTGTCACTGTTTCTCCTTGTATTTTCTCACTACTTCATCATATTGTCGTAACATAAGATAAATAACTTCATCTTGGAGATTATATTAATAACTTGAAATTATTTAAAAGTTAGGTTATTACGAATATTACGATTTACGATCAATATGGCGGCAACTTTATTCCCTTTGGTCTGTGGTGGGATTTCATTCCTTTCAGTTCATCGTTCCTGACCGACTCAAGCGTGTTAGTTGTTTTCTCGAATTAGATGCTATTTCTTTAACCCTTTGACCGCTTTCATATTTGAATGAAGTGCTCAGTCAGACGCCAAGCACGTTACGATAACCAAAAATGTAGAATCTCGTAGTGCTGTGCAAAACGATCCTAAATAGATTTTATTCATGATCGAAGTACACCTTAACTGAGAAAACTTTAGGCGTTGCTGGTGTCGAGGGTACGACAGCACACGACGTCTTTAGGCGTTCTTGGTGGTCAACACAATCAGAAATGAATTACAAAATTATGAAACAAGGGATAATACACAGAAAAATCATGGTGAAATACCTAGTAATTGAACAACAAGGTATTTCTTAACATTGCACAATTAAAATGCCTTAAGAAAGGCACAAATCAGTGGTATTCTGAAGCCATCTACATACAAGATAAGAGGTGTGTTTTGACTGTAAGTCTAGCAATTTTTAGGGTTCCGTACCCAAAGGGTAAAAAACGGAACCCTTTTACTAAGACTGCTGTCCTTCTGTCTGTCTGTCACCAGGCTGTATCTCATGAACCGTGATAGTTACATAGTTGAAATTTTCACAGATGATTTCTTAATAACAAAAAAAAACAATAATATAAATATTTAAGGGCCTCCCACACAACAAAGTTGACTTTTTTGCCGTTTTTTCGGCTCGCCGGTTATTTTTCCTAGACATGTAGAATCCCCTACAAAAAAAAATAGGCATACAAGATCCCATATACAATTTTTAAAAATAAAAGCTAATAACTGAAATCCCCTGAATTGCATGAATACCTCAAAATATAATGTTAAAGTGTGCATATAGTTACTGGCAATAGTATCTTATCTTAAGAAAAGAAGGCAGCAGATATATCTGACAGTCTTATTCGTATGCAAGAATATTGCTGATGAGTGTACCTACAATGCTATCAATGTGGTTGCTTCCGACAACACAGCCTTCGTTGGAAGGGAAACAGCAAAGCAACATCTTACCATACAAATTATTCTGTACCACACTGACATACTTCTCACATTACATATGTATAAAAACAATCTGTAATGACAACACTAACACATAGAAAATGATAATCGTAGAGGAACAGAGTTCAAATAAATATAGGCAATTCAGTGGAAGTTGTGTTCAATGGACACCTCCGTACCAACTACATTACTTCTCAAAACTTCTTTTTGCAGTGTAAGAACTGTGGAGCAAGGCTTGTGTTTTTTTACTTGTAATGTTTTTGATGGGATTCTTATAGTCAGTTTTCCATTCATTTAGTAGTGGGTGTAGGGAGAGTTGCACTTTTTGATGATGATCAACAATTTTTTCCAGATTTTCCTAGGTGACAATATACATTTTAGCCTACTAGATGAATTTTCATGTTGACTGTAGTAATTGGACTAAATTCAAATAATGTATAATGTTGATACTGATAAATTTCTTCTGTACAATTCAGTTATATTTCCTTTCCAGATACCAAATCATGTAATGTTTGTAAAGTTGAAATGAAAAGCTTAGTCATTAGTAGTGATATGATTTACATTTAAATTATTCACTAGCAGTGGTAAATGTTTTCCCCCTCAATCCAATGTTTACAGATCTATTCCAGCTGGCTTAAACACAGTAACCATACCTGTAAGGGGGTTGACTCCAGGTGTGCTGGTGGCCGTCGGCGGCATGGCAGAACCGAGTGTAGCTGCACTGTCGGAGCTCTCACCCTTTTCACCTTTAGCAGCCGCTGCTGCTGCCTTTTCCTCTCTGCAATTTTCAGATTCCATTGTTGTTTACTAATGTAATCTTATTATATTATAAATATTGTGATTCAGGAAGGAACTGCTGCCAGAATTCTTAGATGAATATAACAAACAGAATTTTTAAATATTTAATATATTTTTATTAACTTCTGTCAATTTTTAAGCCATTTATCTGGTTAAATTTATATAAATTATTGCTGCACAGAAACTTTTAACTCTCTTGGAAATGTCACAAATGAAACTGCAGCCTGTTTCACCATACTAACAATGTGACAATTCTCACAATATTTCTATGTAAGATGCAGTCAACATTGTCAGCATGGCGAAACAAGCGACTGGCCACATGGCAGCACTTAATAAAACTGAAATAATTTATCCACATAGTTTCTAATTCAAAGAAAGGAATATGCATTCTCTAATTAATCATGCTGCATTTGTGACAGTTTATAGTAAAAGATACCACTTGGTCCGTCATCGACAAAGCGCTAGCGCCATTATGATTCATTTAGAAAAGAACTCTATCAACAATCAACAAGGTGGTACCTTTTACTAAAGGCTACCACATTTTAAGCAGAGTATGTGTATTATAAATTTTACAGTCAATAATGTAGGTACTAGAATATCCCACAAGCTCCAATATTGATATGAGCGTCACGGCGTAAAGGACTTTAGTCATAAATTAAAGAAAAAATGACAAACAGGACCGCAATGTAGTTGTTTTATATTTTGACAAGAGGAACTGAACTCTTTAGGTCTTTATAATAATACGGCAAATCATCAGAATACTATTTACGTATAGATACTTACTGTATGATTCTGAAAAACTAACCGGTGAAGAAGTCAAGCTATCAATATAATGACACGCTGCCAAAACAAAACCAAGGGTTCTAACACTTATTGTTACATTCAACATAAGTAGACTCGGAAAATAAAAGCAATCCGGTGTACAGAGCTTGCTTACATTGAGGACTACGCTTTTTCTTTTAAGATATGCGAAAAAACAAAGCGATAAATCGAGCATGGCCAAAAAATAAACGTGCTACTAACCTTTTCTTCTTGATAAACGGATCCATTACTTCGATTCGTCTTTTAGACATTCTAGACGATGCGCATTAAACGCGGGGTCTAAATTAAAACCAACCTTTATTTTACAACTCAATAATACCAAAGACCAACAAAATGGCGACACACACGAAACGAGGCGACAACGACTACTTTTCTTTTTTTTCTTTAATAGCCTTGTCTGTGGTTCAGTGCTGCAAGTATTAAAAACTAAAGCTTCTTCACACAGACAATTATGCGCAATATTTATCTCCTATCATACTCTTCCATACTACTAAGAGTGAGAAAGATAGCTGTCACTTTGCAATGAAATTGAATGAAAGTGTGCGGTACCCCGCACACTTAAGCCCCTCATTCACGGCAGTCCGCCGGCACTCCGGCATAGCTGGATGTAGCGGACACACGGTGTGCAAGTGGCCCAGCCTGCCAGTCCAACTCGCACTTATTCGTTGGAAGATGCGCAGCGCTGCGTTGTAGCGCATACATTGTACTCGAATTTTAAAAATCGCCGCCATCTCGTATGTCATTTTTAATAATGAGTAATTAATATTTTATACATTGCCGCATTTCTCAATTGATTATTACTGTAATTTAGTGCAATTCGGACTGCAAGGAGGTGGGCGGAGCTAGCAGGATGTTGCCGTACGGCACGCATCCGGCAACGACATTCACGGTACTTTATTACGTGCCGGAGGTGCCGGCGGACTGCCGTGAATGAGGGGCTTTAAGTATCATTACGCTTCTTTACACGCAGTTTATTCAGACTTTATAGTACAATATATAAATATTTGAATACAATTAAAGATTCTTAGGTACAGAAATACCACACACATATGAAATTATATTTTTTTTTTCTAGATTCGAAACTAGTCCAAAATAAAAGTATATAAACATTTATTCTCGAAATATATACAGTAAGTGTAAATAAATACAGCTGTCTCGGCCCCCAATACCAGTTCTTTCCATTTGGGGTCGAGACGCTAGGGCCTTGGGGTAGGGCTGCGCTGGAGCTCCACAAAGAAGTGAGCAAAAGATTGAGAGAGGCAACAGGTGACCCTCGCGCCGGCGGCTTTCTCGCACAAAGAATCTCTATTGCGATTCAGCGCGGGAATGCCGCTTGCGTGATGGGCACACTGCCGAGCGGTCCGGCTTTAAGTTTGTAGGTTTATCTATTTTTAAGGTTTAGATTAGACAATTACACTGTTTACTTTTAATTATTATTGGGTAACAAAAAAAAGAATAAACAAAATAAAACAGTAAGTGTAACTTACCTAACTACCTCTTGGTCCATGGGGTCCCAGCGCACGCAAATTTTTCGTAGAAATCGCGAAACGTCTGGTTGATGTTACTGGTGACCGAAGAGCTGGTGGCTTCCTCGCACAACGTATCAGCATTGCGATACAACGAGGAAATGCCGCCAGCATCCTAGGTACAATGCCTCAAGGACCTACTTTAGATTTAAGGTAGGTAGAGGTAGGTAGTTAGGTTGTCTAAAATAATATATATTCTTTTTCTGATAAAAACGAAACTGTTGCGTGGCATGGAACGTATAACAACAAAATGTCAGATGGAGCAGTCACTAAACTGCGTATTTCTATTATTTTGAGTGTATGCATATAAATATTTGTAACTTTGTGATGTAAATAATATCAGTAACAGTGATAGTTGAATAGATATGACAAATTTATATTAATGAGTGCATGACCTAGTGTACTTTAAAAATGGACTGTTTATATTGTAAGAGAAAACGAACGACAATTTCTACCACCGAATTAGTTAATAACTCATATTAATTAAATAAATCGAATACGACGTGTCTACAGATCGTCCCGTTTTATTAGAGGTATGCCATATAAAAAATAAATAAATTCTTTCGAGTTTAGTAATTGTGCTAAGTACTTAGAAACAAGATGGCGGACACACATTTCTTTGATTTGTTTATCTATTTATAGTCTAATTTTGGATCTTTATTACTTTTTGCGTGACATTTACGCCCGCTAAAATATGTTTTCATATACTGTTGAGCACAAAGGAATTTTCTTAAGTCACATGTCGGAGGTTATTCAACTTGTCAAAACTTGTATTTTTTGTTAAAAAAAGTTAGTTTGCTGTTGAATGAAAGAGTGATTACCACCACTTTTATCACCAATAAAGGAGCTACTGGCCCCTGTTATGGCATATACAGATTACATTTACATTTTTGGATGAAGTAAGTCATCATATTTATGTCACCAATACATTCATGCAAACCTGTGGTTATAAGGTACAACCTATAATAGAGACGGTTGCGTAGATCCCATTAATTTAGACCCCGCGTTTAAGTTGATTTTATCAATTAATCACAATAAATGATACACTATTGTTATGAAAGAGTGTTCATTTATAACCACTTTCCAACTCTCCATGCTGGGCTCAGGCCTCAGCACCTATTGAAGCACCTATATGATGTTATTGAAGAACAGCAGAAGTTATCTTAAAAAACATTTACTTTAGGTGATAAAAATCACGATGAAAGACTTAAAGTGTAATCCTGTTTGCCTAAGGAATTTATCTACTGTGGGTAGTGCAGAAATCCTAAATGATTTGCTTTTTCTAATGCAAACTGTTGCATGTGTGGCAATATACCTTAACACTGGCAAAAATTGTCCAACAACACAGGAGCTCTTCTTTAAAAAAAAACTGAACTTAACTGTTGCAGGTGTGATTATTACATGAATCATCACTACATAGTATAAAACAAAGTCACTTCCCCCTGTCTGTATGTATGTATGTATGTATGCTTAAATCTTTAAAACTACGCAATGGATTTAGATGCGTTTTTTTTGTTAGATAGTTTTTAATAAATAGAGTGATTCAAGAGGAAGGTTTACGTATATAATAATTACCTGTGCGAAGCTGGGCCCGGCCGCTAATGCAGATATAAAAAAATAATAATTGAAGAACCCATTGCTTAACTATGTTCTACTAAAGTTATAGTACTGTACTATAGTTGAATGGTAGTCTTTTTGATCTTTCTAATACTTCTGAAAATGCTGAGAAATCAATCAATCAACCAATCATATATTTATTTCTAAACACAGGTTGTACATAATAGGTCTTACAATTGTAATAGTGTATCACCATGTCTTGCCAGTAGGCATACAAATATTTATTACAGGATGGAGCATGCCTGCATGCTTTACATGCCATGCATACATTTTACATATATACAATCTATTGTCACGCAAAAAAGGCACAATGGATGTCGAGTTGCGGAAAAAAGCCCAGAGAAACTAACTAACCATACAATCTATTATTATCTTTAATTATAAATTAATCACTTACGCTAATATATATATTTTATTTTTATTTTATGGGAAGGTAACAAACGAGCAGACGAGCCGCCTGATGGGAAACGGTCATCGCCGCCCATGGACATAAGCAACATCGGAAGAGCCACTCATGCGTTGTTGATTTTTGAGCCTTTTAAAGCCCTGAACACTCGTTTCTTGAAGAACCCCATATCATATCGCAAAGGGAACACCTCAGGAGGTAGGTCGTTCCACATTTTACATGTAACATACACACATTACATTACGTTTACATTTTAATATTCCTGAATAATTATAAATCTACATCAGAAAGGTATTCCCCTAGTGAATAGTAAGCTTTCCCAGCTAAGAGTTTAAATAAACTATTTTTAAAATGTATAATATCTTCCAATGTGGATATATTTTTGGGCAGTTTATTATATACTTTAGATGCAATGCCGAAAAAACTTTTTGCAAGAAGAGTTGTTTTCCTTAAATTTGTATGAATTTTGTTACATCGTCGAGTACTATTAATGAAAGAAAATTGGTTGATATTGATTTTAACATACACCGCTATTTCATAAATGTAGAGACAAGGTAATGTTAAAATTTTCAGTCTAATGAAATGTGGCTGGCAGTTCTCTAGTCGTGGTAATCTGCATACAGAACGCAAACAGTCTTTTTGTGCCTTGAAGGCCATTTCCCGATCCGTAGAATTGCCCCAAAATATGACGCCGTATGTCAATGTTGAGGTAATATATCCATGGAAAGCGGTTAGTGCTGCCGACTGATTTACCTTTTTACTAAGGCTATATAGTGCATACGAATATTTATTAAGTTTTTTACATATATTGTCAATCTGATCTTTCCAGGTTAGCTTATTATCTAAAATTAGTCCAAAGCTAAAGCTTAAAAGCGAGGGAAGCGAGGGCGAGGGGGAGGGGAAAGCTTTTTATGTCTGATATTATTTCATGACTGCCTACAAATTGATAGTGTATTCTCAAGCTTTACGGTTTTGATTGAAGTAGCTGCCATCAAAGCCAGGCAAATGCATTTTCTACGGGATATTCTTGTGAAATGCACCTTAAAAACCTTTAAAACTTTTGCAAGTGGTAATTTTTTTGAAATACCCAAAAAACTGACAGAATTCGCCAGGCGGGCTACGACTTCTAACACAATGCAGCATGCCACGTGCCTGCTAGGCGGGCACTAGGTGCACGTTCAGTGATGTGCCAAGTAACTTTCGTATACATATACATGAATAAAATGAAATCTTTTTTATCACAATGCATCCAGTGGGATAGCAGAGAATGAATAAAATGACACAAAGCTAAATCAACAACATTTATTAATATTTATTGTGTAAGGTCGAAAAGTTAGTACAGTTGATTTTTTTATATACAGGTATTTTACTTAACCTAATGCAATTAAAAATTAAATTCTTATCAGTTGGTTACATTCAACCTTCCTGTTAGTGTCAACTGTCAGCCCTGTGGTGGCGAAGATGCAAAGTGTGCGAGCCAGGCGGGCGGGTTCTTTGGTGTGGCGTGTAGCGGGCTTAGCCGACATCTGAGTCAATATTATGAGTGCCCACCAAGCGGGTTCTTGGTTGCAAAATTAATAACCAGACCTTCAGCAACTCTATCTTTAGACTTTATAAGTCTGAGTATGTCAATTTCAAAGCCTTTATTTGCTGATACAATACAGTTACAACATATTACATTTTTTTTTTTTTTTTTTTTAAATTTAATCAGCGTGTCCTTTTGACACAAAGGCCTCCTCTGTTTCCTTCCATTTTATCCTGTCCCTTGCTAGCTTGAACCACAGTGGGCCAGCGACCCCTTTGAGGTCATCTGACCATCTCATTCTTGGTCTCCCGCTTCTTCTTTTTGCATTGTGCCGCGGTACCCATTCTGTCACTATATTTGTCCATTTCTCCTTGCTTTGCATCATATGGCCTGAGTATGTATTGCTTCTAAACCAAAATGAGTCACTATTCAACCTATTTTGGTTGCACCAAATGGTTAATTAACACCAGGGCAGCACTCTAATTACCCAGTGTTTCATTTGAGTCACAGCTGACTCATTTCATTTTAATTAAACTTAATCCTGCTTTATAGTTTTGCAAATATGTTACTATATTCTTAAGACACATTTAGGTATACCGATTTCCCTAGTGACTACAAAGCTGGAGGTCCCAAGTTCGAATTCTGGTAACGGCATTTATTTGTGTTTATCACAAAGGGTTTTGTTTATTTGTGTTCCTGAGTTAAGGAAGTTTTCTATGTAAGCATACATACAAGTATGAATTTATCTATTTAAGTATATACATACTATACATATTATATTATGCATATTGTCACTTAAATAAAATAGTACCCATAGTCCTTTGCCTAGTTTGGGGCTAGGTTGGCACAGAGATTCGTGTTATATCAAAAAGAACTATGATTAGCTAGCATTAACAATGTATTCCGAAACTATATAATGGTGTTTAAAAACAGCCACTATTTAAGTATTTTCTTTTGAAATTTTGTGTTGTTATTTTATGACATCTAGTAAAGTAAGTACTTTGCTTCGATTCTTTTGTGCTCTTTTCCTGTACGTTATTGGCCGATAATAATCAGGAAAACCATTAGGTACGTTGTACTGCAAATACTGTTCATTCGATTATGAATACAGAGATTTTAATATTTTGTATTGTCAATGTATTTGCGTTGTCGTGAGTTTGCGAGTTTTGCGTAGGTGTTGACACTTATCATTCATTTTGCTCTAAAAATAATTATAGCTTTTCTCTCAATCTTGCATAATATTCGTTAAATTGAATATGGTGCAATACATACTTATATGTGACATTTTCAAATGGTTTTAAATAAATTAGTGGCAGTTTTTTTTGTTGATACAAATCAACTTATTTAATTATATATTCTGATTTGTTATTAAAGTAGTAATACTACTATATATAAATTGAAATAGATGTCTTAAAGAAAAAGACCAACACCATCCGAGGCCAAGCCGAGAATCAAACTCGGGTCTTCAGCTTACGCGGCTAACGCCATAACCACTAGGCCACCTGGTCTCAACAAATGCTGGCTTAGTGACAGTTTTTCATTCATTCATTACATTTTTGCTAGTAAGCCATAGTTGAACGACGTTTATATAGGCCAATAGAAATAGACCTAAATGTTTTTACTTTTTTTCAGATGATAGTTCGCTGGCCGAACCCCCCATCGTGAAAATAGGACAGAACCATGGGACAACAAACTTCAAGGAAGAGTAAGTATACTCGTACCTGCCTTCTTTCTCCATTAGGGCCTCCGTTAGCTGACGCGGATTACCCGGAACGGACGCCCGTCTAATAAGAAATTGTGTGGACAGCGCTAAGTGAAGCAGCTAGGGTTTGCATTATTCGTCCAATTTTAGTATTCGAATAATACGAATACTTCAATTTTCAATATTCGAATATTCGAATATTTCGAATAAAACGAATATTTTTGAAAAATAACTCAAAATAATGATTTTAAGTTGTTTAATTGTTAAATATGTAGGTATGCTTTATTCCTTTAACATTGTTACAGGAACAAGGGCTATTGGTTGACAATTCCTAATGTTGGTATCTAAGCTTTTCCCAAAAAAAATCCCGAACACCTCATTCTTCCAGATCTGGACCTTCATGGGCTCATTCAAATCAGAATCACGAGCAGATTCGATCGTGATAATAAAAAAAATACCCTAAATTTCCATATAAAATTTAAGTTTTCATTACGCCATGCTCAAAGTATTAAGTAAGTACAGACAAAAATGTGGCGAAATAGAAAGGATTTTTTGTGGTATTTTTTTTTACTATCAAGATCCAATCAGATCGTGATTCTGATTCGAATGGGCCCAAGCGAGTCAAGATCTGGAAGAATCAGGTTTACGGATTTTTTTTTAAAACACTACTGTACAGACTACCCGCAACGGCCGCAACACTTCAGATCCTTTTCAACCATAACCTTATCCACGTGTTTGAGTTAAGCAAATGAATAAAGTCTATTTTTATTTGAATCATTTTTGTAATGATACTTGTTAAGACTGCAAAATATAAAATGGTATGGTAACAAGTAACAATGCCTAGGCAGCTAATTAAATTTTAAATGACGCGGCTTAGCTTAAGTTCACGTAGAATAATTGGTTTACTATAAATCGCTAATATCTCAGAGTCAGATTCAGATTTATTAATTTCATAATATAGGTAGATTACATTATAAATTGCAGGCATGTCAATCTACAAGTATTCATATTATGATCGTCAGAATAGGTATAAGAGTATAAATCAAATCATTACAAGATATACAATTTCATACAATGTCACAATAGTATCTCCTGTAGTGGATCGTCAAAATCTATGCATCATTTATATATTCATTCATAGAATATAATGGATTATCCAAAAAAAAAATGTCTTAAATCTCTAAAAGTAATAAAGATCTGAAGAGTGTAAACTCAATCAAAAATTGGTGCATGCCGACTGTACTGTGTATAATATACATGTCATTGAAATAAGGCACTGGGTGTGTAATTACGGTATGCACGAGAAATTTAAACTAAGAGTAGGATCTATTTCTTGTGCAGTGTGTTAAATTAAACGGCATTCGACAATATATATGTCTCGCTCCTGCCAGAGTAGTAGTAGGAGCGAGACGGACTTACTTTTGAATGCCGCAGTCGCAATCGAAAACAGCTCATGGTACGTACATAGGTAATGGTTGGCTTATTGAGCTTTTAGGGTTTCTATTTTAGTTATAGGTAGTTTCACGAGAGTTGAAGTGAATGATTTCACACACAGCTACATAAAGTACCGATTACAAAAAAGTTAACGAATGAAATTAACGTTTGTGTCAATGAAAACACTACTGGATATATATTCATTGGTATATACACTTTTTGGTCTATTTTACAATTCACTGTAGAACTTGCCATCGGTACGAAAAAAGAACAGTACTTAATTTCAAAATCTCGATCTCATTACAGGACAATGTTGTTGTCTGACTAACGTAACTCTAGTGAGACTACCTATTATACTAATTAGATAGCAGGTAGCCGAATTCGCAATCCTTTTACCAATTATGATACGATATTTGGGTAGTTTTAGAAGATTTAATTTTAGGCTTCAATGACTTTGGGCAAATGAAAAGAAAAATAATTTAATAAGAATTAGTCTACTATTAAAACGGTTTTTTTACTTCGAATTTAAATCTGTTTCCACGGAGTTCTTAAAGTGAAATACAATTAAAATTGGCATTTTATTATAGGTTTTCGTAAAAAATAATAATTTCTGAATAAAATTGCACTATTCGAAATATTCGTTTTATTCGAATAATGAGTGTTGTAGTATTCGAATAATATTTATGGCGAATAATTCGAATATTCGAATATTCGAATATTCGAATTGCAAACCCTAGAAGCAGCCCCACGGAGCGGGTGCGCCATACTAAATCCACCCGCCGCGTGCACCCGCTCCGTATATCCGCGCCAGCTAGCGTTGGCCCTTTTCCATTAGCCGGCCGACGCCTGCGCCGTGCCGGTGCCGGGGGAAGCAAAAACGTATAAAAACGTATGGCTTGCTTTTACCCCTACCAGCACCGGCGCTGGCCCGGCTTTGAGTCCCGCCTGCAGTCCGGGGTGGCAAGATTCCCAGTCGGTTAGTTAGTTTAGCTAGGCCTTTTTCCGCAACTCGACATCCATTCTGCCTTTTTTGCGTGGTAACGAGGTAGCCCTATTCCAACCACCCTAGCTCCACCACATCCTTATAAATATGTTCTGCTGTTTCAGGCGGGGAGTGCTCTTGCGGCTGCGGCTTCGAGCGACGGCGTTACGTGGAGTCCCCGAGCAGCGTGCAGAGATACGTCAGCGCTGTCACGGACAGGTGAGGTTTTCAACCTACGTCGAATCTGGGGTACTATCCCTTATATCTTCAATGGGAAATCTTTGAGCAATAATTAATTAGGAGTAAGTAGAGTTGGCTTTGCTGGTAAATGAACCTATTTATATATTTACTACCTGTATCGCCGGCAGCGGGCACGCACACATTCGCATTATAGTATACACATAAATAAGCCCCCAACATGGCGTCAGTCGATCAGCTGTTGAACCTGACGTCGCATGTTCTCACTGCTGTGGCATTCATGACTTTTGTGTTTGATCTTTTTTCATTTTCTCCATTTTGATATTCGCGGTGCAACGTGCGGATATAAACTGTTCAAGTCAAACTAATGCACGGCGCGTTTGAGCAGAAATACCGCCATTGCGCGCAAAACGTTCGACCAGCCTCGGCCGCGGCGCGTTTACACTGTCCGAGCTGCATCGCGCGGCAATTTCCTTGCGACGCTGCTTGACCTGTGTGGACCCGCCTGTTGGCGACCAAGTACAGGGAGGCGCAGAGTGATCTGGCTCAAGTCGCGGGAAATCGTCGGCAGCGGGCAGCGACTCGCGTCGCGAGGCAATTGTCACTCGAAGAAGCTTGGTAGTAGAAATTGCGCAATTTCCCCGCGAGGCGCCTAATGATGACGACAAATATGCGACGCAATGATATTGTGTGTTGCAGATGGTCGACGCGCGAGTGCTCGTGCCGGCGCCGGCGCGGGCGCCGGACGGCGCCGGCGTGCGTGTGCACGGCCTACCGCCGCGTCAGCGTGACCGACGCCATGTCGGACGACAGGTGAGACAGATATACTTATTATCTACGCCGCGTAACTACCGCGATTTTTAGATATTATAACTAATAAACGCGAGTCGTATCGCGATTTTTTATTTACGTTGAGCTCTCGATATTTCGGCGATGTTGCAAATATGCATAAGTGTCAACGTATATGCAGGCTTTAGTTTTCTCGTGAACATGACGGTAGCAGCATGGAATGGACATGGAAATGTGAAATAATAGTAGTTTTTCTACTCCGGCACTTCTATCTGTCAATTAGATGACTGAAGAACACTGCTCATATGGATATTCATACAATATATTAGCATTGTTTTTTTTTTCTATACTGGGCATACGACTTGTTCCACATTCGGCCACCTTTCAAGATTTAGCTTGTTTCGCTATTTTAGCTGTCGTAGAAAAACTAGCGTATGCAACAGCTCATAATTAGTTCTTAAAACTCTCGGATGAAACGGCGACTCTCAAGTTTTAAGTACCCTTATTATATCACTGTTGCATAAACTACTATTAATGGGTCTTCACACTATTCAATGTCATTACAGATTTACACCCGTCAATCGTCCATGTTTGATTATGATAGTATTATTATATTTATTAAATATCATTATTTTGTGTTTCCAGACTGGCAGCAGTCATCACGCTTGGTGCAAGGGATCTGCGCAGAGAACTGGACACCATTGTCTTAAACAGAGGTACGTCATCAAATGTGACGGTGTCTAGTAAAAGGTACCACTTCGCCGGTTGCCGATAAAGCACAAATGCCATAAAAATGAAGAAATAAACTTTGTCAAGCGACAACGTGGTACCTTTTAATTATATCGATCACAAATATTGTTTCCAAAATTAGTATGGGTAGTAACATTTTTCTGCACGAAAAGCTCTTTGCAACCATCAAAATCATATTACACATAATATTGTCTTCTGTTACCGCGATTGTTATTCATTGAAATTAAACACTTTAGAACGGATTAATCACGTTTATTAACACCATGATCCTACGTTTCCTACGTTTCATGAACCTTTGTTTTTATTTTAAAATTATTTTTATATTTTTGTATGTAGGTAGTTTGCACAAGTAACTTTTTTGATTGACGGGGAGAATTCGCATTCTCTCAGTCATCATCTTAACCCTGTGAAAACGAGTGCTGTAAAGGGCTCGAAACGTAGGATCATGGTGTTAATAAACGCGATTAATCCGTTCTAAAGTGTTTAATTTCATATTACACATGTTAAAAAATGTATCATGTCATCTCAATAGCCAATCATAAAAAAAAAATAGCGTCAATTTTTTTTTTCAAAATTTTCCTAAGTCCACAATACTAACTACCCTCTTATTTTTCTTACGTGTATTTTCCATTTTTTGCTTCTCTAGCCCTAAAATTAGTTATACGTGGATATCTTGTATTCTGTTCAAATAGTACCATTTGCTTACACCCCACACGATGTTTTGCAGAAGGCGACAATCCAACAGACAACTCCACTGCTGAAGTTTATGTTCTCTCCGTCGCTCCCAGATCGTAAGTACCAATAAAATTACGTATTTTTAGTTACTATGCGCGACAAGTTTAGGACATCCTGTGATGTCATCATCCAGCGCCGGCCGCGCGATGACGCAAGCGGGCGTACTGAAGCGTTTCGCTTCGCCGCCCGCAGCGCTCTCGATGAACCAGTATTGTTTCCCTTTTACTATCTTAAACAAGGCTATTGGAGTCTATTTTTTTATTTTTTATTATTATTATTCAAAAGGTGTACATAGTTACATTAATTGGTATTATAACCCGCCAAACTGAGAAACCAGTTTGTTGGCGAGATCGCGCTCATGCTATCTAACAATAGGTAGCTATATGCACCTAGTAATTATTATACTATAATACTTTATAACTAATCCTAAAACATAAACAAGAAACAAGCTTTCTACAACATCAATGTTAAGTTCTTAACACGTTAAGCAAACCCTGGCGTTAATAATTCACCTACAACTTTTTTTTTATTTATTGTATCATTCCATAGTCACTTACGTTACGTTTTGACTCAATTAAGACAGCAGAACAGAAATAATCGTATAATTTTTCATACAAAAGTGTTTGCAGCTTTTGACGCATTTATTATCATCGTTTTTCTACTCCAGCACTTCTATCTGTCAATTAGATGACTGGCAGCGATGTTTAAAAAAAAATACATTAAAACGTCTATGATATTCGCTATTTATATACACTGCCGTAGAAAAACTAGTGTATGTAACAGCTCATAATTGGTTCTTAGAACCCTTATTATATCACTGTTACATAAACTAAAATTCAAGGGTCGCCGTTATTAAACTAGAGGTAGTCGAGTTTCGTAATAATACACCCGAGAATTTTAAGAACCAATTATGAGCTGTTACATACACTAGTTTTTCTATGGCAGCGTAAATAGCGAATACCATAGACAACGTTATAATGTATATTTTTTAAATATCGCTGTCAGTCATTTAATTGACAAATTGAAGTGATGGAGTTAAAAATAATATGTTTGTGTGTAAATTGTCCCATTTAGTGGATCACATTAAGTTATTTTCATGAAGTTGATACATCATCATCATTTCAGCCGAAAGACGTCCACTGCTGGACATAGGCCTCCCCCAAAGATTTCCACAATGACCGGTCCTGCGCCACCCGCATCCAAATTGAAGTTGATACAAATTGTAGAATTAAATCGTTATTTTGTAGCGATTCCGAGTCGTCGCAAGAGGGCAGAAGAAGCGAGCTCACACAAGCCAGCGACGGCTCCATACGGTTGCATCCACACTTCCAGGTATGGTTTTAAATATAAAACTCCCGTGAGTATTCTTAGACATTTTATAGTTGTGCATCTAGGGAGGTAAGTACAGGATTACTAACGAGAGTCTGTTAGAAGCCCGACGCAGCAGGAGGAGGGCTTTTAATGACTCGAGTTTGTAATCTTACGACCGTGATGCATACAATGTTTTTCATCACACTTGTAAGGGAAAAAACAAATATACTAATGAATATATTTATTAAAGTTGAATAATACACAGTAAAGTTGGTTTATAGCCAAGTTTGAAGATTTGAAATAAGCTTTAGCTGTAGCAAAACCTCCTTAGTCTGAAGTGAAATGACGTGCGATATTTTAAAACTAAACTCATAACTATATTATATACTATATACTATGTTATATTGTACTAAAATTCATAACTCCCGAGGGGACTAAATCGGCTCTAACCGCTCTATACGCCTGCGCGTTATAATTACCGAGCAAGTGTGATGAAAATATACTTATATCGGGTTACTCACGTCAATAAAATATATGGTATGGTTGTTGATATTATGATCAATACTAAATAGTAGATTGTTAATCAAGGGAAGAGAGGCACCCATTTCAGTCGAAGAATTTTGGCGCTCGAATGTGAGTGCGCCGACAGTCCGAGACTGAAATGTGCCTTTCGCCAGAGTTAAACACTACTTTTCATATCGAATATGAGGAATGAACAATTCAAGTGTATTTAATTTAAAAATATAGCTAAACGTAATCTTGTAGCATGAAAGGCTTTTTTGGAAGATCGCCGGATATGCTCCCCCCCCGTAGTTACAGGCGTCCATAGGCTATGGTGACCGCCTTACATTAGGCGGGCCGTATGTTTGTTTGCCACCATAAACAAAATATTTGATTCGAGCTTTAACGTTTTTGTGTCGTGTCGTTAACCTGTGTTGTATACAATGTTCATGAATTGTACTTTGTTTTAGGTGGTGTGCGGCGGCGAGCTGCGCGCGCTGCTGCTGCGGGGTCCCTTGGCGCCCACAGCGCCCGGCCCCCACAGCCCCCACAGCCCCCACGGCCTCATAGGGCACGCGCCGCCTACTAAAGTCCATACACAGGTAAGCTAAGCTACATCACAATAACTCTGTCTTTGATTATTCAACTTATTTTTAATTTTTAATCATATGGCAATTATTCAACTGATATTTATTTACATACAACTTAAATAACAAGAAAATAATGACTAAAAATAAAATTAAATAAACAAAGAAAATACATTTAAATTAAAAAAAAACTAATACCTACCTCTAAAACAACCCACACTGCATAGTACCCGGCTCAAAGGTTCCCATAATGCCTGCAGCATTCCCCCGCTGCACAGCAATGGAAACCTGTTGAACCAGGTACGACCCTGAGCGAGGGTCGCAACCCCTTTCTCGGAGGCGTCGCCCAAGCTCCTTTATCAGACGACGAGCCTCCAAACCCCAGGGCCCTGCCGTCTCCACCGCCACCGGTACAAAGTCATACCCTGATTCCAGGGCAGAGTATTTGGTGTGCTTACTTTTCGCAGCGAATTCGGCTGCTGAGCCAGCACACCGTATGGTCCGCCTCAAATGGGACGTCGCAAATGTGCTAACACAGGTTACCATTTTCAACTGATTACCATGATAGCAAACGTTGCTGTTCGACTAGCGTTGAAAATGCCGGACAAAATCGAATGTTTTTTTTCATGATTTAATGAAACTTTCGGCTTTTTTCCGAAATTTTCGGGATTTTTAAGAAATAAATAATGTCACTATCACTGTCACTCCTTTCGTCTGTTTCAATTGTTTCTTCCTCAATGTAATCAATGTAGCCCTGTTGTACGTGTAAATTAGACCTAATATGAATTGATTTAGAGTTGAAAATTAGAGCGGAAACTTTCATTGTTTTTTTCCTAAAGAATTTGAAAAAAACGAGTCGCCTGGGAAAAAATATGATTACTTATTATAATAAATTGACACACAAATCCCAAACGTCAAAAATTTTGAGTCAGAATGACATTAGTGAACAATTTCGCATTCATGATAATACAAACGATGTATATTTCGTACGAAAAAGAGCCTACTGACGTAAGTATTAAGTGTCAAATTCATACACAGAACTACCAACACTGTTAAAACTTTATAAGCTGTTGGCACTTCGTCACGTTCCAAACAAGAATATATGAAAAAGTACCGCAACTGCGTTACTCTTATGGGGTAATTTTTGGCTGATTGGGTGAACTGTACACCCGTCAACGACCTTGAGTCTAGAGTGTGGAAAGATTATGAAAATTAAAAGAAAAATCTCTTTTTATGGCAAATATATAAAAAAGGAGTGTTAAAGTTTTTAAAGGATCGGCAACGCGCATGTGACACCCCTGGAGTAACAGGCGTCCATAGGCTACGGTGACCGCTTACCATCAGGCGGGCTGTATGCTTGTTTGTCACCGTCGTAGTATAAAAAAAAAATTTATAAAGCATGAATTAAATCATTTATTAAATATAATAAATGTTTTGATTCATGTTTGAAATAAGAAAGGATTGCATATACTTAGGAAATTTCGGACTCTGGTTACCGTGATCGGGTGGCCCAGTGGTTGGGGCGTCTGCCGCGAAAGCAGGAGGTCGCTGGTTCGATCCCAGCCCTGCTCACCGGGGACCTTGGTCACTTTTTCTGTAGTATATGACATCTCTTTCAATTTATAATATCTCTTTTTATGGATTTAATAAACTGTCTAATGCAAAGTTAAAACTTTTTTTTTTTTATTTCGAAGTTTTTCCACTTACATCGATCGCACACAGGGCATTGACCTTATCAGCTGTTGAGGTACCTTCCAGGACTTTTGTTACACCCTGTATTTAGGGGAGTTCCCATGCAACAAACAGACGACTGGTTGGCGTAGTTGGTAGTGACCCTGCCTGCTAAGCCGATTGTCGTGGGTTCGAATCCCGGTAAGGGCATTTATTTGTGTGATGAACACAGATATTTGTTCCTGTTTTTTTTTTTTTTTTTAAGATTGTGGCCTGGATACTGGTCCTTTAAGCCAAGTCTTTATTTTGTTTATTTGTTCCTGAGTCATGGATGTTTTCTATGTATTATTTATATTGTTGCCTGAGTACCCGTAACACAAGCCTTATTGAACTTACAGTCAATTTGTGTAAGAATGTCCTGTAATATCTATTTAAAAAAAAAAGATTTTTTTTTGCTTTTTTTAAAGAACCCTTCGTGCTTGACTCCGACTCGCCCTTGGCTGGGTTATTTTTTCATTCTTTTGCAATCCATAACATTAACATTTTAAAACAGTTTCTCGTATACAATAGCTATTTGGGGTCTTCAATTTATTCTGTGACTTCGCAGGTGGACTACATACATTGCCTGGTCCCAGACCTACAGCAAATCACAGCCTGTTCGTTCTACTGGGGCAAGATGGACCGCTACGAAGCGGAGAGACTGTTGGACAATAAGCCTGAAGGTATGTATTTTAATAGTAGTTTATTAATATCCACATATCATTAGCCTTAAATAATGCGTTCGAAAACCGCATATAAAGGCTCCCAAATTTTTTTTTCATATCTTTTAATGTACATTACATACAGGACTACTATTTTTTACATAATTAAAGTATACTACCAAAATGTGTAAATATGTGAATATCGTGTAGTTAAGTTTATTATGTAAGTAGTGTTAAGAAATTTTTGTACGCCCGAAGGCAAATCATAGTGATACCATTAATTGATTTAAGACACCACTGTAAACAGTCTCACCTATGTTTAACAAATAAACACTGACTTTGACATACTAATAAACTATTGTTATAGCAAATTTCTTATCTGTGAAAATGTTATTATAGCTAATTAATATTATCCAATTCTTTATAAAAAAAAAATTCAAATTTCGGACTTCTGACTACAAAGGAAATTCGATTTGACCTCTATTCTAATATCAGTCGAGATGACATTTAGTTCGAAACCAAGTGTCAATTGCAAACAATGTCGCACGCAAGTCGCACGTTATTTGATATCGAACGATATGAAAATTGGGGCCAACTGTAGTTAAAATGCTCAAATCTACGAAAATGCACCTATCTTTAAACAAAGTATTTAAAAAAACGAATTTCGAAATTTTCCCATTGCATCACACTCAGAGTCATTGACCTTATCAGCTGATGAAGTGTGCTAACCTGTGAAAAATGATAACTTAAACACCTGTGTTTAATCTGAATTCTCTTAAACTATTTTTTTGACCCCAAAAACTCAAAAATCCCTCTGAGAGCTCATTTATTAACCCTCGCTTGCAAAGGAGTGGTATTATGACTGTTAACTATGTGGACTCAACCAATTGGAACCCTAGGCCACTGTAGGACTATGTCATAGTGACGCTATAAATCAGATTGTAAGAAATCTCTTACTGCTTGTCATTTTGACATGGTTCTAGAGTGGCCTAGGGTTCCAATTGGTTGACGTACAGTGCGACAGAAAAAGGTGGCCAGTTCTCCGCAAATATGTTATTATTTTCGTAAACAAAATACTAGTGTTGTGTTTCTGTTGGTGAGTAAGGTCGCCAGAGCTCCAAGAGGATTCGCTGTGTTGACAGCTGAGGACTCACGGAGCGAAGCCCTTGGCCCGTTTAGCTGTTAACACAGCAAATCCTCCTTTTTTTTAAAGGGTCGGCGACGCGCATGTTACACCCCTGGTGTTGCAGGCGTCTATAGGCTACGGTGACCGCTTACCATCAGGCGGGCCGTATGCTTGTTTGTAACCGTCGTAGTATTAAAAAAATGTAAAATTTAGTTATTCCTATACTTGTAGTAACATTTTTTTTATAACTTCCAATTTTCCAGGCACTTTCCTCCTCCGCGACTCGGCACAAGAAGACCACCTCTTCTCCGTGTCGTTCCGCAAGTACGGGCGCTCGCTGCACGCGCGCATCGAGCACTACCAGCATCGCTTCAGCTTCGACTCGCACGACCCCGCCGTGTTCGCCGCGCCCACCGTCACCAGGCTCATAGAGCACTACAAGGTAATCGAGGAAGAAATAAGGTCCCAATATTGAACCCTGTGGTACCCCTCATACACTTGTTCCTCTGTGGTGTTCATATGGTATATAAGGAAGAGTAAGGGTCCCAATAAGGAACCCTGTGGTACCCCTCATACACCTTAGTGGTGTTCATATTGTACATAAGGAAGAGTAAGGGTCCCAATAAGGAACCCTGTGGTACCCCTCATACACCTTAGTGGTGTTCATATTGTACATAAAGAAGAGTAAGGGTCCCAATAAGGAACCCTGTGGTACCCCTCATACACCTTAGTGGTGTTCATATTGTACATAAGGAAGAGTAAGGGTCCCAATAAGGAACCCTGTGGTACCCCTTGTACACTTATTCCTCAGTTGTGTGCATATTGTATATAAGGAAGAGTAAGGGTCCCAATAAAGAACCCTGTGGTACCCCTCATACACATGTTCCTCAGTGGCATTCATATTGTATATAAGGAAGAGTAAGGGTCCCAATAAAGAACCCTGTGGTACCCCTCATACACATGTTCCTCAGTGGCATTCATATTGTATATAAGGAAGAGTAAGGGTCCCAATAAAGAACCCTGTGGTACCCCTCATACACTTGTTCCTCCATGGTTTTCGTATTGTGCATACATAAGAAAACGTAAGGGTTGCAATGTCGAACCCTGTGGTATCCTTCGAACATCTGTTGATTCCGTTTAAATATATTGCTGGGTAAATGCATTAAGTACTGTCGACGCAATCAAATGCTTCACAGACATCGCAAATAATTGTGTTCTTAATTTCCAGGCTAAGCTAATATGTGACTGGTATCTTAGTTTTAAATTCTCGATTTCCAAGATTTAAAAACTTACTTTAACATGTCATAAATAAATATTTTCGTGTTTTCAGGACCCCGCATGCGTGATGTTCTTCGAACCTATGCTGACGGCCCCGCTGCCCCGTACTGAGCCTTTCAGCCTTCAGCAACTGGCGCGCGCTGTCATCGTATCGCACACCAGTTACGATGGTAAGTTAAAACGGCTCACTATATTTACGGAAAATGTATGAAACAGTTATTATGTTCATAGACACCCCGCGCCAACTTTCGTGAATCTATCTGATGTTTATGCAACAGTGGTATAATAAGGATTCTTAAAATGCAGCCGCTGCAGTTTTTCTAACAGCGAAAAAAGCGAAACCTCAAGGGGGGCAGAATGTGGAATTTGTCGTACAGTCATTTACACAGATATGAATACAGCTAAAGTGCCAGAAAAAAGTAGTAAAGTCCTGTACACATATTTTGGGCACTTTGGCTGCTTTCATATCTTTGTAGATGAATGTACGCGAACTATGCGAATTAAGAAAAATATACAATCGTGGTCAGTTATTAGAGGGCAAGATTTTTTCCCCGAATCAAATGCCTACAAATAGGTCTTTGCGAATTTGAGGATAATTCAAAAAGTAACTTTGCAATACATTCGAATATACCTTATTTAAGCATGGATACATAGTATTGTTATTTAAAAAAATGGTCAGTTACTTTTTAAATTATCATCAATTTTGCAAAGTTTTTCGGCATTTGTAAGGGAAACAAAATCTTGTTCTCAATTATTTGGTCACGACTGAATATAGTTCTGTGATTCTTCGACATCAACGTTATCGTCGAATTGCCTGTTTTCTGATCACTTACGAGTATATAGGCTGATTATTTTAACACCAGCCAAAATCTATATAGTGAACGTGTAGGTCATACTGAACAACTTTTATTATAGGGCCGAAGTCGAAATCGCGAAAAAAAAATGGCTGTTTCATACAAATTGGCCTCATCACACCGGCAGGAATGTATGAAACAGGCAATTTTTTATACATACATAATAAGCCATGTATAATATACTAGCATTTGCCCGTGGCTTCGCTCGCGTTAGAAAGAGACAAAAAGTACCCTATGTCACTCTCCATCCCTTAAACTATCTCCACTTAAAAAATCACGTCACTTCGTCGCTCCGTTTGCCGTGAAAGACGGACAAACAAACAGACACACACACTTTCCCATTTACAGTATTAATTTTATTTATCGTAAGGCATATATATACAAAACAGTTCTTATACTAGTAATTACATTATATTCTAAAATTACATTTAGCCAAGTACATTGCAGCTTCACTCGTTACGTTTTAAGTATGGATGAAAAAATAGTAGATTACATACCAAGGCCGTTTTAGTGGGAAATGTCCCGGATCCCATGTAATTGTCGGCCGAGGCGAAGCCGAGGTCGACTAACATGTGATCCGAGGCTTTCCCATTTAACGGCCGAGGTTTGTATACTATTTTTCTGCCCGACGAAGCCGGCAGGCGGCAATTTAGTTTTGCGTAAAGTGGCGCTTACCGGCCGGAGGACTGAAAAAACATTTTTTTTCAGGCGTAGAGAAGCTTCCACTCCCGCCGCGCATGCGCGCCTACCTCAAGGAGTACCACTACCGGCAGCGCGTGCGCGTGCGCCGCCTCGAGCCAGAACTGTTCCCGCATCTCTCCTAGCGCCACCCATTCTATTGGTGAACACTTCATCTACCCAACTCTGACTAGGGATGTGACGGATTTTATTAGAGCGGAACCAGATGTTTAAAATTCAGTTAATCGGAACCGGAATCGGAGCACGAGGTGTTAAGAAAAAATCAGAACTGATCGAAATCAGGCTAAAAATTACCAAAAATGGTCACCATTTTATGCCAGCTACATAGGATGACATGATTTTTGCGAGCCCTTTGATTTTGTGCGGCGCGTCAAGCCCGAGCTAATCCCGCATCTCTGCTAGCTAAACACTATGTTCGTCTACCTAACTGTGACCAGGGATGTAACGGATTTTTCATCACACTTGCTTGTATATGGTGATATTATATGCAAGCATACTTAAGACTCGATGAGCTTTATTAAGCCCTTGGCCGTAATGGATTGCCATTCGTAGCCGCGCACTCCGCACGTAGCCGCCGCTCACCCCGGTATACTGGACTGTGCTACTATTCTACCGCTAATAATGATTGTTTATTTATCTGCCTAGTAAGTTTATTTATTTCCTCGCAAATGTGATGAAAAACATTGTATGTATCACGTCGCCCTTAATACACAATGTACAAGTATAGGAACCGAAAGCGGAACCAGATGTTTATTATTTTGGTTTAACGGAATCTGAACCGACGACAAAACCGGAACCAGACGGAAAAACCTCTCTGTTACTCGAATAAAAAAGTGTGACAGAGAAGGAGATACAAATTTTCGTGGTTCTAGACCAGAATTGGAGTCAGAGTGAAAGGTAGACGAGATGTTAAGAGTAGGCCTATTAAAAATAAAAAAATCGAAATAACACGAATGGACCCCTCGTAGGCTTAGACACGTATCCGTGCGCAAAATTAGATTCGATTGTTTTAAGTGTCAATGTCACTTTTTCAATGATCTAATTCGACAGGACGCATAAGAGGGCTAAAAGAAGACGACTTATTAGCGTAGCATGTGGCAAGCGGGGTGATAACCGAATGACAGGTATAAACCTGTTTAGTTTTTGATTTACGCCGCTTATGTCTAGCCGCTGCCCAGCCTATATAACTTCCGATTTCAAAGTAACGGAACCGGAACCAAAGCGGATGTGTTGATTAATCGGACGTTCCGACTTCACGGAACCGGAACTCCGTAACATCCCTGGCTGTGACTGTGTCAATACTAAGCTGTGCACATCGGTTTTTATTTGAATGAAATTTCGGTTAATAACCGGTTTTTTAATACAATTTCCCCCCTCGAACCAAGGGGTCAAAAATAGCTGAAAAAAAATCCTCACACGAATTGTGCAAAAAGAAAACAATAATTTAAAAAACTTTGAAAAAAGATATTAAAAAATGCTTACTTTGCAATCAACAAAACGGAATTATATCATTCGCATTCTAGTCTGAAAACGTCACATAAAAAAAACTAACAATAAAAGTATTTCGTTGCGAAATCGACTCTAATAACTAAGCAAAAAGATTGAAATTACATTAACATTTAATTTAGTTTATTTCAACGAATGTTCCGTGATGGGACAATACGAAATGTATGTTTGTACAATACGAATGACGATATCTCGTGAACTTTGTTCGGGTATATCGAATCGATAGTGTTACAAGTGAAAAAAGTATTTGATTTTGTAAATATTGTTTAGTTTTAAGTTATTATAATTAGGGTAAATCGCCAGTAACTGGCCTTGTAAAAAAATGAATTCTATTAACCTATAAATATAGTTACTGGCGATTTACCCTACTAGGTTTAGAGTGACTGCGAATCAATTTTTACAGTACACATGGTGTTATTTTACCGCCCTTGGGTGATAAAGAGCACTTTACGTGCCTGCGTCGAATATTCAAAGGGCCATATGTACTGAAAAACGTCGTACAATACACGTGCGAAGAGGTAATTCGCAACTCGTGTCGATTTAAAACACTTCTTACGGTCGTGTTTTAATTTATCATCAGTCGATGCGAATTTCCTCTTTTTCAACAAACTTTTTTTTAATTCCTTTTTTACTAGCATAACATAAAACTCACTATTTTAAAATCAATTTCCTGTCGTTTCTACAGCTAGTTTCGACAAACAACATGAGATTTCAAGTAATTTAATTGTCATTATATCATTACCAAATAATCACAAAAATACAATAAAACAAACGAGGCTCCAAAGGTGTCACATGAGCGTAGCTTTTCATGAAATCTCAGGATAAAAAGTGTTATTCGCGGTCTCTTTAAATTTAAAATCTTTTTTGTTTAGTTTAAGAAAGGATATAATGTAATATAACATTAATTTTTATATTGTATAGAAAACTACTTATATACTTTCTGGTGTTATGTGTCCCATATATGGGGCGTATAATTAACCAGTTTTTAAAATAATAATCATGGTTTGCGGCATTTTTAGTTATTTATATTTATTAGTGAATTAAATGTGTTTACTTGACATGAAATACATGCTATATTATAAGTTATATATTAAATAATAGTTAAGGGGTGTGCGACTTAAGTACTTAGTGCGCACACTCAAGGTCTAGGTTAGTGGTGACCCAATGAAAATCAATTGATTATTAATATTCTTTACTGCGTGTACATGAAGTCACGGTTGGTACGTAAGTGTCGTACATTGGCGGGGCCTGTGAGAACGTAAGTGGATGCTAACCCCCCGCGCGTCCCGCGCGCCGATCCGAATCTGCAACGTAGTGGGATTAACAATCCACGTGTGTTCCCACAGTAATCCCCCCCTTTTTGAAAAATAAAAAGGTATAGAAAAATTACACTGGTAAAAAAAAATACATAACAAACACTTAGACTTAACTATCATTAAACATAAGTACACAGTTCACACACTTCAAATTAATAAACAACTGGCTCTGGTATCACGTTCCCGGCTCGAGTTGCCTGAGAAAAGAAAACGACACCGAGTCGACGTCTTTGAGCAACCAATTTCCGACGTGGTGTTTACACTAAGCGCGTAGCGCGTACAATAACACGATAAATAGGACCATGCCAACTGCGATGAGCCCTATGCCGACGTAATTCTGTTTAATTTCGACTTGCCCGGAGATCAATTGAAATTGGTTACGTTTCGTCGAAATCGTTTCTTAAATATTACAAAAAACTTACACACAACTTATTTACTAGAATTTCTACTTCAAAATATTACTTAACTAGGTTGCAACCTAAGATATAATGCTATAAGTAAATACATAACTATCATATAATTAAGTGATTCATTTTCAGTACAGCTGACCTCATAAACATTACTGACGTTACATCTCGGTTGGCCAAACCGTACGATGTTACAACAGCAATGCAACTTAGTGGCGTATTTATAAATTCGTACCTATAATTTAACACAACATTAAGTAAAACATACACACTATAAAATAATTCTTAATATACGTTACTGCTACGGATCGATCCTTACATCTAATGTGCACGTACGTTGATAGCGATTTAGTCGTCAATTAAAAATCGGACCGGCCTGTTAACGGTCCTCCCGCTACGCGTTGTCCGAGTCACCGGTTCAGGTATGGGCGATGGTACCACCGAAGGCGATTCCCGATCCCCCATAGCCTGGGACGTCCGCTTACTTTGAGAGCTACCTTGATTATCTAAACCGTGTTGATCGGTATCTAAATTAAGTATAAATGCGGGTTTTAACCTATCAATCGAAACACGAGCTTGTCTACTGGGAAGTTGAATTAAAAATACTTTTTCACCCCTTTCGATGACCTTGTAAGGTCCATCGTAAGGCGGTTTTAATGGCTTGCGCACCGTGTCGTCTCTAAGGAAAACATGCGTGCACGTGCGCAAGTCATGATGCACAAAAATAGTCCTATCTCGTCTATCACGCTTCAAAGCTGGTTTGAGACTAGAAATGTGATCCCTAATTTTCTCTACCTCGCTATAAGGGTCGACAGGGTCTCTATCTGGCGTTGTTTCATAAAACGCTCCTGGCAGGCGAAGCGTGCGACCGAATGTCATTTCCGCTGCGCTTATGCCACTGTCGGATCTACCTGCGGTGCGTAACCCGAGCATTACACTGGGAAGGAGATCTACCCAAGAGCTTCCCTCTGCGAGTTTTGCCATGAGTGCAGCCTTTAGAGACCTGTGAAATCGCTCAATACGTCCATTCGATTCTGCGTGATAAGGGGTGGTCCTTATCTTATCAACCCCTAACAACTTCATTAGCTCTGAAAATAACCTGCTTTCAAATTGGCGGCCTTGGTCGCTAGTTAGCCTTAGCGGACAACCGTAGCGAACAATCCAGCCTTCGTAAATGGTTTTGGCTACTACCTCCGCGGTTATTTCGGTTATAGGGAATGCCTCGGGCCAACGCGTAAACCTATCTATGATGGTTAAGAGATACCTATACCCATTTGAAGTTGTGGGTAATGCTCCGACAATATCTACGTGTATATGTTCAAACGCGGCTGAATCGGGGAACGTACCTAGTTCTGACATCGTATGCCGGCTGACTTTCGCCCTTTGACATTGGATACACGACCGAGCCCAATTTCCTACGTCCTTATTTAAATCTGGCCAAAAGTAGTGTTTACTAACCATTTTTCTACTAGTGCGGATACCAGGATGACTTAATGCATGTAAACTGTCAAATACTTTCCGA
The DNA here is from genome assembly GCA_949128165.1 of Lathronympha strigana. Taxonomy (NCBI): domain Eukaryota; kingdom Metazoa; phylum Arthropoda; class Insecta; order Lepidoptera; family Tortricidae; genus Lathronympha; species Lathronympha strigana. Next base: position 4,166,297 of record OX421925.1, on the reverse strand, counting down.
CGAAACTCTAAAGGTAAATAAGGTCGAGCTTGGCGTGTAGATGTTTCGCAAAGTATCGGTTTATCGCAAGTCGGCAATGTTATTAGTTTGAGCTGTACTTTGCTTGCGTCATTAGGATTCGATTGCGACATGCGTAAAACATAATCATCTGTAACTTGTGCGTTTGCTAACTCTGAGAAGTCTAATACAGACGGAATGTTAATTGTTTCGACTCTAGACAGCGTGTCTGCGACCACATTGTCCTTGCCACTTATGTGACGTATGTCTGTAGTAAACTCGCTTATAAAAACAAGTTGCCTCGCGCGCCTGGGACTTTCCTTGCTATCGTCACTTACCTTCTTGAACACTGAACATAAGGGCTTATGGTCGGTATACAAGGTCAATTGGCGACCTTCAAACGACTTTCGGAAATGTCTAATTGATAGGTAAAGAGCAAGGAGTTCGCGATCGTATGTACTGTACTTAGCTTGAGCCGAGGACAACTTTTTTGAGAAAAATCCCAACGGTTCCCATGAGTTATTTACCCTTTGTTGAAGGACACTGCCCACGGCAATATCTGAAGCGTCACACATCAGGGCTAATACGGCATCAGGCTTCGGGTGCGCGAGTGTAGCTGCCTGTTGAAGACTTGCTTTACACTGCGCAAATGCCTCTTCTGCCTTCGTTGTCCACAATATCTTGGTCTTATCCTTCTTTTTAGTATTAACTAGATACTTATCTAGCTCGGCTTGCTTGACGGCTGCGTCTCGTATGTGACCTCTGTAGAAATTGAGCATACCGAGGAATCTTCGCAGGCCTTCCACGGTTTCTGGCTTCGGAAAATCAACTATGGCACTTACCTTATTCTCGAGCGGCTTGATACCTGCCGTCGAGACATGATGCCCCAAAAACTCAACCGAAGAGCGTCCAAAACAGCATTTGTCAAGGTTGATCGTTATCCCGTACTTTGTGAACCTCTCGAACACTAGAGCTAGATGTCGTTCATGCTGCTCACTATTATCGCTAGCTATGATGACATCATCGAGATAGTTAAAAAGAAAATCCAAACCTTGAAGTACGGAGTTATTCATAAAGCGTTGGAATGTCTGAGCTGCATTCCGAAGCCCAAAACTCATTCTCGGGAACTCGAATAACCCAAAAGGTGTGATTATGCTAGTTTTTTCTATGTCCTCTGGCGCAACGCTAATACAGTGGTACGCGCGGTTAATATCCAATTTGGTAAATATCTGCTTCCCCGCCAGAATGAAAGTAAAATCATGCAGTCTCGGAATGGGATACCTATCGGGCTTAGTTATAGCGTTAAGCATCCGGTAGTCTCCACAAGGTCGAATATCGCAATTCTTTTTCGCTACGACGTGTAGCGGACTGGCCCAAGCACTTTTCGAAGGACGACAAATACCTAACTCCTGCATTAATTCAAATTCCTTTTTAACTTTCTTGTACCTATCTGGGGGAAGGGGCCTTGCACGCGCGAAAACGGGTGGCCCTGTAGTCTCAATATAATGTAGCACGTTATGTGGTGCCGTCTCTTTAAAAGAAGCTGGTTTGGTAATTTCCGGGTACTCGGACAACAGATTACGGAAGGGATGCTCCTCACTATATGCAAAAATAGAGGGCTGAGTGGTACTTACGATTGTCGCCGTAACCTTGAGGAACGTCGTCAAATCTATCAGCCTACGTGCACTTAAGTCAACAAGTAGCTTATGATGGGCTAAAAAATCAGCTCCTAAAATAGGTTGCTTAACATCGGCAACAACGAATTCCCAACGGTACGGCCTACGTAAATTAAGGTCCAACACCAACGTTTTGGTTCCAAACGTCTTTATTTCCGTACCGTTCGCGGCGTATAGTTTATATCTCGAGCACTCGCCACTATAAAAACGGTGTCTTGGCGGTAAAATCGAAACATCGGCGCCTGTGTCTACTAAAAATTTAAGTCCACTTTCCCTATCCGTAACACATAATCGACGGCTTACCGATGTAGTGCAGACTTCCGTCGACGACTGCACCATCGCTTTTAGTTTTCCGAATGCGTCGATTTCCACGCACACGGCTGGAAGCAATGCTGGGCCTTCTCGCCGAACTTGAAATGGTATCGGCAAAGCCATTCCGGGTTGTCCTTGGCGCGTCGTGGCTGTCTATGTGAAGAGCTCCTAGCGCGCGACGTTGACCTTCCATAGCTGCGTCCTCGTTGCCTCTGGCTTCGCTGCTTCGACCTTGACCGCTCCAAATTCGACATCTGAGCGGTAAGCTTGGCGATCTGTTTTGTCAGAACCGCAATTTCTGACTGCGAAGAGGTTGACGCGTTGTTGTCACACAGCGGCTTACCATATGACGATGGCGATGGTTGCTTGACCTCAGACACGTAGCTATGTCGTGTGGCTTCGGTGACATTATCCGCAATAATAGCCAATTTGTCGAGGTCACTTGTTTCCGCCACAGCTAGGACGCCTCGCACGTTGATAGGTAGGCGGCCTTGCCACAGAATCCGCAGGGTTTCATCGGGAAAGTTTTCGCGTGCCAAGTCCCTCATTCTATTCAGTAGTTGGCTTGGTTTCGAGTCGCCGAGCTCTAATTCGCCAATCAATTTCTCAATCTGGCGGATCCTTGTGTCCTCGAACATGGACAATAGTTTGGCCTTTAACGCGGCGAACTTGTTAACGGTCGGCGGGCGAGACAGGAAATCTGTAAGCTGCACAATTACCTCCTTAGGCAGCTTCGCGACCACGAGATCGAATCTTGCATCGTCCCCTAGCCTCTGCGGGGCAAGGATGGCCTCGACGCGTATGAACCACACGCGCGGCTGATCGGTCCAAAATTCTGGGAGGCGGGACGACAGTGAGATTGCCATAATGTCTGGCTTGATGTCTTGTGGATTTGCGGCGGCAGCCCCGGCGGCGGTGTCTCCGGCGGCAGCAGCTCCGGCGGCGGCAGCTCCGGCCGGCTGTCCCGCGGGTCCCCTCTGAATATCTTGCGGGTCCGGCATCGCTGACCTTGAGTCTTAATCTTATTAATGATGTTTTAAATCACTCACAAAGTCACTCACAAAATCACAAAATCACGTCGGGGTCACCACTGTGCGACTTAAGTACTTAGTGCGCACACTCAAGGTCTAGGTTAGTGGTGACCCAATGAAAATCAATTGATTATTAATATTCTTTACTGCGTGTACATGAAGTCACGGTTGGTACGTAAGTGTCGTACATTGGCGGGGCCTGTGAGAACGTAAGTGGATGCTAACCCCCCGCGCGTCCCGCGCGCCGATCCGAATCTGCAACGTAGTGGGATTAACAATCCACGTGTGTTCCCACAGGGGTATATTTTATATTTAAAACAGCTGCAGTTTTCGTCAAGTATGAACATTTATATATTTCTTATACTTATTAAGACTATTGCGGTTTTTAACTGCGGTTTTTTAAAATTAAATTGAGCTCAAATTAAATAAAAAACTGTAGTAAAATCTCGTGTTATTAGTAACAATATATATTTCTTGTTTTAGTATTGAAGCTAGTATAACCGTTTTGGTGACAAAACTGGTGTACCGAAGGGCGCAAAGAGTATCGTATTGAGATTAGAAAAAACTAGAAAAAAAAAACGCTAAACGATTTTTTTTTGTCTGGGACATCCTAACTGGCCAACCCTCCACAAACGACGTAAACAAAAGGTATCACATGTTTTGTCATTGTTTCTCCTTATATTTCCACACTACCTCATCAAACACCACTGAAGACGCTCGCTACTGATATGATCGTATTATTGTAACATACATAACGTATGATAAATAAGTTAATTCAAATTCAAATTCAAAAATTTATTCTGCAAGTAGGCCTCAAGGGCACTTTAACAAGTCAGTAAGCATTACAATAAAGCATTTGCATGTACAAACATTTACAATATATAGTGAGAAGTAAAAGTATAATCTAAATACTGATAATACAACAGCCAAAACCTGGGTAAACAATATTAAAATAAATGTACTAAGTAATATGACAAGAGATGTATAGTCTCTATAGTTAATAATAAATTAAGTTTGGAGATGTAGAAGGTCCCCCAACGTCAAAATAAAATACGAATAAAATTTGGAGATGTAAAAGGTCCCCATAGTCAAAAAATTATACTAATAGGATTTGGAGGTGTAAAGTCAAACGTCAAAAATAAAATATCTTTATGATATAAATACCACAAGTCATCAGACTGTTAATCTTGGAGATTTCGTTAAAAACATAAAAGTCAGGTTATTGCGATCAATATGGAGGTTTGTTTACATTATTAGGAAGTTGGATGGACGGCGAGCTTACAAATTTATTTTTCGCGTTTAATTTTCTTGTTTTTCCTGATCAGTGGATGTGGAGGTACTCATTATTCTCTTAAAGGGATCACAAGAATTTTTGTTACTTCCCGTATAGAGCATGGGTCAATATAATACCAGCAGGACTTTGATGAAAAGTTGATGAAAAGCATGTTATGTCTTCTGATCAAATGAACTGTCAAACTTTAATGTGTTATTTTAAACGTCAAACTTTTATGAAATTATGACGTTTACTTGACACTTTCACATTCTGTGCTGTCAAAATTTATAAAACTTAGCATAGACGGACTCAGCGTGATATTAGCTGGATTAGACGACAATTTATCCGCATTTTCTGATAATTTGACAAAATTGACAACCGGTAAGATGACAACAGCTACCGTTTGGTTTATTTTATCGAACTCCATTGCGTATTGGACATTGTCAGTAGTATTATTTGGCTCCATGCTATATACTATCCGTCTCTTTCTATTAAGTACAGTGCAGTGCGGTGTGAAATAGTACATTACCTAACTAGTGCGAGTAGTGCGGTAAAACAAAGAGGCCGAGATCGCAGATGTTTGCGACCCGAGCTGCAAGCGAGGGACGTAAATATGCGATCAAGGGCTTTATTTATTACCTCACGTGTTAGGTACATCGTTTTATGCCTACACTTGGGCAGAAATCGGCTTTTTCCGTACGCGTAGCGTGCGGAAAAAGGCACTTTATGGCCAGGTGTGGCATAAACCTTATTCCCTTACGGTAATGCAAATCTTTGACATAATTATAAGGCATTTGACATAATTTGCATCCGCCGCCCGCCCATTAAATCACCACCAGGGCCTTGTTTATCACTCATATAAAATCCCAAACGATAAGCTTATATACCAAGCTCAGAGGTCAGGGAATTCAACCACAACTTTGTACCGAATTTTTGGAAATAAAAGTTTTATTTATTTATTGATTATATTTATTTATTTAAATAAGGACAATAATGTTGCTCTGCTGTTCCCCGTTATATGTACTTGTCCCCCTCCCGCCGCAGAAAAGGTAAAATCGCTGTCAATGGAACTTCCTTACAATGTATACAAACCGTCATATTGATCTTAATAACCTAACTTTTAGGTTTTAATGAAATCTCCAAGATTAACTTATTTATCTTATGTTTTGTATGTTACGATAATACGACCGTTTCACTAGTGAATGGTTTCAGTTGTGTTTGATGAGGTAGTGTGAAAATACAAGGAGAAACAGTGACAAAACATGGGACGCCTTTTGTTTATATTGTTAGGAAGTTGACGGCGGTCTTATAACAGGTCGACACTAATTGACTAGCACGTTTGGCGGAATAGCAAAGTAACATTATTGGCATTATTAATATGGAATCAATAAATTGTAAAGAATTAATCATAGCTTATGTATGTGTATTCTAAAAAGCCTTTATATATGTTCCTCGATTTAAAATTTGCCTAAATATATAAGATACATAATCTGTATGTTGACTACGATGTTTCGGAGTATGTTTTTGCCTATTCATTTGGTCTCTTGTACATTACATAACTGTATATTATATTGTATAGGTATGTATAGATTGTATATGTATTTTGCGTCCATTAACTATAGATTGTATGTTTACCAACTAAAGATGACTAAGGCGTATGTAATGTGGATAATTTCGTATTTGGGGCTATAACGTCTAAATGTTCAGTAGCCGCGTAGTCGAAAGCAGCCAGCTATTGTGAGCTCATCGACTCATTCGGCAGCTCCGTTTATGCTTATTAAGGCCCATACTTTTCATGCCGGATTCGTCATAATGACGTATATAAACACAGGTGTTCTTAATGCGAAATGAATTAATGACAGATAAAGTCTTTCAACGTGTTAACACTATTCAATGGGGCGTTTTTACTTTTTGTTGTAAAAAAATATTTTTTTTTACTTAAAATTGGAAATGTTTGTGTTTTCTATTCAGAATCGCGAGATCTTTCAATTCCGGTAGGAGAAAAAAAGTGTCCCAAGTGTTGTACTCCATTTTATCACAGATTTAGCGCAATGGAAACATGGAAATGTATTGAATTTTAGAACACTTTCTTTTCCAATTTAGCAAAAAACGATTTTTTTTTCCACGACAGATAATTAAAACGCCCAATGACAGCACTATTCTTTCAAATATAAAACCTAATTGCCGGCAACATAAAAACAATGGGCCATTATACGGGACGTAGCTATACTATACATCAGAACGGGATGGCAGTATTGCGTACCCCTAACTGCGTCCCTTATCATCGCCCCATTTGTTTGTCTGTCATCGGCATGAAATGCAGGCGAGGATTAGACGAAATTGTCCCTATGACGGAATAACCTACATTGACTTTAGACAAACGAATACTGCACGCCTACCACGAACATCGAAGATTAGCATTGACGGAAAAACCTCTTTGTCACTCTAATATGCAAGTGTGACAGAGATGGAAATACAAATCCGCAATCGTTCGATTTTCGTGGTAAAGGGCTTGGAATGGGTAAATTAGTGCAAAATATTGTAGTGAGAACCAGTAGATGGCGTTGCATTCGGAAGATTCTCCTGGAATGCCCCATAAGGTATACCTTTTGTTTTGGAACTAGTCACAAATCTATTGTTTATGGCATATTATCCGCTGTAATCTAAATGATATACAAATATCTATTTAAAACAATGTACCTAAAAATTAAGCACTGAATTTGAAATTAAAAGTTTTGCAGCGCCATCTGTGTGGTACTTTGCACTGGTTACTTATTTTTGCATTTTTTGTCTATTTAATGTTTTCTATAGTGAGTGGACACAAACATTTGTGCGTAAGCACTAAACGCAAAGCGTACAAATTATTGAAAAATAAATACATTTATTTTAAAGGAGATTTTGTTTTATTTCATATCTACTGAACTGAACTTGTCTGTTATTTTCTGTACAAACGCCGCTCCCTCTCTAATGGATGAGTGTTCGTAATATGTCGGATAAACGTCAGTCCATATTATATCAGAAGGCCTACCACGAACCACGAACGAAGTTTCACCTCTCTGTCGCACTTGAGTGAGAAATCACAAGTGCGAAAGGGAGGCATACTTTCGTTCGCGGTTCGTGGTAGGCACCCAGTCGTCAGTCGATATTTCAATTTTGACACTTCGGTGACGTGGCGTGTGAGTGAGAGGGTCTGTTGTATTTCACAGGACACCCGGTTGATACTCAAGATGGCGAAGATGTCTCCAGAAATAGGTCAAATATGACATGACTTTTTGAACGAGCCCTTCCTATATTAACGGTCACTGAGCAAAGCCGCAGACGGATGGCGAACCTTTACGGGTTCCTAGTTGACTACGGAGCCCTAAAAAACGGATAAATTTACATCAAACAAACCAAATATTGGTGGCCAATTTTCATTGAAGTTCACCTTTGTGAAAATTAACCGCTATGCATTGATAGGTGAGCGATTTCGACACTGAATGTACAATAAAACCAGATAAATAACAATATAATCCATTTATTTAAACAACAACTACCACCTCAGACATACATCATGGAATTCTAATTCTACGCCTAATAACAAAAATATACAAATTCAGCCAGTCAAAACAAGGGACCTAGGACAGCGCTCATTTGGCGAGTCGAGTTTCAACATTTTCACCATCATTGGCAAGTCTTGCCACAGACGCCTACAGCCGACAGCTTCGCCAATTCAGAAAGGAACTACGCGGAGGGACTTCGTAAAATCTAATTTAGTTTGAATAATTTTGTTAGCAGGTTTGGAAATAATTCCGAAATAAAATCGCTAATCGAAAATAAAATGTTTAATATTAAACATTTTATTGATGTTACGAATTTCAAAGTTTAACTTTCATCAACGGTTTAAGAGAACATGCTCGAGCAAAAGAGAGCGGGATAGATCTTATTTCAAGAGCATGCGAAAAATTATAAAGCGATAGGCGGACGCGTCAAAATAAACCGCGTAGAAACAAAAAACAACAACAATTAAACTAAACTAAACTAAACTTTGTTTACAACTAAACTACAATTTTTGTAGACAAAAGCTTTTGCCAGATTTAAGAACTTCACGGTGAAATTACTTTCTCCGCTAGTGGATAAAATGCGTTTATACCCGATCTTTAAAAAAAATAAAGGCTTTCCGAGCTAGTCAGGTGATAATTATCAAGTCTTAAGGTCCCTTATGTTAACATCTAGAATCCAACCATACAAACACTTTACTCATAAGTTAAAAATAAAATTTATACTAAAAGCAAAAACGTGAAGAAAGCATGTCTTTAAGATATATTTTATGATTGTACAAGTTTCCATCAGATATATAAAAACGGTCTTGATCATAGATGGTGCACAGATATTTGTGAGTACCCCGGCCGTTCCAATGTCTGATGGCGACTTTACCAATAATGTTATGTGCAATTTTTTATATAAAAAATGGCGAAATTTCTTATAGAAAAAAGTTAACTTTTTTTTAATACCACGACGGTGACAAACAAGCATACGGCCCGCCTGATGGTAAGCGGTCACCGTAGCCTATGGACGCCTGCAACTCCAGGGGTGTTACATGCGCGTTGCCGACCCTTTAAAAACTTTACTATTTATTTAGTATTGGTCACACGAAATTTAACTTATGAGTAAAGTAAAAGGATTAAAAAAAAGTGCATTTCAGTTAAGTAATTAAATGCAATTTGTATAATTTAAACATTCGTGAGTCATACTGATATTAAATTGCAACGGTTAACACTCACGTATTTTTATCACAATAGGCGTGACATGTTTTGACTGCATCGGGCAGTCATCGTCTTCACTGATGAGTGATGCCCGAGCCGCGAAGGTGACAACACCACTCTGTCTGTCCGACGATGACTGCCCGATGCAGTCGAAACTTGTCACGCCTTTTGTAATAAAAATATGTGAATATTAACGGTTGCAATTTAATAAATGCAATTTGGTTTGAAACACAGACCACCCAACTACTAGACAGCATTCAAGACAAGCGGTCACCGCACATGCAGTCCCCTACTAATTTAGTATGGAAGCGAGCGCTTACTTCAGTTACACACGTTTACAATCTGTTCTCGGGAAAATTAAAATTATTCACAATAGGGATGACGACTAGGTTGAAAAAGTATTATTCTATTTAGTCCGTCAGATACATTATCCAAATTTATTAGACACGTGTTTTTCCCTGTTTCAAGTTAACTAAAATTGACGACGATACAGAGCATCAAAGTTCCGGGGTGGCGGCTAGTGACGTCACGTAGAGGTAAGAATCGTACCTAATCGTGACGTCACGCGAAACTTTAATGCACTGTATTTCCATCGTTTTTCATTTAACGAACGCAGGAAAAAATACGTGTTTTTTTTTAATAATCTAAGAGACGGACTAAATAGATTTTATTTGTCGTCTAGCCTATTATTGTGTTTAAGGGGTGAAGCTGGGATATTGTAGTATAAAATGGTGTGAGGTAGGTAGTCGGCTATGCCCATAGAATCGTAGAAGTTACTAGTAAAACTGTGCATATGTGTGGTGACCTCATTCTCTTTCGGTCGGCTTGATAAACATATATACACCTGAATTCGATTTTGAACTTTCATCCCTTGTATTTAGTTCCGAAGTGTATACATTTCTATAGATGTGACAGTACCACGAGACACTTCCGTTCGCTCGTCTATTTACCTCTTTATCGCTCGCATATGCGCGATAGAGAGGGATATAGACGAACAGAGTGGTTCGAGGCCTTTTGAGTAGTTTGTGATGACAGCATAACCAATACCTGGATAGCGATATTAAATGACCATACACGTAGAATAGCTAGTCTTCTGCTCCCAAAAGTTGTTGAGCCGAGCGATCGCGAAGCGCGAGCGACGCAACTGTTTAAGGTTGCAGTTGTTGGGCAGTTTACAAATTTTGGTAACAGAAAAAATAAGTTAGAATCTAAGTCTGTGTACGATCTTTATATCTCATGTAAGGTGTCATCTTGGTATTCTCGATACCTGTGAACAAAATAGTACATTACTGCAGAGGCCGTGAAGTAAGGGTATACAAGTCCTGCAATCTCTCTTCCGGCCGAGGCTTGTATAGTGCTTTTCTCAAACATTGTGAGGAAATATTAAAATTAAAATAACTACTAGGTAAATAGTTAATAAGAAAAAACTTGTGTAATTTGCCACCTTTTTATTTTTAAAGATGCCATTTGAATGAGTTATTCGAGCAACATGTTTAACCGCACATAAATATGTATACATAGAACCATAGAATTTGTTTTTTTTAATGTCGCAAGTATCTAGTGGTCGTTGACTGTATGTAATTTCTCCTTTGTCAGTTTAGTGTTAGTACGCAAATTAAAAAAGTAAGAGCAGCGGACAATAATGTGTCGTTCATACTTACGCCATACATTACTTCACGGCCGCCGGCCAAGAAGTAAATGGGGGGCGCCGTAAACAAGAAACTTCATGTCTTCATTTCGTGACATAAATGCATAAATTTCCGATCATGTTTGAGAAATAGTACATTACATACCAAGGCCGTTTTAGTGGGAAATGTCTCGGATCCCATGTAATTGTCGGCCGAGGCGAAGCCGAGGTCAACTAACATGTGATCCGAGGCTTTCCCATTTAACGGCCGAGGTTTGTATACTATTTTTCTGCCCGACGGAGCCGGCAGGCGGCAATTTAGTTTTGCGTAAAGTGGCGCTTACCGGCCGGAGGACTGAAAAAGTTATTTGTTAGTGATATTGTAGAAGAAATTACATAAAAAAGTTGCTAAGTTTTAAGATAGAAGCTGTAAGAAAAGTCCCGAACCATGCTTGCAAGATAAGGTCAATGACCCTGAGTCCGAAACAAGTTGAAAAATTAAGAAATTCGAAAAAAAAAAACACTTTGTATGGAGATTTTTTTCTGAATATTATTATTATGGGACATTTTTATTTTGGCTGTTTGGGTATCCAATTTTTTTTATACTACAGTAGCGATCATAAGTATTTTGACAAATAAATAAGTTTATAAAAACAGTAAATATTTCATCATTACTTCTTAGTACATTGAGTAAGCCTATTTAAACCGTATGTCATTCGACTTTAAGGACTGTGTAAACAAACCGCCATATTGAAATTGTCTTTGAATGATAAATTTACTAGAGATGGGGAAGTGCTATTTTAAGTCAAAATAAATCGATTACTAAAATACCGAAAGAAAAACACATCTCATCTTCATATTTTTAATTGGTTTAATCTTCTGAAAAATCGGTGCTTGAAGTTTTACTAGAGTCACCAGTATTAATTATAAAAGGTTGCGTTACATCATATCATCGGTATACCCTATCCATGACGCCGTCTAAATTTTTCATTTTATGCTCTTCTCCTATTACATGATCCACGCATTTCTTCCACTGCATGCATCCGCATCTGAATTTAGGTATTTATTTAATTTTAAGTATATTATATCTTACGCTACGATTCTTTACTCATTTACTTACCGTGTAGTGTACACTATGCCTATATCAGGTAGATACCGTGAGTACCGGCATTACAATGTCACTAACTTTAGTCACATCTCTAAACGTCATAGACAAACGTAGAATATAAAAGAAACAAAAACGTCATTGCATTTTGTCGAAATAACTTAGTAACTTTTAAATCGTATTGAATTTTCAATGAAATTTCCAAGATTAAGTAATTTTTTCTATATTATTTGTTTTTTACGAGAAAGGTTATTTTAATAGTGTATGTTTTCAATGACTTTTGATGAGGTGGTGTGAAACTTTAAGGAGTAACAGTGATAAATCAAAGTGACGCCGTTTGTTTACATAGTCCTGAAAGTCCAATGACATACGGTTTAGGCATAGTTTTTTACATTATCTTCTTATAAGTAACAACAACCACAAAAGAAAGAATTAAAATTTATTAATCTGGTCGCTCAAAAGTATTTTGACACGTATATACAGCAACGGCACGCTGAGGACGTTGGCAGAGCGACTCGACTGCCTGCTCACTAAATACTGGGTGGATGTGATGATTGGGAGGGACAAATAGTCTCTCACTGATTTATACATATATGTACCTTTCAATATGATAAGTAGGTTATAGTTAGTTTGTAGTTTATTAACATAGACATTAAGGTTGATAATAAGTTTTGTACTAAAACCCTATGGATTGTAATAGTCCGAAATAAATGATTTTTATTTATTTATTTATTTATATAAAATTCCCTAGTTAAAGTGGTAAGATTGCTAAATAAAAAACTTAATCAATATTTGGTTGCAAATCCTTTAGGCTTCCGAACAGCAGCACATTGAGCCGGCATCGAATCAACTAACTTCTGTATATCTTCGTAAGGTATATTCTTAGAAGCCTATATGTTTCCCAAAATATCAAAACTTATACCGTTGTCAAAATACTTATAATCGCTACTTTATATCTTTGCTTAAGACGGACACTTATACCACAGAGTAAATTATAACCAGAACAGAGTGCTCTCTCTATAGTGTCTAATAATCTTGCTTAATAATTATTATCGTCGCCGGTACCTTTTGGTTCCATTATTGTTGCTAGATGTCGTTACTTTGCAGGATGAGAGTTGCGCTTTTAGTGCCATCTACTGAGTAGTGGAGGTACTTCTAACTTATCTAAAGCTGTTCTACTTGTGGTATATATGTGTGTGTGTGAACCTGTCGTTTGTGTGCCGGCTTAACTTGTCAACAGCACGCCTACCACAAACATCGAAAATTGGCATTGACGGGAAAACGTCTTTGTCACTCCAGTATGCAAGTGTGGCAGAGATGGAGATACAAATCCGCAATCGTTCGATTTTCTTGGTATAGGCCCAGAATTGAATCGTGATGATTATAAAATAAAATTTGTCGTTTTGAAGAAAATAGATGAATCGAGAAACAAAATGTAATGATTTTTTATAGCAAGCTTGTTTGTGTGTACTTTATATAGAGATATATTGTATATACTTACCTAGTAGATATGAAGCGATAAAATTCAAATTTGCAAATAAGTATGATATGTTCAAATTCAATTTCGCAAAATGTTTTCTTTTAAATTGATAACACTAACAGGTCTTTGCAAAAGTAGCTAATTACTGTAATTGACCGATTATGTTCTTTGATAAAATCAAGAGTCAACTTCAAAAGCGTGCATTTAATTTGTGAAATCTTACCTGTCCTCGAAATGTATCAAAGTACATGAGCGCCAACCTTGAACAATGCACGGTGACTCACATAAGTAGGTAGGATACCTTGTACATTTCTCGCAATGCCGAAAAAGTACGGAGCTTCACGCTCAAACTATACTTCAGACCCTAAAGTCAATAACAAAATATCCGAAGTAATCAAAAATGCTTCTACGAATAGCTGTGTTGTACATAAACAAACTCAAATTACTGCATTAGTGATTTTTTAAGTAACTTTGTACAGTTGCCATCAGACATATCGTAGCGGGCGAGGTCCTCAAACAAAAGCAGGGTTAATTTTCAACAAGTTCTTTACAACAAATCCGCCAGTAACATCTGAGCACTCAATTTTTTTATAAATACATGAACATCAATTATTTCAGTAATTTCTGATCGCACAGTGAGGTAAAAATATCTGAGTTGACGCACAAATCGTCACAGGTATCTAAGCAAGTGAAGTGGTCACAAATATCAGATCATTAAAGGAAAATATAGCTTAACCTAGTAACAAACAATTCAAAATACAGTACCTACCACCTACCAGTTACACTTTGCGTAGGTAGATACTTCACAAATCTTTAATATTGACATGACATATTTTACATTTTACAAGTTCAGTTGCCATCAGATACATCGAAGCTGCCCAGGTGGTCAGAAATATCTGAACACGGCTCTATTGCCAGAGCGTTATAGTACATGTTCAGATATTTGTGAGAGCCTCGGCAGTTCTGATATACCTGATGGCCCTAATTATCCTTTCAATAAAATTAGATCAAAAATTATGTTTCGATTTAAATTTAGCCAAACTTACATTTACGTTTCCCCAAACGACAACTCCTTGGCTTGACAAGTTTGCGAACGACATATGTAACTTTGTATTATTCACATCTATAGACGTTAATTCCAAGCGCTCTAGAATGATCCCAATGCTTTATTTGTTGTTATTCAATTTACTACTATAGCAATGAAATACAAAAATAACTATTTCGGTTTATTTAGACTTTCTCGCAGTTAGTTATTAATCTTAAGTAAGTTCAATGAGGACAATGCCGTCTGCGGGATATTTCCGTACAACAGCGTTTACGCCCGTTAGCTGTACATTAGGCATTTGCTGACTCGATCGATAAATCAGCTACAGTTTTTAATACCAACAGACAAAGACAGATGGTGGACCGCCAAACACGAGTAGGAATAGCATGCTGTTACAACTTTTGAAGCTGCGCTCAAGAAATGCGAGTTACGACTTTGGTATTTTCATCCGTTTTACGTTATATTCAGTAGATGAGAAATTATGAGTGGTGAAAGATTGGTGCTATCGTAATAGTCAAGTGGGAAAATTCCGTACAATACAAATGGGTCAAAACCGTCATATGCTGGAAATGTCCCATTTCATATATTGCCAACCTTTTTAAAATAGATCTATTAACAAATAACGGCAATCGTTAACGTTAAGTCAAACTCATAATATCATGCATTCTGATCCTCTCTGAATATTATTAAACAAGGACTGATTTGATCGGTGTAGTAAAAATTGTGTAATGTATCTCTAACTTGTTATTTGTTTTTTTTTTAAGTAAGTACCTCAGGTGCTAAAGTCTAGAATCAGTACTTATTTAAAACTATTTTCATTTCTCTTTGTTGTATAGTATGAACTCTAATAAAACATTTCACATTGGTTGCGTAACGTACGTGTGCGACTCTGAAGCGTTACTTTTCTTACGAGAATTCAAGCTTTACAATGCCGCAAAACGGCCATATTTACATGCCAATCTTAGTTGGGTGGCTAAATCTCGACTCGTGTTGATTTGATAAATACTCAGATTTTGAACAACCTGCTGGGCGGGTTGTTGCTGTACATACTACATAACTACAGGCGCTTACAAACAAAAATAGTTTCTGGAGTAGTGCACGGTTGCACCGCCGTGTGCCATGTTTTGTCTGGCACTGAATGTGTTGTTGTTGTTAGTACTGTACTGTTGATTCAAAGCAAAGGCAAAATAATTTTATGACGTTGTAAGAGATTTAATGCCAAAGTAAACTTAATTGTTCCATTTAATTAAAGTTAATACCATTTTTATAAAAAAAATGTTTATTACCTCTGATTTTCAAAGTATGCCGAGATAGGCACAAAAAATATATTTAGCCATATAATTTAAAATATACCTTCTCCCGGCTACAGACTTGTTTTGAAAAAAAAAAACAATTAAATAACCCGGAACTCTAGCGATTTTGCTTAAATACCTTTAAAAAGTCAATTAAATGTTGAATCTATTACTTGCATGAAATTTACTAAAAATAATATAAGTATTAGCACAGTTGTGACCGACCAAAGTCAACTTATTAAAAATATGACGGCATTGCCCTCATTGACCTTATTATGTTTTTGTAATGAATATTGTCATTCATCAATATAAGTAATAGAATAGACGATCAATAAATATCATGTTATAAGATAAAGATCACAGTATTTATCGTACGACTAGCCTTTGCTTCAGGAAACAGTAAAAAAGTAGAAAATACTAAAAAAGTCTAATGTTATGGTACTTACTCGTTTAAATTCCCATTCCGCCGGCGGTGGGACCAGTGCTAGGTAGTTAAATAAGTTTAATTAATTTAACCGTCGTTACAATGTTTTCATGTTTTTAAATGCTGTATAGTAAAAACATATTTACGAAAATAAATGAATTAATAATTCAGTACATCAATGAATGTACAACTTGCCTTTAAAAGCTTTTTCTTCAACACGAAACACAAAGACTCGTGATACTTTTAAATGGCGTCAGGGCTGGCAGCTGGCTGGTTTACACATGTTTGGGTCTCTTTTGCTCCTAACCAACGACGAAGACGGATAGAAAATGTAGATGTGAGTCAGTGTACCCGACCAAGTCACCGTTCCCGACTAGACCTTACATGTAAAAAGACACAACACTCGCTCCGCAGTTTTTATGCTGCAAATAAATTTAGAGATGTAATGTTAAAACAAGTAGGTTATTTTAGTCGGTACCGGGGATGTCCATAGTACTCGACTTCCACCGACTTGCCTATTTTATATGAACCCTGTGTTCCTCTACAAAAATAGACAAGTCGGTGGAAGTCGAGTTCTGGACGAGAAGTCGAGTGATGGACATCCTCCGGTAGACCGGTACCGACTAAAATAACCGACTTGTTTTAACATTACATCTAGGGTTTGCGATCCGGATATCCGAATTATCCGATATTAAGATCCGGATAATTCGGATGATACGGATCCTTAAAAAAAATTGTGAAAACACAAAAAAATAAGAACAAACAATAAAATGTGACAGTAATAATGTAAAATATGCAAGAGTATATAAGCACAACGTATCAGCATTGCGATACAACGGGGAAACGCCGCCAGAATCCTAGGTACAGTACAATGCCTCAAAGGCCTACTTTAGATCAAAAGTTGGTAGCTTGTAGCTCAGTGTATATAATTTGTTAGTTATATCCGTCTAAAATAGTTATTGCAATAAATTAAGTTTATATTTATTATAATACCTAAATATAAAATATAAATTGTTAATTTCTAGAGTTTGGTTCTTCTTGTCATGCCACATCCTTATATTTTAATCGCAAATAAGATTATTTCAGAAAAATAACTTAGGTACTCGTAAATAACAAATCATTAAAATTAGGAATCCTAAATCAATAAAAATGCGGTGGTAATGGCACTCTTTCGTTAAATATCATAGAATATCATAAAACAGAACAGAAGTAATACCATTATTAACGGTGCTTATTATATAATGAATGCCTATACTGTATATTATATTTTTAGCGTGTTGGTGTTTAAAGTTCTGTATGGCCGCATTTTTTACGGAAATGCTAAATAGCGCCAAGGAAAATATATGATCATAATCACACCAATAAAAAATATGTATTTTTATTGGTGTGATTATGATCATATATTAATTATCATCCTTCATCATTAGGTCAGCCTAAGTTTAAGCAAGCTTAATTTACATTCTCAAGAAAATCTGTAGATCAAAGACTGATTGTTACTGAAGTTGTGCTTCAAGAAGTCCAAAGAGCATAGGCTCAATGGCACTCTTTCCATACAAAAAAGTGCATTACGAGCTATTATAGTCCCCTGTTTCCGCCTCCAAAAACGAACCTAATTTTTATTTTTTACAAACAGGATAATGGAGAGTATTACTCTCTCTATTTTTTTATATTTTGCGCTATAGACGTCTGCAGGCGGTAGTGAAGTTTGTCATTTTACCACCAACTAATATTATCAAGAAAAGGAGATACCTACATAGTACCGTCAAGTTCATTCATATGTGATGATGGGATGAATGTGATGGAATGTACACAAATAAATGAACTCGACGGTACTATTTTCCTAGCGGTATTTTTATAGCGGTAGCTATAAGCTATATTTATATATAGGTTTAATTTTTGAAGAGGGGAATAGGGGACTACTAATCCTCAACATGCAACTTATAATTTAGACATGTCACACTTTTTTTACCTTTTTTTGGTACGGATCCGTGTTATCCGAACTATCCGGATCCCTTGAGTTTGAATATCCGAAATATTCGGATCCGAAAAATCGACGGATATTGCAAATCCTAATTACATCTCAAAACTTTTTTGCAGCGTAAAAACTGCGGAGCGAGACTTGTGTCTTTTTACATTGAATGTTTATGTTGGAATATAATAACTATTATAAGGATAATTAAGCCGTTCCAAACATTAATTTTGAGAGGTATAGGTAGGTATTTCCCACCGGTTAGGAAACCGGTGACTGAATCAGGACAAAATTAAACAAAAACCTGGTACATATAGCGATTGCAAATCCGTGAACATTTTTCAAATCCGGATTTTCGGATTTTGGTTTAACCGAAATCCGAAGTTCAGATTTAATCCAGATTTTAAGAAAGGAATATATGGCATAAATGCAAAGTGAAACAAACAATGAAATAAAGTTGTTTTTATTAAAAATAAAAAAACAGAATGCGTACACTGCTACGCCAATAAAAAAAATCTTTAAAAAAGAATAAAAACAAAATACATACGTACACTGCTACGCCAATAAAAAAATCTGTAAAAAATAATAAAAACAAAATACGTACACTGCTACGGTAAGTACGCTATTTAATAACAAAATCATCTATTGGTTGGTAAACATGGTCGCAAAATACAAATTTTATATTTTGTTTCCACGTTTTGATAAAAAAATGAAAACGAAGAAACATCATCGCATCAAGAGATTCGTCACTTAACCTCGTCCTCATACGGTTACAGAAAACCCCAGCTGCCGAAAATGCCCTTTCTGACTCCACACTTGTTGGTGGTATTCATTACAGCTGGTTGTATACGGAGGATAAAATTCGTTGACCACGAAGTCGTTCTTTGATTTTTGGAAAAGTAAAGAAATCATTAGGGCTTAAGTCTGGACTGTAAGGCGGGTGTTCCAGATTTTTGACGCTTTTCTCTTTTAAAAACGCAACTGTCTGCTGGGCGGTGTGCGAGCTCGCATTATATAAAACTATCAGTTCTCTAACTATCAGCTCAGTTTTAGCTGAAACGCTTCGGAATGGAAGGGATTCAAAAATAATCATTTTTTTTTTCAGGCTGCTCCTTACACTAAGGCGGCGTATTTTATCTAATTGGTCCTTGTTTTTCTTTTTCAAGAAGGCGACTTGTTTTTTCAAGCGTTTCACCTGAGGAAGATCTTCGTTGTCTGCTTCAGTAAACAATCTACGGCGTTTCAGCTCTCCACTGGTGAGTATGGGAGCATCTAACATAGAAGATGTCGATGGTGACGGGGATCTTCGCATTGGCAAGTCTATGCGCCTTCTTTTATACATCTTTTGTGGTGTTTTTACTTTCAAATATTCTGGAGACGCTGTTTGTTTACCTGGAAATACATAAAAGTATTAAAATGAAAATCATCTAAGTACGAGTCGAACTCCGCAGTGAATGAACTTGGCTAAAACGAATTCTCATATCATCGCATGCCTGCTACATCTATTTTTTTATTATTATTTCAGATTTGTATTTGGAATCGTTCAATTTACGACGCTATTCCGAGAGCCATAGCAAACACTGTCCTTAAGAGCCTTGTTTTTACCAGTGGCCGTATTGCTCTAACCATAAATTGTCAGTCGACTCCGTGCAAGACAGCTACTTGTCAGTCAGCCACTTGCATCCGCGGCATTTCGGATAAGCGGCTGTATAAGCATACTCAAGTTTTTGAGTTGCGTCCTAAAATAATTAAGTTTTTCGATTGTGATTATATGAAATTCCTTTAAATTTAAGCGAAATAAACGAAAATGATTGTGCCACAGTAGGATTTACACCTATTATCAGTGTTCGTAAATTTTGAAGCAATTTTGGTGCAGCATCATAGTAGAAATAAAAGAAATTCTCTATATGTAAGAAATCATATTACTGATATTACTCTAATAAGCTATCCCAGCTAGAATAGAGCATTAAGGGGATACAGATGTTTAATACTAGCCCGCGTATCACAATGCTACACCGAAATTGCTACAAAATTTACGATCACCGCTTAGTATTATAAAATAGTCAAAGTCAACCCACTACCCACTATTCTATTACAAAGATACTATGACTTGGAACTTCCGGCTCCATCATCAAACCAGAACTATGGTACCATACTCATGATATCAGTTTTACAGTGTTTCATTTGCATGATTTTATTACAAATAAGCAAACAAAAGGACAAGTGAAACTAAATAACAGCTTGTAATATAAGTTTATGGTCTGAGATAAAGCGCATGTGTCTTATGGATGTTAATTATATTATAGAATTTTGCGTTCATAAAAATATTATTGTGTTATCTGAATATTTGGATTTTATAAAGATATAAAAATTAACAGATATTGCATGAGCATAGGTGAAGGAATGTAAACCAGTTATATGTACACTAAATAATATACATACCGGAATGTTTGATCCACAAGTTTAAGCGCAGTTTATCATTAATAGGAAAGGTGAACATGGACTTTTTGTCATTTGTATTACTACAATCATGGTAACTGCATTTCACAGGAGTCATATTATACTGGAACAAAATACAAAGGAAATTAATTTGAATGGCAAAAACAAAAGTTATGTTTTCTCAGCATTTAGTGGAATATTATATAATATTACAAGCATTTTATAGAATGAACTTCAGACATATAATTCTTCTTATATTAATTGATGATATAAAACCGAATGTAAAATGCAAATTTTATACTTTAAGATTTTGTCTATTCAAAGTTATTGGCAAAATCAAACTTTCAAACAAGGAAAGGTAGGTATTAGGCTTGAGTCACTTTTTAGTACTTTGGAGGACGATTTCTCCAAATAGGATGAGCTTGTGCAGCTAAAAAGAATGTGTATCCATCATGTTTGACGACTCTAACATATTTTCACAATCTTGAGAAAAACTTGTATCTCAGTTTTGCTCAACGAAACTTAAGTATCTTTATATTATGCTCATACGCACTTACTACCTTTTCATGATGGTTTCAGATACCAGCTTTTTCAAATTAAATATCAAATTAAATCAAATACTATCAAGGTCTGTTGTTCTATTTTAATTGGTATTTGAGAACTGAACAACTTCAAGTGTGAATGGTTTAGTAACTAGCTACGTTATATATTATATTATTGTTGTACTTACCGCTGTCACAGTTCTAAAACACAGCAAAATAAGTGTGCATAGAAGTAGTGAACTACGCAGACGCACATTCATCACAAGGTATTGTAAACCGTAAGTCATCGGTTAGGCAATCTTCAAAAATCCAAGGGCGATCAGTAGTCAGGTTAGCAAAATATCGGAGTCCAGTAGTCAAAGCACAGTCAGTTAAAATTGCAATAAAATCACGAAACGAAATAATAATGAAACCCAACGGAATACTTGTGTTGACAAGCAACTTTACCACAGGCTAGGCTAAGTAAAGATCATTTTACAGCTGTCAACACTTTAAATTATTTTTTTATTTCTTGTTATCAAACATCAGAGAAATATATACGGAATTTTAAATCATAAGTAAATATATTTGATGCGTATATGCATAATTCACAGACAGTTTTTTATAGTCTGGTAATTTTGCGTAGTGTGAGTAAACGTTGTGCGCCATCTACTGGAATTCGCTATCAACAGCATGCTCCTTAATTAACAAATTATGGTGAATGAGAACGAGCTCATTAAAGTTGGGAATAGTGAAAAATATAAAATTCGAATTGATTAAATTTCAGTGTTATATTAAATAATCCTGTACAATAACACTAAAAATAAATATATAAGTCAAATGGCAACAGTAAAATGCCATATTTAGTTATTTATGGGTATTTTTAGGATTTTATTGTTTCGAACGAGCCTTGTAACGCCATCTTGCAACATTTTGTCAATACTTAGAGATAACACAAGGAGAGAACTATCTATTAAGTTTTTTTTTTAATCTATGCTTATACTTACACTAGGAAGATCCTTTGGCTACGCCAACAAGAGCGGGTCGCACGCAGCGCTCATGCAGCTTGTAACCGACTTTGGAGACGGCTACTACTGTGCCAGGCTCCGCGCCTTCCACCTCCTGCGGACAGACAGACATACAGTCAAGTGTAAAATTAAATATGGGTGGACACATCTTACTCAAAAATATGATACGTATTTTTGCACTTGACTATACATATAGCAATAAACAGACAGACATACAAATAAACGGGGTCCTAGCCTAGTTGGTAGTGACTCTTCCAGTGAGTCCCGGGTTCGAATCGTGGTCAGGGCATTTATTTGTGTGTTTATCACGAATACTTGTTCCTGAGTTATGGATGTTTTCTATGTATTTAGCATTTATATTCTATTACATCTATTATATATATCTATGATATATATATGGGCATTTTCAGAAAAAAGTGCACCATTTTAATGAAAATGTGTCCTCGATTTTCCATACAAAAAAAAATTGTCAGTTTTGTAACGGCCCATACGAAATGTATGAAAAAATGCGTTACAAAGCTGAACACAAAAACGGGACACTCTATTTCTTTTTTAAATCTATAGTACTCGTGATTCTGGTTATAAAAAACCCAAAATTTCCTATATATTAAAAAAAAAGGAAGTGGTACCCTATTTTGAAAATGCCCATATCGTCATCTAGTTCCCACAACACAAGCCTTATTGAGCTTACCGTAGGACTAGATAGATTTGTGTAACATTGTCCCACAATATTTTATTTATATTTATTTATAATAGCAACGTGTTAAGGTTAGCTAGTGTCATAATAGGGATGACGACTAGGTTGAAAAATTACTATTTAGACCGTTAGATTATCCAAAATTATTAGACACGTATTTTTTATCGAAATATCTAAAATTGACGAAGATGAAAAGAGCATCAAAGTTCCGCGGCTGGTGACGTCACAATTAGGAACGAATTGTATATGATTCACGTCGTGCGAAACTTTACCTACACTGCACTATATTTCCGTTTTTTTCTATTTGACGAACAAATTCAAAAATACTTGTCGAATACTTTTTCATAATCTAACAGACGAACTAACCAGATTTTTTTTGTTGTACAACCTATTCATTGTGCAGTATTTTTTTAATCTAGTAGGCCTCAAGGGCACGTTTACTTTTTTCTTTGGTATATGATGTTTTAGAATCCAATAAATACCTGTTGGAACAGTGCCTCGTGAAGGTTAGGGTCGAATTTCTCTCTCAGTGGTGACACGACCACCAGCCCGTGCCGAGTAAACACCTGTAAAAAAAAAAACAATACAATACAAAATATCTTCATTGCACACATCAACGAGCAAAAGAAACACTCCTTTTTTTTGTAACAGGCGGCTAAAATAACCTGCCAAATGCGAGGCGGACTCGCGCACCAACGGTTCCGTACCATCCATACTAATATTTTAAATGGGCGGATTCGTATTTTGTTGTCGTTTTTTTTCGCGTCAGATTTGAATAAAATTTGGTGGGTAGGTAGAGTTCCTTATTCTTTTCAAGATAGACCCAATTTCGAAGTATGTCCCACCATTTTTTCCACTGAGTTACGAAATCGTATGGAATTTTCGTAACTCTGTGGGAAATTTAGTACAACATTTTTGTCGCACATTGAGATTTTGTATCTATCTGGCGTAGAATAAGGCACATGGCCATTTGGCATTAAGTCCGCCATGTGTACAGTTTTCTGTCTTGTGCATTAAAGTTTAAATAAATAAATAAATAAATAAATAAGGAACTCTGCCTACCCACTAAATTTCATTCAAATCTGACGCGAAAAGAAAAACGACAACAAAATAAAAAAAAATATGCCCAAATGGGAAAGTGTGTGTATCTGTTTGTTTGTCCGTCTATCAAGGCAAAACGGAGCAACGAATTGATTTGATTTTTTAAGTGGAGATAGTTGAAGGGATGGAGAGTGACATAGGCTATTTTTTGTCTCTTTCTACTCCGAGGGAAGCTGCGGGAAAAGCTATAGTTATCTATAAAAACGGCAAAAAATCACGCTTGAGATGAGATTTTTTTTGTTTTTAAGTATTAATTATTTATTTTTGAAGTGAACATATATAACTACAGCAGGACCTCTTTTATCCGAATCCCTTCTAATCCGAACCCCTCTGTAATCCGAACGGACCTTCCCAACCGTTTTGTGTTGTTATTGCGTGGTTTGTGCATCTCAACAGTGTATGTGTAATTGTATTTAAATCATGGCTTCCACGTTAAAGAAAAGAAAACACTTTACTTTGACTTTGGAGATTCTAGATCAACCGAAGCAAGGTATTTCTTTTAGTTATAGATGTTCACATTTAAAATTTCACTATATTGTTTGTTTTATTTCATACAAAAATACCCTATTAATTCTCCGTATAATACTATCCGAACGCTCCACGGATCCGAACGGGGGTTAAATTTTCAGGGTTCGGATTAAAGAGGTCCTACTGTAATTATTCTGTGGATATTTGAAGCGTCTATCTGTTGGTCGTTATTAATATCGAGGAAAAAAGTCACTGTTGTTGTGTGGGAGCCTCTCTTTAATTATTTATTTCATTCAATTTTTTAATATTTCTTGTTATAGCGGCATCAGCAACACATCTTCTGAAAACCTTTTCTGTAAAAGTTGTCTCTACCTAAAACAGAAAAACGCCTGCTATACCAATTTTCAACCCCTTAATTTAGGGATTGATTTTCCCTAACATTTTAATAAAGAATTTTCTCACAAAGTTTGAAGTCTATAGGTAAAACCGAAAACCTTCCGCCATACAAACTTTAACCACCTTTTTCACCCCTTTAAGAGTTGATAACAAAAAATGCTAAATCACTTTTCTTGTATTTTGAGAAGAAACCTTTGCTCATAAATTAAAAGTCTCTAGCTAAAACAGAAAACCTTTCGCTATGCAAACTTTCAACACTTTTTTCAACCTTTTAGGGGTGGAAGTTTCCAAATCGCTGAAATTACCTTTTTTAAAATCTATTAAGGAAACAGATCACATAGTTTGAAGTCTAAAGCTAAATAAGAAAACATTCCGCCATACAAATTTTCAACATCCTTTTAACCCCTTTAGCGCCAGCCATCTGACCTTCCAACCCAGAGGGTAAACTAGGCCTTATTGGTATTAATCCGGTTACCTCACGATGTTTTCCTTCACCGAAATGCTATTGGTCAATATCAAATGATATTTCGTACATAAGTCCCGAAAAACTTATTGGTACTTGCCGGGGTTCGAACCCGCAACCTGCGGATTGAAAGTCGCACGTTTTTACCGCAGGGTCAGCTAGTTGTTGTATAAATAGTACATTTTGTATTAAGTACAATAAAAAAGAAAATACGAACGAGTGTGAATTTAAGCCCGAGTCGAAGACGAGGGCTTAATTTTAGCACGAGTTCGTAATTCTTGTACCGCCCGTGATACATACAATGTTTTTCATCACATTTGCGAGGAAATGAATAAACTTTATAGGCAGAAAAAGAAACAATAGTGCATCTAGGGCGGTAAGAAGGGCATTACACACGAGGGTCTATTGAAGCCCGACGCCGAAGGCGGAGGGCTTTAAATGACCCGAGTTAGTAATCCCCTTACCTACTGCCCGTGATACTCACAATGTTTTTCATTACATTTGCGAGGAAATAAATAAACTTTCTAGGCAGATAAAGAAACAATAAATATTTACAGTAGTGTAGTAGCACAGTCCACAGTACTCCGGAGTGAGTACGAAAAATTCGGCGGTCTACTTTAAGGGGTGTAAAATGGAAATTAGTTTGCCAATCAGACTGTAATATCTTTCGCATAGTTTTTGACAACCCTGAGCCTCAGCACGACCACCGAGCCGAGCCGCTGGCCGTGTATGAAGTTACCTCACTGTATGGAATACATCCCTACGCTGTGGTCTAAGTATGCTTGCACATAGTATCACCATTTACGAGCTGTGATGAAAAAGTAGTTACCTGTGTGAGCATGGCCCTCGTGAGGCGCACGCCGTCGTGCAGCGAGCGCAGCGCCGCCGCCGCGCCCTCCGCGCCGCCCTCGGGCACGCTCTCGGCCGCCACGGACAGTTACCTGTGTGAGCATGGCCCTCGTGAGGCGCACGCCGTCGTGCAGCGAGCGCAGCGCCGCCGCCGCGCCCTCCGCGCCGCCCTCGGGCACGCTCTCGGCCGCCACGGACAGTTACCTGTGTGAGCATGGCCCTCGTGAGGCGCACGCCGTCGTGCAGCGAGCGCAGCGCCGCCGCCGCGCCCTCCGCGCCGCCCTCGGGCACGCTCTCGGCCGCCACGGACAGTTACCTGTGTGAGCATGGCCCTCGTGAGGCGCACGCCGTCGTGCAGCGAGCGCAGCGCCGCCGCCGCGCCCTCCGCGCCGCCCTCGGGCACGCTCTCGGCCGCCACGGACAGTTACCTGTGTGAGCATGGCCCTCGTGAGGCGCACGCCGTCGTGCAGCGAGCGCAGCGCCGCCGCCGCGCCCTCCGCGCCGCCCTCGGGCACGCTCTCGGCCGCCACGGACAGTTACCTGTGTGAGCATGGCCCTCGTGAGGCGCACGCCGTCGTGCAGCGAGCGCAGCGCCGCCGCCGCGCCCTCCGCGCCGCCCTCGGGCACGCTCTCGGCCGCCACGGACAGTTACCTGTGTGAGCATGGCCCTCGTGAGGCGCACGCCGTCGTGCAGCGAGCGCAGCGCCGCCGCCGCGCCCTCCGCGCCGCCCTCGGGCACGCTCTCGGCCGCCACGGACAGTTACCTGTGTGAGCATGGCCCTCGTGAGGCGCACGCCGTCGTGCAGCGAGCGCAGCGCCGCCGCCGCGCCCTCCGCGCCGCCCTCGGGCACGCTCTCGGCCGCCACGGACAGTTACCTGTGTGAGCATGGCCCTCGTGAGGCGCACGCCGTCGTGCAGCGAGCGCAGCGCCGCCGCCGCGCCCTCCGCGCCGCCCTCGGGCACGCTCTCGGCCGCCACGGACAGTTACCTGTGTGAGCATGGCCCTCGTGAGGCGCACGCCGTCGTGCAGCGAGCGCAGCGCCGCCGCCGCGCCCTCCGCGCCGCCCTCGGGCACGCTCTCGGCCGCCACGGACAGTTACCTGTGTGAGCATGGCCCTCGTGAGGCGCACGCCGTCGTGCAGCGAGCGCAGCGCCGCCGCCGCGCCCTCCGCGCCGCCCTCGGGCACGCTCTCGGCCGCCACGGACAGTTACCTGTGTGAGCATGGCCCTCGTGAGGCGCACGCCGTCGTGCAGCGAGCGCAGCGCCGCCGCCGCGCCCTCCGCGCCGCCCTCGGGCACGCTCTCGGCCGCCACGGACAGTTACCTGTGTGAGCATGGCCCTCGTGAGGCGCACGCCGTCGTGCAGCGAGCGCAGCGCCGCCGCCGCGCCCTCCGCGCCGCCCTCGGGCACGCTCTCGGCCGCCACGGACAGTTACCTGTGTGAGCATGGCCCTCGTGAGGCGCACGCCGTCGTGCAGCGAGCGCAGCGCCGCCGCCGCGCCCTCCGCGCCGCCCTCGCCCAGCGCGCTCTCGGGCACGCTCTCC
The DNA here is from genome assembly GCA_949128165.1 of Lathronympha strigana. Taxonomy (NCBI): domain Eukaryota; kingdom Metazoa; phylum Arthropoda; class Insecta; order Lepidoptera; family Tortricidae; genus Lathronympha; species Lathronympha strigana. Next base: position 4,138,814 of record OX421925.1, on the reverse strand, counting down.
GCCGCCACCGACAGTGTGTCCGCTACCTGCAATAGAGATGGCGACTAGTGCTCTTGCTCGAAAAGTTCGCCTATGTCGTGGCTAGGTGATACAAAATCGCTTTTCATGCTCTAGGGCATAAAGTAACATCCTCTCCGCGGCCTCGCCCCCCCCCCCCCCCACGCTCTCGGCCGCCTGCGAGTGGCGCGCGGCGAGGAGAACCCAAGCGTGCGAGTATGGATGTTACATTTTTCAATAACTAAAAGTGGAATAAAACCTCATATTTTCCTTACAATTTTGAAAAGCAGAGTGTATACCTCAGGCATAAATATCCATTTCGGCCTCGCCTACTATATAGTTTAAAATGGGTTACTTTATGCCCTTGATATACAATCTACTATATTCTAATTAGTCCGTCAGTAACATTGTCCAAAATTATTAGAAACGTATTTTTTCCTTTGTCAAAATAACTAAAATTGACGAAGATTAAGAGCGTCAAAGTCCCGTAGTTCCAGGTTCCGTGGTCCCTTTATAAAATCTCTTTAAAGGACCCTGCAGCCAACATGGCATTCATTTTTTATAAAGACAACTCTTTCAGAAGTATACTTTCAGAAATAATCTATTTAATTGTTTTATACAAAAAACTAAACCATGCAAAAAATAACCAGGAGACTTGAATCTACATCATACTAAAATTACGTGGGATTTGACTGAAACCGTTTGTTCCCTACGGGGTCCTTTATAAATGTAACTTACATCGAGCAGGTCCTTGCAGAAGCTCTGGATGGCGAAGGACTTAGCGTCGTCCACCTGCTTCACCATTCGTCGGCGGACGTTCTCGCCGTCAGCAAGTGCGCGCTTGTATTTATCCTGCAAGCAAGTTAGTTAGTTAGTTAATCTGGGCCTTTTCCGCAACTCGACATCCATTGCGCCTTTTTTGCGTGCTAACGAGGTAGCCCTATTCCAACCACCCTAGCTCCTCAACGAAACCAAGCATCGGTTTTAGGTTGCTAAATGCCTGCTTTAGTGTGTTTGGAGTCCCCAAATACCTACTCCTGTATTCTTCTTATTTACTCAAGCAACAGTTTAAGATACAATAAAAAAAAAGTGGAATTTCAGCAATCCATCCATACTATTAATATTTTGGTTACTCTGTCTGACTCTTGACACTAAAACCGAACAGATTAAGATTATATTTGGTATGGGGAAAGTTTGACTCCTAGTCCTGGGAAAGGACAGGAGTAGTTTATTTCAACAATGCATACCAAGTTGCGGGCAAAAGCTAGTTCTAAACAAGGGGTATATGTTGCCATGTTAGAAATAATTATATACAAAAATAACCATATTAAAAAATGGTTAAAACAAGTATACAAAATCCTTTTTATTTCAAACTGTACTTTCAAAATTAAATAAAAAAATTAGTTATTTCCAGAATGACATTACTAACGGTCTCACTTCCATTACGTTAGGGTTCCGTATGTGTATCAAAATGTTAAACTGGAACTCTGTCTGTTAAATATCTCGGGAACTGCTTAAGCTATCTATGTGACATTTGAAATGTTACGAAAAAAGTAATAAACTAAAAACCTGGAGACACTTTTCCGCAATAAGTATTAAACCAGATAGAGTAGCAATGAGGACTACCGCGAGTTGATTTTCCGCTAGAGGCGCTAGTGGAACGTGTGTAATGAGGGAACATTTCAAACGTCACTTTAACAATTCTCTCCTGCTGATACAGGACCCACGCATGGGTGGCGCCGCCTGGTGAGCGACAATACGGTAGCTCCCATTGAGTGGCCTATTCCCTTTTTTTTTCTTATCTGGCTTTTACTCTTTGCTCATTGAAGCAAGGTGGATTTGCCAATGTCGAAGTTTTGAGACTTTCACATGTAAGGAGAATGCTCGGTGTGAAAAGTGTTGTTTTTTTGGCCCACCCCTCTGCCTATGCCGAATGCATATGACAAACAATCATACTCATTGCATCTACTGATGTTTATCTGACAGAGCTATTAATAATAAAAAATAAAAAAATAAAAATAAAAAATAAAAAAGCCTTTATTTTTCCGTTTGCATGCACAATATAGAGTTTGACAAGAGTAGTTTTAATTTATTATATTTAATTAGATGCGCATGCCGACTGGACCCCTCTACGGGTGAAGGCCTCCTCTAGAGATTGCCATTCTTTCCTCTTTTCTGCTAGGTTTGGCCAATTTTTTGTACCAATTTTTTCTATTTCGTCCCTCCATCTTGCCTTTGGATGACCTACATTTCTGTAACCAAAGGGTCCTTTCCACATGGTCGCAGTCTTTGTCCACCTGTTGTCAGTGTAGCGTGCCAAATGGCCCGCCCATCTCCACTTCAGGCTTCGAGCAAAGGTTAGTGCGTCTATTACACCAGTCTGCTTTCTTATTGCCCTATGGCGGACTCTGTCTTTGAGTTTTATTTTTAATGCACTGCGTTCTAAGGCTCTTTGGCACGATGTTAGTTTTCTGTTGGTTGTTGAGTCGAATATCCATGTCTGACAGCCATATGTGAGACAGGGTAGGAGGCATGAGTCCATTACCTTTTTTTTCAATTTTAAGTCCATGTTAGATTTCATAACTTCCTTGTAGCTCCAGAACTTTTTCCAAGTGATTGATATACGCCTGTCTATTTCCTCTATGTTGTTATTTTTTCGAAATGAGACTTGTTTACCTAAGTAGATGTATTCTTCAACGTATTCTACCGTGTTATTGTTTACTTGGATTGGAGTTTTATGGTGATTTGACATGACTTTCGTTTTTGAGATATTCATTTCTAGGCCGACGCTTGTGCTTATACTGTCCAATTCGGACATCATGCATTGGAGCTCAGTGGGTGTTTCGGCAAACAGAATGATGTCGTCTGCGAAGCATAGATGGTGAAGACGCTCATTTCCAATTTTTAGTCCTTTGTTGTTCCAAGATAGATTTTTCATTATATTTTGGAGGACCGATATGAATATTTTAGGTGACAAAGGGTCGCCCTGTCTTACTCCTCTGTTAATTTCTATTCTTTGTCCTGACCTTTCTAGTTTGATTTTGCTAGTGCAACTTTCGTAGATGTGTTTGATGATTCTTATGTACTTGTTGTTTATGTTTTGGTCGTAAAGGGCCTTCCAGATGCTTTGGTGAGAAATGGAGTCGAATGCCTTTTTATAGTCGATGAAGCCTAGATAAAGTGGTCTACGAAATTCGTAATATTTTTCGATTACTTGTTCAAGTACTTGAATGTGGTCAATAGTGCTGAACGATTTTCTAAACCCTGCTTGTTCCTTCGGTTGTTGTTTTTCTATGTGGTCGTTAATTCATTCCAGTAGGCAACTAGCAAAGAGTTTATATAGACATGGCATTATGCTTATTGGTCGGTAGTTTCCTACGTCTGTTGGGTTACCTTTCTTGTACAAGAGTATTCTCTAATACTCTAATACTCTTGTACAAGAGCTATTAATATGTTCCATACAAATAGCGATACATTTAACGTGCCCCTCCGCAAAAATTGGCAGACTTTTTTGTATAGAAATTGACAGACATTGCAAGCCCGGCTCATTATACAGTCAAAGTTTTTTAGTGAACAATTGACCGTTGAGCACGCTTGTATTTCAAAATCCAACTGTCTACGTTGCTGCAATAACAAAATGTACTTACCTCATAATCTTTAGCTTGTGTCTTAATAGTATTAAGCTCCGCAGTGAGCGTCTCCAGTTGTTTGTGACACTCCTCTATGGTTGCCGGAGGCTTTTCGGTGCTCTCTTCTTTGGCTTTTTCTTCTGTGCTGTAGCCGCGGGTGGTACTTCTGGATTAAAGAATATCATTACAGTAAAATAAATACCAAGATTTTATTATAATTTTGGTCAGTTAATGGAAACAGAGCATTTAAAGCTAGTTTTTTCATATATTGTCGGCTTTAGGTTCAATTAGGGTAAAAGACAGGGATTTACATGTCCCTTACCCTAATTGAATCTATGATCGACGATATGGTTCCCAATTGTTTAAGGTTTCACATTTACGAATCAGCAGTAACCCTAAAATTTAATATATTTTATTAAATTAGTTTTCTCTATTCTTCCTAGCTTATGCCATGGCCCAGGAAGCCAGGGTCCACTTTGGGAACTAATCCTAAGATTTGGCATAGGCGCTTGTTTTACGAAAGCAACTGCCACCTTCCAACCCAGCAGGTAAACTAGGCCTTATTGGGATTCGTCCGGTCTCTTCACAATGTTTTCCTTCACCGAAAAGAGATTGGTAAGCATGATATTTCGTACATAAGTTCAAAAAAATTCATTGGTATGAACTCGGGTTTAAAACCGTGACTTTCAGACTGAGAGTTGTACACTCTCACCACTGGGCTTCCACAACCCTCTTAGTAAAATTAAATTAGTTTTATATTTCATCAAAAGGGAGGCTACAGGCTACTTCAATATAAAAAAGAACTGAAGTAATTTCTGATGCAACATTGAGTTAATGCCCAAACCAGAAATTTCCGATTTTGAGACACTCTTTGTACCATATAAATCTAACTAAATCAAAAAATTTATAAGACTCATCAAGATTTATGCAAATATAACTGAAAATGTTAAAAGTTTAAGCATATAGGTTCTTCAATGAAAATACTATAATTTAGGAATTATTTTATATAACAGATAATGGATATAACAGAGGGAAGTGTCGTGGATGTTAAAATATTCAGTTTAGGGCTTTTATTTGCTGTAAAAGTCCTGAAAAACAGATAACTTTCTAGGTTATGTACCACTACGTTGCGCAACTATATACCTGTACACATTTGAGCGTAAGTTCCGGAATGTCGACTCTGTAACGAATTTAGCCAGTCGGCCCACTGAATACGCCGTTATTGATGCCATTTGTGTCACGAAACGTACAATTTTCTACTAATTTTTCTAGCAAAAACTAGCATAAGAGGTTATGTCAAAATTCTTATCTGTCTAACTGTCAAGTTTTTTTTTCTAAATTCCTAACCCAACTTTTTTTTGATGCCATTAAAAAAAACTATTTGGAATTTATTTTAAAGTATATTAAAAAAATTAGAAACCCTTTTATCCCTTTATCATTTTGCTATTATATCTGGTGAAATAAATAAGAACGAAAATATAAGGCGACCAGAGAATTTATAAAACTGACAAAACGCCTTTGAGCAGCTGATTCTGACATTGGTATGACAGGTATGACAGATTGGTCAAATCACAATAAAATAACCACATGCAATGTTTTGGATGGCATGGATGACTAAAAGCATAAAAAGTAAGAAAAATACAAAGCGAAATATGGATTTGATTAAATAAAACCGCATTTCACTTATCTAAAACTCCTAAAACCACCCCAACAAACTTTGGTCTATCCAAAACTTGTATACCATGTCGTGAAAACCTGCGCGCGCCTTATATAAGCCCGATCCTAGGGTTCCACCGCAGTTTTCATGCGGCCGTCGCGTTGTGTGAACGTCAAAAATTCAAAATGGCCTCTCTCGCAGTGTTTGATTTCGATCGTACCATAGTCGACAACGACTCGGACGCCGTTGTGATAGAGAAGTTGAGGGAGAAACAACCACCACCGGAATGGGAGTCCGAAAATCGAGATTGGACGCCGTACATGAGCGATGTGAGTTTTTTTTACTGGAAAGTTTAAACATTTTTTTAAATTAAGCTCCTAACACACTATGTATGTTCAACTCATAAAAAGAAAAACTATATAATAATGATATATGAAATAGAATGTATTTTACTGAAATAATTAGTTGTATTTATATTCTTTTCCATTTTTGTGATTTAAAGTTCTTAAGAGGAGCTTGAATGAACTGATAGTAGTTTCTCATATTTTTGTTAACTTATTGATAAATAATAATTTCTTTTTAGTTGTATTTTTGAGCCGATCGTGACCATGGGTTGATTTTATAACAATGTGTCATTGGTGGACATGGATGAAAAAGTGGCCAAGTACAAATTTTATAAATAACTAGGTGGTGCCCGTGACCTCGTCTAATCAATATCTTTATAAATTGGAGCCTATGTGTTATTCTGATGTATAAGCTATATTATTGTGAAGTTTCATTAAAATCCATTCAGTAGTTTTATGAGAAAGAGTAACAAACATCCATACTTACAAACTTTTTTTATAAGCGTTTATTATATTAGTGGGATTTCCTCACCTTTGGGAATATCAATGCTATTGTTAGCTGGTAGAGAAACTGTAGCTCCGAACCACAAATATAATGTCACATTTTTTTAAATTAAAAAAACAAAAAGAAATAGTTATACTTTATAGAATAGAATAGAATAGAACAACTTTTATTCAGACAACACATCATTACAGAAGCACATTTACACAGAAGATAAAGAAGAAGTATACATTGTAAAGTGATGTGAGGCTGAAATGGTCTCCACTCAGCATTGCAGTTGACACGACTAAGCGTTGTCAACGGCGCTGGTTTTCTGCGGAGCCAGCGAGGTGTGCGGGATAGCATACTGCGCGACTTGTGTGTCAGACAAACAAACATAATACATTATCAAATAAAATAAAAATAATTACATAATACAACAATAAGGGTACCTACATTATACATATATATATATATATTATTTAGTGGTCGGTAACTACAAATCGACTTCGGGACTGAGGATTAGGAGAAGAATATCTGGAGACTGGTGCTTTAGACTGGTGTTATAGGAAACGACGCCCTTAGGCAGCAATACCTTGATCAGCCAATAGGTGTGTTTTCAGTTTAGCTTTGAATCCATTGACAGTAATGCTTTCTGGTGGAAGGTTGTTCCAGCACTTCGTGGCAGCATAACGAAAACTGCCTCGAAATGCAGCGGTATTGTGCCTCGGGCAAACCAGTCGGTGAATACGCCTGTTTTGACGCTGGCAGAAGACCAGCTTGTCATGTAAATATGTGGGTTTCTTTTTGTTGCAAATACCGAATAACAGCGTGGCAAAGTGCAGGGTACGTCGACCATCCATATTTAAAAGTTTATTAGAATTAAGATACGGAGTAATATAGGATCGTGGGGGTATTGGGAAACAAAAACGTGTGCAGGCATTTTGTAGTCGTTGTATGACTTTCTTAGTACGTGAGAGTAGGCAGTTGCCATATACCGTATCCGCATAATTCAGTTTGGACAGGATGAGTGTATCGCACAGTTTCACACGCATATCTACACTGAGATAATTACGCACCTTGTAGAGGACTGACAGTCTGTAGAAACAGTTTCTTATAGTTTCGAAGATGTGGTTTTCAAAGTGCAGGGAGCTATCCATGAGCACGCCTAGGTTGCGTGCTTCCAAAACCATCTCCACATTCTGGCCCGAAATATTCACATGAGGATTTGCAGCTGTAATTCGGTGAACTTGTTTTTTTGAGCCCAAAACGAGGAACGTAGATTTCGATGGGTTGAGTACTAAGCTGTTCTTTTCAGACCAGCTGTCAATACAGTGCAGATCCTCGTTTAGTTTATCGACAGCCTGCTGTGTATCTTCGGGTTTGAATGAAATGAATAGCTGTATGTCATCGGCATATATATGAAATTTACAATATTTTATATTATGTACGATATCTGCACTATAGATACTATACAAAACTGGGCCCAGAATAGAGCCCTGTGGCACCCCTCTAGACAATGGAAGTAATTCAGAGGCTACGGTTAAGCCGTCTGCGCCATGCAATTGAACGAATTGCGATCGGTTATTCATATAACTTGCAAACCACTTTATCGAGCTGTTGCTAAAACCATAATATGCTAGTTTAGATAGTAAAATAGATGTGTTAATGCAGTCAAATGCGCGTGAAAAATCCAGAAGGGCTAGTATTGTTCCTTCGCCTACATCTTGAGAGGACAAAATTTCATCTACCACATCCAGAAGGGCAGTGGAGGTGCTGTGTCCTTTTCTAAAGCCTGATTGTCTTAACGGGAGTATGTTATTACTTTCAAGAAAATCAGTAAGTTGCATACATACAACCTTCTCAAGTATTTTAGATAGGAGAGGCAGTATGCTGATTGGTCTCAGATCTTTGTAATCGGCAGGATGGGGCGTTTTAGAGATAGGTTTAACTGTCGCTATTTTCCACAGTTCGGGGAACACATTTGTTTCTATTGATTTATTAACTATGTTCGTGATTATGGGTAATGTTCTTGGGAGTGTCAATATCAACATGTCCAAGGATATACCATCGACCCCTGCAGCATTGGTTGATATTGATTTAATAATCTTGGCAACCATGGCTTCATTGACAGCTTTTAGGCTAAATACCGCAGGGCCATATCGATTGGACTCAAGAAAAGTTATATAAGATTCATCTACGGTATTGCTGCCAGGTATATTTAAAAAGTGAGTGTTAATAGAGTTAGGATCCGTGAGATGTGAGGGAAGTTCTAAATCTTTTGATTTAAAGTTGACTAAGTTGTTTTTAATATTTTTCCAAAGCTTACCGGGGTCATTGATATTTCTATTTATGTGATACTGGTAGTACGCAGATTGTTCATAATAAAGTGACACGTTTACTAATTTTTTTAGATCTTTATAATACTGTTTGTGACTATCTAGTTTAGTGCGGCGATATTTGGCATGAGCTAAGTCTCTCAATCGCATCATCTCTCTGATATTAGAAGTAATCCAGGGATAAGTGCTTGCTTTTATGTGAACTTTTTTTAAGGGTGCATACATGTCAAAAATATTTATTAGGCAAGAGTTAAACTGCGTCACCATGTCGTCGACGCTGCCTTTGATAAGTTGTTCCCACTGAATAATGTTAATAGTGTTATTAAAGTTGTTAATATTAATATTTTTAATAGGCCTGTATACAAACAGTTTCGGGGGAGGTTTTATGTTTTTTATATTTAGTTGGCAGGTGATGAATGCATGACTACTGAGATCAGGGATATGGGTAACGGACACATTAGATACAGTCCTATTGCAACATATAACATCTATGAGACTTTCACTATGGTTAGTAAAATGTGTCGGTTGAGTTACGTACTGTGACAAGTGCATGTAATTCAAAAAGTTGATGAGTTTTTTTGAGTTTGATTCCTGTGTATTTAAAATATTAATATTGAAATCGCCCATTAAAATAATATAGTCAAACATCGCAAATGAGCATAAGGAATCACTAAGAGCGTCCAGAAATGCGTCAACATCAAACCAGGGAGGTCGATACGCAGTGCCTACAGCTAGTTTGAGACCATTGATATTGAGACTGAGCCACATCTGTTCAACCAGTGGTGCAACGGGGTGCTGGAGCCGCCGCGCGGCGATGCCGCGCAGGAGGTACATACCCACGCCGCCGCCCCGCGCTCGCCCGCCCGCGGCGTCGCGCGGCACGTGCCGCAGCCGGTAGCCCGGCGGCGCCGGGGCGCGCGATTCTTGTCCTTCTCTCAACCAGGTTTCACAAATGGCCATAATATCTACATCAGAACGTGCTATAGCCACCAGAAACTCATTATGACGTGTCCCAAGCGAACCAGTTTTTTATTCTTGATGAACTGCACAACAAAAGCGTATAAGATTTCACAATACTTACAGTGAAGCTGGTACAGTCCTAGATACGAGGCATGTCTCCAGTCAAAGATGGTAGAACAAAAGGATTTTATAGTTTTATACGTGTATATCCCCTGGCTAATTATCCGCTTAAAAATTAAAATAGAGTTGTGCACGTTTTGATAATAGCAAGTAAGACTTAATATTTTTACTCGGACTGCAAAATTAGTGTAGTATTTTATATAAGTTATAAGTAAATAAATAAAAAAATGATGTAAATACCACGCCATAATTATTATTAAATAAATATACGTTTCAAAAAGCATGCCAATATAGTCTAAGTAGTAAATAAGATTACATAGATAACCGGTCGCGTAGTACACCGTCCAAAACAAGTAAAACAACAATAAACAAGAATATACCGCCTCAGACGTGAACTTAGGTTTACAAAGTTGATGTGAATGTTTTTTGCCACTCAATCTAGAATAATAATATTGTAGAAATGAAGTGTATTTAAGAATGTATGTGTGTAGTGTATTTGTGTTGACAATTAAAGAGTTTGTATAAGTAAACATTGCGCAAATATTGTATAGTATTATATTGACTTTATAAAGAAAAACACTTGACCCAAAATATTTTACCTTATATAAAAAACCTCCAAAGAACCTAAAATCATTTATCAGTAGACGTAATAGGGTCCACACCGAAAACCTGCCGAATGTCCTTTTCACTCCGAATTCGTGTCGTTTTGCTATCCTTACCATCCGTTTTCTTAGCGTATATACACCCCTCCTTTGTCCATACGAACCTCCATTTGGCAGCCCTGCCCGCTTGCCGAGCCTGCCAGAAAAGTTTACGGTTGGTTTTTGTCAGCCTTTCATTAATGTAAACACGACACGGAGTGTGCTCCGGTAATCCTAGGCTACTTGTGTCCAGATCTCGACGGATTCGCGCATTCCTCAGTAGATTGTCCCTTGACGACTTTCTTGCGAGACGCAGGATCAGGGGGCGGGGGAGTAGTACAGCTGTATTTCCAGCAGTACCAGCATCGGTTGTTCTCGGCAGCCCTACACGCTCCACGCTGAGCACTTCACGGTCTTCTAATGACATACCTATCTTTGACGATAAGGCTTGTACTATATGCAAGGTTGATTCACCGGGGTGTTCCGGGATACCTGTGATTTCCACGTCGCTTAATATTAACGCTTGGTCTCTTTCATTCAGTTCTTGGTATATTTGGTCGATTACAGTTGTAAGTTCCGTAGTGTTAGGCTGCGGATTGTGGATATTTTTGGCGGCTAATAATTCTGAAGTAAGACGTGAATTTTCTGACTCTAGCGCTATTATTTTAACGTTCAAAGACACGACGTCAGTTTGAATGGTATCTATCCGATCGCTTAGGCGGTCCGTGGTAACCGTGAATTCATTTTTTATGCGGTCGAAGGCGACAGTCATTTCTTGGTTAAGTTGCCTAAAAATTTGATCTCTGGTTGTACTTAATTTAGAATCCAAACTCCGGATTTCACTTTTGACGTCAGCTAATTTTACATCAAGCAGTCTTGATAGTACCTCCAAACTCAGCTCCGTCGAGCAGTTAGGTTTTTCTGAGACGTCTAGGTAACTTTGGTTGGTGTTGCTGAAGTCGAACTCCGCCTGACGCGGCTCATCACATATTGACATGTTGGCATCTGTTGCCGCAGGTGGCGAATGCTCAAAATGTCTTCGAACAGGTGTGTTGTCGCCCCTATGACGCTTCGAAACATTGTTACACGATTGACATTGCCAGCCGCTGCTCTCGATATTTTGGACTATTTGTTTATAGTAGTCAATAGGTATTCCCAGACATGCGTAGTGGTAAGATCCCTGACATACAGGGCATGTCAGAAGCTCCTCTCTGGAAACTGGGTGTGGGCATGCCAAGCAATTATTTGTATTGTTCATATTGAATTCTTGCGCTGCAAAGTCCAGATTTCCGTGTGAGCTTGCGGAGATAAATAAAACCGGTCGCTTCAAACGTCAACTACCCACTTGCCGCGGCGACTGACCGCTGGTTGACGTACGTTGAAATATATTGTATCACCGTGATTTCACACACTAATTGCCGTTAATTCCGCTGATGAATTAATAAATTAACTTCTTTTTTAAAAAAAAAAACCGACTTCATTTGGTTCCCGGTAAAAGTGAAATTTTGAATTTGTTTGAGTTAGCCAGTTTACTTCACAAATATCCAATACACCGCACGTGTACGATTGAAAATTGAGGAGCTTTCTTAATGTCCCAGGGCTTCCATCATTACATGTGAAGTATAATCAAACGGAACTCCCTTGTATAATAAAACAAACAAAAAAACAACGTGTTAAATTGGATGACAGACTGTAAATTATCGAGCAGTTTCAATATGCCATCCCTGATTATCAACATCAGGTCCACTCCAGCAAAATGATGGCCACAGTAAGAAAATGCCTAAGCTAATTATGAACACCCTCTAATCACAATCACCCTCTAATCACATTATGTCTATGGAAATTAAAGATGAATATGTAACTACACTACTCATTAGCCCAATGATTGACTGGTAGATACCTTATCCTTTTATAAGGTATCCTTCTAGAGTTAAGTTCATTCGTCGATTACATAACTGTTTATTTGATTACCTTTTCTAATATTTATATTAAGCATAATAAGAGATAAAAAGTGTGCAAAAAAGCACTTACCTACAAAAGCCCAATTAAAGAAAGAATACCCCGCCTAAAAGTTCCGCCTGCGGCATGGTCCCCATGACACTGGCGGCGTTACCTCTCTGCACAGCTATGGCCATACGTTGGGAGAGGTAAGCGCCAACCCCACGGTCCCCCGTAGTCTCAAAAAACCCAGCCACAGAGCCCTTACGAAAGACTTTGTGTCAGCTGACCAGGGACCCAATGTATCAACTATCCTTCCTAATTTGTACTTTTATTTTTGCTTCTTCCTAGCTTTTCCAGGCTTATACCACGCTTTGAGAGTCTGGGGTCCGCTTTGGCAATCAATCCCAAGCTTTGGCGTAGGCGCTATTTTTACGCAAGCGACTGCCATCTGACCCAACCCAGAGGGTAAACTAGGCCTTGTTGGTTTAGTCCGGTTTCTTTACGATGTTTTCCTTCGCCGAAAAGCGATTGGTAAATACCAGTAGTAGATTCTGTTACAAGGGATCAAAATAATTATATTTCTGGCGAGGGCGTGCATTGAATTCCGAATGAAGCGATGGATCCTAAAGTAGAATCCTGAGCGTAATGAGGGATTCAAGCGTTAACGCCCAAGACGAAAATAATTTAGAGACCGTGTGACGACGTTCTTTATTTCATAATCATTCTGTATACAATTCTTTATTTTGGTTCCAGCTGATCATTAGCAATATGTGTTGTGCCATAATGATGAAGTCATGTGTTAAATATTCGAATATTGCATTCCTCAAAACGAGAGGGAAAATATTAACAAAAATATAACTATATCAAACTTATGATGTAAGGTAAATGTGGTTAATTCCGTTATACCTACGTGTAATGCTCGTTGTGTCATCTTCTATACAACAATCACAGGGGAAATAGTATTTAAAGACTTCTCCATCCAAAGAGAGAAGAGAGAGAGAACAGTCGTCTTGAAGAAATTCAGCTTAAGGTAAATGTGCATGGTTCAATAAGTACGTATAATAAAGCAGAGTAGGGTCAAAAATCTGTACATTGATGATATTTGAAAAACAATGAGTTACGAGCTCTTAGAATTGATAACAGAACACATATCAATTATTTTTAGAATTTTTGTCTGTTTGTCTGTCTGCCTGTACCTATATTTGTTCGAGAATCACGTGGAAACGGCTAAATGGATTTAGATGCAACCTTCACTGGCACTTTAAGAAGATCTCCTGTCAGATAATAGAAAAAAAAAACAAAATCCGCGGACGACGTCGCAGGCATCAGCTAGTACGCGTATATTCTATAAGTATCCTAAAAAAAAAGAACATGCGTTTGTATTTGCGCAAATGGGCACGATATATTATATTCGTCAGTAATAATATGTAAAATTGTCCAAAATATTCTGAAAACTTGCAATAACTTTAGTATGGGGTCCCAGCGCGCGCAAGTTTTTCGTAGAAATCGCGGAACGTCTGGTTGATGTTACTGGTGACTGAAGAGCTGGTGGCTTCCTCGCACAACGTATCAGCATTGGGATACAACGAGGAAATGCCGCCAGCATCCTAGGTACAATGCCTCAAGGGCCTATTTTAGATTTAAAGTATGTTAGAGGTAGGTAGTTAGGTAAGTTAGCTACAGTATAAAACAAAGTCGCTTTCTCTGTCCCTATATCCCTATGTATGCTTAAATCTTTAAAATACGCAACGGATTTTGATGCGGTTTTTTTAAATAGATATTATAGTGTGATTCAAGAGAAAGGTGTATAATAATAACCCGTGCGAAGCCGGGGCGGGTCGCTATAGTTTACTGTATACATCTTGAAGATCTACCTAAAAGTAATAAACACTCGGAACTTCCTCGGAACGTATAAAATACACTAATATGAACTGCTTCTTTGACGTCGGCAATAAGCTAATAAAATGGCGGTCTGCGGCAGTCGTTATAAAAGTTATCAATGATCGATTATGTCATTGGAGGATACTCCCTGAGCCAAAACTAATAAAAACTGCTATCTACTATATATTCTCATAGCACGCGTCAAATATAGTTATTGAAGGACATCGTCTGCGTTAAAGTATGCTCCCGGTACTGGTGTTTCATACTAAAAATCCCGAAAGTCTTCGAAAGTTTTTTGTTATATTTGTACTTATATTTAGATTAAGTTTACAAATAATATAAATCTTAAAAGTTATGTAAGCATGTAAAATTGCAAAACTAAATGACCATACAAAATAGTTTTTTTTATATAAGATCCTATTTGTACACTTTGATTGTTTATAAATAATATATTGTTATAGTTACGGTAGCATGTCAAAACTAAATTACTATAAAACATTCTAATATTAAATAACGGTAAAGTCTCACGTATTTTTATCACAATGGCGTGACATGTTTTACCGTTATTTTAATATAATTATTAGTATGATTCACAAGAGTTTAAATTGCATGAACATACAATGAAACAATAAACATATACTTATGTTACTTTTTATTTATCGATTTATTGTTACATATTATTTAGATTAAATCGTTTTCAAATAGAATTACAGAAGCATGTAAAAACTAAATGACCATAAAAACAGTAACAATATTTGCTTTAACATAGTCCTTATCTACGAAGGTCTAGGTTGTGAGAACGGAGAATGGATTATGTTTGCTAAATTGAGATTAGCGTAGCGATCGGATTAAGTTAATCTCGATTTTCTAGTGCCACAGTTCTTGAACGAATTCCGAGAGTAGAGTAAGGTTAATAAATGAGAAAAAAGGCATGAAACTTGCTATAACTTGCCGTCAATGGAACTTCCTAACAATGTAAACAAAAGACGTCACATGTTTTGTCACTGTTTTTTTTGTAATATACTACGACGGTGACAAACAAGCATACGGCCCGCCTGATGGTAAGCGGTCACCGTAGCCTATGAACGCCTGCAACTCCAGGGGTGTTACATGCGCGTTGCCGACCCTTTAAAAACTTTAACACTCCTTTTTTGAAGAACCCCATACTGTAGTCCTTTGGGAAAACAGCGGCAGGGAGCTCATTCCACAGCCGGAGCGTCCGCGGGAGGAAGTTCCTCTTAAACCGCACGGTACGGTACGGTGTCACTGTTTCTTCTTGTATTTTCACACTACCTCTTCAAACACCACTGAAACTATTGTCTGAAACGGTCGTATTATCGTAACATACAAAAGATAAGATCAATAACTTTATCCTAAAGAAAAAAAAAATGAAACACTTACAGGTTAGATTATGACGATCAATATGGCGGTTTGTTTACATTGTTAGCAAGTTGGATTGACGACGATTTTAGTAAATTTGTAATAACGGAAATGTATGTAAAACAATGTAATTTCAAGTTTAATAATATTTAAGAAAAGTCGATAAACGAGAAGTAACAAATTCAATTCAAAGTACCCCGAAAATTCCCACCTCTGTCATTTTAAACTAAACGACGAAGTCTGAGTCAGCCGTTCCATCATCACAGTAAACTGTGACGCTATATTGATTTTGTGTGATAAATGTTTTAGCATAATTATGCAGTTTCCACGCAAAATTACGGCTTTGGAGTTTCTGTGATTGGCCCTTGGAAAATAATAAGTATGGAATCTTCCCTGCCGCTCAAAACGTGGTAACCAATAAAATTGGTGCCGGATGCTGGTGCCCAACTGATCTTAACCATTCAAACAAACAGTACAGTCAAATCTAAAAATATGGGTGCTGACACCCTACAT
The DNA here is from genome assembly GCA_949128165.1 of Lathronympha strigana. Classification (NCBI taxonomy): domain Eukaryota; kingdom Metazoa; phylum Arthropoda; class Insecta; order Lepidoptera; family Tortricidae; genus Lathronympha; species Lathronympha strigana. Next base: position 4,122,931 of record OX421925.1, on the reverse strand, counting down.
ATAAATTAAAAACTTACGGGATAATTTTACAAAAATCGATCTAGTCCCAGTAGTCCCACGGTAAGCTCAATAAGGCTTGTGATGTGGGTACTAGGCGACCATATATATAATAGATAGATGCACATAAAAACTTCAATACATAAAAACATCCATAACTGAGGAACAAATAAACGTGATAAACACGCAAATAAATGCCCTGACCAGGATTCGAACCCGGGACCTCCTGCTTCGTAGGTAGGGTCACTACACTACCGACTAGGCTAGGAGGCCGTTAAATAACACCCATAACATCTTACACCGGTGTAATACCGGTGTAAGGACGTAAAAAGTGGATCATATTTTAAACGACTATTGTTTGGTTGGCGTGATCAGTTCATCACTCCATTTATTTCTATGCCAATGGCTTGGTCCTGTGGTTGGCTGGTAAATAATGCCTCAAGGCATTAAGTTCGCTATTCTTAATTCCCTTTTTACAATGTATTAAATCATAATAAAATCGTTTTGCCGTACTATATCTTCAATATTATCGTACAGTATTTTATTTTGCATGGAAATTATTATGAAACGCTACTGAGTCAGGATCTCTTGTTTAGCATGAGTAAGATAATTGGGGCTAAAACTCGATACATAGTCAACTGTACATAGATATTTATAGCCTCGTGACCAAACAATGTTGGGTAAAGACGATCCGGTTAACGCCGGTTAACGGCGATTCGCATAATTCCTTGACGACCGGTTGGCGTAGTTGGTAGTGACCCTCCCTGATAATAAAGCCGATGGTCCTGGGTTTGAATCCCAGTATGGGCATTTATTTGTGTGAACACAGATACTTGTTCCTGTGTATTTATGTATTTGTATATTATATATATCGTTGTCTAAGTACCCGTAACACAAGCCTTCTTGAGCTTACAGCGGGACTTAGTCAATTTGTGTAATAATGTCCTATAATATTTTTTTATTTTATTTATTTATTCCTCGAACTAAGTCGCCATCAGTATACTTACCAAGAGTTCTACGTAATCGTACACGATAGCAACTGCGAGATTCGAAAGTGTTCGCGTCTTGCTCATTCTTAACTGGTGAGAGCGAGATGAAAACACTATCGAATTCGCGCAGTCGCTATCCTGAGAAAAAGACAAGTTCTTATGTTCCATTTTATGCGCCATATACTTTCGGGTAATCCGTCAAATCTTCATAGTGGGGTATGTCCGCCGGGCATCCACTAGACAAAGCTCCCATACATATATTGGCAGATCCAGCAGTTATGCCTGAACGTATATGCCAGCTTTAGTCGGGCCTGATAGCTGTTGGCTTAGAGGTTTGATTTCCACAGCTTCAACCGCAGAGCTCAGTATATGGTATTCATTTGAGCTAACTAGATGCATAATAAAATAAATAATAAATAAAATGTTTATTGAGTTAACACAAAAATATTACATTAACTGGGCAGGTGCCTCTTTTTAAGCGTACACGACACTTGTGTCAAGAGACACCGCTCTTCCTGAGGTGGTTACAAATTTCGTACAACTTTATCTTAAGGTTAAATTTATGTATAATAATAATATTTATCAGTTTCAACAAGAAAAAAAGAAACAACAAATTTAACAAAGGAAGAAGTCTAATAGAAAACATTTGCTCGGCTACATTTTAGATGAACTATCTTTACGGCGCGTGCGTGCGTGCGTGTGTGTGTGTGTGTGTGTGTGTGTATGTGTGTGTTTGCTTGTAGCTTAAAAAAAAAGTGTGTCGGTATTGAAGGTATTGTATGGTGAGGATAACTGGATAAGTCTAAGGACCAATGGTCATTACTTCGTAGAATGTACGTAAAATAAAATAAAACATAAACAAAAAGCAGTTCAATTAAAAATGTCACCCGACTCCAAGTAATATATGCATATAAATTTAAAAATGATTCTACTGTCAGACTGTGGTCAGATAGGAGTATACACGGTGAAATTTAATCGGTGATCAGGAAGCAAGTTTTCTAATTTAGTAATCTATGGCGATCACATTTAGGTGTATTGGCAATTATTCCTAAGTTTTCCTTCCCACTTTTTTTATAAATATTTTAATGTTATTTTTTTATAAGAATCGCGAGCTCTTTCGACCCCAATAAGAGAAAAAAGTGTCCTACTCAGAATTCAGGAAAGAGCTCTCGATTCCGAGTAAAAATCGAAGATAAGTTTGATAAAAATGGCCCATATAGCTCTAACATGGAACAGTTTTGTTTTTATCATACATTAGTTAGGGTGTCTGTGTATACTCGACATGGGTACTCTATATAAGATATGATACAAAAATAACTCCGTTTCATTTAAGTACTAAACGTGATCGCCATCAATTACTTGCTTCCTGATCACCGATAAAATTTCACCGTGTATAAAGTTTTTTCTTTTTGAGTTACATAACCCTAACCTACCGTGGTATGCACACAAAGTATGTTCCCCCCATTTATGACCTTAAAAGTAGGTACTTAAAAATACTGGTGAAACGGAACTCTCAGAGTGCGGAAATTAAATGGTTTACGGTTTTTTTCCTGTACTTGTGATACAAGGTCTTGCTTTTTGCCAAATTTACGGGAAGTACTCTATACATTATGATGATGGAAATAAATAAATAAATAAATATTGTGGGACAATCTTACACAAATCGACCTAGTCCCACGGTAAGCTCATTTAGGCTTGTGGTGTGGGTACTAGACGACGATATATATAATATATAGATACATATAAATACTAAATACATATAAAACATCCATAACTCAGAAACAAATATTCGTGATAAACACACAAATATTCATATTCATATTCATATTCATTTATTCATAAAATTATACAATTTTACATGTCAAAATAAATTTAAAATGAAATAATAATGTCAAATAAATCATGTAAATTACAATTAAAGATTAAAATAACACATAATAAATGCCCTGACCAGGATTCGAACCCGGGACATAAATAAAAAATAAATAATAAAATGCGACATAAATGGCAGTATCTTTTCATTACGTTGACGTAAAGGTTTGAGTTTATCACAGCTTCAGAGGACAACAGATCTGTGTATGTGGTATTAATTTCAACTGGGAACCAAATAAAAGGTTTTTGACAAACAGACGAACGAACGGACGGATAACAAAGTGATCCAAGGGTTCCGTTTTTTTCCTTTTGAAGTACGGAACCCTAAAAACGAGTTTTTAGCTATAGTACGTTCCTATAGGACCGCTTATGATCAGGAAAGCTAGCATGGTTGCCATATTATCCAATATCACGCCATGCGTCACTTTCGCACTTACATACTTGTTAGATGGTAACAGCCATGGTGTTTATTCCATTCAACTTATTTATTTCAAAGATAACAAAGATCTCATTTTTTGTTAGTACTTAAAAACTAAGTTAGATTTAACATTCAAAATTATTTCATTTAATCCAGGACAACAGACGTGGTCAGCTATCATCTTTAGGATGCTGTTTGGGCTGCCCCATGTTCTGGTCAGCAGTTACGCTGCTCTCTTGCGCAAAACCCGACCATAATAAACTAGCAGCAGTGACATAAAAGCAGGTATAAAATTGGCTATCACATGACATAACTGCGGACGTGACGACCGACATGTGACATTGCAGACATTCCTATACCTGGCTGAAACAAAGTGGCAAGAGATTTCGTTTTCACGACAGGAATGCCCTGACCGTCATTGCGGGCTGCAGTCGAGTCGAGCGCCACTGTAACTTGAGCCTTTACAGAATAAGTAGTAGTACTGATACAGAAGCTTCTCTTTCCTACGTTTGACGTTTAGCCTGTCAAGCATGCAAATGTCAAGAAGAAAATGCAAAGAATAAAAATCCACTTGCATCGCATGCAGGGTCATTGAACTTATCAGCTGTTGAAGTATCTATCGGAACTTTTATTACACCCTGTATATTTAACAGTTGGTTTAAAAACCTATAATTTCGTTATAATTTGAGACTGTTTCATAGGTGTAATGCCTCTCAGTTAAGCGATTTTTTGTATGGAATTTGACAGCTTAATTCCGGGTTAGCGGCTAACTCTGGGTGGAGCAAGTGGGTCTTAAGGCTCCGTTACATTGGTCAATAGCTATTTTTTTAAATTACTTCAGCGTGTCATGGATGAGAAGGGCCCTATGGCATTATGAAAATCTCCGGCCTCACATGCGGGGTCTGTCGACGTTTGAAACTGATTTTATGCTGGTTGCAGTATTCCCAATTAGCGTGTGAATGACACTTGGCTGAGGCCCAACACGCGCGACCTTGCCTCGGTCGCGTTGGCAATGACTTGGGCCACGGGCATCCGTGGTTCGAGTGATAAGCAAAAGCGGACACATTAGGGCTTGTCACACAACCGTGAAGCTTAGGGAGAAAGCGCAGTGAGACGTGCGGGTGTCCTGCTGTTAAACGCAGTGCAGCGCCCTGCACGCCTACCTACCACGAACATCGAAAATTGGCATTGACGGGAAAACCTCTATGTCACTCCAATATGCAAGTGTGACAGAGATGGAGATACAGATCCGCAATCGTTCGATTTTTATGGTATAGGCCCTGAGCCCAAGTTACGCGAGCATGCGCCTCGTTTTCATCACGCTATAGTTTGACCAAGCCTTTAAATTTTATCATGTCCTTCAGTTTTCTCAGCGAAATTGTAACGGGACGCCTTTCCCGTGTACATATTAATTTGTTACAATTCCCCTTAACTTATTTCATATTCTTTATTAGAAACGCGCGTATTTGACGAGTAGTGTATAGCTGCCTTAAATCCCTAGTGTCGTCTATGCTCCAGAAGTTTTAATGCTCTATGCTTTTTAAATCTGGAATCAGCGATATTTGGAATAATCAACTGTCAATGACAAACAAAGCCTCTAAGGAAACACAGATTTCATATTATATACTGTTTTCGTTTAATAAATTAAATAAGAAGGAATAAAATGATGTATGATACCAGCGACGAGAAGTTACACTACTGTACATTCTTGGAAGGATGGATGGATTCAAAATAAGACAAAGGATATGTCTTTATATCGCAATACGGAAACAGAAATCGAAAGCAAAGTACACATCTAGAATCAAAATACCTTTTATTGTACAATATAGTTCCTTTACTTCTATCTTTAGTAACATGTTAAATGCATTTATTTACTTCATTTATCGTCGTACGAGAACTCTGACTAGACTCTCAATGACACACATTATGCAGGCAAGACAGTTAAGGAGTTCGGGTTGAGAATAGATGAGATAAACAACATAATTTAAGAGTAATATGAGCGATACTAGACTGACTGACCTTACCTATAACTTGACCTCACCTGAGCTTACCTGATATAACACGTACGTCTTCTACAGTAACAATCCCTTCATGTTAGGTTCCATATTGAGATGAAAGTACTTAGTGATAGTAGCTCATAGCTTCTTTAAAAATACAGGTGGTAGACAAAATTTCAGAAGACAGAGTAGATAAATAATGGCAAACGTATCGAATGAAATGAACCTAGCTTTACTACGCGACCCAACGTTCCCACTAGAAGATCATGTTTTGGCCAAATTGACAATTGTAAATAAATGAAGGAACTGCAATTTATTAGGATAGAAAGTTTGTAGTTTAAGACCGTTCCGTCACAACGTTTTACGAAACTGTTAACACAGCCCTTTCACGCTTTGCTTGCTTCTCAAAGATTGCCTACGTTCTTATATACCTAATACTGATAGTCATATGTTATATTCACATACACTTCATTCCTGTATGGATAAGTAGCTAGCTGCCACTGAATGTGTCAAAGGCTCGCTCTCATCAGTCTCAGGGTCCGTAGGACCCCTGAACTGCTCCTCAACCTGCTGTAAGGTCTGACCGCTAGTTTCTGGAAGAATCACCCACGCGACTGCCAGGCACGCGGCTATAACTCCGGAAAACAAAAGAAACGTGCCTCCGAGACCAATAACGGTTAACAAACCTGGGAATGATTTAAGCACAGTAAATACCGCCACACTCAGCATTGTCAGTCCAACGCTGCCTGAGAGGCCTCTGTGTTGTAAAGGATATACTTCGCCAGCTATAACAGCCGGTAGTGGCTGCATACCCATAGACAACGACAGCATCTGCACAATGATCATCAACCCAGGTATCCATAAAGAATCAAAAGGCAGGTTGCCATTGCTTTTAGCGAAGATGTAAACCCCCATGCACAACTGGCTTCCGGCGCAGAAAAATCCAACAATAAACAACAGTGTCCTCCTCTTAACTCTGTTTATAACGACAACTGCTACTAAAGAGACGAACAGCCTAAGACAGTCCAAAGCTACCATCCAGACATTGGCGTTAACTTCTGGCCCCAGCAGCAATTCTAAGATCGTTACTGAGTACACTGACATTATTGGTCCGCCGGCAAAAGCGAGCATTATGTAAAGGGTAAACATGAGAAAAATGGGTTTAAAGAATTCCTTCTTTCTCGCCATTGTAACAATATCCTTAACCGTATATCGATTGATTGGTGTGGAAAGGTTGACTGTCTGTATCATTTTCTCCAGCTCTTCTGTCTCGTCCTCTCCTCTCAACCACATGAAGTTGCACCGACATCTATCATACTGTCGTTTAGTAGCGAGCCAACTGGGAGATTCTGGTGAGTACATGGTCAGGAGGAGACTGGTGATATGGAATGATATAGAGCAGAGAGCCGTCAACTGGTAGCTGATGAGTGACCCGGTGAGATGGACGAAGAGGATGCCGAAGACCTGTGCCTCTACAGTGACGGTGAGGAGGCCGCCGCGGTAGCGCGGGCTGGAGCACTCGCCGATGTAGATAGAGCGCAGTGATATGAACATGCCAAATGTGAAACCTTGGATTATTGAGCCTATCAACAGCACCTGAAATTAAAGGGCATGCATTTTACAAATTTAAAGGCGAATGCGAAAAATGCAATAAACGGTTCAGAAAGAACGCTACTTTAAAACGTTTGGCTAGTCAGGAGAGACATTTTCATTAGAAATTGATAATTGCGCAAAAAAAACCGAAGGTTTACTCTGAAGTGACCGGTTGGCTATCGTGCCAAAAGTAAACACGGCATTGTTCAGTGAAGTATCAAATAAAAAAAGTATTCCATCTACCAAAATAGTTAATTATTCTGCCATTTCATCCTCTCTAGATGCAGTCCTCTTAACCGAAGCGACTGATTTCTGCGAAGAATACCAAAATTTGTAAAAACAAGATTCCCTGTATTTTTTTAGGCTTTAAGGATAGGATGATGATTCTAGGAATTTGGATTCTATAGAAACATCGCGCCGGTTATAAATAGTGCCATAATTGATCCCACTTAGTTTGATTTACGGACGAGTCCGATCAAGGTGTGATTTGGAAATATACCTCATAGCTTTTCGCCAGTATGGATGCCAACCAGCCCAACATGGAGATCAGGGTCACCACGTACATCGTCCCCTTACGCCCGGCGCGAGACATGACAGCTGGCACCAGAAAGTTGCCGAAGGCCATTGTGATTGATCCCACTGAGGCTGGAAGTGGCAATATTTATACATTAGAGAAATAAGGGGTTATTGAGGCGTGTAAATTTTGAGGTGAAGGGCAAAACTTTTGAACTGGTAGTAAATTTTTGCTGTGTAAAGCACTGGTACAAACGAGCAAAACGAATGGTACATATGAGTGCCTCACGAGTGAGTAACCCAATACTCGCTAGGATGATTATGGTGATTTCTTATTATCTCATTAAGAATATATGGCGCTCAGATTAGATCTCAACTGTCCTCGGCCACGCTTGTTCCAGCAGAAGAGATAAACACTTAAATAAAAGCAACATACCTATCCAGGACCCCTGATCTATGGTGACCCTGATGGTGGAATCTGGTAACTCCAGCTGCGGGAGTAGGATCCCTGGGTAGCCCATGCCGCAGCCAAAGGCGATCATGTTGGTGCTCACTGCTGCTGCCACCAGGCACTGAAGAAAACATGGTATAACACTTATTTAAACTTTCACGATTTTCACACATTATGTATTTACTAAAACGGGGCTTAATCGTGTATAGATTTTGAAAACAAACCTCCGACGTTTCAAGGGCGACGTTGTCCCCGTCGCCGGGACCACGGGGGCAACGTCGCCCTTGAAACGTCGGAGGTTTGTTTTCAAAATCTATACACGATTAAGCCCCGTTTTAGTAAATACATAAAACATGGTACCTATAGCCCAACCGCTTAAACGCACCGCTCAATTCAGGGGCGAGTGGATATGACGTTAGAGGGGAATTAGGCTCTCTTCAAGCAGCTCAAGCTTCCTAACGTGGGAAGGAGACGTCACAGCGACATCTTGCCGTACAAATTATTCTGTAATTTTTTGTCACACAGAAGCACTTTTTACACATTACATACAAAAACCTGTAATGACGACACTAACATATAGAAACTGATACAACTACACTAACAAATCTTGAACACCTTATCTGTTTTTGTGTACGGACTAGTCGCAGCACAGCATATGCCGATTTGGATTTGTAATTCGGCAGAGGGAAACGGTAGATATGCCGATTTTATACTCAGACGTTCAGTTTAATTAGACGATGAATAATAATGATTTAAACTGTCGGGCTATAAAGGAGTACTTATGGTGTGGTGGTATGCTTTACCCAACATTTTTCGTCAGAATTTCACTTGGCCACCAATAATTTTTTTAGTACAATTATCGTAAAATAGATTATTAACTATTCTAAATTATTAAAATTTCTAATTATTTATATTATAACGATTAGCTAGACTAATCTTTTTCAATAACGTTAAGGTTGCTCAGCGACTGGCGAGCGTCACAACAAATTAATGTTAATTAATTAACAAACAAAACAAGGCATTCCATTAAAAAACGAATTCATTACAGTTCACCCGTTATTTTTTTCTAACCGCCCAGATACCTCCACAAAGGCTTCCTCCACTTCAATGAAATTTGAACTCTGTTTAATTAGAAAATAATCGCATTTCTGTAGTTTCGTTCGGTTTTAAAACAAATGAATTTAATTTAAATTTCCTATACAATAGATTTTGCTTTTGCTGTACGGTGGGCGGCAGGTGGAGGTTAATTTACCTTATGATAAAGCCATATAAATAAATAAAATACTTACTTGTCTAAAAAACGGAGAAAACTTTTTCTCTTTACTTGACATTTAAATTTTTTTTTATGCTCTTAATTTGACCAGACAACTACACCAATTCACTAAATACTTTGTTATGACAATTTGTATATGACTGTGATAATGTTGATGCATATTTAAACGATCTATCACTTAATGAGCATTGGCACAAACAATTTCAATTATCAACCCTAATATCAAAAATAAAGGGTTCAAAATGTATTGCACTGTTTTTTATTGTTTGTATAAATATCTAAGTAATTACGAATATTTGTACATTTAAGAGCAATTAAATTTGAATAGATATGTCTTTGCATATCACCATATGTTTCTGGGTTCCGTATCCTAAGTATCACCCTTTACCACACAAACTATCACTCACACACACACACACACACACACACACACACACACACACACACACACACACACACACACACGCACACACACACACACACACACATGTACATACCTAATTAAAGCTAGAAGTATAGTTATTTGTTAATATAGCTAATAAAGTTAAATTAGGAATAAGTATATATAAGTGATATAATGGTTAAATATGTAACCTGAAGGAAGTGCGGCGCCACCCAACACAGGCATTTTTTTGCTTACCGGGTGGCTCCATCGCCTTATATTATAAGCAAAGTGTATCTTACCAAATTTTTTTTTTTTACCAAGCCTCTGCTGTCTGTCCGTTTGGGTCGAACACAAAACGAGTCTGTGGACTATTAAAAATTTAAGGGCTATAAAGCTTGATTTACTTATTAAGCCTTATCTACATTAAGGGATACTCCCATTATATTGCATTATATGATAAAAATCATTACTGGGTGAATCAACTTTTAAATATCCACATGATGAAATTATGGACTTATATTTTTTTTTCTTATATTTCATATTTCATTATTATATTTTAAAGATAATTTTCTATAATTTATGATTATGTATAGAGCAGAGCACTTTTTTTGCGAATTAAGTGATTTTTACTAAAAACAGTTCACCAGCCCAAATCTGATGTCCCCTGGACAACCATTTAAAATTAATTTTTTAACATACCAGACATCAATTATTGTGAATACAGTTATTTTACCTACATTGATTAAACAATATAGTTTCATGTTTTATCTATAAATATGGCAATATCGCCCTGAATTTCACAATATTTCCCCTTATCATGTCCCCAGGACAACTGTAACTTCACAGGATCGGAACTTTTCGATTAAAACGCTATATAGTAATAGTAATGTAACAAAATTCCTCCGGCTACTTGGTTTTGTATTGTGCTATTGTATTTTTAAAACAATATAAACTATTCTGGGTGTTAAAACGAAAAAAATAATAATAAGTGGTTTTCAATTCAGGGACAACGTAGTTGTCCCAAGGACATATCTGGTTGTCCAAAGGACATTTTAGAGCCTACAATCTTAAGGAAGGTACTAAATAAAACAAATTTATTGAAGTATTAGCAAGCAGTTTTAATATTTCAGCACACCGAACAACAGAAATATTATTTCAATTCTTAATAATCAACAACTTTATAAAAAATATAAGATTTGCAGTTCCTGAGATAGCCAGCTTGGTGACAGACAGACGGACAGACAGACGGAGCCTCCTTAGCCTCCTTCCTCCAATTTGTGTACTTTCCCATTTTCCGTAAGTCTTCCTCTACGCAGTCTATCCACCGTTTTCTTGGCTTTCCTTTTGGTCTCTTTTGCTGCGGCTTCCATTTAGTTAATATCTTAGTTGCTCTAGAATCTGGCATTATTTCTAAATGACCCGCCCAACGCAGTCGCTGTATGGTCTCCTGTCGCATTAGCGCATCTGGCTCGTGATTCATTCGCAGGCGGTATGTTCCGTCTGTTTCTCTTATTGTACCGTAGATTTATCTCAGCACTTTTCTCTCTAACACGGTTAGTTTTTGTTCAATTTTCTGCGTCGTAGCCCAGGTTTCGCATGCGTATGTTACAACTGGCCTTATGATAATTAGGTAGATGACGACTTTTGATCGTAGACTTAAGTACTTAGATCCGAGAAGTTTCTGGCATGCGTAAAAACACTTGTTACCTGCCATTAAGCGAGCCCTTATTTCCTCTTCAGTTTTGTTTTGGGAGGTAAGTATGGATCCTAGGTACCTGAAGCTGGCAATTTCCTCAACGGTGTTAGTTCCGAGAGAAATGTTTAGCAATGGGGCCGGTTGGCGCGTTGAGGACATGTATTTCGTTTTGTCTGCATTGACATGCAGACCAAACTTAATCGATTCTGCTTCAAGACCAACACCGTGATCGATCATTATGGTTTTGGACCTGCTGGTGATAACAATATCATCCGCATTTGCCGCTATTTGTGTGGTGTTATAATCGATCAGGCCGTTGATACCAAGTTGGCGAGTTGCAGCCTCCAATACCAAGTTGAATACTATAGACGAAAGTGCATCTCCCTGTTTGACTCCAGATTCCAGAATATACTTCAAAAGGCTCGGATACTTTATTTTGAATGGCAACTACAGATTTGGAGTGGGCTAGAGAAGTATTTACCAGTCTTACCAATTTGCTTGGCACTCCGAGCAGTAACATGCCATACAGTATTTGAGATCGTTTGACACTATCGAAAGCCTGCTTCAAGTCGACAAACATATGGTGTTGATTTAAATTGTATTCGTAGGCCTTCTCCAGCATTTGACTCATCAGATGTATATGGTCAGTTGTAGAGCGGTTCGGCCTGAAACCACACTGATAGTCTCCCAGTATTTCCTCAGCGTATACACTAAGCCGCCTGTTCAGTACCTTAGCGAAGACTTTATATGCAGTCGATAGTACGGTTATGCCTCTATAGTTGCTACATGTACCTTCATCGCCCTTTTTCTTATAAATAGGCAATATGATGCCCAAATCTTATTCCTGGGCCATCTTTTCTCCCTACCATATTTTTGATACTAGCAACAGTCTTTTTTCCAGCATGGGGCCACCTTTTTTTAGGAGTTCCGCGGAAATAGTATCCAGTCCTGGCGCCTTATTATTTTTAAGTCCTGTAACGGCTTCCTTGATTTCACTAAACGAAGGTGGTAAGAGATCTTCTTAGACGTCGTAATACGTTAAAGTGGGTTCAGGGCTGACTTGACCGATGTTTAACAGATCTGTATTCACGCCACCGTTTGATCACTTTTCACGCTCAGTGTGAAGTTTGCCTGTTTTGTCGTGGCACGCATTTACCATGAGCGGTGGTTGGCCCTTCGATGAACCCTGCGCCTTTTTTCAGGCTTAGGACCGGCACTACGGTGAGCACAGGTGGAGCAAAGTGACACCATAAGGGTTCCTTTTTTACCATTTTGGGATGTAACCCTAAAAACAATTTAAACGAAATAATCGCGTATATTTTTCGTACATTAATCTCGACGTTTCGAACCCTTTACAGCGTTCGTGGTCCCCAGGGTAGATTAAAAATAAAACATTGAAAATATATTTTTTCACGAAACCTGTTAAGGGTTCAAAACGTCGGGATGAATTTACAAAAAATAAACGCGATTAATCTTTTTAAATCGTTTTATACAGACAGTTTTATTTTCATGAAATACGTGTAAGCAAGTTATTAATTTAGGTAAAGATCCCCGTGATTGAGATAAAATTGTTGTTGTTGATATCTTAAAATTAACCTTATGTCAAAGCGAAAGATCAAAGACTGGGTATTTACCCTATTTAACATCTTATCACATGTATTTACCCTATTAAACATCTTATCACATCATTTTTGTCTAACGGACAACCAAAATGTCCTAAGGACAACCAAATCCGTTGTCCGAGTGACTAGTTGTCCGAGGGACTTTTCTTTAACTTTGACCCGTACAGCAAAAATTTATGATTTGTTGTGTTTTATTTCATCCTTACCGTAACATATACATATAACAGAATCTAGTACGACATAATTTATTCAAATATGTTAATAACTTACGAATTTGTGCCGGTGGTCCGATGGACAGACAATAAAGCCACCCCGCACTCACCAATAGTACCCGACCGACTGACGCCGCGAGTGTCGTGTATTCCAAATGGCGGCTAGGCCTATCAGATTACTAGGAAATTAAGCTTGTTGTCAAGTGCCTTACTGGGCCAACTACATTTAAATTCCGTAACAAATTTATGGTTGTCCGATGGAACTGCATGACGCGGATAATTTCAAGGGACAAAATTAAAACGCAAGAAATTCATAAACGGTTTAGTAAAAATATAAGAAATCGGTGTTTTATTGATGGTACTTATCCATAAAAATGATTATGTGTATGTATATCAATCCCACAATAGTATTTTTTTTCGTGATTCAAAGTTTTATGGTGCACCGTCGCAAAGGGACAATTTGACCTACTATGAAAACCACCTTTTGGTCCTTCGGATAACCATTAAAAACCGGGTAAATTGTAAAAAACAATTCAATGTTTCGTGATGAAATGTTACGTAATATTACTGGGAACAAAATGGAATGCAAATAAAGCTCATTACCTTTATATAAATTTGTAATATCGATCAGGGACTCTGTACGTTTGATGTTGAACACTTAAAAGTTGATTCACCCTACTACATGTCCACAAGCTGTTATCTATTGACAACAGGATAATAAAGTGCGTGTTCAGCTGAACTGTAGAGCCAATCTTTCCTGTGGCCAATAGTTAACAGCTTGTGTACATAGTAACGATTTTTCTCGTACAATTCTCTTTGTCGTAACTTTTTGTCGGTCGAGATCTTTTTCATGTCCCGTCATGGCTGCTGTCAAAACTAATGCGCGAAATCTTTCCGCACACTAAACAGCAAAATTCAAAAATCTATTCTGCAAGTAGGCCTCAAGGGCACTTTTACAAGTCAATAAGCATTAGAATAAAGCATTTGCATGTACAAACATTTACAATATATAGTGAGAAGTAAAATTATAATCTAAATACTGATAATACAACAGCCAAAACCTGCATGGGTAAACGATATTAAAATAAATTTACTAAGTAATATGGCAAGAGATGTATAGTCTCTATAGTTCAGCAACCAAAAAAGTCACTATTGGAGCTATTAAATATTCAACAATTCTTAAAAAGAACTTGTCGCTTTTTCCTATGACTTGGGCCACAGCATGACGCAATAGTGCCTAATAGACATATATTATTCAGAGCTCTTTCCCGAAATCTTGTCGTGTTTTACATTTTTCTGTCTTTTTATTATAATACAGATAACTACAATACATTCAAATTCAGCCTCGTGACCAAAGAGATTGGAAGTCGTAGGGCGACGCGCGGTTGTCACACTAAAGAGGTCCGTGCTCTGTGCTCGTGACCAACCATGCTAGCTTTAGGCTAATTAAAGAGAACCGGAACAGTACAAATGAGATTGGCTTATGTAAATTATACAACTTTAAAGAGAAAATAAAGGTGGGAAGGACAGTGGAGACCTTTGATCCGTGGGGCCCTAGCGCTCTGAGTCTCTTCAAAGACGTATCGAAGAGACTCAGAGACGCCACAGGAGACCCAAGAGCTGGCAGCTTCCTCGCTCAACGGATCAGTCTAGCAATCCAGCGAGGAAATTTTGTCAGCGTCCTCGGTACAATGCCGCAGGGGCCTGTTTTAGATTTATTTTAGTTTTTATTTAGTTTTTATCTAGTTTTATTTTAGTTGTAGTTTAGTTATACTTCTAGTTTTATATTTGCGTTTAAATATGTTTTAGTTTCATTTCTTACAATAAATCCTTTAAATTATTATATCAAACAAATTATAATTATCATACGAATGCTACTTATATAAAGTATGAATACTGTACCTACGTCTTCCTTTGAGGCGGTAAGCAACTGGGCGAGATGGTGCTGTTATGGGCACCAAGGTCGTAAACGCCTTTGGGGTCTATAAAATAAATAAAAATATTACAGGACATTCTTACACAAATTGACTAAGTTCCACAGTAAGCTCAAGAAGGCTTGTGTTACGGGTACTCAGACAACGATATTTATATACAAATAGATAAATACATAGAAAACATCCAAGACTCACGAACAAATATCTGTGTTCATCACACAAAATAAATGCCCTTACCGGGATTCAACCCCAGGACCATAGGTATAGCAGGCAGGGTCACTACCAACTACGCCAACCGATCGTCGAATCCGATCGGCCGGTCTATAGCGCTTTAGGACCTTTGTACCAATTCTCGCCATTTTCAAAATTTCCAAAAACAGAATCGACAAAAAAAGCTGAAACGGAGTCGCTTTGCTCACTCGGTCAATTATTTGTATTTTATTAATATATCATGTTAATATGGGTATATATATTACTCAGGCATTTATAATTAGCTACTAAATTTAAACTAAAGTTATTTTTTCTAGTTTCATTAAAACTTCCCGCACCTATAACTTTTGATCTATATTTGGCCTAAAGGTTCACTGTTAGAGAATGCCATCTGGCATAGACCTCGCCATATTAAGTTTAAATAAATAAACAATGATAATACCAGTTTTAGTTCTATCAGCCGATTTCTTATGACTTGGAACGTAAGGACCATTGCATGACGCAACGCAACCGTAACGTAATAGAAAGATTATTCAGAGCTCTTTCCTGAAATCTTGGCGTGCTTCGCATATATCTGTCTTCTTTCTGACTAATACATAACTAAACAAAACAGTTTAAGTGTACATGTGAATAGAAATAGTCTTAGTCCTGAATATCTTCAAGAACAATAGGACGAGCTATACTCGGAATTTTGCTTATGAGATGCAATAGGCATTGCAATGGTTGAATTTTATAACAAAATCTAGGTAAATGTTTAGAAATGATCCGTATGTGCTTAAGTTTCATAGATTTTGATAGCGCAGAATGAAAAATAACAGTAAACGTCATAATTTCACAGAAGTTTGACACTTTAAATTGAAATTAAACACTTTAGAACGGATTAATCACGTTTATTGACACCAGTACCCGACGTGTCGAGCTCTACAGCACTCCTCCAGGGTTCAGAATTTCAGATGAAGAATGCGAATTCTCCCCGTCAATCAAAGTTACTTGTGCAAATATGCAAGTATATATGTTGGTACTTACATAAAAAAAAAAACAAAAAAAAAGTTGGTCTACAATGCCCAGAGGGGCTTATAAAGCTAGTAATACATTGCCTGAAGGGCATTCTAACCTTAAAATTAAAACATTTATAATTTTAAATTTTAATCGTATAGTCGTAATCGTCGGGTGAGAATCTGAGAATTAACATACATACAACTTACGAAAGCTTATGGCGCTAAAAGAAGA
This sequence comes from Lathronympha strigana, assembly GCA_949128165.1. Lineage (NCBI taxonomy): Eukaryota > Metazoa > Arthropoda > Insecta > Lepidoptera > Tortricidae > Lathronympha > Lathronympha strigana. The sequence goes on along the minus strand of OX421925.1, from coordinate 4,106,539 downwards.
GTCAAGAAAACGACCCCATCCCCCCATCTTTTATCCGTTTTCAATCTTTTCAAACAAAGTCCACAGTTTCCAGTATCGTGATTGATCCTTTATGAGATGTAATACACTTTACAGTTTGCCAGATCTTTTGTTTGGAAGTAATAACGTGGTTATCGGATCGGATATCACCCGACACCTATAGGATCGGATAGTGTGAAAACGCTCTAAGGTCTTCCTGTCGGACTTAATACGTACATTTGAGCATTGATATGGCCAAACGTAATAAATATAAGAGCCTAGGCGGAGAGTACCTTTTTGTACCATTTGGGGTCGAAACTCTAGGTCCATGGGGTCCCAGCGCACGCAAGTTTTTCGTAGAAATATGGTTGATGTTACTGGTGACCGAAGAGCGGATGGCTTCCTCGCACAACGTATAAGTATTGCGATACAACTAGGAAATGCCGCCAGCATCCTAGGATGCTGGGGCATTGTACCTAGTAGGTACCTATTTTAGATTTAAGATAGTTAGAAGTGGGTAGAAAGAAAAGAAAGAAAGAAAGAAATAATTTATTTGCAAGAATATGTACAAATAATAATATGTTCGGGTATTGGATAAGTTACCTACAATATTCAGCCATTCGGCATGCAAATGTTAGTAATTTGTATCCTAAACATTATAGGCAGGTATATACAATTGAGACCACAAATTTTTAGGTAATAATTAAAATATTTACAAATCTAAGTAAAAACAGAGTAGAAACAATGTTCCTGAAGCCATTTTCTTAAATTTGTCTTAAACTCTAAATCATGCAACAGTTTAATATAGTCAGGAAGCTTATTATAAATTTCAATTGCCTTGTTACATGCATTCTAACATTGGTAGCTAGGTAAGTTACACTTACTGTATATATTTTGAAAATAAATGTTCTTCAACTGGCCAGTTTATATAGAATAATGCTGCAGTACTATATGCTGTAGTATATGTAATGATTGAGCAAATGGGAGTAAATGCCTAGCGGTTGCCAATATATTTCAGGTGCCAAAGTGATCGACATATCTGCTTTCCATATACCATTCATTAGTCCGTATAGATAATTATCACGTGTGGCAATTTAGAATATTACTACGAATATTATTCTATTTTATTTACGGTGGTTTGAGGTTAGAGGGGAGGTCTGTACACACTCATTCGAGAACCTCGGGCGAGGCTCGGACCAGAGACAATTTTAGCTTTTTTAGGTAGTTCGGTAACTGAAGCTATTTTAGATACTAATTTTAACTCTCCCAAACTACCTAAACATAATTGTCTATATATACCTACTCTGTCTCGAATGAGTGTGTAAAGTCGAGTTCATAAATATCTGTGCAGCTGAATGCATAATATGTAATCACTTACACCTTATTGTCAATGTACAGATATTTTTGAAGCTTTGGAAATATGAAATTTCTTAAAAAAAATCTTAGTTATGAACTCGACTGTACAGAGGTTGCATTCGCCGGCCGAAACATTCAGACGAGAGTGTACAGGCAGCATCAGGGTTCGCGCAACGTGTAATTACCCCACGGGTGCGTTTAAATACCTTTATGTTTCAAACACCGCATACTAATTAATACTTAGACAAATTAATACCGATACTCATAAATAATCAATAAAACGTGTTCTTTCTTATAATACAAATAATGTTCCGAGACATATTGTGTTCCTATTTATATGTTTATACAAATTGTTGTTCCACCATACGCACCTGACGCGATGGTGACAACCCTAATGTTAATGTCATCTTGACGCAAGCTAAACGTCTAAAGTAGGAAAGAGAAGCTTCTGTACTTTAGTACTATAGACTATTCTGTGAGAGTGGGGTCAAATAGGTCTTGGAAATGTCACTTATATAGTTAAAAAAATATATAGTTATATAGATATAAAAATTATTTATTTGGTAATCGAAATTAGACCTTGTTTCATGATTGTACATGTATTTATCTTAAGTTAGAAAGTTAAGCCTCGGACAGTATCATTCTCCACCCGCTCCATAGATTAACAATGGCCCACTTTCAGAGCTTGAGATATGAAAAATATATCAATTTACAAATGTTATTTTTCTCTCCCAGGTATTCGAGCACGCCTACTCCGCGGGCCTTCGAGAATCCGACGTGCTGAGCGCCATAGCGTCAATGCGTCCCACCCCCGGCTGCGTGCACATGCTGAAGACGTTGCACGAGGCTGGCTGGGATATACTAATACTCACCGACGCCAACTCCGTGTTTGTGCACCATTGGCTGCAGACACATCAGTTGGAGGTAGGATATTAAATAGTTATTTATTAAACAAGGGGGCAAAGTTGTTAACTCTCAGGCTTATAATGAGACCCGAGCAAGCGAAAGATTCCAAAATTGAGCCACGAGCGTAGCAAGTGGTTCAATAACTGGAATCTTGAGCTTTACGAGGGTCTCAAGGCACGAGAGTTGAACAAATTTTGCCGCCGAGTGTAATACAACATTTTTCCCCTCACTATCGCGAGGAAAATAAAGACTGACATACGATTACAAATCTTGTCCATATTGAAGAAACCATTCAAAATTCGATTTCAAAGTTTGTCATAGAGTACGCTCCTGGTAATTAGATATTGCCAACAGCCCACCAAGTGCGAGATAAGACTTGACCAATTTAAGGTGTGACCTCCGATTGTGCATATCTACTATGGCCATATAGGACTCACTTATACTGAACGCGATAGGAATTAGAGCAAGGTCAAATTACTTTCCCCACTTGTGGATAAAATTTTCCACGCTAGTTTTAAAGGATAAATCAGCGCTTTCCAAGCTAGTGAGGGGGAAAAAAATTGTCATTCTCTTGTTTCTTAAGGGCGCTACTCGGCCGGCTAAAGCATACTCAGGTAGGATGGCATTCTTTGTTGGTCTCTACAGTAATGTAGCTAGTATCTACGCTTTCGTAGCGCTATTGCTACGTGTGCTACGAGTGCTACGCCGTAGCTTATTAAAATTGCTTCATCTCTCTTCGTAGCGAACATTCTTTGTAAAGACCATGGAATAAAAGAACTGTATACCAAATCGGCCGAATAAAATGACGCACTAACAGTACGGCAGATGCGATACTTTTTCATATACGAGTAGTCTTGTTTGGAACGTAAAGTTTCGTTAAGTGCCAACAGCCTATATTGCCCAGGAAGTATACCTACAGTTTTGACAGACATTAAATTATAAATAGCCTGATTTTCTCAAATAACGTTCGGATGGGATATTTATAGATAATATATGCAAAAATCCCACAAACTGTTCTTCCGGAACTATGTAAATAGTTTCAATTGTTTATAAATTTACGGTAGCAGACGATATATGTGTCTTCTATCTGTTAAAACCAAAAACAGAAGACACACGTAAAACCGTTAAATCTACAAAATGTACGGCACGGGTGATATAGGTATGTGGTTATTTCGCTAGAAACAAGTGATATATCGGTGATATATCAACTCTTCGCTTTCAAATGTTATAAATATTAATAAACAAGCATTTAATACCTGTCGGAGTGTCTCTGAATGGTCGGTGTACGTCATGAGTCAGGCGGTCTATAACAGGCTTCCGGACTGGATAAAAAAAGATGCAACTTCTGCGGCGGTCTTCAAATCTAGGTTACGCAAATGGCTTCTTAGCCATATTTAAATAAATTAGTGAACTTGCATTGATAATGATACAAACGTTAAAGGTTTCGTACGAAAAAGAGCTTACTGAAGTAAGCATTAAATGTCAAATTCATACACTAGTTTATAGGCTGTTTTTCACTTAACCTTAAAAGTATCTAAAAAATAAAAAAAAAATAAAGGACATAAACAAAATCGCACAAGCGTTAAAGACATTAAACCTATAATGGAAAGTGTAATGGACGGAAAATCATTTCTCAGCTGATACAGCGTGACACTCGACCAAGCAGAATGATGTAAAGGGAGTCCTTTACGTCATACGATATCCTTTTGTGTGTACAGGGTGAATGTGACCTTGGTGATACAAATACTTGGTGACACAAATCGATCTTATCCCACGGTAGGCTCAATAAGACTTGTGTGGGTATTAGGCGACGATATATATAATAAACAGATACATATAAATACATAGAAAACATCCATAACTCAGGAACAAATATTTAAACATAATTAACAAACAGGTCTAACGCGAATTAACTTATTTACCTTTTTTACCGACGTTTCGACACAGGTTTCACTGGTCATGGTCGCGGCTAACCTAAGTCGAAACCTGTGTTGAAACGTCGGTAAAAAAGGTAAATAAGTTAATTCGCGTTAGACCCGTTTGTTAATTATGTTTAAATATGTGTTCAAATCGCGAAAGTTTTAAATGTTATATCAGGAACAAATATTCGTGATAAACACACAAATAAATGCCCTGACCAGGATTCGAACCTGGGACCTCCTGCTTCGTAGGCAGGGTTACTACCAACTAGGCTAGGAGGCCATATTGCGCAAACGAAGTCTTACCAGCTAGTCAGGAATAATGATGTTGACAATTGTCACAACTGTCGCCGTGGTGAATTTCGGGCCTGTAGGAAAATAAACTAAACTTTATTTATAAATGAACAGTTCATTGGAGCCCGCTATATTCATATTCTTTATTTGTATTGATCATACATATTCGTTCATATTTACATATATGTACATTGTCATGTCAAATTTAATTAAAATAATTAAAACATTACCTACCTATTATGGTTAAATATTGGCAAATTGTTGTGTAATAAATAAACATGTAAAAATAACACCTCTAAAAATCCGTTTACCGAATAGAACGCTATACTACTCGTATAAATGAGGAAACGTTTCAGCTTATTTATATAAACGAGATACGAGGTCGCATCCTTTATTTCAGACGGGAGCTTATTATAAATACGCGGACCAATAATTTGAAAATAGTTACCGCTTTTCGCCAGTCTATGTTTAGGGATAACTAAAACTGGTGTTCGCCTGGAGGTTAGTAGCCTGCTCCAAAACACACAAATCCATGTAAGAGCCAATCACTCTTATAATTAACTACAATGTAAATCTAATTGGTTATTTAATCATTTAATTTTATGAAATATTCATGACAAAGTTCAATGATCGCATCTCTATTTCGCACAAATGCAATTTTAATGTGACTTTGATATATTTTTAATCTATACACTATATGGGCATATTTTTATTTTGTTGTCGTTTTTTTTACGCGTTAGATTTGTATGAAATTTGGTGGGTAGGTGGAGTTCCTTATTCTACACTAGAAAGATAAGAAATCCCAAAGTGCGACAAAAATTTTGTACTAAATTTCCCACTTAGTTACGAAATTACATGGGGCATACTGGGAAATTGGGTCTATCTTGAAGAGTATAAGCAACTCTTCAAAAAAACTACAACAAAATAAAAATTCGTAATGACTAAAATAAATATAGATATGGAATCGAATGTATTTGCGGCGAACAGAATGCCAATGGTTGTTCAACTACCCGTTCATATATGTGGATATGAAGCCGTCAACACCCTCAACCCCCTGCTTGCCCTATGAGCCTGATCCAGAACGCACAAATCCATACTATTGACGTTTCACGCGTTGTAGGATTCGCTGTGTTGACACTTGACAGCCCACGGAGCAAAGCCCTTGGCCCGTTTAGCTGTCAACACAGCGAATCCTCCTTTTTTATAAAGGGTTGGCAACGCGCATGTAACACCCCTGGTGTTGCAGGCGTCCATAGGCTACGGTGACCGCTTACCATCAGGCGGGCCGTATGCTTGTTTGTCCCCGTCGTAGTATAAAAAATAACCATAAGCGACCTGATGCCTTTTGCGTCGGATTAGTTTTCCTACCTCAAATAGAAAGGTACAGTCAAGTGCAAAAATATGGTTCGACATAATCGACTCGTAAATATGGTACTACGCTCTTATTATACCGGCATAAGGTGCTATGGGACATATTTTTGAGTAAGATGTGCACCACCATATTTTTACACTTGACTGTACATGACTGTTAGGATACCCAGTTCCATAAAAAGTTTTCATAAAAAATAGTATAAGGAAAGAGATAGAGCTAAATGACCATCGATATACATATATGTTTGTTTGCCGTATGTACTCTAATTAAGTTAACGTTTGTTTCTACGTGACGTCATTCACTCCGCGTGATCACAAGGTTGAATAGTGTTCACTGTCTAGGGAATAGGCGCAGCATTACCCACTAGATGGAGCATGTGGTTATTGTGGTGTCTTTGTGTCATATTTTAGGATAATACTTTCAGTTTTGCACGACCTACTGTATACCTACAATTTAAACTTTCGTGAGTCATACTGATATATAAAACACTCACGTATTTTTATCACAATAGGCGTGACATGTTTCGACTGCATCGGGCAGTCATCCTCGGACGACAGAGTGGTGTTGTCACCTTCGCGGCTCGGACTCTGTCCGTTTAATACTGTATACCTTTATTTTGTTATCTCCTAAAGGTTGTCTGGAAAATCGCACTTTAGCGATAAGCGTCTCTTGCTTACCACCATTTCACATGTAATTTATATCAGTTCGTACTATTTTTGTTGTTTTGAGGAATATTACAGTCACGTCTATAAATATCTGTACACTTCGAAACTTATTACAGGGAAAGAACGTTTAAAATTGAATACAGGTGCATATATATTTATGAAACCGACTGTACCACTTTGTGACTTGTTGATAAGTTTCATGTCTACATACATTTTTATGACATTAGTGCCTTATCGACTAGCGACAAAGTAGCGATATATATCAATGTTTAAGATTTGAATTAAAAAAGCAAATGCCTGGTCAAATAGATTACAAGTACATAAAAGAAAAGCCACCTTGGAAAAACACCTTGTGCGTTTTACCTTAAGATTTTTACCGACGCAATACCTCGAGATATTCGTAAACGATTTCAAATGCACAGTCTGTCGGTAGTTATCTGTGTTAGGTTACAAGGAATATTTACAATGGAATTCATACAAAGCCAGTCTGGGGAATTCTTTAGCTTTCTGACATACGAATAACTTTATTTGAAAGAAACAACTAGGTGACATTGACATTCATATGGTCGCGTTCATGGATAACGAGCAAAAATTGTGTTCCGTGATAGTGTATGTACCTAAATTGTAAATTTCCTATTCTTTGTATTTTCTTTTCTGTTATTGTTATATTTTCTATGTAAGTATATAAAAAAAATATGTTCCTAATGTCATTCGTAACTTTTTGTGTTCTATCTGTCGTGGCATCACTGAATGGGCCTTACGGAAGACCAGCGCCGGCTTTTAAGTCGGCAATATGCTGAGTTGGGTCCATTTTGTGATGCACACACAACTTACTTTTTTATATTGTTTTGTTTTTATATCTGTTTATTGTGATCGTCGCAAATAAATTTATTTCTTTCTTTCTTTCTTTCTTTAAATAACCTTGGTGGCCCAGCGATACAAGCGTACGACTTTCAGTCCGAACGGAGGGGGTTCAAATCCTGCCGGAATGAATTTTTCAGAACTTATGTACGAAATATAATTTCACTAGATATTTTTAATCGCTTTTCGATGAAGGAAAACATCGTGAAGAAACCGGACTATTCCCAATAAACTCTAGTTTACCCTCTGGGTTGTAAACGAAAGTCGCATTCGGAAAACTAGCGCCGACCTTAAATCTTGGGATTAGTTGCCAAAGCGGACTCCAGTCTCCCAGAGATGTGGTATAACCTGGTAAAATGATAGGAAGATTTATTTTTAAAGGCATGTTATTAATAATTATTTATTGAAATGAAATGAAATGAAATAATTTATTGCACAAACAAGGTATAGAAAAGATGGTTCATTATAATTATGTGACAATGCATGTTTAGCCACTAATGGCATGCAAATGAAGACCTATATAAGTATATCTATATTGTTACCGTGCAAAAACTTGTCTAATGACAATGGCATGCAATACGATTAGAAAACTCTATGTACACTTATAATTACATTTTAATTGAATTTAATTCAAGTCGCACGTTATTTTGATATCGAACGATATGAAAATTGGGGCCAACTCTAGTTTGTCTCTGAATTTAAAAATATAAATGTCAAACTTGAATGTCAAAAAAGTTTTTATTCCTGGGCCTATACTACGAAAATCGAACGATTGCGGATTTGTATATCCATCTCTGTCACACTTGCATATTGGAGTGACAAAGAGGTTTTCCCGTCAATGCCAATTTTCGATGTTCGTGGTAGACGTGTGAAAGTCGCAATGGGAGCATTCCACGGGGCTGTCCCGTACCAACGCTTTTTTTAGTTAGTTAAAGAATTATTTTCTACGTTTTAAGTTAATTAGTTTTCTGAGTATTTTTTTACGCCTATGCCGCAAAGAAAGAAACTCCAAAACTTACAATCTTCATAAAATTCGTGTTCGTACGGGACACGCGGTAGACAATTCCGTGGAATGCTCCAATGGCGGTCGATACATATGCGCTTTGAACGCATTATGCATCATGGAGAGCTTCATGATATGTGTGTATATAAAGCAGTGTATGTAATTGTAAATAATTAGGCATTAAATCACTAGTGTGATGTTATTATGAAACTCGGCTGACGCCTCGTTTCATAAACCCACACTCCAGTTTTAATGCCTCATTATGTACAATCACATAAATTACTATTATATCCGCCACTGAAGTTAATTTCGAAAATAAATAAATAAATTTCATACCTCAAAATAACCCAAATATAAATTTTGTTCACAGTAAATATATCAAGAGCCAGCAATCTAAAAAATCCTTCATTGAATAAAATGTATTTTCCTTTAACCAATTAAAAAGTTCAAATTTAAATTTATCTAATGGCCTTTCTTAATGTTTGATGGTAGCTTAGTAATATATGTACTTATATCGGGCTACTCACGTCTATAAAGTCGTGTAAAGACATGTGTGCGCAGAACAATCCGCCGCAAGCGCTTCTCACTCATGATTATGGGACGCGAACCGTTCCGAAACATGTCGAGCTATTATCGACTCTATAGACGTGAGTAACCTGATATAAGTATATTAATAAGTCTCTAACTAACTCTAAGTAACTCGCGGGAGTTTTCTATTTAAAATTTGATTGTATTTGAATGCGTAAAGCCATTGCATAGCGATTTCGATGACACAATTCCATATTTATTCTTGGACAGTATAATTGGTTTACCTTGTGTTAAAGTGACATACGAGTACCTAATCTTCTCTCTCTCAAAGCTTCGAATGATTCAAATTATTGTACTTGAATAAGCGGTGAACGGCGTTGGTCACACATACTGTAAATATATAACAATACTTATCTAATAAGCTTTCTTTTAGTGACTGTTTGTTTACAAAGGTATAAACCTTCCTCTTGAATCACAGTATCTATAAATAAAAACCGCATCAAAATCCGTTGCGTAGTTTTAAAGATTTAAGCATACATAGGGATATAGGGACAGAGAAAGCGACTTTGTTTTATACTATGTAGTGATGTTTCTTTTTCAGGACTGCGTAACGGCTGTGATAACCAACCGCGCTTTCTGGGACAACGGTCGCCTGTACATCGAGCCGTGCATGCGTCAGACGGCCTGCCCGCGCTGTCCGACCAACCTGTGCAAGTCGCTTGCGCTGGCGCAGTGGTGCGCGCGGCGCCAGCACTCCACCATAAGCTACGCCGGCGACGGCAGGAATGACTACTGTCCGGCCACCAACTTGCCTGCGAATGTGAGTAACAAGCTGCATGTATGGTTTATGTGACACGGAGTTTGTTTACACAGCAATCGCACATGTAGTAGTGTATATCCTTACTCTCTCATCTCTTGGATTCTCATGTGACGAGAGGGCGTCCACTAGCTCTCGCTAGCATATGCTAGAGTGAGACAGCTATACTGTCTCCACTCCACCATAAGCTACGCCGGTGACGGCAGGAACGACTACTGTCCGGCCACTAACTTGCCCGCGAGCGTAAGTAATGCGAGAGAACTTTAGAATTGGAGCATCTGTCCCTTCTTTCGATCAACAAGGCGACATCACAGACACACACAGACGCACTTATCACTCATTACATACAAAAAACAATCTGTAATGACAACACTAACACGTATAAAATGGTACAACTACACTAACTAATCTTGCACACCTCGATTTATTTTTCCGTGCGAAGTAGTCACACAGACCCACGTATGCCCGTTTGGGCTAGTACTTTGGCAGAGGGAAACGGTGCGTATGCCTAGTCCCCTCCCTGTCTGTCCCTCCATATGTCGGTATCCTCAATGCTGAGGGTCATGACCCCTTGTCGTCACTTTCTCTTTGATTGTATTTCGCCAGTCCAGTCTATTTTCGGCGGCATGTATGGCTTCGCAGAATTTGCTGTCCAGAGTGGAGCGGATCTGATCGCTCCATCGTGTTGGGCTGCGTCCTCTTGGTCTTTTCCCCTCCACTTTGCCGGTCACAACAAGTCGCTCCAGGTTGTTTCCGCTTTACACTGTCAGGCATACTTTTATACTGTCAGACATTTTTACGGTTTTTTTGTCCACAGGCGACAGTGTTCCCGCGCCGCGGCTACCCCCTGGACGACTTAATAAAGAAGACCATGTCCTCGTCCACCCCCCACATAAAAGCCAAGGTCGTGCCCTGGGACTCCTGTGATACCATCCTGGAAGAACTGCTTCCAGCCTAATATATTTTAGTAATTAAATAGTGCTCTGAAGACGCCAAGAAAAATCCCTAGCAATTTTTCGCGATTTGGGTAAAATCGGGCCAACACCCTCTCATTTGATAGGTATTTTTATATACTTACTTACTTTATATGCACACCAAGTTGAATTCCATTGTAGAGCTAAGATATATAATTTATTCACTTCTCTTGCTCGAAAAGTTCGACTTTAAGTCGAGGCTAGGTGACATAAAATCGCTTTTTATGCTTTAGAGCATAAAGTAAAATCGCAGGCGGCCGGCGCTAACGACTGCGCCCAAGCTTGGCAAGCATGGATGTTTAATTTTTAACGATTTTAAGTGAAATCAAACCTATTATATTCCTCACAATTGAAGTGAAAAGCAGAGTGTATATCTCGGGCATAAATACCCATTTTATCCTCGAATACTATATTGGTCCTCGTTGCACTTGGACAAATAAATAGCTTCGGCTAAAATGGGTTAAGTTATGCTCTTGTCATACAATCTACTATCATCATCATCGGTTCAGAAATGCTTAAATGCTAGTCTGTCATGTTAGGTGCAGTCAACTTAATTCATATGTGCACATTTATTCACCTCAATACCTTGTAAGGGCTCGTTCAAAAATAATGTGATTACATTCGGCCGATTTTTGACCCCAACATGGTGATCCCTATTGGCCTGATTTTGGTCGTTCGTAATGCCCCCATCTTGTATCACATAATTTTGTTACAATTAATGAAAAAGTGTACACATTAATGAAGTCAACTTAACCCGCTTAATGTGCGTGGCGGAAGGATCCGCCGCCATCGCCGAGCGGTTGTTAATATTCTACTTATCTCAAGATGGCCACCACCATCGGATGCCATGCAAGCCGAGGCCTTATAAATTTATATACTGTGTGACTACTTCAATAAAATGTCAAAATATTTAATTTGTTTCAACAATAGGAAGAGAGGTATGGGCACAGCGGATGCATACGAGTATCGTTTAGTGTGGTAGGGCACAGCACACCGAATGTTGTCTCGCTCAAATCTGGAGCAGAGCCACCTCCACCTTACAGAAAACCGCAGTTTAATAACAATAGACCCTACTCATACTCGTAGTGTTGCGTTTCTGTTAGTGAGTAAGGTCGCCAGAGCTCCAAGAGGATTCACTGTGTTGACAGCTGGGGACTTGCCCCTTTAGCTGTCAACACAGCGAATCCTCCTTTTTAAAGGGTCGGCAACGCGCATGTAACATCCCTGGAGTTGCAGGCGTCCATAGGCTATGGATGGTAACCACTTACCATCAGGCGGGCCGTATGCTTGTTTGTCACCGTCCTAGTATTAAAAAAAGTTATAATAGGTACTCACACTTAGATACGAATATATCAGATGTGCAGTGACATTCAACTCGGTGTCCATATAACGAAATGAAGCAGACAATAAAATATGTATTCAACACTAGGGATTTTCAGAAGAGGAAAAACGTATCAGGGCATTTTTAATGATAATATTTATAAATTAATTTAATTTTAGCTTAAAAATGTATGACTTTGTGAAACAATGTCAATTTATGGGGTTATTAAGTATTTGTTCGAGGGTATTTAGTAGAAAATTCTGTTATTATATAAAATTACTTGTAAGTCTTCAATCTCTAGCGCCCATAGGCTAGTTCACTTACCATCATGCGGGCTACATGCTTATTTGACACAATGATTGTATTTATTCAAATCTGCACTAAAATTAGATCTGCATATTTATATCTGAAATCAAAAAAATGTTTTTTTATGTAATACAGTCATCTGTTTTTGGTGTTGCTAGTTGAAAAAAGATACTAACTTGGTATCTTTTTTAGGTACCGAAATGAACTGTATTTTAATTTATTATTTTCTTATTTGTCTTAAGTTTTATTGAAACGTCCATTTTTATAATGAGATTACGAATATAATTTATTTTTATTAATAACTGATTACATTTCATCTTATGAACTATTGTGATTAAATGTTATCTACCTCGTTGGTCTCTTGTTTTTTTTACAGTGTAGGTATATCAGAAAAAAGTGAACCATTTTAAAAAATATGGGAAAATGTTGATACAATAGAAATGCGTCAGGCTCGTCATATATTTCATGGTGATTCTATTTGGCAGAGTGTACTCATAGGTAGGTAGGATAAGTAGGTAAAAAGTAAAAATGCAAGAATATATCTAACATCCCCTTTTATTACATCAAATAAATTATAAAGTTCATAGACAATAATTATTATATTTTAATTATTAAAAAGCGCATGCGACGATGACGTCTTCACCCGATATAAGCCACTCATCTCCAAACTATACTTTTTCCATTAAAACTTGTTTTACTATTAAGTAATATTAAAAAAAACATTTATATACTCGTACCTGCCAGTTTGTCACGACAACCGATACTTAGAGAAGAGAGAGCTAAAATAATATGAAACACTTATACATATGCCGGCCGAGTGGGTACCTATGTCCGCGGGGCATCCGCCAGACAAAATTCCCATGCGTTTATCGGCAGATATGCCCAAACGTATATGGCTAGCAATACCGTCGCTATACTTACTCAACCTCATATGTACAGCAATCATTTGAAGGAAATGTCACCTTTCTGTCACTAGGAATACGGGTGTTTTCTCTATCAAATGAGATTTGCAGATACGAGGTTGAGTAAGTATAGCGACAATACACCCTGACAAGCCAGCGCTGTCAGAAAAACCAGCGCGATATTCAAATTTTCTACGGCCCTTACCCATACAAATTTTGACTTTCGTTTTTTCTACTGAGAAAGCTGACTTGTTAGGATATGTTGTTGTTGGGTTGTTGTACATGTATTACATTTTTCTCTCATTTCAACAAATAGCTGCATCCCTATTGCTTATACACACGTTATTTGATAATATATTTATTTGCAACCATATAACATACATGAGCCCCGATAAGGATGTAGCAACTAGGACGAAAAGACGCAAATATAATTAAATACAGATTTTTATGTCTTTTCGGGTTTCTCTTTAGTATTACTAATGTCGTTTACATAAACGCAAATCAAACATACTTTAGCTAAATGATTGCTTGCCTTTAGCTGTCAGTTTGCGTTTATTAAAAAGGAAGAAGACATAATCAATAAGGGGGTAACTATTTACCAGCCATTCTTTAATCTGTTTTAATAAAAACACTTGATTTAAAATAGTCCAGAGATGAGTGTCCAAGCATCACATCGACCTACAAATAAACACTTAACACTTACTTAAACTAAAATAGATAAATCCATCAAAACCCGTACGTTACCAGTTTTATGGTAGATTTTCAAAACGTTGCGTGGCAAGAATATTTTCATATGGCAACACTGAACATTGGTTTTGTCCATGGGGCCATGCTACACAGTAGAACTGAAGGCCTACCGTGAACTATCTCATTCGTTCGTTTGTCTATCTTGATCCCTATTGCCTATCTATCTCCACGAGCTATAAAGATGACCGGATGAAAGAAATGATTCAGATGAAGCGTTCAGTATAGTGCATTGTCAATTGATTTGATTCAATTGAAAACAAGCCCCAATGGTAAGCATGGGTCACGTTAAAAAAAGCTTGTAATCTGTAATCGCTCATTGTCTTCTTAACAATAAGTGTTAATAAAAAATTCTGACTCTCTTATATTTCGTTTGTGGAAACTATTCCATATATTATGTAGTCACATAGAGACCATGTTACAAGTGTTTTACAAAATGCACCTGAAACGGTTTTGAAAGATTTGTCTATTGGTTGTTAGTTTTTAATACTGATATAAAATATTTTAGGTCGTTAAATGCGTTGTTATAAGAATAGTGTTTAACAGTTCATGTTTTCCTGTTATTAAATGTCAACAAGAGCATCTGAAATCATATTTTGGTTGACAATAATTAGCATCTCCAGTATCTATTTTTGCGTACTTTAACTTATTTTTATGCTTGTGCTGCTCTAGTAAACGATGGTAGTTTTTCAGTCTCCAGGTATACCTCATGTAAAGGATAACTACCATATTGGTAGAAAATAAATACGGAATGCAGTACACGATACGCTAAACAGTAAGATTTACATACTCTTAACATCTAATAAATTTACAATTAATAAGCCTACTTTAGCAACAAAATGGCAATAAATATAAACTTTTATATACTTTTATTTTACAAAAAAACTTCAGTCACAAACGGATATGAGTACATTTCTAATCATAATTATGACTACTTTATCATGGCTTATTATACCTTAAATTTGTGATACGATAAACTTATTTTAAAGCCTAAATATAATAGGCCGAAAATGATTTTAAGTAGAGTTTATGAAAAACTATGGCAATCTTGTGAGAGAGAGCTGGCAAGACTCTTATTTACGACTTGATGATAACTGATTGACAAAACTAATTAAAGCTAATATTATAAACTAAGCTAATACTACGAATACTAATTAAACAACTTGAAAATAATAAATATTAATTGTAATTACAGTAAATGAACACAATTTTACTCTCATTGCTATTTTTCTTTACGAAATTTATTTATAGGTTGTATTTATAAATGGTGGATATACCCTTCGCGTAGTTCAATTTTAATCTACTGTGATAAAATATCGTGATAAATATTTTAAATCTACTCGCGGTACCTATTAAATATTTTATAAAAAGTGAGGTTATGTTATTATTACAATACAATATTTTGGGAATACCACGTTTAAATCAGACACCTTACTTTTAGTGCATCAAAAATTATAAGTATTTTCGTTACTAATATTGTATAGTGTTGATTTAACTGTAAATAACTATGAAATTTTATTTCTATAGTATGACAGTTTTTTAAAAATAAATATGCCTTCTTTTATTCAGTGTGGCAATAAAAAGGAGGCATATAGATTAAGAAAAAATCTCCTGTCATAACCTATAACCATTAAGTTTTATTTCTAAAAAAAGATTTCGCCTGAATATTGCAGTATAAAAAAGTTTATATTATTATTTCGTAGGTACAAAAGGTGTCTGGCATTATAAAGATAATACCTCTAAAAGATAATTCTAAATGTTCACTATATTGATAAACCTTTACATTTTACGCATTTAGGCCGCCACTACGTTCGTACATGTACATTTGGTAAATTCGTTATTTATTCATGTCTACCCGTGAGGTATCTACTCGCTACTAAAGTATCCCGCTCAAAATTATTGTCTGATGGCGCGTTGTTTCAGTTCTGTCAAAAATTTAGCCAGTGTAGAAAAAAAAATACCGTTTTGGGAGATTTTGTCAAAAAAGTTGTTTTTTATCTTACAGCGGGTAGTGTTCGACGTTACAAAATAGTCACTTTATAAAAAAACATTCCACAAGAAGAAATTAGCAGCACAGATTTAGTAGGCTCTGGTAAATTATATAACATAATTAAATAGCATTTTTTGCAAAAGGAAAATATTTGTTCCATAAAGATCTTTAGAAAAAATGAAACAGTATTATTACTTTTAATAGGTTGGATTATTGTGAAGTCAGGAATAATCATGCAAGCTCTGTCATTAAAACGTGCTTCAAACCAGAGTTTATTATGCCTCAAAATCTAGCAAGAAACAGTCGATAGGTACATGATTTACCTGGTTTCAAACCTAGTAACACCAAGACTATTCAAAAACCGAGCACATGTATAGGGCTTACTAGGTTTTGTTGAAAATTCCTTACTATGTATCGAATTGGAATCAATTTTGACGTCACAATTTGTATGTTTTGAATAGATTGAACTTTCGCAGTGAACTTTATGAAATATTGCCTAATTAATACGGACTGGTAACTACAGTTACCATAAGCAATGTAGCCTGTCAAATGCCTGTCGGTGAAGTCCAGTCTTTAATGGAACGGAGTGGTGCGCACGCACTTCTTGCCGCATGCGCATTTGCGCACGATTTCGATGTCCTTACTCATGCGCGTGCCGTCGGGGCAGACCAGCCGGATCTGCGGAAATAAAGGTAATTTTAGTGGCAACCAAAGATTGACAGTAACGGTAGAAAACAAATATTCATTCTGTTGTCTTCTGTTACCGGGATTGTTGTTCATTGAAATTAAACACTTTAGAACGGATTAATCGCGTTTGTTAACACCATCGCGTTTCTTTGTTGACCCTACGTTTTGAGCCCTTTATAGCACTCGTTTTCACAGGGTTAAGATGATGACTGAGAAGAATGCGAATAACGTAGTCATGGTGTTAATAAACGCGATTACTCCATTATAAAGTGTTTAAATTTCAATAAATATTCATTCCTTTCTCAGGCGATAATATAAGGCCGGGGAGAAAGTCTTTTCGTATTTTGTATCTTAGAAATTTTAATATTTTTTATGCTCTTACTATTTATATCTGTTTGACTTTAATAATATCATAAGATTACACATTCAAATTAGTAAAAAAAAGAATTGTTTTTTGTCATTTTATTTGTTTTCTGCCCGTTAAAACGAGTGAATCTGGCGGAGTAATGAATACAGTTAAATTTTGATACAAAACAGAGAAAATTTGCGAATCAAGCAGTGAAAAAAAAACTGTGATAATTATAGGCCGTGTTGGTAGAGAACATACGAAAATACTTTTTCCCGGCCTAATTGACCTTTTTTTTTTCTATCTAGTAGACAGACATCCAGGCCGTGATAAAAGTAGTGTTGTGAGCTGTACATGCAACCGCCTGAATGGTCCTTCGAGACAGATAGAATTAAGTTCAATCCAGATTACATTTTGCAGCCAAAATAGTCGGGCACTGTGCAGTTTCAGAAGAAATTCCTCCCGCGGACGCTCCGGCTATGGAATGAGCTCCCTGACGAGGTATTCCCGAAGGATTACAGTATGGGGTTCTTCAAAAAAGGAATGTACAAGAATTTTATCGGCTGTCACAACGAGCCCTGGAGTCGCAAGCTTCCATAGAGGATGACCGCTTTCCGGCAGGCGTGTCGCATGCGTGTGTCCCACCGACGTGGTATATAAAAATTTAAAAAAGCTGGAGGTTTACCTTTCTTTTCTTGGTTTTGCGCGGCGCACAGCAATGCTGCTTGCCGCAGCCGCTTCGAGTGCCGGCGCAGCGCGCGGAGCGTACGGCGCGGCGGCTGCGACAGTTGCCCTCCACTATATATTCGCGAGTCGCCTCCTATAATAAAAAGACACTCAATTGATACCGTAAACTGGGGTTACTTTTGATTCTTGGGGTTACATTGATAAAAATTTCGTTTTTTTTCTCAAACTCGAATATCGAAGTTTCCGAACGCACCCGTATATTTTTTTAAGGTTGGCAATAATTATATCTGCTGTCAGTGGTTGCTCTGATGTAGGTAAACGAGTATAATCATTAGCAGTATGGATCATGTCAGTGTTGGTAGTTCTGTGTATGAATTTGACACTTAAAGCTTACGCTAGTAAGCTGTTTTTCGTACGAAACATTTATAGTTTGTATCATCATCAATACTGTTGCAGCATCAATGTAGTTTGTATCATCATCAAAAGGGTGAATACCTTTTTACAAGCTCCATTGGGTGCAGCGACGGGCGCATGCTCGGCCTGCTGCTTATGAGACGGGGCGGCTGAAACACAAGAACATACACTCGTTATTCCAATCCAATACTCTCTCTGTATGTCTGTCTGTTACGACAACACGCGAACCGCTGAACGGAATAAGATGAAATTTGGCATAAGGATAGTTCACATCCTGAATGGATATAGGATACCAAAATTTCTAATTCTACGGAGATGAAATCGCGGACAATATTAATTCAGGATTTGCAATTTATAAATTGTATTGACTTACTTATTATTTTGTTACTTGTTAATTTAATTTCTGTTGACATTGTATTATTTCAATTTAAATTTTTTATCTTTTTATTTGACATATTTATTAGAATTAAGTGTTACTTGTTTTGTATTATTATTTTTTTTTTTGTATCGTGTATTCTATTTGACGTTGAAAAGTGCTGAGTTTTGGCCTATTTCAATAAATCCTTTTGAGTTTGAGTTTGAGTTTGAGCAATGGTAACGTGGCACTTAGATATACACTATAACACGATTCGTTGGGTTAAGAAAATATTGTATCAATCATGTAATGTAGTGTGTAGGACTCAGTTTTTGGTACAATTGTTGTGACTCATTTACCAGCCATATCCGCCAGCTCTGCGAATAAATGTATTTATGGTATTGCCTAGTGGAGGCCCGGCGCACATACCCGCTATTCAGATCCGGTTAGCCCGAAATAGACAAGTACAATCAAAATCGTTTTATTTGCAACATTTTGTTAGAATAAATCAAGTTATAGCTGAAGCGACCAAGCCGGTAATCGAACCCCGGCTTGCCTCCGAAGGACTCAGCATTTTTCTTTAGTTGACATCTATTTACAATTTATGATTTTCTTTGTTTATATTTTGTTTGTTTATGTTTTGTTTATGTTTTGTTTGTTTTTCTTTGTTTAAAAATAGAGAAACCGAGAAATATATCAATTTATAATATTTACCTGGTGAAGCTTGGACGTTGTTGATCGACATCTTACGTTGAGGCGCCTTCTGCGTGATCACTGGAGTGCCCCCTGTGTGATAAAACACGATTAGTTATTTATTTCTAATAGTTTGGGAGCAATACGTGAGTTAAACGTGAGTGGATGTTGTAAGAAAGAAACTAATTCGAGCGCTTTTACTTTTTGGCCCCGGACGCCAGGCAATCGCGATTATTTAAGCGAAATTGATCTTTACGGCGTCCCACTTAAGTCCTTTTTGCATTGACGAAGCTGTCGTATGTAGCATTCATTAGCGACCCAAGTAAATTTATGGACTATGGCGGGTAAAGGGTGAAAAGAAAATAATGCTTTTCTACTCCAGCACTTCTATCTGTCAATTAGATGACTGACAGCGATATTCAAAAAGTATACATTATAACGTTGTCTGTGTTATTCCATAAGAACACTGCTCCTATGGATTTTCATACAATATATGAGCACTGTTGTTGTTTTTTTTTAATTTCTATAGTGGGCACAACATCTTCCCTATTCTGCTACGTTTCTAGATTTTGCTTTTTACGCTATTTTAGTTGTCGTAGAAAAACTAGGGTGTGCAACAGCTCACAATTGGTTCCTAAAACTGAGGGTCGCCGTTACAAAACGAGGCGAAGCCCAGTTTTGTAATAATAGACCCTTATTATATCACTGTTGCATAAACTACTATTATCGTATTCGCTATTTTCATAATTGTGGTGCCCGCCACGCGCGCACGGGTCTCGTACGCACGGGTGCACGGTATACGTTACCTATAGAGGTGCGTAGCTCGCACTGCGCGCCCGCCGTGCCCGCGCGGCAGCGGCACGAGTAGTCGGCGGGGCCCTCCTCGCGCACGCAGCGCCCGCCGCGCGCGCACGGGTCTCGTACGCACGGGTGCACGGTATACGTTACCTATAGAGGTGCGTAGCTCGCACTGCGCGCCCGCCGTGCCCGCGCGGCAGCGGCACGAGTAGTCGGCGGGGCCCTCCTCGCGCACGCAGCGCCCGCCGCGCGCGCACGGGTCTCGTACGCACGGGTGCACGGTATACGTTACCTATAGAGGTGCGTAGCTCGCACTGCGCGCCCGCCGTGCCCGCGCGGCAGCGGCACGAGTAGTCGGCGGGGCCCTCCTCGCGCACGCAGCGCCCGCCGCGCGCGCACGGGTCTCGTACGCACGGGTGCACGGTATACGTTACCTATAGAGGTGCGTAGCTCGCACTGCGCGCCCGCCGTGCCCGCGCGGCAGCGGCACGAGTAGTCGGCGGGGCCCTCCTCGCGCACGCAGCGCCCGCCGCGCGCGCACGGGTTCGGCACGCACGGGTCCTGCACGGAAATAAACTGTAATCATTAATATACCCACATATCATTAGTCCTCAATAATGCGTTCAAAAACCAGTCAAGATGCCGTTTAGTTTGAAACGAACTGTCAATTGCATACAAGGACGCATGCAAGTCGCACGTTATTTTGATATCGAACGATATGAAAATTGGGGCCAACTCTAGTTTGTCTCTGAATTTAAAAATATAAATGTCAAAACTTGAATGACCGATAAGTTTTTATTCCCGAAAGTCGCAATGGCGGTCGATATATAGGTATGCGCTTTGAACGCATCATGGAGAGTCATGATATGTGTGTATATAAAGCAGTGTATGTAATTGTACCCACACTTGAGTTTTAATGCCATTCATTATATACAATCACATAAACTACTATTATTTGCTTAAGGTTACAGATATTTACTGACAATTTTTATTCAACTGTGCACAAACAACATAGGGAAATCTTGCGGTTTGCAATATGAACACAATGATAACAAAGTCCTGTTACGTTCACGTCACGGATTACCCAAGCACAGCTAATGCACAATTCAGAAAAATGTTTTAGTTCATAGCTTCTCTAATAGATGTCGCATTAATTTAGCCTCAAGACTTAACCTACCTGTAACTTACTCTACGTAGAATTACACTAGGTGGCGTTCATCCAGTTTATACATTTATAAACTATATGTTGTCAAAGCGAGTCGTCTACATTTTCAACCGACTTCAATATTTCTAAAGGAGGAGGTTCTCAATTCGTCTGAATTTTTTTTATTTTTATTTTTTTTTCTAATGTATGTTACCTCAGAACTCCGTCATTACTGAACCGATTTCAATTTTTTTTTTGTTTTCTGAAAGTAGATGTTTCCAGATTGGTCCCGTTTTTTTCAAAATCGATTTCTGATGATGGGATCCATGAGGAACTGAGGGAACTCCTCAAATTTGAAAGGCACATGCATGCTGATTTGGGTGATTTCTTAAGAAACTCGATCATTTCTTTACGAAAATCATCAATTTGGTGGAGTGGATCTGATAATGGAGACCAGGGATGGCAAAGTGGAACTGCTTGGTAATTCCCATGACTATCATCCGATTTAATAAAATATTTTTTTGTCTGAAAATAGATGGTTCCAGGTTTGTCCCGTTTTTTTCAAAATCAATTTCTGATGATGGGATCCATGAGGAACTGAGGGAACTCCTCAAATTTGAAAGGCACATGCATGATGATTTGGGTAGTTTCTTAAGACACTCGAGCATTTCTTTACGAACATCATCAATTTGGTGGAGTGGACCTGATGATGAAGACCAGGGATGACAAAGTGGAACTGCTTGGTAATTTCCAGCTCTATCATCCGATTTGAGACATTCATCTTTTCTTTGTAAAGAAATACCTTCAGGATAGTCCTATTTGATTATAGTTCTATTTTGATGATGGAATTCATGAGGGATTGAGGGAACTCCTCAAATTTTAACGGCACATGCATTCTGATTTGAGGTTTTCCTTAAGTAACTAAAACATTGTTTTGGGGGAGCCAACATTTTGATGAAGACCAGGGATGGCAAAGTGGAACTGGTCAATAAACCTAGCTCTACTTATTATCCTAGTTGTGACATTCATCTTTTTGATTTGATTTCTAGTCTGATGATGGAGTTCTTGAAGAATTCAGAGAACTCCTCAAATTTGAACGGCACGTTTATTGTGATTAGAGGGTGTTCATAATTAGCTTAGGCATTTTCTTACTGTGGCTATCATTTTGCTGGAGTGTACCTGATGTTGATAATCAGGGATGGCATATTGAAACTGCTCGATAATTTACAGTCTGTCATCCAATTTAACACATTGTTATTTTGTTTGTTTTATTATACAAGGGAGTTCCGTTTGATTATACTTCGCATGTAATGATGGAAGCCCTGGGACATTAAGAAAGCTCCTCAATTTTCAATCTTACACGTGCGGTGTATTGGATATTTGTGAAGTAAACTGGCTAACTCAAACAAATTTAAAATTTCACTTTTACCGGGAACCAAATGAAGTCGGTTTTTTTTCTTAAAAATTATTAGTTTATAATTACGCCAACAGATGTCACCCTTAATTATCTCCAATGTATCCTGGGGCCACTCACAGATGGGCCCAGTGGAAGACCAATGCTGGCCACCTATATTCATTATAATTATGATCCTTGATGTATTATTATTATAATTAGGAATACTTTTTTTTTATTTGCAAGAGAAAAAATACTGACCGGGGAGTGATGGGGGTCTTGCAGGACGGATGGCGGGGCTTGTGGTGCGGGCTCGTCCTCCCCGCAGCCGGCTGAAGTGCGCGACATTCGTGCGGCGTTCACGAAGTCAACGCGTTTGTGGTTGATCCATGCCTCTTTCACGCACCCTGAGGGAGGCGATAAATAAATTTAGTGATAATTGGATCTAGCGACCCACCCCGGCTTCGCACGGGTGCAGTATAAAGGTACCTAATTGGATAAGAATTGAAATGCCGTATGGCTTAAAATCGCTTCGTAAATAAGGCAATAAAAATTATTATTGTGGGTTATCCCTAATAAATGTACCATCGTGAGCATTTTTGTAGACCTTTTTAAGGTGTAGCACATTTTTATCCATCTCGTAGGGTTCAGCCAGCGTTTGCAATGTAAGCCCAAAAAAAAGAATAATTTATAATTGTTGAAAGAAGTGTTTTGTTCCTCCCGCTACGCCGACCCAAAGAGGTCGGCGTAGTGGGATAGCATGGCTATTGTAAAGACAATAGCCATGTTTACGATCTGTTCTCGCGAAGATTAAAATTACTTACAATTCCCGTTGAAATGTCGTAAATGTCAAGATGCAAACTGTTGATACCTATGGAGGTGTTCTAAGCCCAGCGCCGCGCCGCGTTCGCGTAGCGATCGCCAACGTAAGATGCTTCCATATAAATAAATAAAATGTTTTTTTCCCTCCGGACCGCCCCACGTCGGCATAGCTTTTCGCTCGCTGCATACCCTGCAATATTCAACTTACCTTTGAAGCTTGTGATGTTGCGGAGGTGCCACTTGCTGAAGGCATCCCTGGCAACGTCTTCGGGCACGCCACCGATGTACATGGGACGCTCAAGCCTTAAGTATTCCCTGTTGCCTGCAAAAGTCAACTATGTCAAACGAGGTACAAGGCGTACAAGCGGAAAGGTAGATCAAAATAAGAAGGATCTGTGCTTGAGGAAGGCTAAAGTATGACAACACACTAGGATGGGACGAGACGGGGCAGGACGGGGCCGGACGGGACGATTTGTCAATTTCTATAGAAGAAACACGTGAGAGCTCGGAGCACTCGGATGCCACATGACGTTTTCTATAGAGTCATTTTAGACGACCGGTTGGCGTAGTTGGTAGTGACCCTGTCTGCTAAGCCAATGGTCCTGGGTTCGAATCCCGGAACGCGCATTTATTTGTGTGATGAACACAGATATTTGTTCCTGAGTCATGGATGTTTTCTATGTATTTATGTATTTGTATATTATTTATATCGTTGTCTGAGTACCCGTAACACAAGCCTTCTTGATCTTACTGCGGGACTTAGTCAATTTGTGTAAGAATGTCCTGTAATATTTATTTATTATTTATAGAAACTGGCAGATCGTCCCGTTCAGCCCCATCCCGTCCCGTCGCGTCCTAGTGTGAGTCATCCCTAAATTTAGCAGGGGTTATATTTATTTTTATCAAATGGAAAAAAAAAAAATATTACTGAGCATAAGCGCGTGTCGACAACGATCTTGCTAGAAATGTTCACCTACCCAGCGGAAAGTCACTTTATTCGAATGATTCATCAGTCAAGCCGCGACCATGACACATGAAACTGTCGAAACGTCGGTATATTAACGTAAATTAACTGCATTCGCGATAGCCCCGTTCTATGTTTTCTACTAATAGTTACTTAGCTAGAAAAAGAAGTACTTTACCTTCATTAATGATGGATCGTGCCGGTCCGTCGTCGACTCGCAGAGTGAAGTTCTTCTTGACTGCGACCAGCTCTGCCTTATGGTACGCGCCATCAGACACCATTTCGAAACTGTAAATCAGTAAATCAGGTCACAAGGGGAGTAGAATGGTGAAAGTGGGACGGTTGCCGACGTCGTAGCACCTACACAATTGGCTACGCCGTAGCAGCCGTAGCCCTTACCGGATGCGGAGAGGTGTTTGTTGCGTTAGAGTGAGAGGGCGCTATCTACCTGTACATGGTGGAAGTGGGACGGTTCCCAACGTCGTAGCACTTACACCATTAGCTACGCCGTAGCAGCCGTAGCCCTCAGCGGATGGGAGAGGTGTTTGGTGCGTTAGAGTAAGAGGGCACTATCTAACTGTACATGGTGGAAGTGGGATGGTTGCCGACGTCGTAGCACCTACACCATTGGCTACGCCTTAGCAGTCGTAGCCCTTAGCGAATGGGAGAGGTGTTCGGTGCGTTAGAGTGAGAGGGCGCTATCTACCTGTACATGGTGAAAGTAGGATGGTTGCCGACGTCGTAGCACCTACACAATTGGCTACGCCTTAGCAGCCGTAGTACTTAGCGGATGCGGAGAGGTGTTTGGTGCGTTAGAGTGAGAGGGCACTATCTACCTGTACATGGTGGAAGTGCGACGGTTGGCAACGTCGTAGCACTTACACCATTGGCAACGCCGTAGCAGCCGTAGCCCTTAGCAGATGCGGAGGGGTGTTTGGTGCGTTAGAGTGAGAGGGCGCTATCTACCTGTACATGGTGGAAGTGGGATGGTTGCCGACGTCGTAGCTGATGCGTATGCGACCGTTGAACAGTTCTACGGCGAGATGTTCATTGTCACCGAAGTACATCAACACGCCGTGGTGCTGTGTTGTGCTGAATACTGAAAGGAAAATGTTCGAATTACCGTATACCCCGGCTCGTACAATGACTTTTTCGGAACTTATGTACAAAGTGTTATTTGATATTTATCAATGGCTTTCCGGTTACGGGAGAATATCGTTGGGACCGGACTAACCCCAATAAGGCCTAGTTTACCCCTGGGTAGAGACCATTAGACCTTCCCGGTCTGATGGCAGTGGATTTCGTAAAACTAGCGCCTACGCCTTGGATTAATTGTCAAAGCGTATCTTAGGCTCCCTGAGTCGCGGTATAAGCCGGAATATCTTAGCAAGAAGAAACAACTTTATTAGCTTTGATTTCAATTTGCAACGGTTAACACTTACGTATTTATATCACAGTAGGCGTGACATGTTGTTGCGAAGGTGGTAACACCACTCTGTCTGTCCGACGATGTCTGCCCGACGCAGACGAAACATGTCACGCCTATTGTGATAAAATTACGTCAGTGTTAACCGTTGCAATTTAATATCAGTATGATTCACGAAAGTTTAAATTATTTGATTTCAGTTGTTGAATGGTGGAGGAATATTTTTCCAACACTTGGTGGCAGCGTAGCGGAAACACCCCCTGAGCGCAGCAGTGCGGTAGTTGGGTGGTACCAGAAGCTGCGTGTGCGGGCTCGCTGCTCTAACATATCGCTAGATGTCGCTAGTGGTGTTGTACTTACCGAGTGTAACGTTGGCCTGCGGTGTAGTCCGCAGCGGTTCGAGCTCGACCAGAGAGTCGTTGTGGTTGAATGTGAGCGATGTGAGGTACTCGCAGAGGCGGCCTGTAGACATATGAGATATTACATTTATTTAAGGCATTAATTACGCCTTTGAAAAATATCGCAACTCAGATTTTGACGAAAGTATAGGTAATTTTGACCAACTGTCAATATATGTGATGCTTTGATCTTAATCTTAAGTGTAAAATGGGTTGGCAACGCGCATGTGACAGCCCTGGAATTGCAGGCATCCATAGACTACGGCAACCACTTTTCACGAGGCAGGCCGTATACTTATTTGCCCCCGACGTGGTATAAAACAAAATGGAAAAATTTCCACCCCCGCACGAGGTATCTTTTCACTAGAGTCAAACCACGTTAAAATGTTATATTAAACGTGAAACTTCTTTAAAATGATAACGTGCTATCAAAATATCGTCATGAAGCTTAGCATAGACTAATAGAACTGAGATTTTTAAGTAAAATAATATGTACTTACCGGAGTAGCCAGGGGCGCACTTGCACAGATAGTCGCCCGGCGCGTTGTGCATGCGCTCCATCATAATGTCGTCCTGAGGAACAGCCACTGCGGTTTAATCATACTACCGTGTACACCATTATCACATGCGGAAACCAATACAAATAAAGGATACAGATTGTTTAGCTAAGGTTATCTAAACTAATATCTATCATAACCGTGTGAGCCGTGTATCTATACGTGTATATACACGGCTCGGTAAAGCTAAAAAAAGTCTTAACTATATTGGTCCGAAGATTAAAAATGTAATACCTCCGTCTATAAAGCAGGTTTCCTGTTATAAGTCGTTTGTATAACAAATTAAATCAAACTTCATATCAAGAGCATTATACTCAATTGACGAGTTTTTCGAAAGTGGAGTAGAATAAATAATATTTTTGTAATACTGTCTGACATGTAATATATAGGTATATATGTATATATATTAAATGTCAGACAGTATTACAGAAATATTATTATTCGAATAACTGTTTTATGATGAAAATACCTTGAAAATCCATTATTCATGTTTGATAAACACATGAGCTAAAGTAGTAGATGTACAGTGCGACACAAAGAAGTAAATATCACTATTTGTTTACGAAAATAATGACATATTGGTGTTGCCAATGTGGTTTCACGATTAGTTCCTCTTTGTTTTATTTCTACTATTTTCCGTCGCACTGCACTAAAGGCACTGAAATCTTCTATTACAATTTTACAGCGACGCTTTGAGGCAGTTGAATAGGTTTAACTATAACGCCCTCTATCGTTGTGTGGCTACACTACCTGCAGCGCGAGCGCGGCCGTGGGCAGGTAGCACACTCCGTGCACGCAGTCGTGATGGGCGCACGGTGAAGTCCCTAACGCCGCGTGTGGTGCTGCTTCGCAGTAACGGCCGGCGTAGCCAGCAGAGCATACGCATTTGTACTCGTCGAGGCCGTCCACGCAGGTTGCTCCATTCTGTTGGGAAAATAATAAAATTAATTCAAGATATTGCCTGCAGTCTCATGTGTTATAATTTCATGCGAGTTCTGGCGATACGAAATTTTTATACCGTTTCCTAGTTATATTATATGAGTTGTATATGAATGGATAATTATACCATATAATAGTTATTAAAAATAAGTGTTATACGAAATGATAAATATACAAAATAATGTATAATGAATGATTATATCCATGAAATATATGCCAAAGGTTACTATTCCAGAAAAAGGTTTACCCAATTTCCAGTTTTACATTGTTAGAGAGTGCAATAAAGGAACTTTTTACTTGTTTAAAATTCATAACCAAAATAAGTTCTGACTGGGTCCTAAGATGTAAAAAGTTGACATATATATACCTGACACATGTGATTAACACAGTCATCCGCGTTAGTAGTGCAGTTTTGTCCCGAATACCCCCTAGGGCAGGTGCAGGAGTAGAAGCTCCCGTGGTCGTTGCAGGTCGCTCCGTTGGCGCACGGGTTGAACTCCGATGTGCAGAAGGGGATCTTCTTCTCGCAGAAGTCGCCTGAATAAAATATAATAAATGAAGATCGAGCTAGCTGAGTGCTGGTAGCTCAGCAGTAAGAGCGTGCGGCTGGTACTAATAAGTTTTTCTAAACTTATGTACTAAATGGTATTACATTTGATATTCATCAATCGCTTTTCGGTGAAGAAAAACGGACTAGTCCCAATAAGGGTTAGTTCACCATTTGGGTTTGAATGTCAGATGGCAGTCGCTTTCGTAAATACACCTTTTTTTTCTCGATGTGGAAATGCTTTGCGCATACCCCCGGCTAGGAAAGCCATGATGGGGGGTTATGTGGGACTCTCCCCTCATAGGAAGGGGCCTACCCACTAAAACCACACCGGCGTTTCTCCGCATTGCCGTTATGGGGGGTGTCATGGGGTCGATAACATTCTACCATAACACCCCCCGGCTACCCCGGCCTGCCGCCAGGGCTCCCGCGCCAAAGGAGGAAGGGATCGGAAAACGCTACGATCCCTCCCCCAGACATGTGGAGTCTATATGTGGGCCCCCAACCCACACTCTACTAGGGGTCTTGGCGGGCAGCAAACTGCGCCCGCCTCCTCCCTCTACGTCTGCGCCGGAGCGGGAGCGCGTCTGCCCTCTCTTCTTCGTAAATACACCTACGCCAAATCTTGGGATTAGTTGCCAAAGCGGACCTCACTGAGCCGTGTCATAAGCCGGAAAATCTTAGAAAGAAGAAGAAACTTTTTTAGCTTTGATTTTAATTGTTTGATGGAGGGGGAATATTTTTCCAACACTTGATGGCAGCGTACCAGGCCCCCTAAGACGTGGCACAAGCTGAGAAAACGCTAGGAAGAATGCTTAATCTATCTGTAAGTAGAGTTCGCTTCGTCAAGTATTAAACGTTATATGGGACCTCCCAGTTCTTATAGAGAGAGAGAGAGAGAGAGAGAGAAAGAGACGAGAGGAACCTATCATTTTGGCATTGCCTGAGACAACATAGGATTGTGAACCTACAACCACGTCACAGCCTGTGATTAGTCAGGGCCTTCGAGCAACACGAGCATCCAACACGTTGGAAGAGACATGGCAAAGCGGTATACCACAAAAATGTTATGTCATTTTTCGCAGGGGAGATGTGCACACAGACGAATTCCTCACACCTTACATCCACAAAACTCTAAAATCACATCCACAAATAGTACATTACATACCAAGGCCGTTTAAGTGGGAAATGCCTCGGATCCCATGTAATTGTCGGCCGAGGCGAAGCCGAGGTCGACTAACATGTGATCCGAGGCTTTTCCATTTATCGGCCGAGGTTTATATACTATTTTTCAGCCCGACGGAGCCGGGAGGCGGCTATTTAGTTTTGCGTAAAGTGGCGCTTACCGGCCGGAGGACTGAAAAATATATTGCATTCGTCTTATTACATAAAAGACAAACTAATAGAGGAAGTCACCCACATTAAAGATCTTGGCATAATATTCGACCAAAAGCTTTCATTTGTTCCGCATATAGACGCTATAATAAAAAGGGCATCTAAAATGCTGGGCTTCGTAATTCGAAATAGTAAGACCTTTCGTAAACTTAAAACAAAGAAACTTTTATATTATACGTTAGTACGAAGCGTCTTGGAATACTGTAGCGTAGTTTGGCGACCGCACTTTGCAACGCACAATTTGAGAATTGAAAGGATTCAAAAACGCTTTGTACGGCATTTAGCACGAGTGACCGGCGTGGCAAAGAAAATTATCACAAACGCCTGAAATTCTTTAAATTATCGTCACTATCCCAGCTCCAAAATAGTCTAGACCTGTCATTTTTATACAAATTGTTAAGAAATCAAATGGACTGTCCCCAATTATTGGAAAAAATCAACTTCAAAGCTCCTAATAGATATCCCCGCACCTCAATATTACCTCTTTATCCCACTTTTCGTAAAACTGTGCTCGGAAAAAATTCCCCTATTCCACGTCTGAGTAGATTACTGAATGAAAAATGTAGTAATGTAGATATTTACTTTGACTCTTTAATTAGATTCCAGACTAACACCCAGGGCTGAGTCGCCCCTTGCAATTTGTGTTAAGTAAGCTGAATTTTAACGTGTCAGATTCCTATTTTCTTTCGTTAATATATTACTTTAAGTTTACACATGTGGTGTTTGCCTATAATTAGCTGTGCAATAAATTTAAGACTTTCTAAACTGTATGTAACCATGTATAATTGTAACCGCTGTTGGCAGACCTAATAAATAAAATAAAAAATAAAAATAAATAAACAATCTGTAAAGACGACACTAACAACTCTTGCACACTTCGATCTATTTTTGTGTATGGACTAATCACAACACAGACCAGCGAATTCCCATTTGAGCTTGGACTTGGGAAATGGTACGTATGCAAACTCCCCTTCCTGTAAGCAACACAGGCTAAAACAGGTTGGTAAGGCTATGGCGATACCAACCGCTCAGACTCGCATTCAATGTTTCACTAGTGTTAGTATAAGAGTGTCTTACCCATATAGCCAGGCGCGCATTGGCAAGAATACCCCTCGAGCTGATCGATGCAGCTGGCGTTGTTCTGGCAGCGGTGCGCGGCGCAGTCGTCGATGTTCACCTCGCAGCGCACGCCGGTGTAGCCGGGCTGGCAGGAGCAGCTGGAAAACAACGGATCGTGAGCTTCTAGGAGTACACATTTATAGAAGCAAATATATACATAGCTTGATAAACATAATGGTATGAGTTCAGCCGGATACAGAGATATAGCGCATAATGTTTTGCACGGAAATGCCCCAACGTGTCATGCAATTTCAAAGTCAGTACTAAAAGTACCGAGGTATCATTGAAGAAGCATAACAAATACGAGCGGTTCCGAGAAAATACGAGGGCAAAACATTATGCACAATATCTGTAAACGATATTGAAATAAACTGGCACATATACATAATTGAGCAGAGCGCCATCTAGTGGAAAGTGATAATAAATTTGCTTATTTTCAGGGCGCACTGTGGGTCAAGTGACAACCGCGTGGTTTTTCTGCGTGCTTCGAACAGCATGAAAAATGGCAATTACCGCAACAGAAGTACTCAAACTACTCACTGGAAGCATTCCATCACAATCAGCTGACATACTCTCAATGCTGCTTCACTTATATTGTTTTGATTCGTAAACAGTGGCGATTAGCGGGAAAATTAATGGAATTGCTCTCTTTCTAGTAATTGACAAACTACATTCGCGCATGGAATACGCGTGCGCATTAACGTGGCGGGATAGATGCCGCTTATTGCTGTTACACCTTAATTGAATACAGCGCTATCTAGCGGTCAGAACATGAACTACTTACTGGAATCGCCCTTCCTCTAACAGTTGACACACTCCATTAGCGCACGGTTCACCGTAACACGCGTCTATCTGCGCATCGCACGTCGCACCGTGGAATCCACGTGCGCATAAACACTTGAAACCGCCGGACGCGGTGGCGGAGCACACGCCGCCGTTGCGGCACGGGTTGTTGTAGCAGCGGTCGCATTTTGACACGATGTCGGATGGGGGCTTGCCTGGAACGATACATTAATTTATAAACTTAGTCATGGAGCAGAGCGGTCGCGGTCGCGCTTCATACTAAATTAGTACGGGACTGTGTATGTTCGGTGACTGCGACTTGTCTTGCATGGTTGCCTAGTAGTTAAAATGGTTTGTAGCTCGATATAAGCGATTCTGAGTGATAACAGCGCCATCTAGAGACCAGTCACAGCAACTAATAAACTTCAACCGAGCTACCTACCTTTGCAAGCAAACGCTATCGATTGCGTGTTCAATATGAGTTTATCTCACATAGCGGGAACGTTAACGCCATCTAGAGGTAAATCACAGCAACTAATAAACTTCAACCGAGCTACCTACCTTTGCAAACTAACGCTGACGATTGCGTGTTCAATATGAATTTATCTCTCATAGCGGGAACGGTTACGCCATCTAGAGGTCAATCTCAGCAACTAATAAACTCCAACCAAGCTACCTGTATTTGATAACAAACGCTGACGATTGCGTGTTCAATATGAGTTTATCTCATAGTTCTCTCTTCTCATAGCGGGACCGTTAACGCCATCTAGAGGTAAATCACAGGAACTAATAAACTCCAACCGAACTACATGGTAAACTACGTACCTTTGCACACAAACGCCGATGATTGGGTGCTCAATATGAGTTTGTCTCTCATGGCGGGCGGGTCAGCGCAGCGAGCGATGCCTGGCTCCACGTATTCGCCTGCGCTTTTCGCCCATTCGGAGAGCCAGCGGGTAGAGCAGTCGCAATAGAGCGGATTGGAACCAAGTGCACTGCAAGAGAAAAGTAAGTAAATACGTTGAAATTATTTTAAAGGTAACACAAAATATTATGCATTCAAAGCTAAAGTAGGACAAAGAAAACAAGTTTTTTTTGACTGTTTGGCAATTTTTTTTTCTGGAACAGGCAGTGACATCTAGGCACAGCGGTTATCATCGATCTGTTTACAACGTATTATGCAGTACTTTGGTTACTGCGCTGCGTTTGGTTATTTTTCATAATTGAGTTACATACACCTAAAACTTACTGGTATTTTTAATTTTATTGTAGATACGCCTTTTTCCCTTACGGCGGCAGAAATTGTAAAGTTAAAGTTAAGAGGATTTTAAAAGTATTCTTACACATGCGAAATGGATTCCAGGTCTCTGAAGACTCCATCGGAAAGCATCGAGATGTTGTTGCCATGGAGAGACAGTACTCGGAGCTGCGTCAGTCCTTGCAGTGCGTCGCGCTAAAAAAAACGATTTTAGTAGTAAGCTTGTTAAAATAAAAATACCTTTATAAAATTGCGATTCTCTCAAAAGTGCCGAACGATATTTCAAGAGCTGGTAAGGTCAATGACTTTGAGTACGATGAAAGCGGAAAAAATTCGACATTCGCACCAAAACCGCGCATTCGAATTACCTATTCGCACTTGTATCGTACGTCGTTTTACAGTAACATATGGCTCTTTTAGTTTTTGACGCAAGCACATAATCACTCTTTTAGTTTTTGACGCAAGCACATAAAGTGCTCATTATCGCACTAGTGCGGTAATGTAGCACCATATATACCTACTGTAAAAATATCTTCGTAATAAATCTTCTATACAACATACATACTTTGATCACATTGCTAGGAAATATAAGGGAAATCTCGAGAAGCCCATTGGGATCGGCAAAGTAGATGGTAAAAGATCGTAGTATCGGGGGTTTTAACGGCCTCCTAGCCTAGTTGGTAGTAAGCAGGAGGTCCCGGGTTCGAATCCTGGTCAGGGCATTTATTTGTGTGTTTATCACGAATTGTTCCTGAGTTATGGATGTTTTCTATGTATTTCAGTATTTATTACTATATGTATCAATCTATCGTCTAGTACAGTCGCCATCAGATATATAGGAGCATCCGAGGCGTTTAAAATATCTGAACAAGCACTCTAACGTCTTGACAATAGAGGCGTGTTTAGATATTTTTGACCACTTCCGACGCTCCGATATATCTGATGGCGACTGTACCCACATCACAAGCCTTATTGAGTTTACCGTGGGACTAGGTCAATTTGTGTAAGATTGTCCAATAATATTTATATTATATATTAATATGGGAGGGATGTGGTAGAGTATAGTATAGCCACTTCTCACCTGGACACATCGCAGCTTGTTGTAGCTGACGATGAGGGTGGACAACTTCGTGAGCCCCTGGAAAGTGTTGTTGGCCAGCACTCCTATCTTATTGTTGGATAGATCCAGTCGTGTGAGCTGCGTTAGGTGCTGGATCTGCTCTGGTGATATGCTGGTTATGTCGTTGGATTCAAGGTATCTGGAATAAAAACATATAGTTTTATTATGGTTTGGCAGACTAAATATTAAAACTGTTGTTATATTTTGAATCATGCTTCGTCAGTAATATCATCATTTCGGCTCTACTGTTTCTATATGTCATGTTTAATATGTCTAAGGTGTTTATTGTAAAATTTAATGCACATCCTTAATATGGGATATAATATGAATACTAAAATTTGAAAATTGAACGGGAATTTCACCTCTGTGCGTATATTAGAGATAGTTGGGTCTTTTGGTACTGGAAATAAATGATTTACTTAATAATTTTAAATTTACACATGTCTTCTATCCTGTGTGTATACTTACAATTCAGTGGTCTGCCTTGGAATGTTGGTCGGTAGAGAAGTGAATTGCGCTCGTGAGCATCGCACGACGGTGCCGGTGCAAGAACACTGCGCGGGACAATAATCCGCTGCCAGGCACCCTTTGTCTTCCGCTGAAACAGATAAATAAGTAAATAAAATGGAATAAATATCGCGTGGGATATAGGTCGACCTATATCCCAAAATTATGACGTTTACTTAACACTTTGACAGTCTGTGCTGTCAAAATCAATAAAACTAGCATAGACGGTATACATATATTAATAGCACAGGCTGTATTTATTTCTACTCACGTTCGCACTTGAAATCGGCCTGGTCGAGAGCGTGCAGTTGCGCCTGGCGTAACTGCGGCGGCGACGCGCACGTGGCACCCGGGGCTAGGCGTCGCACGCGCAGCCAGCCAGCCAGCCACGCCATGTGGCAGTTACACTCCAGGGGATTACTTTCTAGGTTCCTGTTTTATATAAAAAAAATAAGTTAAAAAAGTGTTGTCGTAATGTGTGGATCAAAGTGATGGATGAAAGAGTGCACGCAGCAGAAATGAGAATATTAATATACTTATATCGGGCTACTCATGTCTATAAAGTCGAAAATAGCTCGACGTGTTTCGGAACGGTCCGCGTCCCGTAACCATGAATGAGAAGCGCTTGCGGCGATTGCTCTGCGCACACGACATGCTGCTTATATGCAACAGTGGCGCATCCCAAAATGAGTCACTGTTGCATTTGAAACCATATGCAACAACTTAAAGTTTAAAATTCCAAATGTTTTTTTTTAGAAATGTACCACTGTTTCACATTTAAGCAGTTTGCGCACAAGCACCGTTCCGAAACATTTTAGACTTTATAGACGTGAGTAACCCGATATAAGTATTTTAATATATCTAATAATCACGGGAGTTTTCTAGAAATGAGAATGTTGAGATGAGTGTGTGGAGTGACAAGAATGGATCGGATTATAAATGAGTAGATAGATAGAGTAGAAATGAGCAGCAGTAACGGAGAAGATGAGAAGTAAAAGGGGTGCGTGGTATGGGCTTATAATGAGGAGGGATGAAAGTCATATATGCGAAAGAATGTTAAAAAAACTGGCCAAGTGCGAGGCGGACTCGCACACCGAGGGTTCCGTATAAACTTTATGTTGTAACTACACCTAGAAGTAGTAATTTGACGTCAGCCACATGTATCGACAGATTGAGTCAGTTGTTTGTACGGTATGGAGTTAATACGCGAGTTTGTTTTTTATTGGTATTTTTTTATAAGGTAAACCAATTTTTTAACTTTAGTTATAAGACAGTACTTTTAGCATGATATCTTATCGTTAATTTAATTTCTACCTTTTTCTGTTGCCCTGTCGCTGAACTATAGTCTGACAAGCAATCGAACGCAGTAACAGTAGGTTAGATAGCATTATACTGTCTTTTTCTTACGCTCGTATTACGACTCCGAAAAAAGGGTTGGATATAGTTTTATTGTTTGCGTTCGTTTGCTTGTCAGTCTATATACATCTAAAATAAGTACTTAATTCACAAGTTCATGCGTAAAAAAAGAAACATAAGAACTTAAAATAGTAGTTTATGCAACAGTGATATAAGGGTTCTTAAAACTTGAGGGTCGCCGTTACAAAACGAGGCAAAGCCGAGTTTTGTAATAATAGACCCGAGTGTTTAAAGAAATAATTATGAGTTCTTGCATACGCTAATTTTTCTACGACAGCAAAAATAGCGTAAAAAGCAAAATCTAGAAACGTGGCAGAATAGGGAGAGATGTTGTGCCCACTATAGAAATTAAAAAAAACAACTACTGTGCTCATATATTGTATGAAAATCCATAGGAGCAGTGTTTTTATGGAATACGTTGTTACATAGACAACGTTATAATCTATACTTTTTTTAAATCGCTGGCAGTCATCTAATTGACAGATAGAAGTGCTGGAGTAAAAAAAAAACATAATTAAGTAGGTACTTACAATGTAGACAGCATAGTCAGATGGTCGAAGGCAGCCGGAGTGATACATTTGATCTTGTTGTCAGTTAGAGATCTGTAAAAAAAACAGTCTTAAAGTCACACCAAGTTATATTTTCCAAGCAAATGAATTGTCATACTAAAAAGTGTTATTTTAAACGTAAAACTTCTATGAACTTATGACTATTACTTAACTTTGCACAGTATTGCTATCAAAACTAGAAAACTGAGCATAGAGTAACTCTATAGTACATTACTGGCCGCATTAGCATAGATAGACCACATTCACAGCCAACATCAGTCATAACTTTTTGTTGACACAAATAAAGTTATTTTATTTAATATTTTTGATTTGTTATTAAAGTTCGTCGCTTGTACTTAGAAAAATGGGCACAGGCGTCTTGCCTGTTACTAAGATTGCATATACTCGAGAAATTCGCCGGCATTTCGATAAGACCAGTTGGCCTAGTGGTTATGGCGTTAGCCGAAGACCCAAGTTCGATCCTCGGATTGGCCTTCATCGGTGTTGGTCTTTTTATTTTTAATATTAGCGGTAACAGAAGACAATATTACTTACAGAGTTCCCAAGCTGTGTAACCCGAAGAACATCTTGTCGGTGACAGTCTGCAGAAGGTTGCCGTCCAGCAGCAGCTCTTGGATGTTGGCGGCGCCGTCGAATGCGTTGTCCTCTATTACTGTAATACCTGCACAAGGAACACCACTTATGTAGGCAGTGATCATATAATTTAAACTTTCGTGAGTCATACTGATATTAAATTGCAACGGTTAACGCTAACGGTCATCGTCGGAGTGGTGTTGCCACCTTCGCGGCTCGGGCATCACTCACCCCTCAGTGATGCCCGAGCCGCGAAGGTGACAACACCACTCTGTCTATCCGACGATGACTGCCCGATGCAGTCGAAACATGTCACGCCTATTGTGATAAAAATACGTGACTTATACATGAGTCTACTCATGTGTAAGTACTCGTTGACTAAAACAATTGAAACTCTCAAACACAATAATAGGCGCTGGTTGACAGCTTACCGTTGTAACTAATATTTCAAACTATGAAAATATTTGAATGTATGTTTGTTTTATTGAGCACCCGATATTTCGACACTGTTGCAAGCGTCATGTTCACGGAGTAAACTCATCATCATCGGAGTAATATCGGGCGCTCAATAAAACAAACATACATGGTAATTATTTCGTTTCAAATGTTAGTTATAATGCAAATGACCATGTTAGCTTAAAATCGTAACTTACCGTTGTTCCGAAAGTCCAGCTTAATCAGATCGGGTAGCCGGCCAAACAGCCCGTCCGACTTAATCTGTCCAAGACTGTTGTCGGGCATCAATCTGAAGAAAAAATCACATCGACTCACATGATTATGGTAACTATAATTACCAGCTGTCACCCTTAATTTACTTGACAATAGAGGTCGTTAAAAATAGCAATCGTGTGAGGGGATAAGAACGTTAGATTTGTTTAAAACTACTGGTTCTCCCCCGAACGTAAACTTCCGATCCCTATATCTCGGCAACCCCTTGTCCGATTTGGTTTATACTTGAACTTAAAAATTATATTTATCTCTTCTAGCAAACTGTCAAGTTTCACTACGGTTCGATTAAAGTTATCATCGAATAAACATACATACATACAGAGATGACGGACTGTCCAATGGGAGCTACCGTATTGTCGCTCACCAGGCGGCGCCACTCATGCGTGGGTCCTGTATCAGTAATGAAAGAAATGTCAAAGTGACGTTTGAAATGTTCTCACAGGACCCACGTTCCACTAGCGGAAAATCGACTCGCGGTAGTCCTCTTTAGTTCGAGAGAACTCCGCTCGCGTGGCTCGTTTGTTCAACAAACACACATACACAATTGTAAACCACGAATTAAAACATTTATTAAATGTAAATGATTTAATTCAGACGTGATCGGGTAGCCCA
This sequence comes from Lathronympha strigana, assembly GCA_949128165.1. Classification (NCBI taxonomy): domain Eukaryota; kingdom Metazoa; phylum Arthropoda; class Insecta; order Lepidoptera; family Tortricidae; genus Lathronympha; species Lathronympha strigana. Next base: position 4,068,333 of record OX421925.1, on the reverse strand, counting down.
GTGGTTAGAGCGTCTGCTGCGAAAGCAGGAGCCCTGCTCACCGGGGGCCTTGATCATTTTTTCTGTAGTATATGACATCTCTTTTAATTTATAAAACATAAATACAAACGACAGAATGTCACAGAAGATGTCGCCTCGCTCGCTCGTTTGATTATTTCGAATCGCCGTGACGTAGATGCATTGATAAGTATGTGGTATGGATTACTAACAGAATTTTAATTCAGATGCTTTTTTAGAGGCTCAATGTCGCGCAGCGAGGTATGGCACTTTGCTTGATATTTCTCTACGAAATCGAGTCAGAAATGAGGTGATCCGTAGAAGAACCAAAGTCGCTGACATAGCCCGTAGGATTAGCAAGCTGAAGTGGCAATGGGCCGGCCAAATAGCGCGAATATCGGATGGCCGATGGGGTAAAAAAGTGAGAGACCACGGATTAGCAAGCGCAGTGTGGTAGCGTTGAAAATGCCGGAAAAAATCGAATGTTTTTCTCATGATTTAATCAAACTTTCGGTTTTTTTCCGAAGGTTTCGGGTTTTTCAACCGACTTCAATATTTCTAAAGGAGGAGGTTCTCAATTCGTCTGAATTTTTTTTTTAATGGATGTTCACTCATAACTCCGTCATTACTGAACCGATTTGAATTTTTTTTTTGTTTTCTGAAAGTAGACGGTTCCTGGTTGGTCCCGTTTTTTTTAAAATCCATTTCTGATGATGGGATCCATGAGGAACTGAGGGAACTCCTCAAATTTGAAAGGCACATGCATGCTGATTTGGGTGATTTCTTAAGAAACTCGAGCATTTCTTTACGAAACTCATCAATTTGGTGGAGTGGATCTGATAATGAAGACCAGGGATGGCAAAGTGTAACTGCTTCGTAATTTTCAGGACTATGATCCGATTTAAAAAAATATTTTTTTGTCTGTATATAGATGGTTTCAGGATTGTCCCGTTTTTTCAAAATCAATTTCTGATGATGGGATCCATGAGGAACTGAGGGAACTCCTCAAATTTGAAAGGCACATGCATGATGATTTGGGTAGTTTCTTAAGACACTCGAGCATTTCTTTACGAACATCATCAATTTGGTGGAGTGGACCTGATGATGAAGACCAGGGATGTCAAAGTGGAACTGCTTGGTAATTCCCAGGACTGTCATCAGATATATAAAAAAAAACTGAAAATAGATGGGTCCAGGTTTGTCACGTTTTTTTCAAAATCAATTTCTGATGATGGGATCCATGAGGAACTGAGGGAACTCCTCAAATTTGAAAGGCACATGCATGATGATTTCGGTAGTTTCTTAAGACACTCGAGCATTTCTTTACGACCATCATCAATTTGGTGGAGTGGGCCTGATGATGAAGACCAGGGATGGCAAAGTGGAACTGCTTGTTAATTCCCAGCTCTATCATCCGATTTGAGACATTCATCTTTTCTTTGTAAAGAAATACCTTCAACATAGTCCTATTTGATTATAGTTCTATTTTGATGATGGGCTTAATGAGGGATTGAGAGAACTCCTCAAATTTTAACGGCACATGCATTCTGATTTGAGGGTTTCCTTAAGTAACTAAAACAGTGTTTTGGCGGAGCCAACATTTTGATGAACTGGATCTGATGATGAAGACCAGGGATCGCAAAGTGGAACTGGTTAATAAACCTAGCTCTACTTATTATCCTAGTTGTGACATTCATCTTTTTGATTTGATTTATATTCTGATGATGGAGTTCTAGAAGAATTCAGAGAACTCCTCAAATTTGAACGGCAGGTTAATTGTGATTAGAGGGTGTTCATAATTAGCTTAGGCGTTTTCTTACTGTGGCCATCATTTTGCTGGAGTGGACCTGATGTTGATAATCAGGGATGGCATAATGAATATGCTCGTTAATTTACAGTCTGTCATCCAATTTAACACATTGTTATTTTGTTTGTTTAAAGGTCTACAAGGGAGTTCCGTTTGATTATACTTCAAATGTAATGATGGAAGCCCTAGGACATTAAGAAAGCTCCTCAATTTTCAATCGTACACGTGCGGTGTATTGGATATTTGTGAAGTAAACTGGCTAACTCAAACAAATTCTTAATTTCACTTTTACCGGGAACCAAATGAAGTCGGTTTTTTTTTCTTAAAAATTATTAAGAAATAAATAATGTCACTATCACTGTCACTCAATGTAATCGATGTAGCCATGTTGTAGGTGTAAATTAGACCTAATATGCATTGATTTAGAGTTGAAATATAGAGCAGAAACTTTCATTGATTTTTTCCTAAAGAATCCGAAAAAAACGAGTCGTCTGGGAAAAAATCAGATTTTTTCCAGACTTTTTCAACGCTACAGTGTGGGACGGCCACCTACGAGATACCGACGACCTGGTGAAGATCGCTGGGTCGTTGGATGCAGGTGGCTGTAGACCGGTCGCGCTGGAGTTCGATGAGAGGGCCTAAGTTCAGCAGTGGACGCTTACAAGCTGAAATGATGACTTACAGAGCCTAATGTTCAGCAGTGGACGCTTACAAGCTGAAATGACGACTTACAGAGCATCAGTATTCAGTGGCAGGTCCCTCGGGACTTCGGGCAGCCCCTGGCGCGCGCACGCCACGCTCACGGCGCGCGCGGCGTACTCGCACGAGCACGCCGCGGGGCACGCCGCGGCGTCACTGCACGCATTCACCGACTCTTCACCAGCTGGAAAGTTTAAGACACATGAGTTCATTCGTTGAATCTTATTGATGATACATATTTATTACTCAACACATATTTAAAATGTCTTAAAAATTATGTTACGCGAACAGCTAAGGAGTGGAATTCTCTACCTGCGAATTTATTCCCTGCCTACTATAACTTGGATCTTTTTAAATCGCGAGTGAATAGACATCTTTTAGGCAAGCATGCTCCATCCTAGACCATATCGGCACTTACCATCAGGTGAGATTGTGGTCAAATGCTTACCTATTCCTCAATTAAAAAAAAAATGTAAAAAAATAATCCTAAAACTAAACTAAATAAAACTAACTTAAACTAAACCTAAAATAACCCACCCTGCATCGTACCCGGCTCGAAGGTCCCCATAATGCCTGCAGCATTCCCTCGCTGAACTGCTATGGAGACCTGCTGAACCAAGTACCACCCAGAGCGAGGATCACCACCTCTCTCCCGCAAACGCCGGCCTAAAAATCTCTCCCCAAAAAGACGGCGAGCTTCTACTCCCCACGGTCTCGCTGTCTCCAATGCTACCGGCACAAAGTCGTACGCCGATGCCAGTGCGATCTTATTTAGGCAAATGACAAATATGTCGAATTATTACAGAAGTAAGAGTTTTGTAGGTAAAGTGAAAATCAACCAAAATGCTTGAGTAAAGCCTCAGTACGCTTCAAGTTTTTACAATAAAGTATTTTTGAAAATTGCGGTTTACTACAGCAAAAAACAATGAATTTAAACATTTGCTGAATAAAACTTAGACCAGGGTTCGTAGCCAAGATGCTAATATGTTCTAATGCCTAATTATGTATAGTTGCATACACTACTTTATCTACACACATATCATAGATGGGTTCAAGAACCATAGGGAAATAACCTGCATTGTTACTAGTGTTACTTGCAAAATATCTATAGAATATAGATATTAAACTTCAACGCTAATTAGAAGCCTATATATTTGAGAGCGGCAATTCTGATTGCAGATGACGTAGCGGTTCATAATTGCATGACACCCACCAACAAGTATCCCTTCCTCCATGTTTCGTTACCGGTTTTATCCCCACCAGGTCGTAGCCGTCGCGATGGCGCGGCTGGTACCTCATTGGCGTTCTGTTTGTCGGAACGTAAGGTTCAGTACGAAAAGTTCTAGCCTAGTCTAGGATTTTTCGTAAGTTTTAATTAACGGTTTTACCGTTCGATTGCTATTAGAATTTTAATTTACAAGTAGCAGAAAGGTTGACACCCGATCGATTCACGCAGCGCAGCAACCGTAAGTAAAAATGTTGTGATGTGTTTAAAATTGCTTTCAGTGAATCGGTTCGTCCTAAGACGGAACCAGGCCAGTAAAAAAAGTGATATCAAGCTTTTACGTTCCTCCAAACAAGGAGGTATAAAGAATACGTACAATAATTATAAAATTTCCGAAAATAGTACATTAGAACTTCCGGAATACGCAGATCTTTATAAAGGCGCTCACAGTACGACGCCGCTGCTACCTAGCAAAATAATTTGTTATAGGTACTATAATCGGATATAGTGGGTTTAAATTGCCTGGCCTTGTAATTTTCCGTATATTTTTGTACAAATAACTGTAAACAAGTGATTATTTTATTTATACCTGGTACATACCTACCCTCAAAATTTTCATTTCTACGTTGAGATCAAATGTAACGTAAAATTGGTTACAGAATGGGCAAGTGCCCACCTTAGAGATCAAGGCTTGCTATTTTCCCTTCGCTGCATTCCTATCTGGAATTTAACAAAAAGATAGAAATTAGAGATAAGAAATTAGCATTTTATGCATATATCGTATTGTTCTTATGTTACGATTTATTTGAAATCGTAGTTGTTTTTAAAACCTAACCTTGTACAGGCAAAGCCTCCTTGGTCTGTTTGCTTACAGCAGCATCTCTTGTGTTCTGGTTTTTAAGGACCTAATATGATAAAAATATTTTGGGAGTCCTAGCCTATAAGCTGCTGCGCAAGCTCAGCCACATCAGCAAGCTCAGGCCATGCCTAGTTATGCTATGCTAATATATACGTAATGAAACCACTTGTATTTGATTAAATATTATGGCACTAGCAAGCGCCAAACAAATAAAATTAACCCACTACATATGCCAAAATTAACCTTACCTCCACCTGCGCAAGGTGTATGAGATGATTTATGAGATGATTTATTGTGTGCTGCGCAAGCAGTCAAAGAGTTACTTAATTACTGCTATCAGGAAAGCATGTAGGTATTTTGTTTTTGTGCATAAAATCTAACATACCTAGTTTAAAATATCTCCCGCCTGCGCAAGGCATACGAGATAAAATGTTGTTCATGTGTAAAATACAACTCAGAGATCGGAAACGGTATATAACTACAATTATTGTATATTATACTTACGAAATAAGAACAGTATTCACTGCTGCGCAAGCAGATTTTAGTTGAATGAATGTTTTTATGTAAGTTATACATATAACTTAAACTATGCTGCAATTTCTAAACCCATATTTCTTATCGTCTGCGCAAGACTGGTAGCTCTATTCAGAAATATGTTATGCACAGCTGGCAGTTGTTGTTACAAGGATTCCTATTCTTTTTGACGCTGTTAGTGTCAGTCTTACCAAGTGTCTTACCAAGGCGGGTATGTACACACCCTTTATTCTGTTACACAACTAGGGTTTGCAATTCGAATATTTGAATTATTCGCCATAAATATTATTCGTATTCGACCACATTATTCGAATAAAACGAATATTTGGAATAGTGCAGATTTTATTTAGAAATTATAATTTTTACGAATATTTAACAATTAAACAACTTGAAATCATTATTTTCAGTTATTTTTCAAAAATATTCGTTTTTATTCGAAAAATTCGTTTATCGAATATTGCAAATCGAAGTATTCGTATTATTCGAATACTAAAATTGGACGAATAATGCAAACCCTTATACACAACTAGATTAATTTGGTTCTAAAATGCCAAAAATTACGGGATTCTAAATTCTAATAGTAAAGATGGCAGACCCGTTATATATCTAGAAATAATGTTTAGGTACAAATACCTAACTATACTAAGGCCCTTAGCCAAAGCGTAAAAATGTAAAATCCTGCTAGCAAGTAGATTAATGTCACACTAAGTTTTGCTGGTGATACCTACGCAAGGCATATACGCATAATATCGTACTTATATTTAAGTGTTTATACCTACGCTTATGCTGCAAATGGTATTTCCTGGAAAATGGGAAGTGGCAGTGCATTGTTTTGACCAAATTATTTTTTTTTCGATTTTATTGTTAAGGTTTATTTAATATATAAAAGAATTAAATTAAATGTAATTAATAAATATTACAAATTACCTACCTATTTCGGCCCCTACAAAACCATCTCCAAGGATGGGTATATCTATACGAGGCATGGGGAACTCCATATTGAGCCATATAGGTACACAATATACAACACTTTGATAACTCATCAGAATTCTTTATAATACCCTCAGGGGTGGATTTTAAAAAGGTGATCTTTTATACGCCTACTATTCTTATCACCAATCCCTCGTAGGAGGGCCTATTTGCATGAGCTTGGACTCGTAACGTGCAGCTCCGAAACTATATCTCATTGTGACTCAGCTTGAAGCTACCACTAAGAAAAGCCAGTCTAGCTCTATGTAGTTATAAATAAAAGACTTAAGCATTGATTGGATTCCTCACTCTAATCCAAAAAGACTGTCCAGGAATGGCGTTAGATGCCCTTACTATTACCTTGGACTGGGTAATAGATGATTGCCTTAATTAATAGCTAAGCTCTGGCGATAGTAACCGAGAATTTCATATATGTAATTATAATATATCTAACCTATTAACATTCTCGCTCGGAGAAGTCTTACTTAAATCAACACAATAAAAATCGTGTCCAAGCAGTAGGACAATTTAGAGGTAAATTTGTCCTTGAAATGAGGCCTGACATGTAATGTAATACGCTTACATAATTTAATGGCAAAAGTCTGCGTTAGCCCATTGTAACATTGATATATAATATGAGCTCAAAGTGATCAGAGGTACCAACGTGTACAGAAAGGAGGGAGACTAGGTGCTTTGCCGGTCGCTGGCGCGGTTCAACTGTTGTTAGGTCGCAGTTCAACCTAACACTCCTCCTCGCTTCGCTCGTCGTCGTACCTAACGGTGGCTCTGGTAACATGGTTTTAAATTATTCGACTATTTAATTTAATAGTTGTCATTTTGATACATTTGAAATTTTTCCAACCCATTGAAATTTTTCCTGGTCCTGCTCTGGAATTTCCCCTACTCTTGGGGTCAAATATCTCGACCATATTTTATTTAAGAGAAAAGCTTTTCCTGCAAAACAAATTACACATTACATTCTCGTGTTGAATGTTAAACGAAGGAGAACTAATACCCAGGTTCATAGGTTATAAATTGTATCCAAGATATTTAGAACCCCTTTTAACTTACCCAAACTACATGAAAAAGGCTTTAAGCCTTTTAGCTCGCCCAAGGCTCTTGAATGAAACTGAAAAAGGTTGCACGAACCCAAGATGCACCTATGTACCAAGCCCCTCACTCTCGGGAATGGGCTCCCACGGAAGAGGATCCTTTATTATAATTACTATTAAAAACTAGATATTTACCATGTATATCTGTTTTTGTGAGCTCGATATTTTGGCACTCTTCCGAATTTGGCTGCAAGCGCCATGTTCACAGTGTAACTGATTTACTTGAGGATCGTACATCGCTCAAGATTTTTAGTCCCAGTAATCCAAGTAAAATGGGATACGATATCCTTGTAAAAGGGCCTACAACTCACAAGTAACCTGGCTCCATACTAATTTCTTTACGAATCCTAGTTTGTGTGAATATCTTGGTGACTAGCCAGAATGACTTTATATATAGGTACATAAGCCTTAAGAGCAGCGTTCCTGCAACGTAGGACGCTGTCACTCACAGCGTTGTTTAAATGAGAAAATCTAAAATTTTCAAAAACTATGTTGACCATGTTAAACGCGATATAGACTTGATACAAGTAAAATAAAATAAGTGTCTAAGAGTGCTACAAAGAATTCCATAACACTGTCATGGCTGCATTACCTAAAAAAGGGTTTTGAGTTACTTACCAAACTTGAAATTGGTAAATGATGTCATTAAAACATCTCGTGTAAGGCTTATGCACCTTAATTAGCAATGTCTTATTATATGTCATACATAGATTTTACGGAGTACAGAGCTTATCTGTACCGTGACTAATAAAGAATATGTACTTGTTTTCCATATTTAACTAACATATGGGTATGAGGTAATTAATCTCAAGTCAAGCATCGTTAATATGATATCATAAATAGCTGCGCAGTTTTGTACATAATATTATAATTTTATTATTTTACTTGTATTATTGTATCGTTATATTCTAACGACTTTAATTTTTTCCAAAGACTGAGGCAGTAGAAACAGGTTGGTGACAACCCTATCATGAATAACTATGTTTGTTTTATGAATACTTTACTTGCGTACTATATGTAGGTATTATGTATTTATATAATGTTGTGCACATTACTAGCAAATATAGGAAAAATATTTTACTAAAGTGTAGGTACCTACCTACAGTGAAAAGAATTTGAGAAAATCTTATGATTGATGACGATGATTACCTACTGATGGGTAATAAAATATTCTTATCTTAAATATTTTTAACTTGTTTTATCATCTCTAAGTTCAAAGCAACAATGTAATTGATCTTCAATGATTTGCCTGACTATTTCAATCCATGGATTGGCGGAATCACTTATGTTTTGGGCTTATCTAAATAAATAAAACATATTTGTTATTAAAATATTTTAATAAACACCTTGTATTCATGACGACATTGGTTATATTTAACAACCACCCTTCCTCCTTATAAATATTATTAGAAAAATAACTTTGTCACTGTACGGAAAAGGTCAATGGTCACATCCATTCACTATGCTCCACATTCATTCATGTATGGACATTGGTTTGTTGCACTTGTTCGCGAATTGTTCACACCAATTTCACTTAACACTTAATGAGCACTGAACAACTTTATCACATTGGCGTTTCTACCCACCAGGCGGACACAGACACGTCTCAAATATATAGGCTTCTAATTAGCGTTGAAGTTTAATAGCAGCGTTTTACCTTACAATAAAACGCTTATTAAACGTAATACCTAATTAGAAGCCTATAGTTTTTAAACCCACCGGTGGTTTACTCAGTTGCAATATGACCCACATACATAAATCTTATGTAGTTTCTGAGGGTATTTTTGACTTACTATTTTTGTTCGCCACCTTGTAAACGATATTAAAGAACTTACACATACTGTTGATTTCTAATTTATTTTGCTTTGTCAAAATTACTGTTTGGTAAGTGGTATATTGCAATTTCGTATTAATGAATTAATAATTTGAGATCCAATGAGGTACCAGCCGCGCCATCGCGACGGCTACGACCTGGTGGGGATAAAACCGGTAACGAAACATGGAGGAAGGGATACTTGTTGGTGGGTGTCATGCAATTATGAACCGCTACGTCATCTGCAATCAGAATTGCCGCTCTCAAATATATAGGCTTCTAATTAGGTATTACGTTTAATAAGCGTTTTATTGTAAGGTAAAATGCTGCTATTAAAATAATGCAATAAAAATAATAACACATACAGAAACAAATCGCTAACGCTTAGTCGCGAACACTAATAAGGAAGAGTGATGGAGAGAGATATATACGCTACGTCACTGAGCGTTAGCGAATGGTATTTCGGCTACGCACCCAGCTTCATAGAACTTTTCGCGCGAATTCGAGTCGATCGTCTTTTGTCTTGGGGCGATAACGACTCACGCCCGTGAGTCGTTATCGCGTTGTCTCCTAAGTCTCCTAACCCATCGATACGTTTTCGAGATACTCTTTTCAGAGGCTCATATTTGGCCTTCATCTTGCCGAGTTATAGTGCAATAAACCCAAACAAACTGTTCCGCCAACACACTGTTCTACAGTTTGGCGATTTTTTTTCAGTATATTTATTATGTACGTGTTTCATTTTATCAATAAAAAATAAGAAAATAAAAAACGAATTGGAACCCTGAAGCCACTGAAGGACTATGTCATAGTGACGCTATAAATCAGATTGTAAGAAATCTTCTACTGCTTGTCATATTGACATGATTCTAGAGTGGCCTAGGGTTCCAATTGGTTGACAACAAATTACTCACGTTTACATTTAAAATTGTCTTCTCTCAACGCATCAATTCGTTTCCGGGCCATTCTCTTGGGAGAATCACATTTGGCTCCTGATGTTTCTAGATTCGGGTTTTTACGGAGATAGGCGGCGAGCCAGCGAAGGGAGCAGTCGCAGACGAACGGGTTTCGACCTAAGTGCCTGTGAAATAGAGTTCACATTAAATTCAAGGCATGTAATATGAATCAATGATGATTTATTTGAAGTACACAACACAAAGATATTACAACTTGCTTAAAATTGTTTAGAAATTCATATAAAATTTAACAAACATTCAGGGTGGTTTCAAAAAGGAGTCCACTCAGCATGTGCCAAAGCATGAGGTGCCACGACGCTGGTTTTCAGTGAATCCATTTAGTTTTACTTACACAAAACTATGAATAAAAATATAAATAACAGACATTTTCATACAATTGTAAAGCCTGAATTAAATTATTTATTTATTAACTAACGCTCCCGCTCGGCTTTGCACGGGTTATTATTATACGTATAAACCTTCCTCTTGAACCACTCTTATCTATTAAAAATTCGCATCAAAATCCATTGCGCAATTTTAAAGAATTAGGCATACATGCAGACAGCCGGAAGCGACTTTGTTTTATACTATGTAGTGATAAGTGATTACATTCATACTATGTATATAAATTATAAATTGTAAGAGATCATATACCTCCTACAGAAAAAGTGACCAAGCCCCCCAGTGACCTCTTTCAATTCATAAGACATATTAATACGTACAGAAAAGATCCCCTAAATCCCCGCCTGAGGCACGGTTCCAAGGATTGTCTCCCTGGACTGCGAGGCTTCTCTCTGGGCAAAGAAATAGCCTGCCCGGATTGCCCGGTTGTCACCCGAGACGCCTATGAGTCGTTCCGACACCTTTTTAACGAACTTTCTGGTGTCGGACGACCAAGGACCCATGGTTTCAACAATTGTTTGAACGTGCTTTTATAATTACCTAATAAAATATTTACTTACAAGGTCTGTATTCCGGTTAATGCCGAAAAAGTGCCGTTGGGAAGAGACCGGATGTTATTATCGTACAGCGATCTGAAAAAAGAACAATTAATGATATAGATAACTTTATTATTTTATTATAATATATATTGTATTAAATAAACATTTATTACCCAATAATAATTAAAAGTATACAGTGTAATTGATAAATCTAATCTAAACCTTAAAAATAGAAAAACAATACCTACAAACTTAAAGCCGGACCGCTCGGCAGTGTGCCCATCACGCAAGCGGCATTCCCGCGCTGAATCGCAATAGAGATTCTTTGTGCGAGAAAGCCGCCGGCGCGATGGTCACCTGTTGCCTCTCTCAATCTTTTGCTCACTTCTTTGTATTAGTGTTCAAAACGGTTTGAATTCACATTTTCTATGGGAGATAAATATCTGATTTTATATATGAACTATAGGGACTTCCGGTAGATCCGAGGTCAAGCAGCCTTGTGTAAAGAAGCTATCTCCTTACCAAGGACCTCAACCGTACAACTTCGCTCTAAGACCATTTTTTTTAACTCACCGTACATTGTAGCCCATGTGGCAATTATACTTTGACACTGGCGAAATAGTCCCACTGGCCAGAACCATTTTATTTTAAGAAACTGAACTATGTATAAATGTGATTAAATAAAATGAACTTACAATAGCTTCAAGTTCTGCAAATCTCGGAAGGTGTCTTTTCGTACGCAGGTTATTTCGTTCGAGTTCATTAATCTGTCAAAAAATGTAACAATTTAAATAAATATTCAAAAGAAAGTTTTCTTCTTCACTTTGAATTGATTTACTTTGTTTCGTTTTACTTACAGCAATTGTAAAGATGACAGTCCGTGGAAAATTCCTGTAGGCAACTCCTTGATTTTATTGCCATATAAAACCCTGAAAAAAAAGTAGATATAGTGTTAGAACAAAAACGGTGAAGTGAAAGATAAGTTTTTAGATTCCGAACTTTTTTCGTAAAAACATACGAAGGTAAAGAAAGAAACAAATGCTTAATTACATCGATGCTTTCAGTTCTCTGAAGTCTTTAATGTACGGGCCCCATGAAATTTAAATATAAGCGTAATCGAATATAACTGCCTCAAAAATCGGACACCGTGAGTGTAGTGTGTCCACAGTGTCACATCCCTAATGCGCAAAACGTTCAAGTTGATAATCAAGACCAAGTGCGGGTAGTTCGTAAAACCCGCGCAGCTAGAAGATGTTGATGTCAACCTCAGCCAGTCTTTCTCCGGGACCACGAGGCCAATGTCGTCCTTAAAACGACGGAGATTCATTTTCAAACTTTGTACACGATTAAGTCCCGTTTTAATAAATTATAATATAAAACAGGTAAGAGAAATTATACTTAATTACAGTTCTTTATTACTTATTGTAAAGCATGAATTAAATCATTTATTATTTATAATTATAATAAATGTTTTGATTCATGTTTTTAAGTAGGCACACTACTATATATAAATTATAAATTGAAGGAGATGTCATATACCTACCACAGAAAAAGTGACCAAGGTCCCCGGTGAACAGGGCTGGGATCGAACCAGCCCAGCAGCAGCTGGGGGCTACCCGATCACGGCCCAGCCCAGTGTTTAGGGCGTCTGCCGCGAAAGCAGGAGGTCTCTGGTTCGATCCCAGCCCTGCTCACCTTTTAGTGGTATATGACATCTCTGTGTTATTGTTTCTGTGGTATTTATACAGATCTTAAGTTTCTAATAACAATTTTACTTCATGCTGACCTAAACAACCGGGGTAAGAACTTAAACGGATAAATATAGAAAATTATAACTTACAGAGACGTAAGGTGCGTCAGCCCAGTGAAAGCATCTGATGATAGCTTGGTGATCTTATTGTTGCTCAGATCAATGCGCGCGATTCGTTTCACTGACGAGAACGCGCCCGCGGCGACCTCGGTTATCTCGTTCTGCTCTAGGCGGCTGGAAAGAGAGAACATATAGTTAAACTGCTTAATATTCAGGTCTTTATGTGCCGGATAATATAGAGTAAAATACGAGTATTTGGGTGCCAGATCGCAGTCAGCGTTGCTAACTCTGGCTCGCTTCTTCTTAACGGTTTTTCTAGCTTTAATATGCAACAGCCTGGGGTCCACTTTGGCAACAAATCCCACGATTTAGAATAAAATATAAAAATTTATTCGATGACACACACAAAATACAGTACAATTATCAGAAAAATAACGTAAGTAATAATAAAAGAAGTGCCACGAAATGGACTCATCTCAGCATAATGCTGTCGACTTCCAGCGCTGATCTTCCGATAAGCCCATCCGGTGAAAAAACACAAACACACGGTTAAAGGAGTCACATGTTCTAACCGCTGGTAGGTGGCCGCGAACGCTATCTGCCTAAATCTTGGTTATATAAGTTACAAAGTTAATGACTCTGTTGACAAGGACACGCACAATAACGCGCGAACATCTTAATCCTATCGATTGCGCCAGTAAGTCAAAGTGTAAGCATGAATTGGGACGAACTGCTTAGAAATACAGCAAATGCCGCACTTTAGACACTATTAAAGGATGACTCACACTAAAACGGGACGGGACGATATGTTAGTTTCTATAGAAAACGTCACGTGACATCCGAGGACGCTGAGCTATCACGTGATCTTTCTATAGAAATTGAAAGATCGTCCCGTCCCGTCCTAGTGTGAGTCAATGACAATAAGTAAATCTTGTATGTTAGCTCTATGTGGGATGGTCAACTGTTCTCTCAGCAAATGACTCAACAATCTAGAATAGTAGTTTATGCATCAGTGATATAATAAGTTTTAAGAACCAATTATGAGCTGTTGCATACCCTAGTTTTTCGACGACGGTTAAAATAGCGTAAAAAGCAAAATCTAGAAACGTGGCAGAATAGGAAAGATGTTGTGCCCACTATAGAAAAAAAAACAACAACAGTGCTCATATATTGTATGAAAATCCATAGGAGCAGTGTTCTTATGGAATACCATAGGCAACGTTATAATGTATACTTTTTAAATATCGCTGTCAGTCATCTAATTGACATATAGAAGTGCTGGAGTAGAAAAAGTCACTTACAGCTCCGTAGCTCTGTGTGGGATGGTAGAAGGCACTTCCGACAGCAGTTTCTCCCTGCAGTCCACTGTTCCCTCAGGGGTACACCGGCAGGGTGGAGGGCAGCGGGGTTCAGCGGAGCACTCGCCTGGGACCGCTGTTGTCGGACCTGAAACCATGAATGTCACATTCGAGTTTATTTACAATTATGATAGCTCGGAGACCACGTGACGCTTTCTATAGAAAATAACACATCGGTCGCCAGGTCTAACGTGAGATATCCTTTGCTACACTAGTTCAGATGCCTAACCATGATGTCTTAACGCGATTCAGTTGACGACCTAAACTGAGTCGCTTCCATGCAACTGAGCCCAAACTGAACTTAAACTGAATCGCGTTAAGACGTCATGGTAAGGCCCCAGGGTGCGTAGTCAAGATGCCAATCGCTCAAGCTCAGTCGCTAACGAAACGCAACTGTCATTGTCACACTAATAAGGAGGAGTGATAGAGAGAGGAAGCTACGATACGTTATTAAGCGTGAGCGATTGGCATCTTGCCTACGCACACAGGTCATAAAAGGTCATAAAAGTAAAAGTAAAAGGCCTTTAAAGTCCAAAAAAAGTGTGTACGCGCTATTGCAAAAGCGTGGATAAAAGCCAAATGCAGACCTCTTTTCAAGCAATTTAACATTCTACCACTAGCATGTACCTATATAAAAAAAGTTTGCCTGTTTGTCAGATCTCACATGGAGTATTTTAAATTACGGTCTGAGATTTTTAAACGGAACAAAAGAACTCAATATAAATATCTCCTCCATCAGCCTCGTTGTCGTGCTGATATCTATAAGCGGAATGCATGTAACAAGGCAATTGAAATTTATAATAAGCTTCCTGACGATATTAAACTGTTGCATGATTTAGAGTTTAAGACAAAATTAAGAAAATGGCTTCAGGAACATTGTTTCTACTCTGTTAAGGAGTATTTAGATTTGTAAATATTTTAATTATTACCTAAAAACTTATGGTCTCAATTGTATATACCTGCCTATAATGTTTAGGATACAAATTACTAACATTTGCATGCCGAATGGCTGAATATTGTAACTTATCCAATACCCGAACATCTTATTTGTACATATTCTTGCAAATAAATTATTTCTTTCTTTCTTTCTTTCTTTCTTTCTAAATGCAACTGAAATAAGCGGTCGCGCTGGCATACTAAATTGGCACCAGACTGTATATCGGTGGTAACCGCGACTTGTCTTAGGTATATACTCTGTCTAGTGGTTGAGGTGGCCTAGTGTAAGACATACTTTATTGGCCTTATGCTTAAGAGAGTTCACAGTAGAAGTTAAAAGAACAACTCACCGCTGCATATTAACTCGTGCGCTTCCAAATCCGTCAGAATAGCCCCCCTCAAGGTAGCAGGAGCTTGGCATCTGCGCAAAAATAATCATGCTATTAAGTAATGAATACAGAGACGGTCAGAGAGATAACAAAATTTAAGAGAGGTATGGGCACAGCGGATGCATGTCGTTTAGTGTGGTAGGGCACAGCACAACGAATGTCGTCTCGCTCAAATCTGGAGCAGAGCCTATCTGGGGAAGTACCTTACAGAAAACCGCAGTTAAATAACACTAGACCCTACTCATAGTGTTGTGTTTCTGTTAGTGAGTAAGGTCGCCAGAGCTCCAAGAGGTTTCACTGTGTCGACAGCACCCACGGAGCAAAGCTTGCCCCTTTAGCTGTCAACACAGCGAATCCTCCTTTTTTTTAAAGGGTCGGCAACGCGCATGTAACTCCCCTGGATAGCAGGCGTCCACAGGCTACGGTGACCGCTTACCATCACGCGGGCCGTATGCTTGTTTGTCACCGTCGTAGTATTAAAAAAATATATATAACGGCATCTTGTAGAGCCCCTGAGGTTGGTCTAGCTAAGCAAAACAACGTACCTGGCCCCGACTCCCAAAATGCCGGTACTCTTGACAGCGCTGGCTAGCCGCGCGACGCGACAATCGCACACGACTGGGTTGTCCGTCAGTCGCAGCGTGTGTAGTCGCGCGACCGCTGCTGGCTCCAGCGACAGATACGTCAGGTTGTTGTTGTTTAGAGTTCTGGAAAAAAAATATTAATCTATTATATAAATTATATTTAAGCAGAAACGTTTGCGGGACGATACCAAATTTATCAGAAAAAAAAAAAACAAAAAAGGAAAAATTCAGTTGGGACAGCGATGGGCTGGTATTCCAGAGTCACTGGTTGGAGTCCCGCCTAAGAATACGAATTTTTCCGCTTTTTCTTTCTTTCTGAAACGTATTTCATTATCTCTCTACCATTCTCCCGGCCTTTGCCACGGCTTAAGGATAACTCACGCTAGCACGGGACGGAACGGGACGGGGAGGGGCGGGACGGGAAAAATCTGTCAATTTCTATAGAAAGAATCACGTGATATCTCGGAGCCCTCGGATGTCACGTGACGCTTTCTATAGAAATTGACAGATTTTCTCGTCCCACCCCGTCCCGTGCCGTTCTAGTGTGAGTCATCCTTTATGGTGCTTGAGGCTAAAAATTTGGTGCAAGCACTAGATTTTACAAAAGGGACTGTCATCAGATTAGTCCGGTATACATCACGTTGTTTTCCTTTAGCTAACACGCAGTAAACATTTTAACTCATACGCAATCAACTTATACGCAAAAAGCTCACCTAACTCTGCTACTATAAATATCATATTATGATTTCATATTTGAATTTCGAAAAAAATCATTTCCATAAGTCAGGGTTGGAACCCGAAGCTTCGAACTAAAAGCGCGTTTTATCAGTAGGTATAAGGGATACCTACTGATAAAACGCGCTTTTAGACATATCTCTGTACTTTGAGAACAAAATAAATCAGCTATATTATCAGTATCCCAGGGCCCGTAATTTTCATGCCAGTTTCGTAATAATGACGTATATACACACACAGGATGGTTTAATACGAAATGAGTTAAAGACAGATAAAGTCTATCAACGTTCATTTCTAACGTAACAGTTTTTACAATATTTAATGACAGCTTATATTAACATTTTTTTCAATAATTTAATCTTAGTTTATTAATTCATTTGTTGTGTTTTATAATTTCATTTGTGTTTTTTTTCTGTGTTCGATTATGGGTTGATTCGCCTGAAATAAATGATTTTTATTAATTTTTATTTTATTATTCTTTCAAACTTAAAACCTAAAACGTGACGTATGAACCTTGACGTCATTTGTCTGTCACCTGCATGAAAAGTATCACCTATACTATAAACTGAATCTAAACTGACTCGCGTTAAGACGTCATAGTAAGAGCCCAGGTAGTGAGCAAAAAACTCTATTTCCATTCCGAACCTTTTCTATTATCTTAGCAACATCAGCAAAACTGCAACCTCCCTGTCACGCTCGACATTATCCACAATCTGCCAGTCAGGATGACTGTGCATAATCTTAGTTAAGAATCTTTTCCTTAGACGGACGGTCAGGCTATTTAAGATTTAGATTGTATTGCCCAGCTGCCTTAAATTGACGCAAAAGGAGCATTGAATACATTAAGATTTGGAAAAAAGATTCTCGTTAGTAATTCTCTGTGTGTACCTAATGTTTTGTCTTCGTAGAGGTTACCTAATTCATTCGTATCTTTGAGCTAGCTTTGTAGCTGTCTCTATAAGCTGGTTGTAGAGTGAACGGAACTAGGTGGGGCGTCCAGGGTGCGTAGCCAAGATATCAATCGCTCACGCTCAGTCGCTAACGAAACGCAACTGTCATTGTCACACTAATAAGGAAGAGTGATAGAGAGAGGTAGCTACGATACGTTATCAAGCGTGAGCGATTGGCATCTTGGCTACGAACGCAGGAGCGATGACGTGACGTATCCTATAGAAATTTACTCATACTCTCGTACCGTCCCATGTCGTTCTAGAGTGAGACATCCATTAGTCTACATATTTATTTTTATAGGTCTTGACACAGGATCGCTTTAAGAATGCTGCCGTTTCAGGCTACAAACTGGCAACAAAAGCATCAAACGCCTTAGTACTTTTAAGCTTTTAGGCTAAGGGTCACTTGGCCCGACCTAACCGATCATACGGGCGGTATTGAAGGCTTTCTGCTCGAAACAACTAACAAGAATAAGTGTAGAGAAACTAAATTTGCATTGATTTCACAGTAGACTGAATGAGTTAGGTGAATGTTCTAATTTCATAGATGTTTGACGTACGAAATAAGAATTGCATATAATATCAAAATCGATGCAAACAGCTGGTTTGACTTTAACGGCAAAATAACAGCACTTCCAGGGTCTTCGGATTTTCCGACGCTTTCTCATTGATGCATTGTTCTGATCCTGGTTTCTATACAGTTCTACACCTGACAAGAATCTATACCGGCTCCTAGCTGATGGTTATCTTGTTCGGTTTGGTACCAAAAATAGGAAATATTCGGACTTACAGCCCTTCCTTGCTTTTCAGATTTTCATATCGATGTATTTGAGCTGGTTTATATCCAGATATAGACTTTTGAGTGTCGAGAGATCGCGGAAGGGTCATACTTAACTGATGGTGCCTTGCCCAGTTTAATACCAAAATAGGAAAATACAGCACTTCTAGGCTCTTGAGATTTTCTAGGGCCCTCTCATATAAGCATTTGAGTTGATTTCCATCAAAGTGTAGACTTTTCAGGACCGAGAGAGTAGTTAGTTTGTGGTAGTTTGGGACAACAACACTAAAATACAGAAAAAATGTACTTACAGCACTTCTAGGCTCTTCAAGTTCTCTAATGCTTTTTCGTCGATGCATTTGAGCTGGTTCCCATCAAGGTGTAGACTCTTGAGGGCCGAGAGACCGCGGAAGGTTCGGCGGCTAATCGCTGTCAGCTCGTTGCGGCTTAGGTCTCTGGAATGGTAGAAAGAGTTTAGAAAATGTCATGGTATGGTGGCAGGATCTGCAAGAGGTGAAAGAATCGACAATTGAAATGTCATCGTGTGGGATTATTTAAGTATGTACTTAACAAATTTTAGGTCTTCTAGAACTACCCAAAAAAAAGTTATGAGTAGATTGGTTTGCTGCTTAACCGCGTAAAATATGAAAACTAGCCTCCAACGTTTCAAGGGCGAAATTGACATTGCGTCGGAGGTTCGTATTCAAGTTTTGACGCGATTAGACCACGTTTAGGCCACTTATAATGTGTGAAAATCGTGAAAGATTAAACAGATTGGTTTGCTAGTTTATAAGGAGTATCCTTACTACCTATACAGTAGAACCAATTGGGACCGAGGCTAGGTCGGATATTCAAAAGTTTGGATAGTCGAAATCAGGGGTTTGCGGGACAAGATCTAAGAAAACAACACCTTAAAATATAAAAAATTGGACGCCCGTATTTATTCAAATAAAAATGAAACACTTGAAATCATCTGAATATTTAGTTAAAAGTTTCTTCAGTGTGAAATTCGGATAGATTCTATAAAAGAAATTGGTGCGTTCGAATAATTTAAGATAGCGTGCGGATAATGGAGGGTTCAGATAATCGAGGTCCTACTGTAATGTCATAAACGCAAAAGTAACTTCGTCTGTCTGTTACCTCGTCAAGCTAAAACAGCTGAATTAAAAAGCTAAAATTTGATAATTTGATGATTTATGTCCTGTCCTAATCCTATTTTAAATTAACTTATTATTTACCACTGCTGGGCTAAGATGCCAAGCTGATATCCTGATAATTGCTGGATAAGACGATAGTTTGACGGAACGTTCTGACAATTCCTGATAATTTTAAACAGTTCTGTTAAATGTCTTTGCATTTGGCAGTGGTCACCGTCGCGCTATCCGTGCAACTTGTCAGTTTATCAACTTATAGCATTATCTTATGACATTCGTGGATAACCATCTTAGGCCCGCTGAACAATGAAACTAGTGCTACGCCGTAACCGATGGTTTTCCGTAAATAGTGAAAATGCTTCGTAGAAACGAAACGACAACGTGTATTAGGTATACACGTTGTTGTTTCGTCTCTATCTAACCCCTATGTAATCACACACATTGTGTGTCACTAGCGCCGAATGGGTTAAATAGGTAACAGCGAATGGAAAAGGCAAGGTAAATAAAAACAAAAGCTGGAGTGGAATGTATGAAATTAATGACTGTTTCATACATTTTCCGCGCCAACCTTTGTGAATCTATCTGTACAGTAAACCAATGGGAGCTACTGTATTATCACTCCTAGGTCCTGTGTCAATATGAGAGAATTGTCAAAGTGACGTTTGAAATGTTCCCGCAGGACCCACGTTCCATTAGCGCTCCCAGCGAAAAATCGACTCGCGGTAATCCTCATTGGAACCCTAGGCCACTCTAGAACCATGTCAAAATAACAAGCAGTAAGAGATTCCTTACAATCTGATTTATAGCGTCACTATGACATAGTCCTAGGGTTCCAATTGGTTGACTGTATAATACCATGAACTTTCAGATAATACAATTTGATTTATTTGATGTTAAATATTGACTTTTTGTGTTTCGAAGCCAAGAGCTCTCAAATTACGAGGCAAGGAAAACGGAAGTGTCTATCGATTTATGAATCGCTAATTCCTTTTGTAATCGCTTCTTAGAAATTTCGTCAGTAGGAATTTTCCTGAACAAAGCAATTTGGACTTTATTATTATGTGTTAAGGTTTAATATTTTTGTAAGTGAAAGTGATAGTAGGCAAGGTAGAGCGGAGTGAGTCATGGTAACAGGGATTAATATACTTAAGGCTCTTTTAATATTTTTTATAAATTGAAAGTGATGTCATTTACTACAGAATAAGTGACCAAGGCCCCAGGTGAGCAGGGCTGGGATTTATAATTAATATATAGCAGTGTGACTACTTTAAGAAAAAACATGAATCAAAACATTTATTAAATTTAATAAATGATTTGAGCCAATAAATTAATTGTTCAATTTGTAAAAACGACGACACTTTTTCATACAAACTAAAGAAAAAACATGTATTTTCAAAATATATACAGTAAGTGACCTACCTCTATATAGTATTTTCAATGTATGTTAACATCAGCCTAATTGACATCTCTTGCCATCGTATAAAGATGATAAAATTCGCAGTAGGTACCTACATTGCGTCTTCTAACAACTTTCAAAGTGTAATTAAAATGAAAACCATTTTAAAAAGTCGCTGAACAAACATTGTTCGGATTGGGGAGACCTACGATACACGTGACAACTAGATATTTTAAAATCAATTATATAAAATGTGCTCTTTACAATATTCTAGTATTAGATATAGTCTACCAATAGTCATATATAATACAATAAATCTGTTAAATAATACAAGACTTTGTTCTCCGTGCTGAGTTCAGTTTTGCCATGACGTCTGTCTGGTAGTCAGCGGCGTAGCTCAGTGGTCGTTAAGTACTAGAAATATGCAGGTAATAGCATGAGTAAATAGATCAATCAAGCCGGCTAAGTATTATGCTTACAACACCTGCATACTAATTAGAAAAATAATAAACAAAAACATACACAGCCACATAACATTCACAAAAAGATCGGAAGTGCAAAAAAGATTGACTAGACAAGCTAACAACTTAATACTCCGGCCACCTAGAACACTTTATGGAAAAAAAAACATAATATACGAAGGAGCGCAGCTATATAATAATCTGCCAAAAGATGTGAAAGATACCAAATCTGTCGTATTATTTAAAAAAGCGCTAAAACAGCACATCTTAACAAAATACTGAACATTAATACCTAAACATATGGTCTCGTATTAATCTTAAATTTTTTTTATTAGAAAATAAAAAATAAACAATATAATTAATATCACTTAAAAAAAAGTTTCTAATTTCTAATACAATACGTCAAAATCCTGTTAAAAACATACCTGGTTATAATTGCATATAATAAAATATTTCGATTACACATATGGACATACTAATAACACTCAAATAATATAAACAAAAACTAATAAATACATTTACGCAATAAAAATATTTTTTACGGCTTTCTCACATACATGATTATTGATTTAATATACTTACATGTAGATATGGACACATATTTACCCGTACATATATATATTATAAATAAATAAATAAATATTAATCTGCATGAATATAAAATAATTACATTATGCTGTTGATAACTCGTGTAAGCATAAACCAAACCAGTCAAGTATTTTAAGCGATAATTAACTCTGTACAAACCGCAGTTTAACCGGCCCCTAGTTGTTTGTGTCACTGGTTAAGTTGCTACGCGAGTGAATATTGTATATTATCTCTAGTAGTTTTGCATGCTACCCTCTCTTACCTAGAATTAAGCAACACATTGTTTTCTCTGTAAATGATTTATGTAAATCTTAAGAGAAATAAAATATCTTAAACCATAAACCATAAGTAAGAACATAAAAACTAATTAGGCAAAGGAGGTTCCCATACGGGCGAGTGTACGGAAAAGGGCCGGTGTGTTTTCAACCTCTGTTCTCTTGTACAAGTAAAAATTTAAGAAATTAGCTATTACATTCGGCCAGCCATCATATAGCCTGACAAGCAATCGAACGCAGTAACAGTAGGTAAGAGAGCATCATACCCTCCTTCCTCCTCCTCCTTATGTGTGTTCCTTCGCCTCCTTATGTGTATTCTATCGCTTGTACAATGGGTTATTGTGCTCTGAGGAATTGTTTGATATGATGCCAACGGCTGCATTCTACAACCGCACCGCTCGCCGTCGGCAAGGTGTTCACCCGCATACCCTGGAGCCTAAATGGTCTCGTACCGTGCGGTTTAAGAGGAACTTCCTCCCGCGGACGCTCCGGCTGTGGAATGAGCTCCCTGCCACTGTTTTCCCAAAGGACTACAATATGGGGTTTTTCAAAAAAGGAGTGTTAAAGTATTTAAAGGGTCGGTAACACCCCTGGAGTTGCAGGCGTCCACAGGCTACGGTGATCGCTTACCATCAGGTGGGCCGTATGCTTGTTTGTCACCGTCGTAGTATATTAAAAAAAACTGTCTTTTTCTTACGGTAGTATTATCACCCGGAAAAAAGGGACGCATATAGTTTTTTTGTGGCACGGTGTGGTGTCGACACAAGCAGGTATTTATACCTAGTATAAAATACTTGATACTACACAAGTATTTAAAAGTAAGAGGTACGTGTAGAATCGCATTCCGCACGCGAACGAGTAATTAAATATTAAATTTTAACGCAGCCCTCCGGCGTCGCGAGAATATTATGGACTTTTTTTAAGCTGGGTTCACACATACGTTTATAAACGAGTCTGCATATTTTTCGATTTTTTTAATGCCTACTTGGTTTAATATTTTCGTCGATTACCGCGAATAGTAGGTACTTAAAATGAAAAAATATCATAATTAAACTTTGTCAAAACGAGTGCTGTAAAGGATTCGAAATAACAACAAAATACCAATTGTTACTAAAATTATTAAATATTTTAAAGTATTTTAAACAAGGTCATGTTTAGATAATTATATTTATAAATGCACGGTTTTCTTTACTCGTATTCGATATGAAAAGTAGAGTGTTTAACTCGGATGAAAGACATTGTTTCAGTCTTCTACCAACGTGCGCTCTCACTGCGCCAACATTTACCTCGATCCTTTGTGTGTCCAAAACTTAGTCAAAATACACCTACCGCGCAACCCTACCTAGTTGTATTTCACGTTAATCCACAATTGCATGTCTGTCTACCGCATAGCTCGTAAACCGTGACTCACTTGGAATTCCTCCCAGCAAACAGTAGTATACTCATAATAAGTCATATAGCTATAAACTAATTGTTTGTTTGTCCCACTTTCACGTGTCCGGACCATTTGACATTGACATTTGAAAGTTATACTGATGTTGACGGCCAAGATATTTAGCTAGAAACTTAGAATAAACGCTTAGGCCCTTCATAGCTTCATAGCTTCATAGCATAGGATTTAAAGGTGCACGGTATCAATTGCCGGCCATAATAACATACGTTCGGACAATCCGTTGGGTATGTCTACCGGGCATCCGCCAGACGAATTTTCCATACATTGGCGGATCTGGCGGTTATAACAGCAGATATGTTGATTTGTCTCGGGTATGATGAGTGTATGAAGTGACACCTTCTTTATAATTCTCGTACGGAATTAAAAATTTGCGTTCCGAAGACGGTCCTATGGCGGGGTGGGGGGTCCCCCATTATCACCCCATTATGGTGCGTCGTCACTTGTTTTTATCTGCGATCCGGTTTAATTTTTAATTCTTGATTTGACTTGATTCGAAGTCAGAGTAGAGTACACGATGAAACGGCTTGATAAAATGGGGTCTGAAAAATTATGAATTCCAACGCTGGTGGAATGTAGCACTTTTTTTTTCTTTAATCCTTTTACCCACAGCTGGGTTGTGATCGAGACTTGAATAAATATTTTTTACTTCGATCCTGGGTGGTTTGGGTCGCCTTCTCCCACCCCCAATACACCTAATAAGGTTTTATTACATGTATTTAGTTTATATTAAAGTATAGTAAGTTAGTGAGCAAAGAGCTGGTGGCTTCCTCGCACAACATATCAGCATTGCGATACAACGAGGACTTGCCACCAGCAACTTAAGTACAATGCCTCGAAGACCTAATTTAGATTGAAGGTAGGTAGAGGTAGGTAGCTAGGTAAGTTACACTTACTGTACATATTTTGAAAATAAATTTCACTTCACTTCACTCTTTTTCATATGGCTACCGTGCAGTCAAGCACCATTCTGCCAAAAACGAGTATTAGGCCGAGCTCCTTTTTAGTTTGCGATAAGGCGAAATTTCGTTCAGCAAAGGAGAATTGTTTACCCTCTGAATTATGTGAGCTTTGCACGAGAGGCATTAGGTAAAAAATAACAATAAGATTAGAGACGGCACTGGGTTATACCTAAAGTTGTTAATCGGACAAAATTAGCAAACTACAACAACTGCGAAAGGTTACAGTTTCAAGTCGTTTCTGGATATAAATTTGCCAAGAGCTGACAAATTTTTTTTGTTGTTAGTAAGAGATAGAAGCGAAGCCATATTAGTAGGGAGAGGAATATTGAGAGTTGGAAGAAGGGAATAAAGGTCAGGGGATTTATTGTTAAGAGGACAATTAAAGAAAATGTGATCGACATTACCGACTTCTTTCCCGCAATCGCACATGGGAGAATCTTTTTTATTAAAATCATACATCTGTTTAGGCGAGCAGACACGGCCAAGTCGCAATCTTATGATAATACTAGTGTGTCTTTTAGACAAAGATCTAACTTTAAAAAACCATGGTCGGGATGGAATAGTTGGTTGAATCTCAGAATAGACACATTTTTTTGATCGGGACCATCGAAGATCCCACTTTCGCTTTAGATAATTAAATGGAATGTTAGTCGTATCTGGTGGAAATATTTTGAAAAAGGAATCATCTCCGTCTAAAACAGCTTCTTTGGCCACCTGGTCGACCCTCTCATTACCAGTGATCCCCGAGTGACTGGGGATCCATACGAATATTACCTCTAAACCTCCCGAGTGGCATTTATATATTTGGTTCTTTAGTTGGCAGATGAGGAAGTTACGAGCAAAATTCTTTAAGGGACGAGGTGAAATAGATTGGAGAGCGCTGAGGCAGTCTGAAAAGATTACAGATTTGGGTAACTTATGAGCGAAAATGTATTCTAATGTTTTTAACAGGGCAAGACATTCTCCGGTAAAAACGGATGACTCTGGGGGCAATTTAAATTTAGCCATGATATGGGAATTTGCAAGAAGGAAGGCTGCTCCCACACACCCTTGGTCTGATAATTTTGAGGCGTCTGTAAAGAAAAGGCGATGGGAAGGGAAATGAGTCCCGACGAATTTTGAGAAAATGGAATTAGCCTCTGGATCCTTTATCGATGCCAATATTAGTTATTACGCTGGGACAATGCATAAGAGCTTCAAAAGGAACAGAATATATGGGAAGAGATGGGGACTTGATAAGCGGATGT
Source organism: Lathronympha strigana (assembly GCA_949128165.1). Classification (NCBI taxonomy): domain Eukaryota; kingdom Metazoa; phylum Arthropoda; class Insecta; order Lepidoptera; family Tortricidae; genus Lathronympha; species Lathronympha strigana. Next base: position 4,042,348 of record OX421925.1, on the reverse strand, counting down.
TTAAGGGAAGCCAGTGTCTCCAAACTGCATACTAGTTTAGGTTTTTCTTTGTTATGCCAGTACGCCTTTGAAGAACCATATAATTGCAGGAGACGAAGTTTAGGTAGAAGGGGGTGAGAAGTAAAAGGGGCAATTCCAAAGAGAAAGCGGTCCGCGAGTAGCTGTCTTCTCAGGTCCAATGGGGGGTCCACACATTCTACTTGAACGGCTCTGTTAGGAGATGGTCTCATAGCACCAGTAACAATTCTTAGGGCTTTCATTTGGATACGCTCTAGTACGTTAATAGCTGCCTTATTGCACGGTTCGAAGATGAACGTACCAAAATCAAGGTAGCTACGAATGAACGCATTATATAGAAGTTTTTGGGAATATGGGTGAGCCCCCCACCATACACCTGAGAGAGCCTTTAATATATTTAAATTACGTTCACATTTTCTTGCTATATAAGAAAGATGATCAGTCCCCACAAATCGACGATCAAAGATAACACCCAGGAATTTTACAGAATCTAAAATGGGAATTGGCTCCTCATTAAACATTATACGGCATTCGGGGCGGGTCAGGCTTCTGGAGAAGACAATTGCTGAGCTTTTAGTGGGAGACAGAGAGAGGCCGTGAAGGTTTAACCATGAGTCCAGTGTTTTTAGAGCTCCATTAACTTTATCAGCTGCACGTAATGGGCTTTTATCAGCACAGTAAAAAGCCACATCGTCAGCGTATTGTAATGTTCTGCAAGCCCAGTTTACGGACTTTTCAAGATCAAATGAGTAAATGTTGAAAAGAATTGGGCTTAAAACGGAGCCCTGGTGAATGACAGGCGAATGTCGGTTGAGAGGATAGCATGGCTATCAGTGATACTCTTTCCCTTCCTGAAACCGAACTGATAACGTGGGAGGATACCTCGGCTTTCCAGGAACCAATCGAGCCGGTTTTTTAGCATGTGTTCCATAATTTTACAAAGGGTAGAGGAAAGAGCAATGGGTCGGTACGATGAGCCAAGATCGGAGTCCTTTCCGGGCTTAGGAATTGGAATTACATATTGTTCCTTCCAGGAGGGCGGTATCAACCCAGTGCGAAAAAAGAGTTTACTAAGTTAAGGTAATAAGAGACAGTTTCTTCGTTAGCTCTTTTTAAGAACGAATATGTAATACCATCTGGGCCGGGGGAAGAATCAGAAAGGGAATCAAGGACGCAACGTAATTCAGAGAGCTGGAAATCGGAAGAAAGATAATCGTTATTATCTCTGGACTCAGCAAAATAAGACGGGAGTTCAGATTGATTAGGCACATAGGGGGGAGCTAGTTTATCTGAAAAATCATCCATCCATGCTGGTTTATGAGAGAAGGATGAAGGGGGACTCGAGGGCGAATAAGCACAACGAAAGGTTTTTATATTGCGCCACACGACTGAGGGATGAGTTGCGGGGGATAAGGATTCACAGAATCTGGTCCAGTCATCTCGTTTTTTAAAAAGGAGAGTTTTTTTTGTCTTTGCTTGAACCTTTTTCAAAGTTAAATAGTTTTTCATGGACATTTCCGTGGCAAAGGTTCTTTCGGCCGCTTTCCTTTCCTTTACTTGCGAGGTGCAGTCTGAGTCCCACCAGGGGAGGGAAGGGCGCCGGTTGGAAGAAGTATCTTTTTTAGGTATAGCTATTTCCGCTGATTCCAGTAGTGCCTGGGAAAACAAATTATAGCATTGTAGGCAATTGAGTTGAGTAACTGGTGGTAGTGCTTTAATTTTCGTATTTGCCTCAAGGGAAAAAAGTGGCCAATCAGCCCTGGCAATCCTGAACTTTTGGAGCGGGGGTGGAGCAGAGCGAAGTTTAGAGCTGGAAGAGTAAGAAAGAATAATAGGGAGATGGTCACTGCCAAAGCTGTAGGGTAAGACATCCCAAGAGAGTAGAAAAGAAAGAGACGGAGAACAGATGGAGAGATCAACTGCTGAAGGGTTCTGTGAAGGAGCAGAACGTCGAGTGGGCCGGCCATCATTTAATACACACAGATTTAGAGAGTCTATTATCTCAAGCATTTTACGACCCGAGGGAGTGAGGTCATGCGAGCCCCATAAAGTGTGGTGGCAATTGAAGTCCCCCATAATAAGGAAAGGACCAGGAATATTTTGTAGATGGGACCAAAGCTCTTTGATAATTCTGGGGGATGGATGGGGAACGTAAGCTGAGACTATTGTATAATCAAAAATTTTGCATGCTACAATATAAAAGTCAGGGTGAGATGGGGTGTTAATTACAGTATAGTTGATGTTCCTCCTAATAAGGAGGGCACATCCAGCGTAGCCTTGAGGATTATCTTTTCTCAAACAAATAAAATTTGGACAGTTAAAATGGGAATCGGGCTTTAGCCAAGTTTCGGATATAGCTAAACATATGGGATTATATTTCTGGATGACATACAGGAGATCAGCCTTATTATGACTGATACTCCTGATGTTCCACTGAATAATTTTTAAATCCATATTCATAAGGCCCTGGAATAGGGCCACCAGAGAGGAAAGGAGTCAATGCAATTAAGTCGTTGGCAACGTTGGACGGTAAATTGAGAGAATGCTGTTGAAGGGTTGACACAAGAGAAGAAATAAGTGAGTTTATCGCGGGCAAAATACTCGACAGTGAAACGATTTGAGGGTGTGGTGGAGGGACAGAGTGAGTGGCAGCGTTTCTAAAAACAACACCATTAGAAGGTCGGGGGCCGTCATACCCTGACACGAGAGCGTTATGAGCCCTCTGGTCGTATCCGTAAGGGTTTGATGGAGCAGGGGTTTTCCTTTTTATGAGAACAGTTTTTTTGTGAGACGAAGACTGAGTTACTTCGTTATAAGGCTTGCGAGCCTTTGGAACCTTTTTGTCTGCCTCTTGATAGGATATGCTCTCATCACCCATGATCCTCTTAATTTGCTGTTGCCTGGAGTACTCTGAGCAAACTCTGTCGGTGGCCATGTGCTGACCGGAGCAGTTGAGACAAGTTGGGTAGCAGAACACTCATTGCCTTCGTGTGGTTGAGCACACTTAAAACAGCGGGGACGGGAGCGACATTGCGCCCGGACGTGTCCAAACCTGCAGCATTTATAGCACTGTACTGTGGGGTAGTAATACGGCATAACCTCTAGCGCACAATTGATTAAATAAACCTTATCAGGAAGGGTTTGACCGTCAAAGGTCAGAACCACTGTCTCAGAAGGGGCCCATTGAGTGGTGTTATCAGTATGGTTCTTTTTTTTGAAATTAAGACGTCTCGCCTTCACAACTTTTCCACAACCGTAAGGTGTGGAGATTAGATTTGGGAGAGTTTCATTGGAGAAATCGGTTGGAATATTTCTAGCAATACCGGTTTTAGTTATGTGATACGCGGGGATAAATTTTTTGTAGTTGTGGATTCCTGGTGAGTTAGAGAGGAATGTATTGGCAGCAGCTGCGGATAAAAATTCAATACTAAGCCTATTCCTGCCTATTTTTTAATACCCCCATCCTTCAAGTTTGACACTCCGGATGTAAATAAAAGTTGACCAAACTTAACGGGGTGCAAGTATGCGCCCGAATCGGATTCGGAAGTTTCGCGGGAGATGTGAACTATAAAAGGACCTTTATCAGTGTTCAGGTACTCATTTCGTGTTTGAAACTGAGAGGGGGGAGTGAGGCCGATGTCCTGAGAGGTGTTTTGAGAGATAAGGCTATTGTTATTCTGGGTTGATTCAGGAAGAGGGGACCGATTATTAAGAAGATCCTCTTTTTGTTGCTGAGGGGGCACATCACTAGTTAAGAAGGAACCATGAGCAGAAGGCGTGAAGGGAGCCGGGAAATGTTGCGTACGAGGAATCTTAGTAACGTCTTCAACAATCGCGGCGGGAATTTCTCTTTTTTTAGGCGTCTTCGTAACTTTAATGTCCTTATCAGAGGGGTTAGAAGGAGCGGCACTAACAATTTGATCCAGGGAAACTGTCATTACAGATTCATCTATTTCCATATGGTAAGCCGGAGACGGTGGGAGGTCGTATGATCCAGGAATCCCTGGATCAAATTGATCGGACTCCATTATGAGGAGCCAAGGAGAAGGCGGCAGTCAATTCACATACAGGAATCTGCCACCTTCTCCCGTCTACGTAATTACTTACAAAAAAGACGAAAACACACACTAAACACCACAAAGAAGCAAATACACACACAATAATAGGTATAACCCTGAGAAAACTTCTCTTTTAACAATAATATTCACGAAAATATTCCGCACTCGTGCTCCACTTACAAAGGTAACGAGGGTAGACTGAAAATAAATGTTTCAGTAATTTCAATATTATCCCGTAATAGTTAAAAACGAAACGGGTGGCGACACCGGAAAAGAGATATGAGATAAGCAAGAAAAAACTGCTTTGGCGCGTATCCAATATCTCCTATCTAAATTCGCCCGTCGATATTTAAAAGAGCGACTTACTTCATACCGGTCTATTTTTGCCAAATTCGTTCTTAACTTCAAATATCTACGGTAAAAATCTTCGAAACCAGTAAATTACCCAAAAATAAAAGCCGTGTCCACGCTATGCCTTTGCCAAAACGGTATCCGTTACCCTGAATAATTGATCCCGATCCTGGAGTCGGGGCGTGTGGAGGCGGCGTTAATATTGTTGCAGCGTGTGGAGGAGGCGTTAATGTGCGCTCTGCATGTTTCATGAACGCGAACGTCTTGACGGCGGGATGAGAATGTAAAGGCGTGAAAAAAGAACAAAAAGTAATGTAATTTTTACCCCATAATGGCGAAAAAGCGAGGAAGGTTACGTGTTTGATCTGCTTATGTATTTATGTTGAGGCCCGATTACGCAGATAGCCTATATTAAATAACTGTGGAATGAGCTTCCTCCCTGCCACTGTTTTCCCAAAGGACTACAATATGGGGTTCTTCAAAAAAGGAGTATTAAAGTTTTTAAAGGGTCGGCAACGCGCATGTAACACCCCTGGAGTTGCAGGCGTCCATAGGCTACGGTGACCGCTTACCATCAGGCGGGCCGTATGCTTGTTAGTCAAAGTAGTAGTATAAAAAAAACTGGATTGATTTTAGCAAATGGTATTCGTTATGTTTTCCATTGCCCAAATGTCACTGAACACATTGAACAAAGTTTTTACAAGGTCAACGCCAAAATCGCTAAAAAAATTGGTTCTCATACAAATTGGCGGCATCACAATATTACTAAGATACAGAAGCTTCTCTTTCCTACATTTGACGTTTAGCTTGTCAAGAATACAAATGTCAAGATGACATTAACATTAGGGTAGTCACCATGCGGTCAGGTGCGTATAGTGATAAAATAATTTGTATAAAAATATAAATAGGAATAAAATATGTACCGGAACATTATTTGTATTAAAAGAACATATCTTTATTGACTATTTATTACTATTGGTATTTATTTTCCGCTTTGCGCGAACCCTGACAGTTTATGCCAGCCGTAGGCGGAAGATCTTGTATCAACGTAAAACGCACACCACCCCCTTCTCTCTCTGGAAATCTGTAATAAAATGAAAACCATCCCCTTCGTACCTCCATAACCCTTTGCCCGGTTACAACGTCCAAAGGCTTTAATACTTTATGCGGTGAATTTAATTGCTCAAGCCTTCGAGGCTTGGAAATTGATATCCAATTGGGATGTTGATTCATGTTCAATTTTGGATGTTAATTGAATTTAAATAGGTTTGATTGTTTTAATGGTTGTGTAAACCCCATTGTGGTTAGCAATGGTTGGCTTGTGTTAAATTATTTTTCTCAAACATGATCGTAAATGTATGCATTTATGTCACGAAATGAAGACATGAAGTTCGTTGTTTACGGCTCCCCCCATTTACTTCTTGGCCGGCGGCCGTGAAGTAATGTATGGCGTAAGTATGAACGAAACATTATTGTCCGCTGCTCTAACTTTTTGTGGCAAATTAAACTTTTTTTTCCTTATTAACCTATTTACCTAGTAGTTGTTTTAAATTTAATATTTCCTTACAATGTTTGAGAAAAGCACTATACAAGCCTCGGCCGGAACTCCGGAAGAGAGATTGCAGGACTTGTTTAATCGAATGTCTACCACAAACTCGTCCTGCAATCTCTTACTTCACGGCCTCTGCAGTAATGTACTATTAGTCTAATACATCCATAGTTTGGCTAGGTCCTGTTCATATTTGTGTAATAGTCAGAGATAATAATACTGTCATATAAATTTTAAACTTTCGTGAGTCATACTGATATTAAATTGCAACGGTTAACACTCACGTATTTTTATCACAATAAATGTAATTTCACATACTATGTAATAATGCAGAGTGATGCCCGATCCGCGAATGTGACAACACCACTCTGTCCGACGATGACTGCCCGATGCACTCAAAACTTGTCACGCCTATTGTGATAAAAATACGTGAGTGTTAACCGTTGCAATTTAATAATAATACTGCCTTATCTTACGCTAGTATCACCACTAAAACCAGTCAAGTCCAAGTCGGATTCGGGCACCGAGGGTTCAGTACATGCCCCATGTATCGACATATTGGATCACTCGTTTTTACGGCATAGAATTAGTACGAGTTTGTATTTTCTTACAATTTTTATGTGTAAATCGTTTTTTTAGCTTTATTTAAAAGACGGTACTTAACAATCAAGAAAAAAAATCTAAAAAAATCTAAAAAAAAATACCTAATACCTACTCACAACATTTGGCGTAGGCACTAGTTTTATGAAAGAGACTTCCATCTGACTTTCCAACCTGGAGGGTAAACTAAGCCTTATTGGGATTAGTCCGGTTTCGTCATGGGTTTCCTTCACCGACGAGCGATTGGTAAATACCAAATGTTTTTTTTTTCTCTTTATTTAGGTAAACAAACAGCAAATTTCGTAGGGACATAAGTTCCGAAAAACTCATGGGTACGAGGCAGGAGGTGAACCCACAACCTACGGATTAAAAGTCGCACGCCTTACCGCTAGGCCACCAACATTTAAACATAACAGATCAACAATTGTAAAGCATGAATTAAATCATTTATTCCTATATAATAAATGATTTATTCCTGTTTTTATGTAGGCACACTACTATATATAAATTATAAATTGAATGAGATGTCATATCACACACACTCGCACACACACAAACAATCACTGGCTCAAATAACAACAAACCTGTACTGATTACTACATATCATATAACTCTGATACTTACTTAGTTCTATATACACCTGCTATAACTTACCTATGTTTTTTTAATTGCGTTTAACATTGTTATTTTCGATTTAGGGCGTCTGTAAGGGCGTCTGCCGCGAAAGCAGGAGGTTGCTGGTTCGATTCCAGCCCTGCTCACCGGGGACTTTATAATGACAGATCAAATTAGAAATATTTACCAATAAATCCTTCATTTAACTCACAAATGCCCTTTTTCCCACTTCCTTTTCGTCGTCAAATCCCGTGAATGTAGTAATTTACCCCGAAACAGGGGAAACCACTCGGCGGGGCGCTAAATGGCGCCATAATAAATACGTTTGTGGCGAAAATGGCGTGATTAGGTTAGGATTTGGCATTTTTCTTTGAGGATTATTATCGTCTGGCAACATGAGATTGTCTTCGCTAGTTCTTTATATTTATTTTCTACTTCAGGGGCCTTACCATGACGTCTTAACGCGATTCAGTTGACGACCTAAACTGAGTCGCTTCCATACAACCGAGCCTAAAGGGAACCTAAACTGAATCGCGTTAAGACGTCATGGTAAGGCCGCTGTACTTCAACCTGTCAATTAAACCACTAACAGCGATATAAAAAAGTGTACATTATAATACACAGTTTTTATCACAATATACTTAATAACTAATAACACACTTAATTTTTAGGGTTCCGTACCTCAAAAGGAAAAACCGGAACCTTTATAGGATCACTTTGTTTAAAATTTATATAGTTGGCATACCTACGTCATCTTCTACATTGTGCCACCATTCGCTAGAAAAACAAGAAATAGTTGATTCAACCAATACAACTCTTGTATCACTACATAGTATAAAACAAAGTCGCTTCCCGCTACCTGTATGTATGTATGCTTAAATCTATAAAACTACATTGAAATTAAACACTTTAGAACGGATTAATCGCGTTTATTAACACCATGATCCTACGTTTCGAGCCCTTTACAGCACTCGTTTTCACAGGGTTAAGATGATGACTGAGAGAATGCGAATTCTCCCCGTCAATCAAAAAAGTTACTTGTGCAAACTACCTACATACAAAAATATAAAAATAATTTAAAAATAAAAACAAAGGTTGGTCTACAATTCCCAGAGGGGCTTATAAAGCTAGTAGTATTAGTAGTAGTAGTAGTATTTCAATGAATAACAATCGCGGTAACAGAAGACAATATTACGGTCTATAAAACTACGTAACGTATTTTAATGCGTTTTTTTTATAGACAGAGTGATTCAAGAGGAAGGTTTATATGTATAATATTAACCCGTGCGAAGCCGGGGCGGGTCGCTAGTAGGTACCTATAAAACAGTAACTTCAATACCAGTTCTAAGTTCAAAAAGCTCTCTCAAACGTCCCGAGAGCTCATTAAGCTGCCGACTTCCGGAAGATGGCGGCACTTCCGCCCGACCCCGGCGCACTCTGATACTTTGTACTTTGAAATAATACCGGAATCAATCAACAATGGCGCAAAGCTATTGGGTTTTTGAGACAGTCGCTTGTTAAATATATTGTTCTAGGAGAAAAATATTTAGTTACAACGCGCATTACCTCACGGGTGCGTTCAAATATATTTATATTTCAAACACCGCATACTAATTTATACTTAGACAAATGGATACCTATACTAATAAATAATCAATAAAAACGTGTTCTTATAATATAAATAAGAACTATAAAATATATTAGTTCTTATTTATATGTTTAAATACAAATGTTGTACCACCATACGCACCTGGGCCTATACCACGAAAATCGAACGATTGCGGATTTGTATCTCCATCCCTGTCACACTTGCATATTGGAGTGACAAAGAGGTTTTCCCGTCAATGCCAATTTTCGATGTTCGTGGTAAGCGTGCTGATGGCATGGTGACAACCCTAATGTTAATCATCTTGACATTTGCATGCTTGATAAGCTAAACATCAAATGTAGGAAAGAGAAGCTTCCGTACATTATTTATTCTGTGCTTAAATCTATAATAGGCCCTTGAGGCATTGTACCGAGGATGCTGGCGGCATTTCGTAGATCCGTAAATTTTGCAGCAATAGGGATGACGACCTTATTGAAAAAGTATTATTCTATTTAGTCCGTCAGTTAGATTATCCAAATTAATTAGACAAGTGTTTTTTCCTGCTTAAAGTTGACTAAAATTGACGACGATACAGAGCATCCAAGTTCCGGAGTGGGGGCTAGTGCCGTCACTTAGAGGTAAGAATCGTACCTAATTGTGACGTGACGCGAAACTTTAATGCACTGTATTTCCGTCATTTTTCATTTGACGTACAAAAGAAAAAATACGTGTCGATTATTTTTTAATAATCTAATAGACGGACTAATTAGATTTTTTTTGTCATCTAGCCTATTTCGGTACAACATAGTAGAAATGAAGGAATTCCTACAAAATATTCAACCTAGGACCTCTAGTTTCGTAGGCAGCTGAACGTTCTACGGAGACCATTGAATTTTATCTGCTACTTAGCTTAAAAAAACATGAAACTACTTTACAAACATCCCTTTTAGGAGCACCGGTTCAAAAACAAAACCCGACTGAAAGCCGCGCCTTGGTCCGATTCGTTCTTAGAACATAGGCAAACTGGAGACGCCTTACCCGTCATTTTCTAAACTAAATTTTTCGCTGACTTTTGCTACATTACGTAGGGGTTACTAATGTATCGCCAAAAATTGTTTGCCAAATTTTCATTTCCCATACAATTTATCGCAAAACACATGTTTGCCAAATATTAATTTCCCAACTACTTAAACAGAAGACAATATTATTCCCAATTACTCATTTCGCTACGAATCTTTCGCCGTATATCATATTCCAATCCTAATCTAACCTAGTTGGGAAATGAAAATCGGCCAAATGTGAGCTGTCAAATTATAATTTGGAAAACATTGATATGCCAAGTGATACATCGGCGAAAAGTTGGTTGGCAAGTGATACAATATGAATAAAAGGCAGGATCCCGCTACGCGGTAATTAGCCATGTCAGACAAACGTTAGAGACAAAATTTTTTGCAGAGTCAGGCCTATGAAACTCTTTGGGCGAATTCGAATCGATCGTCATTTGTCTTGGGTACCTGGGTTCCATTCCGCGCCCGCCGGGGCACGCCGCCGCCAGTATTATATAATACTAGCTGATACCCGCAACTTCGTCTGCTGATAATAATATTTTTATTTAGCCTATAACCTGGCAGTAGATCCCCTTAACGTGCCAGTGAAGGTTGCATCTAAATCCATTCAGCCGTTTCACACAGCCGACAAGCAGACAAAAATTCTATGATTAATCGAAATATGTTCTTTTATCAATTCTAAGAGCTCCTAACCTACCTTTTTTAAACCCTACTCTGCTTTTAGCGCTCCGCTCGGCTGTTGATGTTGATCTCAGACTTATATAAAAGTAAATACATATGTAGGTTTTATTTAATTAAAAGTAAGAGCATACTTATATTTCATGTTTGTGTGTTTGTGCATCTTGTCACGTTTTATTGAATAGGTTTCTACGGAAGACCAGCGTCAAGATACGCAAAAGGTACCTTGATATGAAGCTGAGTAGAAACCTTTTCGGTGACGCTATTGTTCTAACCGTATTATCTAAAAGTGCTATATATTTGTACACTGAAGCGTCCCGAATAAACGATTTTCTTACTTTCTTTCTTTCAATTGCTTTTTGCGTGATGTTCAAGACGGTTTGTATTCACTTTTTGTACGACAGATAAATACCTATCTGTTTTTAAGAATTATTATTCAATCTGTGGCAGAGTTGAATAGGCAAGCGTCTCTAGTTGTTTATGCTCTAAGGATCAGCCGTTTTGTGCTCCAAAACAACGTGGCGACAATGGGTAATGGCGGCGGGAAGTGTTTTAACGGGAAAGGTTTGCCGACTGTTTTTACAGCTTTTTGTTAAACGTCTGCAAATTCGACTTCGTCGTTTGGGGTTCACTCAAAAGTTGTTATTTTATGAAGAAAGGGTTTTGCCTACCTACCAACATAAATTCGAAAGCCATTTATGTATTTTTTTTCTAATTATTACTAGGTTCCGAATTTTGCGTGCGGTTTTTGAAAAGTCATAAGGAGAGAACGCCAATGTTTATCGATGTATCGATAAATCGATTATTTTGTTAGTGTCTTTAAAAAAGAAGAACCTACCTCAAACTTTTCGATGATACATACCGTACACTTTTCAACGGTCAATGATGAAAAAAGTTATACGTATAATTGAAATACCAAATGATTATGATTTGAATACCCCTATGGCAGTGTGTATACATATTATGGTGCTCCCACACCTGGCTGTTATAATATATTCAAATCTACTTGGTCTTTTGTACGTATGTATTTTTGTTTGTTCGACCATAACTTGAGTATCATAGATCGGATCGTTGTGAAATTTGGCGGGTGGTTAGATGAGATAAATATAATTTTTAAGTTCAAATATGAGCCGAATCGTACAAAGGGTTGCCGAGATATAGTGGTCACGAGTTAGCTTTCAGGGCGAACCAGTAGTATATGATAAATCTCAGCCATACTTAAATGATTAAAGATAAAATATCCATACCTGCTATCATCTGTGACGCAGACATATTTCCCAGCACAAAGCCTAAACCGCTACCTAATTAAATAAGAAATTTCCACTCACATCCTGAAAACCGCCGTCGCAAAGATAACTAGACACAATAATTAATTTAACTAATTACAACACGAGGCCGCCATCTTGGGGAGCCGCGAAATGGAGACCGGAGCCGGGTACTAATGGCGTCTTTATTAATTGCAGAGGCTTCAGATTTTCTGTTTTATACTTATACTTGGTTGTTTAGTTTTTTATCAGAGTGAAAAAGGATGGAGTCGGTTAGATTTTTATAGCACACACTGTGAGAATGTTAAGGCGGTGTTTTCTGACGCTTCGGCCTATGAGATAGAGAATGGGCATATGAGAATTAAACCCCCGAATTAGACCCGTTTAATTATTATGTTTAAATATGTGTTTAAATCGCGAAAGTTTTAAATGTTATATGAGAATTAGAGGGTGAGATGAAAAATGAGCTCGCGCGTGGTAAATTTAGTAGGTATTTAGTTATAGTGAATAAACAAGTCAGTTTATTTATTGAGACAAACCCTGCAAAATTATCTAGGTAATGTAAGTGCCTATACGTCTACGTGAAAGACGGGAAAAAGTTTATATTGTACCTATACCGCTCAAAAAATTACAAAAATAGGAGTAACATTGATTTTTTTTGTGAGCGATTTAATAATTATGTTTTTAAATGCGATTTTTTTTATTACAAGATCCTTAAATATGACATATGTTTATTTCATATTTTTAACACTATTAATTATGTTTACGACTCATTCAAAAATGAGTGAGTTCGGTGTCTGAAAAAGAGCGCCTTAAGTAGACGTCATGACTGAAATACTGTAGGTCGAATGTCGGTTTACCACCGACATGGTATAAAAAAGCTTTAATATTTAAATGTCCATATTTGTCAGGAGTACAAATAGCAACCTGAGAGGGCACTCATTGAAATTAGCTCGCTCGTCAAGTTCTAGTACGATTTTTTGTCTAACCGTGTGGTAAAAGTGTGGAACAGTTTGCCTGAGTCGGTGATAAGTGCATCATCTGTGAACTCTTTCAAAAATAGACTTGATGAATTTATGAAAAACAAAGATGAAAACACAAGACTTTATTGATTGTGCACGCATCAGCTATAAGCTGCCTGTGCATAAATAAATAAATAATAATAAATAATATAAAATCAATACAAGTCATAAAATTCTATCACAAAACTTTAAGGATAACTCACACTAGAACGGGCCGGGAAGATCTATCAGATTCTATAGAAAACGTCACGTAACCTCCGAGGGCTCCGAGCTATCACGTGATTATTACTATAAAATAAAATAAATAAGTATTACAGGACATTCTTACACAAATTGCCTAAGTCCCGCAGTAAGCTCAAGGGTACTCAGACAACGATATCTATAATATACAAATACATAGAAGACATCCATGACTCAGGAACAAATATCTGTGCTCATCAGACAAATAAATGCCCTTACCGGGATTCGAACCCAGGACCATCGGCATAGCAGGCAGGGTCACAAGTAACAACCAACTACGCCAACCGGTCGTCTAAAATATAGAAACATAAAATTCTAAAATATAAAAATATAGAAATTGGCAGGTCGTCCCGTCCCGTTCTTGTATAATAAGTCACCTATTACCACTACTTAACAAATCGTTATAAGCCACAACAGGTATAATTAGAAAAATCGATTTACACTTATTTAGGTCGGCTAAAATAAACTGTAATATGTTGGAATTGTCAATGAATAAATTCAAACAGCGCTTACAAAAAGTTTATTATAGTGTTAAGGATTTTATTGATGATAACAATGCATTTAAAGACTAATTTAAGACTATTTATGTTGAATTAGATTTATATAGTTGTAAGGTGACATGTAAAAGAGCCACATTTTTGATGAGTATACTCATCAAAAATGTCTATAGACAGCAGCTCATAGTATGTTACATAATAATACATAAAATGAGTAAACATATCTATACTAATCACATTTTTAATGTCGTGTTCTGTGCAGAGAGTACCTTTTTGTACCATTCGGGGTCGAAACTCTTGGTCCATGGGGTCCCAGCGCACGCAAATTTTTCGTAGAAATCGCGAAACGTCTGGTTGATGTTACTGGTGACCGAAGAGCTGGTGGCTTCCTCGCACAACGTATCAGCATTGCGATACAACGAGGAAATGCCGCCAGCATCCTAGGTACAATGCCTCAAGGACCTACTTTAGATTTAAGGTAGGTAGAGGTAGGTAGTTAGGTAAGTTACACTTACTGTATATATTTCGAGAATAAATGATTTTATAAAAGTTCTGTATGTAATATATCAGATATATGTATATACAGGTTTTATTTTTTATATTACCTCATATTTTAACCAGACTTAGGCGTTAGTGTTAGGCGTTAGAGTAACAGATATTGCAAGTAAAATTTACTTTTTACTATTTATTTATTCCTTATAAAATAATTCGGCACGGAATGTATCGCTAATTCTTACTGGCGTGACACACGTGTCAGAAGTAATAACTTTAAATAAGTGTACACATATTTGGCTGCTCCATACATTTTCAAAAATTCTTTACCCTTTGCTTAACCTAGTGCTTAAGACTAACTTAAAATTACTTAGCAATTTCTGGTCATAGTACAAAAACCTACGTTTGATTACGATTTGTAGTAATATTAAAGTACAGGCTGTATGACTGACTCTTTACGCCACTCTTATTGAATTTCTACTAATATCTCTGAAGAGTTCACTCTTATTACTATTCTTGCAAGTAGAAAAATACACGTGAGGTCTCCCTGTATAATGGTCTTCAATGGAACTTCCTAACAATGTAAGCAAAAGGCGTCACATGTTTTGTCTCCATTTCTCCTTGTATTTTCACACTACCTCATCTAACACTACTGAATTGATTCACTACTGAAACGGTCGTATTATCGTAACATACAAAACATAAGATAAATCATTCAATATTGGAGATTTAATTAAAAACTTAAAAGTTAGGTTATTATGATCAAATTTACGGTTTGTTTACATTATTATATATTTTACTTCCCCTCCCCCAAAGTGGTGTTTCATGATTTTTTCATGATGCCCCCTCCGCGTCGAACCTCGTAATTTGGGTACAAGCCCTGATAATTTAAACTTGCAAACTCCTATATTTCATAGCACCACATAAAACATAGATCTGTCAATTCAGCATAAGTTTCCCAGATCGTCCAACTTAAATCGCAATTTATTCAGACGCTGTGCCAATAGCGATAAAACTAAATCGAAAACGGGTGGAGCTGAATGAATAGCTTTGAAGGGGATGAAAGATGTGTGGCGTGCAAAGAACTGAGCTACAGCAAAGTATAAAATAACTTGTAAATTGAAAGAGATGTTTCATACTACAGAAAAAGTAACAAAAGCTCCCGGTGAGCAGGGCTGGGGCCGTACCATGACGTCATAAGGCGATTCAGTTGACAACCTAAACTGAGTCGCTTCCGTAAAACTGAGCCAAAACTGAACCTAAACTGAATCGCATGGTCAGGCCCCTGGAATCAAGCTAGCGACCTCCTGATATCGCGGCAGACGCCCGAACCACTGGGCTTCCAGATCACGGCAGCCAGAGTCCGAAATTTCCTAAGTATATGCAATCCTTTCTTATTTTAAACTTTTTAAGGAGCGTTTTGCCAATACTACAGCTTAAGACTAGTGCTACCTTCCAGATAATCTTTACAGATTATTGTCAAGTAGAAGCTAGGGTGGCGCTACCGTACTATACAATTGTAACATTTATTAACAAATAATAAATGATTTGATTCGTGTTTTACAATTGTATAAAATATTTTATAACAGTCCGACTCCGATTTGATTAATATTTATATATGTTGTAGATTTATTTAACTTAGCTAGCTTACCTACAAATTTTTCAAATGTAAGTTAAGGAAGTTAAGGACCGGTGTACGACTTCGATGTTGACTTATTTGATGAGTTTTGACGGAAGGCTTGTACTGTACCGTAGAAGCTGGCAACATTACTATAAGTAGTAAGTAGGCATACGTAGTGTAACGCAGGTTCCCCCAGGCCCAAGACGTGCCGAAACAATTAACCTCTATTGCCAAGTCGGTAAGGAAGTGCTTGTAAAAACACCGCGGGGACGAGAACTGGGAACCATCTTATATAATTTAGGACGCATTGGCGGAGGCGTGTAGGGCTGTCAAAAATATTTGCTGAACAACTTTATCGTTATTTTTTAGGTAGGTTAATATGTTTATTTCTTTTTTTTAGTTTTTAGTTACAGCTATGAATACAAGGTGCCAAAAATATGCATACACGTCAAGTCCTGTATACATATTTTTGCCATTTTGGCTGTATTTCATATCTGTATGGCTGACTGTACAACATTTTTGTTGAAACAAATAAAATTATTTGATTAAATATTTTGACTTGTTATTAAAGTAGTAACACTACTATATGTCAATTATAAATTGAAAATAGATGTCATATACAAATAAAATGACCAAGTCCATCGGAGACCAAGCCGGGGATCGAACCCAGGTTTACAGCTTATGCGGCTAACGTCATAACTACTAGGCCTAGTTATTGGACTCTAGAAGACTCCTTGAAATCTAGAAGAATGTACTTCAATCTCAAAGTCCGGCAACATGTTGACATTTGGGAGAAATGTCGCCCTTGACACGTCGGAGGTTAGTTTTCAATGTCTTACGCGATTAAGCCCCGTTGTAGTTAATTTTACATATTTATCTTGAAATTGAACTCTTTAGAACGGATTAATCGATTTTATTAACACCATTTTATTAACCTTATCCTGTGAAAACGAGTGCTGTAAAGGGTTCGGAACGTAAGATCCTAGTGTTAATAAACGCGATTAATCCGTTCTAAAGTGCTTAGTTAAATGAAAAACAATCGCGGAATCTATTTATATTTAGGTAGCACAAATTTACATTTAGATAATCAAATACAGAGCTATAACGATACAGTTGTCACAATATTTTCCTTTTCAAGAATGGGTGACAACCCTGATTCTGCCTACCGTATGCATAGTCCATTAGCTCTCTAGGGTTAGCAGAGCCCGAGAAGAAGTACCCATATGTTTTATGCATAAATTCAACAACTCACTATTGTTCAGGTTTTGTTAAAGTAGGTACCTACATAATAAAAACGATGTTTATAATTCTAACTGTAACAGTCTGTAAATATAACTACAACCGTTTCACAGACTGAAACAAATACGTAAGAGAATATGTGACCGGTTTTAGTAAAAGGTACTTCTTTCTCACACGTCGACAAGGCGTGAAGGCCATAATGATTCATTTAGAAATTGAAATTAAGAATCCGGTCTGTCATATGTATATGTTATGTTATGTTATATATATACAGTGTGGAAAGATAAGACCGGTCCTGGAGGGAAACTACCTTAAATCCTTAAGCTGGCTCATTTTACTTAAATGAGACATTCCTTTCTTTTAAGAAACAAAACTGCTTAAAAGATTTTCAAAATTCGCTTGCCTCGCCCGGGACTCGACCCAACTAAAATAAAAAAACACTGCCTATTTTATTATACTAATCGATAGTATTATTATTCAGGATAAAATTTCTAGGTGTTTGAAGCTCGCTGATCAAAAAATGGTACAATAGGTGTCAGAAAATGGTGGATTTTTCAAAAAACTGGCAACAATAATGAAATATTTTTTATTTATTCCATTTAAGTTGAAATTATCTTTTAGTTCTTGTATTATAACATGCATATGTTTCTGTAACTATGAAAACTCATGGCAAAAAGTTGAGCTGAATCGGCTAAATTTATATACCAGCCTCTTAACGATCGACATAGCGGTAGGTACAGTCAATTACAAATAGGATTTTTTTTTAACTTAGAAACTCTCGTGAGACTCGAACATATTAAATTATATTTAAAACGGGTCACTCACGTAATTTAGTCGATTTTCGCTCGACATGTTTCGTTCTTTACGAAGAACGTCATCAGGAGCGACCACCCGCGACAGAGGCAATTCGTACACTCAGTGTACACATGTCGAGCGAAAATCGACTAAATTACGTGAGTGACCCGTTTTAAATATTATTTAATTACAAATAGGTATATGAATCAGCCATAGTGCCAAAACAGTTTACGCCAAGTGTATACAGGATTTTATTGCCTAAATATTAAGATCATGTCGTAAATTTTTGGCACTTTGACTGTATTCATATCTTTGATTCATATCTTTGTACTTGACTGTACCTTTTACTAAAAAAACGATAACATATTTTACGTGAACCCTTTTAATATAAGTATATGGAGAATCTCAAAATAATTATTTATCGTTCATGTAATCCTTAGTATGTTTAAGTTTAAGTATTTAAAAAAGAACTAATTAACTATAAAGCAAAAAATAAACAATTTACAAACATTAAAATAGTAGTGGCAACCCTATATCTCACTACAGTATGCACAGTCCCCAGGGCTGTCGGATAGAGATAGGGCCGATACCGAATTTGCATTTGTATGAGACAATTTGGAATTTGTACGAATGCCTCCGAGTGCATTTCCAGAAATTTAATTATGCTGAATAAGTGAAAATTCGAAGAAAATTTAAGTATTATTGGGTATGAAAATTAGATAAGTATATTTTATTACGTATTCTGTTACCAGAAAGTTGTGCACTCAAATAAATGGACTTTGATTTGCGAATAAAGAATAGAGAAAGCGTAGAATAAATTGAATTCGATAACAGGTACTTAAAAAAAAGTGTAGACTTCGTTGTTGTCTTAAAAAGTTGCATTTTTTTAATATACTACGACGGTGGCAAACAACCATACGGCCCGCCTGATGGAAAGCAATCACCGTAGCCAATGGACGCCTGCAACTCCAGAAGGGTCACATGCGCGTTGCCTACCCATTAAAATCTTGACTCTCCTTTTTTAAGAACCCCGTACTGTAATCTTTCGGG
This sequence comes from Lathronympha strigana, assembly GCA_949128165.1. Taxonomy (NCBI): domain Eukaryota; kingdom Metazoa; phylum Arthropoda; class Insecta; order Lepidoptera; family Tortricidae; genus Lathronympha; species Lathronympha strigana. Next base: position 4,023,603 of record OX421925.1, on the reverse strand, counting down.
AAAACCTCGACAGGGAGCTCATTCCACAGCCGGAGCGTCCGAATTTTGAGATGTAATGATAAAACAAGTCGATTATTTCAGTCGGTACCCATAGAACGCGACTTCCCCCGAGTTGCTTATTTTCCAATCATAGAGGTACACAGAGTTCAAATATAAACCCTTTGTTGCCCAACCACTGTCACGGCTACCGCTGAACAGCTACCAGACGCCCGGATTAATTGATAATGATAGTATGGTACCTCTTATAAATTGTATACTTATTGCCGTGGCTAGCTCTTAGACCAATATTACACTACATTGAGTGTATTAAAATTTAGGACATAGCGTAATTTTGACACTTTTATTGACACTTTTTTCCTACCAAGATTAAAATAACGTCAGGAGCGACCACCCGCGATAGAGGCAAGTCGTACACTGTCTCTGTCGCGGGTGATCGCTCCTGATGACGTTCTTCGTAAAAAACGAAACATGTCGAGCGAAAATCGACTAAATTAACGCGAGTGACCCGCTTTAAATATTATTTAATACGAGTATGTTCGAGTTTCACGAGAGCTCGCCTAAGTAGAAATCATATAAAAAAAAAATTTGGGTGAAAATAACAAATAAAAGCGCTCTAAATCATCCAACCACAATTTTATTTTATAAGAATAAATAAAGCTGTGCTTGGCCCGCATTAATGCAGTTGCACGCGCGATGAGACGGAAGCCGCCATCTTGGAGGAAGCGGCCATGTTGAAGAATATCGCTACATCCACCACTAATATAAATATCAGCATTGCGATACAACGAGGAAATGCAGCCATCATCCTAGGGACAATGCCTCAAGGACCTATTTTAGATTTAAGGTAGGTAGAGGCAGGTAGCTAGGTAAGTTACACTTAGGCCCACTTGCAGCACCCAGGGCTAGCCGTTAACCCAGAGTTAAGCTGCCAAATTACATACAAGAAAATGCTTATCTCCTGGTTATGTGGCTAACCCCGGATGGTGCAAGTGGACCTTACTGTATATATTTTGAAAATAAATTTAAAAAATTTAAAATTTTATGTACAGAGGTCAATACTATGTATGCGGAAATGTGTCCAACCTGAAATGAACGACTTCGCTTCAATCTAGAACCAATCGTCCTTACGGTGTCCAAAGGCATCCTTACGGTCGACAAACAAATAATTCAAAATCTTGCTACACTTTTTCCGTTTGAAGGCGTCTCTATCTACCTCTATCACGGTGTTAAATACAAACTGAATGCTTATACAGATAATAAAAACACAGGTAATAACGGCCTCCGTAGCCTTGTTAGTACTTTTAGTAGGGTTGACTATTTAATCAGCCGGACTGGCAATTTCTGTCATTTCCTATACAAAAAAGTCTGCCATTTTTTGCGGGGACACCTAAAATGTATAGCTAGTCTTACTTAACGTACAAATAGCTATGTCAGATAAACGTCAGTCCAAACAATGAGTATGAAACTATGTCATCTCTTTCAATTAAATAATTTGGGCAATTTTTTGACCTTTTGGTCTCCGATTTGGCTAAAAATTTAATTCAATATACGTTTATTTATTAATGAAAGCGTTACATTTTTTTTACCTATTTTGCCTGTAATACTATTTCTTCCGAAAAACAAAATTCAGAAATATCACTATCCTTTTCCCCCACATAATTTTGTAAATTAAAACTACACTACCCAATTTTTTTTACAGTACAATAATGTATAACCTAGTAAATAGACAACTATCATTATCAAGAAGTTTTTATTTTATCACCAAACATTTTACAGCCCGAAAATTAGGTTACATTTGACCGCCATTATAGTTCATTCCATAGATCATTTGACATATCCTGCGCGTGTTCACATGGGCATATATCAATGCATCAAACTGTCAGTAGGTCGAAGATTCGGCTAAGGGCCGTAAGGATGGGCTCAAAATATCGATGTTTTCTATATCTTAGACTTCCTGTTATTGATAAACTAGGAAGAAATCGTCACAAGATAAAATTTGTGACTAAGATTCTTTTATTGTATGAAAACAACAAAAAAGACATAATAAGTCATTATTTTAATTTGCCTAGTTTAATAAATAATTGGTATAATGTCTCCTGTTTCCACGATTGTTGTTCATTGAAATTAAACACTTTAGAACGGATTAATCACGTTTAATAACACCATGACCGTACGTTTCGAGCCTTATACAGCACTCGTTTTTACAGGGTTTAAGATGATGACTGAGATAATGCGAATTGTCCCCGTCAACGTAACTTATAGTACAACGTTCAGAATGACATTTAAAGCGCTGTCTACGCCGCCATATTGATATTGGTTTATCCTCATTACATCGACTAATCCCATCACTACGCGCTTGCGCACGTACACTCGCTCCTTATTGTCGTTTCCGGCTCTCGCTCGGAAAAAGAGCACTTAAGATTTTGGGTTCTTAATAGCCGTTTAAAAAGTTATACTTCAATATGGATTTACAGAAATACAGAGATGCCTCGTGAACGACATTAAGGCATTTTACGATGATATTTTCCACTGACTAAAAAACCTGAGAACTAAAAAGACCTGCTAGTCTATGATGGTCGGGTTTTTATCGTTTACCGACATTGCTGTCACGTTCTAACAAGTACGTATGTGCGAAAGTGACGCATAGCGTGATAAGCGATAAAATGGCAACCATGCTAACCCTGCAGGGGCCTTACAATTCAGTTTGACATGACTGTCAATCTTAAGTCAGTTACAATTAAATTCCTTAACTGTACTTCTAACTGCATTGCCTTAGCGACCCAAAATGGATCTTGGCCCAGCCACTAGAGAGCGCCACTAGCCTTTGTCTTAAAGCGATTCAGTTAAAGTTCAGTTTAGGCTCAGTTGTATGGAAGAGAGTTTAGATAGTCAACTGAATTACTACCACCACTCTGGCAGGAGTGAGACGGACATATTGAATGCCGTAGTCGCAATAGAGTGCAACTCATGGTACGCAGAGAGTAACCGTAGTTGATAGCGACTGCACGATTCGATAGTGTTTGCATTTCGCTCCCACCAGTTAAGAACGAGCAAGATGCCATATTTGGGCATTTTTATTTTTTGTTGTAGAAAAATCATTTTTTGCCAAACTAGAAATTTTGATCTCTATTCTACTCAGAATCGCTAGCTCTTACTAGGAGAAAAAAATGTCAAAAATTTTCCATACATTTATCAAACTTTCCATTGCGCTACCGTCATAATAAATCTATGAAGTGATGATGGCGAAATGGAAAACAAACCTTGGGACACTTTTTTTCTCCTACTAGGTCTGAAAGAGCTCGCGATTCTGAATAGAACCCAATAAAAAAAAATCAAATTTGCAAAAAAAAAACAACAAAAAAAAAACGCCCATTTTCGTCATTATAGGCGTCGCGCCGTCACAGCAACCTAGAGCTCATGGTAACCACACTGAAGCGGTGATTGGCTTAAACTTGACAAGTTTATTTGTAGAACACTTATTTATTCTTTCACAATTTTCACACATTTTAAACACATTATTTCTCCGGGACCACGGGGACAATGTCACCCTTGAAACGTCGGAGGTTCGTTTTCAAAGTTTTACACGATTAAACCCCGTTTCAGTAAATTTATAAAGTTTATTTGTATTTTTTAACGCATTCTTATTTAACAATTATTGTTAAAAATATTTAATTAAATAAAGAACTTTTATATACAATAAAATTTTAAATAATGCTCAACAAAAGCTCGTAAGTTTAGTAAGAGAAAAAAATGTCAAAATTTTTCCATACATTTATCAAACTTTCCATTGCGCTACCGTCATAATAAATCTATGAAGTGATGATGGCGAAATGGAAAACAAACCTTGGGACACTTTTTTTCTCCTACTAGGTCTGAAAGAGCTCGCGATTCTGAATAGAACCCAATAAAAAAAATTCAAATTTGCAAAAAAAAAACAAAAAAAAACGCCCATTTTCGTCATTATAGGCGTCGCGTCGTCACAGCAACCTAGAGCTCATGGTAACCACACTGAAGCGGTGATTGGCTTAAACTTGACAAGTTTATTTGTAGAACACTTATTTATTCTTTCACAATTTTCACACATTTTAAACACATTATTTCTCCGGGACCACGGGGACAATGTCACCCTTGAAACGTCGGAGGTTCGTTTTCAAAGTTTTACACGATTAAACCCCGTTTCAGTAAATTTATAAAGTTTATTTGTATTTTTTAACGCATTCTTATTTAACAATTATTGTTAAAAATATTTAATTAAATAAAGAACTTTTATATACAATAAAATTTTAAATAATGCTCAACAAAAGCTCGTAAGTTTAGTACCTGTGAAAAATACACCAATATCTTAAGTAATCTCTGAAAATAGGGCAGAAAATACAAACTTACCTTGATTATTAGTAACCTTCTAGCTTAGCTTTAATACACAGAAAGCGTCAGTAGCCTAGCTTCGTTCCCGGGATTTCTACGGGATTATCGGGATTTAACGGGATTTTTACTTAAACTTTGGAAAAGAATTCTGGGACAACTGAGTGTTCATTAAAAATCTGAGTAACTTAATTGCTGCTTAGGAATTAATAAAATAAAATAAACAATACATAGTGTTTTTTTAAATCTTAGTAAGTTGTAAACCAAAACGGTCATCTTGGAAAAAAATGCTGTCTCTTAGAAAATGTCTGTCGAAATATGAGAAAAAGTATTTTTTTCGCTATATTTCAGTTGATTTTATAAGAAAAAGCAATTCCTCTTTAATCTGTACAGTTATTATCATGTCGGTCTATAGCGGGCCATATAAGTTCGGGCAATCCGCCAGATATCTATAGTAGGTATGAAAAAAATTACCATACATTTATTGCCAAGATCTGGCTGATGTTACCGAACGGATATGGACGACGTATACCTTGACAATCTTGACATTTACTTAATGTCAGATTAAGTATAACGTATGCAGACATAAAACATGTACGGTTAGATGCACTTACATGAATAATATCACAGCAATAATTCTATACTTATGTATTTGTGTTCTACCTCTATTCACCCATTTTAATAAAATTATGTAAGTAAATATATATCACATTTTCAGATGAAAAATTTAGACAATAATATTTTTTGCAAACTTGTTCATTGCCGTGATCATTCAGGACCTATTATTATGAATCTGAGGCTGTACCCTGTACTCATACTTTTGGTGTGTCACGTTGGTTGATTGTTTGGACATATTATATTAAATGGCATACAATTTATTTATTTATTTCTTTCGCTTCTTCCTTATATTAATAAGTTATATCCAATTATCGATTTATATATTCCCTTCACTATATATAACTACTTATAAATATAAACATGTTATCTTACCCACTAGCAAACTATATCACTTTTATATCCCTCATTTTCTCAACTATCTAGTTTTTTGCATCCTTCTTTTCTTCTATACTTATATATACTAAACAACCCTCCGCCCCTGGGCTCCACGGAAGACCAGCGCCATGGCATCCATGATGCCAGGGCACATGCTGAGTGGCGTCCAATTGCAGCCACTAGTACTATAATGGCACCAATATCTTTAATAAATTGTATTTAGCATGACTTAGTTAGTTTAAGTGTTTAGTGTATAAGTTTCTATAGTTTGGTGCTGTATATAGTATGGTATAATGCAATAAATATTTTTCTTTCTTTCTTTCTTTCTTTCTTTCATGATGTTGGGTCGGGAGGTCACATACTTGGATTATTAATTGAGCCAACATCATGAACAAGTCTGCAAACAATCTGAACTGCCAGATTTGACGCATACGTCCATAATCCATACATCAAAATGACAAAGTACCTTGAGTATGAATGGGAATTTTGCATTTTTAGTATGTAAAAACCGGGATTCAGGACGGGATTTCCCGGGAACCGGGATTGCAGATTAGTGTCTGACAACTAGACTAGCGGGGTTAGACCAGGACCCAATCGGGGAGCAACCTAATGTAGGGCAACCGGGTACACAAACAGATGCAAGAGACCAACGAGATACCATGAAAACAAGATTTCTACGGGATCATTTTACATTATTTGGATACATTTTATGACAATCATAGCGATTTATTTTGGTAAAAGTGGTGTATAAAAATATGCTGATAATTTACTACATTCAGGCTTCAAAATAGCTGATGCGACTGGTAGTGGTGACTTCCTCGCACAACGTATCAGCGTTAAGATACGACTAGGAAATGCCACCAGCATCCCAGGTACAAAAAAGTATTTTCACACCGACAATAAAAAAGTACAATGCCTCAAGATCTAAGGTAATTATAACTTACTGTATTATATTTTGTTAGTTATATTTTAAATAGTTATTGCAATAAATTGTTTTTATTATTAAATAATTATATTTGTATTAAGGGTATTCTCCGAAAATACAGATATATTTTTATATCATTGCTTAATAGATTGTCGACCAGAATCAATGAAAAATTAAACCTTCGTACAAGATCGTAAGTAACGTAAGTTTTCATTGATATCTCGTTTATGAACGAACATCTTTTTTTGTACTCAAGTTTTTTTTTCCCTTAGGGTTAGAAGAAAATTATTGGTGGGTGTCTTTCAAGTGTAGGTATATTTTACGTTTTATGAAGTTCCATTATTATATTTCTATTTTTATACAAGGTGTAACAACAATGCTGAACCCGATTAGGCGTAATGAGTTTCGTAGCAGTAAAAAAAAATGTTTCTCTCCCAAATAGTTTTTATCTATTTTTCCTAAACAGAATACGATACTGATAACACCCTTAAACTGATCAGCATAATTTTACACTTTGTATTGTTAATATTGCTACTTCAGAATTTTTAACTAGGTAGTATTTTCCAAATAGTCTACGGTTTGTAGATAGTTAGATAAAACAAAACATTTCACATCAAGTAATGTTTAAAAAAGAATCTTCATAAAACGTAACTATTGAAAAAGAAATTGGCGAAGGTATCGATGGAGTCGAATGAAACAAAATGGTGGGGGAAGCCATCTGGGGGGCGAAGCGCCGGGTGAAAGCACCATCTACCGACAGTTTTGGTAATTGCGGATTTACTTTGCTGTGATTTTATAAAAACCCTTAAACTTATCATACATAATTCCAAAAGATATAAATTAAAAAAAAAAACTCTGAGACCACGGGGACAATGTCACCCTTGAAACGTCGTAGGTTCGTTTTCATAGTTTTAAAAGATTCAGCCCCGTTTTATTAAATTTATGACATAAATTTAGTAGTTGACAAATTAGGTAAGTAAACCTTTTTTTTAGCAGTTTTTTATTTGATTCTGCGTAACATTTATTGTTTGCCAAATACATTTCCGAATATAATATTCTAATCAACATTATTAGAGAAATATTTTAATTATATGTAGGTACGAGTAGTATGTGTTATGAAAAATAGCATTTATTTATCTTTTAAGTTTTATGATCATGACCTGCATGAGTAACTTATTGCATTTTAACTGTAGGTATGTTTATAGGTTATTAAAAATAACAGCAAAACTTATAATCCACAGCACCAAAAGGGGAATAGCAGGACCACACCATTGGAGTCCCCAATTGGGGTAGTTACTCACAATCTCTGGAGATGCCTCAATCTCATAAAAAGACCTTCTGGCAAGTGGCCCAGACGATTATTGTTCAATTTCCTGCAATTGAAATAAATTGAAAAAATAATTGCATTACGACGATGCAAGGTCACCTCGCGCGGATATTTATGCCCGCGCGCTCTGATTGGCCGATTTGAGCAATCGAGCGTTCTGATTTTGAATTATTTCCTAATCATGTAACTTTAGCATGGGGTATTGTGTTAAAATAAATACTTACAGCCTCTCCAACGCAATGAGCTCCAAAAATGCATCTCGCTCGATGGTGTGTATTTGGTTTTCGGATAATTGCCTGAGAAATGAATTGATGTAATTACTACATTGAACATTTATATGAATAATATAGTAGGCACGATTTAATTAAATAAGACCACCCATTAATTCTGTTTTCTTGTGGATGAAATTTCATTCATATACATTAATGCTATTACGTTTATTAAGTTAGGCAAGAAATATGATTGAAAACTTACAGAGTTTTTAAGTCCTTCAAGTTTTGAAAGTCGCTCTGGAATATGATAGAGATGTTGTTTCCTTGGAGATCTCTGAAACAAAGAAAAAAGTACTTTAAAAAAGTCTACTTTCAAGAATAATAAGTTAAGGCTTAAGAAGAGGTTATCAATTTGATTGCAAATATTTATTTTTAACCGGCTAAGATAATCCAACAGAAAAGTGATACCATTTATTTTCGTACATATATCGGTTTTTATTACTTAAAAATTATAATTTATTTAAAGACACGTTTAATCTCAATTAAGGAATTGGCCTGTGACAATCAAGAATGTCTAGTATAGTTTTTAATTAATGGCCATATATACCTACATTATCTAATTTAAAAAAAATTGAATTTCCGGTAAAATTCTTGTCGCTTCTAAAGCCGGAGTTAGAATACGAGGTTAGTATCGTGGAGAGACCCCAAACTAATATATTCATATAAGTCTATGTTAACAGAAGACAATATTCTATGTCATATGCTAAAATAAATCATAACTGTCGTCAAAGTTCCTAATCAAATTGGAACATTCCCATGCAGGTGAACTCTCAGCGTTAGTGGTGGCAGGCACTTATGGCACTTACGCGGCACTTATGACACTGGCGGCACTTAGTGCCACTTAGAGTGTCGTGATGTAACTATTCGGGCAATTAACATGTGTTGAAATGCACTACTGTTTAGGTTTCTTGTCGACTTAGTGATAAGTGTATTTTAAAAATGCAATTTTAACTATAAATCTCGTGAGATTCGAACATATTAAATAATATTTAAAACGGGTGCAGTTGCTTTTGTCGCGGGTGGTCGCTCCTGATGTTCTGCGTAAAGATCGAAACATTTTGAGCGAAAATTGACTAAATTACATGTTGACTCGTTTTAAATATTAATTAATATGTCTAAAGATGTAACGTGTAATAAAATGCAATAAACTTTATTTTGCACCAAACGACAGTTCATGAAATTAAGTACCCTTGGTGGCCAAGCATCTTAATTTGTGTTAAACTGTATTGTGATATTAAAATAAAAGTATGCGAAATTCACAAATTAAAGACCGCGGCCATACATAAGAATACCAAAAAGATATAAGAAATCGGGGTAGTAAAGTAAGGAAAAAAAAACAAAGGTAGGAAAAGAACAAAGTACTACTAGAAAAAACTAGAACAAAATTTTGTCAAATTACTAAAAGGAGCATTTTATTACACAATCAATTTTCTTATATTCATATTCCTTTATACATAAAATTTAGTGTTACTGGTGACCGAAGAGCTGGTGGCTTCCTCGCACAACGTATCAGCATCGCGATACAACGAGGAAATGCCGCCAGCATCCTAGGTACAATGCCTCAAGGACCTACTTTAGATTTAAGGTAGGTAGAGGTAGGTAGTTAGGTAAGTTACACTTACTGTATATATTTCGAGAATAAATGTTTTTAAATAAAAATAAAAACAAAAAAATAATTTTACATGTCAAAAATAACTTTAAAGTCAATTGAATTACAATTAAAAAATAAAATGGATCATTCAATAAATAATAATACGAAGTAAAACATACCAATTTAAGTGAAATAAAATCAATATAGCACAAAATCTTAACATTTCAAGAAATTAAAAATAAAATTCCTCATTATCCAATTCTGTTGTCATAAAAAGCATTTATAATAAAACCATTTTTTTTTTTCAATTTACTATAAATAAATAATAATAAAATAAATATTATGGGACAATCGTACACAAATCGACCTAGTCCCACGATAAGCTCAATAAGGCTTGTGTTGTGGGTACTAGGCGACGATATATATAATAGACAGATACATATAAATACTTAGATACATAGAAAACATCCATAACTCAGGAACAAATATTCGTGATGAACACACAAATAATTGCCCTGACCAGGATTCGAACCCGGGACCTCCTGCTTCGTAGGCAGGGTCACTACCAACTAGGCTAGGAGGCCGTTGTACTATACATTTATATATCTTTAATGGTTAATTCCTTTATTTAAATGTCTGTTGTATTCAGTAATTCGTAATTATGTTCCGATTTTGAAAAACTTAAAACATTTCACACCAAGCACCAAACATTATCTGATTCGTGGACAAACTTACATTTTTAACATATCAATTAAGACCAATAAAAATTCATTTACTTTACAATCTGTACTCGGGTTGGCTGTAAAGTTTATTGCGGTCATAAGTCCGACGTAGAGCTCGAAAAACGTACAGAGATGACAAAAAAATGTAAAAAAAAATACAAAGCCTAGAATAAACCAGTTCATAGCGTGGCGCATCAGTCACAGTGTAGGGTTCCGTAACACACATTACACACAATGCGAAAACCGAGGAAGAAGGAAGGAAAGAAGGAAAGAAAGAAGGAAGTAAGAAAATTCTTTGTTCGTGTTATAACTGTATTTTTGTGGACATCTTTTATTGGCTTGTTTTCTTGTTACTGAGCTCTGTATTTCTGTATGTATTGCTGTTGATGCCCCAAATAAACAAAATAAATAAATAACTCATCGCAACTCACAAAAAATTACACTATGGGGTTCTAGTCTAGTTTACAAGATTTTAATTGGTCGGCAACGCGTGTGATCCCCCTGGAGTTGCAGGCGGTCATAGGCTACGGTGACCGCTTTCCATTAGGGAGGCCGTATGTTTGATTGCCACCGTCGTGGTACAAAAAAAAATTTGCGAATTTCCTACTTAATGCTTGTGTCGTAATGTACTATTTTTCAAGTGTCTATTTTTTTTCGGGATGCTGGGCCTATACCACGAAAATCGAACGATTGCGGATTTGTATCTCCATCTCTGTCACACTTGCATATTGGAGTGACAAAGAGGTTGTCCCGTCAATGCCAATTTTCGATGTTCGTGGTAGGCATGCTGTTTACATTTTTTAAAGGACCACCGAAATTGTTACACCTTGTATGCCTAAATGTGAGGTGTACAGGGTGGACATGTAAGTGTCACAAATTTAAACTTTTACGTTGAAACAAGTTCAATATTTTAACGTTTTTTATTAAGGTATGTCTACTTGTTCGACTATCTTTGCCTCAAGAGGCCGGTTGTAATAGAACAGAACACAGCTTTCCCGTTTTAAAGTTAGAGTGGGTAAACAGTCGTAAACGACTCAATAGAACTTAGTTTCCCTTTATATGGGTCACTAACTGTGCAATTAGTTTTATTTCGGTTTGGACCGCGGTGGGACCAAATCACACTTATGAGCATTAAAACGCGCCATTTTCTATGCTCCTTTCATATAAAAATATAACAAAAAGTCACTGATTTTATTGTAAGTTGCAAGAGTAAGTAGAGTGAAAATTGAGTACTTAGTACATATATTTCAATGTATTTAATATTCGCTTAAAATTAGTTATTTGAAATTTATATAATTTAGATCTACTATCAAGCAACTTTTAGGTAATTTAAACACTAGCCTTGCACGCCCGAAATGTATGAATTGGTTTGTTGAAAAAACTTGGTCGGTACAACACACTTAGGACGTCTAGACTCGCGAAAGCTAATGGGATTATTTTAAACACTAGTAAAACTACACTTTTGACATACCATAATAAATCTAAAAAAGATACTAATAAAAATTGCGACGTAGGGTTAATGAATGTGACGAATACAGTATTTTTAGGCTATCACATTGACAATAAAATAAGTCATTCATTTCATATTGACAAAATTTGTAAAAAAATTGCTTCTAGTAACTATGCATTGCTAAAGCTAAGACCCTTAATTAACAAAAAAACACTACTCCTGGCTTACTACGCACTTGTTCAGTCTCATCTTAATTATGCTTTGACTACCTGGGGCAACGCTGTTGGCATACAAAAAATTCTTATAGCACAAAAACAATCCGTTAGAACGATATATGGGAAACGTAGAGGCACATCAGTCAGAAATTTATTTGTTAAAGGTAGGATAATGACGGTTATTTCTCTATTTATATTTAATAGTCTTTTGGAAATACACAGCGAAAGAAACAGTTTAAAAACAAAAAAAGACATTCACTCGTATAACACACGTAATAAATGTAAAGTATGTGTTCCTGCAACAAAACTAGTCAAAACATTTAAGCAAGGTCTTCCACTCAAAATAACATTATACAATCTACTGCCATCCAATTTAACCAGTTTACCATTTTTAGAATTTAAAAGTAAACTTAAGCGCTTCTTTCAAAGCAATCCATTCTACTCCATAAACGAATTTAAAGAACAAATGAAACGACATGATTGTATTTCTTTCAAATGATTTATTTTTTGTAGCTATAGTGCATGTTAGTATTAGTAGTAGTTTATAAGACTGTACCTTTTGACTTGCTAGATGTAACGTTCTTTTGTTACTTGGCCAAATAAATAAACTTGAAACTTGAAACTTGATACGGTTGGTCCAGACGATCTAGAACACTATCTACGATCTGCTAAATTACACACTGAATATTTACCGTGATCCAGTATTGTAATTCACTCCCTTTATGTAAGAGTATCGGAATTTTATCAATTAAGTTAGTCAATAGCAATCGGTTTAATAATTTGTATAATAACCATATTTTGCCCTTCATTCAGTAGTTTAATTTAAAAAACGAGACATTTATGACTAGAAATGTTGTCTATTTATTAAATAATTAACATAAATATCGGTCATCATGCTTAATTTAATAACTTTTAGGCATTCATATTGATATAAAGTAATTATAAATCACATTCTACGGATTGAAGCAATTAACTAATTATTTTAATTACTATACAGGAAGACGTCGAGAACGAGCTCAAAAAAAAACTTAAAATAATGAATGATTATTCATATATCATACAAAAGAGACAAGTTGTTAGGTGATGACGTGAAAAGATGGCGTTAGCCACGTAAGCTGAACACCCGGGTTCGATACTTGGCTTCGCATCAGATAGAGTTATTATTTTCCTTTAGTATATGACATCTATTTCGGTTTATAAGAAAAGTTGTTGATTAGTCTCTTGTTTATTTGATTATTTGAATCTGTAACTACATTGCTTTCGAAAAGTATAAACCATGTACGTACTATTTCTTTATTTAATGCGAAATGAATAAATTTCAGTCAAATTTAAAACAGAATATGATAGTTATATTTAAATAGTGTGATAATTTAGAAGATTTCTGGAAATATTTTCCATAACATATTTTTTTCTGGTCAAATTTCCAAAGCAACAAACAATCAACCTTTCTGAACTTTTTTGAGTCATGAATAGAGTTTGCCAAAAACTATATTCATTAAGTCCCGGGTGAAATTTCACCCGGTAACCTAATTAAATTTGTCTCAACTTTCACGTTTTATTTACATGTTGATCAAATCGTGGGAGTAATTAATTAATATCTTTATGATGCTAGTTAATTATAGCCATATCCGTCCTCGAGATTTAATGCTGGTTTTATTACCGGTACACTTTCATGAACTGGTAATTAATTACCATTACTAATCTAATAATATTGCGTTGTGTGATGCAAGCGTTGGTGGCCCAGCGGTAAGAACATTCGACTTTCAATCCGAAGGTAGTGGGTTCACTCCCCAGATAGTACCAATGAGTACAGGGCTCCTCTCAAGAGCTTTGGGCTATAGTCCAACGCTAGTCCTAAGCGGATTGGAGACTTCACACACATGCAAGTTTCCTCACTATGTTCTTCACTGTAATAATGTAAGCTCGTATTATGGTCTCACATTTTCCTAACATTTTTATACGGCCTCCTAGCCTAGTTGGTAGTGACCCTGCCTACGAAGCAGGAGGTCCCGGGTTCGAATCCTGGTCAGGGCATTTATTTGTGTGTTTATCACGAATATTTGTTCCTGAGTTATAGATGTTTTCTATGTATTTAAGTATTTATATGTATCTATCTATCTATATTATATATATCGTCGCCTCGTACCCACAACACAAGCCTTATTGAGCTTAACATGGGGCTAGGTCGATTTGTGTAAGATTGTCCCATAATATTTATTTATTATTATTTATACCTGTTATATTACGTAACACGAATAATTGAAATATCCCAAGCAATTAAATCATATTGCCGATATAATTCAACCAATTATTATATATTTTCGTTACAATTGAATCAAAGTATTCAATATTCAATTGTATCAATATAAAATGTATCGCATTCGTTTTTCAAAAGATTGCCGACATAATTACAAGATCGAATAAAATAATAATAATGGAGGTTCTTAAGGTTCCGAGCAGCTGTCTTTAATCTTGTTAATTTTAGCTGGTGCGCATTAAGGATTAACTAACTAACTTGGTTGGCGGTACGACCGAAAATAAGTTTTACGTAAGCGTAGTCGATAGCGACTTCCCTATTCAATCGTGTTTGCATCTTGACTTAACTGATTTAAAATAGAGGCGCTATTCGTCAAACCGCGAAAACATGCCGAAACCTTTTTCATTTTAGTCCTTTGCACTAATCACTCTGTATATTTACATTAACCTTTAAAACGAAATTTAGATAACAAACCCATATCCCCTTAAGCGAGGAACCCTGGAACCGATTAAAATATCTCAATCGAACGGCTGGACCGATAATGAATTTAATGATGCGATCCGCGCTAATTGCGCGTGTAATTGTTAAACAAACATGGCCGACTTGAAGCGTAGAGGTGGCCGCTGGCCGCTGTCGATAGATTAACAGAGAAGTTAATTCGACTTTATTCCTTGTATATGTTATTTTTCGTGGCATCACCGAATGGGCCCTGCGGAAGACCAGCGCTGGCTTCAAAACTAGCATTATGCTGAGTTGGGTCCATTTCGTGATGCACACAACAATTCTGTTTTCAAATTGTTGTTGTACATGTTTGTGATTGTCATGAATAATTTAAGTATCCCTGCCGATTCTAACCGCAATCATCCTCACCATTTAGTCTTGGCAGTGCTCAACCGCGCGTTTCACTAGAAATATCCTGCAAGCATAGCTAAACTCTGGAATGAACTGTCGCCAGTAGTATTTCTGGACCGATAAAACCTTGAAACTTTAAAGAAAAGAGCGTTCTCCCATCTCAGCAACACACATGTGACCCTCCAGGTGTTGCAAGTATCCATGAGAGGCGCTTACCATCAGGCGATACATCTCATTTGCCTCCTATTTCAGAAACAGTTACGTTCACAAAATACTCATAGTTATAGTAAGAGTAACATACCTTTTTAATTTTAATGATAAAAGAACGCCAAAGAAAATAGGCAAGCGAATGATGAAACAAACTTTTCACACATAGAAAAAAGGAATAAGGAGAAAAAGAAAAAGGACGAGATGAGTGTCTTTTATTTCTAGGGCCCATGTGGAGTCATTGTGCCTGTCTATTATTTTAAAAGATGTCAATAAAGTATATATTTTAAAAATAAATGATTTTGTTTATAAAGTTCACAATTCAATTTAAATTTACATTCAAAACTTTTTTTATCGATATCGATATTTTAAATAACTATATAGGTATATCCGTCCCTATCACTTCCTCCCAAGTCCAAACAACTCGAATTAAGGTACAATTAACAGAGATTGTCCACAATTACGAATGTTTGGAATGGTCCATGCCTTTCTTTTGGGGTTTATCCCGGTCGAAATGAGCGTACAGTCAACCAATTGGAACCCTAGGCCACTGTAGGACTTCGTCATAGTCACGCTATAAATCAGATTGTAAGAAATCTCTTACTGCTTGTTATTAATACTCTGAATGGAAAAATTCAAATAATTTCACTTTCATGTTACTTTTTTTAAATCACTAAGTAAATGTTTTTGTTTAGTCCGTTGGTTGACTGGTATATAATGTTAATGCCTTATGCCGTTTATGGTAAGTCCGCCAATTGTGTGTAAGTACTTTTTTATTGTACAATAAAGTTAAAATATTTATTTTTCCTGACATATTTCCGCGGCTCAGGGCGCTTGGAGTCCGCTTTGGGATAAATGAATAAATATAAATAAATAAATATTATAGGACATTTTTACACAATTTCACTAAGTCCCGCAGTAAGCTCAAGAAGGCTTGTGTTACGGGTACTCAGACAACGATATATAAAATATACAAATACATAGATAGAAAACATTCATGACTCAGGAACAACAGCCCTTGAGGCATTGTAGTTGTACCTAGGATGCTGGCGACATTTCCTCGTTGTATAGCCAATAAAGCCGTGTCGCCGAGATATCGCAAAGTTTCACTGTGTCCGTTTATTTCATTGTTGAACAACCTATCTTACACAAAGGTACCAGGGGTTACTTCGATATTGTTAATCCTATTCTTTGCTTAGTACATGATTCAATTGATGTAATTCCCAAATATATCTCACAGTTAGTCATCAGGAAACGGAGATAATCTCAAGTGTAGTACCTATTTATAAATACCAAATATTTGAGGGTGTCTGTTTAGTCTCCAGGGATCACTGACGGATGGACAGACAACGAAGCTTGCTAACGTATTGATTAGAGAGTGTCTTAAAAATATATTGAAAACAATTGTAAAGCACGAATCAAATCATTTATTTAATGTAATAAATGTTTTGATTAATGTTTTTTTTAAGTAGTCACACTACTACAGTGATGTTATATACTACACAAAAAGTGACCAAGGCTCCCGGTGAGCAGGGACCGGCGGTGAGGGAACCAGCGACCTCCTGATTTCGCGGCAGACACCCTAACCACTGGGCTACCCGATCACGGCAGCCAGAGTCCGAAATTTCCTATGTACATATGCAATCTTTTCTTATTTTAAACGTTTAAGGTGCGTTCCGCCAATCCTACAGCTCAGACTTACGTCTAGTGCTGCCTTATAGATAATCCGTTCTAAAGCGTTTAATTTCAATAAATAACAATCGCGGTAACAGAATAGACAATATTACCTCCCTTTTATTCGGAGTGGCAATACAAGCGAAAGAAAAATACAGTATGACTCTCTCTGACTATGCGCGAATGAGAAGAACGTTGTCAGACTATATTTATAAAACAACTCATAAGGATAAGCTTAAAACTATTACATAAATTAACCATTAATAATCATAAATATTCACATTATATTTTTAACTTCTGCGCCATTATTAATTTGCGCTGTGCCCGAAACTTCCGTATCAGCCACAGACAAGAAAACCCATTCAATTATCGAATGTCGAACGCATGCGTTCCATTCCATTCATACGATAATTTACGAGTATTACCAGCCAGTGACAAAGGCGTAACTCACTAGCATTTTTTGTAACTTAAGCCC
Source organism: Lathronympha strigana (assembly GCA_949128165.1). Taxonomy (NCBI): domain Eukaryota; kingdom Metazoa; phylum Arthropoda; class Insecta; order Lepidoptera; family Tortricidae; genus Lathronympha; species Lathronympha strigana. Next base: position 4,006,281 of record OX421925.1, on the reverse strand, counting down.
TTTACACACAATTGGCTGTATGACCGATTCCATTGCCATGTTTAAGCTTTAAAATATTTGCACCCGCACGCACGGATTATTTTTTTATTTTCGTGCCGCGTGAATAGGGAGTGTGTATTACCAACATAAGTAATTGAATAAAATAATTGTGCTCACGAAATGGTTTCGGTGATTTGTTATAGGGAGTGGTAGGGTGACGTGCGTAGGTTTAATATTGCTACTATGGCGGTTTAAATGACTTTCCAGTTTTTCGGCAATTATAAATATTACTCCCGCTCGCCGCTTCGGCCTTGTAGAGATGGTAATTTTTCATAAGTATCTCATACTCTGAAAGTGTAATTGTTAACCCACTAAGCTGGTGGAAAATGGTATAGTCAACTACAGATATATGAATCCAGCCAAAGTGCCAAAAATATGTATACACGACCTGTTCAGGTAATAAAGTCCTGTATACATATTTTTGGTACTTTTGCTGTATTCATATCTATGTAGTTGACTGTACTTTTCCTCCCTAGGGTGTTATACTTTCAAAATGCGTGTTTTTCGTAAGTTGTAGGTACTAATTGCAATAAAAAAAATCGGTATAAAATGCATGAATTGAATGATTTCCATTCTGATATTAATTTCCCGAATCATTAGATGACATTAGGTAAGTCTAATTTTTAAAGTTAAATATCGATACGAAAAATAGTGTTTAATTCGTGTGATAGGTTCGGACTATGAACGCCCGAGCGCCAAAATACCTCTACTGAAATGGCTGCCGTTCTCTCCTTGGTTAACAATTCGCTACAGAAAATTTATAAAATTTATAAGACTAAGCCTCAACTGATGTAGCAATTGTCAGACCTACCCCTCTGCCTAATAGGTATGACATAGTATCATACTCATTGTATGGACTGACGTTTATCTGACGTAGCTATTTGTAGGTCGCGTACGAATAGCTGTACATTTAACGTGCTCCTTCCCGTAAAAATGGCAGACATTTTTGTATACGAAATGACAGAACGTCACCAGCCCGGTTCATTAAAAAGTTAAAGGAGAATTCACTTATTATCTGCTAGAGTGAGAATCCTACACTTTTTCTATCATATAATTGCGTCCTGCTCTCCCAGCACTTAGAACTTCTAGGTTTAGCCCTAAGCCCTGAAACAAGAAACTAAATATAACCGGTTTAGGATGTAACTTAATACTACAGACTAAACATTGCGCAGACGCATATATTTACTATATTTAGCTGCCGTATTTTATGTCTTTATGCATCCTTTTATATATGACGCTCATAGATTATAGAAGTGAAATGAATACAGATAGGAACCGTTTGAGAAATTGACATAGGTAGAAATATGTATCAATACCTATCAATGGCGGGGCGTTCATATAACAAGATTCCTGCCGGATTCCCGTGACATTTTATTCTCGACTCAAAAAAAATGGTGGCCAAATTAGCTCCGGTTTGCCCAAAGAATATTTTGACGCACGAGCACTGGGATTTATATCGGAATCCCTAAACTTGTTTATCCTATTTTTGCTTCCCTAATCCTCTTAGACCAGTGAACGCAGATAAAGCATGGAAGCATTATGTCTGCTATATTATGGCACCACGGACATTGGTACCTCGGTAGGCGGTCCTTATGAACGGTGGTACCGGCGCGATTTCTGTTTGACCGCGATGTCAGTGTCAGTGAGTGACGGATGCCTAAAACTAGTTACCAGAACAACGTATTTTACAATGAAAAATGCCTTCATGTGTGGTGAAGTGGTGCAGAAACCATACTGATCACTTCAAGACTAGTGGAATCACATTTCACAGGTAAGTAAACAGATAAATTCAGCGAAAACTAAAAAAATATATGATGACATTTTCTATATAGGGATGATGTTATGCTAAATGAAGAATATTATTTTCTTAACTTGTGCGATTATAATTTTATGTATTATAAATTATAATGATAAACTCTAACTGACAAACTTGGATTTTACTAATACCTACCTTATATGGAATGGTGCTATACAAATCTAATTATTTCAAATTCATATTAATCATATTTGATAATTCCTGATGTTCTACCTACGTTGATAACTACGTTTTCCTTTGTAATCAGAGTCCCACAGTATCCTAACCGTCGTCAACGATTGATAGAGGCTGTCCAACTGGAGGAGGCATGAAACAGATTGGATGCCTACCAAGGCATCTAGAGTCTGTTCCTTGCACTTCAAAGCTGAAGATTTCTATTTGTCTAAAAAAGGCTTCACGCAGCTTGCTAAAACCGCTATACCAATTTGTATTGTAAATATTCTTTGGTTTAAACACTGGTGTATAAAAACAATATTTGTTAATAAATTCGTTTGATGAATTTGAAATTTTTCAGATGGTATTTTCAAGTGAAACGTCGCTACCAATTACTAAATAGGGAATGAGGCAGCCAGATAGATCATCAACCCTGCCGCTCAAAATAAGTAATAAAGAAAATGACTATGCAGAAAATTAAAGTCCTCAGAAACGTCGAATGGTCAGTTATTTAAATACACGTACTTACCGTAGTAATATATTTTATAAGGATATCTCAGTTGTTAAATTTCAACGAAATTCTTTAACTGTTACTTCATTATAATGTTTTCTGGTAGCGCAATAATAATTCATTAAAATGAGACATATTTTATTATTTTTAATCCGATCAATCCGTTTTAACGTGTTTGGTACTTGATTTTTCCGTCAATTTAAGGTAAATTATTCGAATTGGAAATGTAATTTTACTTATGTCATATTACATTGTATTTTTACTTTTTAGATGTCGTGTCCAAGCTGTGGACATCATTTTGGTGTTCCTGATCAGGTGGATGCGGAAAATTCAACTGAGATACTCCATCGACGACAACCTTTGTCACTATTGTTATCAAATTACTTGAAACTTATGGACAGAAAACTGTGTGTTACGCCTTTGAATATATTATCTTCAAATATTTTATGCCTTTTTTTTCGTTTATCATAAAATTTAAATCCCTTAATAAGGGCGCTACTAGACAGACTAATATTAATGATTGAATAAACCAAATCAAACATTTATGTATGTACTTGGTATCGACTAACAGGCTCCTTATGTTCAGATCAAATTAGATGTTTAATAGATGGTCAGTAGTCGATAGGGGAGGGTAGTGGTGCAGGGCATAAGGCGTTTCTGATCCACACTAGCTAGTGCTAATTACCATGCTGTCCTTCTTGACGAATTTTTCAGATGGGTTCTTTCCACTTATGCCGTACCTACAATATAACAATAAATCTAGGGAGCGGACTGCCCATAGGGATAGTTACGAACATGATATTTATATCATGGTAGCGTTAACTATATCGAACCCTACAATTATTCCATACTCGTAGACGTTAAGTTACCTACATAAATAACCGTGTGGCGAACACATCAACAGAACAATAAAATTAATAGTGATTTTCTACTTTAAATTTTATTTAATCTTATCACAAGAAAAATATTGCATGTAAAAATTGTTCTTTGTTGCATCAATCCGTCTACAGACAGTGCGTTTCCAATGTCACTATTATTCTTGCAACATTCAAGTGTCAGCGCTAGTGCCAATCAGAACAAAGAATATTGACGTTGACCAATTATGTTTTATGATATTTTATAATAAAAAACCGACTGATATTTTGATGAATTTGATTGGCAGTGTAGCGGACATGCGTATATCAGATTTATACCCAGGTTTATGTTGACGATTTGTTTGAAGGAATGCTTCCATGTTTATTTCCGTTCACTGTCTTAGACATAATGACCATTTGTCTTAAACTCAAATATCCTAATATTGTTTTCGCTAACGTCGTTTAAATCTACTTTTCTAGCAGCGTTTTGACTGTTTGTGAGGTCACGGTTTTGACCTAACCTAACCAACTTTTCTAGCATCGATTCGGTTATGAGTGAAGTAGTTTTTGGGCAATAATCGTTAGGACAATTGATCGTTAGGGATTATAATCATTAGGACAAAACAATTAGGGCAAGTGATTTTAGGACAAACGATATTAGGGATGTCGAGGGAGACCCCAGCACTGATAGCTACACTTCTACTTATGTCAATTTCTTGAGTTGTAACACTTTCTCCACAATAGGTTAGGTACAGCCCACAGGTAGGTTGTACAGCCAACCAATTCAAAAACCACTAAAACCATATCAAAATGACGCAGTAAGAGATTTCTTACAATCTGATTTATAACGTCACAATGACATAGTCCTACAGCGGCCTAGGGTTCCAATTGGTTGACTGTACAGTAAACAAAATCTTTGTTCCCCGCGGCTAAGTTATTCGACAGGCCGATGGTGGGCGGTTCGATTCCCGGCTGATGCATCGGTAATATCCAGTGTCGAATGAAGACTGCACGCAAGCGACCGGTTATGGCTGTCCACCTAGGAGGTCTATTCGGAGGTTTAAATCTTTACTTGATTTAAGTTTTGGTCTGAATAAGGTTTGAAGGAGTCTTATTCGGAGTTTAAAATATTTACCTGATTTGAAGTTGATTTAACTTTTTCCACACCAACGACTTATATATTGGCATGGCAGACGTGTATATTATTCGTGTATTTTTTTTCGTATATTTTTCTCATCAGCATGCGATAATAATTAAGCCGTAAATAGTGTGCAAGATGCACTGCATTAAAGTTTAAAGTTAAAACATTATTAAATCTATTGAAATTAAACACTTTAAAACGAATTAATCGCGTTTATTAACATTATGACCTTATGTCGAGCCCTTTACAACACTCGTTTTTAACGAACAATAATCGCGGAAACAAAAGACAATATTAATAATTAATCGAGTTATCGAGTGGCGACCGCGTATGAACACTATGAACCAGAGTAGGAAAGCCCCCAGTATGGTGGACCAACGACCTAGTGAAAGTCGCGGAAAATCGGAGGATTCGGGCAGCACAAAACCGGTCGTTGCGGAGACCCCTGGGGGAGGCCGTTTTCCAGCTGTAGAATTCTATAGGCTGATAAGATGATGATGAAATCTAGTTGTGGTTTTGAAAAGTCGAATAGGTCTCTAGGATACATGGGTCGTTCCGAGCGAATGAAAATCTAAAGAGGATTGGCGCTTACATCACGAAGGGTTGCAATTGTAAGGGAATTGAGTTTAAAATGACGTAAGCGCCAAAGGGAATAAGGTTATTTTTTAATTGTTTTCACGTGATAAAGGACTTACTATATAAACTTGTAATAAGTCAAAACTCAATTATTATACAATGCAAATAGTTTCATACACATGTTATTCTGTATGCTAGCGAATAAGTTAATTTAAATAAGATCTTAAATTAAAATGCATTGCATTGGAATTATTATTAAGATACTGTGGTTATCTAAATTTAAATCACGAATCGATTTATTATTTTAAAAGGAAGAGCTGGTGGCTTCCTCGCGCAACGTATCAGCATTGCGATACAACGAGGAAATACCGCCAGCATTCTAGGTACAATGCCTCAAGGACCTACTTTAGATTTAAGGTAGGTAGAGGTAGGTAGTTAGGTAAGTTACACTTACTGTATATATTTCGAAAATAAATGTTACTTTCAATTTTATAAAACATATTTCATGTTTTTAAGTAGTAAATAAAAAAGTGTATATATTATAAATTGAAATAGAGTCAAACCACGTTATCTCTGCCGAGTAAATTAACTGTCAACCTTTAAAATGTTATTTTAACGTCAAAATTCAATGAAATTATGACGTTTAATTAACACTTTCACATTCTATGCTGTCAAATTCTAGGAAACTTAACATAGATGGACTCTAGATGTCATATACTAAAGAAAAAGTGAACACGGCGTCCAGTGACCTGGGCAGGGAATGATCTAGTATTCTCTTGCATTTGTGACGGACGCCCTACCATGGCCTATATCACGAAAATCGAACGATTGCGGATTTGTATCTCCATCTCTGTCACACTTGCATATTGGAGTGACAGAGAGGTTTTCCCGTCCATGCCAATTTCCGATGTTCGTGGTAGGCCTGCAGGCCACCCGATTACGGCAGCCAAAGCCCGAATTTCCTAACTATATGCAATCTATGGTGCGTTCCGCCAATCATACAACCCAAACTTACATGTAGTGATACCCTCTAGAATAATCTTTACTGATGTGTATTTTAAATAGAAATATAGTAAATAAGTACGTATAACCCATCCCAATAAATCGGCCAAGAGCATGTCGGGACACGCTCAGTGTAAGGTTCCTTAGTTATACGTCCGTCGCAACTCGCAATAAGCGAACCTAATAGGAATTTTTGTAGATACCATGACCATAACTACCAAAACCAGCCTAGAGCATGTCGGGCCACGCTCAGTTTGAGGTTTCGCAGTTAAGCATTACAATAAGCGTTTATAACAGTTTGACGTTTGTAATGTCCCATGGTAAGGACTAAGGCCCCAGTTAGCACCCAACATTCCCAAGCCTAGCTCGAACCATATATAAGAATAAGAATCATTTATTCGTGACGATCACACACAACACATAATAAAAGAACAAAAACAGGAAAACAGAATTGTTGTGTGCATCACGAAATGGACCCAACTCAGCATAATGCTAGTTTTGAAGCCAGCGCTGGTCTTCCGTAGGGCCCATTCGGTGGTGGTATATAGTCCCTATGTGATTTTTTTTTATATTGAATCGTTTTGCCAATCATAGTTATGTCACAACGTGCGTAATTCTTAGGTAGGTACCTATGCAGTTAGGTGACAGCAATAGCTCATATTGCTTCTCAGTACGCATTAATATCAATTCACACAATTGCCCATACATTAAAGTTGGCAGCGCGTCAAACAAACTTGCAACATAAATTATTGATAATGTTTTGATTTATATTGTTGGGCAAAATTGCAGGAATTGCATACAAATTGTGTGACACATACCTAATATTCGACGAACGAGCGAAAGAGACAAACATTCGTAGGAGCGAGCGAATTCTAAGAGTTCTGCAACGTCGCTTGTACTTAGAAAATGGCCACGGGCGTCTTGCCCGTTACTAAGATTGCATATACTCGAGAAACTCGCCGGCATTTGGTGAGACCAATTGGCCCAGCGTTAGCCGCGTAAGCTGAAGACCCGAGTTCGATCCTCGGATTAGCCTCTGTCGGTGTTAGTATTTTTCTTTGGTATGTGACATTTATTTCAATTTATAATTTATTTCAATGTATATAGTAGAGTTACGACTTTGATAACAAATCAAAAAATATATTGTTTTTCATTTCGAATATGAGCCGAATCGGTCAAGGGGCCGAGAGAGCAAACCACCAGTTATATAATTATGATCAAGGAACATTTTCATTGTATGGAGTTGGACTCACCTTTATTTGGTATAGCTATTTCTACGGCGTTACGTACAAATAGCCATAGAGTCAAACCACATTATCTTTTCAAGAAAATGAAGTGAATAAAGTGTTATTTTAGACGCCAAGCTTCCATGAAATTATGACGTTTATACTTTCATAGTCTGTGCTATCAATATACCTATAGGCAAACTTAGGTTAGTCGGACTCTACTCGTACCTACTTTTGAGGTGCCCCTTCTAGCAAAATCCGGACGACTTTTGTTATTTTTTCAATTATAAAGCACGAATTAAATCATGGATTAGTGCTTTACAATTTTGATTCAGGTTTTTTTTTGTTTTTTGAGTAGTTACACTACTATATATAATTAATAAATTGAAAGAGATGTCATATACTACAGAAAGAAACCAACCAACCAAGGCCCTCGGACCCAGAGCTTTTCACCTGAGGGCCTTGGTCACTTTTTCTGTAGTATATATATTGCATCTCTTTCAATTTATAATTGTAACGTTTGTTTTTAGATGACAGACAACGTCAGACCGTTTGCTGAATGGCCTAAATTACTGATGTGCAAATTTCGGAAACTTTCCAAAATGCTTGAAAGGTCTTTTAGACCGGTAAGTTAATCATAGAATTAAAACCTTTTATAAACTAACAAATGCTTAAAGGTCTGAAAAATAAACATGTATTAACACTACACTTAAGACCTTTTTTAGAAAGTTTGGATATTTTGGAAAGTTACCGCAATTTGCACATCAGTAGCCTAAACATTCGTTTGTAAACAATTATTATTTTCGTGCAAAGCACAAGCACAAAGCAAGTGGCCTAGACATTCATAAACTGTTCAACTGTTCATACTGAGCTTAAAGTGGAGAGTTCTGGAACAGTTAAAGTTCACGTCATGATAACATGGAACTGTACTTAAGGAACGTTTAACCGTCGGCTAAACTTCAGTTAAATCGCGTCTAGATTAATATCTGTCTAGATTGGTACAGGCGAGTGCTTAAGTACTACCACCATTGCAGCCTAAAGTCGCCGTCAATGGAACTTCCTTGACGTAAACATACCTACACACTACCTCATCAAACACAACTGAAACCATACACTACTGAATCGGTCGTATTATCGTAGAATACAAAACCATAAGATAAACGTTAAATTCATTTATTTTCAAAATATATACAGTACCTAAGTGTAACTTACTGTACATTTCTACGAAAAACTTGCGTGTGCTGGGACCCCATAGACCAAGGGTTTCGACCGCAAATGGTACAAAAAGGTACTCTCTACCCATATTTTGAAAATAAAGGTTTCTCCTCCTTAAGGACCTATTTTAGATTTAAGGTAGGTAAAAGTAGGTAGCTAGGTAAGTTACACTTACTGTTTATAGTTAATATTAAAATGTCGCACGATAGTTTAAATTCGACAATTAAGAATGACTTACACTAGCACGGGACGGGACGGGACGGGACGGGGCGGGACGGGAAAATCTGTCTATTTCTATAGGGGAGCCCTCGGATGTCACTTGACGCTTTCTATAGAAATTTACAGATTTTCCCGTCCCGCCCTGTCCCGTCCCGTTCTAGTGTGACTCATCCTTTAATTGCTCGTTTAAAGATATTAAACACAACCCTCTTTTTCCATCACAAGTCAAAATACAAGATAAGTAGTACAGTACATAACCTAAATTTTCGCCTGACCCACACTTTTAACAAGACGCCCATCTCAGCACTTCTGTTGCCCAGAGTACATTCCTGAGGGCCCAAGTTTTAATGAGCCCCCTAAGGGGGTGGGGAAGGGGGGTTCTGCAATACGTTCTGTAGAAATTAGTGATATTCCTTCTGTTTGACAGACGGATAGTGAAGCGAGAATGTGCTTAATATAAACAGAGTAGTGAGTTTAGATTAGTTTCAGACAAAGAGGAATTCCTGCCTTGTTTCAGCGAAGTTTGATTTAATTAAAGTACAATGTTAGCAAGATTTACTTTGTATAATCTAGATATTCTCTCAAACATCTTTAAAGGCTATTATCGTCAATTTCTACCGCACCCGATAAAATAAAATATTTTTCAATACAGTTGCTTAAAAAAGTTGTCATGGCTGTTTCGCGTGGGTAAAGTTCGTTTTTGCGAACTAGGGCTTTTTACTTTTTTTTTGTTTTAAATCAGCACCGTGTACCGATGACTTTTATTGTTAGTTAACTCTACCGCGACATAATAAAACTAAAACCTGCAATTAATGTAAAAATATTGAATATATTGATATTTTGTATTTCACTATAATAATTATTTACCTTTTCATCATAATAATGATAATTTATAAAAAATATTGAACATTGAAAACCACTCTTTTTCCACTTCTTATAAATCTGTGTGTATGGAACGGAACAGAGCCTACGAAACTTCTGTCAAAGTAGAGGCGGTTTTCAATCAGGTAAACATGTTCGAAGGCTCTGCAATATCAAGTGTGCCTTTAAATATGTTTTGTGAGAAGATAATAATATAAACATTTTGAGGATATGTTTAAGTGTTCAACTGTGTCGCGAATAGCTTTAGGTTAAGTTTGTAAATATAATTAAGATTAATCAGTTTTAATAAATATGTTGTTTTTATTTATCATTTGACCAATCCCATAAGAGAGATTGGTCCATATATGTTATAATTGATGTTCTTGCTATTATTTACCATCCCATAAGAGAGATGGGTCTATATCATGTATACACCGATCCCGTAAGAGAGATCGTATCATTGTGTCAATCAAAGATTGACAATGTGTTTATTATTACTATTACTAAATGTAACACTTATTTAAATGAATACTAATGTTCCTAAATAAATAACATTAACCCTATACCTCCCCGATTTACATGTAATAATCGTAAGCTTATTTGTTGCAATAAAGATGCGCAAGCTAGTATCGTCCACCCACCTATATGGTAGACGCGGGGAGCGTACAAATAAGGGCCCCCTTTGCTCTTAAAATCACCTGGCCAACAGTCACTTTCCAGCCGCGTGGAAACGTGCAACGGTCATCGGGATCGCGAAGCCGGGAAAACCCCGGTGTTCGCCCGCCTCGTATAGGCCCATCAGCTTACTTAGCTCGCTTGCGAAGCTATATGAGCGCATCATCCTCACCCGAATTCTCAGTTTCACGACTGAAAATTCAATTCTTACTGACGAGCAGTTCGGCTTTAGATCCGGACACTCGAGCGTCCACCAGGTGCACCGCCTCACGGAGCACATAACCTTCGGGTTCTCGCGACTTAGGGGGTTAAAGACTGGTGCGATCTTTCTTGACGTTGCAAAAGCCTTCGACAAGGTCTGGCATAACGGTTTGGTATACAAACTATATCAAATTGGAATGCCGGACAGACTCGTACTCATAATACGAGATTTTCTTACGGACAGAAGCTTTTGCTACCGAATTGAGGGAACGTTATCAGACCCACACCCTATCAGGGCCGGAGTCCCGCAAGGCTCCGTCCTCTCTCCTACGCTCTATTCGTTGTTCACGAACGACTTACCTAGGCACCCGCGTGTCGAACTAGGGTTGTTCGCGGACGACACCGCGCTCTATACGACGCACACTCGCTACGACCTTATTCGGAAATACCTCCAGGATGCAATCTTTGACCTAGGCCAATGGTTTCGTCTTTGGCGTATTGAAGTGAATCCGGATAAGAGCGCAGCGATAATATTCCACCCAACAGACAATATGCCGTTGGACTCGAGGGTGGAACCGGTTCGGCTTTTCGACCAACGCATCCCGTGGGTCAATGAGGTGAAATACCTCGGCGTTACTCTCGATCGTAGACTGACTTTCCTTAGCCACATCCGTAGGGTACGAAGAAATGCGAGCTTCGTACTAGGAAGGCTTGGGGGGATGATCAACAGGTTTAGTAAGATGTCACTTAGAAATAAGCTGACGCTTTACAAGACGTGTGTTCGTCCCATAATGAGTTACTCAAGTGTGGTATTTTCCCACATGAGTAAGGCACGTCTCAAGCCGCTTCAGGTCGTACAGAATCGTTTCCTCCGTAGGGCGACTGGTGCCCCGTGGTACCAGACGAACCTCAGTCTGCACCGCGACATGAAGCTTAACTCCATGTACGGTTTCTTTAAGCAAACTGCTCGGCGTTACTTTGATAACGCCTCCCATCATAGGAATCCACTAGTCAGGAATGCTGCCAATTATTTGCCAACTCCTCCACCACCTCCGGAACTTCTTGCTCACGATTCACTGATTAGGGGTCGCTCAGTCCGGCGACCTAGGCACACACTCACGGACCCGGACGACGAGATCGCAGCCGACTTCGAAAGAAGGCGCGCTGCAATATCGTCGCCCGACGCGCCGCGTACACACCAGCGTCCCCGCCGGCGGGGTCGCCCACCCCGCGACATAGACACATTCAGTCCGTTATCGACCCGGTACCGCCGCATACCGGATAGCATCAATCCGACCGCGATCGGACCTAGCTGAGTTTCTTGCTGGAATCTTCTCGGCTAGGTTAGGGGTAGCGAACCAGCAATAAAACTCCCAGTAGCTAGTTTTCTTACACACACCTCAGATTTGGTTGGACCCGGTCCAACCGATCTCTCTGGAGCGCAAACTCAGAAGGAGTATTCCAGAGTAGTAAATATCGTGTGATGTCGTGGAAGGGTCCTGGATTTTCCCCAGGCTACCATCCCACTTCACAGTCCGTACGCTCCAAAGCTCAGTGCATGGAGCCCCTGCCAGGTTCAAAAAAAAAAAAAAAAAATCTTAAAATCAGTTCTACAAGTCTCTCTACAACAACTCCCGCGCCTCTGCTAATACGGCGCGCTTAAAACTTACTATGAGTTTTATTTCATCCAACCTGGTATCCTGGTAACAAGGCGGTAACAAGAGGCAACAGGCAGCTGAGCATCGGCCAGAGCAACGGGTCTTCTATCTGCATAATTTTATGGAGATTAAAGTCTGCACTCCACAAACTGTATTACAATAGTGTAACAGAAATATTTACACTTTCAAACACGTTGTTATACTTGTTTTTTTCGCATCTGTATTGAAAAACGTCGATCGATACACGTGCGGATATGTAATTTTTCAGTCGTCCCGATTATTGCCGATACCGGGACTCATAAGGTAATGACATAGTTAATTTCCAAGCTTAATTTCAATAAAAAACCATGGTAAGAATACGTCTTCATTAGTTAAAATGTCTAAAAACTTTCCTCGGTAGTCAGCTAAAAATTGCTAGAAAATTGCGCAAAGCTCACAATGGTCCTAATTTTTCATCTCACACAACACTACCGGTTTTTGGATAAATAATCCAATAAGAATTCATTGCACGCCAGTTCAGTAACTGCAACTTCCGCTCACTAAGTTATAGACAAAGAGCTAGGGTTGAAAAGTGGTCAGCGATTTGGAGAGCAAAGAATCTAGACAGCTGCACATCAGTCGCCATCTATAGAAAACGCACCGATAATGGATGTGGGTAATGGGAAGCTAAATGCAAAAAATCCACATTAAGTCGTTCATACTTATTGGAACCATATTAACATTGACACCGGTCATGTAGGTGCAAACGATTGAGGTTTTTGGTCGTTTCTGTCTTCCCGGTTCGAAATGGCGGTGGGACGAAGGAGGTTGGGCCGATATCAGCAGGTTAAACTTATAATTTATGTTACAATTTTTTACTCCTTTGTTATGAGCGAAACACATGCTGTATTAAAATTCTCATAGCGGGTTACTCACGTCAATAAAGTCGAAAATAGCTCGACAGGGTTTCGGAACAGGACATGTTTCGACTTTATTGACGTGAGTAACCCGCTATGAGAATTTTAATATGTCTGATACTCACGGGAGTTTTCTAATTAAAACACATGCTGGTTGCATGTGTTTCGTTCATTGAGTTAACCATTAATCAAGGCGAACCTGCAATCTCACTTAGATGGTAAGATCATGATGATGACCATGATCCATTTTACCCTTGATAAGTGACAAATTTGGCGTGTTCTAAATCTTTAAACAGGATATACGGGTAGTTGTAAGGAATACTATCCTTAGCAAACTCACTAAACCGGTTTCATTGCCCAAAATCTATAAACATTTTTCAGACTAGCTCTTAGACAAACTATCTTCCTGAAAACATGTATTGAATCGTATGAAAAATGACCCCGCATCGTGACGCAGAGCTCCTCGCCAGAAGAAAAACGTATTAACAGCCTTTGAATTTAAAACACAGTTAGTCCTTTTTAATTTGCAAATTCAAATCACAAGTTAGAAAGGTATTAAGCGCCGTTGAAGTTCAACAACCTTAACTGATTTAAAGTAAACCCTATGTTCTTTACCATAGAGATTAGAAATGGTCAGTCATTATTGTTAGCGATGGTACAAACAGTAGCACTCTGAACTGGCCATCGATAGAACGTATGCCGTGGAGATAAGGATTAAAAATGAACAGTTTAAAATGTAGGCGATGGAACGTAGATGTTCCATTTTTGAAATTTGTAACGGCCGCTGGACTTGGTCCAAATCGCATTGCGATGTCCGTGATGAATGCATGGGGATAAATGGTCGGTGAGGACAGAAATGTAGTATTGCAGTTTGCACTTAGGGAATGTTCGGATGGCGGACCAGTGAGCATTATAAATTTAGGGAATTAATTAGGTAATTCGGGAAAATTCACTGCTATTGTATAATCAAAATTCTGAATGAGCCACGCTTTACAGCGCTATAGAAAAAAGTAGATTAAATAAAGCGGAACTGCAAACACAAAGCACAGTTGTAACACCAGCGTCCATACCACGAACATCGATAATTGGCATTGACGGGAAAACCTCTTTGTCACTCCAATGCGCAAGTGTGACCGAGATGGATATAAAAATACGCAATCGTTCGATTTTCGTGGTATAGGCGCTGTTTTCTCTTCAAATATCTCATTATTACCAGCCTCCTAGCCGACCGGTCAATTTGTGTAATATTATAAGTTTAGAGTTAGGTCGGTGAGGTTGATTTGTGTAAGAATGACCTGTAATATTTATTTTGGTTTTCCGCTCTCAAAAAAAATGTTTCAAAAGAATCTATTAAGAAATGCGTCCTATAGAGAACAGGGGCCTTACCATGACGTCTTTACGCTGAGGATTACCGCGAGTCGTTTTTCCGCTACGGGCACTAGTGGAACGTGGGTCCTGCGGGAACATTTCAAATGTCACTTTGACAATTCTCTCATACTGACACAGGACCCACGCATTAGTGGCGCCGCCTGGTGAGCGACAATACGGTAGCTCCCATTCAGTTTAGGCTCAGTTGTATGGAAGCGACTCAGTTTAGGTCGTTAACTGACTCGCGTTAAGACCTCAGGTAAGGCCCCAGGTGGACAGACAAACAACTGGACATACGAAAGTATTTTCACCCTAGCTGAAATTAAGACCTTTCGCGGCTTTTGCCAACGCTCAGTATAATAATTATAATATCTTCAGCATCATCTGTATCTTCATAACGCTGTTTTAAACGATTCTCCAACGTTTTATTTTTTATTCCCCAAATGTACTCCCGTAACAAATAGGCTGCATTAAGGCCGTAATAATTGATATTAATTGCAGAGGGACGCCGTCTCCTGAAGATAAGGTTCCGTATATTTTACTGCGTCTTTTTTGCGAGCTTCCTTGGGGGAATAGGCGATCAATATGGATTTTTGTAGTTCACTCCATTAGGCACTCCGTGTTAACCCACGTTGATATGACGCTAATACAGAGTTTGATTGACGTTTATAAGATATCAATGTTATATATCAAGGACCTATTTTAGTTTTAAGGTAGGTAGGTAGAGGTAGGTATTTAGGTAAGTTACACTTATTGTACCTCTATATTTAGAAAATAAATGTCTTATCATGTGCTTAAGTTTAATTACGTAAATACAAATACATAAGTATTCAATATACTTGTTTTCTCGTGCTGCTTTGTTTTTGGATATACTTTTGTTACTTATTTGGGAATTAGTTAATTCTGCAAATATATATTCTGTAAGACCATTTAAGTTAAAAAAAAAACAAATGCTCTTTCAGAGCGTTTTCGCGGCTTCAAGACCCATCTATAGATATTTATATTATATTGAGTTTGTATGCATTTCGTCTGTAAGACATTTATTACATCGATTTAGATTTTAGTACTTTTTAAATAGCGAAGCCATGAGAGGCCTAATCTATAATTCTATACACCTCATAGACCAAATAGTATCTAATTAGTTTTGTTATAATTTATGTATATTTCAGTTTATTTTATGATTTAAATATTGACGGTCCCTACTTATATTGGCAATTCGGACTTTCAACAGATAACTTAAATTTTACCAGAAAACCGCAAATACGATTTCCACAATTCTATAAAAGAGACACCCTAACATTGTAAATTGCATCAGCAAGCAAAAACAAATCTTTTCCCCCAAATTTTAAATTAACAATAACGGTTTTTGTCAGTTAAAAAGTGGCCCGAAGACGCAGAAATGTTTGTCGGCAATATCAATATTAATTATAAGAAGTTTCCCCTTCGAGATAACTGTTGAAATGAACTGATTAAATAAGGGTGTCTTTGGGTGATTGATTTAATTTAAGAATGGGTAGGAGAGGGCAGAGAGTCTTAGCAGAGGGTTAAGTTTATTAAATCATACTGAAGATGTAGTTGGGCGAACAATTCTTCTACAGAACGACAAAAAAAAATATGGTGGTCTATGGTATAGTCTGGCAAGCAATCGAACGCAGTAACAGTAGGTTAGAGAGCATCATACTGTTTTTTTCTTACGGTAGTATCATCGCCCCGAAAAAAGAGATGAATATAGTTTTTATGTCCTACTGTACTGTTCCTGCGATCGTTGGCTTTTACATAGACATAGACATAGACATAGAAAAGTTTTATTCAACATCAAAGAAAAAAAAGCAAACTATAGACTATAGATATTAAATAAAGTTAAACTAAACGCAAACCACTGTAGCAACACTTTCTTCATCTTTTAAATTTTGGGACAATTTTGCCAATGTCAAGGATTATCAAATCAGTATATCATATAAATCATTCAATAAGAATTTTTAAAAACATTTATTCTCGAAATATATACAGTAAGTGTAACTTACCTAACTACCTACCTCTACCTACCTTAAATCTAAAGTAGGTCCTTGAGGCATTGTACCTGTGATATATGTGCATGGTGCATAAAGGAAAGACACACGTCCGTTCATCGAGCTATTTATTATGAGACTGGCGGTAGGTTCATAACATGCTTATTATACAGGTATCTACATCTCATTACTCTCTTCTTAACCTAAACATAGATTTTAAACAAACTTTAATCTCAGTCAGCAAAACAAAACGCTTTAGCATACTATATTAAATCAAACCTTTTGGCCGCCGGACCCTGTTCGCCAAGACGCTCACTCACACGCCAGAGCAAATTTTAAGTAAACAACTAATAAAAAGTTTAGGGATTGCAAATAGTGATATCGATATTCATAATTAAAGGTGGAATTCTTCTCAATTTGCCTTTTTTTATTTCCAAACTTAGATTTCTCTCAAAATTTCTAAACTAAACAGATTTACTATACAAGAAAATGTTGAAAATAAAGGACTTTATCATGAAAAACAACAACTAAACATTATCGAATCATGAAGTAATATCACCGCACTAGTCTGTACGAGTAGTCTTCTATACATGTCAACGGCGCGCAGGGCACGTCTTTAGTTCCGACTGACAAATACTGTTTACGCGCGAGTTAAGTAATAATAGCGTCTGAGTCAACGGCATAAGCACTTGTCGGTACGTAAACTTTATAAACCATAAGATTAGGGACGCGCATCGTGTCTCGATAAATTTACATACTTACCGGAGGGTTTTCGGAGAAAACTAACAGGTGGATTTAATAATATATATATATATATACAGTATGTATCAGAATGAAAGGCAAAACAAGAAACCCGTTAATGTTTAGATCATAAATATGAGCATGGTACTTACCTAATTCATCAAAAATACGACAGGTTTTACGTGAGGTATAAAAATATACATTTATTATTATTGTGTTGCACCTCCCCTGTATTATTTGTTTACAATCTTATAAATGACATTTCTTAAATTACCAACTGACAGACAGGCGTCAAACCTTGTTGAAGTTTGGATTTTTACCTAGTTACAAATAAATAGTTAACAAAGCGCTTGCGCGTTGCCTATGACTACAGCCATTATTAAAATAATTACCTAGGTTACTTATAAACAGAACTCAAAGCGCATGTGTATTGACATAACAACGTTAATGTTAATTAGTTGCCCCTATACAACAATAAGGGTACCTACATTATACATATATATATATATATTTATTCATATATACCTACATTAATTTATTATTTAGTGGTCGGTAACTACAAATCGACTTCGGGACTGAGGATTAGGAGAAGAATATCTGGAGACTGGTGCTTTAGACTGGTGTTATAGGAAACGACGCCCTTAGGCAGCAATACCTTGATCAGCCAATAGGTGTGTTTTCAGTTTAGCTTTGAATCCATTGACAGTAATGCTTTCCCAAATAGGTGGTGGAAGGTTGTTCCAGCACTTCGTGGCAGCATAACGAAAACTGCCTCGAAATGCAGCGGTATTGTGCCTCGGGCAAACCAGTCGGTGAATACGCCTGTTTTGACGCTGGTAGAAGACCAGCTTGTCATGTAAATATGTGGGTTTCTTTTTGTTGCAAATACCGAATAACAGCGTGGCAAAGTGCAGGGTACGTCGACCATCCATATTTAAAAGTTTATTAGAATTAAGATACGGAGTAATATAGGATCGTGGGGGTATTGGGAAACAAAAACGTGTGCAGGCATTTTGTAGTCGTTGTATGACTTTCTTAGTACGTGAGAGTAGGCAGTTGCCATATACCGTATCCGCATAATTCAGTTTGGACAGGATGAGTGTATCGCACAGTTTCACACGCATATCTACACTGAGATAATTACGCACCTTGTAGAGGACTGACAGTCTGTAGAAACAGTTTCTTATAGTTTCGAAGATGTGGTTTTCAAAGTGCAGGGAGCTATCCATGAGCACGCCTAGGTTGCGTGCTTCCAAAACCATCTCCACATTCTGGCCCGAAATATTCACATGAGGATTTGCAGCTGTAATTCGGTGAACTTGTTTTTTTGAGCCCAAAACGAGGAACGTAGATTTCGATGGGTTGAGTACTAAGCTGTTCTTACTAAGCTGTAATTACTTATTGACTTACATATGTATATATATATTCTCCTAGTAGGATCGAAAGAGCTCGTGAATCTGAGTAGGAAAAGCATTCAATTTAACAGTTTAAATCAAAAAGCTTTTTTATCTCTTCTCGCGAAAATGCCCAGACACCTCTTTATTTCGACGCAAAATAAAACTCGACTTGAAAGCGACCAATAATATGTTTATTTACCACGAAAAGTCCAATAATCGTGGCTCGAGTCCTGTTTGTAAGAGAGCCGGAAGTGGTCATCAATGAACGGAAGCCGCGGGCGAAGACTACGGTGGCCATGATGACGGAATTTAATGAGATATTTTACAATAAAAAAAATGTTTTCTTTTTTATTAACAAGGAGAATTTCCAGTTATTTATTTAATTTACCCCTTTGTACTCGAAACACAGGGTCATGGTGTTAATAAACGCGATAAATTGATAGTGCGCGGTTTTAAATTTTTTCATTTCAATTAATAATAATCGCGGTAACAAAAGAGAATAACAAAAACATTTCTGGCTATTCATGCATTTTCCCAGCGTTCTGTCTCTGGGGTTAAATTAGAAATTTAATCTTAATCCTACTATTTAGGTACGGAAGTTTGGAGTAAGCTATCAAATCTGACAGGCTTTTTTTTTTTTTTTTTTTTGTCGAAGTGGGGAATGCATTTACGCATCGCCCCCCCCGGCCGCGGGAAGGCCATAATGGGGGGGGTATGTGGGACTCCCTCTTTCGGCCCCCTCTCCTAACGAGAGGGGGGGGAAGAGGACTACCCACTAAACCCCACTCCGGCGTTTCACCCTCGCTGTCGTTTATTTGGGGGCGCAGTGGGATTTGTCATTGGACATTCTACCACAGCGCCCCCCCAAAATCTGACAGGCCTGCCACAAACATCTAAAATTGACATTGATTGAATATCCTCTATATCTCTCGGTGGTGTGACAGAGACGAAGATACAAATTTGTAATTGTTTGATTATTGTGGTGGTCTGTGTCACCGAATGTGCCTTATAAGCCTAAGCGAACGTTTCAGCTTAGGCGAAAATGCTTACGTATATCCGTCTGTCTGTACATTTTTCCCGTGGTTCTCCTCTACATGTCTTATTTCTCAAACGGATCTTACATAGAGATGTTATAACAGGAGTACGCTTTACTGACATTTCCTTTAAAAAATATTCTGCCGAGGCATTACATTAGATTAGATTAGATTCATTTATAAGTAGTAGTAGTAGTAGTAGTAGTAGTTTTATTACTTTAATGAAAAAAAAAAGATTTGTGTCA
Organism: Lathronympha strigana; assembly: GCA_949128165.1. Classification (NCBI taxonomy): domain Eukaryota; kingdom Metazoa; phylum Arthropoda; class Insecta; order Lepidoptera; family Tortricidae; genus Lathronympha; species Lathronympha strigana. The sequence goes on along the minus strand of OX421925.1, from coordinate 3,986,444 downwards.
ACAAAAAATTGTATTCTATAAGTGGTTTGACGTCATCCACATGATTTGTTCGAGCCCTATTAATAAAAAGACTGTCCTGCTTTTTACAAACTGATACTAACCCTGGTCGACTGATGTCTTGCCCGCGGGTAGGAACTGAGCCTCGATATTATCACGATTCTGTATTAGGAAGCGGTCTCGTTTTATATTATTCTATCTTGTGTTTATCCTTATTACGTTTGAGAGGATATTGCTTGCTTTTATATGACGGACGGACAGATCTGTCAGTTTCTATAGAAAACGTCACGTGACGTGACCTCTGAGGGCTCCGAGCTGTCACGTGATTCTTTCTATAGAAATTGACAGTTCGTCCCTTCCCGTCCTGTCTCGTTCTTGTGTCAGTCCTGCTTTATTGGGAAAGGAACAAATACTTACCTACTCATACTCATACTCATACTGCTTTATTCATAAAACCAATTTACATGTCAAAAAAATTACAATATTAAACAAAGATTTGGATTCTTAATAGTACTAGGGTATACATTAAATTATATAAAATAAAAAAAATACAATTAAACAATGTCAAATTCAGATAGTCAAATTAAGTAAATTGTCATATTTACAGTCGACTTCATAAATATATATGCACCTGTTTTCGTTTTTGAACCTTCGTCCTTTGTAATAAGTTCCGAAGGGTATAGATATTTATAGACGTGACTGTACATGGTAAATACGAATACCTTTTTAACAGTAGTAGTAGTTTTTAACAATAATTTAAAAACCTTTTTTTTATACCAGACATAACTAAAATAATCGCTAGACTAAAGTGGCAGTGGCCGGGCCACATTGCTCGCAGAACCGATGGCCGATGGAGCAGAAAGGTTGTTGAGTAGCGACCACGTACCGCAAGCGTGGAAAGGCTCCCGATGGACCGCCGCTCTGATTAAGGGCGGTGAATGACCGGTCATTGTGGAAATCTTCGAGGAAGGCCTTTGTCCAGCAGTGGACGTCGAATGATGATGTGTTTACATTTGTGCAAGCGATACGAAACCTCTTCGTGATTGGAATACTAATTTGGGTCCCAATTGTCCGTTTACCCTTTTTTTATTGTTATTCCACACCACTTCCTCTATTAGCGACATAAAATTTTTCCGGAAATGTAAATTTTATTTTCCACCGGAAGTCGAACGCCAACCCCCTATTTTAATCGAAAAAAGGCGTAAAAACCCTGTAAAATTCTATAGACATACATATTTATGTACGATCTACATGAATCGACTGGAGCCGGCGTCCTACTAGACAAAGGATTTAAAGCCTTACATTACATTCCATATTCAAATAGCAGCATCAAATGTCACGCGGCGCTGTTATTCAAATATGGAATTTAAGTTCTGTATATAAGGTTTAATATACTTTGACAGTAGTTAGTTACGCTCCGACTACGCCCGTATAACGCGTCTTTTCGCAGTAGACACCGAACCCACTCATTTTTGAATGAGACGTAAACATAATTAACAGTTTTAAAATAATAAATAAATATATGTCAAACTTAATCATCTTGCAATTATAAAATCGCATTTAAAAACATATTAAGATCAACTTCGCTCGATAGAAATAAACCATAGTAAAGTTTTTGTAATTTTTTGAGTGGTATAGCTATATGTGAACTATTTTACCCGGTTTTTGCGTAAACGTATAGACACTAACATTATTTAAATAATTTCGCAGGGTTTGTTTCAAAAAAATGATTTATGTATTCACTAGAACTAAACACCTAAGATCGCTGTCAATGGAACTTCCTAACAATGTAATCAAATCGCCATATTGATCGTAATAACCTAACTTTTAAGTTTTTAATGAAATCTCCAAGATTAATTAGAATAGAATAGAATAGAATACTCTTTATTGCACACCTCGGTACATGAGAAAGAACAAAACATTTACAAGGTACAAACATTTGATTAACACAGAGGCAAACAACAGGCGGTCTTATCGCTAAAAAGCGATTTCTTCCAGACAACCTTTGGGTAGCGGAAACATTAAAAACGTATCCTTGAAGAGTAGGCGTTGCAAAAAAAAAAAGGATGAAATGCACTTAACAATCACACAAATCAAGCAAAACAATAAACATACACATATAAGAATAGTATAAATAGACATACATAAACTTACATAAATATATATATATAATATTCTTATAACAGTAACATACAAGCCATACAGTGAAAAAGAAGCAGATAGAAAGACAATAAATGATAGGTAAGTCTATATAGTATATATTACGGGAGAGACAGGTAATGCTCTTTAAGCAGTTTTTTAAAAACAGCAAGAGATTGCGCGCGCCTGATGTGTAGGGGCAGGGAGTTCCAAAGCCGAACAGCCTGGAATGTAAAAGAACAGCTATAAAATTTTGAAGAGGATGACGGGAAGGACAGAAGCAAATTGCTAGATGATCTAACAGAGCGGAGATAATTGAAACGTTCTTTAAGATAACAGGGAGTAGCAGGAAAGAAAAGAGTAGTATAAAGAAGGGACAGAACGTGATAGTCACGGCGAAGACGAATAGGGAGCCACTTGAGCTGCGTGCGGAAAAGGGAAACATGGTCATATTTGCGTAACCCAAATATGAACCGGATGCAAATATTTTGAATACGCTCAAGTTTATTAAGCTGATCCTCGTTAAGATCTAGATATGCTACGTCAGCATAGTCCAAAATGGGAAGAAGGAGAGTTTGGGCAAGCGCAATTTTGGTCGGAATGGGTAGAAAATTTCGCAGCCTTCTAAGAGAACCTACCGCGGCAAACATCTTCCTACTCACTAATTAATTTATCTTATGTTTTGTATGTTACGATAATACGACCGCTTCAGCAGTGAATGGTTTTAGTGGTGTTTGATGAGGTAGTGTGAAAATACAAGGAGACACAGTGACAAAACATGCGACGCCTTTAGTTTACATTGTTAGGAAGTTTGACGGCGATTTTACTAGATCTACGAGCATTACTACGCGCGAGCAAATTTTCCATTTCACTCTCTAATTCCTATATGCCCATTCTCTATCTCATCGGCCGAAGCATCGAAAAATACCGCCAATGTGAATCGTACTTAAGGTAGAACTGTCAAAATTAGCCATTACAAAATGAACTTTAACATTATAGAAATACGTGCCAAAATGACATTAGAATTGATCAAGAATAGATTGTGTTTTGAGTTGTGACCTTTTACATTGTGTCCCCTTGTCCTTTTGTCATTTCCGTATTATATAAGTTACATGTGTTTACATTGGGCTTTTGTGTTTTCGGTTCATTGTGTATACAGGGTGTTTTCACCCCGTACAATTGGTTTATTCACTTGGAAATCTTTAGGAGCGGTTGCCCCGAAATTGCCAAAGAAAATTTATTTTGTATTTTCGTAATGTATTTGGGTTTTGCCATACTTTAGGTTTCATCGATTCGATTTTGTCGTATGTGTAGGTTTTATTTGATGTGCAAAACGGATTAGTAATTAGTATGAATAAGCGCAAATACGCGCAAACTTTTTAACATTATAATTATGTTCTCGCAAAACGTAAAATCGCCATCTATGAAACTTGCAAACGATGTAAACAAAAGGCATTACATGTTTTGTCACTGTTTCTCCTTGTATTTTCACACTACCTCATCAAAACCACTGAAACCATTCTCTACTGAAACGGTCGTATTATCGTAACATACAAAACATAAGATAAATAACTTAATCTTGGAGATTTCATTGAAAACATTAAATACACACAAGTTGGATTGATGGTGATTTTAACGTAAAATGGGGTGAGTTGGCCCCAATACGAAGTTTAAACATTGATAAAAGTTGATATTTATACCTATGTGGCACGTAAAATAAGCTTAGAAAGTGTTCAGTATGTACGAATTCTCTCGTCTCGTCCCGTCCCAGCCCGGTTTATTGTGAGTCGTCCCTCAAAATAAAGGTTGCTCAAGAATATCAAACAGCTCCAGCGTTGGTAATGAGAAAATAAATATTTCTCTCTCATAAAGACATATTGCTCTGCCCAATGTGATGCTAATATGAACCCAGCCGCACATTGGTACAGGCGAGTACTAAAGTATTATAAATTATTCTTATATGTAAGCAGATAATTCTGCGAACGATACTAAGCTACTCAGAAAGAAAGAAAAAGTGAGAACTCGTGGCTCTGGGATTCACGCCCATCGCTCTTCCAATTGAGCTACCGAGACACACTCGGAAGCCGCGAATTTTCCACTATATCCCTCGTATGCACCTTAGGGTGGCGCGTAGCAACATCAATGCTAGTTTAAGTAACCTATGGAAATACAGACGGCACCTAGCTCTCTTATGCGTATTTAACGAGACAACAAATATTTCTATAGGTTCATAGAGACTTATTGCTCCCTACCCAATATGATGCTAATATGAACCCAGCCTTATATTGGTACAGATGAGTGCTAAAGTATCATCAAATAATTTTTTTATTATTTAGGTACCGTCATATGCGCCAACTTTGCCACCAGAGGTATCTTTGCCCACATTTTTTTTCTGACAATCACCTGAAAATGACAATCAAAAGACATTTTTTTGGTGGGCAATATTGCAATTTACAGGTCTCTAACATTACTGTGATTTACAATGCCTATATCGGTGGTGGCAAAGTTGGCGCATATTACGGTATTTAAACTTTAATGCACAAGACACAGAAAATTGTATAAATGGCAGATTTTAAGCCAAATGGCTCTACCCGTCTACCAAATTGAGATATTTTGTAGGAAACAAGTAGGTATTAGTTTAAGACAGAACAAATTTAGATAGTATCTACGAAAATAATCAAGAGAAATAGTAAAAAAGCGAGCAAAAAACACGTTTGTTGTATAGGAGCCCCCTTAATTATTAATCGTATACTGTTTTTAATATTGGTTGTTATAACGGCAACAGAAATACACCATCTGCGAAAATTTCAACTGCCTAATTATCACGCTTCCCACGAACATCGAAAATTGGAATTGACGGGAAAACCTCTTTGTCACTCCAATATGCAATTGTGGCAGAGATGGAGATACAAATCCGTAATCGTTCGATTTTCGTGGTATAGGCCCTGGTGACAGAAGGACGGGCGGACAGACAGCGGAGTCTTAGTAGGTAAATACCTCTTTTACCATAATAGTAGCTTATGCAACAGTGATATAATAAGGCTAATATAGCGTAAAAAACAAAATCTAGAAACGTGGCAGAATAGGGAAGATGTTGTGCCCACTACTGAAATTAAAAAAAACAACAGTGCTCATATATTGTATGAAAATCCATAGGTGCAGTGTTCTTATGGAATACCATAGACAACGTTGTAATGTATACTTTTTAAATATCGCTGTCAGTCATCTAATTGACAGATAGAAGTGCTGGAGTAAAAAATATTATGTTCTGAGTTAGATATTTATAATAACATGACTGTTGTGGTGCACGTGTGTACAATCGTTAAAAGGCGATTTCAAAAAAGTGTAGATTTTTCTTAAATAAAACTGCCACTCGCTGCCATAAACGAGAAAATGCAATATTCCGTAAACTTTCTCTTTGTTCTCCTTTATATTGCCCTTTCTATCAAACGTCAAATCAATAAACAGTTCGTCGCACGTCTGTACTCGCCTGTACCCACATTGATATTACACGAAAATAATATAGCTACCCCACTATTACATGTGGGGTGCCCAGAGTAGTGAAAACTACAGAGGTGGGCTTAAAGTATGGCTTCTAAAGAAAATACGTTTTTTTGTGTAAAAACGTAAGATACTAAAATTTTAAGAGTAACTAAGTTCAGAAAGAAGACAATGTCGTACTTTATAAATGCATGTCATGGATTAGGTATTTTAACTTAATAAAAATATGGAAATTTATAATCTTAATAAGCTCGTCGAATTAAAACTGTTGAGTTCTGGAATCGCACAAGACAAATGTGTAGTATGGTGGCGCCACCCTAGTTGAAAATAATCTATTATCTAGAAGGCAGCACTAGACGTACCTAAGTCTAAGCTGTATGATTGGCGGAACGTACCTTAAACATTCAAAATAAGAAAGGATTGCATATTGCATATAATTATTAAATTTCGACTCTGGCTGCCGTGATCGGGTAGCCCAGTGGTGCGGGCGTCTGCCGCGAAATCAATTCCAGCCCTGCTCACCTTGTTAACTTTTTCTATAGTGCATGGCATCTCTTCCAATTTATAATTTGTATGTACTTTTATTTCCTTTACCACATTTTTCCATACATACAAACAACCGCACTCTCTATCCCTTCCCTACTCTACCCCCACCCCAAACCTAATACACCAAACGCAGTAGAAAATGGAAAAGTATAACCACAAGTCACACGACCGACTTACATTTACAGTCGCCAGTACGCCAGCGCTATACAATATGTGAAGGGAACTAAGTTTGCGAATCGCATAACTATGTTGGCGGAGTGTATAGTTATTTTATAGGGCTTCACGCCTTACAATGTTAGGGATGGGATCATGGAACCGAAACCGATTTCATATTTTGACGTAAACATTCTTACTTTGATAACCGTAGCTTGAATTTGTAACCAAGAGTCCGTCTATGCTTTGCTAAGTTTCCTAGATTTTGATAGCATAGACGTATAATAAAAGAAATAGACTCACAAAGCGGAACATAAACGTCAAAAAATGTAGGTCAGAATGACATTAGCGAAAAATTATCCATTGATGACGAGACAAACGATAAATGTTTCGTACGAAAAAGAGCTTACTGATGTAAGCATTAAGTGCCAAATTCATATACAGAATTACCGACACTGTCAAAATTTTATAAGCTGTTGATACTTAACGAAACGTGACGTTCTAAACAAGACTACTTATATGAAAAAGTGCTGCAACTGTAGCACTTTTATGGCGACATATTCTGTGTGTACATGTGTGAATTAAACCTTTTCGACGACATTAACTACAGACGCTTTCACACAGAAGACGCCACATCACCGAAGTGTCAAAACTGAAGTAAAACTATAGTCTGACAAACTATAGTCAGACTAATATATGTCGAGTGTTCTAGACGGATTGTTGTTTGTTACTCAAGATGGCGGCGTCTCTGGAATTGTTTTTTGTTTTTTGTTTGCAAAATGTTGTTTAATGTGTAATATTTATAGCTAATTGTGCATTAAACTAACGAAGCAGCAGTCTCAGTCTCTCCTTCAGTCACCAAGCGGCAATCCCGGGATCTTGGCCCCCTGAGAAGCTATATTTTAAGTCTTAAAGCTATTAACTTAACATATAGCGAGGTCAATTACCGAACAACGTCGCCCAAGTGGCAATATATTATTATATTTATATAATATACTAAAATAATTATAATACGTGACACTGGCAAAATTGTCCAACTATCAGTCAGAAGCCATTATTTAAAAAAAGAAGAAGATTAATCCGTCTTTAGCGCTGAATCTGTTGTGTCAATACATACGCTTGTGCTCCAAAGGGTTATTTAATGTCAACTTACTTGAAAATATCGGTTTCTGTGTCCACTTTTCCCGGCCTTACCCTATTCAGCATTGTAGGGTTCCTCCACGACCGCGTTTGAGCAAATCGCTGGCAATTCGCGCCGTAACTTCAAATTTGCGGTTATTTTATAGTTATTGTTATATGTTGTGTTATTAGTTAACGGGACTGAAGCCCACGAGTACCTATAGAAGGACCTTAAATTCTTTATTGAAGTCCTACAACATTATTTGAACAACTCAGAGAAACATGTCGCGCATAGTGACGTACTTTTATTATAATACTAGCTTTTGCCCGCGGCTTCGCTAGCCTTAGAAAGAGACAAAAATTAGACTATGTCACTTCAACTACATATCTCCACTTAAAAATCACGTCAATTCGTCGCTCCGTTCTGCCGTGTAAGACGGACAAACAAACAGAAACACACACTTTCCCATTTATAATATTAGTAAGCATGGATTAATATGTCTCATTTGTGTTTAAATTCTTTAACACAAAGCAAGCCTTTAGTGTTTTGCCAACGACATACGTTTTTTAAGAATCCGTTCAATTTTATTTTATTCGTGGCACATGATTTAGTCTTTTCTCGCTTTTTTATGTGTGTTTTAGCATTAATATGTTTTTTTTTCTCTTAAAAATATGTCCACTGCTGAATTTAAATCGTGCTACATGAATTTCTTTTCATTTTCAGACATAAAAGACTGAACTCAGTTAGTATTCTTAGTGTGTACATGCGCCGGTGCTCAGTGTGGACGATACCTTAGAGTGTGACGTAGTAAGTGTCGCATGCAATAGTGCAGTTGACAATAGCATTGAAAGAGACGGTTAGTTAGTTAGTTAGTTGTGCTGGGCGTTTTCCGCAACTCGACATCTATTGTGCCTTTTTTGCGTGATAACGAGGTAGCCCTATTCTAACCACCCTAGCTCCTCCACGAAACTTAGCATATGTTTTAGGTTGCTAATTGCTTCCTTTAGTGTTGTTGGAGTTCCTAAGTACTTACTCCTGTATACTTCTACCTGTCCGCATTCTAGGAGAATGTGTGTTGTCGTTTCCTCTTTTCAACCGACTTCAATATTTCAAAAGGAGGAGGTTCTCAATTCGACTGAATTTTTTTTTTTATTTTTTTTTTTAATGGATGTTCACTCATAACTCCGTCATTACTGAACCGATTTGAATTTTTTTTTTGTTTTCTAAAAGTAGACGGTTCCTGGTTGGTCCCGTTTTTTTCAAAATCCATTTCTGATGATGGGATCCATGAGGAACTGAGGGAACTCCTCAAATTTGAAAGGCACATGCATGCTGATTTGGGTGATTTCTTAAGAAACTCGAGCATTTCTTTACGAAAATCATCAATTTGGTGGAGTGGACCTGATGATGAAGACCAGGGATGGCAAAGTGGAACTGCTTCGTAATTCTCAGGACTATGATCCGATTTTAAAAAATATTTTTTTGTCTGTATATAGATGGTTTCAGAATTGTCCCGTTTTTTTCAAAATCAATTTCTGATGATGGGATCCATGAGGATCTGAGGGAACTCCTCAAATTTGAAAGGCACATGCATGATGATTTGGGTAGTTTCTTAAGACACTCGAGCATTTCTTTACGAAAATCATCAATTTGGTGGAGTGGACCTGATGATGAAGACCAGGGATGTCAAAGTGGAACTGCTTGGTAATTCCCAGGACTATCGTCCGATTTTAAAAAATATTTTTTTTTCTGAAAATAGATGGTTCCAGATTTGTTCCGTTTTTTTCAAAATCAATTTCTGATGATGGGATCCATGAGGAACTGAGGGAACTCCTCAAATTTGAAAGGCACATGCATGATGATTTGGGTAGTTTCTTAAGACACTCGAGCATTTCTTTACGAACATCATCAATTTGGTGGAGTGGACCTGATGATGAAGACCAGGGATGGCAAAGTGGAACTGCTTGTTAATTCCCAGCTCTATCATCCGATTTGAGACATTCATCTTTTCTTTGTAAAGAAATACCTTCAAGATAGTCCTATTTGATTATAGTTCTATTTTGATGATGGGCTTCATGAGGGATTGAGAGAACTCCTCAAATTTTAACGGCACATGCATTCTGATTTGAGGGTTTCCTTAAGTAACTAAAACAGTGTTTTGGCGGAGCCAAAATTTTGATGAACTTGATCTGATGATGAAGACCAGGGATCGCAAAGTGGAACTGGTTAATAAACCTAGCTCTACCTACTTATTATCCTAGTTGTGACATTCATCTTTTTGATTTGATTTATATTCTGATGATGGAGTTCTAGAAGAATTCAGAGAACTCTTCAAATTTGAACGGCAGGTTAATTGTGATTAGAGGGTGTTCATAATTAGCTTAGGCATTTTCTTACTGTGGCCATCATTTTGCTGGAGTGGACCTGATGTTTATAATCAGGGATGGCATAATGAATATGCTCGTTAATTTACAGTCTGTCATCCAATTTAACACATTGTTATTTTGTTTGTTTAAAGGTCTACAAGGGAGTTCCGTTTGATTATACTTCAAATGTAATGATGGAAGCCCTAGGACATTAAGAAAGCTCCTCAATTTTCAATCGTACACGTGCGGTGTATTGGATATTTGTGAAGTAAACTGGCTAACTCAAACAAATTCTTAATTTCACTTTTACCGGGAACCAAATGAAGTCGGTTTTTTTTTCTTAAAAATTATTCCATGCATGCTCTGCACATAGGACTGTCTGTTATGCCCATGTTATATAAGTGTTTGTTTAGTGTGTTGTGTCCTGTGAATAGTCCTACTATTTTCCGCAGTTTGTGTCTGGGTGTCTGCAGTAAGGTTCTCGTGAGCTTGTGGTTTAGCTCCGGTAGGACTTCTTTGGTTTGTCTACATGTTTCCAAATCATTCCAGTATTTATTGTGAAGTTGTTTGTGATGTTGGTTTAATTGGTATTGTATGTACGATAAAGGAAGTGGTATGATAGGTTCGGGTCCATATGTTGGTGTCTCTGAGCCTCTCCTCGCTAGTTCATCCGCCGCATCGTTCCCCCTTGAGCCACTATGTCCTTTTATCCATTTTATAGTTAGTTTGTTTGCAGCCTCGCTTACCTAAAGAGACGGTAGGATCTCGCCTTTACCGGTGCTGCCTTCGCCTGCGCCCCCCGCGCCCCCCGCGCCGGCCAGCCGGCGGACGCAGCGCGCTGTTGCGCGCAGTGTGCGTAGAGCAATCGCCGCAAGCGCTTCTCACTCATAATTATGGGACGCGGACCGTTCCAAAACAAGTCGAGCTATTTTCGACTTTATAGACGTGAGTAAGGAGTTTTCTATTTAAAATAAAGATTTAGAAACAAATGAATACTCACAGTCGATGCGCATCAACAGGCAGCTTCTTAGGCACGTGCAGCAACGCGCGGTGCGCGCAGTCAGCCGCGGCGGGCCGGCATCCGCACGCCCACGGGCACGCGCGTACACGCGCCGCCGCTAGCACCACCAGCAGCGCCAGCAGACGCATGGTTAGGTCATGGTGGCGCTGGAACAAACATATATCGTTAGTTATATGATACGGGCACATGCTTGCACGCGCCGCTACAGCAGATTAGCAGCGGCGCCCAGACGCATGGTTAGTAATCCAGTCATTGAACCGACAGCTTGTATGGAAGTTTTGATTATTTGGGAAATAATTAATAATAGCTGATTTTTTACGCATATATATATAGTATCATGTAGACACTAAAAACAAACAAAATATCGTTTCATACAAATCGTCACAAATATGTAGGTACACACATGTTTCAATCGTTTTTCTTGTAAGATTTTTTTGTATTTATGTTTTATTAGTTGTTTAAAATGGGTTAGGACCATTTTTTACTTATTACCATTTGTTTATAGCGAAATAACACATTTATCACCCACGCCGTACATTTTGTAAGTTTTACGGGCGGCTGAAAGCGCCGAAATTTTAAAACGTAATATATATAAGAGCCTGGGCACAGAGTACCATTTTGTACCATTTGGGATCGAAACTCTAGGTCCATGGGGTCCCAGCGCATGCAAGATTGTAGAAATCGCGAAACGTCTGGTTGAACTGGTGACCGAATAGCGGTGGTTTCTTCGCACAACATATCAGCATTGCGATACAACGTGGCAATGGCAATGCTGCCAGCATTCTGGGCATGCTTCCACTAGGCAGCGATTTGGGTCATTTTATTTATTTGTAGGTTAGGTAGTTTATTTTTATTTTCAAGTTTAGTTTTGAATTTTTGTATAGGTAAGTTTTATTTTAAGGTATTTATTTAAATTTGTTGTTATTGAAACAAATTTATACAAAATAAACTGTTATATAATTTACATTATAATTAACAGTTCGTACAGTACGTTTTCCGGTTAGTACGACGTAATATCGCCGGTCCCTTGGACGTCTTTATAACCGGATTCTACTGTAATTCTGATATTATTCCTTACATATCGTGATTAATTCTGCATCATTTTAGGTACTAGAGTTTGAGTTTTGGTCAAGAATTTTTAAGAAATACGAGTAAGTACAGTTAACCAATTGGAACCCTAGGCCACTGACTATGTATAGTGAAGCTATCTATAAATCAGATTGTAGTTACTGCTTGCCATTTTGTCATGGTTCTAGAGTGGCTCAGGGTTCCAATTGAATGACTGTACAGTAACAGTAGTTTATGCAACAGTGATATAATAAGGGGACCCAAGAGTTTTTAAACCAATTATGAGCCGTTGCATACGCTAGTTGTTCTACAACAGCTAAAATAGCGCAACAAGCAAAATTGCGAAAGGTGGCAGAATGTGCACCTTGCCGTATGCCCACTAAATGTAGAAAAAAAAACAGTGCTAATATATTGTATGATAATCCATAGGAGCAGTGTTCTTTTATGAAATACCATAGACAACTTTAATACTTTTTTAATATCGCTGTCAGTCATCTAATTGACAGATAGAAGTGCTGGAGTAAAAAAAAATATTATAATCCATAATGTAGGTACTTTTATATACGCTTACACGTAAGTAGAAAGAGATTATGCAAGATGTACACCATTAAATACTCGTTCATAGTAAATCATGCAGCTGGGGCGACCACACTTTACGATAAATAAGGCAATGTGAGAATATCATTTTTAATTTGAGACGTTTCCAGCCAGTAGGTACACACTTCTGCCCACAACCCACACACTCACACACACACACACACACACAAATTAACACATAATCACAAGTGTACACCCACACACTTAATTGATTATTGTAATTGACTACTTATTTTATATCTTTTAGTTTACTTTTTTTGTTGTTTAACAGTTGTCTTGACAAATTGTTAAAGTTCTCATTTATATATACAGAAGATGGAAGTAATTGATACTTGTAGCACAGGTTCTCCTATTATAAATATTAAAGTCTCATGTTGTTATGTAATTATAGTACAGGTTGTTTTGTAAAATCAGTTGGTAAGTATTTTTTAAAGACAATAAACATTGTTGTGTGCAATGAGGTACTAATGCCATAAAAATCATTAGAATCATTAGAAATGGACTTTTTTTATATACTACGACGGTGACAAACAAGCATACGGCCCGCCTGATGGTAAGCGGTCACCGTAGCCTATGAACGCCTGCAACCCCAGGGGTGTTACATGCGCGTTGCTGACCCTTTAAAAACTTTAACACTCCTTTTTTGAAGAACCCCATACTGTAGTCCTTTGGGAAAACAGCGGACTTTACTGATAACCGGCAATGTGGTACATTTTACTAAACTCCAGCACAATTTATGATCTGACATAAGCTTAGTGCTGACATTAATTTGTTTTTAACGGTTTTATGGCGCATAAATTATGGAAAGTAGAATACAATGACTCGTAATTATATCGATGATATATCTATGAAAAAAATGTATGTGTTCATTCTTTTGCGCAATGTTTAGCTTTATCTTTAATATGGATGTTGACTCATATTATAATATTACCTATATAAATCAATAATTACCTAGGTATATATCAAAGAACACACAATTAAATTACTAAAACAAGAATATGAGTATAATGAAATGATACCTACCATAGGTAACATAACATACCTTCGAGCCGGGTTCGATGCAGTTTGGGTTGTTTTAGAGGTAGGTATTTTTTTAAATTGTATTGTATTTTATCTTTACTGCTTATTTAAGCTTAGTTTTAGTCCTTATTTTCTTATCATTTAAGTTTTATGTATATGAAATAAACAGTATGTAGGGGAAGTACGTCCAAAATGACATATAGTTTTGTTTTTTAATCATAAATATTTATTGGTAGTTTGCAGCACAGCCATTTTTTACATTAATCATCTTTGGTCCTTAACCTATCGAACTTAATAAACTTCTTCAGCAAAAAATCAACAGAAAATAAAATAAAAAATATTTAACTGAGATCGATCATAATTCATTTTGTCCATATGATTCGGACAAAATGACACATTGTTCATGGACAAAATGACATACACGTTAAGGCTACATAATTATTGGCATAATTCGCAAATGAAACGCTTTGTTCGTCTCGGAACATCGGCGCAAGAAGCATGAGCCCACAGCGAACATTTTAAGCACCGCAACCAGTCTTCTCCAGGCTTAGAACGTGAATAGAGGTCGTTACAGTAAATGCAAGCACAATCCTCTTCGTCATCATGGGAAGCGGTAGGAAAATCTTCTTCTTCGTTGTTGTCATCAAACAATTTTTTTGTGGCCTTGCGTTTTCTTTTTGCTGGGGGTGCTTTGGGTTCATTTTTGGATTTTATTTCCAACATATTAGGAGTACAAGTCAACACCAATGAGCTCTGTCGAGTTTTTGGTTTACGTTTCCCTTGGCCACTGATGAAACGTCCTTTGGGGACTGGAGAAAGCACTTCAATAGGAACAGGAAGAGTAGAAGACGCGGGACGTAAATTAGTAGCCGCAGTTAAAGCATCTTCTTGACTGGAGTTTGCTTTTTGAACTTGAAATGAACTTTCAGCTTGTGGCTCAGCTGGTGCTAGTATTTCGGCTGCATTATTTTTTTCAGACCTCATATCATTGGACCTTGGCTCAACTCGAGGTAATGCAGCCACAGCGACCTGACACGCATTTGTTGAAGGAACAGAATCATCTGCTTGTTGCGAAGGTTGTGCCAAAACCTGTTCAGGCTCGACAGAGCTCAATACTGTTGTATGCTGAGGAGGCTGCTCATTGGTATTGTCTTCGAGCGGTATGTTTGTAGTTTCAGCAGGCTCGTACATATAATCCGGAAATATATCAGGGTTCAGCGGCCAGATTCCTGTGCTTTTAAATCCGTGACATACATTCTGCACTGTAGCTGCTTTGCCATATGCTTCGTTGAACAAGCCGGCGATCTGAAGATGCGTGACAACACGTCCAGGATGTGCCTTGAGCCATTTAGATATTTCTTGGTTGAAGTAAGTCTTCAGTGGCCCGAAAAAGGAGACATCAAGTGGTTGCATACGATGAGTGCAATGTGGAGGCAGACAAATAATATGAATACCGTTTTCTTTTGCGTATTCCAAAGTGTCAATGCCTTTATGACTTGCATGTCCATCCACAATTAGAATCACTTTATCGTCGATACTGGCTTTTACAAAACTTTGGAAATGCTTTATCCATTTCAGAAATATTTCAGTGGTCATCCAGCCTGATTGTTGGGCAACGCCTATAGTACCCGGAGGAGCTTCGTCGATGAGCTCATTTCTCATATTTTTTCTAGGAAATATCATCATCGGCGGGACAAAAGTTCCAACAGCATTAACACAACAAACAACAGTAGTGTTTGTTCCACGCTCTGCACTGGTTATAACCCCGACTTGTTTCCTTCCAGTGGTAGCCAAAATCTTTTCGGGTTTCTGGACTGTAGATAGTCCGGATTCATCAGCATTATAAATACGATGTGGTCTGTGGTCTACAGATTCCAGCAAGCTTCCGTACAAATGATAAAACTTTTGGACTTGGGGCCGATTAAAAGCTTGAGCTCGAGCTGCTGAAGTGGCTTCTGGTTTACGCAAAGATATGTCTTTATTACGTCTTAGAAATCCATTCAACCATTCTGGTCCGGCTTTTTGTTTTTGGATGTTAAATTTATGGGCGAAACCGTTTTTCTCAGCCATTTGAAAAGCTAATTCTTGTACCGACGCTCGTGTCAATCCAAACAAACGACTTTCAAGGAACTTTATATGCTCAACTAATTGCCTTTCCACTTCAAGTGAAAAGGTGGCTTTCCAACAACCAAGGCCTTTTGAATTTGACTGCAAAGCTTTATTAGAGCCTAAAAAATGCCTGCGAAGAGTTGCTTGAGGAACACCAAATGTTTTTGAAGCTAGTAACCAGCCCATTTTCTTATCACGAACTGCCTCGATAGCTTTCTCCATTGATTCCGTACTCCAAGACTGGCGATCAGTCGTTCTTTGATAATCACGTGGCATTTTGGTATCTGGAAAAATACGTCCATATAATGAGAAATCTACGGACAATACGACATACCTATGCCATTTTGTCCATTGTACACGTATGTCGTCTTGTCCGTACAGCGTTTTTAAAATTAAAAAATTAAAAATAAATACACAGAGAGCACTTTTTCTAAAAATAACTTATTAATTATAAAGATAAATAAGTAAGGAATTAAAAAAATGCTACGTTAATAGGTACAATATCAAAAAACTTACCATTTGTACAAAAACTTTGTCGGTATGAAAAAAACTCGCGACGTGTAAATACCTGTCTTCGGCCATGCAACCCAGACGAATGAACGGGATGCGTTCAAAATGTGGCAGGTTATAGAAAACCAATATGGCCGCGTAGTCACAAGGTCAGTTTTGTGTTGAAGTCCGCCAAATTCAAAATAACCCGCCTGTGTCGTTTTGTACATATATGTCATTTTGGACGTATTTCCCCTACCTTTTCTAAGCCACAGCAATAATGAAATAATACTAAGTATTAAAGTTTATAGCTTTTAAGTTTTTTTTTTAATCTTATAATTAATTATAGTATAGTACCATTAGATTTCTTATAATAAGAAAAAAACGAAATAACATTTATTTTCGAAATATAAGTAGTTAATTGAAACTTACCTAAATACCAACCTCTACCTACTTTAAAAAATAAAGAAAAAAGAATAGTATAGCTATACACCTAAATATTGAGTTTACAATCAAAACCGCAATTTACTTATTTTTATACTGCCGCCTAAAACTTGGTAATGAATGTGTCGCCGTTTTTAAAAAAGTTTGACCGTCCTTTATCGTCCTAACTTTGATTGAGTTGTTACCTCAGTTAACATTACTGTCCAAAAAAGTTTAGTAACTATCCTTTTACTTTTTATCGGACAGTCCAGCGTAGACTTATGAGCTTGGTCACCATTACGGTCCAAAAAGTTTTTTAGGTTAGTTTTTTAGACTATTGGGAATAATGGTCATATGAAATCTATCCAACGGCAAATTAGCTGAGTTATATTGACACAGGACATTTTCAGAGTTGAATGGTTGAATGGTAAGGGTGGTTGAGTGGTATTCGGCATTTTAATTCATAATTAGAGTACCGTTGATCGGATATTCGTGAAATTAGGCAGGTGGTTTAATAAGAATGAGATAAAAGAGTGGCGTAAGAAAGAAAGAGCCTATACTTAGCAGCACGTGACTACGGACTAAATAGGTACATATGTTATAATTTAAACTTTCGTGAGTCAAACTGATATTAAATTGCAACGGTTAACACTCACGTATTTTTATCACAAGAGGCGTGACATGTTTCGACTGCATCGGGCGGTCCCGCATCCCGAGCCGCTAAGGTGAGAACACCACTCTGTCTGTCCGACGATGACTGCCCGATGCAGTTGAAACATGTCAGCTTTTAAGCTAGTATTACACAGCGCGATCTGTCGGAGCCAATCAGTCGCATGTAGTATCACGTGTAACATGTAGTATCCAAAAGGTAATCTAGGGAGTCAAGGGACGGGTAGGGCGTTGTGGGCGCGATGGATCGTGCCTAGATGATACTAGGATTAAGATAAATAGGTTGTCCGCTATTTAAAAATATTAGACAGTCCACTGCGTCCTCGAAGCGTGGTCACCCCGGTCACCATTACGGCTCGCGATAAGCTAAGTGCGGGTTCGATGCTCGTGGCTGCAGCAGAACATCAGTTTTAAAAATAATCGCGAGTTGCTTCACAAAGATGTGAACTGAATAAATGGATGTTTCTTACCGTGCCTTTTTAATAAAGCTACTCTGACAAACCAAGGTGACAAGACACTTTTTAGGGTTCCATACCTCAAAAAGAAAAAACGGAACTCTTATAGGATCACTTTGTTGTCCGTCCGTCCGTCAAGACCCTTTATCTCGGGATTGCGTGAAGGTATCGAGTTGAAATTTAAACAATATACTAAGGTCTACGGTCCCTTGAAACCGTATTCCGCATTTTCCGAAATTCACCCCTAAGGGATAAAAAAGGGGGTTGAAAGTTTGTATGAGAATGAGATTTAAAACTTCGTTTATAGACTCTGATACTATACAAGAAAAGTAAATTAAGCGTTTTTTGAAATTCATCCCTTATTCCTAAGGGATAAAAAAGGGGGTAGGGTAGGGGGGATTTTCAATCATTTTTATGATGTACGGAACGGTGGGCGAGTCTGACTCGCACATGGCCGGTTTTTTAAAATCCATGGTGTCCCTTTTTAACAGTGAAAATAGCCTGCTGCTTGTCGACTAGGTCGGCAGCTGCGTACTGTCCGTATAGTCCGTATAGAGTCAAATTTTGCTAACTTTCGTAGATTTTTATAGCAAAAACTGTGAAAGTGTTAAGTAAACGTCATAATATCATAGTAATAAAGAACTTATTTCAAATTATTTCAGAAATAACTTACAAAAAATGTACAGTAAGTGACAAGGTTTTTGTTGAAACAAATCAAATTATTTAATTTAATATTATTAATTTGTTGTTACAGTAGTAACGCCATAACCGCTAGGCCACCCGGTCTCAACGAATCGCAAAGCCGCGCTTAGCCGCATTAGCTGGAGACCCGAGTTGAATTCGCGGCTTGGCCTCACGGTTGGGCCCCACGGACCAAGAGTATCGACGCCAAAAGGAGTAAAGTTAGCATCGAGACTAAAGTTTGACAGTTCGCTTAGAAGATATAAGGTGATTTCACTATATTCAACGCAGAAGAGGCGAAATATTCCTTATATTGGAATTAGCCACATTGGTCCTAGTCGGACTCTATAAACACAAAGATTGCAGTGAAACAATGTAAAACTGCCATGTGAGAGCTATACAGGCGTTATAGGACTACGCGGTGTACCCGGAGGGAGCTAAGTGAGACAGACAGCCGCCACGCGACCATACTATCGCTTGCAAACTGTTTAAGAGTCCGTTACTTTCGAAGGTGAAAATCGTTAATAACGCATATAAATATAAATTGCAATAGGGATGACGAATAGGTTGAAACACTATCATTTTAATTAATCCGTCAGATTATCGAAAATGATTAGACACGTATTTTTTCCTTTTTCAATTTAACTAAAATTGACGAAGGTAAAGAGCATCAAAGTTCCGGGGTGGTGGCTAGTGACGTCACTACTAGGTAAGAATTATACCTAATACTCGTAGTGCCGGCCGTTACGCGAAACTTGAACGCACTGTATTGTCGTCATTTTTGATTTCACGAACAAAAGAAAAAATACGTGTACAATATTTTTTAATAATTTAAAAGACGGACTAAATAATTTTTTTAACGGTCTTGCATATTGCTATGATTATTTATAAATGTCAAACTTCTATGAAATCATGTAGTTTACTTAAGAGGCAGATAAATCACCGCGCACTGTCTACTCGTATTTACTTAGTGAGTCATCGTTTAATTAATTCGTTTTCTATCAGTCTCTATACGTATAACATTGTATAACAGTGTTCAAATTAGTAAATACATAGTTCAAACCTGCAGTATCATTAAAAAATTGTAAGGTAGGTAAGTGGGTTTAGATAAGAATATAGGACTAATAGATATGTACAAATACAAAAAGTGAGTGCAACAGTCGCCGTTAAACTTAATGTTTGGCGAATTTATGATTATATGTTATTGTACAAAACTTTTTTTGAGAATAAATAAAAAATAAATAAATAAATAAATAAATAAATATTGAGGGACAATCTTACACAAATCGACCTAGTCCTACGGTAAGCTTAATAAGGCTTGTGTTGTGGATACTAGACGACGATATATATAATAGATAGATATATATAAATACTTAAATACATAGAAAACATCCATTACTCAGGAACAAATATTCCTGATAAACACACAAATAAATTCCCTGACCAGGATTCGAACCCGGGACCTCCTGCTTCGTAGGCAGGGTTACTACCAACTAGGCCCGGAGGCCGTTAAACATTGACTGTTTTATACAGGGTGCTCTTGAGCATTTGCTTTAACTTCGCCATGTGCTTTGGTATAATTAAGGAAAGAGAATGGCGTAGTTAGCTTTATTAAATTCGTTCATTTTGGTTTTTTTTTAATTACAAAATTTTGCATCAACCGCTAATGTGAAACGGGCATTAGAATTGACTTTACTAAGTAAGTGACAACTATAATGACGAATACTCCGTTTACACACATGCAAATCCCATATGAGATAAAATAAAATTAGTAGTTATTTTCTAAATGGAGCTAATTAGAATACCGTTGTCTTTGAGAAATTAACCTAATTTAAGCTGAAGAATGTTTTGAGTTTAAAGGATTTGCTCAAAACACATTTTATATTTAAATCCAATATAGAATTGCAATTAAACAGTCGCAGTTATCTCCCCTAAATCACATACCTTAACGGTCAAGTACCCAAATCACGACTAGGAATGTGTACGCGACAGTACTCTAATGCAATCTGTCGGCGTGATTGGCCCGTAATTGTATCACTTGTGCGCCCCAGTGTACTGCCAATCAACCGCTTTCGAGCGCGCATGCAACTGAGTAGAGATCAAACACATATACTGCATATACCATCGCCAATATATCAGAATAAGTGATAGTAATGAATAAAGTACAGAAGCTTCTCTTTCCTACATTTGACGTTTAGCTTGTCAAGCATGCGAATGTCAAGATGACATTAACATTAGGGTTGTCACCATACTGTCAGGTGCGTATGGTAGTACAACAATTTGTATAAACATATAAATAGGACCAAAATATGTATCGGAACATTATTTGTACTATAAGAACAAGTTTTTATTGATTATTTTTTAGTATTGGTATTAATTTGACGAAGTATAAATTAGTGTGCGGTGTTTGAAATATAAATAATATCTGAACACACCCATGGGCGGAAGATTTTGTGTCAAAGTAAAATGTGGAGTGACACCCTCTACATTAGTAAAATTTAATCGGTAATCAGGAACCAATTTTTTTAATTCAATAATCGATGGAGATCACATTTATGTGATACAGTCAGCCACACAGCTAAAAATACACCCAAAGTGCCAAAAATATGTATACACGACCTTAATGCTCAGACAATAACGGCTGACTGTACTTACATGGAAGTAAGTTTTTTTTGCCATAGGTACCTAATTTAAAGGGTATTAGTACATTAGTGCAGAGGCCGTGAAGTAAGGGATTGCAGGACGAGTTTGTGGTAGACAAGGCCGGATAAAACAAGTCCAATCTCTTTTCCGGCCGAGGCTTGTATAGTGCTTTTCTCAAACATTGTGAGAAAATATTCAAATTAAAATAACTAATGGGTAAATTGTTAATAAGGAAAAAATGGTTTAATTTGCCACACTTTTTATTTCTGTCTACCACAAACTCGTCCTGCAATCCCTTACTTCACGGCCTCTGCAGTAATGTACTATTTTATACTAATACTTCAATTTATTGTCTCCCTACCAGCGGTGTAGTCTATAGAGTTTAAAACCTCTTCGGAAGTAATTCATAGCAAAAAAAATTGCGGGAATAATTTATTGACTTCTGCAGGGTTAGCATGGTTGCCATTTTATCGCTTATCACGCTATGCGTCACTTTCCCACATACATACTTGTTAGAACGTGACAGCAACGTCGGTAAACGATAAAAACCCGACCATCATAGACTAGCTGGTCTGTCAATTTCCCCGCCATCGCGATGGCACTTGAAGTAGACTCATGTTGGTAAGTTTACAGTTACTAAAAGGGGAAGTAACAAGTAAACTGCACTTATAAGGTAGATTAAGGGACTACGCTAGCTGACGCGGATTACCCGGAACGGACGCCCTTCTAATAAGAAATTGTATGAACAGCGCCAAGTGAAGCGAGCGCACGGAGCGGGTGAGCGTAGGCCCTTAAATTTCGGACATTTACCGCATATAAAAAATAATCTATTTCAGGCATTTTGCAGCGAGGAGAAAGGTCATTGCGTCAAAAAAGTAGAACGGCCATACTGTCATTTTCGCACTAATAAGGAAGAGTGATAGAGAGATAACTACGATACGCTTCGTAGCGTGAGCGATTGGCATCTTGGCTACGCACCCAGTAAAGCTTATACTAATATGCATACAATTGCCTACAAGTCTGACTTCCCAAATTTGATTAAGTATAGTAGGTATATGTACTTTTGAGTTGAAAAATAAACTAGATAAAATAGGGACAAAATGGGAAATCCCACTAATATTATAAACGCGAAAGTTTGTAAGTAGGTATGGGTTTGTTACTCTTTCACATAAAAACTACTGTATATAACGCAGACAAAGTCGCGGGCAGCAGCTAGTATAGTATAAAAAGACTTGACAAGAAAAATGAAGAATGACTTGCTTAAGCCCCGATGTCGTCAAAACATGTCACGACTATTGTGATAAAAATATGTGTGATTTCAACCATGTTCCGTAAATTGAGTACAGACATCGTTCGCTTTTAAATTTAGAAAAATATTTCTGATCTATTTTTATTCCCCAACTATTACTAAAATAGTGAATAAAATCTTTTTTATAAAGTCTAATCGAGCACTTTACCCGCCATCCGAACACAATAAAAAAATATAACAGAAGCACTCTCCATTCCAATTGAAATTTTAAAAAGTCCTGGCTGCATGACGTTCCTTCGTTCAAGTGGGTAAAAAAAGGCGGCTGTTGGCTCTGGTTATGAATTTATAACTAATATTTTTGTTTGATTGCCGCAGGGTTCTGTACAGAAGGCCTACCACGAACCACGAACGAAGTTTCACCTCTCTGTCGCACTTGAGTGAGAAATCACAAGTGCGAAAGGGAGGTATACTTTCGTTCGCGGTTCGTGGTAGGCGCTCAGTTGTTATGAGGTTGATAGTTAAGTGACATTATTTACCAGATGACATGTCAAATAGTAAATATGATACTGAAATAAGTGAGCCCACAGTGTGTAATTTTGGCCCAGCTGCGGCCACGTGTAGTTTATGTGTTTATTCGAAAGAGCTTGATATGGCAAACAATCGGTAAAATATCATTTGGTAAATATCGGTATACTTTTGGAGAAATGATTTTTTTTGTGAAAGGTCAATGACCTTACGGAAAAATTAATATATTTTTTTCTCCTAAAATATAATTGTTATTATTTTTGTTAGCATCTTACGTAACGCAACATTGCATTATCTATGCGTATAAAAAAAATAAGAAATGTAACTGTGGTATTACATGAATTATTTAAGATTTTCTTATTTTCACTTTTTATTGATTTTTAACTTAGTCTTGTGTCGGTCGCATTTTATTCTTCATCATAAATATGAAGAATATTGTTGTTTATTATGTCCTACAAAATTACACACGACAATAGAAGGGGTAGATAGATATAGCGTTTCTAAGTATTTGAGAAATTTCTAAGGAAATAGGGTTGTCCAAAACTAACGACAAAAATAAATCCTATTAAGATTATATATGTAAATGCTTGTAAGTTTGGATGTTTGTTGCTCGATCACAGAAGGACGGCTGAATCAATTTAGATGAAATTTATCAATCATCATCAATCATCACAATACAATTCTTCAGATGATAATATAATGTTGTTATTTTCGTTATCGTCGTCAGTATCTCGTTCGAATTCACTAGAAGTATCATCAGAATATTTTAGTGGTGACGGGTCGTCATATATGGATAAGTACGTTATCCATTTTGGGTTTTAAAAGTTGCAGAACTTTGTCTGGAATGGCAGAATGTTTTCGTTTTTTTTGTCTATCGCCAACTGACATAGTCGACAAAAGAGGGTCAGAAGACTCTAAAGCTCGGTGAACCAAGTCAAGGACAGTGGTTTTACGGTCTAATATGCGTGTATGGTGCTCTCGATCATAACGCCAAACTTTGTTCCTTAATTCACCGGCTTGTTCTGAGAGCATTCCAATGGGTAAGGAAATAGATTATATGATTTTCGCACCATGTATCAGTATTTTATGAACCGTGACGGTCATATTGTACTAGCCGTATTTTTTGACGTATTTGATAGCCAAATTGTTACGAAATATCCTTCATCGAAGATATGACCCAACGTTTTTTTACGTAGCACAATTTCTTAAGAGTCAAACATAATAATGCCTATTACAAACCAGAAAATTGTGCTGATTTTGTTTTAATGTTTTTGTTTTAAAAAGTTATGAGTGGTTGAATGATATAAGTAATATAATAAACCAAAATTATCGATCTTATTTATGAGCAGAATCAATTAATATGACTGAACATGATAATTAAATTTCCATAGAAAAGTTAGTGACAACCCTTAACAAAAATTTTAAAAATTCATATTTCGTCACCCCTTCATTTTTATGAGCTGGCATTTAATATACAAGTATATTATTATGTGTAAATTCAGTCTATTAAAAAATTAAATGCGACCATTAAGACACTGACCCACAAAAAAATAGTTTTCATCTTCGGTAAAAACCTTAATTGTGTGTTAATTTAACGTATTTTTTATGCAGTTTTTTTGCAAAGCTATGGCTAGAAACTTCTTTTATGAGAACATATTTAATTTATTTGCATATAATGCACCTGAAATAAAATAATGCATTTTTATGGTTTCTATGGGTTTTTCTCGCAAATCACAATAACTCCGAAACTAATTATAAAAAAACCTTCGGTGTCTTTGTCAAACCTCTAAAGCATTAAGAGCTATCAATTAAACACATAAACCACACATGACCGCAACTAAGCCAAAATTACACACTGTGGAGCCCCACAAAAAAAAATATAGTTTTCGGATTACGCTTGGAAAAGTGATGCGTCAAAAATGGGCCGTTCTACTATTTTACCTGAAACGTAATTTTCTCGATTTTCGAGTAAAATTATAACGGTAGAAATTATTTTAACCAACAACATGTCTTTAAAGTAGACAATTTGACAGTTCTATTAATGTAGGTCACGTATCATTCATAAAATGCTTGAAGTAGACTATATGATAGTTAATTTCATGTGGGTAACGTATATTTCTTTTCAGTAGTTTTCTAGAAAACACCAAGGCAGAGTACCCCTTTTCAGCGGAGACAGCCTTCCGATTGAGCACTCTGTCACGGTGTTGTGAGTTAAATAAGGTAACCTTACAGTTACTATATAATCCGGGAAATAACAAGTGTTCTGATAAAGTAAACTGACCTGTAAAAATTATAATAATTCAATTCAAAATCAGGTATGCAATATTTTTTAGTTTTCTGATTTAAGCTTAAAAAAAATTGCATTACATCTTTGTTCAAAAAACTAAATTTTGGAAGCACTACTAGTACAAAATCATGTCTAAATAGTTAGGCGAGTCCCTTTTTATCTCAAAGGCGGGAGCACAAAACAGGACCTCCATCAAGGGCCTTTCGGTCAAAAAAACATATTGCTTGATGCCTCTATTCATGTTTTTTATTCACCTGTCACAAAAACCCTTTCAAGCATATTGACTTTATTTTTGCACAAAGACTACCGTGAAGAGGAACATTGTATCTCACAAACGGTAGCTTTCACGACCAAAACAAATTCCTTGACCCACTTTGGCACAATAATACAATTCCCGAAAACCACCGGCCACCATCTTGATTGAAACGTCAAACCGCCATCCTATAATAACAAGGACATAAGAATCCTTACACTGTATTTTAAGCCCTATTGAAAAGCAGTAAAGTCGCTTTTGTAATGACACATTTTTTGCACGGAAGTTATTGTAGAATAGTCCGCTATTTGACTTTTATTAAAATACTACGCGAAAGTAGAACTTAACTCAAGGTAATAACGTTGTGATTCGAATCAAATACGCTTCTTTTTGTTGGCTTTTGTGACTGCCAAAGGAACGCTCAAACAAAGCTCGAGGTGTGAATTGAAGTTTGAAAATGGAACAATACAGTTTGACAGCTCAATAGTTTTTTTTAAAGGCTTAGGAAGCTTTTTATTTTTAACTAGCCATGATTTATGGAGCACGGGCTGCCATACAGCCAAGAATTTAATTATCGTGAGAAATTAAATTGATTTGATTACGTTTAACCGGTTTTTACCGGTTTTCTTACAACTTGGTGTATTTGTAACGGGCGTAAATTAAGTTATATGAATATTCAGATATTTATTATGAATATTGATTGGTGTCTGAGCTTTCGAATATTTATACTATTTATGGTTCTAATAGACGCCATATATTTCAGATGGTAAAATGAGGAATTTGATTAGTTGGAGAGAAAGAGACAGAGTATACATACCGCAGTCATTTGAATCCGTTACCATGTTTGAAACTATAAGTGTCGTAATATTGTTTTCTTTGTGGTGGGAGTATGTCCGTCTCGCTCCCAGAGTAGTGGTAGGAGTGAGACGGACATACTTTCGAGCACCGCAGACGCTATCGAATACATTTGCGTGCAACTCATGATAAGCACACTGTTACCGCGATTATTAATCATTGAAATGAAATACTTTCAAACGGATTTATCGCCATGACCCTAAGTTTCCAGCTCTTTACAAAACTCATTTTCACAGGGTTAGATCATGACTGAGATAATGCAAATTGACGGGGATAATTCGGGGAGAGGTAAAGAACTCAAAACGTAGGGTTATGTTATAAAAGCCATTCGATTGATCCTTTTTAAAATATTTTATTTCTATGAATCTTTTTCCAAATTTTTTTGCCGGCTTATGTCCCAAGATTTGACTAAGGCGCTAATTTTACGAAAGCGCCTGCCATTTGACCTTCCATTCCAACCGAGAGGGTAAACTAGGCCTTATTGGGATTAGTCCGGTTTCCTCACGACGTTTTCCTTCACCGAAAAGCGAATGGTAAATATGAAATGATAATAAACATTTATTCTCGAAATATATACAGTAAGTGTAACTTACCTAACTACCTACCTCTACCTACCTTAAATCTAAAGTAGGTCCTTGAAATAATATTTGAAATGATATTTCGTACATAAGTTCCGAAAAATTAATTGGTACGAGCCGGCAGGATTTGAACCCGAGACCTTCGGATTGAAAGTCTCACGTCATACCGCTGAGCCACCAACTAGATATACCGTGTTAACGAATATGACAGCTACTTTCGGTTTGACTGTAGCCACCTGAGCCTATACCACGAAAATCGAACGATTGCGGATTTGTATCTCCATCTCTGTCACACTTGCATATTGGAGTGACAAAGAGGTTTTCCCGTCAATGCCAATTTTCGATGTTCGTGGTAGGCGTGCTGGAAACGTAAGCTTAGATAACAATATTAACAACACGGACGTATTCAGGTCCCCTAACTAGATAAGATGATTGAGATGGATTATAGTCTTGAGCAACCGGATTTGATGAGACGAAGGCGTGTTCAGAAACTATCACTCAATATCAATTTGGTATAAACTGAGCACCGAGCTTAGTTTTCTAAACGCGTAATAATAGGAACTTATTAAATAGGGACAGAGATGTTCGAAATTGTAAAATAAATTGGAAGGAAATCGAAATCGATGTTATTAGTTTGCTATAATATCATTTCCACAGATAATCAATATTTTTATAATCAAAAGTTCTTAATATGCGGTTGTATAATGCAATTAACGCATTATATTATGTATAGGGCTAATGATATGTGGGTATAAAAACTAATGTCTATAAATCACTTTAAAAAGTCGGAAGTTTGTTTTCAAACGTGTTCAATTATTTATATTATATGGTCAAGCTCTCTTCTCATTCGAACCTAGTCAGAGAGAGTCATACTATCTTTTTCTTATTCTAGTACTCGTAATACCACCCCAAAAAGAGGGATAGATCTAGTTTTCACCTCTTACCGTCAAAATAGGTTAGCCAAACTATTGCACTCTTCTCCTGTGACTTCAATGGCAAAGAAGTCGTTGAAACATGTAGATACTTATGTGACTTACCTGAAAAAAAAGAAAATACATAATAAAATGTATGATTAAGCAAACCAGTCTACATCTCAGTACAAACCATACTCATATCTAAAAATTAAAAATAGTACCTACATTACGATACAAGGGCGAAAGAGAGGAAATTCGCAACAAGTGGCGATAAATTAAAACACGACCGATAAACACACAAATAAATGTCCTGATCCTGACCAAGATTCGAATCCGGGACCAAGGCAAGCCTTAATAATAGTAACCTATTAATTTTTTTTTCGTGAATTTGTTTGTGAACTTTTAAACCTACTTACCTACCTAAATTTCAACTTTTTATAATCAACTCGAGTATAACCGGTATAATGTTACCATCAGTCTGACAAACAAATCCACGCCTGCAAACATGTCACGCCTATTGTGTGATAAAAATACGTGAGTGAACCGTTGCAATTTAATGTGCATTTTAGTTAGTTTTCTTCGCGCTATGTCGTGTAGATATAATTGCAGGTAAACTTTAACCTGCAAGCCAACGAACCCGTAAATTCAATCGATGACATCAGCTGATCGGCGACCCCGTTTGACCCCAATGACGCCAATTGGAGAGTTTACGACACGGGAATTGGTCCCATTCATTCAGTCGTCCATTCGTTCACTCATTGTGCGGTTATGGGAGCTCATTGTGCGGTTCGAAGAGATTGACGCTGGGTACTTTGATTTTAAAGACATACGCGTCGCTCGAACGCTTGTGGCTAACTCTATGCGAGGGGTCCTCCTGTGTTGCGTTAATATGCGTCGCGGTTCGCCATAGAATAGTACATTGTGTTTTAAGGACGGTAAATAAGAAACAACGAACGAGTGTGAATTTAAGCCCGAGTCAAAGACGAGGGCTTAATTTTAGCACGAGTTCGTTATTCTGGTACCGCCCGTGATACATACAATGTTATTCGTCACATTTGCGAGGAAATAAATAAACTTTCTAGGCAGATAAAAAATAGTTATTTATCATACGAGGGGGCAAAGTTGTTGTTTAACTGTCGGGCTTATATTGAAACCCGAGCAAGCGAAAGATTCCAAAATTGAGCCACGAGCGCAGCGAGTGGTTTAACAACTGAAATCTTGAGCTTTACGAGGGTACCCTTAGGTACTTAAAATACTAGTGGCACGTAACTCTCAGTGTGAGGCAATTATACGGTTTTCAGATTTTTTCCCGTACTTATGCTACAAGTTCTTGCTTCTTGCTAAATTTCGTGATTCTAGGTCAACGGGAAGTACCCTATACATTTTGATTCCCATAACAAATGAATGGGGAATGCGACATAAACAGCCATATCTTTTGATTGCGTTGACGTAGAGGTTTGGTTTTTTCACACCTTTAAGGGACCGCAGACTTGTGTATGTGGTATGAATTTTAACTTGCTACCTTTACGCGTTCCTGAGATAAAGGGCTTGACAGACAGATGGACGGACGGACGGACGGATGGACGGATGGACGGACGGACGGACAGACGGAAAACAAAGTGATCCTATCCTATAAGGGTTCCGTTTTTTCCTTTTGAGGTATGGAACCCTAAAAATCTAAAAAACAAAATATATGGTGAATATCAAAGATCCTCAAATCCCAACCCAATTCACATTTATTTTATGGTTCTGTCTAGTAACTTCAGTTTGGCAAATCCATGCACAAAGATAAAGGCGGGTTAAGTAAGCAAATCCGTGCAAACGCAGCTCCCATAAATCTCTGTGTTAATCATGTTTGAACACTTGCAAACCATTTGCAAACGCTAAATAACGAGTGAATTGTTAGCGACGAGCGTGGAGTTCATACAAGTGCATAAGGCATGTCACACACTAGATCTGAGTTCATATAGGTATATTAGGTAGGTATGTGTGTAATGTAGAGACTAAAGGATGACTCGCACTAGCACGGGACGGGACGGGGCGGGACGGGAAAATCTGTCAATTTATATAAAAAGCGTCACGTGACATCCGAGGGCTCCGAGCTATCACGCGATTTTTTCTATAGAAATTGACAGATTTTCTCGTCCCCCCCCATCCCGTCCCGTCCAGTCCCGTACTGTGCTAGTGTGAGTCAACCTTCAAAAGTGAGAAAATAAGGATACCTCCCACAGATCAGAAGAAGGAGAACCAATAACTTCCCTACCGACCCTAACTTTAGAAAATGTGATAAAAGCCCAACCGTGCTAATAATGGTGTGCCAAAACCATTGACTTATTAAAAGATATAGTCACACAAAGCAGAGTAAAAACGTCTAAAAATGTGGGTCAGAACGACATTAGCGAACTTGCATTGATGATGATACAAAACCATAAATGTTTCTTACGAAAAAGAGCTTACGGACGTAAGCATTAAGTGTCAAATTCATACACAGAACTACCAACACTGTTAAAAGTATATAGGCTGTTGGCACTGACGGAAAGTTACGTTCCAAACAAGACTATATGAAAAAGAGCACGCTGCACTTTTATGTCGTAATTTTTCGACTGATTGGGTATCCGGTTGTTTTATCCTATACGAGTATCTATGGCCAAAAATTAACTATATTAGCAAAATGCTTAACCCAGTTACAATGTTCATCTTAAATATTTGATATTAGTCATTGGATTAAACTATACGAGAGCTGTGTTTGTAGACTGCTGAATGATATCACTAACAAGACACGGCACGTTGGATTTCGGAGCGTAGGTACATGTAAATATTTAGAATTATTACTTTTTGACACTTCCTCCTTCTTGATAATAATAGACCGAAGAGCTCGTGGCTTCCTCGCACAACGTATCAGCATTGCGATACAACGAGGAAATGCCGCCAGCATCCTAGGTACAATGCCTCAAGGACATATTTTAGATTAAAGGCAGGTAGTTAGGTAAGTTACACTTACTGTATATATTTTGAAAATAAATGTAGGTATTTTTATAGAAAGAAGATGGACAAATTCCAAGCGTCGAGCAAGAATCGAAATGCGACATCTCTGCATGCGTACCACGAACATCGAAAATTGCCTTTGACGGGAAAACCTCTTTGTTACTCCAATATGCAAGTGTGACAGAGACGGTGATACAAATCCGCAATCGTTCGATTTTCGTGGTATAGGCCCTGAACACTGGTCAGATCTCAAGCACAGCAGAGCGCGTGGTTGATGTTGAAGTGGGCCCCCTTTTTGCCTTGATAGTGACTCCGGCGTTCGGCGGTATATCCGTCTCGCTTCTGCTAGAGTAATGGTAGGAGCGAGACGGACATACTTTCAACCGCCTTGATCGCTATAAATTTAAATAAATATTATAGGACATTCTTACACAAATTGACTAAGTCCCGCAGTAAGCTCAAGAAGGCTTGTGTTACGGGTACTCAGACAACGATATATATAATAGACAAATACAAAAAGAAAATATCCATGACTCAGGAACAAGTATCTGTGTTCACACATATAAATGCCCATACCGGAATTCGAACCCAGGACCATCGGCTTAGCAGGCAGGGTCACTACCAACTACGCCAACCGGTCGTCATATATAGAAATAGAAATAGAAAAATATTTATTCGTGGCAAATTACAGAGAGTACATTATAATACAGAAAGGTATTATTACAAATTATATCTAATACAGTTGAGTGCAACTCACGGTAAGGACACATTTACCCGGGGGACTGCATTACATCGCTACTGATCTTTTTGGCTCTATCTCCACATAGTTCTGTGATCTCTACTTTCAACTCGTTAGCTTTATCAACCAGATCAGATATTTATGCCATGACATGTCACAATACAAGGCATTCCTGATCGGAGATACGGTCAGTAGCGTCTTTAGATGTACATTCATCTGGACTATAAAATAAATAATAAACGATATAAAAAAGGTTAGCGATGACTGCCCGATCGTATCGACTCGGGTTACTGACTGGGATCGGCAACATTTTAGTAGAAATTATTAAACCCCATTAAAACATTACATGTAAATGTAACAAGTCTTACACAAAAAAGTGTCGAGTAATGTTAAAAGAATTTAACACTTAAAAAAAATTAACAATTTTAAATGGGCGGAACGCACCTTAAACGTTTAAAATAAGAAAGGATTGCACATACTTAAGAAATTTCGGACTCTGGTTGCCGTGGGCCCGTGATCGGGTAGAAAGCAGGAGGTCGCTGGTTCGATCCCAGCTCTGAAGGCCTAGTATAAAATTGTACGACACTTACTTCTCGATCGCGTAAGCGTATCGAGAGTTCAAATTATGTTTGCCGTTTATTTAAATCATCCGGCAACTTTCATATTTTGACCCCTCGATACGCTAACGCGGTCGAGAAGTTAATGTTAACAATTTTATACTAGGCCTTCTGCTCACATCTCTTTCAATTTATAAAAAAATAACACTTAAACTACTCCGGTTGTCAATCTAACTAATAAACACGGAGAAGGCGTTCTTAATCATCTCGGCACGACGTTCTTGTGGTGACAACAAGTGTATGCCAAGATCACCCTGAAAACCCTACCCGCTTAGATATTTCTGCTGCTGCGGTACAAAAATATGCAATGTGTGTTATTGAACGAGCGAGCCAAGTTCTCCCAGTCTTGGACAATCCGTCGTCTGTATGTATGTATGTATGTTCGACGATAACCTCGGTCTCTTTAAAAAAGTAACTCTGTTTCTTCACTTTCCATCAGGTGTAGGGCATGACATGGCTATGATATTGTAACCTCTTCTACACCACATTTGCACAAGCAAATAAATCATTTCATTTCATGCAATCACGGTATTGGATTGTATGACAATCCCAGGATTTACAAAGAATAACGGTATTGTCCTTAATCAGGTTTGACTAAAGTCACCAGTCAGATTATTATTTAAAAAAAATTGAGTACCGTCGTACCGTTGGTCGGATTGTAGTGAAATTATGCAGATGAGATAAATTGATTTTCAAACGAGCGAGCGAAGCGAGTGAGGTCTCCTAATCTACGCGTAAACTCCGTCGTCTTTATGTATGTGTGTATGTGTGTTAGACGATAACTTGAGTACCTATCGTTAATCGGATCGTCGTGAATTTTGGCAGGTGGTTAGATTAGATAAATATAATTTTTATGTTCGAATATGAGACGAATCGTTCAGTTGCCGAGTATAGGGGTAGCGAGTTCACGAGGCGAACTACTAGTCTAAAATAAATTTAATATGCTTCAGTAACAAGGACCCATACATCACTTCCACTTGACGAAATTGATTTATACATGCAAAGTTGGGAAGGTTGCGCGCCGCTGCCCGCGTCGGTTCGTTAGCTATATCGCCGAGTGTACATTACGCCTAGAGGGAATAGTTTCAAACGCCGACTGTACCTACCAGACCCCGTTATCCGTGGTGAAAACTCATTGAAACCAAGGGTTGGCAAAACTACCTATCCTAAAGTCGCCTTCGGTATATAACTTCGCCTTAACAAATGTTTAATATTTTTTTACCATAAATCTTAAAATTCAAGTAATGTCATTTGAAACGTACAATTTGAAATAAGTATATACACAATTTTTTTGATCATATTTTATTACAGTAGGCGAAATTGGGAAACAAAGGCGAAATAAAGATATAAGACGGTTTTTATTTTTTATTATTAGAACTGCTTGTTTCTTTACATTTAAATAGCAATATATTATTTGTAATGTGTTCTACATAGATTACAATTTAAATATTTTACTAAGGCGAAGTTATGTACAACAGGCGAATTAAGGATTTCAGACTTCGTGTAATTTTGGCAACCCTCGTTTCAATAAATTTTCACCACTGATAACGGGGTCTGGTACCTACATACATATCATCAACTGTAGGTTCAGTACGGTTTACGATTATACAGCATGCTTACCACGAATATCGAGAATTGGCATTGACGGGAAAACCTCTTTGTCACTCCAATATGCAGGTGTGACAGTGATGGAGATACAAATCCGCAATCGTTAGATTTTCGTGCTATAGGCCCAAGAAATTATCTACGAGTATTTATAGATGATACTTAACGATTTTATTAAAATGATCGAAGTAGTGGCAAACAAGCACACATCCTGCGCGATGATGTGCGGTTTCCGTAACCTATGGACGCCTGAAACGCCGACGGAATTGTCACACTTCAGGGTGGTGAAATTGGGGCCTGAAGGCCTAGTATAAAAATTGTACGACATTAACTTCTCGACCGCGTTCGTATCGAGGGGTCAAAATATGAAAGTTGCCGGATGATTTAAATAAACGGCAAACATAATTTGAACTCTCGATACGATAACGCGATCGAGAAGTAAGTGTCGTACAACTTTTATACTAGGCCTTCTGAGCTTAAATTGAGTCGCGTTAAGATGTCATGGTAAGGCCCCAGATATCATGTTGCGCTATTTACATCTTGTAAATAATGTCAACCGGAAGTGATACAAAATTTTACTTACAATAATAAACCAATTAGGTACGCCATCTTCTCCTAAATTGAATCTTCTCAGCCAACATACTCCCGAACATACTCAAGAATTCACTTAAACCGAACGGGCATCGAACCCGCACCAATTAGAATAGATTACCACTAAGCATAACATATCGCCCCATTTAGCCTCTAAAACTAATACTTTAAGCTGTACATAGCCTTACAAGCAAAAAACAAAGTAAAACCGACTTTACTACTCTGCAATAAGGTTGACGACGCCTGCATTTTAAACTTGGGTTTTGCTAGAAATTGTGTTCATGGAAAAAGGCTTGTCCTTTGGTAAGTGAAGTCGCTTACGTCATTCTGGTTTTGATCGTTTGTAACTGTGTTAGTGATGTTTTGTGGAAAAAGTTACCTTATGGAAGGCCTTACGCTTAACATCGCATTATAGGAGCGCAGTTAAATAGCGTAAGCGCCAACCGATAAGCAACCTTTACTGGCGAACCGTCACATTTTTATACGTCAAAAGCTTAGGGTTTTAAAGTCTCTTATCGTGTTTTACAATTATTGACGGGTTAAAGCGTGTCAATGTTGTAAATACACCGTAAAATTACTTCGGTCCGGTGATAAATTGGTTTTCTGACAAAGGTCCAGGACTGATGCGTTTTTTGACGAAATCTAATCATTTGGGTCGTCCTCTAGAGGTACATGTAGGTATGTTCATATACCTAAATAATACTTAAATACATAGAAAACATCCATAACTCAGAAACAAAATACTTGTGATAAATACACAAATAAATGGCCTGACCAGGATTCGAACCCGGGACCTCCTGCTTCGTAGGCAGAGTCACTACCGACTAGGCAAGGAGGCCGTTAAACATATTTTATAATATTTATATTTTCGATCGTTCCATTTTAGGCAAGTTTTTTTTATTTTATTTTTTAAACTACATAAAAACTTTCAAAAATCGTGAACAGAATTCTGATAATAAATTAATTACCTTAAATAAATATTTGAAACTAATAATATAAAAAAACCCGGTTTACGGTAAAAATCTCATAAACCTTTTAACTAAACCTTTAAAAAAAATAGTTGTAAGTGTGGATAATAAATAAAATAAACTCTAGTACTTATCAAATTATTTAGTATTAAAAGGTAATAACCACTTGGTCGATTGTTGATAAGGTGCATTTTAGAATCTTTATGACCTTTTCCTAAAAAATCGGCCAAGTGCGAGTCCGACTCACGCACCGAGGGTTCCGTACAAACTGCATATTGAAGTAGAAATTTGACGTCAGCCCCATGTATCGACAGATTGGATCACTCGTTTTCAAGGAATAGAGTTAGTACGTGAGTTTGTTTACCCTTGATAATATTTTTTATTTTAAAGACTATATCTTACCTATCATATAAATTTAAAGAAAAATGAAAGAACCTAAGAAGGGTGAAATTTAAATTTATTTAATTTCTTTTTTTTTTATTAAAATAAATAGTTAAATGTAGGGTCAATATTATATTTTTCTTGTTATATTTATGATAATGTTCACGTTGTGTAAAAAAATTAAGATTTTTTCCTTCATAAAATTCGGAGGTAAGGAAGGGGGGGAATGGTACATTTTATAAAATTTCCGTTTAGGAATCATTTTTTTACTGTAATTAAATTAAAAAAGAATGTGTTATAATTTGCAAATGATACCCCACATGATCCAGCAACTAAACTTCTAATTATTCCCCCCTCTTTTATTGAATATATTAATTAGAAATACATTGAAATATACAATACATCTTCTCTCAATGTGTCTGGGTTAACTTTGTCTACAACTATTCCAAATTTCAAATCGGTACCTTAAGTATAGTTCTCGAGATATTTAATGACGTGACAGACAGACAGAGTCACACCATAAGGGTTCTTTTTTACTATTTTGGTACGGAACCCTAAAAACGATTACATTTACTTACACAAAAAAAAATTACACCTTTTTATCCTTAAAAAAATCCTTTCGAAATCGCGTACAGAATTCGCAAAAGAATTTAATTACAACAAAAATACCGGTTTTTCCCATCCCTCAGCACTGTTTATTTGACGTTCCTTTGTTTAAGAACAATCGTAAATTTGAACCGGTAAACCGTTAACGCGTCAGCGCCACAGCATAATCATTAGCAGTATATAAACTGCATTAAAGAGCAATATACGCTCGCGTGGCAGGAATGAGGTGACATTGACATTGACGTGGCAGTTGAGAAAAGAGTGGCATTAAGACTCTCTAAAAATGTTTTTTACAACTAAGTACAAAAGTTTGAATGAATTTTCAAGCTAAAAATATAACAATGATGCTTTATTAATATTGAGCCGAGTGTTAAATTCTGGCTTCGTTAATTTCGAGTGCAAATCTCATTTTCAAAATTAATATTTAGAATCGTTTTTAGGTTTCGGTACTTAAAGGGTAAAACGGGACCCTATTACTAAGGCTCCGCTGTCCGTCTGTCCGGTCCGTGACAGACGTCACCAGGCTGTATCACAAGAAACCGTGATGAACCGTGACAGTTGGAATTTTCACAACACAACAAACGTATTTTTTTGCTGTTTTTAGAAATACTGATACTGAACCCTTAGTACACGAATCCGACTCGCACTTGGCCGGTTTTTATTTTATTAAGTTCAATACAAAAGGAACCACTTATTGGCGCCAAAATAATATGCAGATATATCATTATTATTGTATGGACTGATATGTCTATTACTACGTAACTGTACGGATACTGTTTGGCGGAATAGCAAAGTAATATTATTTTCGGTGTACGGATAGAAATAAAATAAAATCGTATAAATATTTCGTGGGGTCTTGGCGCTTTGAGTATTTTCTGTGACTTATCCAAAAGACTAAGCGATGTGTCTGGCGACCGGAGAGCTGGCAGTTACGTCGCTCAATTCAGGCATTAGTCTCGCAATACAGCGGAGTGAAGCAGCAACCATCTTGGGCACCATGCCTTAAAGGCACTTTTTGGACTGGAGTGGTTAAAGGACCACGCAGCATAACGTAGGTAGTTATGTAAATTGTATTTAATGTTAGTGAATTTTTACGAAAGTATAGTTTTTACCGTATTGATAATAAAAGTTGTGAAATAAACTTTAAATTGTGAGTTTATTGTCTGACAAGCCAACGCTGCAGTAGTTTTTTTTACAGTTATAAAAAAGGGGTTGCACAAAAAAAAATCCAGCCTTGGCTTGTCAGACTATAACTTGAAATACTGTTCTAATATGCGTACTGTGGCAACACTAGCGCCAAGTGATTTACCGGCCGCCGCAGACATTCCAAATTTAAACCACATACTGTTTTTATAACATTTCAAGAATCACGTCTGTCATATAATATTACTTGAAATTATAGAATACCTACTCTTATATCAATTTAATAGTAGTTTTTCTACTCCAGCACTTCTGTCTGCCAATTAGATGACTGACAGCGATATTAAAAAAGTAATATACATTATAACGTTGTCTGTGGTATTCCATAAGAACACTGCTCCTAAGGATTTTCATACAATATATGAGCACTGTTGTTGTTTTTTTTTTTAAATTTCTATAGTGGTCACAACATCTTCCCTATTCTGCCACGTTTCTAGATTTTGCTTTTTACTCTATTTTAGCTGTCGTAGAAAAACTAGGGTATGCAACAGCTCATAATTGGTTCTTAAACTGTCGGGTCTATTATTACAAAACTCGGCTTCGCCTCGTTTTGTAACGGCGACCCTCAAGTTTTAACAACCCTTATTATATCACTGTTGCATAAACTACTATTTTCTACTCCAGCACTTCTATGTCAATTAGATGACTGACAGCGATATTTAAAAAGTATACATTATTACGTTGTCTATGGTATTCCTTAAGAACACTGCTTCTATGGATTTTCATACAATATATGAGCACTGTTCTTTTTTTTTTCTTGAGTGGGCATACGACGTCTTCTACATTCTGCCACCTTTCTAGATTTTGCTTTTTTTGCTATTTTAGCTGTCGTAGAAAAACTAACGTATGCAACAGTTCATAATTGGTTCTTTAAACTCTCGGGTCTATTATTACAAAACTCGACTCCGTCTCGTTTTCTAAGGGTGACCCTCAAGTTTTTAAAAACACGTATTATATCACTGTTGCATAAACTACCTACTATTTTTTAATATTGCTTCAGTCATCTGATTGACAGATAGAAGTGCTGGAGTAGAAAAATTCGTGAATAATTTTCAAACCTTTTTTCACGCTTAAAACTCGAATTATCTACGAAACAAAACAATGATATTAAAAAGTACTCTTTCAAAGTAAAAAAGAAACAAAGGAATGTGTCACCGTCAATGTTTTCATTCACAAACCATTGAGACAATGCTGTTCCAGGGAATGTGTACGGAAATGAAATGTTGATACGAATGTAATACGAGTCGATGACACCTGGGTCCTTCTGTAAATTTTATTAAGAAGGCAAATAAATGTGACCATTTGCGACTTGTTATACTAGTGGGTCTGTGATA
This sequence comes from Lathronympha strigana, assembly GCA_949128165.1. NCBI lineage: Eukaryota > Metazoa > Arthropoda > Insecta > Lepidoptera > Tortricidae > Lathronympha > Lathronympha strigana. The sequence goes on along the minus strand of OX421925.1, from coordinate 3,947,760 downwards.
TGGTGTAGTGGTATTAACATAAATAAATAAATATTATTGGACAATCTTACACAAATTGACTAAGTCCCGCAGTAAGCTCAAGAAGGCTTGTGTTACGGGTACTCAGACAACGATATATATAATATACAAATACATAAATACATAGAAAATATCCATGACTCAGGAACAAGTATCTGTGTTCATCAGACAAATAAATGCCCATACCGGGATTCGAACCCAGGACCATCGGCTTAGCAGGCAGGGTCACTACCAACTACGCCAACCGGTCGTCGGTTGGATAAAAGTCCTAAGAGCCTGGGGTGTATGGCGCTTACATACATACAAACATACATATTACAAACATACATACCTACAAACATATATACATACAAACGATTTTCACCGGACGAATTAGTTTCACCTGGTTTCACCATCAAAAGGGAAAAATAACAAAAAACCGACTTGCTGATTCTAAACCCTCTTTTTCAAGTCAATTAATTAGTAAAATTGACGGACAATAGAGGGCGCTTTATTTAATTACGTCAAGGGGTCAGCGACCCCTCAATCATGGCTGATGTTCAATGGCTCTGGTTACACAGGCGATCTGGAACGACGATAAAAACGTGACGTCATCCGTGGTAAATATCGAGTGTGTAGCCTAGTGGATGGTGTTCTGGATCGTCTTTATTGACAATACTGACTGTGTAACCGAAGCAATGTTCACAATGCTTCTTTTTCGGCCATATACGTTCGGGCAATGAGCCAGATCTTCTTAGTGGCTATGTCCGCCGGGCATCTGCCAGACAAATTTCCCGTACATTTACCGGCAGATCCGACAGATAAGTATGCCCGAAGATAAATATAAATATCTCTATCTCTGTCACACTTGCATGTTGGAGTGACAAAGAGGGTTTCCCGTCAATGCCAATTTTCGATGTTCGTGGTAGGCGTCCAGCATTTAGATTGTGATGTATTTTTTAGGTTATGTAATTTAATTTATGAGTTTTTTTTAGTCAATGTTCGCGCATATCCGCCGGATCTGCTGTATGGTAAATATGTGCGTGTTGGCCGTGAATAATTAAAAAACATTTTTCGAATTTTAAAGAAGCTGCAGTGTTGAATTATAAATATACCTACATTATAGGTTTTATTTTAGCCTCTTCACAAATTAATGGAAACATAACCTATGATTAAATTAGCAACAATTTACTGTTTACTTTATAAAGCTCCCCTGACATCACAATACAGAAAAATTCTTAATTATCTAAAGTAAAAACATCTTGTTCTACCCATGGGACTCCGCCATTTTGTCCCATGGGTAGGGTTACCACGCGTCAGACATTTACTGGGAATCTAATTTTTGGTAGCCCATTAATGAATAAAATAGTAAATTTATACAGAGGGGTTGTTTGTATAGTTTCGGGGTCATTTCAGTTATAGCAGGAGAGTGTCACTCCGCGTTTTACGTTGACACAAAATCTTCCGCCTATGGGCATAAATTGTCAGGGTTAGCGCAACGCGCATTTCCTCGCGGGTGCGTTTAGATATATTTATATTTCAAACACCGCATCCTAATTTATACTTAGACAAATTAATTCCAATATTAATAAATAATCAATAAAAACGTGTTCTTATAATACAAATAAAGTTCCGATACATATTTTGTTCCTATTTATATGTTTATTCAAATTGTTGTACCACCATACGCACCTGACAGCATGCTGACAACCCTAATGTTAATGTCATCTTGACATTGCATGCTTGACAAGCTAAACGTTAAATGTAGGAAAGAGTAGCTTTTGTACTTTAGTACTATTACTTATTCTGCGGTTATAGCGTTTCATTTGCTAAGTTATAGTGATATTTAGAATTAACAATAATATGTAGCAATAGTATGTGTGGTGTTCACCACAAAGGATTTGGAATCAAACATAGACAGATATTTGAGTATACACTGCAGGTGGTGGTGCAGCGTCCGCTCCGCGTCAAGCCTGAGACCGGAATGACCTGGAGGGGCGCCCCATCACGCCTACCTGGATACACGTTTATTTAAATCATCATTACATATATACCACATCATGTATTAGCAAAAGCCGTTATAGGTATTTTTTTGTAAAACATTGATTTGTTATTTTTCTGTGAAAATAAAACAAGTGTTTTTCCGGCCTATACATATATATATTTTGCATAGATCTACCTATTGAAAAAAAAAACTTTTTATAGATTCCCTATAGTGTCATATAGAAAAGTTACCTAATAACATTCCATTAGTCATTGTAATCACCCAGATTAATATTTTTTACACCCCATTAGGATTAGACATTTTACCTACCTTACCATAAAGATAACAAAAGACTAAATATATTTCTGCAAAAGATTGTTTTTTTTTTTAAATTATAAACCGCGACTGGTAACCCTACACTAGGGGCGGCCGCAACATGATATCGGTTCAGTTTTAGATACTTATCGGTTTTTTCTAAATTTTTTGTCGGTTGACGGATCGGACATTTTCGGCCCATAATGGCTGTGGTCTGTGGTGGTGGAATTTATGATCTGTGGTTATGAACGTTATAAGAAACAATCATCATCATCAACTTGCTGGACTTACCTATATCCCATTTGTTTTGGTACAACACTAAGCTCGACAATGGGTTTTATAATTCTTTAAAATTGAGAAAAATTACAAAAACATTCATTCGTATAAAACTTTTTTACGCTGCTTATATACAGTAGAATCCGGTTATAACGACATCGAAGGGACCGACCATATCACGTTCGTACTAACCGGATTAACTTTAAAGTTGTTTATCGATTTTAATAGTAAATAAAATTAATAAATCAATAAAACAATAAAGTATTTTTTTACACGATATGAAACCCTTACGCGCTTAAGTTTTAGAACATACGCTGTAGTTTTTTTATTATGCTGTTAAAAGTGTAACTGTAGATAAATAACATTTTTCCTACCAAATAAACTACGAGTATCAGTTTTAACCTGTCATTTATTACCTACTTTATCAGGTATATGTATATGAGACTATACGGCGTGTACCCGTTTTATCCTCTGATGTATCCGACATTGTTTATTTTAGGCATGGTCGGATACAATCAGCTGAAAGTCAGAAGGGAGCTGGCACTCGTTACATATATATTTAAACTGCTCAGGGGAAAAATATACAATGCGGACGTATTGGGGGTGGTGGGGTTGTGTGTTCCGCGCTCGAGCGTGGCGCGCCGCCAGCCCGGGCTGCTGGCCGTCCCGCGCGGGCGCACCAAGCTGCAGAACGAGGCGCCGCTGACGCGCGCCGTGAGCACCCTGAACCTCGTGGCCATGCGCATAGACCTATTCTCGTGTACGATGAGTGAATTCACAAAAGTAGCATTATTAACTCTTTGTTATACTGAATAGATTATTTAAGTACTTATTTGATTTGTTAGATATAAGAAGAAATCTGATGTTTTACTGTTATGTATAATTTCAGATTTTTTGCTACATTATCGCATTAGGTTAAACGTGTAAAGATAATTGTATGTGTAGAAATAAATAAAATAAAAAAATAAAAATAAAATACTAATTTTAATGCTAGGTATCTTTTTTTATCGCCCTTTTGTGACAAAATTCGCCATCCTCCTGTTTAACAAAGCTGGCCGTATTTAAAGATTCGTTTCACTTTTATAATTTTGGTCAAATAAATAGAGTTGTTAAACCAAATCCCATTCACAATAAAACCCGTTTTAAATATATCTATTGTGAAAAAGAAACAAAATTAGAACGTCCAGTAGGACTGAATGTTATTAATATTAACAATAGACTCGGACTGACCCTCAAATGTGACGCTACGCAGGTAAGGGTACCTTATGACCGGTCGGCGCTTACGCTATTATTAACGGAGTTCTTATACTTTTGCGATGGCGAATGACGGAAGCGTCAACTGTCCATAAGGTACCTTTACCCGCGACAAGTCACTAATGGGCCCCTTGCGTGAGGGTTGCATGTGGCGGCATCTTTGCAATTCGGCAATTTAAAAATAATGGATTAGTCTCTATTTTATTTCACCCTGTAGCAGTGGCTGCCGAAATGTAGAATAACATTTGATCTTTTAAAAAAAGTTGAGAATGGAATCGGGATTAACGCGAGTAAATTCGCCGCTAGGGGCGCTAGTGAATAGTGGGTTTGGCGGGAACATTTCAAACGTCACTTTGACAAATCTTTCATATGGATACAAGACCCACGCATAAGAGGCGCCGCCTGGTCAGCGACGATATGGAGCGACATTACGCCAGACAGGGGCCTTACCATGACGTTTTAACGCGATTCAGTTTAGTTCTTAACTGTGCTCAGTCGTTTAGGTCCTGAATGACCAGACTAAATTACAAAAAAAACTGTATACGTTGAAATAAATTACAGCCACTTGCTTCTTCCATCAACGATTCGACTACCTGTAACGTTCTATCGTTAACACATCTGATTATTCTTGCACCCTATTCCACTAGCATAAGATCCAACTATTATCACTTGAGCTATAAGTATACCGTATCGCCTTTAATTTCGCCATGAACACGGTTGACCAATCCTGCACCTTATACTAACCTCAAAAATTAGTAGTCAGTTAAAATATGGTGCAAGTTCATCGGAATCGCCCGGCGATTGGCAACGTAGGACCCCCAACGATGAGCATCGTAACACGTGCGTGCATTGCTAGGGGGCTGGACACATGATGGTATGCGGTATCGACCCCTTAAATTACTTGTAATTTTTGACACGATATGTTTATAGGCACACGCGCGATCTGGAACGATCATAAAGATGACGATACAACATGCCTACCACGAACATCGAAAATTGACATTGACGGGAAAACCTCTTTGTCACTCCAATATGCAAGTGTGCCAGAGATGGAGTTGCAAATCCGCAATCGTTCGATTTTCGTGGTATAGGCCAGGGCCTATACCACCCTCCAGGATACCGTATCCAGGGATTGTGGTGAATACCGAGTGTGTAACCTAGCTGATCGCCGATGACGTCAAATCCATTTTTATCGTCGCATATCGTTGTTTCGTAACGTGTGTGCTTATTGATGAAAATAACGATACGATGAAAGCACGTTAAATAATGCATAGGCATTTATAAAACAATTTATTTACAAATTGTCCATACACTTTTGAATGCGATAGAACGTAGGTATACTTGGCAATCCCCTGCACGTCACTTGCGATATAAATACATTATGTACGACCGGTTGGCGTAGTTGGTAGTGACCCTGCCTGCTAAGTCGATGGTCCTGGGTTCGAATCTCGGTAAGAGCATTTATTTGTGTAATGAACACAGATACTTGTTCCTGAGTCCTGGATGTTTTCTATGTATTTATGTATTTGTATATAATATATATCGTTTTCTGAGTACCCGTAACTTACTCAATAGGGGACTTAGTCAATTTGTGTAAGAATGTCCTATAATGTTTATTAATTATGTATTTATTATTTAAATATTTTAGATTTCAAATCCAAAAAATACCAGTATTACTCACTTTTTTTACTGTCAACGGAGAAATAAGAACTTAAAAACTTTTCGGAAATAAAATTAAAACTTAGTCATTAAAATTACGTAATAAACTTTGGAACACCACGTCCAAGTCTCCACCTGTGGTCCAAGATCGCCCCTTTTAATTCGCCACGTTTGACCCCGACCCCCACGCAACATGTGCAAATGCATTACGAGGGGGCTGACCATCGCACGCGCCATGATTTACACGCGTGACAAGTATGAGTTCTTTCAAAACTTAATTTCGAAAATTATAAGGATAACCTTGTTTAGTGCAAGAGAAACAGACGACGATTAAAGATTTCTATTATTTTGTTTTTTTTTGTATTATTAAAAAAAAAAGGAGGATTCGCTGGAGGAAGCTTTGCTCCGTGGGTCCCCAGCTGTCAACATAGTGAATCCTCTTGGAGCTATGGCGACCTTACTCACCAATAGAAACACAACATTATGAGTAAGGTCTAGTGTTATTAAACTGCTTATTACAAAATTAATTTAGCATCTTTGGCCTTATGATCAATGTGGCTAATTCCGTCATAAGGACTATTTAAGTTGAATATATTTAGCACAGCACTTACGCTGCTAACTTTAAGGGGGTGAAAAAAGGGGTTGAAAGTTTTAACCAGCTTTACGCAGAAGCATACGGAGGTTAATTTAATTGTAAGCAGTTATCCCTATGCTATCAAAACACGTCTACTTTAGTGCACGCCTCTCCATTGTTATAATGTACACAGATTTAATTGCAAGCTTTGTTCGGGCTTATCCGCCATCTTTGATAATTGGGGTGATCCGGTGGCGGACGACAAGCGATGACAGGGTTAATTATTAGTCTATATTGGAAAACAAATATGGCAAGACTAAAAAACAAACGAAAATCATATTTAATTTGAAAAGAATACGGTATTTTTAACACACCATCTAATCAAAAACGGCATTTTTCTTCCCTGCTAGAAGGGATCAAAGTGCCACGTTTCTTCACTGCTAGAAATAATCAAAGTGCCACTTTTCTGTTCAAGGATTACACATTTTTACGTTTTCGGGCATTATTTAGTGGCATCGTGGTGTTGGTATGATGCCATTTTCGGTTATTACAGATTTTGTTATTTTCCTCTTAAATGATGTACTCGTAAAATTTAATGCATTACCTACATACTTATGTGTCACACGGTGGGTATCAAAATTATTTTCGTCTTGGGCGTTAACGCTTGAATCCCTCATTACGCTCAGGATTCTACTTTATTGTATTGTAGATCGCACGCTTCATTCGAGATTCAATGTTCGCCCTTAATAAATAAAATTATTCTGATTATTTCGTTTTTAAATTTGGTTTTAAAAGTACGGAATTTTACTGGTTAAAAAATGACGACATTTATTGTTTTTTCTTATTTACTTTACTGACTTAAAGGCCCAAAGAGGATCTAAAAAACACAATTTTATTTAAATTCGTAGAATTATTGCGAAAGAATATAGCTGTTTTTCGTTAATAGGTACTCTCTGCTAGCGAATTATAGAAACAATTTAAATGTTTTAAGAATGTTTGAACAGGGCCCCCCTAGTAGGGCTGGCCCCACTTAATTTAACAAGATGGGATTATGTGTCGAACATGCATTTCTACTATGGATAGGGTTGTCACCGTTGCGATTTTATCCCCGAATTTGATGCGAGGGCTGTGAGAAAGAATCAAAAGTTTTTGATTCTCGAATTTTTTTTTATTAAAAATACTAGTATTAGTATAGTACTGAGAATCATTTTTACTTTTATAACAAAAAATACAGCTCAATTATTAACATTCATAATCTCTGTCATTTTTATATTTTAAATTAAATAATCCCATTTTGGTCAAATTCAAGATCTAATTGTCTGGCTTATTTATTATGTCACATTACATAATTATCTACAAAACTCTAAGTCGTTTGTAGTTGCTTTTAGCAGAAGGCGCCTTTCCATAAATATTCGTTTAATAATGAACCTTATTAACAAGGGACAACATGTTACGTACCTTTAATTAAAAAACAAGCACATTTATTATTTATTTAACACCGATATCTTACAACAATAAGTGGATATACGTCTGTCCGATTTATAAGAACAAGTACACATAGTAAAACTATGGCTTAATAGTACCTAAGTATACTTAGTTTAGATTTATTACTTTAACTATTTCAGATATAACAAACAAAATATATACAGTTAAATACAAAAGTCCCAGTACGCAAGTTTTCGTAGAAATCGCGAAACGTCTGGTCGATGTAACTGGTGACCGAAGAGCTGGCGGCTTCCTCGAACAACGTATCAGCATTGCGATACAACGAGGAAATGCCGTCAGCATCTTAGGTACAATACTTTAAGGGCCTTTAGACTTAAGCTTGTAACTGGCTGCATTAATATTTAAATTCGGACTATACCTATTTTTTTTGTACAGAGTTCTATAGGTAAGTATACAGAAAAACTCTATACTTAAAATATGTTTAGATTCCTCGGTTGAATTCGTGATCTTTTAGTCATGAGATGCGCTCGCAAAGCACACTCTACTCGTATTGACTTTTTAAATTTAAAATTACTTGATTTATTGAATCAGGCGTTACTTTGCGGAATTCCATTTTAACAACGAAAATATAGTTACTTTGCTATTCCGCCAAACGAATTTGGGAATTACTTACCCTACCTTTTGCGCAGCCCTAGCTGGGTTCCGTCACAACGAGCCCCCCGCGAGTATATTTGCATTTGCTCTTTATTGTGTGCCCCAGGGCTGCTGCATGCTCCCGTCTAGGACCCGGATACCTATACAACCGAAATTCTGACAGTAAAGGACTAGAACAGGACGGGCGATGAGTCAATGTCTACAGGGTGTAAGTAACAAGAGTACCGAAGGATAGTTCAACACCGGATAAAGTCAATGTAATAATATTTGCTCTACCTGACTTGTAACTCTGACTTCCATACTTTTCAGTGCAATCTGTCTCCAATTAACCCTTTATAAGTGTGTTAATATGTCTAATTCTCACGGGAGTTTTCTATTTAAAATGTAAGGTACTTATTATTATTGTTGTAATTGTTCTGTAATTCTGCCTGACATGTAATTTCTGAGTTTGACATCTTATATCTGTATTGTATTGTTATTAATGTCTGTCTTATTATTACTTTTGACTTTTGTTATGTACATTTTATGCGATTTTACAACTATATTTGCATGCATTTCAATATGTTCTATGGCAAATAAAGATTGATTGATTGATTGATTGATTGAATGACCCTCAGTGCGATTCAAGCGAAAAAAATCGAAATTGAAAAAAGAAATCATTTTGTAACAGCTGATCGATAATGCACCTATCTCCGTACAAATTAGTTCATTTTTAATTGTTTTTTTATCACACTAAATATCATTAAGATGATATCCGAGAGAAGCAGATTCAAACCCCGCCCGAGGTCATGCATTATTAAAAAAAAAAGTTTATTTCGGAAGACCACGTTCCATAGAAATATTATGAATAATATTTAAAAGTCATGTCATACTTAAATAGTAAATAGAGTAGTTGCTAACATAGGTCATAAGTCATTATTGCTGCTAATGCTAACCATACTATGGACTTGTAATTGTCTGAAAATAAAGAATTTTTATTTTATTTTTATTTATAATTATTATCATTAAATCTATATTACAATTAAAATACAATAAAAATGAAAAAAGCTTTTTCACCTCAGCAGCTCGAAAAGGCTTACTTTGATATGCGAAACCAGTGAGCAAAATGCGATTTTGCTGCGAGCGTGAGGAAAATAAACGTCAGATTGACAATGTTCAGTCAAGACATGCAACTTTTTTATTAAATGGCATCCTGGCCCATTCAGCCAGATGAGGCCAATTTTCTAACAATGAGGACTACCGCGAGTGAATTTGCCGCTAGGGGCGCTAGTGGAACGTGGGTCCTATGTAAAGAGGTTATATGTCATTTTCAGTACATTTCTCATTAGTTTTTAATTTAAGTCGTGCTTATTTCGAAAATATGCACTTTTAGAGGAATCATTACATAGAAATATATTAAATACTAAAAAAATATTACTTTGGCTATAAAATAAGCTTTAAATTGAAAGTGTAAAATAACACAGCCCTAATTTAACGTAAATTTAGAGGTTATATAAAATAGTTAGAATTGAATGTACCTCTTTTAACATGGACATTAATGAAAAATAATCAATTCTAATATTGGTTTCGCGCCATACTAACTCATGAGTGGACCCACGCAGGAGTGGCGCCGCCTGGTGAGCAAAAATACGGTAGTCCTCATTAGATTATATCATTCATACAATCACATCAAAGCCAATTTGATTGACCTGTCTGTACGGACATGTCTAGACGGTGCGTTTTGTCGGGCCCGTCCCGTCGTACCCTACTATGCAATACAGGAATAGGCAATGTGAGATGAAGGAAGTGCACGAAGGACGATGGCAGTGACGGCTTGCGATAAATCGCCCCGTGTAATATCATGTTTAAACAGAGCCAGAACCACGTTCAAAAACTCGTACGTTTTCATTTTTAAATATCTCTCACTTTAAAATTTTATGATTTTTATTTTATATTTATAAGTATAATATTAACCATTTGTTGATTCACGTTTCCTCACGTGTAAATCTGTAGTAAAATAATTTCTACAATTTACCATTTACGTTGTTGTGAACGATATCTAGTATCCGAACGCGATTAAAAATAATAAAGTGTTTCGGCTGTCATCCTCAATTTGAAAATTTCCTCAATAGCTTCTCTTTTGAATTGCTTTAAAGATAAAAGTTATCTGAACTGAAAACATGAGTGATACTAGTAGTGATAGTGATGAAGCTACTCGTACGGCAACACCCGAAGAATTGAAAGAAGCGGTCAAAAACGCCGAATTAAGTTTCCTCCCGGCCAAATCGCGGGTAAAGGGAATACTTAATTGGGTTGGGTTGGTGTGGGTAGGTGAATAAAAGTGAACACACATCACTCTTAATAGATTTATTCAAAATTTAATTATAAATAGTTTTTGGGATAAAATTTGTATTTGAAATTAATGTTTAAATAGAGTACTTCACCTACCAGTAGTATTTTCAAACATATTCTCCAGGAAGTTCTTTTTTCACTGTTGCACTGTCATTTCATCACCATGTCTGACATTGAGTCTATTCAAAAATCCATTTCGGAGCTTAGCAAAACCTTCACTGAGAGGATGGCTGAGATGCAGCAGAATCTGGACAAGGCCTGGTCAACCAATTCTGTCAGCAGCACTGAAGCTGTAGCAATGGACTTTGAAGCCTTCAAGATATTTATTTTGAAGTCTCTAAACATACTCCAGAAACAGGTGGAGTTTATCGCTCAGCATGTTGACAAGATGGAGATGCGATCCAGACGAAAGATTCTCGCTGTCCATGGAGTCCCGGAAGGCGATAAAGAGGACACCGCTGCCGTTGTTGCTGAGAAACTCAAAACCATCGATGGTGACTTCACTGCAGCTGATATAAAGCGAAGCCACCGTCTAGGTCGTCTTCAAGGTGACAAGCCCAGGGCCATTGTGGTGAAATTTTGTGAAACTGACACCCGTGATAAGTTGTGGTTTGATAAGGTAAAGTTAAAGGGCTCTGGTGTAACTCTGTCCGAGTTCTTAACCAAATCACGTCACCGCACTTTCATGGCTGCGCGGGAGCGGTTTGGTGTGCGTCGATGCTGGACCTGGGACGGCGTCGTCTATGTTCTGGATTCGAGCGACGTGCGCCGCCGAGTGGTAAGCCTTGCAGAACTTGAGGCAATTCCACATGCGCAGGCGCCGATTATCCCCTTGAAGCAGAACGCGGATGCCGGATCTCAGGCTGAGGAGAGCAGCAAGGCAAGCAAACAGCCAAAATCTAAAAGACGAGTGGGTGCGAAAAACAAGCCTTAAAATGTCTCTTTTCCTTAGTCACTTAATATGCCTGGTCCGTTTGCTCTTGTAAGGACTTTTTAATTTAGTCGGGTTATTTCTCTTTTCTGATATTTTAGTGTACCCTCTTTACTTCTTTTACTAAATTAACTATTTGATTTTGATATGAAATACAACATGATAAAATATTTTGCTTCACTCCATGTGTCACTTTGACATTTGACGTTGATAAGTGTTAAGTGTTGCTAGTTTACAAAATTGCGTTCCGTTCTCCGTAATGACTATTGTATTCCTCTTCTGTTATCAAACCCACTTATATTAATTTATTTTCTCTCTACTTGTTAATGTAACATTTGCTTTTCAAACTTCCGATACTTTTTATGTATTCTTCCGCTGTATACTGCTGGCAGGTATATGGAGTTTTATTAAGCTTTGTGTTGTTCTGTTTACTATATATATTTTTATTCATATATATATATATATATTTTAATATTTGTAAATGTCCCTTTTTAACCTAAGTAATGACAGTGATAACTATTTATCCTTCTCGTCTTCAGTTGACTCAGGTGATGACAGTTTCCATAGTTTGCCTCCTTCGCTTCACGACTTCCTTGATTCACAACTTAGTGATGTGCCCAAAAACTTTAATGTGGTGCACTTAAATGCCCAAAGCATTCCTGCTCACTATAATGACCTACTCCTTTCTTTTGATTTGCAGAATATTCACGCCGTTTTGGTGTCAGAGTCCTGGCTAAAACCGGTTCTTCCTTCTACTTCCTTCTCCCTTCCCGGTTTTCATTTAATTCGTCACGATCGCACCGGAAGAGGTGGCGGTGGAGTTGCTATTTACCTTCGTTCTTACATACCTTATACTATCTTAAGTATATCTCCCTCCTCCCCTACTTCTGATACTGCTGAGTATATTTTTCTCGACGTTTCTTTATCCCATACTAAACTTTTACTTGGCGTTTTTTACTCTCCTTCTCTTCATGTTAATTACTTCGCTTCTCTCGAGAAGCTTCTTGAAGACCTTATGCCTTGCTTCAATCACCATATTGTTATGGGCGACCTTAACACGTGTCTTATTAAAGACTATAATCGGTCGATGCGTCTTAGGTCATTAGTGGAGGCGTGTAATTTATCTATTCTTCCATCAGATCCGACACATCGTTTCCCTAATTGTGCCCCTTCTTTACTAGATTTAGCTATAGTCTCTTCCCCTTCTCTTGTTGCAAAATTTGGCCAGCACTCGGCTGATGCCTTTTCATACCATGATCTGCTGTATTTATCATACAAAATTCGCCCTCCTAAATCAAAATCAAAAATTCTTTTGCAGCGCAATTTTAGCAGGTTGGATGTAGACAAACTCCGGGATGACGCGTCAAAGATAGATTGGAGTGCTATCTATCAATCTGATTCTGTAGATGAGCAGGTATCACTCTTCAACTCCTTCCTTATTCAGCTTTTTGATGCTCATGCTCCTATCCGTGCTATAAAGGTCAAGCATCTCCCTGCTCCTTGGCTTACCGCAGAAATTAAGGCTCTCATTGAAAAGAAGAATCAGGCGAAGTCTAGGTACAAGTTCGACAATTCGGATAAAAATAAGTCCAGATATCATTCTCTACGAAATCGTTGCAGCACTGTGTGTCGTGATGCTCAGCGGCGCCATATACATAGTTCGGTAGAAAATGGAGATCCAGTCAAGGTCTGGAGTTTTCTTAAATCTCTTGGAGTTGGGAAATCGCGGACGTTATCTGATAACGTAAATAACATTAATCTCGATCAGCTGAATCAACACTTTTCCTCATCTGCAGGATTTAGTGACTCTATTAAAGTTAATACTTTAAATTACCTTTCTTCTCTGCCGACGTCTTGTTTCTCTCCTTTTACATTTAGTCAGTTCACTGAGGATGATGTCAAGAAGAGCATTTTAAATATCACTTCTAACGCCGTCGGTGTTGATTGCATTAGCCGCAAAATGATCCTTCCTCTCCTTGACTTTCTTCTCCCAATTATTACGAGTATTCTTAACTATTCAATATCATCCAGTATGTTTCCTAGTGTATGGAAGAATGCTAATATTATTCCTTTACCCAAAAAATCAAACCCGTGTTCTTTTTCTGATTATCGTCCTATATCTATTCTCCCGTTCTTATCTAAGGTCCTCGAGCGGCTAGTGCATCAGCAGTTAACTTCTTTCTTAAATAAAAACGACCTTTTTAATCTGTACCAGTCTGGTTTTCGTCCTGGTCACAGTACATCTACGGCTTTAATTAAAGTAACTGATGACATCAGATTGGGTATGGATAACAGGCAACTCACGGTTCTTACACTTTTAGATTTTAGTAATGCATTTAATGATGTCGATTTTGAAATTTTACTAGCCTTCCTACGCTCTCTGAACATTGCTCCTGAAGTGGTGGACTGGTTCGGCAGCTACTTGGTTGATCGTCGGCAAAGAATAATGGTGGGCACCTCTAATTCTTCTTGGTGCAGCACGCTAGCCGGCGTTCCGCAGGGTGGTGTGCTGTCCCCGCTATTGTTTTCCATATTTATAAATACAATTACTCTTAATATTTCTTCTTTTTATCACATGTATGCTGATGACCTCCAAATATATTCTCAGGGCGCATTAAGTGACCTTCCATCTGTCATTGATAGAACGAATGATGACTTGTTGCAGATTTTAAATTGGAGTCGCGATTATGGCCTTAAAGTTAATCCACTCAAAACTCAAGTCATCATAATTGGCAGCAACAAACTTATTTCTAAAGTCGATTTCGGAAATCTCCCTAAAATAGTTTTTGACGACATTCAAATTCCTTTCTCAAACCGCGTCAAGAATCTTGGCCTTATTATGGATCAATGTTTGTCCTGGGTACCGCAAGTGAGTGAGGTGAGCAGGAAGGTGTTTGCCGCTGTAGGGTCTCTCAGACGGCTCCGTAACTTTCTGCCTATTGCTACTAAAATTGCGCTTGCTCAAACTTTACTTCTTCCCATTCTTGATTATGTCGATGTCTCCTATCCCGATCTCTCTGTGGAGCAACTAAACAAGCTTGAGCGTCTTCAAAATGTTTGCATCCGGTTCATATATGGGTTACGCAAATATGACCATGTTTCCAGTTTTCGTTCTCAACTCAAGTGGCTTCCTATCCGTCATCGTCGTAACTCTCATATACTCTCTCTCCTTTACTCTATACTTTTTAACCCTGCAACTCCCCGCTATCTCAAAGAACATTTTACTTACTTAAATTCTGTCAGATGCTCTCATAACTTACTACTATCCGTTCCTTCTTCTTCTACTAAGTTTTTTAATTCTTCGTTTACTTTCCAGGCTGTTAAACTGTGGAACTCTCTTCCCCTTGACGTAAGACGTGCTCAAACTATAACTGCCTTTAAGTTGAAACTCAAGGAATACTATCTGTCTCTTCCTTAGCTTTTCTTCTTTGACACTGTCGTTTCTCTTCTTCACTCATCGTTATGTATACATATATTATGTATGTATGTTTACGTATGTATTTATTATGTATGTATGTTTATGTATGTATGTATGTATGTTTTATCGTATTATTATTTTGGTATGTATATTTATTGTGTGTGTTGTTTGTGTGCTTTTGTTAATCTCTGTGCCACCTAATAAAATTTTTCATTTGATCTGTACTCCACTACCCAAAGGTTGTCTGGAAGAGATCGCTCTTTAGCGATAAGACCGCCTGTTGTTACCCCTTACTGTTCTGTATTATTATTTTCTCTTGTAACTGTATTTCATCTGTGTGAGGTTTTCAATAAAGAGTATTGTATTGTATTGTATTGTACTTTGTTGGTTGTTAATAAGGACTCAAATGCCATAAAGATTTATTTGAAATCTAACCTCATGTTCTTAAATTTAGTAAGAGGTAATATTTTGTATTCTTAAATTAATAAAGTAGTATTCTAAAATTAATAAAGCCTTCCTGTCCGTTCATTTTGGTTTTAATTTATTTTTCTTCCTGCTGAGGTGAAAAGTTGTATGTTCAACTCGAGACCAAAGTTATTTGCATCTCGTGCCTTTGAGTCCTTGACTACGCTCAAGATTCTAAATTAGAATCACTCGCTACGCTCGTGATTCTATTATAGAATCTTTCGCTTGCTCAGGACTCAAAATTGGCACTCAGAACAAATACGAACTTTGCTCTCTTGTTGTACAAATAACTATTTCAATCCTAGTAGGTGGATTGAAAAAGCTCGCGATTCTGAGTGGATCAAATTTCCAATTAGCAAAAAAATATTTTTCTACAACAAAAAAACGCCCGTCTACAACGCCAAAGGGGCATTGAATGATTCCTAAAAGTCCTATGAAATTCGTCAGTACACACTCAAAATGACTCGCTAACCAAGTTAATGAAGTCTAATCGAATTATCAACACTTTTTATCGTAAAAACATCTTGTTCTCATGAATGCCGTGAGAACTTTATGTTGTCCTTTTCTAACATACATATAACACGTTATCTTTATGCTGTCCTTTTCTAACATACATATAACACGTTATTTTTCTGCTAGAACCGCTAACTAGGTATGGTCATGGTATAACGATGGAAAAAAATATAGGACTGAAAATGTCCATAAAAACTTGTATTCTTCCGATGAATCGTTTATACTGTCTTAGCCTATAATTACTATTTAAAACGAGATATTTACCATGTACATTTGTTTTTATGAGCTCCCGGTATCGATTGTCTTAGCCTACTTCTTTGGAGTTCAGTAATTGAAGACTTATACGAAGCTAACATGGTCATTTGGATTATAACTAATATTTGAGACGGGATAATTACCATGTTGACACATCGTCCCGTCCCGTCCCGTTCTAGAGTGAGTCATCCTTTAGTCAAGGACTGGCAACGTCTGTCATTTTCTATACAAAAAAGTCTACCATTTTATGCTGAAGAGTTATCCAATTGGTACCCTAGGCCACTGTAGGACTATGTCATAGTGACGCTATAAATCAGATTGTGAGAAATGAAATCTCTTACTGATGGTTCTAGAGTGGCCTGGGGTTTCAGTTAGTTGACTGTACAGCTATCCGTACGTAACGTAACCCTGGGTGTTGCAAAAGAAGTATTTATTAATATACATAATTATATCGGGTTACTCACGTCTATAGAATCGAAAATAGCTCGACATGGTTTCGGAACGGTCCGCGTCCCATAATCATGAGTAAGGAGCAATCGCGTGGCAGAATAGGGAAGATGTTGTGCTCACTACAGAAATTAAAAAAAAACGACAACAGTGCACATATATTGTATGAAAATCCATAGGAGCAGTGTTCTTATGGAATACCATAGACATTAGACAACGTTATAATATATACTTTTTAAATATCGCTGTCAGTCATCTAATTGACAGATAGAAGTGCTGGAGTAGATAAAGTACCTATATTAATATGTCTAATACTTACGGGAGTTCTCTATTTAAAAAGGGGCTTAGTATTTTTATATGTTTTACTTCAACCTGCCAACCAAAATACGTCGAGTGAATACAATATATTAGGTAAACTCCAGAAGTGATGAAAAACGTCTCCCATTTTTCATTCAACGGGAACTCAGGACTATTTCAGTTTTTAAAGTAAATAAGGGAGAGTAGAAATAAACCGTGAAGGCGCCAAAAACAACACTCTTTGTAAAGTTCGTTTGTCTATGGTTATAGAGTGGGATTGGATGGCGTAAGATTTATGTTCTGACTAGCTTTTGCCCGCGGCTTCACTCGCGTTAGAAAGAGACAAAAAGTAGCTTATGGTACTCTCCATCCCTTCAACTATCTCCACTTAAAAAATCACGACGATTCGTCGCTGTTTTGCCGTGAAAGACGGGCTAACAAACAGACACACACTTTCCCATTTATAATATTATATATTCTGATTAATTTTTTGGGTTCCGTACCCAAAAGATAAAATATCCGTCTGTCCGTCTGTCACCAGGCTGTATCTCATGAACAGTGAAAGTTAGACTAATTTTCACAGATGTTATAAACTTTACATAAGAGGGACTCGCTCAATTAATTATAGAAACAGCCGCGAAAGCAGGAGGTCGCTGGTTCGATCCCAGCCCTGCTCAGCCTTGTTCACTTTTTCTGTAGTACTTATATGACATCTCTTTCAATTTATATTTAATAGTGTAACTACTTAAAAACACGAGTCAAAACATTTATTGTAATTAATAATTTAATCATGCTTTACAATAGGGATGACGCCTATCACTAATTAGTCCGTCAGTTAGATTATGATAGATAAAATGAATGATAGATGATGCATAGAAACAGCAATTAAATGGCAAAACAGTTTATTGCATCATGTTTAAGGATAACTCAGTGAACCGAGCCGAGACGGGACGAGACAGGCCGGGACGTGCCCAATCTGTAAATTCCAGGTAAATTCCTATAGAAAGCGTCACGTGATAGCTCGGAGCCCTCGGACGTCACGTGACACTTTCTGTAGACATTGACAGACCGATCTGTCAAAAGGATGACTCACGGTAGACCTTCATGGATGACCGGTTTTTTATCAATTTATTTTATTCTACATATGTTTAAAGCTTAATCTCAGTACATAAACTTACTTAGTAACACGCTTAACTACGCTCGACTCCTGTTCAATACAAGTTGAGTCATTTATCGACCACAGACTATAAGTTAGATGTAACATACACACGGATAAAAAAGAATTCTTCACGCAAAGCAAACTTCGTCGAACCAAAGAATTGTCGGTTTATATCTTTACCAACGTCTCTCATTTCTTCCACAAAGAAGTCTGCCATTTTTTGCGGGGGAGATTACTGACGTAAGCATTAACTGTCAAATTCATACACAGAACTACCAACACTGATATAACATTATAAGCTGTTGGCGGAACGAAACAACACGTTCCAAACAAGACTATATGAAAAAGTGCTGCAGATGCAGCACTTATAATTTGTTTCGACTGATTGGGTATCCAGTTCTTTTATTCTATATTTATGACAAAGAATTATTAATATTAGCATAGTAAAACGCTCTTATTAGATCAAGAGTGGCATTCCATTGGTATGAAAGAATATCGCTTATATCAAGAGAATTCCTATTTAAAAATAATCAAACGTCTATTAGGAATAATTACAATATTTTAGAGCAATTTCAATGTATTTAAACCAATGTCAAGAGTTTTTTACTTGATGTCTTGAAAGATCTTAGACCAAAATGATATTTTTTCCAGTTAATAGCGATAATAGTGTTTTTCCAATGACAGTGACGTGACATATTGGTTTCATTATGAGCTCGATGCCTTCTGGCAGGGTGCCAAGAAGACTGGTGGCATTGCCGCGCGCTGGACGGCAAGTCCAATGCGTTGCGCGAGATACGAGCCAGCCTTCCTGTCAGCCGTCACCCGTAGCTTCTTCGAAATCTATCCTATACTTATTCTAAAAAATATGTTTCCTCAAACATGATCGGAAATGTATGCGTTAACGTCACGAAATGAAGACATGAACTTTCGTGATTATGGCTCCCTACAATTACTTATTATAGGAGTAAAGTATGGCGTAAGTATGAACGGAAAATTACTGTCCGCTACTCTAACTTTTTAAATTTGCTTACTATTAAACTGACAAAGGAAAAATTACATACAGCCAACCACTACTAGATACTACAAAAACATAATAAAACTATGGTTCTTTATACATTTATAAGCGGTTAAACATGGTGCTCCAGTAGCTCGTTCAAATGGCGTGTTTAAACAATTTAAAAAGGCGGCAAATTTAACTATATTTTACTATTATTTACCTTGTATTTGTTTTAATTTTAATATTTTCTTACATTGTTTGAGAAAAGCACTTTAGAAGCCGGAAGAGGGATTGCAGGACTCGTTTGATCCTCTAGTCTACTCCTAACTCAACCAGCGCAGCGATCCCATAATTCACAGCCTTTGCAGTAATTCTACTTCAGCACTTCTATCTGTCAATTAGATCACTGACAGCGATATTTAAAAAGTATACATTATAACGGATGGATCCATAAGAACATGCTCCTATGGATTTTCATACAATATATGAGCACTGTTGTTGTTTTTCTTAAATTTCTATAGTGGCCACAACATCTTCCCTATTCTGCCACGTTTCTAGATTTTGCTTTTTACGCTATTTTAGCTGTCGTAGAAAAACTAGCGTATGCAACAGCTCATAATTGGTTCTTAAAACTCTCGGGTCTATTATTATTCGGGACCCTCAAGTTTTAAGAACCCTTATTATATTACTGTTGCGTAAACTACTATTTCATCACACCTGCTCGTAAATGGTGATATTATATGCAAGCATACTTACACTTAAAGAGCTGTATTATTCCCATGGTTTTAAAGGATTCTCATACTACTTTACCGCCCGCCCGGAGCTCGCGGAGGACCTGTCCCCCACGCGCTCGCAACACGTAGTCACTCCGGAGTACTGTGGACTGAGCAACTACACTACGTCTACCGCTTATCATTATTGTTTCTTTACCTGTATAGAGTTTATTTATTTCCTCGCAAATGTGATGAAAAACATTGTGTGTACCACGGGCAGTAAGGGGATTACTAACTCGGGTCATTTAAAGCCCTCCGCCTACGGCGTCGGGCTTCAATAGACCCTCGTAAGTAATGCCCTTCTTACCGCCCTAGATGCACAATGTACTATTAATAATTCGCTGCATCTACTTCAATAATATAGTCTGTGGAACGTACCAAGAATAAATTCCCAATTTGTATTGTTACCTTGTGTGGCCACACCGCATTTTTTCTTGTTTACGGCCTGACCATATACGCTGATAGAGCCATAAACAAGTCTACAGAGGGATAAGACTCGTATATTCATTGATAGCCTACGCCGTTTATGGAGAATGGAACTTGGAGAGCAGTGGAACTATGTCAGAGTGAATTAAAGTGAGTAAATAGAGTTCCTCCATGTTAAATTTCATAGACTTCGATAGAACAGACTGTGATAGCGTTAAGTAAACGTCATAATTTAATAGATATATATTCCTGAGCATGACACCAATAATATTGAATGAAATTCCAGTCGAAATAATATCACTTGATGTGCGTAATTTCAAAAAACAACTGACATCGTTTCTTATAAACAAATGTTATTATTCAATGAATGTTTTTTAAATGCCAATAATAATGCTATGTTATAAAAAGTTGACCTTATTCTTTACGAATCATTACATTGTTTGACATTTTGTTATCATTGTATTTGTAATTTTGTATCGTATTATGATGTATTTTAATTTAGTTATGTAATTTTCAATTTGAATAATGTCATGTGGTAGTTTTAATAATAATGCGTTTTGCAAATAAACATAGTGGCCAAAACTTGTATAGTCAACCAATTGGAACCCTAGGCCACTGTAGGACTATAATCATAGTGACGCTGTAAATCAGATTGTAAGAAATCTCTTACTGCTTGTCATTTTGACATAGTTCTAGAGTGGCCTAGGGTTCCATGTAATTTCTGATTCTGATTCTGAGACGTTTAACGTTTAAAATAACATTTTAAAGTCTGACAGTTTATTTTCTTGGAAGAGACAACGGTTTGACTTTTAACAGGCATCTTCAAGCACATATTTAAATTTAATAATTTATGTAATATACAATAGACTTCGCTAGTGGGTATGAACAACTAATGAAGCCATGAAGAAATTCGCCCGGCTCGAGTAAGCGGCGATAGTTCAAAGGGCAGAACGATGGGGCCCGTATTCCGAAAGGTTGCAAGTCTGAATTTTGATCAACAGTTCAAAACATTGAATAAAAAAAATGTCAATGACATTATACGAATAATGTTAGAAATTGGTACTAAACGACCCTTAATTTGATCAAATGTAATTTTAAACACTCCTCATCTCTTCGCTCGTCGTCGCACCTATTTTACCTGATATTCTTGTTTAAGTAAATACTTAAGACGATTTTTAGCATGGATTACGTACCTGTAAAAGAAAAACAGAATTACATATTAGCTTCACTTGTCTAAAGTCTGACAGTAGTTTTATTTTTAATGTATAAATTTATAATCTACGAAAACAGGTAGGCAATTACAAAATGGACCTCCTTTGAAATGAAACACTTTTAAACTGATTAATCACGTATATTAACACCATCACCTTACGTTTCGAGCTCTTTACAGAACACGACAATATAGCATGCCACCGTACTCAATCACTTTGATAACCAACTTCAAATCCACTAAAACTAAAAGTTCACCCCCGAATGTGAACTCGGGACTCCTATATCTCGGCAACCCCTTGACCGATTCAGCTCATATTCCAACATAAAAATTATATTTATCTCATCTAACCACCTGCCAAATTTCACAACGATCCGATCAATGATACTCGAGTTATCGTCGAACAAACATACATACATACATACAAACGACGGATTGTCCAAGATTGGGAGAACACTCGCTTCGCTCGCTCGTTCGATTATGATAAACAAACAATCCCAATCTCTTACTCCAAATAAACACCAACATGTAATTCACACCATTTGTATTATAACCACTTCGGTTATCGATACCATAAAAGTTAACTACGCGACATGCACCTTTACAGTCTCACCTTAAGCAAAAACGTCGTAAGCGCCATTACTTTCCTTTGAACCAACAGCATTTTTAAATAAGCTCACTCGACAAACGATTACGCGAAAAATGTCGTTAGCGCCGGCAATTCGCTATGAACATTAACCGTTTTGAAACGAGCTTGCGTGGTGAGCGTTTTTGTTAAAAAGGTCGTAAGCCCCAGGAGTTTTGTATGATGTTATGACATTTTGTAGTTTTTATGTGAGATGTGCGAACAAGAATACAAACTGTTTAGGGGCTGCGTGGGAGGATGATCGGGCTCGTTTGGGTCTGGTGTTAAGGGAAAGACGTTTAATAAACTAAAAAAATGTTACAAAATTTTTTTAAATTTTTTTGCTTTGATTTTGTGTGTATTTTATTTACCTGAAATAGAATTTCATGAATCCGATTCGATCCGATTTAGTTCGTAATGTATTTTCGACTTTTTCGCAAAAAAATTCGGTGTATTTTAACATCCCAATTCTAGATTGCGACCCCAGGCCATATTGCAGCGCCATTCGATTGATAGAGATTGACCGGGCATATAAATACCTTCGGGCAATCCATCCGTACGTAAATAAATAAATATTGAGGGGCAATCGTACTAAAATCGACCGAGTCCCACGGTAAGCTCAATAAGGCTTTTGCTGTGAGTACTAGACGATGATATGTAAAATATATAGATAAATATAAATACTTAAATGCATAGAAAACAAACTCAGGAACAACTATTCGTGATAAACACACAAATAAATGCCCTTACCAGCATTCGAACCCGGGAACTCCTGCTTAGTTGGCAGGGTCACTACCAACTAGGCTAGGGGGCATGTAATGGTAAATTTATTATACATTTATTTAAAAATCCGTCGGATATGTCCCAACGTATACGGCTGGTCAAAACAGCCATAAACATTTCGGAAATTCATAAAAACTGCCATTTACTCCGAGTAAATTAAAAATGACCAAAAACAGAACTTCCCCTTAACACTTAACGCTTAATCCAAGAGCAGTTTGTTTATGACTCTATCTGTTTGGTAGAGCCAACATCGAACCGACCACACACTCCACATTTTACGACAAATACAACAGCGCCCTGTGGTTTACATGACAGTTAAGTAAATTTTAAGAAAAATGGGACCTAGAGTCAAACCGCGTTTATCCAAAGAAAATGAACTGTCAAAGTCTAAAGTGTTATTTTACACATCAAACTTCTATGAAATTATAACGGTTACTCAACACTTTCAGTCTGTGCTATTCAAAATCTAGGAAACTTAGCATAGGCGGACTTTTTCCACATTCGAAGCAGATATGCCAGAAATCTTCGTATCGATTGTTAGACACGGTAGATTAACTTAAAACAAAGCCAGTTATTTATAATGACGAGGGATGATCCCGTCTGTCATTGGCTGTCAGTCGCGCGCGCATATATCACTCCACACCGCGTTCATCTGAAGAGCTGTGTGGTGAAAAATTGGGTTCACAAAAAGCGGGTTTGTATTTTTTGGGAAAATTGGATTATGGTTTGATAAATAAAATTTACCAGCAATTTAAGGAATAAAACCACACGAGCAATAGCATTTTTGGGTCACTAGGCGCGACCATCCGATTTGTATACAAAATACACATTAATTTTAAATTTGATTAAACAAGCGAGCGAAGTCCTTCAAGTCTACTGATTGGAACACTCCGGCACATATTTATATGTATAATTTGTATGTCTGTATTTATGTTCGACGATAACTCGATTATCGCTGAACGGATCGTCGTCATATCTGGCAGGTGGTTAGATGAGATAAATATAATTTTCCCCTCACTAGCTCGGAAAGCGCTGTTTTGTCCTTTAAAACTAGCGTGGAAAAACGCATTTTAGCCACATGTGGGGCAAAGTAATCTTATTCCTATTACTTACCACCAGTCCAGTATAAGTGAGTCCTATATGCCCATAGTAAATATGCGCAATCGGAGATCACACCTTAAATTGGTCATGCGATCATGTCTTATCCCACACTTGGTAAGCTGTTCGCAATATCTAAGTACCAGGAGCGTACCTACTCTATGACATGAAATTGATTTTTGATGGTTTCTTCAAGATAACTTACATGTGGATAAGATTTATAATCGTATTTAGTCTATATTTTCCTCGCAATAGTGAGGGGAAAAATGTTGTATTACACTCGGCGGCAAAGTTTGTTCAACTCTCGTGCCTTGAGACCTTCGTAAAGCTCAAGATTCCAGTAATTGAACCACTCGCTATGCTCGTGGCTCAATTTTGGAATCTTTCGCTTGCTCGGGTCTCAATATAAGCCCGAGAGTTAAACAACAACTTTGCACCCTTGTATAATAAATAACTATTTTAAGTTCGATTATGAGTAACATACCGAGTGATGGGTCAGCCATATACAATCAGACATATCCGCCGTATTACCCGAACGTACATGGCCAGCTATTGATGACAAAAGTACAAGAGTTCCATTCCTGGTATTTCTGATAAACCTTTTCCTGGTGTTTCTGATACGGAACCATAATAATGCCATTCCCTGAGGATACCACAGACATTATTTTAAAGCTTTGTAGACGTCCTGTCTGGTCGGTGCGTGTGGAGGACGTCCTAATGATAATGGCGTTCTAATGACAAGAGCTTCCGGAAGGGCTTATCGTTACGCCTAAATACCAGATGGGGCAGTCACTGTTACTCCCACCATCACTTATTTAACTTGGAAATCAAAATGGATTGTGGTTATTTTATTACCAACTTGACACTGTTTGCTGCTTTTTTTAGTGTAAAAATATAAGTGGCATTATAATTGTAAAGCCTAATCAAATCATTTATTAAATGTAATAAATGTTTTGATTCATGTTTTTTTTTAAGATGTCACACTACTATATATAAATTATAAATTGAAAGAGATGTCATATACTAAAGAAAAAGTGACCAAAGTCCCCGGTGAGCAGGGCTGGGATCGAACCAGCGACCTCCTGTTTCCCAACGTAACTCCACTTTTCACCATCGCACCGCTCGCCATCCACAGGGCACTCATCCACACACCTTGCAACTAAAAGGATCGCGCAGTGTGCGGTTTCAGAGGAATTTCTTCCCGCGGACGCTCCGGCTGTGGAATGAGCTCCCTGCCGAGGTTTTCCCGAAGGTTTACAGTATGGGGTTCTTCAAACAAGATTTTAATAGGTTGGCAACGCGCATGTGACTCTGGAGTTGCAGGTGTCCATAGGCTACAGTGACCGCTTTCCATCAGGTGGCCCGTATGCTTGTTTGCCACCGTCTTCGTATTAAAAAAACACATACACTGTGGAGATCTTACAGATTGCCTGTAGCCGGCAATTAATTCAATATCATTGACAGTGTAACTTCTGTCCCATACAGCACAAACTGTCGTATTTGCCTCTGTTATGTTAACCCTTTCACAGACGCAGTCGTTGGTCTCATTAGTCGGTCGTCCGTTTAAAAGCGCATGAATCAGCGGCGTTTGACGGGTTAACGTCTGGGGGGCTAATGTGGAATGATGGGGTTATATAAATAGTGAAGCATCGTTTGTTTTGACAGCACGTCTTGCAATGTGATACTGGTTATATGCATTGCTCGTTCGTTTAATTAAGTATGTATAAGACTTAAGGATGACTCACACTAGAACGGGACGGGACGGGACGGGGCGGGATGAGAAAATCTGTCAATTTCTATAGAAAGCGTCACGTGACATACAAGCGCTCCGACCTATCACGTTATTTCTATAGAAATAAATTTCTATAGAAACTTAAAAATAAATTATTAGACAAAGCCTACTACGCCTTTCTTGAGTGCCAGACTATGCAAAGTAACAGACTTTATTATTAATGTCATTCCAGCTGCTGGTTGGTCAACCCATTAAAATAATGTGTTTAACTTATGTTAGTTGTAGTTACCTATTACGTACATTTGACATGTAAAAATTTTTTTTATTATTAATAAACGATTGTAGTTGTATTGTAAATTAACAGATCGTCCCGTCCCGTCCGGTCCCGTCCCAGTGTGACTTATCCTTGAAGCTGTTATAATTTTTGTATGAAAAATAATTGTACATCTATTGTAATTCCCATTTTTCTTCAAAACTTTACAAAATAGAATGCAGCAACGAAATTATTTTGAGTCGGTTACTTCATAAGCGGCAGAACAGAGTCCATTTGAAATGGAAGGTTGAATGCGGACATACCAGAGATACGGAGATAGCGTTATCAGCGCAACCATCTCACTCTAATAACGAAACTCACTGATTTATTTAGATTACGGCTTATTTATGACACGGGTCCAGCTATACTGTATATACACTGTGTATACTTCACGTAAGGTAAAGGGTCCGAGTGCTCGACATGTCATAAGAAAATATTTATTTGAATTTTGAATCACGATATTATGCTAATTTTTCTACTCCAGCACTTCTATCTGTCAATTAGATGACTGACAGCGATATTAAAAAAGTATCCATTATAACGTTGTCTATGGTATTCCATAAGAACACTGCTCCTATGGA
Organism: Lathronympha strigana; assembly: GCA_949128165.1. NCBI lineage: Eukaryota > Metazoa > Arthropoda > Insecta > Lepidoptera > Tortricidae > Lathronympha > Lathronympha strigana. The sequence continues at coordinate 3,921,247 of OX421925.1, read as the reverse complement.
TTTTCATACAATATAGGAGCACTGTTGTGAAATTATTTTTTCACTGTTGTTGGTTTTTTTTTTTTCTATAGTGGGCACAACATCTTCCCTATTCTGCCACGTTTCTAGATTTTGCTTTTTACGCTATTTTATCTTTCGTAGTAAAACTAGCGTATGCAACAGCTCATAATTCGTTCTTATTATATCACTGTTGCATAAACTATGTACTATTCTTTCTAGCGCCCACTGGGCCACGCATAACTTGCGTATAAATATAAATATTATAAATATTATGGGACAATCTTACACAAATCGACCTAGTCCCACGGTAAGCTCAATAAGGCTTGTGTTATGGGTACTAGGCGACGATATATATAATAGACAGATACATATAAATACTTAAATACATAGAAAACGTCCATAACTCAGGAACAAATATTCGTGATAAATACACAAATAAATGCCCTGACCAGGATTCGAACCCGGGACCTCCTGCTTCGTAGGCAGGGTCACTACCAACTAGGCTAGGAGGCCGTTATGCGTATACTGTCACATACACTCCTAATATTGTTTGACTATTAGTTATTCTGTGCCTATGGTTAACAGCTTAACAGGGTTCAAATCGAATATTATGAAAACGCGTGTAAGCGCATTAAGCATTAAAACTCACCATTGTGTTTAAGTTTTGAATATTCGTAGCTACCATTACACGGATAGACATTATTATGATGTATGGGTATTGGGTATTAGCTGGTTTACACTTTGAAATAGCTTATAGGCTGGGGGACGGCTGTCAAAACAGGTTATTACAAAGTTTGTAACAATACTAAGTTGTCACTAAAATAAGACCGATGTGGTACATGTTTAATTAATTAATCAGTATACGAGTATATATCTTTTTAAGCTTGAATCAAATCATTTTTAATTATAATGTTTTAAGTAGCTACAGTACTGTATATAAATTATAAATTCAACGAGATATCATATACTACAGAAAAAGTGTCCAATGCCCCCGTGCTCAGGGCTGGAAACGAACCAGCGACCTCCTTCTTTTGCGGCAGAGTATCAATTGTTGGAAATGTAAATTGTTAATATTACTAAATTCGTTTAATTCTTGAGAAAAGAGCTTACATAGCCGCTTTTCGATGATTTTAAGACCAATCTTTGCAATTACTTTCTATCGAACCGATTTCACTAAATGAAATTCGGCTCAACTAAAATTAGATAAATAATTAAACCTAGGATGTAATCGCAATGATTCAAACTCACGTATTTTTATCACAACAGTCGTGACATGTTTCGACTGCATCGGGCAGTCATTGTCGGACAGACAGAGTGGTGTTGTCACCGTCGCGGCTAGGGCATCGGGTTACAATATTATAAATAATATAATAAACCTATAGCTTATAATTTGATAACAAATATACTTCTTATCAGAATTGTTTCGTTTTACAGCGTGATAAAACGATATCTCTTAATCTCCAGCCGGCTCCCGGCCTACAAATGCGTTCCTACGCCCGCCATATTTATTACCAATGTTAATTATAATTGGACGTCGTTAATGATACATTAATTTATGTGAGAAACGTATTGGAAAATATTCAGTATGGCAGCCGAATTATCCTGAGATATATTGCATCCTTTCGATTTTATCGCTTAAGCATTAATTTACTACAAATTTATTACTTGTGTTGAAAGAAGTTGTAAAAGGCGTATATTATTATAGTTATTCAAGAGCATATCGGGCCATGGTTAGTGTAGGACCGTAGTTTATCGTCCGTCACAATAGGCGAACTTAAAAGCTTAGATACTCACGACCAATTACTTCAAAACAAGACATTCGAAATTCGAATTATATTTTTTCTTTAAATCATTGTTAAAAGTTAAAAAAAATGTTTAAGTAAACCCCAGTGGCCTTACCGTGACGTCTTAACGCGATTCAGTTTCTAGGTTCTTAACTGTGCTCACTTGTATGGCAGCGACTCTGTTTAGGTCTGTCTAAACTGAATCGCGAGAAGACATAATGGTAAGCCTCCTATTTTTTGAAGTAGGTACCTGTCCAACGATACCTCACACTCAAGAAATCAACCCCCCACTTTACGTGTAAAAAAAAATCCCCCACTGTTTATTTGACCACTTTGTCGACATGATTGATATGTATATCCATACCAAATTACACCCTTCTACTGTCACTGATGACTGAGCTAAGCCGCAGACGGTCGGACGGACAGACAATATGAATTCCTAGTTGACTGCTGAACCCTAAAAACAGGCACAAATGTTCCAGCTATTTTCACTTTCATATTTCATACCTACCTAAACATTTATCAGATCTTCAAACGGATTATTTCTTAGCTCTAGAGTCAAACCACGTAAAAATTTAACAAAGAAAAAAACTGTCAAAGCTTAAAGTGATATTTTGAACGTGAAACTTCTATGGTATGACGTTTTCTTAACACTTTTAGAGTCTGTGCTATCGAAATTATATTTTCCCGACAATATATTTTCTATATCCCTTACTTAACCCATTTCTAAAACCATACATATTCTAAGAAAACGTTTTACAAGTTTATACAACCTCTAAAAACCTATCCATAACACAAACAGCTCTATCGTCTGACACGTTCGTCTATTGTCAATATTGACAGTTGTCACGAAATGTCAATATATAACAAGATGGTGGACACGAACCAAAGAGGTCACTGCTAGAGACGCCCATGCCATACTTCGACTGCGTAGAAGTGTCAATCCTGAAATAAGCGACTTCCTCAATCTAGAACCATTCTTACGGTATCCAACGGTCGCCATGGCAACGAAGAATAAACAAACATTTCAGTATTTATCTATTTCTTTCTCGGTGCCTATAACAAGTTTGGCGGTTCATATATTGGGTAACGGCACTTTACTGTTTAAAAGAATCCAATGCAACTAAAAGCTGCTGCGTTGTTTTTATGCTTCTGTACCACAAAAGGAAAAACGGAACCCTATAGGATCACTTTGTTGTCTGTCCGTCCGTCTGTCTGTCAAGACCCTTTATCTCGGGAACGTGTGAAGGTAGCAAATTGAAATTAATACTACATACACAGATCAGCAGACCCTTGAAGCTGTGAAAAAACCAAACCGCTACGTCAACGCAATCAAAAGATACGGCCGTTTATGTAGCATTTCCCTCACATTTGCAATGGGAATCAAAATGTATAGGGTACTTCCTGTCCTAGAATCACGAAATTTTGTAAAAGGCACGAACTTGAAGCAGAAGTACAGGATAAAATCCGAAAATTGTATAATTGACGCACACTGGGAGTTCCGTGCCACCAGTAATTTTAAGTACCTAAGGTCAAAAAGCATCCTTCTTACGGAACCCTCGGTGGGCGAGTTCGACTCGCACTTACCCGGTTATTTTGAAGAGTAAATATCAAAGATGGTCAAAAATATTAGACTAAACAGTCCACAGAGTGTTCAAAGAATGCAGCCGCAGCATATTCGAAGCGACGCGTGACCAGAGGGCTGGGTCATATATAGCACAGCGGATCAGCATTACCATACAACGTGGCAATGCTGATGCTGCCAGCATTCTGGGCACGCTTTCACTAGAAGCGAATTGGGCATTTTTTTAATATTATTTTTTAAGTTTAGTTCACGTCCAGATATTTATAAATTGCCGCTTCGATATATGTGACAACGATTGCACAATTGCGCAAACTCGATATCAGACGACCAAATTGTTTACTATTATAAGACAAATAAATAATCAATCAATTCTACAACAATTACATAATCGCGATGGCCCGTGACATGTGACATATGACACGATAAAGCAGGTGATAAAACCGAGTAACTGTCGTTTGATGACACATATGATAATGTTTACATTGCTAGCGATGTTGTTTATAGTATAACTGATGTTAGTCCACTATACTTGGCGACAGACAGACGCTTATCACACTTGTGTGCTTACCACGAATTTGTATTCTACTGTAGATATCTATAGTCGCTTGTGTTAACTATTTAATTAACCAACTACATGTTATCCGAATGTACTACTCATATATATTGCATGTGTTGTATTCGGCTGCTTAAACGCGCCGCAGGCTCCTAAAACGTATGCGCGCGCAATGAGCAATGACAGGGCCAGAGAGAAATGGCGAGAGGCCGAGTCTGTGTGTGCGACGGAATGTTGGTAATTTGTAATAGTTTGATATAAGCCCATATGTCCATTGTGAGAAATGATACAATAAAGCAAATGTAATTGAACACAATAGTTTGTGTGCTGGACCCTTTTTCCTGAGGACTCAACCTAGTGGTTGTTTATACTTGCGTCTACGTCAACGCAATATCAGTGCATCTTGCATTTGAAGCAGGATGAAACGAGTAGAAATCTATTAGGCTTGTGTCGGTCAGGAACTAAGAACTAAAAGTAATGAAATCCCATCACGGACCGAAAGGACTAGTTCCTCGCCAAAAATTTGAATCGGTCCTCGAACTTTAGTTCAGTTTGGTTCAGACGGAGCGAAAACCATTAAAATGTTCATACGAATCATTACTTCCGCGCTCTGTATAGACCTGAACCCCGATACTCATTCCCAGACGTCAAAATTCGCACTGAACTAAACGAACTAAAGACCTAAAAGACTGAACTAGTTCCTTTGACCGATTGAACGGGAGCGCCCCCTTCAAAGGCCGAGCGGGCACAACTTTAAAATCTATAGTAACGCATGGTAGACATTGGCCATACATCTGTGTGCTTACCATAGGTAAGTTGAACGTAACCGCAGGGGCTAGCGACTGCGCGTTTCTAAACTATGTCCGTCTCGCTCCTACCACTACTCTTTAGAAACGCGCAGTCGCTCACGCCTACGGTTTCGTACAACTCATCAATAGGCGTCAATAGGACAGTATCGGGGGCAGTATATATATATATGTCATAATTTCAAAAAAAAATTGACGTTTAAAATAACATTTTAAAGTTTAACCGTTCATTAAAAGATAACGTGGTTTAGCTCAAATCAATTAGGTATTTAATGTAGAGGTACTTAATATAAGACATACCTACTAAGTATCTAAGCGTCAGTGTGTAAATATCATAAAATACCGTCAATAAGATATAAAATCAAAACAAAATATAACACGCAAGACGTCAATATGACCCCAAAATCAATAACGAGTAACGACATCTGAGTGACAGCGGGTGTCGTGTGTCGACAGGAATGTTGACGGGTCCCAAACGAGATTCCTTACCTGCTCAGGAATTTAACAGGGAAGGAGTTTAGGGGGGTATCGTGTGGTTATATCATTGGTATTGTTAATATACGAGAGGTATGGGCACAGCGGTTGCATATCGTTTAGTGTGGTAGGGCACAGCACAACGATAGTTGTCTCGCTCAAATCTGGAGCAGAGCCCATCTGGGGAAGTACCTCCACCTGAAAACCGCAGTTTAATAACACTAGACCCTACTCATAGTGCTGTGTTTCTGTTGGTGAGTAAGCTCGCCAGAGCTCCAAGAGGATTCACTGTGTTGACAGCTGGGGACCCACGGAGCAAAGCTTCCACCTTTAGCTGTCAACGCAGCGAATCCTCCTTTTTTTTAAAGAGTCGGCAACGCGCATGTAACACCCCTGGAGTTTCAGGCCTCCATAGGCTACGGTGACCGCTTACTATCAGGCGGGCCGTATGTTTATTTGTCACCGTCGTAGTATTAAAAAAACTTAGTATTTAAATTATAATTGGGAAAAATGGCGCTGTCTCGTGTCGGAGGCCAAGACTCATTTGGGTCGCTGAGACAAATTAGGTAACTACAATTTTATTTCATGACTGACAATTTGAGTGACGGCACCAATTATGAACACTTTAAGTGATGGACACTTCATTCTTAATTCAAATATAAAGACTAGGTCGAAACTCTAGGTCCCATGGGGTCCCAGTTTTATTGTAGATATCGCGAAAGCTCTGGTGGATAACTGGTGGCTGAAGAGCTGGTGGCTTCCTCGCACAACGTATCAGCATTGCGATAGAAGGAGGAAATGCCGCCAGCATCCTAGGTACAACAATGTCTCAAGACCTATTTTAGATTTAAGCTGGCTTCTAACTTCAAATATCGTATGACATCAGGGTCACCATCTTAACCCTGTGAAAACGTGCTGTAAATGGCTCTAAACGTAGGGTCATGGTGTTAATAAACGCGATCAATCCGTTCTCAAGTGTTTAATTTCAATGAACATCAATAAATAGTTATTTATTATACAAGGGGGCAAAGTTGTTGTTTAACTCTCGGGCTTATATTGAGACCCGAGCAAGCGAAAGATTCCAAAATTGAGCCACGAGCGTAGCGAGAGGTTCAATAACTGGAATCTTGAGCTTTACGAGGGTCTCAAGGCACGAGAGTTGAACAAACTTTGCCGCCGAGTGTAATACAACATTTTTCCCCTCACTATTGCGAGGAAAATAAAGACTACATACGATTACAAATCTTATCCACATGTGGGTACTTAAGTTATCTTGAAGAAACCATCAAAATTCAATTTCAAAATTTGTCATAGAGTAGGTACTTACGCTCCTGGTACTTAGATATTGCCAACAGCTTACCAAGTGCGGGATTAAGACGACCAATTTTAAGTGTGACCTCCGTTGGCGCATATTTACTATGGGCATTAGGACTCACTTATACTGGACTGGTGGTAAGTGATAGGAATTAGATTACTTTGCCCCACATGTGGATAAAATGCGTTTTTCCACGCTAGTTTTAAAGGACAAAACAGCGCTTTCCGAGCTAGTGAGGAGAAAACAATATTATTATATGGTTGTCAATTGATTGACACAAAATACATGCATGAAGGATGACTCGCACTAGGACGGGTCGGGTCAGTTTCTATAGAAAACGTCACGTGACCTCTGCGGGCTCCGAGCTATCACGTGATTCTTTCTAGGTATAGAAATTGACAGACCGTCCCGTCCCGTTTTAGAGTGAGTCATCCTTGAACCTTATTTCTTCATAACAAGAGTGTATGTATATACCTACATTACTGGTCTGTCCATGACTGGGTCCCCCACCCTTCTAACATTTTCAACATTCTCCAAAATATAAACATTTATTTTCAAAATATATACAGTGAGTGTAACTTACCTAACTAACTACCTCAACCTACCTTAAATTAAAATTCTCCAAAAGACGAAATGACGAAAAACATCCACGAAAAGACTGTTACCTTAATAAAATAAAATAAATAAGTAAATATTATAGGACACATGCTTACACAAATTGACTGTCCCGCAGTAAGCTCAAGAAGCCTTGTGTTACGGGTACTCAGACAACGATATGTATTATACAGAAATACATAACATCCACGATTCAGGAACAAATGTCTGTGTTCGTCACACAAATAAAGCCCTTAACGGGATTCGAACCCAGAACCATCGGCTTAACAGGCAGGGTACCAACTAAGTCAGCCGGTCGTCAAAATTACACCTGAATCCATTAAATGCGACCTACGACAACCGGACACAAGAAAGCGTACTTCGCTACTGCTCGGTTACTGTTAAACAAAGTAGTCCCTGTTTTGTACTCTAGTAGGAGCGACCCTAGCCTGTGGAATGACCTCTCAAGACCCTGTAGGGACAATATCGAGCATGCCGGAGCAAATTAACTTTCTACACAAATAGGGTTGTTGACGCGCGATCGATGAGTCAATATTTGTGCTAGAGCTGGGCTACTATCGATAATAATATCGATAATAGTAATAAAACGTCTGAACAAATACTAACCTAACCTAAACTACGAAATACTAAACGTACTGACGGAAATATTAACTTTGTGAATGCTCATTTACTTACTACCAGTCTTTGACACAGTACCTACAGTTAGTATTTCTGTGTGTCGATTCCTATCGATAATACGAGTTAATTTTTTTATTATTATTACAAAAGACTTTATTAAATACGAACTATATACTTTCAAACAACTATTTAATAAATATTTTTTACATAGGCGGATTCTTAAGGTCTTTTAACTAAGACCTCTTCCGAATAATTTTTTTCTATAAAATTTAAGTACTTATCCAACATTTTCTTCCATTCTTGTCTGTCAGACAATAAAATCAATTATTCTTTAGTAGTAGTCATTAGTCAGTATAAAAAAATAAATCAAGCAAGAAAAAGTGACCAAGCCTTCCGGTGCCCAGTGCAGGATTCGAACCTGCGTCCTCCTACATTCGCGACAGAAGCCCTAACAAAGTTCAAAAACCTCTGTTAAAATTATATTAGCGCCATCCAGTGAGTTCAAAACAATTGCTGGTGTACACAATCTACCTACCGAAAAAGCCGTATTGACGATGCATCAGTATGTTTATTGTTTACATAAACATTGCACTAACAAATAAACAGCCTGTCACCGAAAGTGTATCGACTCCGTTCCGTCAGGAAGAAGCATAAAAGTGCTTAAAAAGTACACTGAAGACGTAAATGCCTAATCGACTTTCCTTTGTGATGTTTGGTAAACAAACTTATTATGATTTTACAATGTTTATATCGTCATAAACGGCGAGTGCTTACTTACATGTTTATGAGAGAACGGTAACCCATACGTTTATAGCATATACGTATGTATGCATAACAGCCAGTACATGTAGATTCATATTCAGTCACGTCTATAAATATGTATACACTTTGGAACTTATTATTGTGGAAAAAGGGTCAAAATTGAATACAGATGCATATATATTTGTGAAGCCGTACAGTACGACAGAAAAAGTAGATATATGCGGCGAGCGCCATTAAGCTTTAGCAAGCAACAGTGTATATTATATTGTGCATCTCATTCTGTCGCATCAGTGCGAGCAGTAAGGTTACTATTTGGCATATTTTTGTTTACGAAAATAATTACGAATTTGACAAGAGAACAGCATGCGTAGCCAAGATGCCAATCGCTCACGCTTAGTAACGTATCGTAGCTACCTCTCTCTATCACTCTTCCTTATTAGTGTGACAATGACAGTTGCGTTTCGTTAGCGACTGAGCGTGAGCGATTGGCATCTTGGCTACGCACCCAGGCCTAATTTCACCACGGTGACAGGTATGCGTGTATGGGCTACGGGCGCCGCTTACTATTGTGGGATATTTCCCACCAACATGACATTTATAAATAAAAACATTATTACTACAATTAAAAACGAATACTTTTGTGAAGATTTCTTGACACTAGTCACAAGAAACACGATCATTATCATGTCCAAAACTACCGAAAATTGTTCAAAACTTCAAACACTATTAGATCTCATAAAAATTATTGTCAAAAAGTCTTCACCAAGTAACTATCTATTTATTGACGGTTACAATTTTATTTAAATTAATGAAAAGGTGCAAACAAGCCAAAGCTCGCGCCATCGTGAGCTGTTTCCGTAACCAATTGCCATCTGAAACGCCAGTAATTTAGTCATTTTAGAAATTGTCACACTTGTCATGTCAGCATGGTGAAATTATATGACTAAAAGTGACTATACCTTTGTCTGTGGCACTATAATATGGGGCATATAATTCTATAAACTGCTAAACAGCGGAATTGACCAGCAACGTATAACGGTAGACATAAATACCTATGTACTCGTATATTGTAACTATGTTGATGCTGTAAACGTATAGGTGGCTATATATTTAAACACAGCATCTCACCATAAATGCATATAAGTGCTGGGTTTCTTCAGCAGGAAAATATGACAAGAATCAGATCAAACAGATAAAAAGTTTTGGTGCGGTAAACGTATGAAGTATGTGAAATTAGCACAATAATTATTGGCATAGTTTGGTTCAGATCTGTTCTCATTTATGCATAGGTAGAGAGAATCATACTTTATCTTTCTTACGCTAGTATTATTACCTCTCTAAAAATAGAGATGAATATAGTTTTGGTGTCTGCTATCACTGCGAAAGTTTGGCCAGACTACATATTAGGGCCTCTTTAGCCTAATCGGTAATGACCCTGCCTACGAAACTGGAGGTCCCGGGTTTGAATCCTGATACCTAAACTACCTAAGGGCATTGTAAAAGTGAAATATTATTAATTGCACCACTGCTGAGACAAAATACAGAACAAATTTACTATTTATATATAGGTAGCAACAGGCGGTCTTATCGCTATAAACGATCTCTTCCAGACCACCTTAGGATACCAGGAGATAAGTAGCATAAAATAATTCAATTGGGTAGTGCATGAGACAGTTGGGTATTGTGTGACGTTTTCTACGTACTTACATATGTAGGTATTTATCTGTGTAAGTATGTACGAGTATATCGTCGCCTAGTACCCATAGTACAAGTTTTGTTTAGTTCGGGACTAGGTTGACCTGGGTGAGATTCCCCAAATATTTATTTATATAGTGAAGTTTATCGATATATTTGTTTATGGTTGCACATCACTAGTCATGAGAAGAGCCAATAAGCGCGGCGTGACACCCGCATTAACACGCAGAGACAACTCACTCGGTTTTTAAAGACAACTTGTTGTCTATGGCTGTTTGAATGACTACTTAACATATTTCCAGAAATGGTGGTGATTTTGTAGATTATCGACCGTGTTTGGGAGTAAAAATCGTAATATTAGTTTTTCACTCATCAACTCTAAGGTTAGCTGGAAGAGATCCCTTACAGGGATAAGTTCGCCTTTGTACTTCAATTCTTTTCAGTTGTTTTGTGATTTATTTTGTGTACAGTAAAGTGCTTACTACTACTACTACTACTACTACTACTTAGTTTCACTTTTATTCTACCAACCGGGGTTAGCAAATTAACCCGGAGTTAAGAGTTTTTTTAGTATGGAATTTGATAGATGGGCCATATTTTTTACCGACAATGAAATACAATTTTCTCAAATTTCGGATTTTTGATCATGTGTAAAGTGATACTGGTAGAAATTATTTAAAAAAAACCACATATGTGTTTGAAGTAGACTTATAGTAAGAAGTAGAATTATAGTTCTTTTCATGTAGGTAAAGTATAATTTTTTTCAGTACTTTTCTGTGTTTACCACGAGTTTGATATTTACTGTAATGAAAAGAAAATGAAATGAAAAACGAAAAGAAAAATGAAGTTAAAAATTAAAAACAGTTTATTGGGTTACACAGGATAGGTAAAATATTATAAAGGTTGGAATCTGTAAAATACTATACTCGCTAGTCAAGTTGGTAGTGACAACTGCCTACGAGTACGAAGCTGGAGGTCCCGGGTTCGAGTCCTGGTATGGGCATTTAGTTATGTGTAAATATAATATTTATTCCTGTGTTATGGACGTTTTCTATGTATATCGTCACCTAGTACCCATAGTACAAGCTTCGCTTAGTTTTTTTTTTATGCTATAGGTGGCAAACGAGCAAACGAATCGCCTGATGGTAAGCGATTAACGTCGTCCATGGACACCCGCAACACCTGAGGTGTCGCAAGTGCGTTGCCGGCCTTTAAGGTGGGAGTACGCTCTTTTCTTGAAGGTTTGAAGGTCCGGAAACACCGCTGGCGACAGTTCGTTCCACAGTTTAGCTGTACGAGGCAGGAAGTTTCGGGAAAAGCGCACAGTTGAGGACTGCCAACCATAGTTTGGGACTAGGTTGATTTGTGTGAGATTGTCCCAAATTTTTATTTATTAATTTCTTGCTTCCTGAGTGCGGTTATATAGAACACATGTTACCAATACCGGTACAGGAGGGTACCGTAGGTTAGGCAACGCGCATGTGACGCTCCTGGAGTTGCAGGCGTCCAACAACGCATGGTAAGCACACTGGTACTGTAGACGAGACGTAAACGAGGAATCGTTTACTAGCAACTCCTGGTAAGCACACAGCCCCTTGGATTCTTAAGAATTCAACTCCCGCAGGTGTGGTCAGTCATAAATGTCAATCACCCTTTTCTCCACCCCATTATTAAACATAATTATACCTCCCCTTTTATTTATTGTAATTGATTTACCCCCCGCAGCGGTGGGTCAGAATTATTTATTTAACAAGCTATAAAGTAATAATTAAAAGCGTAAAATCGTAAAGTTTAAGGAAGAAAGGTTTTTTTGTGTAACTCACATAAAACTATACAGATTGATAACTAATATCTAAAACGGGATAATTACCATGTATATTTGTTATATTGAGCACCCGATATTTTATTTCGATACTGTTTTAGATATTAGTTACAATGCAAATGACCATGTTAGCTTAAAGTCGTATATTATAGAGTTAATCTAAAAAGTACCGTAATATGCGCCAACTTTGCCAGACGTATCTTTGCCTACATCTTTTTTTAGACAATCAGGGGAAAATGATAATGCTAAGCCATTATTTATGGTGGGCGATATTGGCATTAACAGGTCTCAAACATTACTGTGTTACATTGCCCATCGTTATAAAAATATATAATTGGGCAAAGATACCCATGGTGGCAAAGTGGGCGCGAATAACGATAATAGATTACTTGACCCTGTTTTGAAGTTGCTCTTATATGATATTATTAATTAATGACCAATGAAGAAAAAAAAACATATTTTGTTACGCCCTGGAAAACTGCAAAAAATATTTTTAAATTTTACTTTTACGCAATCCGGCGAAAACGATGTCAGCCATGGTAGTCCATAGATTATCTGTGGGATGACGTCACTATGCAGGAAAACGACATTTGTCAATGTCACAGCAGGTTACGGAACAAACTTCACTCGTATAAATAAAAACATTTATTTATACGAGTATAAGGTAGTTTTGGTAGGTAGTATAAGATAGTTTTGATTTGTATAAGGTAGTTTTAAGTGGTTTTTTTTTATTTAAATTTAAGTTTTTGTGAATTATTATCTATTGAACCATTATAAGATGAAATATAATGTTTATTTTTGTTATAAAACATTTATTCTCGAAATATATACAGTAAGTGTAACTTACCTAACTACCTACCTCTACCTACCTTAAATCTAAAGTAGGTCCTTGAGGCATTGTACCTAGGATGCTGGCGGCATTTCCTCGTTGTATCGCAATGCTAATACGTTGTGCGAGGAAGCCACCAGCTCTTCGGTCACCAGTAACATCAACCAGACGTTTCGCGATTTCTACGAAAAATTTGCGTGCGCTGGGACCCCATGGACCAAGAGTTTCGACCCCGAATGGTACAAAAAGGTACTCTTTGCCCAGGCTCTTATATTTATTACGTTTTAAATTAAGATTATAAGACTCGTATAAGATTCCACATGAAGTTAGCTTCGACGAGCATGATGACGTTACCACATGGCCGACAGCGTTCTCAGAGTTCAAAATTAAAAAACATAAATTCAATTATTACACATACACTACACGTACACTTTTACCTGACAAAGTTGGTGATGATGTGACAGACAGACAGACTGGGTCACACCATAAGGGTTCCTTTTTTACCATTTTGGTTCGGAACCCTAAAAATCACCATATTACTGGACAGCAATGACCGGATGTGACGTCATCACAAACATCAGAGTTGCGACATGTAAACGGTGCTTTATAATGGCGCCTGTAGACTCTCGGCCGAATGTCTCGGACGACTGCAAGTTGTGCGTAGCCGTATCCGAACTGTCAACTTTATTTGCTCGGAACTATTTTACACGTCAAACTTCTATGAAATTATGACGTTTACTTTTACAGTCCATGCTATCAAAATCCAGGAAACTTAGCATAGACGGACTCTAAGCTTCTTCAGGTAGTTTGGGTGAGTTAAAAGGTATCTTAAATAGCATCGGTAAGGTGACATCTCAATACAATTTATAAACTATGAAACGAAGCATTCACTTGTTCATCATTAAAAACTACTTGAAAATTTGTCTCTGGTCCGAGCATCGCCCAAGGTCCTCAAATGAGTGTGTACAGAGTTGCATTCGTCTGAGACTTTCGGCCGAGAGTCTACAGGCGCCAAATTTAAAGATAAACGTCACTTCTTTCAGTGTTACCAGTATTGAAATACATTGAATGGAAATAAAATTTAACAAAACACACTCAAAAGGCGACCTTAGCCTGAAGTATTAAGGTTTATATTATGTTGTATATTTGTTTAAGTTCAAATGAAATATTATTTACCTACACCTTTTTGAGAGTGAGGTGGTAGCATTCGTTTCTGAATAGGCCATACGTGATATCTCACTTTTTAAACAGCTTTAGATATATTTGAATATGTATGTCCAGTATAGTTAAAACGGCTTCCATGAACAAAGTAGGGACAGCTTAAAAGGACCCTAGGATAAAATGGTCCATGTCAAATTGATGTAATAAATTATATCGTTAAGAATATCCCACTATTAATCAATTTGACAAGGTTCAGTATACCCCCGAAAACATTCATTGAAAAATAAGTAGAATTAACTCGTTAGTTTTGATCAATTTGAGCTACCTACTTTACGCTCACTTGCACCAGAGTTAGCCGTTAACCCGGAGTTGATCTCTCAAATTCCATAAAAAAAGACGCTTAACTTCGGGTTATGTGGCTAACCCCGGGTGGCCTTATTGTTTTGTCTCCGCCGTGTTTCTTGCCGGTCCAAAGTGTTAAATCTTCTCAGGTCTGTCGTGTAGGGTTAGAGCCGGTGTAGCTTTATTTATTTTTCATTCTACTTTCAAAAGTGCACTGTAACATGGCTACTTGAAAAATAAATATTTGGTTTTAATTGTTTTGGTACCTATAAGATGGAATTTGAATTTGTTGGTAATGATAGACTATTTTAAGGATGATTCACACTAGAACGGGACAGGGCGGGACGGGACAATCTGTCAGTTTCTGTAGAAATCACGTGATCCGATCCGATCCGAGCTATCACGTGATTCTTTCTATAGAAATTGACCGATCGTCCCATCCCGTCCCGTCCTGTTCTAGTGAGTCATCCTTTATGCAGGGACATCTTAAAAGACAAATGCAGTTTTCACGTCGTCCAAACAATGCATCGTCAGGAGCTCTGCCAATTAAATAATAGATTAAGTACCTAGTAGCCACTTAGTGTGGTAGGTACTACCTACTAAGTATAATAAAATCAGCAAAAAAAGTTCATGTATAAAGGTCGTGGCTTCATCATAAAACGTTCGATGTGAAAGAACTTCCACAGAAAGTTCGTTTCTGATTTAATTCAGTAAAAAAGTAGTTTTTTACGCTTTTAAAATTGCACGCGGGGTTATTTTTCCTCAAGGCATCACTTTATACGGAATCCCCCTGATTTGTTAACTTGGAAGGTTATCATCATAAGTAACCAATAAATTTATCAATAAATATATTAAAAAATATAAAATTAAACCAAACTACCTTTTAAACAGTTTAAACCTACACATTTGATAAATAAAATAAACATTGAAATTTTATTTATTCATAGTTTCTTCACACCATCTCCGAATCATTAAAACAAATAGTTTAACATAGAAATTGATAGATTATGTTTATCGTTGATAGTAAAGTTTAACGGCGCGAGAAAGCTTAGACATGTGATTTGATGACGATAAATTGTAGACAAAGATATGTTAATAATAAGGACTCAATGGGACTAGGTCGATTTGTGTATCAGGCCAATAAAGGCAACGCTGACATCGGAGGTTGTGCAGTCACGTTCCTGAAATCCCGTTCCATGAGCGACGCGGTGGAACACCCCAGGGTTTTTAGTCCGTGCGAGTCGGACCTACCCACTCGGTTATAAAATTGACTGCACCACAATATCATTTTAAATATCAGAATCTGCTACAGTTTAATCCTTGAACTGTATGTCTATCTGTAGAGACACCTTGTAGAGACAGACGCACTATAACTACTATAACGCAGAAACATGAAATTTGGCACATATGTACCTGAAATATTGACCACTAAGAAAGGATTTAGAAAGGATTTTTGATATTCACCCCTTAAGCATATTTGCTCGACCTCGAGCTTTAAGAACAAGTGCGGAATGTCGAGGTCCGAGTTCGCACAAATGTCAAATCGTGGGTATATCCACCGGACATCCGCCAGACTTTCTCATATATCTATTAGCAGATCCGACATCGACGTATATGGCCAGCTAAAGGTGCAAGACGTCGGATATGTCATTACCAAACTAAAGTAGAGTTGGGCGGGACATGTTGCCAGATGGCTGGTGGAACAAAATGTCAACAACATTCCCAATAGTGCCCATCACTCATCATCGCCCATCAGTGTGGAGGGGCCATAATATACGTGAAGCGATTATTTTAAGCTGAAACGTCTGCCAGCATTATTAGTAATTAATTATCTCCTCCATTTGCTGATTAAGAAATACTTTCTTACGGTAGATGTTGCTAAAGTCCACGTATATTTCTTCTCTGAAAGAGAGCAAAAGTGGAAAAATTCATGAGCTCTGGCGGGACTCGAACCCGCGACTCTGAGATACCATGGCTCTTCCAACTAAGCTACCGCGACCACACCCGTAGCCCCAAGTATCGAAGTAAAAAGTACTTTTTTACATAAGATGTTTCTAAGCGTCCCCCTAAGCCGGATACGAGGGATATGGTGGAGTAATTCGGGGCCACGGGTGTACTGATTTGGTAAAGCGGTGGGCTAGTGTTCGAGTCCCGCCCGAGGCCATGAATGTTCCAACTATTCCTTTCTATCTGAGAAAAAAAGATACATGGGGCCAGATTACCAGTCCATATGATCTACCGGTCTCTGATTCCAACATTCTCTTCAAATAATTTAAACCCTATCTGATCTCGATATAGAGCCGATATTATCCAAGAAATATCTAGAGCTTAAAACCACTCTTGGCTTCTGAAGTTTATAGCACGAATGGAATGGTTATGACACTAACTCTATCGAATGGTCGAATCTCATTAGATCGATAGTGGGACCATGGTGTCCATGGTCGGTTTAGTTGTTAAGGACTGACAATGTTATTGTGAAAACCCGTTTTAGTGAAAGCAGATTTATAGAGTACAGGTACAATAAATACTTCTGCATTTCACTATGTTAAACTAATTTTCCGAAACGATTATCGCATTATGACTCACGAGAGCTAAATAAATTCGATAAATGTACAGAGTTGGTAGAAAAGAATTATCTAAAAATTATTCATCGATACGCGATATTCAAAAAACTAATGACGAAAATAACCGAAATAAAACTAGTAGTTTGCCTCGAACTAGAACTTGCGACCCCTATATCTCGGCAACCCCTTGACCGATTCGGCTCTTATTCGAACTTAAAAATTATATATATCTCATCTAATCACATGCCAAATTTCAGGACGATCCCATCAACGATACTCGAGTTATCATTGAACAAACATACATGCATACACACAAACATAACGTACAATACATACAAATGACGAAGTGTCCTAGTTTGGGAAAACTCCGCTCGCTCGTTCAAAAAAATAAATGCGAATCCCTGTTTACAATTATACAGCGTATATTTGGTTTTCATTAAATTAATTCGAAATATGAACTACGATTCAATATCCGTTTAATCCTCAACAAACTGGACTTAATCTTCTATAAACGTCGTTTCTTGCGCCACCCAGTCTGGACCGATAATATATGCAGATTCAATGCAGCACATCACTATTTGTACAGGTTATCGCATTTGTGCAGCGCGGCATTAGGGAGGGGACTCAGGGGCCACAGAACTATGTCGAAAACAAAAAGAACCGTCAGTTTGTTAATGCCGACCTGGCCCTTGTCACCAAGTTGACAGGTGTGACAATGAGGATTACCGCGAGTCTATTTCCCGCTAGGGGCGCTAGTGGAACGTGGGTCCTGCGGGAACATTTCAAACGTCACTTTGACAATTCTCTCATACTGATACAGGACCCACGCATGAGTGGCGCCGCCTGGTGAGCGACAATACGGTAGCTCCCATTGTCAGCATCATTATTATAGGCTACGGACGCCGCTTGCGTGAGCTGTATGCTTGATTTGATTGACACTAACACGTAATTTATAAATAAAAACTTCAATTTTATCACTAAGAACTAATGAAACTAATGATGAGCTCACGAAATTCTGACACAGGAAGAGTCTCATGTCAAAATCTTCTGAAACATAATTAAAACACTTTTATTGCTATAAAGATTCCCCCAAAAAATTGTATATTTATTGATACAACTACGATTTTATTTAAAATATCGAAATCATATAGTTAACAAGAACACAGTCCCCGCGATTATGAGCGGTTTCCGTAGCTTATGGACGCATGAAACGCCAGTAATTTTAGGAATTGCCACACCAGGCCAGGAATATTAAATAGTTGTCAAGAGGGCGCTGTTATTATTCTCATTTATGGTAACAATTCAATACACGTATTACCGCGAAAATGGAACAAACATCCATATCAAACATCTCTTAATCGCCTCTTAACGCATAACACGCAGTCTTCCTTCCAAATTTGACGTGAAGTATGGCATTTTAAACAATAATAATAATACCTCAAGGACCTATTGTACACTTACTGTATATATTTAAAAAAAAAGTTATCGAAGGTTTAATAAAAAGACTATTTAAGTAAATCTTTTAAAAAAAATTAAAACAAATTATATAATGTCACTGTCAAGTGTGCCAAGTCAGTGCAGAAGCATGGTCGCACTCTAGCCCCAAAATTTCCTAGTCACCCTGTTTTTTTTTCTTCTTGTGTTGTCATTTTGTTTATTCATATCGACAATAACCGGTTCGTCTCCTCCCTAGAGCATAATTAGTGAGGTGTTTTGTTTATCTAACCGCCGACGGAACCGATTACAGCGCAAAGGGCTAATCAACCGGGCCTATTGAGTGTTGTTTATATAACGTTTGCTTGTCTGTCTGTTCTACTTTTAAACTAATGTTCAGAATTAGCAACATGTATGATTATTGATTATTTCACAGTACACATGGTGCTATTTTACCGCCCTAGGGCGATAATGATCACTTTACGTGCCTGCGTTGAATATTTAAAGGGCCATGTGTACTGTAAAATGTCGTACAATACGCGTAAATTAATTTATTAATTCTCCTCTTTTTCGCGCTTGTATTGCGTAATGTACAGTCACGTGCAAAAATATGGTTCGACATAATCGACTCATAAATATGGTACTACGCTCTTATTACACTGGCATAAGGTGCTATGGGACATATTTTTGAGTAAGATGTGCACCACCATATTTTTACACTTGACTGTACTATTTCACTATCAAGAGGGCTGCAAAGTGTTGTCTCTATGACGTGGTCTATTTGTCAAAGAACCGAACTGCTTGAAGAACCACAGGGCTAAGATGCCTAGCGGACAGCGTGGTACTCTCTGGATAAGACTACAGTTTGTCAATATTTTTTGTCTTTTTCTGATAATTTTAAACAGTTATCCACATTTGACAGCAGTCACCGTCGCGCTATCAGTGCAATCTGTCTTTTTATCAACTTATAGCATTATCAGACGAAATCGTGGTAATCACGTATAACCATCTTAGGCCTACAGAAGTTGCATATGGCCATAATCACGATTACGACATGACTAAAATCCCTGTCAATGGACCTTCCTAACAATGTAAACACATGTTTTGTCACTGTTTCTCCTAGTATTTTCACACTACCTCATCAAACACCACTGAAACCATTCACTACTGAAACGGTCGTATTATCGTAACATAGAAAACATAAGATAAATAAGTTAATCTTGAAGATTTCACTAAAAACTTAAAAGTTAGGTTATGACAATCAATATGGCCGTTTGTTTACATTGTTAGGAAGTTCTAATCCATTGCCATCGATCTTACATGTGGTATATAAAGAATAAGAAGATGATTTTTAGGAATACGCTTATTTAAATGATTTTCACACATAAATCTACTACAACTCGGCTTTATCATGTAAAACATTGAAAGCTAACCTCTGACGTTTCAAGGGCGACATTGTCCCCGTGGTCCCGGAGAAAAACTGGGTTTGAATTTAGGTACGCGATTCAGTACCGTTGTAGTAAATTAATACTGTGATTTTTGGAAGATGTCAATTTAATTTCAAGAGAGTGATTATGGTTTCTAATAAATCAACTACTTATATCTATTGTATTCGAGAAACATTCAAACACTTAATTTGTGTAAGACCAAAATAACAATTTAATTATCGAAACACACAATAATTCGTAAATCTTATAGTTGTAAAACCAAGGACCGTGATTGCTATAACTAAAACTCAGAATAATACACTGATCTACAATTAAAATACAGAAATACGTTCACGGAAATATCCCCATCACTTCATATCGTATTAAATTCTAGTTGTCCGCACGTTAAACTCGTAAAGCGTCAAACAAATGGGAAAGAAAGTTATGAACAAATAAAAAACATTGTGTTGAAAGTGCAAAAGTTATTTCAAATGGCTGCCTAGGCAAATTGGATTGTGCAGTTTCCTGTCTAGACGGCACAGATGGCGCTTTATCATAGTGCGGGGAAACCGGTAAATACCGCTATGAAATATTTTGAAACTTTGATTTAACTCTGGCACGAAGATCTAGGAAGATCGTGTTTTTTTTAAGTGTTTTCTATTATTTTTTTAGACTTCACTTCACTTCCTTTTCTAGGAGATTTTCACGTGAATTCTTATTTTAGAAGATTTTAATGTGAGTTATAAAATCTGACAAAAAAGTCTGACGATAGAAAAAAAAACTATATGCCTCCCCTTTTTTCGAAGTATACAAGCGTAAGTAAAAGATAGTAGAGTCAAACCACGTTATCTATTCCAATAAATTAACTGTCAAACCTTAAAGTGTTATTTTAAACGTCAAACTTCTATAAAATGATAACGCTTGCTTAACACCTTCACAGTCCGTACTATCAAAATCTAGGAAACTTAGCAAAGTCGGACTCTATGACTCTCTCTCTCTCTCTCGCTCTCTCACTATGCAATGAGAACAGATCGTTGTTATAGCAGAGGGGTGTCACTCCGCGTTTTACGTTGACACAAAATCCTCCGCCTACAGGTGGCTTAAACTGTCAGGGTTCACGAAACTAATGCGCGTTCACCTCACGGGTGCGTTCAGATATTATATTTCAAACACCGTATACTAATTTAGGTATACTTAGACAAATTAATACCAGTATTTTGGCGGTTCCAAAGTCGGAAGAGGCAAAGCAGGTACTTATTAAGATACCTGCTACTTATAGGTGTATAATGTCACATAATATTGTTAGTTATTAATAAGTTTAAGGGACTGGCATAATCATAAGAATAAAAGTACCTAAAAAAATAAAAAGGTATACATTTTGTTCCTATTTAGATGTTTATACAAATTGTTGTACCACCATACGCACCTGACCGCAAGCTCTACATTTGACGTTTAGTTTGTCAACAACCTAAACGTCAAATGTAGGAATGAAAAGCTTCTGTACTTTAGTACTACCTATTACTTATTCTGTAGTTTTACTTATTTGACAACGTACAAATTGGTACACAGTTGCATGACAAATAACAGGGCACTCCTTTTTCAATGGCAATATTTATTTATTTAAATCTGCACCAGGTATTGTTATACCAATCCGCCGCAGGGCCGCAGGCCTATATGTAAAGCGATTAACCTCAAAAATGAACATAATAGGCGCACGTCGTCACGTCACTTTCACTGATTTGATGATTTGACATATCCGCTCCCGTATTGTTGTAACAAAGTACTAAAATGTCACCCACTTTTGAAGCTGACAGTTTGTAGTATTGAGATGCTCGTAGAAGTACAGATGTAGTGCATTTTTTTATGGCATCGCGCTCTTGGCGCATTCAGCCAAACAAGTAAAAACGAGGAAACGGAATTTAGAGGATTCAAATAAGATAGGATAGGACGGAATTTGGAAAAAGGATAGTGCATAATTGTTTTACTTAGTTTTCTTCAGTTTTTATTTAAAGAATGGCTTCCGTCGATTTTGCCAGTGTCAAGGTATATTGCCACATAGCCTACAATATACTGTGAGTTAAAAAAAATGCTCTTAGAGCGACGTACGGTGAGGACCTTGGTAAGGATATAGCTTATTTGCAGAGGCACGAGGCAGCTTGACCTCAGAACTACCGGGTGATAACAAAACAATGATAAGACGCGGCTTAAGAGTAATTATTCATTAGCTACACACTTTTGCGTTAGTTCACTGCACATTACGCTATCAATCTTCTTCTTAGTCGTGCACTCTTGGCAGAGTGCACGACTGCTTCTCTGGTGATGCGACACCATGTAGCTCTATGTTTGGAGGAGTGAGAATTCTCGTTTATGTTGCAGTGTGTGAAACACTTGATGAGGTCTGTCCATCGCGTTGGAGAGCTATCAATATATTACACATTAAACAACTTAACGAACAGAAAGCAACAAATATATTCTGGAGACATCTTCGCTATCTTGATTATCAACCGGAAGTTCCATTATTTTCCTTTGTTTTTTTACGGAAACTCCCGAACGTGTCATGCTTTTTCAGATAGTGTCAGTACTAAAAGTACCGAGGTCGATTAAAGTAGCATGACAAATACTAGTGTTTCCGAGACAATACGAAGGAAAGTCATGATGCACTACATCCAAGCCCCCGTCAAAACTAGAACATCAACGTCATAAGCCCGTCTCACTTCCTTGCGAAGTAAAGGAAGTGTCAAAAAGAGATGTATATGTGTGTGTTATTTCTCCGATTCCGTAGGATGTCAACAGTGTTGCTGATCTCTTTTGATGCAATTCGTCCAAGCATCCAAATTAAATACGTCGTTGTAATTTGGTGACCAATTTCAAGGCCGCTAGAAACTGTTTTCATTTGACAGTTGTACTACTTCCATGCTTTAGTTATTCTTCCGTGACTACATCTGTAAATGGGAAAAAGTTTTGCAAGATTTTGAAATGTTTGTTTGTCTCCGTTGCCATGGCGATCGTAAGGATTCCTTTGGACACCGTAAAAGGACGATTGGTTCCTGATTGAGCGAAGTCGCTAATCTCAAGATGCGCTCAGTCGAAGTATGGTATGGACGTCTCTAGTATTGAGCTCTTTGGTTTATAGTGAGCTACGGTCACAGTAAAGTAGTATGTTGCAAAATATTTGATAGATATTAATATTAATATACTTAATTAATTCAAAAATGCGTGTGGCCATGCCAAAACTGTGACTTGGCCTGGACCCCCCATAGACACGAAATCCACCATCTCTTTTTATTAAATGAAAAAGAATGAGATGGGTAAGAATTGCGCAAAAAAATGATCTACCGATCTACTCAGAACTCTTAGACGATGTTTTTAATCGAATAATTTATCGAATGGATTTTGATTAATCGAATCAATCAAGCAAGTTTATGATTGATTATTCTAATCAGTAGTCGATGCATATTTGATTAAGCTTTTGATTGGGAAACCGGAGTATGATCAGAAGGCCTACCACTAACCGCGAACGAAGTTTCACCTCTCTGTCGCACTTGAGTGAGAAATCACAAGTGCGAAAGGGAGGCATACTTTCGTTCGCGGTTCGTGGTAGGCACTCAGGTCTTCGTGTTGTAACATTATAATTTTTAAAGAATATTAAAAATATTAAAGAATGTTATAACATTTGTATAGAAAACGTCATGTGACCTCAGAGTAGTCCGAGGTCGGACGTGATTATTTCGATAGAAATTGACAGATCGTCTCGTCCCGTTCTGTAAGTCATCCTTAAAACCGGTACGGGTCGGACTCGCGCACAGGGGGTTCCATCACTTCCGTACCATTATCCATAAAACGGCAAAAAAACATTACGTTGTTGCATGGGAGCCCCCATTAAATAATTGAGCCTCCATTAAATATTTGTTTTTTATGTTTAATTGTGATGTTTTCAGGCTAAAGGTACTACATTGTCGGTTATCGATCAGGCTCTACTGTCATACATAATCACTTATAGATCAACCTTATCAACAACCGACGCAACAATTATTTATTTTTAAAGCGAATTTACAACTGAATATTTCAAGCGTCTATACTAAGTCTATCAAAAAAATCATGTTATTTTTATGGGAGCCCCCTTGTTTTATTCTGTTTTTTGCATAATTTATAGCGAATAATTTAGCAGAGCGCGTGTGGTGGTCCGCGCAGTGCGCAGTGCGCGGCGGAGTCCACAAGCCCGGTTAAAATAGTAGGATTTGATCTCTGAATTCACGTCTGATTTTAAGGGGTAATACATACATATATACATACCTACGATTTCGTTTAATGACGCTGCGGTATTTTTTATTCTGCGAGAAATATTTACCACTACTGCTTTGACTAAAATACAAAATACATACATAAATTTATTTTCTTGAAAACGGAATGAACATAAGTTACAGTATTAGGCACTGACAAAGGAAAAAGGCATAGGCACAGCTTAGCTGATTTTAAGCCCATCTAAAGACCAATCAAAGAGATAAAACCAAACCTTGCAACCAAAATGGTCGCGGACTGTGCGATTTCAGAGGAATTTCCTCCCGCGGACGCTCCGGCTGTGGAATGAGCTCCCTGCCGAGCTTTTCCCGAAATATTACAGTATGGGGTTCTTCAAAAAAGGAGTGTACAAGATTTTAATGGCTTGGTAACGCGCATGTGACGCCCCTGTAGTTGCAGGCCACAGGCTACGGTGACCGCTTTCCATCAGGCGGGTTAGTTTGTAGTTGTGGTATAAAAAATAAACTACAATTTAGGTGTAGGTAATGAATAGGACAAAGGTAAACGATAATACAACAACTACAAGAAAATGCGATTTATCAATTATTATTCTAAACAAAGGCTGAACCACTTGAGACGAAAAAAAAGAAATTAATATAAGAAATAAATCCACCTAAAGCTGGCTACGTTATGTAAAATTTGTCTGGCAGATGCCCGGCGGACATAATCTTAATAAAAACCGGTATTTAATACGGCATAATCTTATAAAAACCGGAAACATCTGTCACATTAAGCCGTCAAAAATATCGAATATCGATTACATACACTATCGATTGATTTAAATAAGCTCCAATATGCTTATCTTGTATTGACATTCCCACGTCTATCGAACGTGTACATATTTACGCGCGATTACGAGGTGTACACACGTTCACATGAATATGAAGCGTATGCTAAGTAATGTTTAAATTAATATGGTTCTTGCGTAGTACATTTGTAAATCGTTACCAGTGTAGAACGGCTTTTACATCCCGTTTTCACCAGCTTTTAGTTTTGAAGTTGTAACATTTATAGTTTAGCCAGGATCTGTTCTCATGGACGTATATCCCTCCCTAAAGATTTTTATTATATTTTTGCATTCCCTAATACTTGTTGTCATAGTCATCATTTGTCCTAAACTCATATACCCTAATAATATAAAATTTTCCCTAACTTCGTTTTACCCTACATTTCTAGCGATTTGGATTTGTGTGAGGTCACAGTTCTAACCTAACCGACTTTTCAAACAGCGCTTCGATTCTGTGTGTACTCGTTTTTGGGCAATCGTTAAATTATGTAAAATAATCGTTATAACAATTGAGCGTTAGGGATTATGATCAACAGCCAAAGAAGAAAAATTCCTGGCAATAACAAGAACTTCATAACAAAACCTTGACATTTTTGTTAATATGACACGGGTTAACAAGATACTCAAATCATCACAGCAGAAATAAAAAACTTCAAATCATCATAAAAACGTCAGTCGTTCAAGTAATCCACAACGATACGGACAGAAAGGCGGGATATAACTTTTTTTTTCTTTTTTTTTAATTCTCCTTTGTTTCGTTGCCCAAATGTATTCTAAACCTTCTCAGAGGTTAGTAATCGGATTATTTTTTAGTCCCTAATCTCGTTATGGTGAGTGGAACGGAACGGTCTTTAGTGCTTCCCTTGTATTTTTTTTAGAATTTGACATTCTTGAATATTTCAGTTAGCTTTGAGACATTATTAGGCTTTTAGGTACATATTTTAGAGAATTTGTAGTTAAATGTTTGATATTTTATTTTGTAAAAACGCGGGAAATGTTAGAATATATGTCAACAATTGCAATTTCATCTGATATATTTTCAGTGAGGTTAAAAAGTCACTTAATAGTAGTTTATGTGATTGTATATTAAGGCAGTAAAACTCGAGTTTTATAACAACCTCTCACGAGTGTTTTAATAACATACACTGCTTTATATACACACATTATGAGCTCTCCATGATGCGTTCAAACCGTATATTTCGCCATTACGACTTCCATGAATGAGGACTTTACTCCATGTCATTCCATTTTTTCAATTCGGAAACAGACTAGAAATGGTCCCAATTTTCATATCGTCCGATATCAAATAACGCGCGACTTGCGTGCGACATTGTTTGTAATTGCCACTTCGTTTCGAACTAAATGTCATCTCGACTGATATTATAATAGAGGTCAAGTCAAATTTCCTTGTTTGTTAGAGATGTTCGAAATTTGAAAAATATATAGGTACTATCGAACTTGATAATATTATTTAGCTTGCTTAAGTTTAACAAACGAGCGCAGCTATAATTCCACAGAAAACAAATTTAAAAAAAAAGTAGTAACCTAACAGCTAGTAATTAAAAATTTATCTTAAGCTAGTTAATCCTAAATTAACATTCTAATTTACTTCATAGCACCTACTATTTATAAAATCATTTATTGCCAATTATAAACCATGAATTAAATCATTTATGAAATATAATAAATGTTCTGATTCAGGTTTTTTAGTTGAAATTGAAATTTAATTGAAAATTGAAAGAGATATGATATACCTACTACAGAAAAAATTACCAAGGCCCCCAGTGCCAGTCCCAGCCCTAAGCACTTTTTCTGTAGTATATGAAATGAATGTAAATGAAAAAAAACTTGTCGTATTATGGTAAAAAGGCCCCCTCTTTCAGACAATCTTAATTCAAAAGAAAATTATCATACAAAATTAAAAAAAAAAATTGCTCCCGGGGGGTCTATAAAACACCGTCAAGACCTTTTCCTTGGCATTTTGCTAAAATCCAACCTTAACTGTAACAACTAAAAACTCTTATCCCCTAAGTACCTAATAAAAACGGGAACTAATTTATGATCACGGCCATTATTACCAAGTAGGGGGATTATGTTCGCTGCACAGACATAGGTACAAAAATATAGAAATAATTAGTTACTTATATGTTTTATATGTTTGAATCGACTGGAGTAAGATTTGAAATCTCTATACAAAAAATGTGTTCATTAATTTTATTACTCACCGGAAAAAAACAAAAATATAACAGGCCACAAACTGTTGAACAATTTTTATTATTTATAAGAAATATTTGTATAAATTTTGACAATAAAATATTCTTATTCTTCTATACACCGCAAATTAAAGCGGGCGGTACAAAAATATAGAAATAATTAGTTACTTCTATGTTTTATATGTTTGAATCGACCGGAGTAAGATTTGAAATCTCTATACAAAAAATATGTTCATTATTTTTATTACTCACCGGAAAAAAACAAAAATATAACAGGCCACAAACTGTTGAACAATTTTTATTATTTATAAGAAATATTTGTATAAATTTTGACAATAAAATATTCTTATTCTTATTTTTCTATACACCGCAAATTAAAGCGGGCGGAACATTTGGGGCATAAAAATAATGTAATAATGATTTTTTTAACGGCAAAGATCATCCAGGTTTCGACCTGTTTACACGCATTTTAAAGGCATCCTAGCCTAGCTGGCAGTGACGTTTTTTGGGTGTTTATCGTGAGTATTTGTTCCTGAGTTATGGATATTTTTTATGCATTTAAGTATTAAGCTTGCCGTGGGACTAGGTAGATTTGTGTAAGATTCTCCCAAAATATTTGGGACAATGTGGCAATAGTAATTTTATTCAACCAAAACAAGAAAATGTGATTCAGTAAATTATAATATTACATGAGTGTTTATTTAGATAATTTATTAGTAAAACATGTAATAGTGTGATATATAAATTATGACAAACGAACGTATAGATAATTGTATCAATTGATTGTATATGAAACTCTGATGTTAATTTTAGGTAGTAAACGAGACAAAACTTGAATGGATTTCGTATAATAATAATTGTACTGTACTGTGTATTGTATTGTATTGTGTTGTGAAATAGAAGGAATTTGTTAAATTACTCGTAGTAAAAGTAACATTTCCGTTAAATCACACCGAACACTACTAAATTCATAAGCGCGTTAACGAATAAGGAATCTTAAAGAAAATTGTTTTAATTGACTTTCCGTGATGCGTGATCTATTTAGAAATATGTCTATTCGCTGTAATCAGCGTCAGAAGTGGACATTTTATTACTTTATCGCTACAACTTTACTATACTATTGGAATGTCATGTCATATTAGTCAGCGGCGAGATATGATAAGATTTATTGTTATAAACAATACATTATTGGACCTTAGCTTTTACTGTCTTGACATTTATTCAAATTGTATGATGCGTTCTATAGTTAAATAGGAACCTGTAAATTATGCTTATAGTTGTCATGACCGTATGTATTTTTATTTATTTATTACAACTGAGGATACATATTTTACGTCTCTCTATTTGCAGCTTTCATAGTAACTCTGTGTCAAAAATTATAATTTCATCAAATACTCTCTCTTCTTTCTTCTTTCTTCTTTGGTTCTCGGGCGGATCACTTCGTTTCGAATTCGATACTGCAGAGAAACTACGAGCATACCGTAAAACCACCTAACTATAGTCCAGTACTACAACTATGGTCCAATGTAATTAAACATCAATACCAATAAGTTATTTTATATTTTGCAAGAGCTTATTTTACAATTTACTATTGTTTTGCTATAGAAAATCTTTCAAATAATAGTCACATCAAAACATAGATACTAGAGTGATTTTTGGACCATAATTGGGAGGTTTTGGACCATAGTTGGGTGGTTTTACGGTAGCCCTTTCCATAGCTCTCTGGGCGACTTTAAATTTGTGCAGTGCAACCTCGAAAGTCCAACCGTGAGTGTCCACTCTCTCCAATGTGTATGTGTGTTTCTGGCAGTTTTATTGGGTTTTTAATTGCCATATACGCTCGGGCAATCTGTCAAATCTTCATAGTAGGTATAGTCTGACAACCCAGCGAGCGCAGTAACAGTATAGTAGGATCACGGATAGAGAGCATCATACTGTCTTTTGCTTACGCTAGTATTACCACCCTGAAAAAAGGGATGGATATAGTTTTTTTGTTCTACTGTTACTGCGCTCGCTCGCTTGTCAGACTATATGTACCCCGGGCATCTGCCAGACAAATCTGCCATACATTTATCGGCAGATCCGGCGGATATGCCCGAACGTATATGGCCAGCAATACTCTTTGTTTTTAACATTTTCATATATATAATTTTAAAATGCTAATAATCTATTCTAGGACATGAGATGAATAAATAAATACTTCGATCAATCAATAAATTAGCCTATTGCAGTCCACTGCTGGACGTAGGCCTCCCCAAGCTGGTAGTGGTTGGATGAGGGTCATTCGTGACCCTCATCCAACCACTACCAGCTACCTTTCTCAAGTCATCGGTCCAACTGGCAGGAGGGCGTCCCACACTACGTTTGCCGAGGCGTGCCCATTCGAGAAGCCTTTTGCTAAATAAATAAATACTTAATGACATTTAATTATGTACTATGCATACATGTTGCTATATCATAGATCGTAATGCCTTAAAGTGAATAAAGTTTTAGGTGTCTTTCTGTTTGCAACGAAACACACCTAAGGTTCAGGGAGGCAAGTTTCGTTATTACGACATAACACTAAATGTGTTTATTGTACTAATATGTGCTTGTTTTAAATTAAAGTTACCACTTTGTCGCTTGTTATAAGGTTCATTTTTAACCGAATCTATATGACATTAGCGCTTTATCGACAATTGACAACCGTGGTACCTTTTTCATGAAACAATCACATAATATGAGCTTTTGAGGTCGTCCTTTCAACTCGATACGGTCACGGAGCATAAATGCCAATTTTATTGTCATAACGTTGATTGTCAATTGTCATAAACTGCGAATTGTTAGTGTGGATTTTTATCTTTATTATACGAGTAGGTAATGAGTCAATTTCTAGAATATCGCAATTTCGTTTTTGTGCGAGATCTAAAAAAGGTAGTGAATATGTATAAAAATAGGACTCTAATAGTGTGTGCCTATAAAAACACGACCCTATTGATAAGGAATTAAATTTGCTTAAAAATTGAGCTTACCGTGGGACTAGGTCGATTTGTGTAAGATTGTCCCACAATATTTATATTTTTTGACTGAACAATCGCATTAGTACCATCATCGCATTTTATACATTTCATGTGCAATTTTTTTTACCTGTACACCCCGCTTTTAAAATTATAAAAGGAATATTTTTTCAACTTCTTAGGTTTTTTTTATGTATCAAGATTTAAGTAACTTTAACTATAAAACTCTCGTGAGACTCGAACATATTAAATAATATTTAAAACGGGTCACTACCACACACAACAACGGGGGTAATCGACTAAATTACGTGAGTGACCCGTTTTAAATATTATTTAAGTAACTTGGTAAAAAAAGGTCCCCTTTTTTTTCTAACCGCAATAAGATATCGTCTCTTCTTTTAAACAAGCAGGATTTTTAAAACATCCTGTATCATTGAATATATTACCACAAGGACGTGTTCATAAAATAAATAAAGCGGCGACGATGCGGGTTACAAAATCGAACGAAGCTTGGCAATAATGGCTTTCCCCTTAAACCAGTTACAGACTTCATAATAAACATAAGTAACATACCGTATTAACGCAAAAATTACATAATAATACGAAAAAATAAGAAATATGATTACTTTAATACACTTCTATATAATTCAAGTGTTTCCTGTGTTTTTTATTTTATTCTTGTTTATTAATCAAATAAACAATAAAACGTTTATTGAAGTAGAATATTAAATAAAATAAAAAATTACATTTTTCTTTACTAAAAATTAAAATAACTAAGAGCTTTTAATAAAAAGCTCTGATCGATAATTAATTATCTTAATTTCTTGTGCGATTCATTGATCATTATTAAAATAATATTTGGACTATTAAAAGAAATACGACATAAATCAATTAAAAATCAACACAAAAACAGCCCTCAAACCTTAAAAACAAAAATTAAAAACAAGCTGTCAACTTACCGCGCGGGAAAAATGACAATCACTCTCACAAATTATAACCTAAAAACACTGGCACTTATTCCACAATTTTTTCGATATTTTTATACAGACACTGGATGTTTTTACACGATTACCGGGACGAGGGACGTGAGGAGACGCGGCGACTTGGACGCGGACTGGGGAAGGAATTTTGTTTTGCCGACTCGTTGGGCCGGTGTTGCCAGGGTGGGGAGAACTCCCGGTGGGGAGATTACCCTTCTTTAGCCGAGTGCGCACAAGAGGTGCTTTGTTACAAACAAAAAGGACAAATTTAAAATGAAGGTCAATGGGGATTACCGCGAGTGAATTCTTCGCTAGTGGAACGTAGGTCTGGCGTGAAATTTAAGACAAGACCCACGCATGAGTGGGTCTTGTGTCACTTGATAAAACGCTTTAGTGCTTTGACATTCTAGAGTCTCGAGATAATATTGGTGTACTTCTTGTAAGTATAGGTATTTAAATTCTCGTTAGTACGAGTATGAAAACAAGCATATCCATATTTTTATACATGGGTCTGAAATATACCACGCGCCACGCGTATTTTCTGTAGAGCCAGTTATTAAACAAATCCTTACAGGTAATTTTTGATTTATTAGAGCTGAAAATCAAAGAAACAAAGGTTTTTCAAGCACTGTATTGCATGAAAATAGTAATGTTTTTTTCTATTGAACACTTTTTTTAATGCCGGGCCGAGATGACAGATGTGCAGCTAGCTCGCCTCCATTCGCTGCCTACATTATTACAATTGATAAGACCACTTTTCTTTTATTCAACAAGGGATAAATATAAATACGCAATATACATGTAATGTAAAAACAAAAGAGCACAAAAATATTGTATTAATAAGAGTGCCTTTGTGTTTACGAGCTCAGTTTAAAAGATTCAGACTATACTATTTCATCGTTTTTGAATTTTGATAGTTTTGAAACGAATGCACATGAAATGCTTTTCCGGACCTGTGTTTTTTTGTATGTTTAGCTCAAAACACTGAAAAAAAATCAAACTAATTAACTAAACGCTCATGTTTATGTTCATTTTAGTAATTGTCAATACTGATGCAATAAAAAAAGTTTTGAGTTTGCTTTTTAACAGGTACTAAATTTTTTATGCAAGAAATGGTCACATCATTTTGATCATTAGCTTCCCAGATATTTGATTTATCTGTTCAGACAACTAAAAGACATGCCGAAAATCAGCGTCCTGGCAACTAGTCTGTCTTACAGCAAAAGCTGGACCACTGTTGCCAGAATTTTGCCTTCTATTGAAATGCATGTTGTACTTTTTTTGTTTTGTTAATAATTTGAAATTTTTCTTTTTATTCTTGTGTGTGGCAATAAATCTATAATTATACATTCATTATTTTCCAATGAGTAAAAAACTGAAACAGAACTGTGTCAACATTTAAAAATTAATGATGCACCTAAAAAACTCCCCAAAGCTCCAAATTCTCCCACGAAACGGGGTAACTCTCCACCCCGTCGCCCCACCGGTACCTGCTCACGCACACACATACAGACCTTTCACGGATCGCATTACAAAAGGGACAAACACACAAACACACACCACGTATAATTGTTATGACACGATTATGACAATTAGGTGAAATGTTATGAGTTTTTATAGCAATTTATGAGAAATGTTAAACGGGTAATTGAAAAGTTTCGTCGGTATTTTTAAGGTAGCGCAATTAAAAGAGTTAAAAGAGTTTTGGGAGCTTTTTTTAATTTACGACAGTAAGTTTAAGGCCTGACAGAAATAGCCATAGCCCATGGACCTACATGGACATGTAGAACTCCAGTTTTTTAATACTAAGATCGGCAAATGGAAACCGATAACATAGCCTGCAGACGCGTGAAATTCCTGGGATTTTTTTATCTTAAGTAAATAGATACCTATTTTAGATTTAAGGTAGGTAGAGGTAGGTAGTTAGGTAAGTTACACTTACTGTATATATTTTGAAAACAAATGTATTTTTGAGTAGGTACGATGGTGACAAATAAGGCCCGCCGGATGGGAAGCGGTCACCGTAGTCTATGAATACGTACTCCAGGGTAATAAGCTAGACGACAAAAAAACTAATAGGTCCAACTGCTAGATTAAACGTATTTTTGATTTACTGTCATTTAGTGCAAATGGAAAATTTACCATTTTTAATGAAATGTTATAATGCTGACAATTTTTTATAATCAAATTTCTTATATAACAAGCCACAATGTGGTATTTTTTACTAACAAGAACTATTTATGTACACCATGATTTTTCGCGTCGTCTCTTCGTCGAAGTGATATCTTCTTGGTAAAGGGCGTAAGTGCTGCGAAGATACTCCTTTTTACTTGTTATGATTATGATATCTATTAAATTGTGTTTTACAGTACCTACCTACACGTGGTGCTGCCGTGCTGCTTTACCGCCGTAGGGCGATAATGAGCACTTTATGTGCTTGCGTCGAATGTTCAAAGATATTTAAAAGGCCATATGTACTATAAAACGTCGTACAATACACGTGCGAAGAGGTAATTTGATTCGATTCCTCTTTTTCGCCGTAGCCTAATGTACTATTATAATACAAAAATGTAGAGATTAAAAAATGGCAACATCAACTTTTTGTTGAAACAAATATTTTTTTTGTTTCTTTGTTATTAAAGTAGTAACACTACTATATATAAATTATAAATTGAAATAGATGTCATATACTAAAGAAAAAGACCAACACCGACGGAGGCCAATCCGAGAATCGAACTCGGGTCTTCAGCTTACGCGGCTAACGTTTAAATTTATAGTGGTAACATCGTTTCAAATCAATATATGTAAGAAAACGGGACGACACTATGATGTTGCCACTTTTTATTCTTAACACTTCTCTATCGAACTATCTATATACGAGTACATACAACTCAATAAGCACACAGCTACACATCCTCCCTCAAAGTGCGAATTCCTTTTGGCTATTCTCAGTGACAGACGCGAGGCAGTTGTACTAAATATTTACCTAGATTCTTCCCAGACTGCTGACTAATGGATTGGATAGATCGATGTGTATTTTAGAGCAAAATAGATAAGAAACAGAACTTGTTTAGAGAAATTTAATTTGATTCTCCAAATGCTGTTCGGTCCTATAATTGTGAGTCATACTGACATTAAATTGCAAAGGTTGGAAAGGGATGGGTATGTTTGGAGGCAGAGACAGCGCGCAGCATGCAGCACATCTACCCCCGGAAATATACGGTTTTGACAGAAATTAAATTATAATAGCCTGATTTTCTCAAATAACATTCGAATGGGATATTTATGGATGATATATGCAAAAATCCCACAAACTTTTCTTCCGGAAGTAGGTAAAAAGTAAAAAAATGAAACTCAACTCAGACAATTTTTTTACATTTACGGTAATAAATATTTTCCCTTGTTTGTGAACGATATTTATTTGTCTTCTATCTGTTCAAACCGAAACAGAAGATAACTTATGCACGTAAAACCGTTAAATCTACTAAATGTACAGCGTGCTTAGCCAAGATGCCAATCGCTCACGCTTGATGACGTATCGCAGCTACCTCTCTATCACTCTTCCTTATTAGTGTGACAATGACAGTTGCGTTTCGTTAGCGATCGAGCGTAAGCGATTGGCATCTTGGCTACGCACACAGCACGGGTGATAGAAAGAAGCGATATTTCGCTAGAAACAAATGGTAACACATAGGTAGAAACTGGTACTGACCCATTTTAAAGGGCTAAAAAAACATATATAGGTACATAGAAATCTTACAAGAAAAGCATTTCTAACATGTGTGTACGTGTACATTTTGTTGGATTTTGTTACCTACATAATACCAGCCTCCCGACATATCCGTTACGCTAAAAAAATCAGCTATTATAAATGATGACTGTACTAATCGCTCTTCCAACTGAGCTACCGAGACCCCACTTGTCCTTTCCTTCTCAGAAGTTCTGGTTCTCGGTTCTGCTTAAAACTAATAGTTAAGAAAGGAAAAGTGAAAAAATTCATGATACCGGGCGGGACTCGAACCCGAGACTCTGAGGCCAGCTCTTCGCTCTGCTAACTGAGCTAACGGGACCACACACACACTGAGAAATTTAGTATCGTTTTCGTTTCTGCTTAAGAAAAACAAAATAATTGCCTTTATTTATGAAACGATTTCGTCAGTACATATTTTGCATTTAACTGTATTATTAAAATCACGTCAAAAGTACATAAAGGATTTTAAACAATTTTGGCAAATAGCCATATGTAGCCCATAAAATTGGACATTTTTTACTTGTTCACCTGTTTCGTTGAAGCAAATTAAGAATCACAGAGATTTCTCTATTGTAGGAATATATGTACCGTCAACCAATCGGAACCCTAGGAACAATCTGATTTATAGCGTCACTATGACATAGTCCTACAGTGGCCTAGGGTTCCAATTGGTTTACTGTACCTACTGTACCAGGGCTGTCGTCATTGTGTAGCAATAGAAATAGAAGACATTAAGGTATTGATCTTCATCGTGGCTAGTACTTTCACACATTACATAGATTAGATACATAATGTAGGTATACAATGATTAATTGTAAATATAAGACTTATATTTACAATTAAAACAAAAGAAAAAGTAAGGCGAGTTTTTAATTTGAGTTCTGATTCATATAGTGTGGGCGTTAATAAATAAACCGAAAGATTTTAAACCATGTAATAAGCAAAAAGTTAAATACCTATTGTTATTTTTGAACATTTTTTTTTTGTTATTGTCTTTTACCGCGATTGTTGTTCATTAAAATTAAACAGTTTAGAACGGATTAATCGCGTTTATTAACACCATAACCCTACGTTTCGAGCCCTTTACAGCACTCGTTTTCACAGGGTTAAGAAGATGAGGGTGTTGGTTGAGTCATGGTCATAATATGGTGTATGGCTTAAGACATTTATTCTCATAAGAATACATATATATTTATTCACTTAAAATGAGAACTTAAATTTATTTTATTTTTATTTTTTATTTTATTCTTTCAAAAAATTTACACAGCATTACAGCGAACTAATACACTGCGAAATTTATGATGTACATGCATTATTTATACAACTAGGTACATAATACAGTCAAGAAAACACAAAACAGAACAAATGTGAGAACAAAACTAATACAAAACAGTAGATTCACGCTTATCCATCGCCTCACAGAACTTCATACATTCTTTACACAGATCCATCCAACTACTTGCAAATATATCACATTCCGGTGCTGATGCGAGGAGCGCATTAGTATATCGTAGAGCGCGGACAAGTGGTGATTTGCCATGGGACACAGACAGTGCGTTGCGTGTTTTAGGCACATCTAATAGGTGACGACTTCGTGGTCGAAAATTAAATTGGGCCTTAGCTATAGATGGAACGAACAGGCGTACGAGCTGTGTAACCAGTTCTGGGCAATCCGAGTTCCCCCGTAGAATATTACAAGCAATAGTTAAGAGCCCATAGTTGCGCCTCACCTCTAAGGAATTAAACCCTAAAACGCCAAGCAGGAACTTTGTCGGGTACAAATATGGGTAATACCCGTGAGTCTTTTTGTATAAGAATCGCAGAAAGGCTTTCTGGATTTTTTCCAGAAGCAAGATGTACTTGTCCTCATGCGGGTTCCAAATGACCGATGCGGATTCGAGTTTACTCCGGACTAACGCAGTGTACACTAATTTAATAGCCCTGACGTTATCGAAATCTTGCGCATTCCGAACTACAAAACCCAACCTCCGATTGCAATTTTTTGCCAAAGCTTTAATATGCTCATGAAAGTTGAGCTGCGTATCGAGGATGACACCCAAATCTCGTATAGACTGTACCCGAGTTATGGGATCAGGACCTAGCAGGTATTGAGCGAATATGGGACTATTGGCACGGCTAAAAGTCATCACGGAGCACTTCAAATTGTTGAAAAGAAGCTTGTTTTTAAAGCTCCACTGATAAAGGCGATCAATATCCTCCTGCAAAGACGCACAGTCGGACAACTGCTGCACTCCATAAATGAGCTTTAGGTCGTCGGCATATAATAAACACCTGGCGTGCTTCGGGACTGCAGCTAAGTCAGATATCATTAGGCCAAAGAGAAACGGACCTAAAATCGAACCCTGACTGACTCCGGAACGTGTGTGGTAGGGCTTCGATACGAAGCAACCGTGCTGCACGTACTGCTGTCGATCGCGCAGATAACTGGCAAACAACCGGAGCAGCTTCGGCGAGAAGCCAACGCTACATAGTTTGCTCAACAGTATGTCATTATCCACGCGATCGAAAGCCTTCTTAAAGTCAAAGTACAGCACGTCAACTTGTATTCCCTTATCTAAATGCTCAGAGACGGAGTCAACCAGAGTTAATAGGTTCGTCTCGACAGATCTCTTAGGCCTGAAACCGTGCTGAGAATCACAAAGGTAAGGTTTTACTTGGGATGCGACAAGCCTATTTACGATTGACTCAAACACTTTTGCAATTGAAGATAGAATGGCTATAGGGCGGTAATTCTTGACCTCGGACGTTTCACTCGATTTTGGGATGGGGCGTACTCGCGTAATCTTCCATTGACACGGATACTCGCCAGAACCAAGAACCAAGTTGAAGATGTGAAGTAGTGGGCCAGTTAGCCATTCCTTACAATCTTATCTTATGATATATATGATTCGGTGTGTGTAGTTATGCATCTCATGGAAACACGAGTAAATTCCTTTTTAGTATTGGTAGTATTTTATTGATTAGGAATAAAGTTGATATTCGAGTGTTGATTTTTTTTTTGTAGATTTTATTTTATGTTTTGAATAAGCAATTTATAAGCAAAAATGAGTTCTAAAGCTGTTTTATATTATTTTTTTTAATTAGAAGTTTTTCGTGAAGTTATTCTATTTTTTTCTAATATCAGTCGATAAGTATATGTCAAAAAAAACTCATACTTAGCAGTAACACTGCAGTTTAAATGCGTCTTTGTACGAGTTACGATGAAAAACAGTCTTAGAGAAAGATGTAATTATCTCCGAAACTAAGCCAAATCCAGATAATTTCAACGGCATCTTTCTAAATGCGGTCAGGAATACACCGTTAAAATCCCGTTATTAACGATATCCCGCCCATAGTCTTTGACTTGAAAGAAGGAATATATTATTTACAAAAAACCTGTAGGTATTTTCGTGTTTTAGAACTAATAAGAGGTACACTATTTCTAAAAACCTACAATTTTACCTTTGCCTTATATTTCTTTTTTCTTCCTTGCGTTTTCCCGGCTTATGCCACGCTCAGAAAGCCTGGGGTCCGCTTTGCCGACTACCATCTGATCTTCCAACCCAGAGGGTAAACTAGGCCTTATTGGGATTAGTCCGGTTTCCTCGCGATGTTTTCTTCACCGGAGACCGATTGGTAAATATCAAATGGTATTTCGTAAAAGTAAGTTCCGAAAAATCATTAGTAAGAGCCCGACTTTGATTTGAACCCACGACCATCAGACTTCGGAAAGTTGCATTTTCTTTCGATATTGGCTCTACTTATATTAAGCTTTGGGATATTCCTACTCAGAGTTACGAGAACAACCGATTAAAAAATCGAACACTTTTTCACTTTTGAATAAATGAATGAATGAAAAACATTTATTTGTGACATCACAGGAAACAATATAAGAAACAGAAGAAAAAGACAAACAAGGATTATAATGTGTGTGCATCACAAAATGGACCCTACTCAGCATATTGCTAGCCAATAAAACGGCGCTGGTCTTCGTAGGACCCGATCAGTGATGCCACGACAAAAAATGCTACAGCCTAACAGAAATTACAATCAAAAACAATAACACAAAAATAATTACAAAATAGAAACAAATGAAAACTAGAAAACTACAAATGGACACATGAACACAAGAAATAAACGAATCACATAAAAACAATCACAGACGTTATGTCTTTTCAAACGTGTCATCAAATAAATACTTTGCAAAACTGCAAAACACCATAGACACGTAATAAACAGACCGCACTAGTTCACGCCGTCACAGACAGACGGCCTGGCGTTATTTATGGCGTCATAAACACGCCAAAATGGCCGCCATCCGTCAAACGTCGGGCGCAGGGCGACCTATAAAAATTCCGAGGAATATGCGGATTCCCAGGCAATTCGAATGGGATGCAAATGTTATGTTTGTGAAGATATTTTATAGATATAAATAGATAGACTGATAACACCGAACAAAGGTCGTTTAAAAATGTGTTCCACTTTTTTCGCCCTTGAAACCATAATTTCTTCTACGATTTTAAGCTAACATGTTCATTTGCATGATAACTAATATTTAAAACGAGATAATTACCACTTATGTTTGTTTTATTGAGCACCCGATGTTTCGACACTGTTGCAAGCGTCATGTTCACGGAGTAAACTGAAGTGCTGCTAGTTTTTAGTTGTGATCTACCCACACACCATAGCGATCTACCCTCTTACGGGTTCGCTTATTTTGTGTGTTGTCCGCTTTCTCACTTAAAACTTGATCACGTTCATGACACACCACACTTACAGTATCAACCCGTGCATTTCTTACCGGAACAGTCTCTTTTCGATTCGTAAACTTTTGGATCACTGGGGACCAGACCTTCGGCAGCTGAAAATCATCTTCTCCATACCAGTGTGACTACGCTTTTACGTCTAGAAGTTCTTTGACGTGTCATTTAAGATTACATACAGGTGGAAAACCTTACAAATCCGATCAATGTAGTTATGCTGGTAGTCGAAAATATTTATTGAAAATGTAGTATTTAATATGCTATCGTAATAAAATATAATTTAAAGCAACATGTCATGATAAGTACTGGTGACAAACCTTACGCCTGTGATGAATGTAATTACACTAGTGCCAGTAATCGTACTTTAAAACGTCACATAAAGACACATACTGGTTAATATTTAGGCAAACTTGGCACTGATTGCAGATTAGGGTTGCCAACCGTACTTTAAAATAAAGTATTGTACTTTATTTTGACCCTGCGTACTTTGTACTTTTAAAGAAATATAAAGTACGCAAAAATACTTTATTTTACGGGGTACCTACTTAAGGTACTTGATGTTGGTATTATTGTCTCAAAATAATAAATATCAACATTCCTCAATTGTTCCAACTTACGATCTTTGCCATTCCGCGTTACAATACAACTTTATTGTTGTGGTTCGGGTTTCTGTTACTGTCAGCTGTCACGGTCAGTCAAGTACTCAAATTAAGTGTCACTGTCAGGTTTGGCGGTATTTCTACGTCTAACACAACGCTTTTGAAGTTTGAAGTTGAAGTTATAATTTGAGTTTGATTTGACTGCAAGTTTTGTTTTGCCCTCTAAAATCCGCAAAATTCCGCAATGGATGACGGTATTGAGAATAGTGACAGTGAGAGTAATAACAAGTGTAACAACGGTGATCGGGCCAGTGATACTGACAATGACAACCACAACAGTGACAATGATAAAAACAAAACCCCTCCTACTAAAAAGCGAAAGGTGTTTAAAGATCACAAAAGAACACAAAAATACAAAAGTGAGTGGGAAACAACATATACCTGGTTAAAGAAAGATCCCCAAAATGAGTACAAAGGTCTTTGCACAACCTGCAATCATACTTTTTTTATAAGATCCAGTGGACTCGGGGGGGGTAAGTATTTGCTACCTACTTCAATTACCAATATTACCATGCATGCTTTGATTATTTGGTGGGCGACTGGCACTGGATTGAACAGTGAAGGTTATTGTTTTGTATATTTATTTTGTGTGGTCTCTTGGTCTGTCAGTCTGTCTTCTGTTCTGTCTGTGTGTGTGTGGAACTAACATTATTCAAATGGTTATGGGTGTTTGTGTTGTGGTAATGAAGTTGTCATTATTAACACAATATATGACAAAACTTGCAGCGACCCGAATTTTATAAATTTAACCACGGACCAAAAATGGGTAAAAATTCTAAAATAAATAAATAAATATTGTGGGACAATCTTACACAAATCGACCTAGTCCCACGGTAAGCTCAATAAGGCTTGTGGTGTGGGTACTAGACGACGATATATATAATATATAGATACATATAAATACATAGAAAACATCCATAACTCAGAAACAAATATTCGTGAAAAAGGAAGTTCTAAAAGGAAGTGAACATTTACAAAATTGTAAAAAAATAATGGGGTTCCTGCTCTCTGTTCCAGCCACTTCAGCATTTACAGAAAGAATTTTT
Organism: Lathronympha strigana; assembly: GCA_949128165.1. NCBI lineage: Eukaryota > Metazoa > Arthropoda > Insecta > Lepidoptera > Tortricidae > Lathronympha > Lathronympha strigana. The sequence goes on along the minus strand of OX421925.1, from coordinate 3,879,967 downwards.
TCTGTAATGAAATTGAAGTGGCGGGAAGAGAGAAACAGGGCCAACTTGTCACTAATAAAAAATGAGTTACTTATTTATATTAATCTTCAAGATCTAACGTGTGAAGATTCATATAACAAATTTTTAATTAACAAAACCCTTATTAAAAAGGCACAAAGTGCAAAAAAATACAATTTTAAAGTGTGTGTAGTGTAATTACTTTTTATTTATGGGATTAAATTTTTTTTACTCTGATAGGTGTTTTTTTTTTGTACTGCCTATACATTGTCTCCAATATTACAGCTAGAGTCTTAGATACGTTAGAGATGGGACTGATGGATGGGAGCAAGAAAGGTAGGAAAATAAAGTATTTTTTATGCTTTAGAGTATGCAAAAAAAAAATCCTAGGTAAAATGGTAGTAAGTACAATTGAGCAAATTTTGCACGTAGTTAAACTTTCCCCTAGACCGTACTTTATTTTCATCTGGCGTACTCTATTTTTTTTGATGAAATTTTGTAAAATACTTTATTTTATTCAAAAATAGTTGGCAACCCTATTGCAGATCCGCACGCCACCATGCACTGGGGTGAGGGCCATCAATATACATACATATATACAGTAATGATAATTTAAAACAAATTGTTCTTCTGCTTACAGATAGAAAAAAAATGATAGACCTGAATTATTATTAATATACATACATGTTTGACATGAGACGAAAACTGCTTTTGACGCCACCTATCCGAAAATCTTTTTTTCGTGCAAGGAAGGATTAATCAATAGTTGATTGTGTCATTTGTGTCACAAGGGATCAAAATTATATATTTCCGGCGAGGGCGTACATTTAATGCCGAATGAAGCGATGGATTGTACAATAAAATCCCGAACGTAGCGAGGGATTCTAAAGTAGAATCCCGAGCGTGACGAGGGGTTCAAGCGTTAACGCTCAAGGAGAAAATCATTTTGATACCATGTGACACACACTGCTTTTCACACCAACTAAGAGGAAAATAAACAAAACCTGTTTAAAACAGAATAAAATAACCGAAAACGGCATCATACCAACACATGTGTATCCACTTTCATCATACCCAGCAGGGAAGAAGTGTTTGAATAGGTGGTGTAAAATTAGTTTTCTGCCCTACTAGGAGGGAAAAAAAGTACACTATATCCAAGCAATCCAAGGACTATATAGTTATAAGTTTGCAGGCATGCCGGGTGTTATCTAATGGTCGAGATATCCTGCGCGCCGTTCTCGCTCTCCAATTCTACCTTCACTACATGGTCTGTGTGCCTGGCCTGTTCGTTCTCAGCTTCATGCTTTGTGTTTAGGTTGGCTGCGCTCTTCCACTCGGGTTTCCAACTTAATCCTCACATCCTGCGTACCTTCCAATCCAACGACATTATTGACAGAATCAACGGCCGCTAATCTTGAGAGACTTACGGAGAAGTACAGAGAAATACTTTTCCCTAAGTTCAGAATTATTAAATCAAACAAACAATTCACGTCCTCCTAGACTGAACGTTAATGACATTTGTAAACTGATTTATTTTTCTGTCTGCTATTAAATTAAAATCTCAACCTATGCATGCTATGCATGAAGACGAGCAGTGCAAATATAACTTAAACATCATACATACCTAATCATCATGAATACCTAAATATGCAAAAGGCGAATGATAGTGAACAGCTATCATTAATGCACACGAGTTGTGTAATCTGGCAAATTTGTTTTATCTGTGCAGTCTGCAACTGTCACTCCTGTCAGGCTGGACAGGCTGTCAGTGCCAATTTGGTCGTCTGTTTGTCGTATTTATCAAATTTTTATCAATTTTTAGAGTTTCGTCTTTACATTTTAAAGAAATTGCCCACAGTTTATTGAAGACTAAGGCCGCTAAGTGAAAGTAACACAGAAACTCGTATACTTTCACGTTGCCAGCTTGAAATTGCCTACTCTAAACAGTTAACTGATGTGTCGTGAACTTCGCTGTTTTATTACAAAGTGGGTGAAAAATCCGTAGTATATTGCGGTGTTTATCAGATACTGTTCGTTGCAATGTCGGTAAAAGACTCGGAGTTTGTGTGGGTGAAAGGCGAACCTAACTGGGAGGACACAAATGATCTGAAGCATGAATACGAGAATACACAGACCGGGGACACAGCCAGTGTGAAGGTAGAGTTGGAAACAGAGAGAGAGGAGGCGTGTGTAAGCACGGCGCGGGACGGCCTGTACCTTAAACATGAGGTGAAAGTTGAGGCTGAGTCGGAGAGTGATGAGACTGCAGATGATGACTTGTTCCTCAAGCAGGTTAAGGAGGATGTTGAGGATTTCCGGGGGCCTGAAGTGCTATTAGAGTATCCAGGTTTGTAGTACAGGTTATTTTGTTTTGTTGTAAATTGGTGTAAGTGTTGGTGAGCATAGCTCGTACCTGAGTTAGAAGGACAGTTGGCCGTCGCTTTCATAAAACCAGTGCCTATGCCAAATCTTGGAATTCGTTTTGAATCATCATTGTATGTTAACTCCTTTTATTAATTAACAAAAAATCATGTTTAATAGGGATAGGTATATAATAACTATTTATTTAAAATAAGTGGAAATTAAATCCGGTCATTGTGGAAATCTTTGGGGGAGGCCTATGTCCAGCAGTGGACGTCTTTCGGCTGAAATGATGATGATGATGATGATGATTTAAAATAATCTAAATCACATGATTGAAAGTGTTATTTGCAATAAAAAAGTACCTACCAGTTTCTCTCAAGTTTCACTTTCCAAGTATTTATTTGTTTTTTAATTTTGTTTATACATTAATTATATGATCTCCATTCTGATATTTAACTTCTGATTCTAAAATAAATTTGTTAGAGATTAGTTAATGGTCATTTATTTTGTTGATTCTAGTTTCTGTGTCTAGGCAGATTCAATGAAGAGTTACTGAATATCGCTCACTTACTTAAAAAATAAACATATAAAACATGCAGTTTTGAACCCATGATATAAAAACAAGCAAATCTGACCTCTCTAGGACCCCATAATTTAGTGGAAAATCCCACTTTAGCATCCATGTTTTTTTTTCGTTAAATTCGTCATAATGGCCAAATTGCTTTGTGTGTTAATAGAAAAGCTGCCTGATACTTTGCTTATTGGCCCGTATTACATTATCATATAACTATGTTCATAGGTCTATATGCCTCCCTTTTTCTTCAACGCTGTAAACATAGATAAATATATTATATCTATGGTTGTAAAATGTCCTTTAGGGTTACACCAGGGGGGTGTCTCTCCACATTATGCATTGATACAAAATCTAGTGATACATATTTTGTTCTGAAACTTTAGACATGGCAGCACATGCCAAAACACAGCTTATAAGTAGATGGTTTAGTGACCTACACTGGTTCAGCTAATAAGTTTATTTATTGAATATCTCAAAAACTCTCATAGTTAAGACGCAAGTTGCTTAGGGCCTCTTGCACCACCCGAGATGAATGCACACAGAATTTAACCTCGGGTTAGCAGCTAACACTGGGTGGTGTAAGTGGGCCTTAGAGAAATTAACTCGAGTTAACCTGAAGAATCTCCCCTCAAAAGTTACCTGAACAAAATGGGTGCAGAAACTACGATAATTTAGATTTGTCAACCACAAATCAATTTAATTATTATTATTATTTATAAATAAATGTTTTGATTCATGATTTTAAGTGATCACACTATTAAATTATTAATAGAAAGAAATGTCATGTAGTACAGAAAAAATTTATAACGATAATTTATTTTTACGCAAGATATTATTAGCGCAAAGAAATACTTTCTATAAGCCTATGCGTCAACGTCTTCTTCCTACCGTTTTCCTGGCTCATGCCACGGCTTAGCGAACCTCGCGCCCGCTTTGACAACTAACCCCAAGATTTGGCAGCGGCGCTAGTTTTACGAAAGTGACTGCAATCTGATCATCCAGCCCAGAGTGTAAACTAGTAGTGGGATTAATCCGGCCTAGATGTAGATGTAGTGTACGGACAACCCGGCTGGATACAGTCAAGCTGTCGAGCACTTCTCACATCCATTCAGCATTTCCCTGGAGTTTGAGCTGCAGGTTACTGTCCCGGCTGCCTTCCCATTCTACATTTCTTCGAATCTTCTCGTTTTCCTGCAGAACAGAAGAACATCTTCTTCTAGTCCGGCCTATGAGTCAATCACATTATTACAAGACAGCAGGCCTACCACGAACATCGAAAATTAGCATTGACGGGAAAACCTCTTTGTCACACCAATATGCAAGTGGGGCAGAGATGGAGATACAAATCCGCAATCGTTCGATTTTCGTGGTATAGGCCCAGAGCAGGTCTATCGCGAATGCAGTTAATTTACCTCAATATACCGACGTTTCGTCACAGTTTCATGTGTCATGGTCGCGGTTTGACTGATGAATCAGCGAAGTGCCAACGGTGATCTTGCTAGAAATGTTCGCCTACCCAGCGGAAAGTCACTTTAAACGCATGGGCAGGTAGATTTTAATGAAATCGAAACTTAAGAAAAAAAACAGTATCCATATATTGTATGAAAAATCATAAGAGCATCGCTTAACGGTCGTCTTATAGAATACCACAGACAACGTTATAATGTATACTTTTTTAATATCGCTGTTAGTCATTCAATTTACAGATAGAAGTGCTGAGGTAGAAAAAAATATTAAAATGTTGCCTACTTTGGTAATACATACTACTCACTCTGAGAATGTTTTGTTTTATTCACACTACTACACTTACTACCCCTTCTTACTAGCGTTTTTCCCGGATTATGCCACGGCGAGGGAGCCTGGGGTCCGAGTGGGCAACTAATCCCTATAATTGACGGAAGCGGTAGTTTTACGAAAGCGACAGCCATCTGACCTTCCAACCCAGAGGGTAAACTAGGCCTTGAAAGTCTCACGTCATACCGCTCGGCCACCAACGCTCTATTTACACTACTCACTACATTACATATAGTGTTCAAATTATTTACTTATATTTTTATTAATATGTAATTTTAAAATTACAGTGCAAAGTGAACATGAAGACCCAAGGGACCAACAGGAGTCAAAATCTACAAGGGTTAGAAAAAAGAAACGTAACAATACAATACAAGCTGGTGATAAACCATACAAATGTGAACACTGTCACTATGCTTGTGGCAAAAAGAGTAACTTAAAGGAACACATGAGGGTTCATAGTGGAGACAGACCATACAAATGTAGCCTTTGCAGCTATGCCAGTGCCACAAAACGCGATTTAAAACGTCATACGATGATACACACAGGTGACAAGCCTTACAAATGCGACTACTGCACTTACGCTAGTGCTAATAGCTGTAATTTAAAACGTCATATGATGGCGCATATTGGTCACAAACCTTTCAAATGTAACTACTGTAGCTATGCCAGCGTCGATAAGAGTCATTTAAAACATCATATTATGGTACATTATAATGAAAAACCACATAAATGTAACCAGTGCGACTACGCTAGCACCTCTAAAAGTTCTTTAAAATATCATTTAAACATACATACAGGTGACAAGCCTTACAAATGCGGCCAATGTAATTACGCTAGTAGTAAACGATGCGACTTGAAACGCCACATAACGATACATACTCGCGATAAATCTGAAAAATATATAAGGGAAAAAAAGACTGGCAATAAAGCTTATAAATGTGATCAATGTAGTTATGCTAGTAGTCGAAAAGATGTATTAAAAGTTCACATGAAAAGCGCTCATAGCTATGATAAACCGTACAAATGTAGCTTTTGTAGTTATGCTACTGTGATAAAAGGAAATTTAAAGCAACATGTCATGATACACACTGGTGACAAACCATATAAATGCAATGACTGTAGTTACGCTAGTGCGAATAGAAGTGACTTGAGAAGACACGTAAAGACTTATAGTCGTGATAAAGTTTAATTTCGTTATTGACATTCGTGCACCAGTCTTTCTACACAGACCACCTCAACCACTAGACGGAGCATATCAGACAACCCGTGATACACAGTCCCGTACTAATTTAGTATGGCAGCGCGACGGCTAACATCAGTTGCATCTACGTTCACGATATAAAACCGTGCAGATTAAAAATATTTACAATTAATGTGTTTTGGGGGTGGACCTGGAATGTTGTAGAATACAATGGTGTAGGGAACTGACTGATAGAAACGTAGAATTTTACAAGTAAAACATTGCATATGTGTGACCTCGTTCTGTTAGAACAAGCATGCCTACCACGAACATAGAAAATTGGCATTGATGGGAAAAACTCTTTGTCACTCCAATATGCCAGTGCGACAGAGATGCAAATCCGCAATCGTTTGATTTTCGTGGTATAGGCCAAGGTGTCTGTGTAGGACCACATTGACGCAAATAGTGTGAGTTTTTGGGGTACGTCTTTCCACATCTTTATAATACCCAGCTGCGGTCGACAAACATTTGATTTGAGACTTTCTTATTTACTGGCCAAGGTCTGTACACTATTTTTCTGGACGATGCAGTCGGCAAGCGGCGAATTTATTTAGCGTAGCGGCCTGCAATTGGCTGCTTGCCGGCCGGAGGGCAGAAAAGATAATAACAAAAAGGAAAATAATAATAAAAGAAAGGTAGCAACAACAAGAACTTAGTGCAGACTGCAGGGGTAGGGTTTCGCCGTCATTGAAGCTGAAGAATTATGATTCTTAACCAGCTCATAACCAAACAGTGATCTATATCACCAGTCGGCGATGGCTACACCAAGGTGTTTCACAAACGCAGACATTTGTGGTGTGAAGATTCCATCGACGGATGTCGTTAAGGGAGTGGAATGTGTCATGCCTTTTTCACAAGCAGTCGAATACTTATTTTTTTCTTTAGAGGATTTTTGTATCATTTATTTATTAGATTTTTAAAGTTTTGAATTATATAGTCTTAGACTGAATGACAACCATGAATATACTGTAATACAGGGAATTTAGCACCTGTTATGGACCTTCACGTTCTTTATTGAGACAAATACAACATTTGATTACCATATCTTATTTATTCCTAAAAGCTTGCCTTCAATAAGATTGAAACGATTCTTATACTTTAATAACAAATAAAAAAATATTAAATAAAATAATTTTATTTGTGTCAACAAAAAGTTGATTTTCTCGCAACTCGCTTATAATTTGAAATATTAAATAACGTCTAACAAAAATATTGCTCGTTTAAAATACCTTACCGCGGGTCATATAATAGTTTTTAAGGCCAGATATTCATCTCGCATATAAAAAGCGAATACAAATCGTGACCTGTTTTAATTTTATCAAAATCGGCGTGAGCATGTACTAACCCGTGACGAGTGGCGGAACAGAGGGGAGGCCTTTGCCCAGCAGTGGGACACAACATAGTAGGCTATTAAAATGCATAAATGACGTATGTGCTCAATCGTACTCTGATCGCGGTTTGATAATACTACTATTGGATCTGTGAGTTGCAGACCTCGCGAGATGGTACTGGTATTGGCACAAAGGTCGTAAGCGTCTTTTGGGATCTATGGCGCTTAGGACCTTTGTACCAATTCCCGCCATTTTGAAAATTTTCAAAAATTGAATCGACATAACAATGTAATCAACAAACTTGTTTATAAAATTCGACAAGAATTGGTTGATAAATGCGACCTGTAGAGGAGAACAAATGGACAGACACACGAAAGCATTTTTGCCCGAGCTGAAACGGAGACGCTTCGCTCGCTTTTTAATTAAATTAATTAAATAATTAATTATTTCAGAAAAAAAAATCCATAAATTATTAGCATCTTATTATTAGTCTTAACCTATGTTAGTGTATGCGTAAGTATATTTTAAGTATATTTTAACTTTGCTCACTCGGTCAAAATCAATCACTGAATAACTGACTGACTGACTAATCAACTATTGAGACATTTTCAACACTTTATGTGCGTAAAGGGTTAAAAAGGGGGTTGAAAATTTGTATGGAGACGGCGTGAAATTTTGAGTGAGAGACTTGTAATTTTGTGTATAAATTTATTATCCAAATACAAGAAAATACAAATAAGAGACAGTTTTTTATAATTTTCTTGTATTTTGATAAAAATACAACAATCCAAATGCACGGGTTGATACTGTATGTGTCGTGAACGTGATCGAGTTTCAAGTGAGAAAGCAGACGGTGGTCGTGCCAGTGACAGGGTAGATCACTATGGCGTGTGCGTAGATCGCAACTAAAAACTCGCAGCTCGTCAGTTTACTCCGTGAACATGGCGCTTGCAACAGTGTCGAAATATAGAGTGCTCAATAAAATAAACATACATGGTAATTATTCCGTTTTAGATATTAGTTATAGTGCAAATGACCATGTTAGCTTTAAATGGCATCTAACGAACTAAAATACGATGTAATAACTTCGTATTGCAGAGCAAAGCTCACGGAATAAAAGTTATTAATTTCCCTAATTATCAGCTAGGATCGAGCTTCAGTGAACGAATAATACATGAATACTTGATGAATACATGCAAAAGGCGAATGATAGTGAACAGATTATTGTACACGAGTTGTGTAATCTGTAAATTTGTTTTATCTGTGCCGCCTGCACCTGTCAGGCACAGGCATGAGGCAGGTCAGGCTGTCACTGTCAGTACCAATTTATTTGGTCGTGTGTAGTATTCGTATTTATTAATTTTTTATCATAATTTTGAGAGACTTAGTCTTTACATTTTCAAGAAATCATCGATAATCTACTTAAGGCTATGGCTGCTTAATGAAAGTAACTGGAAGCTCCTATAATTTCACTTTGTCAGCTTGAAATTGCCTACTCAAAAGCACAGTCAACTGCTGCATAGTGAACGTCGCTGTTTTAACACAAAGTAGATTAAAGATCTGCAGTATATTTCGGTGTTTATCAGCTACTGATCGCTGCAATGTCGGTAGAAAGCTCGGAGTTTGTCTGGGTGAAAGTCGAACCTGAGTGGGAGAACACAAATTATCTGGACACCGAGCATGAACACTATGTGAAGGTGGAGTTGGAAATAAAGAGAGAGGAGGCGTGTGTAAGCACCGCGCGGGACGGCCTGTACCTTAAACATGAGGTGAAAGTTGAGGCTGAGTCGGAGAGTGCTGAGACCACAGATGATGGCTTAAACCCCAAGCAGGTTAAGGGGCAAGTAGAGGATTTCCGGGACCCTGAAGTGCTATTAGAGTATCCAGGTTTGTAGTCCACAATTTCTTAGTTTTTTGTCACTTGCTGAATAATTTACCATGAATTTCTGGAATTTATTTAGATTAAAAAGTTGTTAAGAGAACCTATCCACATCCACATCTATTTCCATATTTTTAACATTTTATTAATAAAGCATGTTTTATTTATTTATTTATTTTATTTAAGCCTTTATTGCTGCTTCATACATTTAAATATGTTTTTTTACTCACCATACACTTGTAGCCCATGTGGCAAAATACCTTGACACTGGTGAAATTGTCCCACTGGACAGAAGCCATTTTCTTTTTAAAAACTGAAGTCCTGCCTAAACAGGGGTGCCAACTTAGGGGTTTTCCCCCTAGATTTAGGGGGTAAACAAGACGCGTGAGGTTTTTTTAGGGGTGAAATATTTCTAGGGGTAAATTTAGGGATATTTGATTTTCCCATTCCATGTATGTGTGACAGCGAAAAATGTGTTGAGAAGCGAAATTATTACTGAAAATGAAATGATACTGCAGTCCATTCCACTCTCAGTTACTCGAACTCACATAATCACAAGTGTGTGATTGAGAAAGAAATATACGACCGGAACTCAAACGCTCCGATTTGCGCTACAGTGATGTGGAAGAGAAGAGGCATCCTAACGGGGACGAAATGTTCTCCCAATCTATCAAATTGCATTTAGTAGTCCCGTCTGGACAGGCCATCATTCAACCTTTCTGACCAAAAATACTAAATCTGTGGCGTAAACGGTCGTGCGTTAATGACTTTATGTTAGAGATACTGAATAATGTCGATGATTAATGATGAATAAATAAATTTTATTTACTTTTTATTATTTTATTTTATTTAGGGGGTTTTCCGAAAAATCACTACAGTTTTAGGGGATTTCAATTTGTGCTTTAGTGGTAAATAAAAATTTGAGTTGGCAACCCTGTGCCTAAACTTGCTCATATCTTTTCAATATTGTTAATGGACTAGTATAACTAGAAATCAGATATGGTTGTCCACCATACGTCACCGTATTGCTCCCATGCCTCATACAAATTTACCCTCCCTAGCACAGAAGTGCCTTGAGCATCACCGGTGGGATCACATTTTCTTCTCTGTGTCCATGTAATGTGTGTCATGGGATGGTCAAAGTTTGAATGCTGTTTTGTAAAGTTGTATAGTTACTTACAAGTTTTAGTAAGTAACTATAGAGTATTCTTTACAAAATAGGATTCAAATTTTGTCTCTGGCTCCAAAAAAAACTCAAAACAACACCCTGATAAAAAAACCTCTTGTATCGGCTGTGTTGCGCGCGGCGCTGTCACTTCTCAACTCGGGGCTAGCTCTCAAATTCAATACTAAAAACGCTTAACAGTGGCGCTTAGACTCTGACGTCACAGTAAGCGAGCGTTTTACACGCCTGAAACGGTTTCAATGTTTTTAAATAAGATTTATAAACTACATTTTAGTTTTTTTGCGCCGAAAATTATTTTACGATGTTATAATGATAAAAGCTATCATACTACTGTGTAAAACAATGAGTGCATATACTTTCTGTGCCAGACTCCTTGTGCTACTTATAAAATTGGTTTGCCAGATTACACAAGTACACTTATAGTATAGCGCTTAGTGTCTGACTGACTAAAATAAGTTTTCTAGATTTTAATAGCACACACTGTGAATTTCATAGACGTTTGACCTTTAAAATAACACTTTATGGAAGAGATAACGTGCTTTGACTCTAACAGTACACGTATATGGCGGTGGAGCGGCGTTATAAGTGGCTTGTCAAACACCCGTTCTACACATACCATGAACATTCTCATAAATTCAAACTGAAAATAAATAGGTAAATTAATTACATATTAAGGATGACTGACACTAGAAAAAGATCAATAGTCAAAGTCCTACTGAGATCACATAACTTTCTCTATCAGATCAGCCCGATTACGTCCTGGCCCGTTCTAGTGTGAGTCATCCTCTAGGCGGCGTGGTGCAGTGTGTATATAAACTGTATATTTTTAATTGGCATGTAAATTGGTATTATAAATGAAAATAAAATGTATATAGATAAGATCTCATAGGCGGCGCGTCAAAAACCATGTTACTTACGACTAAAACTTACGACTTTCCTTTGCTTTATGATCTAGGAGACAAGACACCGCGTATACGAGTACACACGGGTTTTCGAGTATTATTTGGATTACAATGTACTGAAGGCCGTTTTTTTTGATGACTTACTAATTCCGAAAATTTTACGTACCAAAAACGTGTTTCATATGGGTGAACAAAAATGTTGTGGGGTTGTATTATACCGTCTAAGTACCTCACTCTGCAGAAGTTTTTGTTATTTCTACCACAATTTTTTTATTTTATATTTATTTTAATTACATGTTTTTTAAATTACAGAACAAACTCAACCTGAAGACCCAAGGGACAAACAGGACTCAAAATCTACAAATGTTAGAAAAAAGAAACCCAGCGATAATAGAGATACTGGGGATAAACCATACAAATGTGAAATCTGTAACCACGCTTGTGGCAAAAAGGGCGATTTAAAACGTCATATGATGACACATACAGGTGACAAACCTTACAAATGCGACTACTGCACATTCGCTTGTGCTAATAGCTGTAATCTAAAACGACATATGATGGCTCATACCGGTCACAAGCCTTTCAAATGTAACTACTGTATCTATGCCAGCGTCGATAAGAGTCATTTAAAACATCATATTATGGTACATTTTAATGAAAAACCCCATAAATGTAACCAGTGCGACTACGCTAGCACCTCTAAAAGTTCGTTAATATATCATTTAAAAACACACGCAGGTGACAAGCCTTACAAATGCGACCAATGTAGTTACGCTACTGGTAAACCATGCCACTTAACACGTCACATGACGGTTCATACTCGCGACAAATCTGAAAAATTTAAAAGGGAAGAAAAAACTGGCAATAAAGCTTACATTTGTGATCAATGTAGTTATGCTAGTAGCCGTAAAGATGTATTCATAGCTCACGTGAAAAACATTCATAGCAATGATAAACGGTACAAATGTAACTTTTGTAGTTATGCTACTGCGGTAAAGCGTGATTTAAAGCAACATGTTACGACACATACTGGTGAAAAACCTTACAAGTGTAATAACTGCAGTTATGCCAGTGCCTATAAAAGTGACTTGAAACGTCACGGAAAGAGACATAATCGTGATAAAGTTTAATCTCGTCATTGACATTCGTGCAAATACGCGAAGCATGTGTAGGACCACATTCGCGAATGGTCATAAGAATATTTGTGGCAACCATGCTTTTTCAAGTAGTGCGACTTCATTGACGTACATAAATGGACACGAAGCACCAGTGATTAAGCGACAAGGCGGACTTTCAATCTGTCTGGGCTTCAAATCCCGCCGGCTCATACCAATGAGTTTTTCGGTTATATAATTTTATATTTACCTTGTGTAAAGCTGCGAAGAAACTCAAAGATGTGTGTGAAATCTTCAACCCGCTTTGGGCCAGCGTGGAGAATATAGCCCAAACAATCACGCGCTTGAGAGGAGGTCTGTGCCCACAGTTGGACGTATATAGTGTTAATCATTATAAGGACACGAACTTTTGCCCAACTTTCCGCATCTTTATTTACCAGGTAAACTATTTTGATTTATAATAGACTGAACGACGAAGCGTTGGTAGCCCAGCAGTAAGGAGTATGACTTTCAATTAGAAAGGTCACGGGTTCAAATCCTGCCGTACAGAATATCATTTGATATTTACCAATCACTTTTCGGTGAAAGAAAACATCGTGAAGAAACTGGACTAATCCCGATAAGGCCTAGTTTACCCTTTGGGTTGGAAGGTCAGATGGCAGTCGCTCTCGTAAAAGTGCCTACGCCAAATCTTGGGAATAGTTGCAAAAGTGGACTCCAGGCTCCCTGAGCGTGGCATATGCTGGGAAACCCCTAGGAAGAACAAAAAGAATCTTAGACTGACCGACAAACATGAATATTTAACTATTAGCAAAAGTCACTAAGTACACTTAAAGACGGAACCGTTTTTTGGGTAAAATGTTAAAGTTTTTTCACCATTTTGCTAATGACTCGTTTATCTCAAGAAAAGAATTTAAAACCAACTTGTTTCATCAAAACTGTAAAAACGAGTGCTGTAAAGGGCTCCAAACGTGGTGTTAATAAACGCGATTAATCCGTTCAAAGTGTTTAATTTCAATTATTGTTTATTTCCTCGCAAATGTGATGAAAATTACTGTATGTATCACGGGCGGTACAATAATTATAAACTAGTGTTAAGTAAGCCTTTGTCTTCGACTCGGGCTTAAATTCACATTCGTTCGTGATTTCTTGTTTACCGCCCTTAACCCTTAAATACATGATGATGTATTTATGACACAGAAACGAGACAAGTGACAATCAAGTTCTCTTAGAATGTAGACTTTATCATATCGTCCTTAAGTTCTTAATTTGAAATGAATTTGGTTGTCACTTAGGATGTTTTGGAATCAATACTTAACAGTATTTAAGAGTTAATTCATAATCTACTATTTATCGTTATCAATTAGTTATTGTGGGTGACCAATATTACAGACAACCAAATTTTACTTAACAAAAAGTTTTTACTAATGAGCCAGTTGTTTCGCTTGAATCCTAAGGCGGATGATTCATTAACCCTTAAATGCATGAACTAACAGTATTGATCCTAAAACATCCTAAGTGACAACCCAATTCATTTCAAATTAGAACTTACGACGATATGACAAAGTCTACATTTCAAGAGAACTTGATTCTCACTTGTCTCGTTTCCACGTCTCCCAAATCACTATATAAATTATGATCTAAATTAGATGGCATATATAAAAGAAGAAGTTTGTAAGACGCGGGTTCGTATCTTGTTTAGGGTTCCGTACCTCAAAAGGAAAAACGAAACCTTATAGGATCACTTTGTTGCCCGTCCGTCCGTCTGTCTGTCAAGACCCTATATCTCGGGAACGCGTAGAGGTCGCAAGTTGAAATTAATACCACATACACAAGTCTGCTGTCCCTTGAAGCTGTGAAAAAACCACGTCTACGTCAACAAAATCAAAAGATACGGCCGTTTACGTTGCATTTTCCATCCATTTGCAATGGGAATCAAAATGTCTAGGGTACCTCCCGTTGACCTAGAATCACGACATTTGGCAAAAAGCAAGAGCTCGTATTACAAGTACAGGATAAACTCCGAAAACTGTGAAAGACTGTGAGTCTCTAAATTTATATAAAACCAATTTAAAGAAATATATACAAAGCAATGTTACATAAGCCTGTTGCGATCATGCTAAATACATATGTTATATAATTAATTTTAAGAAATCTAATATGTAAGCTCATTTAAGTGAACTATTGTTCTTTTGAGTAAATAAAGAATCTCTAAACCTAAAACCTAAACCGTGTAATTGCCCCACACAGAGAGTTCCATGCCACCAGTATTTTTAAGTACAGTCAAGTGCAAAAATATGGTTTGTCATAATCGAGTCATAAATATGGTACTACGCTCTTATTAAACTGGCATAAGGTGCTATGGGACATATTTTTGAGTAAGATGTGCACCACCATATTTTTACACTTGACTGTACCTAAGGTCATAAATGGGGAGGGGGGAGCATCCGTTGTGTGAATGTTTTTGTTTTTCCAACCAATTTCAGATTATAATGTAGAATAACTTCAAAACAGTTCACTTCAAATCGATGTTTAGATATTTTAAATAAAACAATTATGATTTCACAATTTTTTATTTTATCCTTAGAAGTAAGCTTCAATAAAATACACAGCTCAAAAACAAAACGAGCCTACAATATGGCGAGAAAATACAATAAAAACAAATGTCTTTTATTTATAGTCCTAAAGCTTTAAGTTCCAGGACAGAAAATAACCTAAACAAAGGTTTTCCATTCCGTTACGCTTTTTAAAATTTGTATTACAGTAGCACAATTATCAATATCGAAAAATGTATAGACATTTTGAGACATTATTTGCTTGGGTACAGCCCAATCCCTATTGCGCTTGAGGGCATGCCCACTAGTGGGACATATAAAGGCCGACTAAATTAGGGGAAGGTACTAGTTTCTATGAATGAGCCCTATGCAACCTAAACATAAGGATGTATTTACAACGAGAATGTTTGTGCACATCACTATTGAATGTAACAGTCGTTTGTGCCCGTCATCGGAAAGTCTTGCCAAGAACTGCAAAATATAGCTCTACAGTTCGTCTGAACACACAAGTCTTGTTTCCTATGGCCAACAGTTAACAGCTTGTGCATTCAGTAATGATATTTTTCTACTCCAGCACTTCTATCTGTCAATTAGATGACTGACAGCGATATTTAAAAAGTATACATTATAACGTTGTCTATGTTATTCCATAAGAACAAAGTTAAACGATGCTCCTATGGATTTTCATACAATTTAATAACACGGTTGTTTTTTTTTTAATTTCAATAGTGGGCATAAGACACCTTCCACATTCTGCCAGCATTCAAGATATCGCTTCTTTTCGCTATTTATTCTGTCGCAGAAAAACTAGTGTATGCAGTGTATTTGTTATTAAGATTAACGGGTCTATTATTACAGCGACCCTTGACTTTTAAGAATCCTTATTATATCACTATTGCATAAACTACTATTATCATACTCATCAGAAAAGGAGTACCTACCCTTTGATGTAGATAAGGCTTAAATTAAAAAAAAAACTTTATAGCCTATATTTTTTGAATAGTTCACCGGAAAGACGCCGTACATCGTCTTGTGTTTGACGCAACTGTATTTCCAGAATTGGACTAAAATCGCCGTCAATAGAACTTCCTAAAGATGTAAACAAACCGCCATATTGATCGTAATAACCATGGCCCGTAATTTTCATGCCAGACAGACAAATGACGTCAAGCTTCACACATCATGTTTTAGGTTTTACGTTTGAAAGAATAATGCTGTCATTGAATAGTGTCAAAATTATTACGTTCGACGTTAGAGTCGAACGTTGATAGACTTTATCTGTCATTAACTTGTTTCGTATTAAAACATCCTGTGTGTTTATATACGTCATTATGACGAAGCCGGCATGAAAATTACGGACCCTGGTAATAACCTAACTTTGAACCCATTTCAAGTTTTTAAAGAAGTCTCCAAGACTAAGTTATTTATCTTATGGTTGTGTATGTTACGATAATACGTTTCAGTAGTGTACGGTTTTAGAGGTGTTTAATGAGGTAGTGTGAAAATTCAAGGAGAAAAAGTGACAAAACAATGTGTTGCATTTTGTTTACATCGTTAGGAAGTAACATTGACGGCGATATATATTAATATTACAATACAATACTAGAGCTGGCTACTCGGACATACAGTGCGTAAGTCTAAAGCCCCTCATTCACGGCAGACCGCCGGCACCTCCGGCACGTAATATAGCATCGTGAATGTCGTTGCCGGATGCGTGCCGTACGGCAACATCCTGCTAGCTCCGCCCACCTCCTTGCAGTCCGAATTGCACTAAATTACGATAATAAACAATTGAGAAATGCGGCAATGCAAAAAATATTAATTATTCATTATTAAAAATGATATAAGAGATGGCGGCATTTTTTTAATTCGAGTACAGTGTATGCGCTAAAACGCAGCGCTGCGCATCTTTCAACGAATAAGTGCGAATTGGACTGCCAGGCTGGGCCACTTGGGCACACCGTGTGTCCGCTACATCCAGCAATGCCGGAGTGCTGGCGGACTGCCGTGAATGACGGGCTTTATACGGGCGATAAATTTAACCAAACATAGAATTCATTAGTGTTATCAATAATTAAAACATATTTTTAAGTTACACTTAACAATGACCCCATAATTAATTTTTTAATAAAATTTTCAGCAGCAATGTACTATAAATTTTTTGACGCTGACAGTTGTCAACGAATGTTTAACCGTTAAACTTTAACGCGACTGTGTTTGCATTACATTGCGGGCCGAATTATTTTCTATGGATAAAATTTTAATTGCAATTCCATTTAAAAGTTACCTAATTACATTTCTTATGTCTTATACTAACCACCGTTAAGAGGTTCGCCCGTATTAGATTTACACACTGTATAATAAGGGTCTTCATTTATAGAGAAAATGTAGCCAGTTGGACACCTTAGGGAACAGATTTGGGGGACTTAGCATAGGCATTTGATAGTTAACAGAGAGCGTACAATTCATGCCAGTTTCGCCATAGTGACGTGTATAAACACTCAGGATGTTTTAAAATACGTAATGAGTTAATGACAGATAAAGTCTATCAACGTTCAATTGTAACGGGGAACGTAATAGTTTGGACAATATCCAATGACAGCACTATTCATTCAAACGTAACACCTGAAATATGATCTATAAAGCTTCACGTAATTTGTCTGTCATCGGCAGGAAATGTACGCTCCCTGATTGTTACATAATATGCTTATATGTATAACATTTAAAACTTTCGCGATTTAAACACATATTTAAACATAATTATTAAACGGGTCTAACGCGAATTAATTTGTTTACCTTATTTACCGACGTTTCGACACAGGTTTCACTGGTCATGGTCGCGGCTGACTGATGTCCCAGCAAAATGTCAAAACAGAGATTTGTGTAACTACCCAACGAAAAGTCTATGTAGAAATTTGGGGTAAACACAAAATTTTTAAACTACCCACAAAACATATGTTAATTATTGTCAATAGTCCGACACACGACACTCACAATAAACCTGTGTCGAAACGTCGGTAAATAAGGTAAACAAATTAATTCGCGTTAGACCCGTTTAATAATTATGTTTAAATAATGCTTATATGTATATTTTTTATACACAAATATTATTTCTACGCAGAATCGTGTTCGAACGATACCAAATTTCTCAGAAGTAAAGGAAAATTGGAAAAATGCATGATGACCACGGGCGGGACTCGAACTCGGTATCGCTGAGTTGCGGGTTCGAGTCATGATTTTTTCCACTTTTTCTTCCGTTTTGATTTAAACAATATTGTACATACGCCATATTTAATTAAATATGAGGCGATATTTCATTACTACTATACATGTTTGTTTTAAATTCATTTTTGTCTAACAACCTAAAGTATACTGTTATATAACCTCCGCCTAGAGCTTGAAACTTTCAACCCCATTTTCACCCCCTTAGGGGTTGAATTTCAATAAACGTTAGACTTCATTACATTTACAGAACACACGATTTTATTTTTAAGGATTTAGCCTCAACGGTTTAAATGTGCGTTGCAACTCTTATACAGCGTGACATAAAAGGATCGTACAGACTGTACATATTATAAGTAATACTGAACAATTTTTATGTACCTACCAATGCCAAAATTGCGAAAAATTTTGGTTGTTTCATACATTCCAACCGGTGGGATGTCGCCGATTTGTATGGGACAGCCAAATTTATTTCACTATTTCGACATTGGCGCCATAATAAAAGTTGTTGCTAGGTATGGCTTATAGATTCACCATAAAGAATTGACAACATTTTTTTTCCATTAGTTTATTTTTTGATGCAACCAACTAGCCACTAAAATCTAGACCCCAACTGTATTTTTAATTTTTAAATTCAACAGTCAGTCAGGGCATTTATTTGTGTGTTTATCACGAATTATATTTTCCTGACTTATGGATGTTTTTTGTGTATTTAAGTATGTATATGTATCTATCTATTAGATATATCTTCGTCTCGTAAACACATCACAAACCTTATTGAGCTTACCGTGGGGCTAGGTCGATTTGTGTAAGATTGCCCCACAACATTCATATTTTAATATAGTAAAAAAAAATGGTGCTGAGAACCATACGTTTCGCGGAAACTAAGGGCTTGCCGCAAACATCTAAAATTCGCTTGTTATACATCTCTTTCTCTCAAATATGTGTGCGATAGAGAGGGCATAAAAATTATTTTCATTCGATTTTCGTGGTAGTATGACTCTTATGACAATTCAGCTACCACAAAATGGCGCCTTATGACCAAGTAGACATTTTAAAAAACGGAACATTATTCAAGACATTACGTCAAGACATGATGTACTTAAGTCTTTCATGATCGGTTCACGAAAACCTATAGTAAATATATCGACTCGTACATTAAGCCACAAATATAATAACGCAAGTGAAAAGTAAACACCAATAACTTCGTATTAATACTTAATTCGCGCCAGTAGAGTAGAAAATAGCTCGACATGTTTCGGAACTATTCGTGTGCCTTAATCATGATACGCTCGCGATGGTTGTCCTGCTCGCGGGACTACTCGGCGCGGGGGGTGCGGGGCGAGGCAACGGTTACTTTATTTACATGAGTTACCCGATAACAGATATTTTAATATTTTTATTCAAAACTAAATAGCGGGTATTTTAGGGTCCAAATTACCTGTCCGACTTTGCTTAGCTATGGTACTAATGTAATAATATTATGACGCCACTTCAAAAACCACGGAAAACCACCCAACTATAGTCCAAAATTAACTCTACCTTTATTATGATATGATTATGATAGTTAATCTCTTTTCAGCTGAGCCTTTACAGATTAGCAAACAACAAAGCATTGTATACAACAATGGCATTCTCTGTCTACGAGGCGATAAAAAAATGTTTCTAACTTTAGTAATATTGCGACAGTGTTTTGTTTTGTCGTGAAAATTCCGAGCTTTGGTAAGGGCCTTGAAGTTGGCGGAGCCGTTTCGACCTTTTTGGTCACGCGAGGTACAGTTTTTGGTTACCTACAACTATAGTTCTGTGGTTAGGTTTTACGAAAGCTAAAAACTGAAATATCCCGTTTATTCAGAGATGTTCGGCATTTTCGAGTTTATCTGAAAATCCCTAACGTTTGTCCTAAAATCAATTGTCCTAACTGTTTTTTTCCTAATGATCACAATCCCTAACGGTTATTATGCATGATTTAATTATTTCGCAAATTGACCCGTGACCTCACATAGATCCGAATCGCTGCTAGACATGATTACAACGATGTTAGAAACCAATATTAGGCATAGGGTGACGGCACCAATTATGAACACTCAGCTGACAGATACCAGTGATGGTAACTTCATTCTTAATTCAAATATCATATCGTCGCTATACATACTCAACCTCGTATCTGCAAATCTCATTTGATAGAGAAAACACCCGTATTCCTAGTGACAGAAAGGTGACATTTCCATCAAATGATTGCTGTACATATGAGGTTGAATATGTATACACCTGTATTAGTAATAAGTTCCGAGGTGTATACATATCTATAGACGAGACTGGTGCCGTAAGTTTATGACAAATGATCATTATGAGAAACTGTATCAGAGCATTTTTTTTTGTCGTTTTTTTTCGTGTCAGATTTGTATGAACTTTGGTGGGTAGGTAGAACTCCTTATTCTACGCTAAATACATAGATACGACATTCCAATGTGTAAAAAAAAATTGTACTAAATTTCTTACGAAAATCACATACGATTTCGTAACTCAGTGGAAAAAATTGTGAGACACACTGGGAAATTGGGTCTATCTTGAAGAGAATAAGGAACTCATCCTACGTACAGTCAAGTGCAAAAATATGGTTCGACATAATCGACTCATAAATATGGTACTACGCTCCTATTACACCAGCATAAGGTGCTATGGGGCATATTTTTGAGTAAGATGTGCACCACCATATTTTTACACTTGACTGTACCAAATTCCATTCAAATCTGACGCGAAAAAAACGACGACAAAATAAACATCTGCCCATCAGGGAATGCAAAAAAAGGATAAAAATCTTAAAGGATTCCGATATAGATCCGAGTTTTCAGTCGGTCTGGACGCCCACTGAATAGGGTGGTAGCTGTCACAGCTTGCACTGCGCCCCTTTGCGAGGAATGTTGGTGAATGGGACGGGATGCGCGTACAAGCGCCGTCTGGACTTGAACTCCACGAGGTCTGAGATTACGGTGGCCTGAAACAAGATTGAAATGTATTTAATAGGCTAGATGATGAAAAAAAACTAATTAGTCCGTCTGTTAGATTATTAAAAAATATTCGACACGTATTTTTTCTTTTGTTCGTCAAATGAATAACGACGGAAATACAGCGCTTTGAAGTTTCGCGTGACGTCACAATTGAGTACGATTCTTACTCTAAGGTGACGTCACCAGCCCCCACCACGGAACTTTGACGCTCTTCATATTCGTCAATTTTAGTTATCTTGAAAAAGGAAAAAATACGTGTCTAATAATTTTTGATAATCTTTCTGACAGACTAATTAGAATCATCCCTATTGTACTATGCAAAAGGGCGAAATCCGGAGCGATAAAATATTAACGTCACTGAAATCTGCTCTCAAAATTTACCGAGAAACGGTTGGGAAATGCCTACAAACTGAAAAGGAGACCTTCGCTATCGCTCGGTCAAAAAAAGGACGGTAGAACATACCGGTTTATCTGCTTTCTTCTCATCGTCTTTCTTTTCGCCGTTGGCGCCAGCGCCGCCCTCTGCCGTCGACACGATGTAAACAGACAACTTCTGTCGCTCCTCCGACGCGTCACTTATGTGTTTCTGCAGGAAACGACATTATTACTATACTACTACCACTGCGCCAGGCACCCGGATGAATTAATAATGATAGTATAGCACACTAACTAAAGGGGTGTCGTGGCTCTATAATATATCTATTTCCGTGGCTAGCTTTCCGTGTATTATTGTAGCCAGATTCCGTTAATCCGTTCAACAGGCCACCGGCGTTATGACATTTTTCACTTCCAACCTGGAGCATAGCGAAGAATCCACTCTCACCGGCCAGCTAAGGCAAACACAGAGGCGAGGGCCTAATAAAATAACCCTCTGAATATTGAAAAAACCCTTTTCTACAGTGTCAACACACACCGTCAGCTCGCAACAAGCTACCTCCGTGGATTTGTTGTTATTATAATTGTATCATGCCGAATGCATGAGCGAATATTTACAAAATCGTATTCCTCCGAATTTAGGCTATGATAGCGCTAAAGCAAGTTAAGGGAATGTTTTGTGTAAATGGTACGATAGATTGCAATTTAATTCATAGCTAAAGTGCCTGAGAAAATGTTCCTCCGATGAAACAAACGTTGCAGGTGAACGTCAGATATTTTTTGTTCAATAATAATTTTTACCTTATAAAATTGTATGAGCTCCTCCTTTGTCACCGTGTTGAGGACATCCACTTCCACTCTTGGCCGATCGAAGTTGTAAACCTGAAATATTGAAAACCGGTTTAATATCGGTTTTGTGTCTGCAGATCAGAAGCCACAGCAAAAAAAAATGACTGTTACAATTTGGTACCGTGACCAGGATCACGACTGTAACTACCAGTGTGTATTTATAAAACACCTGTAGTCGTTCACAGTGCATTACAGGTGCCTGTAGCCTGTACACACAACCTGTAACTTGTAACTTTATAAAACACGGCCCAGATCTCTATCCGTCAATTAGATGACTGACAGCGATATTTAAAAAGTATACATTATAACGTTGTCTGTGGTATTCCTTAAGAACACTTCTCATATGGATTTTCATACAATATATTAGCACTGTTGATTTTTTATAATTTCTATAGTGGGCAAACGACGTGTTCCACATTCTGCCACCTTTCGAGATTTTGCTTTTTTCACTATTTTAACTGTCGTAGAAAAACTAGCGTATGCAACAGCTCATAATTGGTTCTTAAAACCTTATTATATCACTGTTGCATAAACTACTATTACATGTTTATCACTGGTTGTCATATCAACGTTAATATCCAACCAACAAGATGTCTTAGTAAATGTTTATTACTTATATCAGATATTTCTAAATAAAGTACCTGCGCGCTGATTTCACTCCATATCTGAGAGGCCTTTGTAGACATTCGCTTGGGTCGCTCAAGCCGCTGCGCCGCGAGCGCCGAGCGGTGCTTCGTGAACTCCTCTTCTGTCATGGCTTCTAGGTATTCCTGGGGTAATTCAATACAATACACGTTATTTTAAAACACACATTACGGAAGTTTATAATGCAAATGACCATGTTAGCTTAAAACCACATATTTTCCTCCCGGTCGAAGTGAAAAGCAGAGTGTATATCTCGGCTATTATATCCTCGACTACTATATTGGTCTTTACACCCGGACCAATAAATAGCCTCGGCTAAAATGGGCTACTTTATGCCCTTGCCATACAATCTACTATTTAGAAAGAAGAAAGAAAGAAAGAAAATACATTTATTAGCACACGTAAAAACACAAGATAACAATCAGAATAAATATAACCTAAAGACTAACTAATTGTGTGCTAAATGGTCCTCGCTCAGCTTGATGTCACTGAATGAGCCATATGATATGGCACATTCGGCGACGCTGATTTTCAGCGAAGCCCAGCAGGTAGTCTAGGTGACACTATATAACAAACAGAACAGTGCCTAATACAAACTATACACATCATAAATATTTATTATACCTTGTGCTCCTTAAGGAATGACTCTATCCTCTGCTCCAAGTAGGCAGGGTGCCGGTCGCTCTGCACGATGACGCGGAGCCCCTGCACGCCGTTGGAGCGCCGCACGCCGCTGAACACAATGTAGCCCAGTTGCTCCTGCGAGATAAACGACACATGAATACAAGTTAAATTATATGAGCGCACTATTCGCCAAGAAACAGCCCTCAGTTTCGCGATGTTTATATACCTACCACCTAAGTTACTTTGAAATAAATAGATAATTAATAATCGGACACCGGTAGCATTTTGTCATTTTGACGTCCAACGTAATGACTATACAACCTAGGTACTTATAAACCGAACTCAAAGCGCATGTGCGTTGACATAACAACGTCGATGTTGATTAGTTGCCCCTAGTACACAACAGTACGCAATACGAATGCACTGTCAAAAATCAAAAACGTAAACAAACCTTATAGGATGTTACAAAAACCATTAACCGACCGCAAAAAGGTCCTCGAGTAATTAATTTAGCAATTTTATGCCATAAAATATGTATTTAGGCACGTGAAATGTACGTCATTACATTGTACTCGAGTTCCCCGTCAACCAGTTTTAAGGTTTGCTCTTCGTTGTGATACATACTGTATATATAGTATAGCTTACCTTAGTCCTTAACACATTAAAGCAGGGCTCAGACAATGTTTGCGCCAGCAATTCTAGCACAACGTTGGGGCGCGTCGCGCGCACGCCGCATGCGTAGTAGAGCGACGCGCACGATGATTTGTGTACCGCGTTCTCTTTCTGTCGCATGTAGTGGGCTCCTGTTGGGGTGATTCATCTTGTTAATATTTTATATTAACCTTTTTGTTGAACCAAATTAAATTATAACTAATATTTAAAACGGGATAATTACCATGTATGTTTGTATTATTGAGCACCCGATATTTCGACACTGTTGCAAGCGTCGTGTTCACGGAGTAAACATACATGGTAATTATCCCGATTTAAATATTAGTTATAATGTAAATGACCATGTTAGCTTAAAATCGAAAATTAAATTATTTATTGAAATATTTTGACTTTATATTAAAGTAACACTACTATATACTTATAATTATACATTGAAATAGATGTCATATACTAAAGTAAAATACCGACTCCATTGAAGCCGGGAATCGAACCCGAGTCTTCGGCGTACACATTTTGTTCTAGTTACCTCTAGTTTACTTATTAACTTAATGCATCTGAATTTATCGGAAAAACACAATTTTGGATAGTCAATTGTATCTCTTTTTCTATTCCTTCACTAGCGACCCACCCGGCTTCGCACGGGTTATTATTATACATATAAACCTTCCTCTTGAATCACTCTATCTATTAAAAACCGCATCAAAACCATACATACATATAGACAGCGGGAATCGACTTTGTTTTATACTTTGTAGTGACAAATAATGAATACTTAAAATTCACGTATTTTTCTCAATAGGCGTGCATATTTCGACTGCATCCGGCAATCATCGTCGGACGTTGTAACTTACGCGGCTCGGACAGCATGACACTCCCATTGTGATAAAAATACGTGAGTTTAAACCCATTTTTCAATACATCAGTATGACACATGAAAGTTTAAATTGTATATTCCTTCATAATAGTTCACTACATACCTTTTTCAATTTCCACTTCTCTATATAACAATAGCTGCTGAGCCAGAAGTGGCGATGCGTCTTTTGGTATTCTGAAAGTAATAATTTAATATCAGTCATGAGTCGTTGAACAATAGGATCAGGACCCAACGGAATCCTTATAGGATCCCTTTGTTGTCCGTCCGTCCGTGTGTCTGTCAAGACCATATATCTCGGGAACGTGTAGAGGTAGCAAGTTGAAATTACACAGGTCTGCGTTTCCTTGAAGCTGTGAAAAAATTAAACCTCTACGTCAACGCAATCCGAAGTTATGGCCGTTTATGTCGCATTTCCCATACATTTGCAATGGGAATCAAAATGTATAGGGTACTTCTCGTTCACTTAGTATCACGAAATTTGGGAAAAAGCAAGAGCTTGTAACACAAGTACGGGGAAAATCCGAAAAATCCGTTTAATTGTCGCACATTGAGAGTTCCGTGCCACCAGTTTTCAAGTACCTGCCTAAGTTAAACACTTTAGAACGTATTAATCACGTAAACGTAGTGTCATGGTATTAATAAACGCGATTAATCCGTTCTAAAGTTAATTTCAATGAGTAACAATCGCGGTAACAGAAGATAATATTAAGTACCTACCTAAGGTCATAAATGGGGGGAGCATCCTTGGTATGTATTTGTACTTGTTTACTTTATTCATTGTATTGTAATATGGAATTTTATGTTCTGAAATAAATTATTTGAATTTTGTTTTTTTTTTTGTTTTTGTGCGGAACCCTCGATGAGTGAGTCCGATTCCCACTTGGCCGCCTTTTTATAATTCGGGGCAATCTCACACAGATCGACTTAGCCCCAAACTAAGCAAAGCTTGTACTATGGGTACCAGGCGACAATATGCATACTTATATAGAGAAATACATACACATATCGTCGCTATACTTATAGTTGCCGATTTCTAAGTCTGAACTTTTGACACATCGAAATACCCGTAGAACGTAAACGCGCAAGACACTTTGGAATTATAAACAAAATCCCATAAAGATATTACAGCTAGTCATGTACATAAACACAATATTTCACTTTTCATAAACATAATGTGATGAATGTTACATTTTTTCATACATTAGTTATTGAATATTTTACGATAACAATTTAGCATGCCAACAGTTACGGTCTACGTCGTTTTTTTTTTAATTTAGTGTTGTGACCATGTCTGCTGTTCCACAATACATACAACTGTCTGTTGATCGATAAAAATCGATCTTGTTATCAATAGGCAATACAGTAAAAAATCAAAACAAAACGATTAAAACGAAAATAAAACTAAGTACGATGTGGAAAAAATGTTATTTAAAATAAGACAAATTAACTATGAAGATTTTATCTTACATTTTAAGAATTCAACAGCATTGATTTCTGAACGAAACTAAGATGACTTCGGAAAAAATTGTATGACAAATGCGCAATTTGTCGAAGTTTCTCGGTCTTATCAAATACCAATCCGTAGTAGTAAAATCGAATCAAACAATTCATCACTAAAATCAATAATCGCTGAATTTGACAAACGATTTGTCTTAGCCTCATAACTAAGTACGTCAATACTCAAGTGTCAAAAGTTCAGACTTAGAAATCGGCAACTATACACAACCTCGTATCTGCAAATCTCATTTGATAGAGAAAACACCCGTATTCCCAGTGACAGAAAGGTGACATTTCCATCAAATGATTGCTGTACATATGAGGTTGAGTAAGTATAGCGACGATATACATACATAGTTTTAAAATGGCCCATAAACAAATATTGTTTTTTTGAACTTACTTCCCCTCGACCATATCTGCGATCTTCAGAGCCTTTTCTTTATTAAGGTTGCCGAACATGAGGCCCTCGATGTGGACCTTCCTAATGAAGCGGGCTGCGAAGTCGTCCAGCATTTCTGGTGTCAACCCTGGACGCAGATACATTTGTTAGCCTTACTTGCACCACACATTTGTAACAGATGTCCCAACAATAGAAAAAATCAACTGCGAAGGAGCTGGTAATCATGGGATTCGAACCTACGGCCTTTGGATTGCCGGTCCACCGTGCTTCCAATTACACCAGACGACCGTCTGCCCGTCACAGCGAATTTTGTCATTGTATGGTGAACATACATCACTAGCGACATCTGCATCGACACCTAATGTATTGAAGGTTTACAACCTTTAGCCAGTCTAAAGATGTGCGTCTCCAGCAACCATCTCCAAACTCCACAACTCTCCGTTATGTTGAGTTTGCTATAGAGGGCGTTGTAATCAGTTTCATTATTATTTATATATCAATATGCTTTTTTTTACATGTTGATAATTAATTTGATTTGTAACAGATGTCCATACAATAGAAAAAACTGCGAAAGACTCTGGTAATCATTACTTGGCCCACCCAGAGACAACCCACGTTATCTCTATTATAAACAAGGCTTGGAATTTTGAAAAGTCATAGGGAGAGAACGCTAATATTTATCGATAAAACGGCAGCTTTTTATTAGTAGTATTAGCTTTTTAGTAGTTTTTCAATGGTCAATGATGAAAAAAGTTATAAGCATAAATAAAATACCAACTGATTAAGGTTTGAATACCCCTATGACAATGTCTATACATATTAAGGTGTTCCCACACTGGCTAAATTTATAAATGTAATATAGCATGGTGGGACATAGATAGTGTTCCGTGACATTATTAGAAAGAGATGTTATGTTATATAACATTTGTAACAGCCAGTGTGGGATATCGGATATAGATATCAATGAAGAGTTGATAATCTGAGTAGGTATTTGCTTGAAAGAATGTAAGTGATTTTAATTAAGGATAAATTAATCTCAATGACTCTACGAGTGAATGACCGATGATATGTCGATAAACATTGGTGTTCTCTCCCTGACTTTTCAAAAACCGCACGTAGAATTTCGGGACCTGATTATAAACATACGACGGGTCTATCATGAATTTCGACAGTTTCTTATGTCTTGGTGTGGGCTTGGTTTCAATTAATCACCCACCAGTGTTTCAGAAGTTCAAACCGCGAGATATATCTTCGGATCGATGCGGGGATTTTCTTAATGTTGTGTCTCGTGCCGATAACATTTAAAAGGGTAAACCTAACTTTTTAACCCATGCGTTTAAAGTGACTTTTCGCTGAGTAGCATTTCTAGCAAGATCGCCGTTGACACTTCGCTGATTCATCAGTGAAGCCGAGACCATGACACATGAAACTGTGGTATATTATAGTAGTTTATGTGATTGTATATGTATAATGAAAGGCATCAAAACTGGAGTGTGGGTTTATGAAACGAGGCGTTAGCCGAGTTTCATAATAACACCACACGAGTGTTTTAATGCCTAATTATTTACACTTACATACACTGCTTTATATACACACATATCATGACTCTCCATGATGCATTCAAAGCGCATATATATCGACCGCCATTGCGACTTTCAGGAATTAAAAATTTCTGACATTCAAGTTTTGACATTTATATTTTTTAAATTCAGAGACAAACTAGAGTTGGCGCCAATTTTCATATCGTTCGATATCAAAATAACGTGCGACTTGCGTGCGTCATTTATTTTTATTTTTTATTTTATTTATTTAGAACATCAACAGCAATACAATAAAAATGGATAATTTAATAACATGCTAAACAACAAGCCAATAAAAGATGTCCACAAGAATACAAAGAATACCTATAATACAGGTGGAAGTTAATATAAAGCAGTGATAGTGCTTAGGAAAAACAACTAACAATAGTTAAAAAAAAGAAAAGAACTTAACAATAGTCTAAGAAGTAGTAATTGTATGCAATTGACAATTCGTTTGAAACTAAACGTCATATCGACTGATATTAGAATAGAGGTCAAATCAAATTTTCTTGTGTCAGATGTTTTCGAAATTTGAACAAAAATAATATTATCGAAAACGATAATATAATTTAGCTATTATTACATTTTCACAGATAAGAAATTTGTTGTAACAAAAAAGTTTATTATTATGGGGGCCTCTATATGCGATTTTTGAACGCATTATTGTGGGCTAATGATACGTGTGATGTATATAAAGGTAAATTAACTACATTCGATAAACCCGTTCTATGTTTATGATAATTTGTATAAAACGCAAAAGTTTAAAGTGTTACATGCAACAGTGTTATTAATGAGTATGAATACATACTGTTTACTTTGTTTTTCCAATTCTCGATAGATGTCGTTGTTACTAGCGCAAACTAGGTAACGAGATGTTTTCATAGATTCTAGATATATAAACTGTAAGCATATCAAATGAAAGGTTCGGTATCGTAGCAACGTGTTTTCATTGATCCGTCGTTTGTACGACGGATTATCCAAGTAGATTGGTAAAATCCACTCGCTTCGCTCGCTTGTTCGATAAACTTCTAATCTGGCTTCCAATATTTGTGTCACGCATTAACATGGCAAGTAATTTCATTTTTAATAAATCATTATACAAAAATCTTTAAAAGTTACAATGGTTTTGTGTTACTATACAATGGTTTTGTCTCACAATACAATAGTTTTGTGTTACAAACGGCCATATTTAAACAGAACCTATAAATTGCACTGTACTTACGCTCAGCAGCCTCTAGTAGTTGGCACCGCGTCCACACCAAGTCGGATAGGCATAGAGCTTGTTGGTACACTGCGTGCTGAAAAGTTAACACATTAAAAAAACATCGTTTCAATGCAAACTTATTCAAGATTCGTCAAGGACTGCTTACAGGCAGATGGCAAGGAGAAAGTGGGCCCAGCAGTGGGATATCGGCTCGAAGAACAGGTATTTTAATAAAAACGATTCCAGGTATTCAAATACCTACATTTTTATTAGTTATTACCAGGGATCGGAAGTTCGGAAGTGTTTTTGCGGAAAACGCTCAGGAAAGTATGGAGTCGGCTTCTTAAAAATATTATTGTACCTATTATTTAAGTTCGGAGATTCGCTTGCGACGATTGCTCTGCGCACACATGTTTGGGACGCGGACCGTTCCGAAACATGTCGAGCTATTTTCTATTTTATTGGCGTGAGTATGATATGATATAAGTATATTAATACAAATTTCTAATACTCACGGGAGTTTTCTATTTAAAATAACAATAATTACTTTGGTTTGAGCGGTTAACACGTTACCATACTTATTATTTTACCAAGACCTAATGTCACTACCCATCAGGTAAAGCATTCTCGTCTGTCATGGGTGTGCACCTACCTTATAAGCTCTTGAGTAGTACAGAACGGGGTAATTATACAAGAGATCCATGGGTCGAAGTGTATCCGATAGGGATAAGATAAGGTACCTGATAAGGTTGCTCCGCCTCAAAATTCCTGATCCCGCGAATATGGTTCTCCTTCATGATGGCGAACCGTTGCGGATCGACCTTGAAGTTGACGATGTTCTCGATGATCTTCTCCAGCAGCACGTGCTGTTTATCATCGTACCCGTCCACTGTTATCTGTGGCAAAAAAAACAGATTAAGTTACGTAACACATAAGCCACATAACACATTTCACATAAAACTTGCAAATAATGTAAACAAACCGCCATATTGATAATAACCTCACTTTTAGATTAAGTTTATCTTATGTTTTGTATGTTACGATAATACGACCGTTTCAGTAGTAAATCGTTTCAGTGGTGTTTGATGCGGTAGTGTGAAAATACAAAGAGAAACAGTGACAAAACATGGGATGCCTTTTGTTTACATCGTTAGTAAGTTCCATTAACGTCGATTTAAGTTAGGATAGCCAAGCTAAAGTGGCAGTGGCCGGGGCATATGTATTGGAGAGCCGATGGTCATTGGGGCAGATATGAATCTGTGAAAATTCACTGGTGCGAAAGAGTTCCCAACAATTGAAAAAAGTGAAGGTTGTTCGCATTAATCCCGCTATACGAGAATATAAGGATGTCGGTCTTGAAAATATGAAAAGCTAAGAGATGTGGTGTGTGGATACGTCTTAAATCATAAAGTCACAAAAGAAAACAATTCACGTAATCATATATTCATTTCGATTTCAATTTTATGAAATACGTTGACACCTTTGCGTTTTTTGTCACATTTTCAATATTTGTCAAGCATTTCATATTAGTTTTGTGGGGCAGACGGGTCCTGAAGGCCTACCACGAACCACGAACGAAGTTTCACCTCTCTGTCGCACTTGAGTGAGAAATCACAAGTGCGAAAGGGAGGTATACTTTCGTTCGCGGTTCGTGGTAGGCGCTCTGGAATGGAGACCGCGGACGACCCGCCTGGTGGGACGATAAGGAGAGTGGCGGGAAGTGGTTGGATGGGGAGGGCTGAGGACCGGGTGTGATGGCTTCGGCGAAGGCCTATATCCAGCGGTGGATAACCACAGACTGATGATAGTTATTGAATAATATTTAAACGGCACTAACGTAATATGTCAATTTTCGCTCGACATGTTTCGATCTTTACGAAGATCGTCATTGAGAACGACCCGCGACAGAGGCAAGTCGTGCACTGCGGGCTAGCGCCCTCTCTGTCCTGCTACTGTTTTAAGTATTATTTAATATTTTCGAGTCTCATTAGAGTTTTAAAGTTAATAATGATGAATTTATCTAAATTCCTTCCCTTCATCTGGTTCAAATGGAAGGCCTTGGGCGTCTCTCCTGCTAAACAAAATATTTGATCCTCCATCGTCATATCTTACGTTCGAGTTTACACACTTACTTCGTTTTTGCTGCAGATACCTCTTTTCGCTACAGATACACAAGTATACACACTTACCTACTTCTAGAGCGTTGGTGTAAATGTGAAAAGAAAAATAGCTAATATAGTTTTTTTCTTAATAAACTAGCTGGGAAAACGCTAAGAACAAGACACTTACTTCTATAATGACAAGCTTGGCAGTTTTTGACGTGAATTTCTGTAAACGGGAAAAGGAAAGTGGGGGTTATTGGAGAGGGGATACTGCTGGAAAGTGTTGTTATGGAGAATACCTAGAGACGACGACTACGGAGATTGCTAAGATAGAGTACGGGCAGGGCCGTAGCTAGGGGGGACATTATGGGGCAACGCCCTATCTTAAAATAAAAGTTGCTCTACCTTAAAAATACAGTAGAATTCGATTAGTACGACTCCGGATAAAACAACCAACCATCTTTAGCGACGTAAATATAGGCACATGGTTGGTTTTGATACCAGCCACTATGATAGGGCATCCGTTTAGTACGACTAATTATATCGGTGGACCGCTTTTAACGACGGGATTTCACACGAAATTGTTCGGTACAACGATGACGGTGCATTGTAACCAAACAATACATACAAGATAGAATCTATGTTCAAATCGAATGTTCTAAAACTTAAGCGGTTGCCACATTGTCAGTTATCGATAAGGCTCTACTGTCATAAATAATCACTTAGAAATCAACCTTATCAACAACCGACAATGTGGTACCTTTTTGTGTGTGGTATCAGCGTTAGACCCATAGTTCGTAACATCAGGTAGGCTATCTTTACCACCGTTGAGAAATAATATAGACCAGAAAAATACGAGAAGCACGCGTTACCACTGCATTAGCAATAAGTTGCATATGCTGCTGTATAGATTCTCGCAGACGTATTTAGCGATAAAAAATTGAGCCATTTGTGGTGTCGTATAAAAAAAACCCCTCGAGTAGTTTCTTTTGGCCAGGAAGTAAAAGATTACCGCGAGTCGATTTTCCGGCAGGGGCGCTTGTGGAACGTGGGTCCTGCGGGAACATTTCAAACGTCACTTTGACAATTCTCTCATATTGACACAGAACCCACGCATAAGTGGCGCCGCCTGGTGACCGACAATACGGTAGCTCCCACTATCGCGAAATTGAACTTTACGGGGTTCCGCGTAAGTCCTTATTGCATTGGCGAAGCTGTCGGCTGCAGCTGTCATTGGCGTCCGTAGTAAGACTTTCCGATGACGGCCACAACCGACTATGGCGGTAACGTATGAAATCGCGCTTCTTTTTTCAAATTATGTATGTATGTATGTATGTATAAGCTTTATTGTACAATAACACAAGAAATACAAGAAACACAGTAACGTAGACAATTTGATACAACAAAGGCGAACTTATCCCTATGAGGGATCTCTTCCAGTTAACCTTTATGCTGATGCTACTGGGTTGTCTTTGTCACCGTTAGACGCAAAGTTCGTGGCATCAGGTAGGCTACCTTAGTCGCTATTAAACGCAAACTTCGTAGTATCAGGTAGGCTAGCTCTCTTTGTTACCGTTAAACCCAAAATTTGTAAGATCAGGTATGCTGCCTTTGTTATCGTCAGACGCAAAGTTTGTGGCATCGGGTAACCTGTCTGTGTCGCCGTTAGACGCAAAGTTCGTGACAACAAGTAGGCTGTCTTGTGGCCGTTAGATGGAAAGTTTATGTCATCGGATAACACATCTTTGTCGCTGTTAGATGGAAAGTTTATGGCATAAGGTAACCTGTCTTTATCGCCGTTAGACGCAAAGTTCGTGACATCAGGTAGGCTGTCTTGTCGCCGTTAGATGGAAAGATAATGGCATCAGGTTACCTGTCTTTGTCACAGTTAGGTGCAAAGTTCGTAGCATGAGGTCACCTTTGTCCCTTATAGACCCAAAGTTCGTAGCAGCTAACCTGTTTTTGTCGCCATTAGAAGTTCGTGGCGTCAGGTAGGCTAACTTTGTTGCTATCAGGTAAAGAATGTACTCACGCTGACGCCATACTTGGCGTTGCCGATGCTCCAACGTAGACCGGCCAGCTCTGCTGAATAAGCGAACTGCTGGAGGCTGTCTCGGAACACCAGCACCCAGAGCGACGTGAGATTGCAGTTAGTCGGGTCCTGATAGGCGAGTGGGCTGGGAATATGAAAGATAAATTAGACGAGGTCTTAATTTTAACACGAGTTCGTAATTCTTGTACAGTCGGTGCCCTCACATCCACACCCACGCGCGCTCCGCAGTTTTAATGTGGGGTGGATACTTATGTGAGGGCACCGACTATACCGTCATACATACAATGTTTTTCATCACATTTCACAAAAAATTAACTGTTTTGTTTTTTAAATTTAATTTTCACCAACCTGACTAAATCAAAAGTTAGGAAAGCTTTCGGCAGCCGGAATTCGTTGTCCTGTTTGAACCATAGTCGCATTAACGGAGAGTCCTGAAAAATATAAAATTTTCAAATATGATAATTATGATAAAATATACATTTAATTTAAACTTTCGTTAGTCATACTGACATTAAAATTGCAACGGTTAACACTCGCGTATTTTTATCACAATAGGCGTGACATGTTTCGTCTGCATCGGGCAGACATCGTCGGACAGACAGAGCGGTGTTGTCACCTTCGCGACTCGGGCATGTGTGATGCCCGAGCCGCGCAGGTGACGAGATGTGAGTGTTAACCGATGCAATTTTAAAATATACATTGATAGAATACTTTTTATGCCGTTTATACTCTCGTGAGTCATACTGATATTATTTAATTATAACTAATATCTAAATACGGATAATTACCAAATATGCTTGTTTTATTGAGCACCCGATATTTCGACACTGTTGCAAGCGCCATGGTAATTATCCCGTTCTATATATTAATTATAATACAAATTAACGTGTTAGCGTAAATAAATATTATTAATTTAATTTTTTTTTAATCGTATATCATACTGATGATATTAAAATTATCACTATGAGCGTCACATATTTCAGGGACAGTACAGTGAGAAAGATCAAAATTGACGTCGTCATGTCAACGCACATGCGCTGTGAGCACTGTTTATAAGTAACCTAGGTAATATTTAAATAATGGCTGAGTCACTGGCAACGCGTAAGCGTTTTTACGGTTTATTTGTAACTATAGGTAAACATACAGATGTCATAACTCATAAGGTTTGACGCCTGTCTGTCAGTTCATTTATAAGATTGTAAACAGATAATAGGGATGACGACTAGGTTGAAAAACTATTATTCTAAATAGTCCGTCAGAAGGATTATCCAAAATTATTAGACACGTATTTTTTCCTTTTTCGAGATACGTAAAATTTACGAATATGAAGAGCGTCAAAGCCCCCGTGGTGGGGGCTGGTGACGTCACCAGTAGGTAAGAATTGTACCTTGTGTGACGTCACGCGAAACTTTAAAGCCCTGTATTTCCGTCATTTTTCATTTGATGAACAAAAGAAAAAATACGTATCGTATATTTTTTTATAATCTAACAGACGGACTAATTAGATTTTTTTGTCGTCTAGCCTATACAGGGGAGGTGTAAAACAATAAAAACAAAAAATTGGGTTTCTTTTTTTGCCTCTCGTTCTGATATATACTGTATTGTGGAAATCTTTAGGGGAGAACTGTATCCATTGGCCTCCCGGGTGGCATGATTACGATGCTTACTCTGATCATAGCAGGTGCGATGCCGTCACATGTGGGGTCCTTGTCCTTTTCCAACTCCAGTCGGGACGGGATGAACTCGTTCGGAGGAGGCAGGTGCAGCGCAGGGATCGCAGACTGAGAGTTCCATTCCTGAACAGCACATAAAATTAACTTTTTGACCGCCATAGTCGGCTGGGGCGTCCCGAAGTCTTGAGACGCCAGTGACGACTTCGCCAATGCTTATGAAAAATTTCGCTTGAATAATCGCAATCGCCTGGCGTCCGGGACTCGGCATATACCTGGAGCCCGTTTCTCGAAAGCTTGTAGCTTGTAATAGTTGTAATACAAGTGGAAGTCCCTTTCTAACAAAAGCTGTCAAAAAGTGACATCCGCTTTTGAGAAACGGGCCCCTGCCCTCTGGCGTACAAAAGTTTAAGAGTAAATTAGTGGTTTATTCTCTTCTGGCGGAAGAGAATAAACCACTAATTTACTCCTAAAGTCTACGCAAGCCCGCATTCAGCGAAGTATATTTTTTGAATGCTAAGTATATTTAAGTTTTTTATCCCTAAGTTGAGAAATTTAATACTACGGTAACATACGATGCATTTTGTTAAATGAGCAATAATCACGAATCCTCAGAAGATTCTTATATATTTAATTTACGAATATTTTTAATTTAAGTAAAGGGTAAACAACAGTCGGTATTATCGCTAGAGAGCGAGATAACCTATGCGTACTAGAAGTTATATGACAGCTAAAAGTGCTACGAAAATTCCGGGCTCTGATTATTACGTCTCAAAATCTTACCTTAATTGTTTTGGGGTCAATGTCCTCCTGAACATACTTGGTGCCGTACCACGGTTCTACTTGCGTGCACTTATCCTCGAACACTCTGCCAAAAAAAAAACAATTTGAGGAACCAACACCACCCCAAAGTCCACAGAATGGGGAAGAAGTCTCTTTGGACCAGTGATTTAACTTAAAACGTTTTGTATATTTTTTTATACTACGACGGTGAAAAACAAGCATACGGCCCGCCTGATGGTAAGCGGTCACCGTAGTCTATGGACCCTTTAAAAAAAAAGGAGGATTCGCTGTGTTGACAGCTGTCAACAGTGAATCCTCTTGGAGCTCTGGCGACCTTACTCACAAACAGAAACACAACACTATGAGTAGGGTCTAGTGTTATTAAACTGCGGTTTTCTGTAAGGTGGAGGTACTTCCCCAGGTGGGCTCTGCTTCAGATTTGAACGAGACGACATTCGTTGTGCTGATTATGTGTATTTGTACAAAACTTTTTTTGAGAAAAAAAATAAAAATAGGCCTCGTAATACGCGGAGTGACGCCCTGTCGATACTCACTTGGCGACTATACCGACTCGCACGTTCTCCGCCGTCAGGAATGACAGTAACTCGTCCACCAGTTCTGGCTTCCACTCCGTCAGCAGATAATACGCGCTTAGGACGTCCTCCATTGGAAATTCCTGGAACAAACATAAACAATGATTCATTTGTTCAATAAACTATTTTAATTTTATAAAGAGAAAGAGATGTCATATAAAACAGAAAAAGTGACCAAGGTCCCCGGTGAGCAGGGCTGGGATCGAACCAGCGACCTCCTGTTTTCGCGGCAGAAGCAAGAGATCGCTGGTTCGATTCCAGCCCTGCTCACCGGGGACCTTCGCCAAAGCTACAAGAGGATTCACTGTGTTGACAGCTGGGGAGCCACGGAGCAAAGCTTGCCCCTTTAGCTGTCAACACAGCGAATCCTCCTTTTTTTTAAACGGTCGGCAACGCGCTTGTACCACCGCTTACCATCAGGCGGGCCGTTGTTGTTTGTCACCGTCGTAGTATTTGAGAAAAAAACCCGTTATTTATCGCTATCCGTCAAGGACGTATGAACTCGATCGACGAATTTCGAAAATAGAACAATATTCGCCGAGACGTTCCTGTATCAACTTGTTCCAAATCCGCAAAAGCTCTGCATCTATTCGATGCGGAGGCGGATGCGGATTTTTAAAATGATGCGGAATATCCGCGAAATCCCTGGAACATACTACAACCTTTCTTCTAACAAACTGTGCTGCATTTGTCTCCTGTTTGACGGGATAGAACAAATATAATAAATAAATATTGTGGAACAATCTTACACAAATCGACCTAGTCCCACGGTAAGCTCAATAAGGCTTGTGATGTGGGTACTAGACGACGAATACGACGATATATATAATAGATAGATACATATAAATACTTAAATACATAGAAAACATCCATAACTCAGGAACAAAATATTCTTGATAAACACACAAATAAATGCCCTGACCGGGATTCGAACCCGGGACCTCCTGCTTCGTAGGCAGGGTCACCGACTAGGCTAGGAGGCCGTCAAATAACAAGAAACAGTTGATATGTAGACCAAGAAATAGAGTAAGTGCTTACATGTAGAAGGCCGACGTGTGAAGTGACCAGAGACCTCGGTTCCTGTGCGTCCTTGAAGCGGAACTCCATGGCCATCAGGTCGCGTTGCTCCTCCCACACCCAGCGCTGGGGTTTCGTCTCACGCAGCATCGCTATATACTGCACAAATAAATATTAAATATAATAGTAGATTACGTACCGAGGCCTGTAAAGTAAGAAATGTCTCAGATCTCGTGTAATTGTCAAACATGTGATCTGAGGCTTTCTTATTTACCGGCCGAGGTTTGTATACTATTTTTCTGTCCAACGGAGTCGGCAAGCGGCGCATTTGTTTAGCGTAGCGGCCCGCAAGTGGCTACTTGCCGGCCGGAAGGCAGAAAATAAATATTACAGGACATTCTTACACAAATTGAAGTCCCGCAGTAAGCTCAATACGGCTTGTTACGGGTACTCAGACAACGATATATAAAATATACAAATACATAGAAAACATCCATGACTCAGGAACAAATATCTGTATTCATCACACAAATAAATGCCCTTACCGGGATTCGAACCCAGCACCATCGGCATAGCAGACAGGGTCACTACCAACTACGCCAAAACAAATATATATAAGACACTTTAATTTTTATAATAGGCTATACGACTAGAAACATCTATCCAGTCAGTCTTTTAGATTATTAAAAAATACTGTACACGTATTCTTTCTTTTGTTCGTCAAATCTAAAATGAGGAAAATACAGTGCGTTCAAATTACACATTCTTATTAGTACCTGAAACACCAAGGCGACGATGTCGTCAATATGCTCGACCCCCTCCTCAGTCAAATCGACCTGCACGCCGAAGAATCCGAAGCCGCGGGCCCCGATACGTGTTCCGCCCACCAAGCTACAACCACAGAATAAGTTATAGTACTAATCATTGAATTATTAAACGAAATAGACGCACAAAACTGGACAAAAACGTCAAACATGTGGGACAGATCATTAGCGAACAATTTTGATGCAAACGATAAATGTTTCGTACGAAAAAGAGCTTACTGATTAACCCTTTGACCGCCAAGAACGCCTAAAGGCGTCGTGTGCTGTCGTACCCACGACGCCAGCAACGCCTAAAGTTGTCTCAGTTAAGGTGTACTTCGATCATGAATAAAATCTCTTTAGAATCGTTTTGCACAGCACTACGAGATTCGTCATTTTTTGTTATCGTAACGTGCTTGGCGTCTGACTGATCATCACTTCATTCAAATATGAAAGCGGTCAAAGGGTTAAGTATGGCATATTTTTTTTCGGCTGATTGGGTATAGATATAGAAATTAAACACTTTAAAACGGATTAATCGCGTTTATTAACACCATGACCCATGACCATAATAAACGCGATTAATCCGTTCTAAAGTGTTTAATTTCAATGAATCACCATCCCTGTAACAGAAGACATTTTTTTTTAATATAAATAAATATTATAAGACATGCTTACACAAATTGACTAAGTCCCGCAGTAAGCTCAAGTAGGCTTGTGTTACGGGTACTTAGACAAGGATATATATATTATATAATATAATATACAAATACATAAATACATATAAAACATCCATGACTCAGGAACAAATATCTGTATTCCTCACACAAATAAATGCTCTTACCGGGATTCGAACCCAGAACCATCGGATTAGCAGGCAGGGTTACTACCAACTACGCCAACCGGTTGTCAAAATATAGATATAGATCTGGTGCTAAAGTACAGTCAAGTGTAAAAATATGGTGGTGCACATCTTACTCAAAAATATGTCCCATAGCACCTTATGCCAATGTAATAAGAGCGTAGTACCATATTTATGAGTCGATTATGTCGAACCATATTTTTGCACGTGACTGTACAGAAGGTGCACTTTCCTACATTTGGCGATAAGCTTGCCAAGTCAAGCTTGTTTATCAAGTTGCGTTTGACGGTTAGACACAGAATAGGGTGAAGTGGAGACATCAAAACAGCTTCATAAATATATATGTATCTGTTC
Organism: Lathronympha strigana; assembly: GCA_949128165.1. Taxonomy (NCBI): domain Eukaryota; kingdom Metazoa; phylum Arthropoda; class Insecta; order Lepidoptera; family Tortricidae; genus Lathronympha; species Lathronympha strigana. Next base: position 3,839,840 of record OX421925.1, on the reverse strand, counting down.
TTCCCCTGTAATAAGCAGACCCCGTTATCAGTGGTGAAAATTTATTGAAACGAGGGTTGCCAAAATTACATGAAGTCTGAAATCCTTAATTCGCCAGTTGTAAATAACTTCGCCTTAGTAAAATATTTAAATTGTAATCTATGTAAAACACATCACAAATAATGTATTTCTAGTTAAATGTAAAGAAACATGTAGTTTTAATATTAAAAATCAAAAACCGTCATATGTCCTTATTTCGCCTTTGTTTCCCAATTTCACCTACTTTAATAAAATATGATCAAGAAAATTGTGTAGTTATTTACTTATTTCAATTTGTACTCGTTTAATTACATTACTCGAATTTTACGGTTTATGGTAAAAAAATATTAAACATTTCTTAAGGCGAAGTTATGTACCGAAGGCGACTTTAGGATAGGTAGTTTTGCCAACCCTTTTCAATGAGTTTTCACCACTGATAACGGGGTCTGGATGTATAAGATATTTATGGACGTGTCTGTACGTACCTATTGCACCATCCCCTAGCCTTCAATTCAGCGAGCAGGCTCCCGGGGCCCTCATGACCGAGCAGATGCGACAGGTAGTGACCTGGCTACGGAATATAACAATGACAACTGATTTATCTGAATTATTAACAGGAAAGGACATACCAGAGCATTTTAACAGGCATCGGTGATGCGATGCGATGGGCAGACCTAGGAATCGGTGGGGCAAATTTTCTTGACAGGTAGGGGACTTCCTACATCGATAAACTCAATTATCGATGTTCATCTGTATACCAGTGATCGCTCCAACATTGTGTGTGTTTATGTTTACATTGTGTGTGCATAACTTATTTTAAATAATCGCTAAGTTATATAAAGGTAGATCGTAATACATATTCCACTTCAAAATAGGATATATTCATGAAGAAATATATTATTAAGATTCAAACTTCAAAAATTGTTTTAAAAAAAGAAGAAAAGAATTGAGTTATTATTTAATTTGACTTTTACATTTTTGATTAAAAAAAAATACAAGCAAACCTTTGACTGATCACTAATATATGGAACTAGCATTGATAAATCGGTTTATCGATATAGGAAGTCCGTACCTGTCAAGAAAATTAGCCCGCCGATTCCTAGGTCTGGTGATGGGTATAAGCAACGAGGCAGCCTGTCCACATTGTGGGCTAGAAGAAACCAGCAAGTACGTTCTGGCGGAATGCATTATGTATGCGGCAGTGCGTTATGTGTTTGGTAGGGATACGCTGGAGAAGCTAAGGACGTCGACCTTAGGGATGTCCTGAAGTTCTGTAAGGCGACAGGAAGGCTAGAAGAAAGCAAGGGGGGAAAGCCGCCGGAAATTTATATGGCATAATTTTTTTCGGCTGATTGGGTAGCCAGTTCTTTTATTCTGAGTACGCAGCGCAGCTTATTAGAGTAATAATTACGTAATTTATTTTTGACTTTGGTAAAATACGAATATGTACATATAATTTAAACTTTCGTGAGTCATACTGATATTAAATTGCAACGGTTAACACTCACGTATTTTTCTCACAATAAGCGTGACATGTTTCGACTGCATCGGGCAGTCATCGTCGTACAGACAGTGGTGTTGTCACCTTCGCGGCTCGGGCATCAGTGATGCAGTCGAAACATGTCACGCCTATTGTGATAAAAATACGTGAGTGTTAACCGTTGCAATTTAATATGTACATAAAAAGTTGGTGTACGAAACTCACCCCGCTCTTATAATGTTTCCTTGTGTCCGGTATAGGGAAGTCGATGGACAACGACCTATAAATAAATAAGGAAATATTAAAATCGCCGCCAATCCAACTTGCTAACAATGTACGAGTAAACCGCCATATTGATAAATAACCAAACTTTTAAATTTTTTAATGAAATCTCCAAGATTAACTTATTTATCTTATGTTTTGTATGTTACGACAATACGACCGTTTCAGTAGAGAATGGTTTCAGTGGTGTTTGATGAGGTAGTGTGAAAATACAAGGAGAGACAGTGACAAAACATGTGATGATTTGTTTACATTGTTAGTAAGTTCCATTGACGGCGATTTTATACAATAATGCATCACATGCGTCACAAACAAAAAGAACATTGTTAAAACTCTAGTATTTTCAAATGTCGTAAGAGCCATGTTAAAAGGTTAGACTTACGACATTTGAAAAATCCACTGCCAATTTCAAGGCCGCTCGAAACTGGTTACCATTCGACAGTTGTTGTACTATTTCCATGCTTTAGTTATTCTTCCGTTGTACACACGCGTTTATATACATATAATTTATGAATGAATTGCCCGTAGACGACAAAAAAAATCTAATTAGTCCGTCTGTTAGATTATTGAAAAATATATGATACGTATTTTTTCTTTTGTTCATCAAATGAAAAATGACGGAAATACAGGGCTTTAAAGTTTCGCGTGATGTCACAGCTAGGTACAAAATTTTACCTACTGGTGACGTCACCAGCCTGCAGCCCCCACCATGGAACTTTGACGCTCTTCATATTCGTCAATTTTAGTTATCTTGAAAAAAGAAAAAATACGTATCTAATAATTTTGGATAATCTTTCTGACGGACTAATTAGAATAATAGTTTTTCAACCCAGTTGTCATCCCTATTTTGGACGCGATAGTACCTGAGGTCCTTAACGGGGAGACAGTAGGCGCGCTTGCGACGGAGCTCCGGCGGGAACGGGTGCTCCGGCCACGAAGGGGCTTCCACGGACAGGTCCTGGACGGCTGAGAAGAGGGGCACCACCATAGCTTCTAGTTCATCTAGGGATTCTGGAAAAATACCATCCAAAGCTTCAGGACTGTGATTTATTATAGGCATATCTTTCACAATACATTATTAAATCTATAATGTTTGTGTGTGTTTACTGTACCTTTGGCAGAGTACCAGGTGTAGTGAAACTTGAGGAGTTCTTTGCGGACATTTGTCTTCCTAACTGTGTGTGAGCGAGAAAGGGATGATGTACTACAGCTGTCTCGTTCTTACCCTTCCTGCTGAATGCTCATGATGTTGGCAGAGTACCAGGTGGTATGAAATTTGAAGAGTTCTTTGCGGACATCTATGTTTTCCTCACTGTGTGTGACCGAGAAAAGGATAGATGTACTACAGTACTACAGCTATCTCGCTCTTACCTTTCCGGACGACGGCTAGTATCATTATGTTGGCAGAGTACCAGTGCCTTTGCGGGCATCTATGCCTTCCTCACTGAATGCGAGAAAGGGATAGATCTACTGCAGCTGTCTTTCTCTTACCTTTTCCGATGACAGCTAGCGTCATGATGTTGGCAGAGTACCAGGAGTCGTGGAATTTGAGGAGTTCTTTGCGGACATCGATGCCTCTCGCCTTGGGAGTCGTTTCTAGCGTCTCACGGTTACCTGTTCAAATTAGAGATTCCTTAAAAAATCATTAAAAAGTTTTTTTTTGTTTAAAAATACAATTGTGGATAGAGTGTAGGATAGAGAGCATAACACTGCCTTTTTCTTACGCTAGTATTACCACCCCGAAAAAAGGGATAGATAAAATTTTTTTGTCCTACTGTTAGTACTGTTACTGCGCTCGCTGGTTTGTCAGACTATATTTGTTTTGTTTATGTAGTAGGTACCTACCAGTGTTTAACAGTGTTTAAAACGGGGATGGTGACGTCTTTAATAAAAATGTTGATTGTTCAAAGTTGAACTCAGTTTTGGAATGTATGTTCAAGCTTGAACACGTTAAACTACTATATATCTTTAAGTAGTTATATGTTAATGTAATGTATGTGGACCATTGTTGTCTGTAATAAATAAATGACTGATTGGTTGATATGCAACACTGTCTTTCTTACCAGTGCCAAACTTGTGATAGGGATGATTTTTGTCCGCCGTACTCTTATTTAATTGGTCGAGCCTCCATGTGTCAGATGACGTGTTCTTCTCATGCTCAGAGTTCACAGCGCTCAGCTCGCGTCCGGTCGCCGACTCCGTGAACAAAGGTGCGATGAAGAATTGGGCGAAACTGTAATAAATGTTAGTTCAAGGTTGAACGCGGTGATTTGTGAAAGGTCAAGGTTGAATGAGGCTTTTGGCTGCACATTCAAAGTTGAACGGACATGCCTTTAAGATTTGCAAGGCATTTACTTATTAAAAGAAATAGGCACACAAAGCAGCACAAAAATTACAGAAAACGTGGGTCCGAATATTACAACGAACAATTTTGCATTGATGATACAAACTATAAATGTTTCGTACGACAAAGAGCTACTGACGTAAGCATTAAGTGTCAAGTTCATACACAGAACTATCAACACTGTTAAAACTTTATAGACTGTTGGCACTTAACGAAACGTCACTTTCCAAACAAGCCTATATGAAAAAAGTGCTGCAACTGCAGCCCTTTTATGCCGTAATTTTTTTCGTCTGATTGAGTACCCAGTTTTTTTACTCAATATCTATGTTGAAAGGTAATTATGAAGTTTTAGTGGTCGATTTGATAATGATTGCATTTTTACATACCAAACATTTGTTACGTTTTAATAACTAAAGTATTCAACGACTAAAAGTATAACATCGGATGTATTATTAGACGTAAAGTTGTCGTTCAAAGTTGAACAGAAATCTGTATGCTTGTTCAAGCTTGAACAAATGCTGCAGAAATTCTATACCCTCCCTGCGTCGCACAGGGCATTTCTGTATATGATTATACTAGGGATTCGCTTACATGTCTAAAGATTTTGCCAAATGGTCCGGCAGCACGTCGAAATAGTACGTGGTGTGGTCGGACGACGTAGAAGCGTTGGACGACCCGCCGTGTTCGGACAGGAACTTGTTATATTCGTTTTCCTGCAATATAAATTGAATATGTATAAGTAGGTATTGCACCCATGGTACAGCGGTAAGATGTTTGACGCAATCAATGTATTATAGCGGGTTCGAGCTTCTTTGGCTCGTTGAAACAAGCTCATTGAAACTCATGAGCGATATATAACTTTATATTTACGACTTGCTTTTTGAAATTCAAAAACATCGCGAGGAAACTTGTACACAACAGCGAAAAAATCAAAGGTATATATGAAGTTGCCTCTGTGTTAATCAAATGTTTGTACCTTGTAAATGTTTTTGTTCTTTCTCATGTACCGAGGTGTGCAATAAAGAGTATTCTATTCTATTCTATTCTAAGTCTCTAACCCGCTTTAGCCAGTTTGGGGATTGTAGCCCCACTCATGTATAGACCGCAGTGGTAGTTGACTTGTCAATGTTCGCATAGTAAAGAAATACCTCGCATACGACACTATGTAAACAAATAAAACTGTCATGGAAATTTGAAATGGCATTCAGAATATTTATCACAATTTCTCACCTCCGGGTATTTTTCCGTCCCCAAAAACAGCATGTGCTCGCAAAAATGAGCAAGGCCTGGCAGTTCCTCCGGATCGCTCAAATAACCTGTAAAAGTAATACGTATAGAATGTCAATGAATAACATTATGGCAGCCTTCGAATCTGAAACTTATAGACACTAAACAAAGTTAGAGCTTAATGGCTCGATAGCAAGATGTCATTTAACCTTTTGACCGCCACAGTTGGCCGAAGCCGTCGTCGGAAAGTCTCGCCTAAAACGCTAACAACTAGCTACTCGTATACAATACAATACAATACAATACTCTTTATTGAAAACCTCACACAGATGAAATACAGTTACAAGAGAAAATAATAAAGTCGTATAGTCTCATAGTAGGACGAAAAATCATATCCATCCCTTTTTTCGGGGTGGTAATACATCAGAAAAATACAGTATGATGCTCTCTAACCTACTGTGTTCGATTGCTTGTCAGACTATACAACCGACAGCTTTGCCAATGCAATAAGGACTTACGCGGGACTCCGTAAAGTTCAATTTCGCTTAAATATTTGCGAACGCCTGGCGTTTGAAGCAAAGCATATTACGACGTTGAAAAGGTTAAAAATGCCTTCCGTACCATAAATCTTAATTTTGATAGAAAATTGCGTTTGTTGCCTAAAGGTTGTGCTAGATGCCAATAGGAATGAGTTAAAAAGATCAGCCAAGGAACTTATTGGGACATCTGGTGTCCGCTGACTTGATTAAGCGCGAGCGCAGGGCTGTCCGTCAGAGCAAATACGATAGCCCGTGGATTTGCTAAGTGCTCCAAACAAGTGAAAGTCACTCTATTCAGAGCCTATTGTACGACTTTCTACACAATCAGCCTGTGGGCGGACTATACTCATAAGCGGTACAGCGCTCTCCGCGTTCAGGGTGCTGATGGGGCTGCCTCGATTCTGTAGAGCGTCAGGGATGTTTGCGGAAGCGCGGGTAGTTTCTACGCCACTATGCTCAAGCGAGCCGCGTCCCTGGTGCGCAGAGTACGAGCCAGCTCCAACAGCATCCTAGCCATAATCGCAGACAGGGTAGATAGCCTGTGTGTAAATAACAGCTGCATGGCCCGGGTGCGCAAGAACACGTAGTTATTTAAGTTTGTGCGTTTTGTTTTGGTAAAATAAATAATTTAATGTGCATGTTAATATTTATTATAAGTTTATAATATTTTTGTAAATAACAAATTGATCTTAGTTGGCCGTGATTGTGAAAATGAAATTGAATATGATTACCTTATTTCAAAAATGCCCTTAACGGGTTACATTACAAACCCAGCACCTCCACCGACCAGTCTACCGATTAAGCTACGAGCCTACGAGCTTACTTAGAATAATGAAATAAAATACTAGCAAAACTTACCGACATTGACGTCAATCGCAGCAGCAGACTTGTCAGATGAGGGGTCACTCACCAGCAGAACTTTTAATCGGTTTGACAGTTCCAATCCTCTGAAACGATAGCCTTTGTTTAAATACTATTATGGGCATTTACAAATTACTGATCATCAAACATATTTACATACTTTTTTTAAACTAAAAATAATGAAGAAATAAAAAAAAGTCGATCTTTATCTAAATTGTGTCTTATTTCACCATTTTTTTCTATTAGCCTGGGATAAATTAAAACTATACACAGTAAAGATACATTTTTATGAGTATGACTTTTAAAATGTCTGTACTGTATACAGTTTATCATAATAATTACACAATAGTTACCTGTACTCCCTCTTGTCTTCCTGAGACTTAATGATATCATTATATCGCTTCGTGACCGCAGGGCCTAAGCTCCCAGGACTGCCAGTCCCAGGGCTCCCAGGGCTCCCAGGGCTCCCGTGGCGGCTCGGAGGCTGCCGCGGGGCGAACTGCGCCGACGTCATGTTGGAGTGCTTGCGTCGGGATACGTAGCCGTAGCTGTAAGGAAAGAATAAGTTCTGACGTGTGCCCCGAAATTGCCATTTTTGGCAAGCAGCAGGATTGTTTAATGGTTGTAGGCCAATGTTGGAGTCTATGAGTACCATACTGAGGACTGGTGTGAGTACTGCCATAGTTGAAAAAATGAGGCAGTTTTTGGCATGTTCAAGCTTGAGTAAAACAGATTAATGTTTGCACTAACTACCTACTAAACATATGACCGTAGATACAAGCAGCGAGTGATTAGTGATTGTTCAACCTTGAACAGATCTGTTTAATATATGTATGGTGTGCTTGAATGTACACACACGTGTAAAAGTGCATGGGCAATTTATGACTGAATTCATTGATAAACTGCCCATGCAATTTTGAACGCGATAGTACATTACTAAAGTAGGTGAACCAGCAGCTTATTGTGTATTCAAGCTTGAACCACACTGTTGAATTGTTGTTCTAGGTTGATTACATGTGTTCAAAATTGAACAAGTATGTTTAAAGTACATTTCTAATAAAGCCAATTTAATTACACTAGATACCATGTTACATTTTCCAAACCTTTAATGCTACTTTTTCTACTCCAGCACTTCTATCTGTCAATTAGATGACTGACAGCGATATTCAAAAAGTCTACATTATAACGTTGTCTATGGCATTCCATAAGAACACTGCTCCTATGGATTTTCATACAATATATTAGCACTGTTGTTGTTTTTTTTTTAATTTCTATAGTGGGCACAACATCTTCCCTATTCTGCCACGTTTCTAGATTTAGCTTTTTACGCTATTTTAGCTGTCGTAGAAAAACTAGGGTATGCAACAGCTCATAATTGGGTCTTAAAACTCTCGGGTCTATTATTACAAAACTCGGCATTGCCTCGTTTTGTAACGGCGACCCTCAAGTTTTAAGAACCCTTATTATATCACTGTTGCATAAACTACTATTAAAGGCTATAGCTCAATAAAAATAAGAACAATAGCTATGAGTCAAAAAACAGAAAAAACAAATAGGATGGTGATATACAATTGTAAAGCATTTATTAAATGAAATAAATGTTTTAATTCATGTTTTCTTGTTTTTTAAGTAGTCACACTACTAAATATATAAATTATAAAGTGAATTTTTAAGTTATAAATTGAAAGATGTCATGTTGATTATACAATGGTATTTTTTTTAGAGGGTTAGAGAATAAAGGCTTTTTATCTATATTGGAACCCCTAACCAAGACTTGTACTAGAAAATATAAATAAACATACCAAAAGAGAGGGTATATGAGCTTTGAATTAAACCTAATTATTTTTCCTGAAACAGGAATTCCTAGTTCAGGCAATTGTAAATCACCTGATCTAATTATAATTCTTTAGTATTTAAGAGACTACCCTGTACAATGCTTATTACATTAAAATATTTGATTTGATTTTAAATACGATAGCGTCTACACAGAGACAAATTACAGTGCTGCCAAAGATCAATGGAACGTAGTATGACAGGTACAAGAAAACAAGACAAAGTACGAAACAAACACCTAAGGCAGAAAACCAAAGTGACCGACATAGTTAATAGGATAGATCAGCAGAAGTGGAGGTGGACTGGTCACATGCTAAGGGAAAAACAAGAAAAATGGAGCAAAATTGTGACTGATTGGTACCCCAGGGATTCCAAACGAAGTCAGGGGAAACCTTTAAGACGATGGGAGGACGAACTTGTACTCACAGCGGGCCCTCGTTGGAGGAGAGTGGCCCAAGACAGACAACACTGGAAAGAGCTAGAGGAGGCCTTTGCCAAGCGGCACACTGAAATTAGAGACATACTCTAATTCCAGAATGAAGGGCTTAATAGATAGATAGATAGATAGATAGCGTCTACACTTCTATCATCACTAAAATTCGTAGAGAACTTATCAGACAGTACTGGAATCGTACCATTTAATTAATGTCTTAGTCACTAAAACTTGTAGGTGGCATGATGACAACATACTTACATCAGTATGACAATATCAACACCTGATATTGTGTTCAAAAACTAGTTTTAATTGATTATTTTCCTATGAGTTGCTTCATATGACTAAGTGTGAGCGTATTTCAAGGACAGAATAATAAGTTAAACACATTATATCATTTTGTATTACCAAGGACAGCCCAAAAGACTTACCTGACTATAGATTTACGAAATACTTCACAAACTACGTCATACAACAACACACAAGCCACGCAGCCGTTTAGAGCGTCAGTTTAGTGATAACTACGAGCTACATATGGTTAATAACGAGCAATTTTATCAATAAAAGGGTAATTTTTGATGTAAAATAAATCTAGTTACAATGTACGAAACATAACCTATTCCAGCTCGCTCGATATGCCAAGGTCGGTGAGAAGTTGTGGTAGCCCACAAAAAGTATTCTTCTCGATGCCAGTTTGGACAATTTAACTTAAAAATATAAATATTAGAATTAATTCCGTGGCCAGATCACGATGACAATGGAAGTATTGACTGACGTGACTGACAGTGAAGTTAAATTTTCTTTTTCTTTACTGTCAAATTCTTATTAGGCAAAGATGTTATTGTTCTGCCAAGCAAATAAAAAAGTTAATTTTTATACCGGGTGTTGCGCGCAATAACACCCGGTATATATAAATATAGCCTTACAAGCAACTGAGCGCAGTAACAGTAGGACAAAAAAAACTATATCAATCCCTTTTTTCGGCATGGCTTTTTTCTAGCGTAAAAAATTGACAGTATGATGTTCTCTATCCTACTGTAACTGCGCTCGCTTGCTTGTCAGACTATATGTACACTGCGACAGTAAAAGGTAGGATTCAAATAATGGTAACATCGTAGTGTCCTTCCTTTTTCTTATGGCCACTCCATACAATGGGCCATGATGGGTGACGATAAGGGACGCAGTTATGAGTAAGAGGGGTTCCGCAATACTGCCATCCCGTTCTGTTGTATAGCTACGTCCCGTATAATGGCCCATTGTGTGGAGCGGCCATACATTTATTGATTAGAAAGAGACGACACTACGATGTTGCCACTTTTTAATATCTACCATTTTCTGTCGCACTGCAAGCGGCGATAAATTAATATCATAATTAAAATAACCTAATGGGATCTTTTATACTCGGTCGTGAATTGTGTATGGGAATCGATCACATTATTCACAATCTGCGTTCACTGATCATAATAAATAGAAGAGCGTCTGCTTAGAACGCAACATTTTGCTCCGACACAATCGTGTGGTGTCGTCCCCAATAGAAAGTTTTATTAACGCTTCGCTTGTAAGATGATCTTTGAAGCTAATCCCTCAACCTCACGTGTATTTTTTCCCTCCACCTAATTTTAAAATCCCTCCTTGTACATACTCCCTATTTTGCAGTGATGATTTAGGTTTTACCTTATTTAATTTTAGGTTAATTTAGCTAGATTTAGGTTTACACGTGAGGTCTCCTTGGACCCCCCACCCCCAACACATCTTTCGTGAGTTTCCCTCCCCCCTCCCTCCTCTTTAGAACCTCGCGTGATTTGTGCACAAGCCCAAGGCATAAAATAAAACTTCATATGTAAAATAATTTAATTAAATATAATATTATCTTCCGTTACCGCGATTGTTGTTCATTGAAATTAAAGAATCTAGAACGGATTAATCGCGTTTATTATTAACACCATGACTCTACGTTTCGAGCCCCTTACAGCACTCGATTTCACTCGTCATCATGTTAACCCTGTAAACGAGTGCTGTAAAGGGCTCGAAACGTAGGGCCATGGTGTTAATAATAAACGCGATTATTCCGTTCTAAGGTGTTAAATTTCAATTAATTAAATATATTTAAAGTCTGACCACACAACGAACGCAGTAGCAGTTACAGAGTATCATATTGTCTTCTTCTTACGCTAGTATTACCACGAAAAAGGGATGGATATAGTTTTATTGTCCTACTACTGCGTTCATTCGGTGGTCAGGCAATATTTAATATTTATTTATTTATTGTATGGCAAAATCGGTTAGTAACAGGTTATGAACCGGTTTTTAATTATATGGGATCACCAGTTAATAACCGGTTATTACCCAAATTTCATACATTAAAAACCGGTTTGCACACCCTAATATTAATCCACCATTTTTAATCCAACGATTGCAAACTATACTCTATATGATGTGTTTTTATATGCCCTTTTAGACTGCATTTCTGAACAAACGCCTGCCCGCACACCGCGCAGGCAAACCTACGATCATTATTATGTATACGCATATGTTCTTTTAGCGTTTTCTTCCTCGCATAAGATTTTTTACACACCGCACACTCGAAAATCCTCTCACCGTTATGTTTTATCATATGGACTGTCAATTCGTTGTTAGTAAAACATTTGTAGGAGCACAGCTGGCATTGGTAGTCTCTCTCCTCCAAATGGTCTCGTTTCATATGTCTTGACAACGTATACCGTCTATCAAAACTTTTGTCACAAACATTGCATTTATATTGCAAAGGAGCAAGATTGTGTATTTGCACCAAATGTTTTTGACGACGGAAATATTCCGAGAACCTCTCCGGGCACTTCGGACATTTGAATCTTTTCACTAACTTATGCACAGTATCAACATGATTCTTATATTTCTGCTGCGTTGTATACACTTTTTTACAAATCTCACATGGAAAACTACCACCGACATGCATGCTTTTTATATGCACTTTCAATCTATACTTAGTAACGAAACCAGTCCCGCAGTCTTTGCAGACGTAATTTCTGAAATGCGTGTTCATATGTCGCTCAATGGAGCCAAAGGTCTCGAAACTGAATCCGCAGAGTTGGCATTCGTAAACGTTGCTTTCCGACAGTTTGAATGGTATAATTCTGTCAGTGAAATCTAAATGCATTTTCTTCGCATGTGATTTAGTTAGATGCGATTTTAGTTCGTTCAAATTTGGAACAGCACCGTTGCATATTGAGCATTTCAAATCAGTCACATCAACGTAAACTACTAAGCTTTCAGCTCCATAAGTGCTTAGAATTTTCTTAGCTTCACTCTTCTGATGTTCTTTGCTTTGATGGTCTTTCAACTTTTCTAAATTCTCAAATATATTTCTGCAATAGAAGCAAGGGAAACCGGATCGACTCTTGCTTTTAAATGGAGTGACGTTTGAACATTCCAGAATCGTAGACGCGTTGATGATATGAGCGAATTTCTCAGTTATGAAGGTTTTTCGGAGTTTCGTTTTCCTGAATTCGGATTGGTCGAGGAGTTTCGTTAGCATTCTTGGTAGTATCAGTTTTCCTGCAAAAAATAATACACTTTTGGTTTACATTTTCATTATCATCAAAATACATGATACCAATAACCAAATACAAGATAAAGGAGCTGATGAAACAGTAGCTACGCGTTCATGAGCGTCGCCCTGGAACTAGCCGGGCTTCGATCCTGCGACCTTCGTATTGAAAGTCACCTTACCGGGCACCGGCTAGGCTTTTAAGCTGATTTTCGTTATTAGGGACCGATTTTTGAGATTCGAACGCTCGAATACAAAAGCAAGTGATCGAAAATAATCGCACGTGAAAATTTGTCACGGTTATATTCGCATGATACCATAGTTCGTATGTTTGAAAGTCACTCGAATTATCACTCGAAAGGCTAGTAGTTTCTTTCTACTTCGTCTTTATTCACATTCGAATGAAATATTCGAGCGTTCGAATCTCAAAAATCTGTTCCTTGTCTGTGTACACGTGTCTCGGGCGAGACAAGTCTACGTATGCTATTATTTAAGTAATTATAAGTAACCTCAGCCATTGGACAAACCCTGAAACCCCACATGGGGCAACATCTTAGTAATGCTCAACTGTTTTTTTTTTTATACAAGTAAAAATATTAACAAAAAAAATCCAAACTGAAGTTATTTCCAATATTAAATTGCAACGGTTAACACTCACGTATTTTTATCAGAATAGGCGTGACATGTTTCCACTGCACCGCGCAGTGATCGTCTGACAGACAGAGTGCTGTCGTCACCTTCGCGACTCGGGCATCACTGCCCGAGACCGGCGTAGGTAACGGGTAGGCGCGGGTAATACGTGAGTGATAATCGTTGCAATTTAATGTCAGTATGACTCACGGAAGTTTAAACGTATTTATTTATACTGACCCCGCAGGTGGTCCAAGTGACGAACATAAGCAGTTAGCGAGGTGTACAGCGAGTCTCTGGTCGGTAGAGGACGCAGCGAGCCCCGCGGGAAACGCGCGAGTAGTTTAGCTTCGTCCGGCCCTAAATCTAAGGGTGTATCTGAAAACGCGATAGGTATCTTAGTAGACGGCTGAGTTCTCGTCCTGAGTAGTGGCACAGAATTAGTATTAGTTGTAGTTTTATTTCTTATAAAAATTGTCGTGTACCTACATTATATTCATTACCTTATTATACCTAAATAGTTATTTATTATACAAGGGGGCAAAGTTGTTGTTTAACTCTCGGGCTTATATTGAGACCCAAGCAGGCGAAAGATTCGAAAATTCGCTCGCTACGCTCGTGGCTCAATAACTGGAATCTTGAGCTTTACGAGGGTCTCAAGGCACGAGAGTTGAACAAACTTTGCCACCGAGTGTAATACAACATTTTTCCCCTCACTATTGCGAGGAAATTACAGACTACATACGATCATAAATCTTATCTACATGTAAGTTATCTTGAAGAAACTATCAAAAATCAATTTCAAAATTTGTCATAGAGTAGGTACGCTCCTGGTACTTGGATATTGCCAACAGCTTACCAAGTGCAGGATAAGACATGATCACATGACCAATTTAAGGTGTGACCTCCGATTGCGCATATTTACTATGGGCATATAGGAGTCACTTATACTGGACTGGTGGTAAGTGATAGGAATTAGATTACTTTGCCCCACATGTGGATAAAATGCGTTTTTCCACGCTAGTTTTAAAGGACAAAACAGCGCTTTCCGAGCTAGTGAGGGGAAAATGTAATTTCTCCCTCTTTGATTGACCTTGGATGGACTTAAAACCAGCTAAGCTGTGCCCATACCTTTTTCCTTTGTCAGCGCCTAATTTTGTATTCTATGTTCATTGTTTTGTTCAAGAAAATAAATTATTTTTATTTGTATTTTGTATTACCAGTCCGTGTCAAAATTATCGTCCTTATTTTAGTTTTGTATATTTGGTTCCAAACCGATTACGAGATTACCGCTAGCCACAGATATTATTTCTAAAACTTACCAGCGTGTTGCGAATGGTTGATGAGTGGTACGTCTGAATCGTAATCTCCGTCATGGTCGCTAACCTCTTCTTTGATCACTTGTGTTTCGATCTTCACATCTACATCGGTATCTGCATGTTCACTCACTGCAATGTAGCAAAATATGGCCTAAATAAAGATTAATCATAACGTACAGTCGCCATCAGATATATCGGAGCGTCCGAGGTGCTCATAAATATCTGAACACGCCTCTATTGTCAAGACGTTAGAGTGCTTGTTCAGATATTTTGAACGCTTCGGACATTTTTTTTTAAAAGTTGTCTTACTTTTTTAACATTGGGTATTTTATTTTTTATGTAATTTCTATGGCAAGCTCTTTTGATTCTAGTACGAGAAAAAAATTGTCCCAAAACTTCCATACATTTTCCGACATTTCCATTCTGTAACCGCCATACAAAGTCTATGAAAAAATGGTAACCTCAAACCCTGGAATAAAGAACCTCAAATCTTAGTATACTTATGTCCATAATTAATGTTATGATGCAGAATATAAGAGGCAGATCTGACAGCTTTTACAGTGTTTTCCTTGAAATCGCACAATATTTTTATTTTTATTTTATTTATTCCTTAAAATTAACACTAACAGACAGGCTAAACATGTTAATCATACAGGAGGATAATAATTAATTTGTACTAAGATACTTAGGACTAGAGCAGTGGTTTACAAAAAATCACAGTTCTATGGAACTTGAAGTCGTGATAGACTCCAGGTATCGGCAGCTAATAGCCAGGAATTGAGACTCAGTGCTATGAAACATATCCAGTTTGCTGTCGCTGTCCAGTATATCGTTGAGAAGAGTCAAGGCATGGTGGAGTGGTGAGTGAGAAAGAGCCCGAGTACGTGCCGTTGGGACAGCAAAAAAAGAGCAGTGACGCGGACGGAGATTAAACCGGGAGATAGGACGCACTTGGAGTGAGATGAGAGATAACAATGTAGGGTTACTAATCTGACCTCGTAATAAACGAAAAAAGTACTTTATTAGTGAGATATTTCT
This sequence comes from Lathronympha strigana, assembly GCA_949128165.1. NCBI lineage: Eukaryota > Metazoa > Arthropoda > Insecta > Lepidoptera > Tortricidae > Lathronympha > Lathronympha strigana. Next base: position 3,824,292 of record OX421925.1, on the reverse strand, counting down.
TCTGCACTCTAGCGAAGTATAATTTACCATTCCTAGTATAAATAGAGAAGGATAAAGATGTGGATAGTACCCATAGAGTTTACGGAAAAGGAAGCGTATAAATGATTTTTGAACTTTCTCCAACATAAGTGTGTATTGCTGTTCATGGGGGCTCCATATTTTTTTTTTTTTTTTTTTATGCTATAGGGGGCAAACGAGCAAACGAATCACCTGATGGTAAGCGATTAACGTCGTCCATGGACACCCGCAACACCAGAGGTGTCGCAAGTGCGTTGCCGGCCTTTAAGGTGGGAGTACGCTCTTTTCTTGAAGGTTTGAAGGTCGTATCGGTCCGGAAACACCGCTGGCGACAGTTCGTTCCACAGTTTAGCTGTGCGAGGCAGGAAGTTTCGGGAAAAGCGCACAGTTGAGGACTGCCAACCATCTAAATGGTGAGAGTGGAAATATTGTCGCGTAGGGCGATGGCGGAAAGAAGCGGCAGGGATTAATCCGAACAATTCCTCGGAACACTCCCCATAATACATGCGATAGAAAATACAGAGTGAGGCCACATCTCTACGCAGCGCCAAGGGATCAAGCCGATCAGAAATACGTTGGCAGTTGACAATTCGAGCTGCTCTCCGTTGGATGCGGTCTAGAGGAAGAAGCTGGTACTTAGGTGCCCCTGCCCAAAGATGAGAGCAGTATTCCATATGCGGGCGAACCTGCGCCTTATAAAGCTGTAGGCGATGGGCCGGCGTGAAATACTGCCTCGATCTATTGAGCACACCGAGCTTCTTCGAGGCCAATTTGGCCTTACCCTCTAGGTGGCCGCGGAACTGGACTTCACTCGAGATGTCAACGCCAAGGATTCCAATACTGGCTGTGGCAGATAGGGGAGTGCTCTCAAAACGAGGTGACGCGACGAACGGAAGTTTTTTTGCGGTGAACGCGCAAACCTGTGTCTTTGTAGGGTTAAAATGGACCAAATTAAGTCGACCCCAATCTGAGACTTCTTTTAGGGAGGTCTCAATTTCGGACACAAGTTTGTTCCGGCTCTCAATGACGTTTTCCCGGGAAATATTGGCGCGGCCGGTGTAGGAGGCATCACCCGTACTATCATCAGCATAACAATGAATGCCGCTAGTTTGCAACATGTCATTGATATGCAGGAGGAATAGCGTGGGTGATAGCACACAGCCTTGAGGGACACCAGCATTCACAGACATTGAGTCTGAGCATTCACCGTCAACTAGGACCTTAATGCTTCTGTCTGCTAGAAAACTGCTGACCCATTCGCATAATTTCCCGGGGAGCCCATAGCATGGAAGTTTCGAAAGAAGTGCTTTGTGCCAAACGCGATCGAAGGCCTTCGCTACATCCAAACTAACTGCCAGTGCCTCACCTTTACTCTCTATCGCCTGTGCCCAGCAATGTGTCAGGTAAACTAAAAGATCACCAGCCGAACGACCCCTACGGAAACCGTATTGTTGGTCACTCAGCAGCTGGTGATCCTCTAGGTACCAGAGGAGCTGACGATTGATGATGGACTCCATAATCTTAGAGAAAAGGGAGGTTATAGCTATCGGCCTGTAGTCGGATGGATTTGAGCGGTCGCCTTTTTTAGGGATCGGGTGCACCAAAGCTGACTTCCACGAAGTCGGGACTACGCCAGAAGAGTAGGAGAGCCGAAAAAGACGCGTTAAGACCGGCGCCAACTCAGGAGCACACATCTTGAGAACAATTGCAGGGATTCCATCAGGCCCACTGGACTTATGGGTGTCGAGGGAGCGAAGAGCCTTACGCACAAAGCTTTGGCGGAACTGTACATCTGGCATACAGCTCTCGCACCGCGGTATAGTCGGCGGCGCTTGTCCCCCGTCATCCAAAGTCGAGTTGGACGCAAAAAGCTTACCCAGTAGATCGGCTTTGTCTTTTGCGTCGTGGGCCAACGAATCATTTCCCGTGTGCAGAGGTGGAAAAGACGGCGTGCAGAAATTCCCCTGGATAGCTTTGGCAAGAGACCAGAACGCACGAGTTCCCGAGGGGAGACGCTCTAGTTTCTCGCCAATCCTACCAATGTGCAACGACTTTGCTCTGGCAATGGCTCTTTTGAAGGACCTGGAGGCAAAGTTAAACTCCTTTTTTAAAGCGCTGGTCTTTACATCCTGTACCGCCGCTGCATTTACCCAGGCTTGGTAGCACTCCAGCTTTCGGCGAGACGCCTTTTTGCAGGAGCGATCAAACCAAGGCTGGGTTTTGCCACCAACAGGTACCGCAGAGGATGGAACGAAAAGTTCCATTCCCTGAAGCACCACGTCAGCAACAGAGTCAGCAGCGATATCAGGATCATCCGGCGTGAAGCAAACCTGCCCCCACGGGTAAGACGCAAAGAACACCCGCATCCCGTCCCAGTCTGCTGACTTATAGTGCCACACACGGCGGCTACAAGCAACTCGCCGACGCGGCGGGCACGTGAGAGGCACTGTACTCCGGATGAGGCAATGATCCGAGGAACCGAGAGGGGCTGCAACGGATACATCATAGCCAACCGGGTGAGAAGTCAGCAGAAGGTCCAACAGGGAAGGTTCCTGGCTCTCCACATCTGGGATTCGCGTAGGCGCAGTAACCAGTTGTGTCAAGCCGTAGGTCAGAGCAAAGTCGTGAACAGATCTCCCCGCATGATCAGTCTTGCTGGAGCCCAGCCATTCGGCATTATGGGCGTTAAAATCGCCAAGAACGATGATCTCAGCGGATGGGATCTGCTGCTGCACTGAATCCACAGCCGTTTGAATCTGCTCCAAGAGTCGGTCAGTTTCGGCATCACCGCTATGGGACCTATAGAGGCACGAATAGACGCGAGGATGATCATCACAATCAACACGTAGCCATAAGGTGGAAAGGTCCCTACCTTCAAGATTGCTGAGGCGACGAGAACTGATATCGCCTCTAACGTACACACACACTCCAGCCCTAGGCAGAAAGGAATGCTCTAGTTCGTACCCAGGGTAGGAGAGGTATTTTGTGTCCGCTGGAGACGATATCTGCGTCTCTGTCAGAAAAAGCAAGGCCGGCTTAGCTATCTCGAGGTGATGATGGACAGCATTAAGATTAGAATGCAAACCCCTGATGTTGCAGAAATCCACAGCGAGCGTGGCAGGGGCTGCCGTAGCCGTCTTGCTCTTGCCTCGGGAGGATGGCGGATGGCGGAGCGCGGATTGGCCCCCCCCAGAGTACGAAACGGGGCGCTCTCGGCGTCCACGCTCAGGCACGACAGTACCTGAGCATGGAAGCCCAGAAAGGGATTCTCCAGCGCTAGAGCAGCTGGTACCCTCCTGGGGTAGCTTATTAATCTGCGCTGTCATCGTCATTAATTAAGTCATCAGTCTGCGCGCGTACGCGGTCTCGGTTGGGCGTGCGCACGTATCGCATCGCATAAAAAATCAAAATGTCTTCGAAAACAGTGAAGTGTGCTAGTTGCAATATAGTTATAGACGAGCTACTGGCATTCATACAAAATAAAGTGGACGTCATGGATGTGGAAAGCCTGGTACGGATTTGTGGATCTGCATTTAAGGAAGAAGAAGTGACAAGAGCAAAATCTATGTTGTTTGAAGCTATGAAAAGGAAAAAGAAGATGATAGTAAGAAGAAAGGAAGGGAAAATACAAAGAGATTTAGAAGATATAATATGTGTTTTCCAGGAAACGGATCCGGAATTGCTCCCTATTTTTGTGGCTAAAGAGTTGAATAAGTTGCCTCCGGTAACCTTTGATCATGTGGATGTATCAGCATTGCTAAAGGATATAGTAAGGTTAAAAGCGGATGTTTCGGATATAAAGAGTTCTTATGCCACTAACAAAAGGGTCGAAGAGCTTGAAGTGAGGTGTGACTATAATGACAAATACGCATCTATCATCAACACTCACAATAACGTGAATAATAGAAGAGGAGCGTGTACAATGTTAGACAGTGGCCCTATGGGTTTCCTAAATTGTAGCAATAAATCTAGTATGGCCGTTAATTTTTGTAACAAAGAAAATGACGCATCATCTCAGCTGGCAGTTACAGAGCGCGTGAAACCGGTAGCATATCATTCGCCGTCTCTGTCTCGCGAGCGCACGGAATCGCAGCCATCGCCCTCGCACTCTTCCCCTAAACAGGCAGTTGCGAAGGAACCTGTTTCGCCATTATGTTCACCAAAGGATAACCAAAAAGCGACCGTGCGTCGTGATTCGAAGGATCAATGTCCTATGACTGATAGTAGTGTCAAAGATTTAAAGTCAACGACGGCTTTGAATAATGAACACAAACAGAATGCATCTACATCGAATAACATAAAATCTTTTGCGGACATGGCTGGCAGTGATAAGTGTTGGAAATCACCTGTGATTGATGGTGAATGGAAGAATAAACAGCGAAAGAGACACAGAAACAGGATTATTGGATGTGACAAAACGGTTGAGCCAATAAACAATATGAAGTTTAAAGCGGCGGCCGTGCGGATTCCTTTGTTTGTTTCGAACGTGCATAAGGATGTTGTTTTGAATGATGTGTTAGACTATATTTACGAGAGGGCGAAGGAGAAGGTGGTTTTGTTCAAGATTAAACCCCGTAAACCTAAGGATTATCAGTCTTTTAAGATGTATGTGGCGAAAGAAAAGCTAAACACCTTTATGGATGAGTCACTATGGCCGGCGGGCGTATCAGTAAGGCGTTTTAGGGATTTTAGAGACAGGCAGGATAATCCGCCGAATGTAGAAAGCCAGGAAGCTCTAGAAAACCACGAACAGAATGAAACTTACGTCAATAAAGAGGAACATATCATTAATCAGTTATAATTGCAAGAATGTCAAAAGGAGCTTGGGCTGTGTGCAGTCTTTGTGCAGAACAGCGGATGTTGTTGCCTTACAAGAGACGTGGCTTATGCCCCATGATATCGGATTCCTTGGGGGCATAGATAAGGATTTCAACTACACGGGTAAATCGGCCGTTGACGTGACATCGGGTCTACTGCGGGGTCGACCACACGGCGGCGTGTGCCTGCTGTGGCGGGCTAGCGTTTTTCGTAATGTGTCAGTGATTAAGTGTAGTAGTGATCGTATATGTGCGGTTAGGGCGACAACAGAGGGGCAGTGTGAAATCTTGATAATGTGTGTTTATATGCCCACGGATCACCAAGACAATTTACCGTTGTTTACTCAGTGTTTGGGTGAATTGCATGCATTAGTACAGGATAGTTGTATTGAAAATGTATATGTTTTGGGTGATTTGAACGCTCATCCTGTGTCTTCTTTTGGTGTAGAAATGTTTAATTTTTGTGAGGAAAATGAGTGGGTTTGTGCCGATGTTGAAAAAAGAGGCCTAGACTCCGATACTTATACCTACATCAGTGAAGCCCATGGTTGTCGGAGATGGCTTGACCATTGTTTAGTTAGTAAATCGGCTTGGCAAACTATTCAAGATATAGAAGTTCTACATGATATCTACTGGTCGGACCATTTCCCAATGCGGGTTGAGTGTGATATGGGTATAATTAAGGATAAACTACAAGTAAGCAATAAACATAATAAAAATGGTGTAACATGGGGAGTCCGGAACACAGAGGAAATAATGAATTACCATGACATATGTAATGTTAACTTAAAACTTATGAAATTTCCTGCTGAGTTCCAACTGTGTGCCGATACTTTTTGTAAGGATGTGACACATATTAAGGTCATAGACAGATATTATAAATCAATTGTTGATATTCTATGTCAGGCCTCAATTGATAGTGGTGCAAAGAATCTCAGTGCAAGTGTCAGTAAAAACAAGTGTTTGCGGGGCTGGAATAAACATGTTGCAGGGGCGCATAGACAGGCCAGGCTTGATTTCGATTTGTATATTCAGCATAAAAAGCCTAAGAGTGGGCCTGTTTTTGAAGCCATGTGCCTTAGTAGAAAGATTTTTAAATCCAGACTTAAGTCATGTCAAGCTAACCAAGAACAAATAAACATGGATATTCTGGCCTCACAGCATAGAGCCAAACAGTTCAATAAATTTTGGAAAAGTACTAAAAAGTTAAATGGAAAACCCTCGCTGCCGGTTTGTGTGAATGGTATAAGTGATCCGGTTAGTATTGCCAACATGTTTGGGCAAGCTTTTAGGGTAGACTCACCACTGGCGTCACAGGTGATGCAGGGTTCACTAGACAGTACTGTTAGTCCTAAATTTGTAATAACAAAGGAATTGGTGTCACAGACAATTAAGGGCATGAAGGGTGGTAGGTCTCCGGGGCATGACGGGCTGAGCATAGAGCACCTTCAAAATGCTGGCCCGCATCTTAGCCGGGTCCTATCCTTGTTTTTTACCTTTTGTGTACGTCATTCTTATTTACCATGTGACTTAATGAAAACAATTGTGATACCACTCATTAAAAATCAGACGGGTGACAGTTCTGACATAGCAAATTACCGACCTATCTCACTGGCCACAGTTATTGCGAAAGTTTTTGATAGAATACTGGACGTACATCTTAACCAACATATTCAACTATGTGATGCTCAATTTGGTTTCCGGGAAGGGTTAGGTACTGAAAGTGCCATCTTAACACTGAAGCACACTGTTGATTACTATACCATGCGAAAGACGCCTATATACGCGTGTTTCCTTGACTTATCAAAAGCGTTTGATCTCGTATCTTATGATATTCTTTGGACTAAGCTAAGGGAGACAGGCGTAGCCCCAGAGGTGGTAAATATTTTTTCGTTTTGGTATAGTAATCAAAAGAATAAAGTGAGATGGGCTAATGCTTTCTCCGATGAGTACTCGCTCAGCTGTGGTGTGAGGCAGGGAGGGGTAACATCTCCTCGTCTATTTAACTTGTATGTTAATCTGCTGATAGGCGAACTGAGTAGCATGCATGTCGGCTGCCGAATAGATAATGTTGGTGTTAATAACATAAGTTATGCGGACGACATGGTGCTGCTCAGTCCGTCTTTCTATGGCCTACAGAAGTTGCTTAGTACATGTGAAAAGTATGCTGTGGCGCATGGCTTGAGGTACAATGTGAAAAAGACAGAGTTCATGATATTTAAAGGTAAAAATAAGCTGCCAGGTAACATTCCTTCACTTCTTTTAAACAATGTACCAATAAAGCAGGTGTCAAAATTTAAGTATCTGGGTCATGTGTTAACTGATGACCTTAGAGACGACATGGATATAGAAAGGGAGCGAAGGTCATTGTCCGTTCGGGGTAATATGTTGGCTCATAGATTCACTCGTTGTACTGTGCCTGTTAAAATGTCTTTGTTTAAAGCATACTGCCAAAGTTTTTACACGAGTGGTCTATGGGTCAGTTATACGCAGCGATCATTTAATGCACTCAGAGTGCAGTATAATAATGTTTTCAGGGCACTGTTGCGGCTCCCTCGCTACTGCAGTGCGTCTGGGATGTTTGCGGACGCGGCCGTGGATGATTTCTATGCCATAATTCGCAAAAAGTCGGCGTCCCTTATAAGACGTGTGCGAGGGAGTGGCAACAGAATCCTGCAAATGATCGCGGACAGGTGGGACTCGCCCGTCCTTGGCCGCTTCATAGATCTGCATGTGAAGAGAGGGGAAGGGGATCGATGAAGCGGGGGAGGGGGGCTTGTTGTAAATATAAGCGTAGCAATTAGCATACTAACGTAGCCTGTAAGTTATACTAATGAAATATGGAACCAGTATTCTGAAATAAATAATTTTTTTTTTTTTTTTTTTTATTTTTTATTAAGGGGGAGGTTGGGGGGATTGGAGCTCTGGAAACCTTACTCACCGTGAGGAACACAACACCACATACCTACAAAGTAAGTAAGTGATGTTATTATGGCTTCGGTATTCTGTAAGGTGGAGGTACTTCCCCAGTCAGGCTGCTCCAGATTCAAGCGAGATGACGTTTCGCTGTGCCCTACCTCACTTGTAAAACCATATCAACGCGTTAGACTCAAGTCGGCTCCGAACATACGCGTTGTACAATACACTAAGAGCATTTTGAGCGTGAAGAGGTTTGCATTGACGGATTACGAAGCCCAAGGATTTTCTTGCGGCATTACACGTTTTGACTATGTGATCGTTAAAAGTAAGATACGGATCGAACCATGTGCCTAGATCACGAACAGATGAAATTCGTTCGAGGGGCTTGCTTTGGAGCGTGTAAATATAATCGAGGCGATGATTGGCACGGGTGTACGACATGACGGCGCACTTCTCTTCATTAAGTGATAAGTTATTTTGGATACTCCAAGCATAAATATTATTGATATCCACTTGTAATTTAACACAGTCCTGATGATCACTAACTGGTTTAACTAATATTCCTTATCCTAAAAAATATTGATGATAATAGAAGACTATATTAAACAAACCGTTAACAAAAACAGTCTCCTTGCTGGCAGCGAGCAGCAGCTGCCGCTCCGTGGTTACTGCCAGGGTTCTGAAGCTGCTGGCATCCCGGAGCCGGTGCACGCAGGACAAACATATCAGTGAGCTGATGGAGCCAGATGTTGACATCTGACAATGTCAGAATTAAAATGGGTAGTGATAAAACCTTACACAAAATACTAATCCAAAACTAAACGTACTGACTGAAATACTAACTTCGCAACTATTGCTTGTGCAACTACAGTTAGCATTTGATTTGCTTGTTTAGTTTTTCTGTTTACCAGTTTATTAATATCCAATAAAGATATTTAGGAAATAGTATAGGAGGTATTTAATGTAATGACATATCAGAAGCTTAGTAGCAGAGGTAAAAACAAAATGGCCAAATCTCCACTGAAAAGAGAGAGGCTGTTCAAATTATGATGATGTTTTGCATAGAAATTAATCAAATGTTTATTGTTTCTAACTGTTACATTTTATTATTATTATGTCTTTATCAGGCAGGCAGTTGAAACAACTGATAGTTGCCGAATCCAATTGGTCTTTACTTACCGAGCATTCTTAACTATGATCAGGTGTTTGTCTAGTCTGTTCTTACACTGATTGACATAAATTTTGTTGCTTATTTTCCTTAATTTTTTTATTTGGTGGCTAGTAGAACGATATATTGTAAATATTTTTACGACTTTTGTAATTTGTTTTCCAAAATATGTCCTGCTAAGTTTCATGCCCGTAAAAATCTACTTGGGCTGTGGTGTAGGGTTATAACCGGTAGTAACTTTTTTTTGACGTTCATAAGTGCATTGTAATGTGCCTAAATTAAAAAATAAAAATATTAATCATTTATCAATCCGTAAAATTGTAGGGTAAGACAGAAGTAAGAAGAGTAAAACATAAAACTGTTTTGTAGAGAACGCCCTATTAGGAGAACGGGTACGACAAATTATTTTATAACAAAAACTTGAACAACTTACATATAAATTAAAGCATTCCGTGAACATGCTGTAATAATTCTCCCGAACACCGTTAGTATAGTATTCCTTCATTATATCCTTGTGGTGGCCTTTTGATAAGCAACATCGGCATTCTCCGTAAGTGCTGGGTGTAGTATCCTCCATATTTTTGTTCAATTCACTACTATAAAATTGAAAATGAAAGCAAACAACTAATTCGCTTCGCTTGGCTTTTAATACTTTTAATTTAAGTTTTAATTAAATAATTAGGTTGTCAGAGTTCTGACATTGACAAGTCGTAGAGCTGTGCATAATGTATATGAACACGTGAACTACGGGTTCCATTTTTCCCATTACGGAACCCTCATGTTTGTCAAATTCGTTTTATTCATTTACTTGGAATGGTCGAAAGACAAAAGTAAGCCAAAAATATTTCTTCGTACTACAATAATATTGTTCATGCTGGTTTTTGTTCTTGATTTAACTATTAAAAATTAAATGTAAATCGATCGATTCAACTCGAACAAATGTACAACACTACAACTGTCAACTGTAGAGTTGCCAACTTATAATTTTTCCTAAAATCAGTTTTATTGTAAACTGAATAAATTAACATAATAAATAGTGCCTTAGAGTATTTAAATAACATAGGAAGGAAATTTTCGACAGATAAATCATATTAGTCTTAATTTAAGTATTTTTTTATTTATATTAACGATTGTAGCTAAAGTATTTACTTTTCACCGGTTATTATTCATTTTTTTATAATTTGAATATGGCAATAAATTTACAAATTATTAGTCACAAATTCACAATCACAATCAATCAAAATGAAGTAAATAAATGTTTTGTATTCAATTATTTGCACTTAAACTGGAGAATTAAGAATTACCTGAAAAATGGACTACATTCAAACTTTATATGGCAAATGTCGGTGCTGTTTAACGACGGGCGAGCACCGCGATGTCCTTAAAGAATATTACCGCAATGAAACTCGCGAAGTATATTTCGATTTATTCTTGGAGTGTTTCAATGTCTTCGTAAGTTTCAGGCACTAGAAAGAGCATTTTTAATATATGAACTAATCTTGTACTTTAATTGCAAATATAGTATAGGAAACTAAATCAAGTTTGGAATTACAAATTAGGTCAATTTACTTTTATTTCATAAATATAGGTACCTACTTAGTTGTGTGATATTACTGCTTGGGATACTCATAAAAAACAATGTACTCCTAAATTTATAGCAGTACAATTTTATGCTACCTAAAAACTTTGATTAGTTCTTTGTCAAATCTGTTTTGTAATAAGTCTTTTTTTCAGCTATCAACGGCAGATGAGAGCAGTAATCTTATTTGCGTGGACTGTATTCAGAAATTGCGGGATGCCAATGACTTTCGCAAAATGGTGGTCGAGGCGGAGAAGCAACTGCAGTCTGGTAAGTTGGGGCGTCTAGAATGATTGCACATCCAATATTTGGCACATTCATTGCCACATTTTGGGAAAGTTCCATTTTGGAACCATTAGAATGTGATTTAAAAATGAAAATCTGACTTCATTTTCATCTTTTTACTTACTTCTTTTTTTTCCCACATGCCACATTTATATTCAAATTATTTAAATATTACTCTATTGAATAAACTTCTGTTAAATATAAATCTAATATAACTTATAGTTTAGGTGTCCTAGCCCTAGCACAGGCCTAGGTTTGGATTTGCGATGACACACAAGTCACACAACTACAACATCGTGCACACATGTCAAAAGTATACCCTCATTGTCTAAACATTATTATTTGTTTATTATTTAAGCCTTTAATCGGACATTTCATTCATACATTTTTGTTTGTTCTTTGCCATCTGTGTCTCCAATATTCTCAATTCTGATCTTTCCATTGCCACTACCCCATGTTGTTCCTGCGACCTGCCTGATGTTGTTGTCCCACCTGCTCTGTGGTCTGCCTCTCTTTCTATTTCTATTTCTTGGGTACCATTGCCTGATTCATCTGTTGTCTGTAGGTACATAAAAAAAACCAAAAATATTCTTATTGCCCTACAGTATGGCTTAGAGCTTAGCCTGTCCAAACGGACAAAGAAAAAAAAGTAAAAATACCTTCCTGTCTTGCACATTATGTGTGGTTGGCACAATATGTTTTACTTTTATTCTGCTCTCTCTTGTGAATTTAACACTCACTTCTCTCTTTTTCATGTCTCCTTTTCACATTTAACACAATCTTTCCACTATTTTTCTGGCCTGCTTATCACTCCCCATCCATCCACATTCATACCTAACATTCTCTTGCCTACATGAAATTTATCACTGCTCATTACATGCCCATACCATACTAACTGACTAGGACTACTCCTCAATACCGGTGCTACTTTCAAATGTCCTCTTATACAGGTTGTCCCACGGCGATGCCACATGAAGGGAAAGTCTTCTTTCAGCATAATACCCTATCTTCGATATTTAAGGTACTTTCCCTACATGTGGCATCGCCGTGGGACACCCTGTATACCTACTCACTAGTTTACCAGTTTACTTTTGCATTTATAATATTAGTATAGATACAACCCTTTGAAAGCCTGGCAGCGAAGGAATATGCGGTGCCACAGCCATAAAATGCTCAATCAAAAATACAAAACATATTTCGTAAAAATACTTAGCGTTCCTTGTTGACAGTGAATCATCCAGACGTGGAAATAAAGCAAGAAGTGGGTGATGTGAAACCAGAGCCTGAAGACCATCACGACTATACACAGATAGAATACAAGGACAGTGGTGAGTTATCACAGTTTTTATGTCTGTCATACTTTCTTTTTTTTAGGTTTTTGTCGTACCTCAAAAGGAAAAACGGAACCCTTATAGAATCAAAACATTTATTACATTTAATAAATGATTTGATTCTTGCTTTACAATTGTATTGATAAATAAACATATTTCAGAAAATAATTTATATTTAACGTACGGCCAGGTCCTGAAAACGACGATGACACGCTCGCACAAGACGAAGCGCGCTTATTGGCTCGATTCCCTAATCAACTCCGCGCCTTGCCTAACAGGAACACCTTGTACGAGCTGTGCCCGAAATACGTCATGCATCTGGATATGTTGAAAGGTAAAAACCATGGCACATTTATGGTGTATGAATGACATAGGAAAACCCTGCCTTTAAGATAAAATTGATTTAATGGTCAATGGTCTTCGCGCGCCGTGACCGTCTAGGAATTACATTATTGGCGAAGGACGGAAAGTAAGGGATTGTCTGGCGAAGTGGTTGCTGGCATAGCCGGGCTCAGGCGCACCCTGTGTCCGTCCCTCGGCAGATATAGTGCTTTTCTCTGCCATGCGCGGCCACCGGCGACCGGCGGCGTGTGGGGCAAGGTCCCCGGAGCCAATAGGCCATTTTTCCCTAGGAGTAAAATGAACTATACGAATTCCATTATTTTCCGGTCGGTTAGAGAATTGGATAATTTACGTCTTCTATTTGCAAACAAAATGAGCATGTTTGAGAAATAGTTATTTAAAGAGACTTATCCCCTATACTGTCTTTTTACAGGCAAGAAAACTCGCTGTAAAGACATAAAAGCCTTACTAGATTTGGACTCAGAGTTGGAACGTAGGCGGAACAGCAAACAACGCTTCGTCACCGAAAAGATCGCTCACGTGCACAACGCTCATCTCGTTCTGGAACATTCCAACGTTACAGCGTTCAAGGTACTTGTATTATTATAAAATTAGGGTAAGCTGAATTACCCCATAGTATAATGCCATATGGCTTACTTCATGTGGCATAATCTAAAAGTTTTTTTTTCATGTCAGCATCTTGTATGCTGTTCAATAAAGGTTAAATAATTAAAGGTCTATATTTTCTTTACAGGGTAAGAGTCGAGTTGGGTTACCCTGTTTCTACTGCAAAAACATTTTCGAGAACATTGAAACTTTAAGGACACATCAAAAAGATCATAATAAAACTGATGTAAAGAAATGCCTCACTTCTCTTAGTCCTTACAGTTTAATTATTAACGTAGATATAACAGACTTAAAGTGTAATCTTTGTGATGTTAATTTAGGCACAATAAAAGAGTTAAAAAGTCATCTTGAATCAACGCATGACAAAAAGTTTTACGCAGAATTCGAAGACAGAGTTATACCTTTTAAAATTCCAATGGATAACAATTTTATTTGTCAAATTTGTGATCTCAAATTTGAGACTTTCGGTTCTATAGAGAGACATATGAACAGACATTATAGGAATTATATTTGCGATGAATGTGGAACGGGATATGCTACTAGTTATAGGTTGAGGATGCATGTCAAAACTATGCATGTTGAGGGTAGTTTTAAATGTGAGACTTGTAATAAAGTATTTACGTCGCATCAGAAGCATAAAAGTCATGTAGATACTGTACATAAAATGGTAAAGAGGTTCAAATGTACCAAATGCTCGGAGAGGTTCACCGATTATTTTAAGCGACATCAGCATTTAGTTGAGATACATGGGCAGGCTGAGTTGGAATATAAATGCAATGTGTGTGATAAAGTATATGCTAGAAGATACATGCTGTCCAGGCATATGAAGCGAGATCATTTGGAAGAGCGGTATTTTCAATGTGATATATGTTTTAATAAATTCTTTGCTAGGCGCGACTTGGAGTCGCATATGGTGAAGCATAATGGGGCTAGGATTTTTGAATGCACGGTTTGTAAGAAAGCATATGCGAGGAAGAAGACGTTGACGGAGCATATGCGGATACATAATAATGATAGGAGGTTCTCTTGTGCGGTTTGTGGGCAGGCTTTTGTGCAGAATTGCAGCCTGAAAGGGCATATGAAAACGCACCATCCTGAATATGTCAGTTTTGGAGAGAAATGAAGTTTTGTATTTTGTCAAGACGTGTTATTTTATTCAAGTTATTAAAGTTTTGTCAAAAGCGATTTGTCTTTTTATTTTTACTCTTATTATTCCAAGAAATTAGTAAAGATCGATTCAATATTACAGTATTTATTGAAAATAACTTCTCAAAAAAGACAATGAAACGGGGTTTTCTTGATTTTTTGGATCTTTGTCGTTGATCATGTATAAAATGAGCAAAGTAGACTTTGGGCTATAATGTTGTGTATCTCATACCTAAGGTTGCAGTTCGTGCCTACCGAGGTGGATACTTCTTTTGTGCATTAGTGGTCCGCAGGAGCAGAGGATGTGCATCGCAGTTTCCTCTGCTTCCTGGCAGAACCTGCATGCTGCGTCTTGTGTCTTACCTATTCATCTGCTTGTGCTTGTGACATGATGATAATAAATAATGGTGAGAAACCGGGAAGAAAACAATAAGTGTATTCATTCAACATTTAATAAATCAACAATATGGTAAATCGTCAGTCCATTGAAAAACAGTACAATAATAATCCAAAATGAATAACAATATTATTTAACCATAATTAAAACACTTATGGCGTTATTCTTAAACGCACTTCAAGCACAATGTAGCTATAGTCTGACAAGCCAACGATCTCAGTAACAATAGGACAAAAAACTATATCCATCCCTTTTTTCAGGGTGGTAATACTATCGCTAGAAAAAGACAGTATGATGCTCTAACCTACTGTTACTGCGTTCGATTGCTTGCCAGACTATAAATGATTGTTTGTCATCTGACAGTTTGACATTTGGAGAACACACTGTCTGTTAACTTTTTTATGAATAAATCGGTTATTTTTAAACGATTAAAAACCGTAATGAATAAAATGACAGTAGGATTATAAATTATAATAGCTTTGAACACTATTTTTGATGTCATTATTAATAAAATTATTATAACAAATCATTATTATCAATGAGTACCATCCTAGGCTGGCATAGAGCGAGAATTAATGTCGCAGTAATACGCGCTACAACCATGTGTATTCGAGGCACACGCCACCGCTTCAAGCCCGCTGCCAGATGGCTTGGCTTCGACGATGGCGCCGCCCTTCCCCACGTCGACTAACATTTGTTTCATATTTTCCTGTTTCCATATCTGTTTCTGTGTGTATTTTCAATCTATTTATCATTAAAGTATTAGCGTATATCTTTAACAGACAACCATGTATGGCCCATACTAGAAACTGTAAATAAACCACCAAAGTTTTATTATCAATGATTTGATTTGAATATTATTATTAAAAAAATATTTTAATTTATTTAAATCCACCTGCTCCTTAATATCACGAAATTTTTACCTTAAATAAAATTATTGCAATATTGTTTAATGGCACAAAATACGTCAGTATATCTAATCAAATAATTATCTTATTTCCATATTAATCGTAACTAACAGTAAAATAAGCAATTTAAAAATGTGATATCGACGTTTTTTGGAAAAGGTCCCACTTTGTCGCTAGCCGATAAGGGTAGGTAATGCTAATACCCTGGGCCCGTAATTGTCATGCCGATTTGTTCTTAGTGACGTTATCATTCGCGATTGTTATTCATTCAAATTAAACACTGAAAAGGATGAATCGCTATAAAACTCTCGTGAGACTCGAACATATTAAATAATATTTAAAACGGGTCACGTTCTTCGTAAAGAACGAAACATGTCGAGCGAAAATCGACTAAATTACGTGAGTGACCCGTTTTAAATATTATTTAATAGGATGAATCGCGTTTATTAACACCATCACGTTTCGAGCCCTTTACAGCATTTTTCACAGGGTTTTAAGATGATGACTCGAATTGTCCCCGTAACCCCCGTTAAGTGTTCTCAAATTTGTTCGTTTAACTTTTATGTACAACTCCATATAAAACAGTAAAGCTTAATGTCCTTATAAATATATAAAATTGTATTAAGTCTTGATAAAATTCAATAAGATTTTTTAACCTTAAGTAAGTTTATAATACGTTTATAAGTAACTTTATAATACCTAAAATATTCACTTATAAACCATAAATGGCAAATTCGATTCAAAATAATAATACGTACTGATTAGTCAATTCTACAGATGCGATCACAGACATATTCAAGAAGACGCATTACTCTAAAACCGCTCATATACTTACAGATCTATCCACCAGATGTGCCCGGACATCTGGCCGCCCGTACAGATTTGTGCATACACAAACATGACTCCGTTAATGTATGGTAGGAATTTGGCATGGATTCATTTCCGGTAGATGTCCGATAAACTCATCTGGCGGATGGAGCTGTACGTCGTATATTGGCGTCGTATATGTACAATGTCACTAACGCCCTCTGTTGTCGAGTAGTGCAAGTTATTGCTATCTATTCTCGCTTTTCTCGCCGAGTGGTACCACCGTCGCCCGGTAGATGGCGCTACTGTCCACTTCAAGCATCTTCTCGCCTTCTGGTGTGGACAGCTCTGCTTTTTGTTCTGTAACAATATATAAAAGTTTAGTATATGTAGAAACAAGTGTTCTATGCCATCAAAAACAGTTTGTACGAATTTTGAATTTGCTGCCGTGGGATGAGATGGAATTATATGAACTACTCTTTCTAAAGCCCATCTGTGTTCTTTAGGAAGAAGTAAAAAGGTCTAAATTAGAAAACTCCCGTGAGTATCAGACATATAAAAATTCTTATATCGGGTTACTCACGTCAATAAAGTCGAAAATAGCTCGACATGTTTTGGAAGAGTCCACTGATCGTGTGCGTAGAGCAGCCGCCGCGGCTAGACGCATGACTAATATACTAATAAGGGACACGGACTGCTCCGAAACATGTCGAGCTATTTTCGACTTTATTGACGTGAGTAACCCGATGTATTTTAATAGGTCTAAATTAGTTTGTATTTTCTAAGGCGCATACTTTTTTTTAACGAACAAGAAAGACGATGATACACATGACGACATTCCGCTAGGGGCGCTAGTGGAACGTGGGTCCTGCGGGAACATTTCAAACGTCACTTTGACAATTCTCTCATACTGACACAGGACCCACGCATGAGTGGCGCCGCCTGGTGAGCGACAATACGGTAGCTTACCTTGGTTCGCAGCGACGCATCTGTACATGGCGAGATGTGCGGCGGCGGCTAGGGCGGCGGCGGCGGCCATGGCGCGGAAGGCGCCGCGCCCGCCCGCCCAAGCGTACAGTTGCCCGCCCACCAGCGACCCGAGCGCGAAACCTACACATGTACATACATAAAAAGTAGGGACAATTTCACACAGATCAACCTAGCCATAAACTAAGCAAAGCTTTTACTGTGGATACTAGACAGTAATTATAAAAAAGTATACGTTATAACGTTGTCTATGGTACAATTACTTGTGAGCTCTCGATATTTCGGTACTGTTTGCGGTGTAACTGAACATCAACTAAGTTACACCCTAAACATGGCGCTTATAATTAAACAGTACCGAAATATCCGGAGCTCACAAAAACTTTTAAACATGGTAAATATATAATTTAAACTTTCGTGAGTCATACTGATATTAAATTGCAACGGTTAACACTCATGTATTTTTATCACAATAGGCGTGACATGTTTCGACTACATCGGGCAGTCATCACCCCGAGTGATGCCCGAGCCGCGAAGGTCTGTCTCCACTCTATCTGTCCGACAATGACTGCCCGATACAGTCGAAACGTGTCACACATATTGTGATAAAAATACGTGAGTGTTAACCGTTGCAATTACACACGGTAAATATCTCGTTTTAAATAGTCATTATAATTTCGCTATTTTAACCGTCGTAGAAATAATAGTGTATGCAACAGCTCATAATTAGTTGTTCAAACTTTCTGGTCTAATATAACGGCGAACCTCGAGTTATAAGAACCGTTACTTTTTTGAAATTTGAACTATGTGCAGTTTTCGGAACTTTCTTATTTCAATTAAATATTATCTCGACTTATCGGGTTTGACCGGTAACCCCTCGATATCACTGTTGCATAAACTACTAATTATGACATTGGCAATATGCGCGAGTGAGAAGTTTCGTCTGGTCTCATGTGGACCTCTCGTTCATACAGTATGGTAAAAGTGCAGTCCCCGGTTGCGAATTTATGAATGCTATACTATTTCAGTCACAAGCCAAACTCAAATAGATGAGCTTTTGTTTATGTAAATTAGTCGACGAAATCTAGTGTATCTAGTAAATAATTCTCACTAAAATGGTATACTCGTAGGTTTCGCTTATTTTTCAACCGACGAAAAAAACGGAGGAGGTTCTCAAGTCGACGCGTATATATTTTTTTTTATGTATGACCACGCATAACTTTTGACTGAGTAGTTCGATTTTGATAATTCTTTTTTTTCAAAATAATGTACGAGCAAAACCTAGTCGAGTATAGTCCTATCCGCCATATTTGGGGTTGGAATACGTACCGACGCCGTCGTCCATACCAGCCACGACGCCCTGGACGGTGGCGGAGTACCCCTCGGGCGCCACGCAGGCCGCGTACCCGACTATGCACGAGTAACATAACGCGTATGTCGGCCCTTGCATTATGGACTGCAAATAATGTATACAGTTATACACATACGATCGGTTCAAAAATATAAATGGATCTGTATTCAATTTTGACCCTTCTTCCCCTGTAATAAGTTCCGAAGTGTATAGATATTTATAGACGTGACTGTACCTTAGCGAACCAGGAAAGTTTTGAGATGCTCGAAATGTATCCAAGGAACGCACCCGTATTATATGTTTTTAAATAGCGTTTTGGAGTATAAATTAAACACCATTATAAAATTTTCCCTTTTGGTGTTCAGACCCTTGGTCCGTGGGGTCCAGCGGCCCAAAGCCTGTATAAAGACTTAGCCAAACGTCTGGTCGACGTCTCCGGGGATAAGAAGGCTGGCAGCTACCTCGCCCAGCGCATAAGTATTGCGATACAGCGAGGGAATGCTGCAAGCATTCTTGGGACCATGCCCCAGGGCCGGGGCTATTAGTTTTTTAGTTTAATTTTGTTCTTAGTTATTTTATTTAAGTTATTTTTATTTTCGTTATTGGTGGAGGTATTTCATGTTGCCAATAAATATATAAATATAAAAAATATGAACTTATTTTGCTACAATGGGAATTGACTCACGAAAAAAATTGTGTATGAAAATGTGAAACTCCAAGACATTCAGGCTTCCTCACTCCAGGTTGCGATAAAAATAATATTAATGCCTGGCGATGTAATTTCTAGGATCGTCTCTATACTAAAATATGAAATTAATAGGTCCTCTCGCACAAATATTTTCGCAGGCGCACAATATCCTAACTTCTACTTTTAGTCGAGGTTACTATACCCCTTTTGAAGTCACAAAATCTTCGAAAAATCACTTAACTAGAGGAAAGAGATCCTTTTTTTGCCGACTACAACCATTATAATGAAAACTGATTTCAGTTTTGGAAAAATGAAATTTTCTCCTTAAAGGGAGGCAAAATTTGCATCAAAAAATTTTTTTTTGAGACTTCATGAGACAGTCTTTAAGCTTTGTAAAAAGATTCCTTACAGGATTAATAAAAAAGAATTACCTATAAGCATTTAGGAAAATTCTACCCTTAAGGGAATTAAAAGGAGGTGCAAAATTAGTTTTCATATAGCTCAGCTCAGCGGATTTTTTTTCCTTTTTGAAAAGAAAAGAGTGATTGTTAACTGTAATTTTACTTTTAGTCTTAATTATATTATCATTATTTTTATGACATTTAGATTTCATTCTAGGAACTTCTAGACAAGTATTTTTTATACAACTTTTACTTTTAAGATGACGATCCTATTGTGAAATTATTATTTTTAATTCGGATATCTGTGTGTACAGCATCAATAAATTGCTCTAAGTAATAATTTGTTGAAGATTCGTAAGTGCTTGTTGCTATGTCATTAATGGAATTGAATGGGATTTAAAATTGAACGAAACTGTATTTTTTATTGTAAATTAATGCATGTTAGAGCCGGTGTAGCTTTATTTATTTTTAGTTAATTTGACGTTCAAAAGTGCACTGTAACATGCCTACTTGATAAATAAATATTTTGATTTTGATTTTTTGTACCCCAGGGTAGAAAGTTCCAAAACTACTTTCTTTTTCATTTAACGGAAATTAAAAAAAAACGCTGTATAGGTTGTTGGCGTTGAAAAAGTTAATTTACTTACAATAATTCGAATATTATAAACTAAATATAATGAAATACAAACCTCGATGAAAACGAGATGCCAAGGATGCTGGATGAATGAGATCAGAGCGAGACGGACTGCGTAGCAGAACAGGGACAGCGTTAATGTGGCGCCGTATCCCAATCGCTTTATTATTTTACCTGTAAATTTAAATAATTTATTCAACGGTTCGCGCGAATCTCGAGTATCGTCGAACATACATACTCGTACATACAGACGATGGATTGTCCAAGTAGACTGGGAGGACTTACTGGAACTTACTCACTTCGCTCACTCATTCAATTACTGCGATAAAACATCATGCCATAATACTAAGGTCCGACCGTCTCGGCCAAAATTCGATCTCGGTCTCGGCTCTCGGCCAAAAAGGGCCGAGATTCTCGGCCTTGGCCGAACCTTCCATCTTGACCCTTTTTGCGATTTTAGTGGGTATTATAAGCAATTATAATGATATAATGTACCGTGCTATCGTACGTAATGCAAATTATAACTTTTTTTCTCAAGCTTTGACTGCGTAGAGCAGCCGTCGCGGCCAGACGCATGACTCATGAGTAAGGGACACGTGTTCCGAAACTTGTCGAGCTATTTTAGACTTAATTGACGTGAGTAGCCCGATATCGGTATTTAAAAATGAACATATATTTACGACACTTACCGGAGAAGTAGAAAAACAACAGCTCCCCAATAAAGCTCTGTCCGGCGACCACGACGCCCTCTATAAGCTTAATCTGCGCCATGGAACCAGTTTCCTCTGCTAGTTCCTCTAAGAACCTATAATAGAGAGTACGGTAAACCAATGGGAGCTACCATATTGTCGATCACAAGGCGGCACCACTCATGCGTCCTGTGTCAGTATGAAAGAAATGTCAAAGTGACGTTTGAAATGTTCCCGGAGGACCCACGTTCCACAAGCGCCCCTAGCGGAAAATCAACTCGCGGTAACCCTCATTCGAACCTTAGGCCACTCTAGAACCATGACATAATGACAAGCAGTAAAAGATTTCTTACAAACTGATTTATATCGTCAGTATAGTATAACATAGTCCTACAGTGGCCTAGGGTTCCAAGTGGTTGACTGTAAGTAGTACCTAGTTAATATGTGAATGTTTTTAATAAATGGTAACACTGTCGATTACTGATAAAGCTGTAATACCATAAAGATTAATTTTGAAATGAACCTTATCGACAAAGATGTACCTTTAAACAAAATCATATATTGTGGTTAAAAAGCTTTTAAAACAATCAAGGATCCTCAAACCATATTATACACCCTATTTTTAGGGCAATAATACGGACTCTTGGGGTTTTGCGACTGCAACGCACACAGTCCATATAAAAAATATT
Organism: Lathronympha strigana; assembly: GCA_949128165.1. NCBI lineage: Eukaryota > Metazoa > Arthropoda > Insecta > Lepidoptera > Tortricidae > Lathronympha > Lathronympha strigana. The sequence goes on along the minus strand of OX421925.1, from coordinate 3,802,512 downwards.
TTAGTCCTGGTCATGACCCCAAATGTAAAACCCCTCTACTCTAAATAACCCGTTTTATTTACATTGGCCGCCGCTTTTGCCGATGATGGTTGCAGCATCAGTAAGTAGGGTTAAATTAATTTTGAAGTATGTACACAACGTTTCCGATGACTTTTTAGGTCAATAGCAGAGTAAAGGTTTGCGGATCAGACTTGGTAAGTAATATTTCTTTCGTTTTGAGATCATGATCTTGTATGGTCTCATTTCAGCCTGAGTCTCCCAGCTATGGGGCATGGGGTTGGATTTCGCCCTCTTCAGAAATCAGTGCATCAATTTGAGCCGCAGCGTCTGGACGACTTAGCAGCCATCATATCCGGAAGACACGGCCCAACCTACACTTTGAATGGACAACTCTATTGCGTGCCGTATAACAAAGTAGTGGCGTCCAACCCTTTTCAGCTACTTTGTATTTAGAACTTACCAGAACATGTAATAAATGATGAAACTGTCAAACGTGCCAGCCACGACGGCGAATAGTATGAACACGAGGACCCGCGGCATGCGCAGGACATCGCGCAGCGCCTTGCCTGAGTCGTCGGGACTCGATAGTGATGGCAGCTGAAAAAGGTGAGACAAAATTAATGTTACATCTTAGCCTTTAAGGTCAATGGCGATAATTCCATCATAGGGACTATTCCGTATAATGCTCGCCTGCGCTGAATGCGCACATGACATTACGCAGCTCTGACGACTCAGTTGCTAAGCATACGGCAGCTTCGTAATGTGCTTATTATTCAACGCAGGCATAAAGTAATCAGTAAGAATAGAATTGAGCTAAATCTTATTTATAACGAGATCTAAGCAGGTTCTGCTTACAACTGTTTTATGAATAAGACTTAATTTTACTTTTTATGAATAAGCTTATAAATTATTAATGTTAAGACTTGACGTCCGGTTGGCGTAGTTGGAAAACTCTGCCTGCTAAGCCGATGGTCCTGGGTTTGAATCCCGGTAAGGGCATTTATTTTTGTGATGAACACATATATTTTTTCCTGAGTCATGGATGTTTTCTATGAAGGCCTAATCAGCTCCGTTCATGAGTTTTGCAATCGACACTCCCAAGTAGTTCCACTTAACACTAGATGACTCTAAACAATTTAACTCAAATTAAGCGCTCTACAGTTGTACATATCCACAACAGTCACAGCTAGTGCTATAACGAAGGCCGGCGTGAACTTCTAATCAGCTCCGTGCATATTAAGTTTACTTCTCGTCTCGTCGCTCCAAGTAGTTCTACAACTCGACGCTAGATGGCTCTATAAACAATTTAAACCCTCAGCAGTCGCTATAACGAAGGCCGGCGTAAAGTTTTAATCAGCTCCGTTCATGAGTTTTGATATCGACACTTCCAAGTAGTTCTTCCACTTAACACTAGATGACTCTATAAACAATTTAACTCACAGTAAGCGCTCTACAGCTGTACAGATCCGCAGCAGTCGCAGCTAGTGCTATAATGAAGGCCGGTGTGAAGTCCTTATGGGTCCCAGAGATGAGGTCTATCAGGGCTCCGCCCAGCAGCGCTGTGAGGCCGTAACCGGCGGTGCCCCAGGCGCGTTGTGCGCCATATTTCGAGGCGCGCTCTTGGCCTACAAACGTAAAGGTATCGTCAGATGATAATCATAATATTTATCATTACCAAACATCTGCTAAGCAGGTTCAATTCGCGCTAAGGATTTTGTGTATGAGGGTACATTTGTGTGATTTTTTAACAGTTCCGTTTTGAATTTCTTGTTGTTCAAAAAAAAAACAAGTCGAGCAAACAAAAGCACAGCCGTAGCATCCTTCTCTCGAAGCAGTTCAGGCGATGTTCAAGCAGCTGTAATTTCGCGCTGGTTAATGCTAGAAGTGCTAGAACCCTACATTTTCAGGTAACTGTTGGCTATATCAGGATATAGATACATTTTAAATAACATTCAATTTGAACTTGTAGTTTAAGAACTATCGAGCAAGTTCCTTAGTTTGGACATTCACTCACTCACTCACCGATCACCAAACCTCTAAGGTACTTCTAGCAGGCCCAGAAGCTCCAAATTTTAAATACGAGTAGTTTATAGCCTACCAAGTCATAGCGACTAAAATAACCGACATTTTTTAACTTTACATTACATCTCAAAACTTTTTTACATCGTAAGAACTGCGGAGCGAGACTTGTGTCTTTTACATGTAATGTTTTTGATGGATATTGATAATAATTCGATTATATGTAGGTGAGGAAAAATATTCTAATGTCAATCACAAAATGAACCTTACACTAAACAAAATAAAGTCTAAACTTACCAAGCACATCGAAGCAAACGGCATCCCCAATGCAGTTGGCAACATTGAACGCCACAGTACCAACACACATCAAAACCACGAACGCCCAAAACGCAGCCGTCATATATAAATTATCTGTGGCATCCACAGAAGTCGAATTTTCAAAATTGGAAGTCACATTAACTGTGCCATTTAAGTAGTTATCTAAACATATCAAATTACATTTGTCCTTAGGAACGCATATTACTTCTCCCTCTCTTTCATCGTTAAACTCCATGTTAAAGAGCGAGCACGATGTATTTGTAGCATTTTCCACATACATCGTGTTGATGTACGTCGAGTTTGACAGGTAAACGTCAAATGATTGGTTATGACAGGTCCACTGACAGCTGTATTTTTGTAACAAGTCATCGTCTATGGTTTCGTAAACTTTTTTTAGGTAGACTGTGTCGTTGAGTGTGTACACGTTTTCTGCTATCTGTGGCGGTGGGTCCGGCATTGGCAAGAACCACAGACCGCAGTAGGAGCCTGTCATTGTCACTATTAGCAACATGAAGACTAGTTTTCTTCGGCTCTGTAAAGAAAAAACGTGTTTTTTTAATTATGATAATTATAATAAATACATTATAATTAAATTGCAACGGTTAACACTCACGTATTTTTATCACAATAGGCATGACATGTTTCGACTGCATCGGGCAGTCATCGTCGGACAGACAGAGTGGTGTTGTCACCTTCGCGACTAGGGCATCACTGTGTGATGCCCAAAATTTGTCAAAGTCAAACTCTTAGTGACATATTAATTGTTAAGTTATTCGTCGTCTGTCAATATCACTCGAACGTTCGTCGAACTTCACTCGTATAAGATTCAACATGAAGTTAGCTTCGTCACATGGCCGACAGCGTTTTCAGCGTTCAAAATTAAAAAGTATGAATACACATTTTTATTTGAAAATACGTAGCCTTTGTACTGTCACCGGCAATAATATCTTACGCAACAAAGGCCGCAAAAATATCTGACACGGTCTTATTTATAGAGCCTTAAGAGCGTGTCACATATTTTTGCGGCCTTCAACAACATACATAACACACTAACATACACTTTATTGTGTCTTTGATATGAGTCTACTGAGTCTAGTACTTTATTGCATGTAAGTACTATGGGTATCGTAAAGGTTTAAGGTTAGAGAGCCACCAGTTTAGTCAAACTAATATTCAGTAATAGCACAGCGTAGGGATGTATTCCATACAGTGAGGTAACTTCGTACACGGCCAGCGGCTCGGCTCGGTGGTCGTGCTGAGGCTCAGAGTTGTCAAAAAATATGCGAAAGATATTACAGTCTGATTAGCAGACTAATTTCCATTTTACACCCCTTAAAATAGACCGCCGAATTTTCATAGAAATTCGGCGGCATTTCCTCCCCGCCTCCTTACCCGCGCGCCTCCCATCCATGACCCAGAAATCGGCGAAGTTAACCCACTGTATAGAATACATTCTTACACTGTGGTAATAGATACTTACGGGCCAGTAGTCGACGACGTAGCCAAAGAGCGGCTTGGCGGCCGCCCACAGCAGGGGAAGCACTGACGTCACGAGCCCCATGGCGCCCGGGGACACGCCCAGTTGGCGCCCGAACACGTTCATTTGGGGGAGCAGTGGGCCCAGCGCTGGGGACAACGTATAAACTTATTATTTTGTATCTTGTTTTGTTTGACGGCCTCCTAGCCTAGTTGGTAGTGACCCAGGACATCCCGGGTTAGAATCCTGGTCAGGGCATTTATTTGTGTGTTTATCACGAATATTCGTTCCTGAGTTATGGATGTTTTATATGTATTTAAGTATTTAAGTATTTACCTGTCTATTATATACGTCGTGGCCTAATATCCACAACACAAGCCTTATTGAGCTTACTGTGGGACTAGGTCGATTTGTGTAAGATTTTCCCATGATATTTATATTTATATCATATACACAGAATACCGAGCAGCAAGACAAAGCAGACACATAGGTACATATGCGTAACGGTGTTTACAACCAGTATACAATTAGTAGTTCATGCAACAGTGATAAGGGTTTTGTAATAATAGACCCGAGAGTTTTAAAAACCAATTATGAACCGGTTTATACGCTAGCGAAAAAAGCAAAATCTAGAAACTTAGAAAGGTGGCCGAATGTGGAAGATGTCTTATGCCCACTAAAGAAAAAAAAATAACAGTGCTCATAATTATATTTTATGAAAATCCATAGGAGCAGTGTTCTTATGGAATACCATAGACAACGTTATAATGTATACTTTTTTAATATCGCTGTCAGCCATCTAATTGACAGATTGAAGTTCTATTCTATTCCGAAAAATTGAGAGCATCCCACTTTTTTTGAAGTCGGTTAAAAACCATTAGCAAACGTTTTGCTTGTTTTCACTTTCATTTAAGTATATGCATGTAGGTGCATTGCATAGTGACAGATAACAGAATTTCCTGATATCATATAGGTAGGTAAATAAATTACAAGTTTAATACATGTACATTACATAATACAGATAACATAATATGTTAATTTACATTATCTACCTATCTAAATATATAATACAGGCGGTGTGATAAAGACTGACAGACATCGCACAGCAAAAAATGACATTGTTTATAGTAAAAGGTACTGAAGACGATGTAGTAAGGAGCACGAAAAACTATTTAATTTGGAAAGTTACATACACCACGTTAATATTTATAGAGAGCAGTATGTACGTTTTTTACGCTAGAAAAACTAGCGTATGCAACAGCTCATAATTGGTTCTTAAAACTCTTGTTATATCAGTATATCACTGTTGCATAGACTACTATCATGCAACGTTTTGTAACGGCGACCCTCAAGTTTCAAGAACCATTATTATATCACTGTTGCATAAACTACTATTATGCAACAGTGATATAATAGGGGTTCTCAAAACTTGAGAGTCGCCGTTACAAAACGAGGCGAAGCCGAGATTTGTAATAATAGACCCGAGAGTTTTAAGAACCAATTATGAGCTGTTGCATACGCTAGTTTTTCTACGACAGCTAAAATAGCGTAAGTAATACGAAAAATCTAGAAACGTGGCAGAATAGGGAAGATGTTGTGCCTACCATATAAATTAAAAACAACAACAACTGTGCTCATATATTGTATGAAAATCCATAGGAGCAGTGTTCTTATGGAATACCATAGACAACGTTATAATGTTTACTTTTTAAATATCGCTGTCAGTCATCTAATTAACAGATAGAAGTGCTGGAGTAGAAAAACTACTATTTTTGTTCTTATCTAGTTTTAATTTGGTCATACTTTTAGATATTATTGTATTACTCGTATCTTTTAATTTAGTTTATTAAATACAATTTTAGGGAGGTCGCTGGTTCGATCCCAGCCCTGCTCACCGGGGACCTTGGTCACTTTTTCTTTAGTTTATGATATCTCTTTCAATTTATAATTTAGTTTATTAAAATTAAGGTTATTTCTCATTATTTCTCGTCACCTTATCTATAGACATCCTTCTAGACGCAGTAATCTCTTTGATATTCATAAAAAGATAACACAATACATTACACAGCTCGTTAACGAGTATTAACAGAACAATGGCCATCTTACACTCGGCTTACAAGTGTAAATAATGTGTTTAAACAGTTTAAACAGTCACCAGATATGTCGGAATCGGAACGCCTAAAGTGTACAAATATTAAGGTCCGACCGAGACTATTTTTTTGTTTCGGCCGAGACCGAGAACTAGACCGAGACTAAATTGAATTCTAGGCCGAGATCGAGACCGAGATTTGGTAATATGTACAAAAAAACAAGCATTTTTCATAAAAAATATATGATAATAAAAATTAAACTATTGTTTAATATAGCCAACACTGAAACAGTACATTTACAGCCAAAGTTTGTAATTAATCAAAAATTATAATTGGCTTAAAATACTGGTGAGTACCCACCAAAATCACAAAAAGTGTCACGAGCTCGGTCAGAGCCGAGAATCTCGGACTTTTAGGCCGAGAGCCGAAACCAAGATCTCGGCTCGAATTTTGGAGATCTCGGTCGGACCTTAACAAATACTCACATTATATACTATTTTCGTTTTAATAAGTTAAATAAAAAAGGAATTAAATGATGTTTGATATCAACGACGAGAAGTTATACTACCTTATTTACATTCTTGGAAGGATAGGTGGATTCAAAATAAAACAAAGGATATGTTTTTATCGCAATAAGGAAACCGAAATCGAAAGCTAAGTACATACACATCTATAGATTCGAAATACCCTTAATTGTACAATATGCTTCCTTTACTCCCCCTATCTTTAGTAACATATTAAATGGAATTAAGATCTCCCCTCTAACTCAATATTTTCCCTAAAGTGTTTCTGTTGGTGAGTAAAGTCGCCAGAGCTCCAAGAGGATTCGCTTTGTTGACAGCTGAGGACCCACGGAGCAAAGCTCTTGGCCCGTTTAGATGTCAACACAGCGAATCCTCCTTTTTTTTAAAGGGTCGGCAACGCGCATGTTACACCCCTGGTGTTGCAGGGGTCCATAGGCTACGATGACCTTTTACCATCAGCCGTATGCTTGTTTGTCACCGTCGTAGTATTAAAAAATATATATATTATGTTGCATTTATCTACTAAATTTATCGCCTTACGAGAACTCTGACTAGACTCTCAATGACACACATTATGCAGGCAAGACAGTTGAGGAGTTCGGGTTGAGAATAGATGAGATAAACGACATAATTTAGAGTAATATGAGCGATGCTACACTGACTGACCCTTCCTACAGCTTGACTTCACTTGACATTACCTGACAACACGTACCTACGTCTTCTACAGTTACAAATGTTACAATCCCTTCATATTAGGTTCCAAATTGAGATGAAAGTACTTAGTGATCGTAGCTCATAGTTTTTTTTTAAATACAGGTGGTAGACAACATTGCAGAAGGCAGAGTAAGTAAATGGTGGCAAACTAATCGAAAAAGAACCTAGCTTTACTAGGCGACACAACTTTTCCCTACTACGTCTACGATCACTGGCCAAATTGATACTACAAGGTAAAATTAAGGAACTGTAATTTATTAGAATAGGAAGTTTGTAGTAGAAAAACGGACCGTTATAGTACCCTACCACGCCAACCAATGAGGACTACCGCGAGTCGTTTTTCCGCTAGGGGCGCTAGTGGAAACGTGGGTCCTGCGGGAACATTTCAAACGTCACTTTGACAATTCTCTCATACTGACACAGGACCCACGCATGAGTGGCGCCGCCTGGTGAGCGACAATACGGTAGCTCCCATTATAACCCTAGGCCACTGTAGGACTATGTCATAGTGACGCTATAAATTAGATTATAAGAAGTCTCTTACTGCTTGTCATTATGACATGGTTCTAGAGTGGCCTAGGGTTCCAATTGGTTGACTGTACTGTGGTGTAACCTAACATTTGGTTGTCTAATCAAGTATTACTAAATATAATAAAACACCTCAGTGATAACGAACAATGAACGTTAATACGCTGATATTTGATAACGTTATCTTCATCCGATGTATTCTTTTATGTCTGTTTGTCTGTTCTTAAGCTGTTTCATTGCTGTTTGCACGCTTTAGCGTATCAATTCAAGATGTAATGAATTCTTCTTTCTAGTGTTTTCCGGGCTTATGCCAAGACTTAGGGAGTTTAGGGTCCACTTTGACAACTAATCCCAAGATTAGGCGTAGGTGCTAGTTGTACGGAAGCGACTGCCATCTGAGCGCCTACCACGAACCGCGAACGAAAGTATACCTCCCTTTCGCACTTGTGATTTCTCACTCAAGTGCGACAGAGAGGTGAAACTTCGTTCGTGGTTCGTGGTAGGCCTTCTGAACTTCGAACCCAGAGGGTAAACTAGGCCTTATTGGGGTTAGTCCGGTTTCACGATGTTTTACTTCACCGAAAAGCGAAATAAATATCAATTTATATTTCGTACATAAGGTCCGAAAAATTGGTACGCGTTTGAAGCCCTGACCTTCAGATTGAAAGTCACACGCCTTGCCGCTGGACGACCAACGCTTTTGACGTCGACAGTACAGTTAGATAAAAAAACCGGCCAAGTGCGTGTCGGACCATGTATCGATTCCGTACCGTCACAAGAGAATATAATTGTGTGAGCAAAGGCGTAAGTGCGTTCAAACAACAAGGCACTTACGGCCTTTTGTGATAAATAGTTTTTTTGGCAAAAACTCAAAAACGGCTCGAACAAATTTGTTCAAAATAATTTTTTGACATTCCGTTACATGTATGGAGCCCCTAAACATATTTTTTATCGTAATTTATAGGCAAAACTAAGTAGCGGCATACGAAAAACACCTCTAACTGTTACTGAGTAAAACCGCTGTGACATACGGACGGACAGACGTACTGGACGAAACTATACATTTTTACCATTTTGGCTACGGAACCCTAAAAAATTATGAGTAACAACTTTCTAATAGGCTAATATTACCATTTTCACTGGTTATAGACTCAGAGTTGTCATGCAAGTGTTCTAATAAACATTCGACACATACTCTCGTCGCTCTTATTGAGCCCGCGTAGTTTTAACTACAAAAATGGATAAAGTGATTTCTTCGTTATAGAAACTAGTTTGTCTAATAGATTCAAGTGCAATTAATGACGTCTAACGTTATCCAAGAAAACTGAAGTGATTTACGGACTTTACGGGATAAAACAAGGATTGGCTGAACTTCTATTGATCTGTGTCAGTGAAAGTGTTTTTTACATCAATATTACTATTCCATATTCGTGAACAATATTTAAAACAGTGCTTACAAACCCATTGAAACTAGAATATGTGACAAAAACTTCAATATTAACCAAAACATTTTTTAAACATAAACTGCCGCCAAGCTCCCGCCCGAAACAACGCTCAGAGGTCATTAGCCTTATTTTGAATTGGCACAAACTGTAAAGAAATGACATAAAGACTAGATGGTACTATTTTTTTGTGTAAATACGTACATGAATATTGACTGTGTGGACCATATTGTTAATAAACAGACCTAAAAATATTTCATTTCAAAAAGTCATTGACCTCTAACGAAACTTTCTTGATTAGTGTAAATGTATGTTTTACTGACTATCAAAATGCTCATAGTTTCAGCGCAAATACAATATTTGTGTTAAGAACATAATTATTTATGTAAACAAGCTAAAACATTGGGGACCCACTCAAAAAGTGACACCGGGCATTGACCTCTAATGCTACATATTGAACAATTGAAGTGATCTACTTACGAACTTTCGAAATAAATATCACCACGTGCGAAAATTGCATTATTATATGCCTACGCTGTCTGAATAGTACATTATATGCTAGATATTCATACATAAAGATCCCAACAAAATGGGGACTCCTACCAAATGTGGCAAATGCGAAAAGAGAATATCAAGCAGGCATTCTCTTGACTGTTCTTCCTGTAGTGTCAGGTACTGTCTAGACTGCTTAGAACGATCCGGAATGAGTGGTAAAAGATATAATCTAATGACCGTAGAAAATAAGAAAAAGTGGATATGTAGAAGCTGCCTAGAACCGACACAAGCAAGTACACCTAAACCTAAACTCGGCACCTCTAAACTGCCGCGCTTAATAGCAACCGCTAGAAAGCAACAGGAAAAACACACAGATGACACAACTTTAATAAACTCCGACTCAGACAGTTCTACACTCACTCTTCTAGGTGATACAATGCTTTCTCCACCGGATATAGGAATAACGCCAAACCAGCCAGCCCCGATTGTTACATCAGACAGTAACATATCGTTTAATAACCTTGAACCGACCACTATAAACAAATCGATTTCTTCACCAAGCAGGCAAGCCTCCCCACAATCAGTTGATGATTTTTTAAAAGTCTTAGATGATAAATTAAAAAACGAAAAAACATCTATGCAGGATACTATATCACATCTTCAGTTTGAACTAAAACACATGAAAGCTGACCTTGAGAAATCTTTGTTAGAAAAAAAAGAACTACAACAATTAAATGACAAACTCTTCTTAGAAGTCCAAGTTCTAAAAACGTTATGCCAGCCGTTGAGAGTGGGAAATAATACAAAAACTGCTAAAAAAAAAGATTCATCCTCTTACTCTAAAGCGATCTCGACACCTGCTTCGCCATCTAAAGCTTTTAATACTGGATCAGACTATAACAAAAAAATAGTCTACCTAGAGCAAGGAATAAAAAAGTTAGAAGACCAACTCGATGAGACAAGAACACTGAATATAGAAATATTGCACCATATGGATAGTCTAACAAGACATCTAAATACTTTAAAAATCGTAGCCACGACCACGGAAACTACTCGAGAAGATAACAATACAAGAGCAAAGAAGTATTCCAGAAAAATCTGCGTCGTTAGCAGTAATAATAAAAAGCAGATGAAAGAATTGATCCTAGACAACTTTGAATCTGATCAAATCTGTCACTACATTATCACCAACGGGAATGCCGAAGAATTACTTAAAGGACTTGGAAAAAAAATTGAAGACTTCACTATGAATGATTATTGCATACTTTTTATAGGTCCGTCCGACTTCGAGTCAACACAAAACTACCGTGAAGTAATCGAAAATATACAAGACAAACTAAAAATAGTTCAACATACAAACATAGTCTTATGCCTCCCAATTTTCAAGGTGAACAAATCATCAAACCTATTCAACAAGCGAGTAGAGGTTTTTAACAACCATCTGTATCGTAACAACCTTGAGCACGAATATGCCTATTTACTTGATAGTAATAAAAATTTGGACTACTCTGAAAAAATGTTTTCAAGCTTTACTGGAAATATAAACAAAAATGGGCTGGAAATTGTTCTCGCAAACTTAAATGCACTTATTGACAAAATAGAATCTTTTAACTCACAAAATAATGCAATTGAATCTGAATTGAATATATTAAACCACAATAGATATACAGTAAAAAGTAATTTATATCTAGAACAAAGCACCAATGACGCAACGCTTCCTCCAATTTCCAGTCTTAACAGCCAAAATTCAAATGCTGCAAATACCACACCAAAATATTTTTTTCGTAAACAATAACAACAAACTAAATATATTTCACCAAAACATTGCTGGTGCCCTTAACAAAGTAGATAACTTAACCATTGTGCTGGATAACCTTAGAAATAAAAAAAACTGCATCGATATTATATGTCTAACCGAACATTTTATCAAAAGAGGTGAAGATTGTAACTTTATATTGCAAGGATATAGCCTAGTCACGCATTACTGTCGAATAAATACACGCCGCGGTGGATCTTGTATATTACTGCGAAACGGATTAATAGGTCAACCAATTGAATGGATTGAAGATCTAGCAGTTGAGTCTTGTTTTGAATGTTGTGGTGTTACCATAAAAGAATCTAATGTAATTATTATTTGTATCTATAGAGCCCCAAATTCAAATGTTACCACCTTCTTTGACAAATTAGACATTTTGCTATCAAGACTAACAAAAAAATATAATCACAAAGTTATATTATGTGGTGATTTCAATATCAACCGTAACAAAGAGAACTTAATTAATAATTCGTTTGAGTCTTTGTTACTAGAATATAACTTCAAACTTCAAATCAATGAACCCACAAGGATAACCAGCAAAACAAGTACTTGTATAGATAATTATGCTTTCAATTTCAAAACAAAAACTGTTCCAGTCATTCATGATGTAAAGTTGTCAGACCACACGGGTCAAACTGTGACTATACCTGCCACATATAAAAGAGTATTAGAGTCATGGTATATTTGGAAACGTGACATGAATCAAAACAACCGTAGAAAATTTAGAGAATGCATAAAAAGTCTATCTTTTCGTGATATATTCAAGGCAGATAATGCTAACGTAGCATTTACGGAATTTCATGACCTTATTACTTTATTTTATGACCTATGCTTCCCTATTGTTAACATAAAAATACATCGTACAAAAAAAGCAAAATGGCTAACATCGGGCATTAAAGTTTCATCAAAAGGTAAACGAAATATGTATAACAAATATATACACTCCCCAAATGAAAACAATAAACAAAACTATAAAATATACGCAAAATTGTTAAAAAAATGCATACTCAAATCACAAAAAATATCGAATGCTAAATATGTTGAAAATTGTAGTAATATTGTTAAAGGAACCTGGAATATTATTAAAGAAAATACTAATGGCAAGGATCCACCTAAAGTCATAGAATCAGTTTCAGTCAATAATGATCTAATTTCTTCACCTAAAAAAATTGCAACTGCATTTAACAATAAATTTATTAATGAAGTGAGTCATAATAGTAACAATAATAATAGAAAGGAAAATCAACATCTAAGCAACAATTTAGTTTCTAGTATTTACCTAAATCCAACGGATCCGTCTGAAGTTTATCGAGTAATCAAGCAGTTACGCAACACTAATTCTGTAGGATATGATAATGTCTCAACTTCAATCATAAAAGAAAATGCTGACCTCTTAGTATATCCACTAAACCATATCATTAATTTATCACTGAGGGATGGATGTTTCCCTCATAAACTCAAACTAACTATTATAAAACCAATTCTTAAAAAGGGTGACTCTTCTGACATAGATAACTATAGGCCGATTGCGCTCATTCCAATATTTTCGAAGATAATTGAAAAAATAGTTTACGAGAGACTGAATAATTTTTTTGATAAACATAATGTACTTACCAGCACCCAATTCGGCTTTCGACCAAATAAAACCACGGCGTTAGCTGTGTACGAGCTTGTTGAAACTGTTTCCCTCTGCAGAGACGATAGGATTCCTGTATCTGCTATATTTATGGACATGTCCAAAGCCTTTGATAGAGTATGTCACAAAAGGCTGATGGACAAACTTTATGCTTATGGTATAAGAGGGAATTGCTACTCGTGGCTAAAGTCATATCTCGAAAATAGATACCACTGTACTGAAATACAAGCACATTGCCCTAATAGTAATACTTTTAATAACTACAGATCCGAATATAAAAAAATAACTTATGGAGTACCGCAAGGCAGCATTCTTGGTCCACTACTATTCTTGATTTATATCAATGATTTGCCAAATATCACAAAACATAAGATACTGCTCTTTGCTGATGATTGTTCTATCATTATTCGGAGTGATGAGACTCAAGATTATGAGGCTGAAATCAATAATGTGTTTCGTGATGTTAATATTTGGATGGAAGCCAATAACCTGCTGGTAAATTTACAAAAAACTAAATTTATGGAATTTTACGCACCACAGGGTAAAAAGATTGAACCAAAAGTAAATTACAATGGCTATGAACTAGAAAATGTTAGCTGGTTAAAATTTCTAGGCATAATGATAGACTCGCATACTAACTGGCATTCCCATACAGAACATGTTTTAACAAAATTAATAAAGTTTGCATACCCTTTAAGAAGACTAAGAAATGTATCATCAGAACAGACTGCACTCCTCGCCTTCCACTCATATATAATGTCAAATCTGCGATACGGACTAATACTATGGGGAAATAATTGCAATAGTGATACTGATCGAATTTTTAGAATGCAAAAGAAATGTCTTCGTTCTGTTTTCGGTACCGACGAGATGGAATCGTGTAGATCTTATTATATTGATAACAGGATACTTTCCTTTCCTTCTCTATATATTTATGAGGTGTGCATATTTGTTAAAAATAACCCAAATCTATTTCCCATAAAATGTACTCAAAAAACCCGCTCTAAATATATATATAACGTCATATGCCCAAACCCTAAATCAGCCCTTCTTTCAAAAAGCGTAATATGTATAAGTAAGAAGATTTACAATAAACTTCCCATAGAACTCAAAAGGTTATCACCAACTCCCTTTAAAAAGAAACTGTTTGATTGGCTAGTCAAGCAATGTTTCTACACAATAAATGACTTTTTACAAACCTAGTTATAAACAAATTTATAAATAGAAATATTGTACACCTTTGTAAGGTAGGATATGGAGAACTTGTATTATTTTTAAGATCACTGTAAACCCATAACCATACAATAAATGTTTTTGTATTTGTATTGTATTTGTATCTATTCGAATACCTATTCTTTTTATTCCATTTTGAAATTTGCCTTAAAAAACACTTTTTTTGTTACAATTGTAAAGCATGAATTAAATCATTTATGATTTTTAATAAATGTTTTGATTCATGTTTTTAAGTAGGCACACTTCTTCCATTGCCGTGAGCGGGTAGCCCAGTGGTTAGGGCGTCTGCCGCGAAAGCAGGAGGTCGCTGGTTCGATCCCAGCCCTGCTCGATGGGACCTTGGTCACTTTTTCTGCAGTATATGACATCTCTTTCACTTTATACTTTTTTTGTTACTTGATTTCAGTAAAGGAACTTGTGAAAAATGACGTTTCGGTTCGCCTTTGGCGTCTCAAAAAAATTGTCAGAGATTTTAATTGTTAACTAATAATTATGACGAAAGTTATGACAGGTTTTTTAACCTAAAATTGTTTAATTTTGATGCCAAATATCTCAAAGGCAATGAATTTTGAATTAATTATGGAAAACTATTTAGCTTAACTCACACACTATTTAGGTTCACTCATAAACTACGTCAACGACTATACCTCGGAAAGCAAATGTCATTCCATAAGAACAGGAACCAACTAGAACTTGATAGACGAATCGCCTTGACATGGAAGAAATACTGGAGTTTTAAAGAGGTAATGAAGTCCAACATACACCTATCTGTAAAAAAGAAGATTATGGATACATGCCTGCTACCATGCCTAACATACAGCTGCCAAACATGGATATACGACACAAACGCCAGGAATAAAATATTAACCACTCAGAGAGCACTAGAAAGAAGCATGCTTAAAATAAAATTGATAGATAAGGTCAGACATAGTAAAATAAGACAGATAACAAAAGTACTCGACGCTCTCTCCTTCGCACAGAGCTTAAAATGGAAGTGGGCAGGGCATTTGGCTAGATACCAAGATGGCAGATGGACGAAAGAAGCAACTACATGGAAAGGACCAGACGGAGACCGTAAACCTGGAAGACCAAAAGGAAGATGGAAAGATGAGATTATAGAGATAGCTGGAAAAAACTGGACAACTATAGCATCTCAGAAAGAGAAATGGAAATGCCTGGAGGAGGCCTTTACCCGCCGAGGCCCGCCGTGTTCACCTTAAGAAAACAGAAAAATATATATATATATATATATATATTTATATAAGTTATTATATATATATATATATATATATATAATAACAAGAATAATAAGTATAAAAGTAAATAAAGAGAATAATAATTTTGGTAAATAAATATCAGTATGAACTATAGTATGACAAGCAATCGAGCGCAGTAACAGGAGCGAAATACTGTATTTTTCTTTTTCTTAATTAAAATATCATGAATAATTCAGAACACAACAATTAATAATATTTAAATGCATGTAACCAATCAATTTCAATTGTATTAGTTTAATAATTTATATAAATATATAATTAAAAATGTAATTAAAATAATAAAGAGAGTGATAAGTAAAAAAAAAAAATATTATATAATAATCATAATTTTGTTGCATGTTAATCTCATTTGGAATAATAAAAGGCTTTTTTATTTTTATTTATTTATTTATTTAGCTTAAAAGTGTTGTTGTTAATATGATAAGCTTCAAAATCCATCATAAATCCAAAGGATTCTGACCGGCACCTTCGTATACCACGCCCGATAATTCATGGGCCATCATGTACTTTGATCCCCAATAAGTACCCCCTTCCCTCACCCTCCCTACATTAGAGCCCGCGCATTACGGGGTGTGCATGGTAACGAAGTTATACAATTTTTTTACTGACGCGGGACCGCGAGAGTACCAAGAGTTAATAACACCCATTCTACTACCGTCCGTATTGTGCAGTAAACAGTGTATACGTTAAGCGCCGCAAAAATAATTAAATTTTGTGGTATTAATAAGGACTGCCGTGGCATTTTTTTAGTTACAATGTTGCAGAATACAAGTGGAAGTGGACAGTGTGCCTAGTGCGGCTAAATAAGCCCTAAAAGTGATAAAATTGACTTTTTAAAAGTACAATCAATTTTTAGTTCACCAACATTTCGTGCGAAATATAAGGCTGACATTTTTATCGTAAGCGACGCTAATTTCATGGCGCTTACGACCTTTTTCTCGCGATAGTGAATCTTGTCGTAAACAAACCTAATATTACGGGTGTTTGTGGTTATAAAACATAAGAACTACAAAATAAGACTGTTTTTTCTCTGAGAAATAGACCTCACCACTTACAGTGCAAATAATTATTTGGATGGCTATGCTTTAAATTGTAATAGATATGTCGAATAATAAAGATTTAGTTGTGAGTACCTGGGGGTGTTGTCAAAACGAGGAGGCCAAAGATGGACAATCCATCCCTTGCACCCTCTGCAATCAGAGATACCATTTAGAGTGCTTGTCATTGAAGGACACGAATATTCCAACGAATTGGACATGTCCCGGGTGTACCAATAGTGCTCCTAAGTTATTCAGGGAAGACTCTACGCCTGTTCGCAATGTGTCTACGTCAAGAGGCAGCAAGCGGCCCGCGCTGGCTTCGCCAGAGTCCGGAAACGTCTCAGCGAGCTCGGAAGAGGTGCGCACCATAGTCCAAGACGTTATCAAGTCGGAATTTAGCGCAATGATCAAGGAAATGAATATCAATATGGTTAATATCGTCAACAGACAACTTCTACCACTGAAGGAATCGCTACAAAGTATGAGCGCATCGATGGACTACATGAACTCGAGATTCGAGGACATCGAGGCTGAGCAAACTGACGCGAAAAAAAAATGAAGGAATTGCAATCTGATAACCTTAAGATGAGAACCGAAATACTGGAAATGAACCAGCGTCTTAATAACTTTGAACAGCAAGTACGTGCTACCAACTTAGAACTGCAATGCGTGCCCGAAAATAAAAAGGAAAATTTAATTTCTATAGTTAACAACCTAGCGTTATCAGTCGGATCCGCTTTGAATGAGACCAGCATAATGAAATGTACGCGTATAGCAAAACTGAATGCAGATAGTACGCGTCCGAGGGCAATTGTGTTACAATTAGCATCACCGAGGGTACGTAATGAGCTTCTAGCAGCAACAATCTCATACAATAAATCAAATCCAGAAGACAAATTAAATACTTCACATCTGGGACTCCCTGGCACGAAGTCTTCTGTGTACCTCGTTGAGCACTTATCTGCAGCTAATAAATCTTTACACGCTGCGGCGAGAAAGAAGGCTAAAGAACACGGGTATAAATATGTATGGGTTCGTGATGGAAAGGTATACGTTAGAAAAACGGACGATTCGGAGTACATTTACGTCAGAAACACGGATAGTTTAAATAAGATAATTTAGTTAAATTTAGTTAAATTCGCATGTTATTAGTTAGTTTAACGGTAATAAAATTCAATCTTAATGTATATTATCAAAATAGTCGTGGGTTAAGGTCGAAAACACATATTTTTTATAGTAATTTATTATGTAATGATTACGATGTTATTGTTCTCACTGAGACCTGGCTGAACAGTTCTGTATTGAGCAGTGAGCTATTCGACGACAGGTACATGGTGTATAGGAGGGACAGGGAGCAAGCGAGCCGTCGGAGCGGTAAAGAGGGAGGCGGGGTACTTATAGCGGTACATAAACAATTCAAATCACAACGTATATCTAACTGGGAAAGTGACTTTGAAGACCTGTGGGTTTATATTGACATTCCTATCACCGGGGCTTGCCGTCGAATGGCTCTCTGTGCGGTTTACCTGCCTCCGCCTGTTTTACGCTCTAACCTCACACAGTTATTGGACCACTATGATGCACTTCTAAAAGATAATTCACTCTATGTATGTATAATGGGGGATTTTAATTTGGGTAACATAAACTGGACCTTAGCAAATGATGTAAATAGTAATTACACTGCGCCTAATTTTGGGGAAGTACTTATTGATTACATTCACGTAAACAAGCTAAAACAGTATAATAAAGTATTAAACAACTCTGGTCGTGTTCTTGACTTGGTCATGTCTACAATAAAAACATGTAGTATCCTCGAGAGTACAAGCCCTCTAAGCAATATTGACCGGTATCATCCCCCGTTAGACATCACAATGGTATTTGTTAAAGAATATAAACTACCCTATAATAGTGCTTGTCTAAAACCAAATTTCTATAAAGCTAACTATGAATTAATATCCAAAGATCTAAACAATTATGACTGGTATAATATATTTGAGA
Source organism: Lathronympha strigana (assembly GCA_949128165.1). Classification (NCBI taxonomy): domain Eukaryota; kingdom Metazoa; phylum Arthropoda; class Insecta; order Lepidoptera; family Tortricidae; genus Lathronympha; species Lathronympha strigana. The sequence continues at coordinate 3,783,905 of OX421925.1, read as the reverse complement.
ATGTTGGTGTTAACGAAATGGTTAGTAAACTGTATGAAGTTCTAGATAGAGTGATTAATCAACATGTGCCACAGACTAAAGTGAGAAAACATAAATCACCCCCTTGGTTTGACTATAAGTTAAAAAAGGTATCAAACGAAAAGAATAAAATCAGAATGCGATATAGAAAGTATAAGAATCCTTTGGATGCTATTGAACTTAAAATGTTAAGTACACGTTTAAATAATTTATCAAAAGCTAGATATAATGACTATATTAATAAAGCAGAAGACGGACTTAGGGAAAATCCCAAATTGTTCTGGACACATGTGAAAAGTAAGCGTGGTGGTTTAAGTGTATATCCAGCTGTTATGACTAATGGGACAAGTACTACATCAAACAGCAATGAAATATGTGAACTGTTTGCGTCCTACTTTTCAACAGTATATGCAAAAAATGATTTAACTGAAAATAATTATGACCATCAATCACTAGCTCCTCTTATAAAAAACAGCCTTCACTTTGTTCCTCCTTTAATCACTGAAGAAAGTCTGTTTAAAAAACTCAAAGATATCGATAGAAAAAAAGGAGCAGGGCCTGACGGAATCCCTCCTATTTTTATTCATTCCTGTGCGTCAGCGTTAGTACACCCCCTTAGTTTAATATTCAATAAGTCACTAACCACAGGTATATTTCCAGCTCAATGGAAGTCAGCAAAGGTGGTGCCTGTATATAAGTCGGGAGACAATACTACAGTTTCGAACTATAGACCTATCTCTATAATAAGCACATTTGCTAAGATTTTTGAGTCTCTCGTCTGCCCGCATGTTCAAAAGCACTTCAAGCTCTATATAACCGATTTTCAACATGGATTTGTCAGTGGCAGATCTACAACTTCCAATTTACTGTCATTTACTGAATTTCTGTCTAATGCGATGGATTCCGGCAAACAGACAGATGTTATATACACCGATTTTAGTAAGGCGTTTGACAAAGTTTGCCACAAAATCTTACTAAAGAAACTATCGGCATATGGTTTTCACTCGTTACTGCCTTGGTTCGAATCTTATTTAACGCATAGATCTTTTTTTGTCGTCGTAAACGGTTTCAAGTCGCCATCTTATAATATTACATCAGGGGTACCACAGGGGTCTCACTTAGGTCCGATTTTGTACAATATCTTCATTAATGATATAGTTGATTGTTTCAGCCATTCAAAACTTTTTCTGTACGCTGACGACCTTAAGTTCGCACGCACTATAGATTCAATTGAGGATGTTGAATTGCTTCGAAGCGACTTGGGCAGGCTTGTTCTCTGGTGTGATAATAATCATATGATTTTAAATACCAAAAAATGTATCCATATTAAATTTACTAGGAAGCAAAATGTCATCAAGTCAGAATATAATATTCGCTGCAATACCCTCGAAGAAGTCGACACTATACGCGATTTAGGAGTTGTCTTTGATAATAAACTCACTTTTATCTATATTTAAACATAATTATTAAACGGGTCTAACGCGAAATAATTTGTTTACCTTATTTACCGACGTTTCGACACAGGTTTCACTGGTCATGGTCGCTTTTATCTCTCACGTAGAACACATATCAAAGAAATCAAATAGAATGTTAGGGTTTGTTCTAAGGAATGTTAAGATGTTTCGGCGAAGCAAAACCAAAATTATTCTTTATAATAGTCTTGTAAGGAGTATATTGGAATATTGTAGTGTAGTGTGGCGTCCACACTACGCTACTCACACACTAAGAATAGAGCGTGTTCAAAAGAGGTTCTTGTGGTACCTAACTTATGCGGATGGCAAAGCTAAAACTGTTGTTTCTTATGCCCAAAGATTAAAACTTTTTAATTTAGATTCACTTTCGCTGCGCAGAAACGTTGCGGATGCAATGTTCGTATATAAGTTATTAAAGAATGACATAGATTGCCCCAATCTGCTATCTCTTCTGCACTTTCGTGCTCCATTTAGAATTCCACGCAACCCGATAACACCCCTTTGCCCCCCACTACGACGAACTGTCCACGGCAGCAACTCACCAGTCCCAAGGTTATGCAAGGTAGTGAATAGCCATGTAATGGATATACACTTTGACTCAGTACAGCAATTCAAACAATCTGTCCGCTCCTATTTAGCCGAAAATTTATAGTCAAAATAGTGCTAACTACCCACTGTTTTTTTTGTTTTTTTTTATTGTCTATTGTTACACTCGAAACGGTATATGTTATAGTGTTTTTTATTTCACGCATGCTGTGTTTACCTTTAAGTAATTGTTACGCTTAGAAATAGTACCTAATGAAAATGTTTGTATCTACGCTAAGCATAGTGTATACAACTGTTGGTGAACCAATAAAGAGAAAAAAAAAAAACACCCTCAACAGGCATCTTAAGGTGATGGTCATAAGAAAAGAGGCAGGCTGTCCGCATTGTGGGCTAGAGGAAACCAGCAGGCATGTTCTGGCGGAATGCATTATGTAGGCGGCGGTGCGTTTTATAATGTGTTTGGTAGGGAGGGATACTAGGGATACGCTGGAGGGGAAGGAGCTAAGGGACGTCGACCCTAGGGATGTCCTGAGGTTCTGTAAGGCGACAGGGAGGCTAGAAGGAAGTAAGGGGGGAAAGCGGCCGGGACAATACCTGCAGCTCTAGCAACAGGGAAATGGGGTGAATGAGCACATCAGGTGCTCGACAGCCCGCTTGATTCCGGCCGAGCGTCCCTCCCATAACATAACATAACATAGCAAGAGTTAATTCCGGCTTTTTGTCATCTACCTAATACGTAACCTGACTACGGTCTAATGACCTACGTTCCAATTCACGGCCAAGGTCCCCTAATGCGATATCCTGCCACATCAATCACTTTCTAGCGTGCATGGGAACGACGACACGGGCATCGCGTTGGCACAGATTATGCTAGTTTTACACGGCGCGATTATCGGGGGTACCTTGTGGTAAGCGTGCTGCTTCGTAGGCAGGGTCATTATTGACTAGGCTAGGAGGCCGTTTAAAGACTAGGAGGCCGTTTAAGATCTCCGTCTCTCTTGCTAATTGGAGTGACAAAGAGATTTTCCCGTCAATGCCAATTTACGATGTTTGTGGTAAGCGTGCTGCTTCGTAGGCAGGGTCATTAGCATTACCGACTAGGCTAGGAGGCCGTTTAAAGACTAGGAGGCCGGTATACACGCGATCACCACGACCCAGTCTCGTAGTTTTTATCGACAAATCGTGGTGAAAAGTCAATTTTTTTCTGACGAGAACCGTGTTATAGAACTTGTGGCCCCCATAATTGTACAATATTCTGAATTATTTTATTCTTTTTATGTAGCACTCAACCATGTATTTAGGTAACATTTTCGTATTATTAGAAAACCCTATCAAAACTAAAATTATAAGCACAAGATGGAAAAAAAAAACTAAATAATACCTGGTTTTACTAAATAATGCCCTGCCCGACTCAGTACAATCGGTGCCCCAACATAAGCATCAACCCCGCGGCGCGCGGCCGCCTATGCGGTATGGGCACATAGGTACTTATTTACCGACTGTACCCATATTTCGTGAACTGCCAAGCCTATGGAATTGTCTGCACAAACTAAAATTCATCGTTTTGTGTCAGTATTATATAATATGTATCTCTAATCATAGGCAACCACAGGCCGAGTATCAATGTATTCGAAATTGCATGTGTTTTCAGAGTTTTTGAGTATGCATATAAAGAAAGATGAGGTACAGACAGGGGATAACATGTTAATGCAGTCCTTATGCCAATGTCAACAAACTGTTCTGCACACCGAGTAAATGGAGTTAGCATTACGGGTAAATTGTTAGTAAACCAGTTTCAACAGCAGTTTTTTTTACTTATCAATCAATAGAATGTAGTCCAGGGAGATTCTTTTAATTCAAGGGGCGGCTAAAAATATGTCTGCGAGAAACTCTATGTAGCATTTGCATTTTGTTGCTATATAGTATTCTTCTGGTCTGTGGTTCTGCAGTTTGGCAGATTAGAAAAATTGTAATAGCAAGCAATCTTTTTTTAATCTTTTGATTTTTCGACTTTTGTGAAACCCTCAGTAATCAATTTGAAACTACTACTGCAACAAATGTGACTGTTTTTACTATAAAAGTGGAAAAAAAACACATGCAATATCAGTTTTCCTTCTAAAATTCAAACAGGTCTTAAATAAAAGTGATATCTTTTAAAAAAACATACACAAATATCTGTTTTCCTTATAAAATGAAAACAGGTCTTAAAGTGCAACAAACCTATAAAGCTTGGCCTTGGTAACTTGGCAACCAGTTGAATTGACACAGATACATAAAAATGGAATGCTAAATTAATGCCGATGTTACAAAACTGTTCAATCTATTAACATATGTTATAAAGACAGAATCATTTACCTTTTGAACAATTAGGAAGTTATTTTTATGTTAGGGAAGATTAGAAATATACTAAATAAAATGCTATGTTAAAGTGTTATAAGAATAATATTAAAAATTATCTATGACTTTGCGTCTTAATTTTTCAGAATCAGAATCATTTTTTTTTCTTGTCTAGTTAGCAACAATCAGGTTTATTTAAATATAGGAAACTAATAACTTTTGAATAATAATTTGATACATTTGTGCTAGTCTTTTCTATCTATTTCCAGGGTAAAAGTCCTCACTTTGAACTATAATAAAAAAAGATTGCTACGAAGTGAGAACCTCCTCCTTTTGTTTTTTTGAAGTTGTTTCAAAAGTACATAAAAATCAGTTTTAAAACACTTAACCTGGGTTATATTTTACATACAGATCAAAAACATTTTACAAACACTTAACCTGGGTTATATTTTACATACAGATCAAAAACGTTTTACAGACACTACATAAAATGTTACCATAGTTAATTTAGCATGTTAAAGTATAGTAATTATAGTAATTTGCATCTCAATTAGATACATATTATCATAAATGTATGAAGTGATTTACTAACAATTATTTGATAGCTGACATATTTTTTACATATTTAGCTTAAAAACTATTGTACTTACCAGCAAAAAAGAAGAAAAAGTGCGCCTTTATTGGTACCAAACTCTTATCCACTTTTAGTTTCATTTTAAATTATTGCAATTAAAGAAGCGCAATATAATTAGCATGAATATAATTCAGCGCACATTGATTCTGTCCGCAGAAAACTAACACGAGACGATGAGAAAACAAATACGCGATTAACACAGGTCATTATCCTTTCATTTTTAATGAAATATCAGCAGAGAAACGAACATTGTTTACAAATTACAACACACAGCTGTGTGTGTACTTCCCTGAAGTGAGTTGAGTTTTGATTTGACGTTTCGACTGACTTCGCATTGTTGTGACGTTGCATGCATTATTGCCATGATGGTAAGTAAAATTCCGCCAATATACAAAATAAATAAATAAATAAATAATAATAAATAAATATTATTGGACAATTTACACAAATCGACCTAGTCCCACGGTAAGCTCAATAAGGCTTGTGATGTGGGTACTAGACGACGATATATATAATAGATATATACGTATAAATACTTAAATACATAGAAAACATCCATAACTCAGGAACAAATATTCGTGATAAACACACAAATAAATGCCCTGACCAGGATTCGAACCCGGGACCTCCTGCTTCGTAGGCAGGGTCACTACCAACTAGGCTAGGAGGCCGTCAAAAAAAAACCTGAAAACGTTTACAGTTCTTGTAGTAAAACTAAAAAATTTAAACTCTTTGCTTACATATCTAAATTATACGAGTCAAGTATTCATGATTTTATTTGCATGGCACGACTGCCGTATACACCCGGAGAGGTGAGCCAAGTTGGCTACGGTGTCGTGGACTCGTTCAATGAAACGATTTAAATAAACGGAACACAAAAATATATATTTTACAGAAAGGAAAGCTTTACATGTTAAACATTTTTATAATTAGCATGAATATAATTCAGCGCACATTGATTCTGTCCGCAGAAAACTAACACGAGACGATGAGAAAACAAATACACAATAAATTTGTCGTGGACTCGTTCAATGAAACGATTTAAATAAACGGAACACAAAAATATATATTTTACAGAAAGGAAAGCTTTACATGTTTTTAAGGTATCTAAGCAACTAAAAACAAAATCTCAAATAAAAAATAACCTTCTCTTTTTAAGTCGGTCAATGATAGAGAATGGTAAATATTCGACCAGTAACATTCGTCACACTCCCGAGCGGCAAAAACCGGAAGGTTACCATTATGACTACGTTAAAATATAATCGAACAGGTGTTGTGGCAACCTCCTGGCTCGTGTTGCTTTCCCGTCTTCACTCTGTCGGTGTGTCGGTTCTGGTGTAGGTTCTACGGTTGTCAATGTCAAGTCAAGCCTCTCAGGTGAACTAATTTCTAACGGATATAATCTCTGAATAGGTCTTACCCGAGCTCCTGCCGCAGTTCTCACGCGTGCCACCCTGTTCATACCGTCGGCACTGGGGTATACTTCCTCGACAACTGCCAACGGCCAGGTCACGCGCTTATCTTCTGTCTCCATCAATACTACGTCACCACCTTGTAGCCGCACAGGTCCATGCCGCTCTCGTTTTTGGATGAGAGCACTGACGTACTCGTCCCTGAAACGCTTGTGCAACTGATCACGTAGATCCTGACAATAGCGGTACCTGACGTTGACAGCTGCCCTGTCGACCTCATCAAAATCAGTCGAATGATTATAAATACAATGCTAGAGATCAAATTAATTTCGACCAGTAACATTCGTCACATACGGAATGGAGCCGACGGACTACACATACGCAAACGATGAGACGACCTGGAGGCGTTCTGCGCATATTGGTGGGAAAAAGCAAATAATAGGACCGAATGGAGGAGAGGAGGGGAGGCCTTTGCCCAGCATATAACAATCCCAGCATAACTATAGTCTGACAAGCCAACGATCTCAGTAATCAGCAGGACAAAAAACGATGTCCATCCCTTTTTCGAGGTGATATTACTACCGTAAGAAAAAGACAGTATGATGCTCTCTAACCTACTGTTACTGCCATCGTTGGCTTGTCAGACTATAAATAGGCTATGAAAACAGAAGACTTAAATATGGGTATAGGTTTCTTTTCTTCCTTGAATACCTAACATTTCTGGGTTAATATAAAACAATGGCAACATTATATATATTTATTTTTTAAGTATTTCTCTTAATGATTTTCTGGATGCCTATATTTTTGCCAATCATTTAGGGTTCCAGATTATTTTTTCTTTACGGTACCCTGGATCATGTATCCGAACGGAATGAACTAGCATAGACGCTAATTTACATATTTTATTTATCACTACAAGTAAATCCTATCTTAATGAGTAAAGTTTTATAATTGTTATTATATAATATATTTATTTCCTAAATAAGAGTTTCGTTTTAAACTTAAGTCAATGTTGTATTTAAATTAAAGAGGACATGGAGAGTAATAATTCTGTCCACAGGTTTGTATTTATGAAACAAAAATTGTTATAAAGCCTGTTTATGTAAGATATTCAAATATAATGTTTATTTAATGTAATATAAATTAACGATACATTTATAGCAAAACACTTCCGTGAAACTTCCAACGTCACCAAGTGTTCACTGACACAAGCTCAGATAAATTAGTTCAAATAGTATCAGTCATAACGTGACAATAGTTAGTGCTTGTGCTTGACGTCATGCGAGCGATGACCATTGTAACTGAGCAATTGTGATTTAGTAATTAGTGGTGATTTTATTAGACTATTTGATGTTTTCAGTGATATAGTAAAAATGGAGACTGAAAGGATGATAGAAGATACAACACCGCCTCAGGTACGGCCGCAATTATTATTTAGAGCACTCCATTCTGTCATGGCTGATCCGCCATCTTTGGCAGCACTCAGTTTGATTTCGATTATTTTGTGTTTTGAGGGCAACCTAATATGAGATAACTTTTACTTGTAACAAGTAAATTTTATATCGATTTACTGAGACCCCCTTACATACTGTTATGCTTTAGGATGATATAGCTCCGTTAAACTAATAAATAACTTTTTTCCTGCATTGCGGACGTTTCCAAGAATCGTATTTTTTATTCAATTCTTAACTTTGAGTTTAGTTTCTTGTCATCAAAAACACATTACTCATCTTTTTAACTCCAACGGAGTCTAAATTAACATGAATCATCCAATTTAAATATTCGGAAAGACTTAAAGCGTCAAACTTTCATTTGAGTTAGATACCGTTAGATTTTGCTGAAAAACCTATTCTAATTGTCAGCAAAACATTTAAAAGCGTGTTTTCAACAAATTTCACACGATTATCTTCAATTTTAAACAATTTTCCTCCACTTTAAAAGCTAGTAACAATGAAAAATGATGGTGTTCCACTTTCGCGGGGGTTTCGCAATTTCGTGATGCTCAGAAGATTGTCATGACATAACGAGTCTAACGAGCTGTTCCGCTTCACCGTTTATTACATGCAGTCGTTATGAACGCTGATTACTTATCTATTCTCACTGGTATGCCATGGTTACATGCTATTCTTGTTTATGATCAAACACTGATTCTTGGTTCATTCAACAAAAAAAAAAACATTACGACAATATGATTGTATTGTGAAATTGCTCTTTAACTAGGGTCTCATTCAGAGAAAATCATAACCCTTGGAGTGCCTGAATGCCGGCAAACTCAAATTTGACATCTGGCACCTGAACAGATAAAGTCTTTTCTTATACTAATTTTATGATCCAAAATAAGGTGATCAATTTTTGTCTATTGCTACTGACAAGTTTGGTAAACCACACTGTGGCTAGTTCTTATTATACAGCCTTTTTCTGGCATTCCTTTTATTTATTTATTAGTTTATAAAAATCTACTGGAGCTATGTTAATCCTTTGACTACCATGCCCGCAAATTACCGGGTTATCATGTACTTGGGTATACAATAAGTACCTACTTCCCTCACCCTCCCTACATTACAATCTCCGAATTACCGCTTGGTAACAAAGTGTTTCAATTTTCAACTCATGTGTGTATTATACTTTCCTCTCCGATTAAGTACAAGCCCAAACAGGCATATGTGGGTCTGTGTTGTGAATACACACACAGATTAAGTGTGCAAAATTTGTTAGTGTAGGTGTATCATTTTCTTGACATAAAAAGGATGAGAGGTAGACTTTGGAGTAGGTGGGCCGATGACATAAGGAAGACTGAAGGTCATTTATGGATCAGGCAAACACTAGACAGACAAGACTGGAAAATGCTGGAGGAGGCCTGTGTCTACAGGACACAGATTAGTGTGACCTTATCACAAAAACTTATTGTGTCTATACCTAGGCTATAAATAAATAAAAAGTTGTATCATTTTCTATGTGTTAGTGTCGTCATCAGATTGGTTTTTGTATGTAATGTGTGAGAATTACTGGAAGCCTGTGTTACTTCAAGAATTTAGACTATTTCTGTGATATTCTGTGGTTCATTATTATATGAAATGGTGAGCTAAATTTGAACTGAATTCACATAATTTTTGTAATTTTTTTTATATAGTTGATTGATTTAGTTTCCTGATATCCAGGATTTTTTTAACTCAAAAATCCTTGAATGTTGACCCCTAACTATGCGGTAACGTTAGTTTATTTTATCATCCACCAGGTGACATCTCTAACGTCGTTGGACACAGGCGTACGGCCGGCGCCGAGCAGCCCCGCCTACACCGCGGAGCGCGACACATGTCTCAACTTGTTCACGAGATGGAACGAGACAGATCAGGTAGGTCAACTACACCTACAGGTAGGCTGCCATCCGTCCGGGTTTCCCCGGATTTGTCCTAGTTTGGAGCCCGTCCGACGAGCGTCTGACCCGGATTTTTAAAACTGTCCGGGATTAATCCGGACATTTTTGGCTTGAGGTCAATCCCTAGCAAAAGCTTAATTATTAAATTAAAAATTGATTTCTTTAGTGTCCGGGGAGAGACCGCGATTTTAATGAAACGTCCGGGGTTTTTATCTTTTTTGCCCGGTTTCGGTATTGTACGAGATGGCAGCCCTACCTACAGGACACCAGGTTTTGTTTCACTCACCCCTGTTTCATTACACATACACAGGTCTGTGGTGTCCCTTGAAGCAGTGAAAAAATCAAACTTCTACGTCAACGCAATCAAAAGATACGGCCGTTATTGTCGCATTTCCCATACGTTTGCAATGGGTATTTGGGATTTTTGTCATTTTAGAACTTCCCTGTTTATATGTAGTTCACAATTGGTTGTAAATATATTTATTGGCAACATTAAATACCTCCAACTAAGAATAAAATTAAACTAAAAAACTAATAGCTCCGGCCCCTGGGGCATGGTCCCAAGAATGCTGGCAGCATTCCCTCGCTGTATTGCAATACTTATGCGTTTGGCGAGGTAGCTGCGAGCCTTCTTTCCCCGAGAACGTCGACCAGACGTTTGGCCAAGTCTTTATATAGGCTTTGGGCCGCTGGACCCCACGGACCAAGGGTCTCAACACCAAAAGGAACAAAATTGTTGTTGGCGTCAAGACCCCCTGTATTGACATTGCGACCTCAGAAATATGGTTGGTTTTAGCAAACCGCAATATCTCATACTAAAAACCCGACCATTCGCATTTTGCATTCCTTAGTTATTTCTTCGAGCTTCGAGCGTCAAAATGTCTATTGCATTGGCAGGAAACGCGTCATTTTCAATACTCTACTATTAAAGACGATCTTGTCATCTCCGTCTACCCCACAATGTGATGTATCTGCCGTTTCAGGTGGAGTTTGTGGAACAGTTGCTGGCGCGCATGTGCCACTATCAGCATGGACACATCAACGCATATCTGAAGCCAATGCTGCAGAGGGACTTCATCAGCATGCTGCCCAGTAAGTGTTTAGAATTTTAGATATAGAATTAATACTATTTCCATCATCGACATAGAATAAATAAACTTATAACATAAATATAGAATAAAAGAACTGTATACCCGATCAAGCGAAAAAATTGCGCCACAAAAGTACCTAGGTTACTGTGTGACATACTGCTTTTCAGAAGAGGAAATAAACAAAACCGAAAAGAGCATTATACCAACACTACGATGCCCGAAAACGTAAAAATGTGTATTCCTTGAACAGAAAAGTGCTACTTTGATCCCTCCTAGCTTGAACAGAAAAAACCCTTTTATGAATGTGTGTGAAAAAACTTTTGTTTATGTTTTTTATATATAGACAATCCTAATCACTACATAGTATAAAACAAAGTCGCTTTCTCTGTCCCTATATCCCTATATATGCTTAAATCTTTAAAACTACGCAACGGATCTTGATGCGGTTTTTTTAAATAGATAGTGTGATTCAAGAGGAAGGTTTATATGCATAATAATAGCCCGTGCGAAGCCGGGGCGGGTCGCTAGTAAAGTAACCCTATAAAATATATCGTTATATTTTATATGGAGATAGGCATGTTGAACGCTTGTCTCCAACTCATTACCCTAACAGATCGGGCTCGCAATGCAAAAACGATCTCAAGATACTATTGACTCGCAAATCGCGGTAACAGTTACTTGAAATTTAAATTCATACCGCTGGTAAACAAATTTATATTCCATGTATTCAGAGGTATTCTGAAAGACGTTTTCTAAATGAAAGTAGACTCTCGAAAAAGGAGTACGAATAACATGGTCACAAATACGTGTCAACTGGCATAGTTCATGGGTAAATTAGAAAATGACACAGATTTGTGTCATCGGCACCTGTATAAGGGTAACATTTTATCAATTTCAAATACTTACTCTCAATTTTTGGAACCAACGCATAAATACGCAAAGAAAAAATATACTTAGCGTCACGGATATCCCACACTTCTAGAGTTTTCCCGGCTTATGCCAAGTTCTGGGAGCGTGGGGTCCGCTTTGGCAACTAATCCCAAGAAAAGGCGTAGGCGCTAATTTTACGAAAGCTACTGCCATCTAACCTTCAACCCTGTAAGCCCTTTTTCTTACGAAACATTTATCGTTAGTATCACCATCAATGCAAAATTGTTTTTAAAAAGTTTTAAAATGTCAATGCTCTTCACAGAAAAAGGTCTCGACCATGTAGCCGAGAACATTCTCTCGTATCTCGACGCGAGCTCCCTGTGCGCGGCCGAGCTGGTCTGCCGGGAGTGGCAGCGAGTCATATCAGAAGGCATGCTGTGGAAGAAACTGGTGGAACGGAAGGTCCGGACTGACTCATTGTGGAGAGGCCTCGCTGAAAGGAGAGGATGGTGAGTACTCTTACGTTACATGTTGTCCTGGTACTTTAGAAGATCTCTCATTCAATGATAGCACTGTTTGAAGTAGGCATGCTGTGGAAAGAGTTATTGGTGAGTGCTAGAATTTTATGTGGTCCTGGTACTTTAGAACTTTCTTGCCATGATTGTTCTGATATGATATGTCAATAGTGCGTCGTAGTAGAAGCTGGTGGAGCAGTAGGTCTGAACTCATTGGGGAGAGGCCTCGCTGAAAGGAGAGGATGGTGAGTACTCTTACGTTACATCTTGTCCTAGTACTTTAGAAGATCTCTCATAAACCGATAGCTCTCTGTGTTTACAATGAAGAAGGCTTGCTGTGGGAAGAGCTATGGTGAGTGAGTGCTCTAATATTATGTGGTCCTGGTACTTTAGAACATGTCTCTTGCTATTATTGTTCTGATGTGCTATGGTCAGTAGGTGCGTCATATCAGAAGGCATGCTATGGAAGAGCATAAGTTCATAATTGGTTGTAATAGTACATTGTGCATCTAGGGCGGTAAGAAGGGCATTACTTACGAGGGTCTATTGAAGAAGAGAAAAAGAAGAAGAGAATTGAAGAATTGAAATGACCCGAGTTAGTAATGCCCTTACTGCCCGTGGTACACACAATGTTTTTCATCACATTTGCGAGGAAATAAATAAACTCTATACAGGTAAAGAAACAATAATGACAAGCGGTAGTGTAGTAGCACAGTCCACAGTACTCCGGAGTGACTACGTGCTGCGAGCGCGTGGGGGGCAGGTGCTCGGGGAGCTCCACGCGGGCGGTAAAGTAGTATGAGAATCCTTACACTTAAAGAGCTGTATTATTCCCATGGTTTTAAAGGATTCTCATACTACTTTACCGCCCGCCTGGAGCTCGCGGAGCACCTGCCCCGCACGCGCTCGCAGCACGTAGTCACTCCGGAGTACTGTGGACTGTGCAACTTACACTACCGCTGATCATTCTATCAATTCATTCTATTGTTTCTTTACCTGTATAGAGAGTTTATTTATTTCCTCGCAAATGTGATGAAAAACATTATGTGTACCACGGGCAGTAAGGGGATTACTAACTCGGGTCATTTAAAGCCCTCCGCCTACGGCGTCGGGCTTCAATAGACCCTCGTAAGTAATGCCCTTCTTACTGCCCTAGATGCACAATGTACTATTTCATCACACCTGCTCGTAAATGGTGATATTATATGCAAGCATACTTACACTTAAAGAGCTGTATTATTCCCATGGTTTTAAAGGATTCTCATACTACTTTACCTTTAGCCCGGAGCCCCCCGAGCACTCGCCCCCCACGCGCTCGCAGCACGTAGTCACTCCGGAGTACTGTGGACTGTGCAACTACACTACCGCTTATCATTATTGTTTCTTTACCTGTATAGAGTTTATTTATTTCCTCGCAAATGTGATGAAAAACATTGTGTGTACCACGGGCAGTAAGGGGATTACTAACTCGGGTCATTTAAAGCCCTCCGCCTACGGCGTCGGGCTTCAATAGACCCTCGTAAGTAATGCCCTTCTTACCGCCCTAGATGCACAATGTACTATTATAACTAACTAAAAAACTAACTACGCTGGCTCAGCAACCCAAAATGAGTCTTGGCCTCCGAAACAAGAGCACGCCACTCTACCGGATCCTGTGCAATCTCGCCAATTTTTGACTCCGAGATCACGCAGATCCCTCTCCACCAGATCTATCCAACGGTACTTATATTTATGGTTGTGATTTATTCAAGTATTAGCACCTTATTTGGGAAGGAAAAATGTTGAAACTCGAGGTTCACCTTAAAGGGCCAATGATTGTACTGGTTACCTTATAATGTATGTACTTCAAAAGAAATTGCTGATAAAAAACTCATTTATTCTTTGTTTTTTTTTCCAGGATCCAATACTTGTTCAAGCCCAAGCCAGGCTGCCAGCACCCGTCACACTCGTTCTACCGGCAGCTCTTCCCCAAAATCATCCAAGACATACGCTCCATCGAAGACAACTGGAGGATGGGACGGCATAATTTACAGGTAAAGAAAACTTTGGATTTTATCATTATGCATATACAGATTGTTTTTTAACTGGCAACATTTAAGGAGGTTTTGTAGGTTATTCCAACATATAGAGTTCTTAGAATCAACATTTGTCGAAGTAGCTTTCAGTTTACTTGGGCAATCAGTCGTTTTTATGTATGTATGTGTAGTGTATGTATACTAACCCTTACGCAAGACGATGTATAACAACCTTAACCTCTATGCCCGGTTTCTCTCTCTAGACAAGATGGCGTCGATCTGAGAATACTGTTGTGTTAAAATGGAAATAAATAATAAGCTCATTAATTAATTGTGGTTTATTTACAAGACATCACAGTATGTATGCTTGTTCGACGGTTACTAGTGTGAGCTGTAGACCTCGTACGATGATAGTGATATTGGCATAAAGGTCTTAAGTGCCTTTGGGCCTGTGGCACCTAGGACCTTTGTACCACATCCCGCCATCTTGAAAAATTTCCAAAATGTACAGCAATCATTTGATGGAAATGTCACCTTTCTGTCACTAGGAATACGGGTGTTTTCTCTATCAAATCAGATTTGTAGATACGATGTTGAGTAAGTATAGCGACGGATTGCGACCTGCAAAGGAGAATAAATGGACAGACACACGAAAGCATTTTTTATCCAAGCTGGAAGACGCTTCACTCGCATTGCTCACTCTGTCAATAATCCATTTGTATCTGTTTCAGAGGATAAACTGCAGATCAGAGAACTCAAAAGGCGTGTACTGCTTACAATATGACGATAACAAAATAGTGTCCGGCCTAAGAGATAACACAATCAAAATATGGGATCGGAAAACGTTACAGTGTGTTAAGGTGAGTCTTCAGTCATATCGTTTATAATCAAATTGGTCTTCGTTAGGGTTGACATAGAAATATGTAGGCTGATAAAGTCAAACAAAAGACGTACACACTTCACTTTTTAAACCTAAAGTAAGAGTATAGACCCTAAACCCATAGTAATGTTTTAAGTAAATAAATATTGTGGGACAATCTTACACAAATCGACCTAGTCCCACGGTAAGCTCAATAAGGCTTGTGATGTGGGTACTAGGCGACCATGTATGTAATAGATAGATACATATACATACTTAACCCTTAAATGCATGATGATGCATTTATGATACAAAAACCAGAAAATTGACAATCAAGATCTCTTGAAATGTAGACTTATTGTCGTAAGTTCTTAATTTAAAATTAATTTGGTTGTCACTTGGGATGTTTTAGGATCAATATTGATCATGCATTTAAGGTCAGGAAGGAATATTCGTGGTAAACAGACAAATAAATGCCCTAACCAGGATTTGAATCCGGGACCTCCTGCTTCATAGGCAGGGTCACTATCGACTAGGCTAAGAGGCCCTATTTCGCCCTTGTATTGTATTGTATGTATTATAAGAATTCTTATTTTATTTATTTGTATTGGTATTAATTTGTCTAAGTATAAATTAGTATGCGGTGTTTGAAATATAAATATATCTGAACGCACCCGTGAGGTAATGCGCGTTGTGCGGACCCTGACGGCTTATGCCACCTATAGGCGGAAGATTTTGTGTCAGCACAAAACGCCGAGTGACCCCTTGCTGCAGCGTAGTGTTATATGCAGACGTAGGAATATCTGTGGGGCAAATTTTCTTGACAGGTAGGGACTTCCTATATTGATAAACTCAATTATCGATGCTAGTTCTATATACTAGTGATCACTTGTAGGTTTGCTTGTAAAAATGGTTTTTATCAAAAGTTTAAAAATCGAATTAAATAATAACTCAATTCTTTTCTTCCTTTTTAAAATTTTTTTGAAATTTTACTCGTAACAATATATTTCTCCATAAATGTCCAATATGCTATTGTTAAAGTAGACGACCAGAATTTGTTGCATATTATCGGGCATTAAGCGTCTCCGTCTTGGGTGATAAATCGTATTTTAAAGTGCAATAGGTATTACTATCTAATCGCTAGGTTATATATATATATATAAAGGTATTATATATATATATATATAACCTAGCGATTATTTAAAATAAGCTACGTTGAACAATAGTTACAAAAAACACACAATGTTGGGGGCCTAAAGGAACATCGATAATTGAGTTTATCGATACAGGAAGTCCCTACCAGTGAACAAAATTTGCCCCATCGATTCCTACGTCTGTATATGCGATCCATTATCGAGACAGCTAATTGCACATTGAACTTTTGTTTCCAGGAACTCCAAGGTCACACCGGCTCCGTCCTCTGCCTGCAATACGACGAGCGAGCCATCATATCCGGCTCGTCGGACAGCACCGTCCGCGTGTGGGACGTCAACACAGGCGCGATGCTCAACACCCTCATACACCACTGCGAGGCGGTGTTGCACCTGCGGTTCTGCAACGGCATGATGGTTACATGCAGCAAGGTGAGTTATACTTTACTCCACGCTCATAGTATGTTCATATCGGTAAAAAAAACTTAAGTAAGTCCTGTTGTATGTAGTAGTGAGCTATTCGAATAGGCATTTGTTTTATTTGTGTTCAAATTTTAAGCATGTATTGTCTATTCGAATACCTCACTACTACATACAATAGGTGACTTACTTAAGTTTTTTATCTATACTAACGTGACGTAATGGAAGGGAATTTTTTGGAATATTTTTTTATAAGGGCAGAGCAAGTCTAGATGTGAGAGAATCAGGTTTTCATGTTTTTTTTTAAACGCTCGTTAACTTTTAAACAGTTTTTAATAATAAATATCTGATTGCTTACATTTGGATGGGATTTGTAAACGTATATAGTTTATTTTCCTCGCTATAGTTAGGGGGCAAAATGTTTTAAAACACTCGGCGGTAAAGTAAGTTCTCTCGTGCCTTGAAGCCCTAGTAAAGCTCAAGATTCTAGTTCTTGAACCACCCGCTACGCTCGTGGCTCAATTTTGGAGTCTTTTTCTTGCTTAGGTCACTCTGTGGTGTTTTAGACTAGCGAGCTTTAGTTCCTTTAGCCTTTCCTCGTATGGCTTGTTAATATCTCCAAGAGTTTTCTATTTAAAGTTAACACGTGTCCTCGCTTCGCTCGTCGTCGTACCTGATGTTGATTGTCGGTTACAGGACCGTTCGATAGCGGTGTGGGACATGACGTCGACGACGGAGATCATGCTGCGGCGCGTGCTGGTGGGGCACCGCGCCGCCGTCAACGTGGTCGACTTCGACGAGAAGTACATCGTCAGCGCCAGCGGAGACAGGACCATCAAGGTATGTTCGAGGGCATTTTTATTTTTTGTTGTAGAAAATAGTACATTTCGATGCTAATGCGGAAAGTATGTCATTACTTCACGAGTCCCGAACGGCTCGTGGCAAATACTCGGGACAAGTGAAAAATGACATATCTGCACGTGAATCGAACGACGTTTTTCAATACAGATGCGAAAAAATTAAAATACATAAGAACGAATTTGAAAGTTTTTTTATTATTTCCGTGACACGATTGTAATACAGTTGATATATTAAGAACATCTTCAAAATGTTTATCTTATCTTCTTTACTTTCTCATTTTCAATTTATAATAAACAAAATATTATAGATATAATAAACAATATATAAAACAAAATGACAAATCGTATCGTCATGTCAGGCTTCGAACATGTTTACCTGATTGAAAAACGCCTCTACTTTGACTGACGTTTCGTAGGCTCTGTTCCGTTTCATACACAGATTTATAAGAAATGTTTTCAATGTTAATATTTTTAATGAATGATCATTAGTATAATGAAGAAGTAATTATTGAAATATGAAATATCAATATCTTTAATATTATTGCGTTAATAGTAGGTATTTAGTGTTATTATGGCTCGGTAAAGTTAACGAACAATTATACTATTCGGTAAGCAGTCATGAATTGGAACACAACTAAATTTAAAAAGATTGGAAAAGTAAAAAGCACTAGTTCGCAAAAACAAACTTTGCGCACGCAAAACAGCCAAAAAAAGGGCACTTTTTGAGCAACTGTATTGAAAAACATTTTTTGCTAAATTGGAAATTTTTATCTCTATTCTACTCAGAATCGCTAGCTCTCTCAATCCTTGGAGGAGAAAAAAAGTGTCCTAAGTTTTCCATACATTTTTCAAACTTTCCATTGCGCTACCGCCATACTAATGATGGTGTCGAGTATCTATGAAATGATGGTGTCGAAATGGAAAACAAATCTTGGGACACTTTTTTTCTCCTACTAGGATTGAAAGAGCTCGCGATTATGAATAGAAGGCAACTAAAGAAATTCCAATTTTCAAAAAATGATTTTTCTACACCAAAAAATAAAAACGCCCACGAGCACAGTTCTTAAGAACCGATATTTATATGTGTCGGGACGAACAGTTAGGTTTAGTTGAACAGTATATACTAGGTAATCTAGATAGTACCACAGGCATAGGTGTAACCTAGGCATAGGTAGCCCCCGACATTGATTCGGTCAAGACGACTCAATTCCCCATCGGCCCAGAGGAAGCATATCAGTGTGAAAACCTCAGGGGACAGTACAGGTAAATTACTCTTGGGACGTTCGAAAAAATAGTCTAGTCTAGTAAGTCTAGTACATTAATAGAACTAATAATATTAAGTGAATAAAAATAATAGTTAACGTAATATTTACGTATTTGTAGTTTAAGAAGTCAAAGGCTTGCCTCGTCCATGTTTCAACATCGGAACCATTTTTAATTAACAACGTAACAATAATAACACTGAACAAACACTCAGAAATAAATATAATTATTATTGACTTGACATTCACTAACTTTTGATTGGCAATATATTTTCTTTACCGTGCAACGTACAATCATATTTTAATTTCAGTTTTCGAATCCCTGTAAATATTCAAATACTACACATGCAAAAACGTCTATTAATATACTTATATCGGGTTACTCACGTCTATTAAAGTCGAAAATAGCTCGACATATTTCGGAACGGTCCGCGTCCCATAATCGTGAGTAATGATGAGTGGGACGCGGACGGTTCCGAAACATGTCGAGCTATTTTCGACTTTATAGACGTGAGTAACCCGATATACTTAATATGTGTAATACTCACGGGAGTTTTCTATTTAAAAGTGTAATACAATAACATGTTTCGACGGCAGGTCTGGAACACATCGTCGTGCGAGTTCGTCCGCACGCTGAACGGCCACAAGCGGGGGATCGCGTGCCTGCAGTACCGCGACCGGCTGGTCGTGTCCGGCTCGTCGGACAACACCATCCGGCTGTGGGACATCGAGTGCGGACAGTGCATCCGCGTGCTGGAGGGCCACGAGGAACTCGTCCGGTGTATACGGTCTGTACCACACAGTACAGTCACAGCGTAGGGATGTATTCCATACAGTGAGGTAACTTCATACACGGCCAGCGGCTCGGCTCGGTGCTCGTGCTGAGGCTCAGGGTTGTCAAAAACTATGCGAAAGATATTACAGTCTGATTGGCAAACTAATTTCCATTTTACATCCCTTAAAATAAACCGGCTTCCCCCCCCCCCGGCCTCCTTCCCCGCGCGCCCCCCCATCGATGACCCACAAATCGGCGGAGTTAACCCACTGTATAGAATACATCCTTACGCTGTGGTACAGTTATAGACACAAAAATAAATAGACCACGGAAGAATAACTAAAGCATGGAGGGGGGGGGGGGGGGCTTGATGCACACAAACCGAGTCGCCTCGCGAGGAAATTGCCGCAAGCAAACGGACTGTACATTTCACGCATACGAGCGCCGTGTGCGAGGCGAGGCGACCGACCCAATTTATCCGGCAATATGGCGGCACTCGATCAGCTGTCAGTGTGTTCAGTACTGATGAGTTGTCAATACACTAACAGCTGTTCGAGGGCCGCCATATTGCCCGAATAAACTGCCGTGTGCCGTGAGCGTACGCCGCGCGAAGCTGCTCTCTGTCGATGCACCTGATTTGTTCTACTTTGTATGCCCTTAAGATTCTTAATACTAACTTACCCTTAAAGCTTCAAACTCTGGTAAATCCATGTATCAAATGATGCGATTTTGATATTAAAAAAGGTAATAATTACTTTTGCTGAGAGGGTCAAAAGCATATTTGTTCTAGTTAACCATTATCATCATCATCATTTCAGCCGAAAGACGTCCACTGCTGGACATAGGCCCCAAAGATTTCCACAATGACCGGTCCTGCGCCACTAGTTAACCAGTCAATAGTTATTTATTATACAAGGGGGCAAAGTTGTTGTTTAACTCTCGGGCTTATATTGAGACCCGAGCAAGCGAAAGATTCCAAAATATTGCCAACAGCTTACCAAGTGCGGGATAAGACACGATCACATGACCAATTTAAGGTGTGACCTCCGATTGCGCATATTTACTATGGGCATATAGGACTCACTTATACTGGACCGGTGGTAAGTGATAGGAATTGGATTACTTTGCCCCACATGTGGATAAAATGCGTTTTTCCACGCTAGTTTTAAATGACAAAACAGCGCTTTCCGAGCTAGTGAGGGGAAAATGTAATTAATATATGTATGCAATTCACTTATGTCGACTATAAATAATCAAACTTATAATTTAATCAGAATTTATTCAGGAACTACCTGTTTTTTTTTTACTTTTCAATTTGTTTTAACCGGTTTTACATTTTTTATTTATGATAATATTCGTTTGAGACATCCGTGAAAACGTTTGAATCCTAACTGATCATTTGATTGCAGGTTTGACAACAAGCGGATAGTGAGCGGCGCGTACGACGGCAAGATCAAAGTGTGGGATCTGCCCGCCGCGCTCGACGTCCGCACGCCGCACCAGGAGCTCTGCCTCGGCACGCTGGTGGTGAGTGACCCACTGGCTGAACATCTGCCCCTATTTCACCATAGTTACAAGAGTGACCATTGGCTAGACGACTAAAAATATCTAAGTCCGTCCCCGCGCCGCGCCCGCGGTCGCCCGACCACGACCGCGCAGGTCAGCTCCTACACAGCTATGCTAGCCTGGTACTTTTACATCGCCAAATATATCTATAATTTTCTGATAAACTAAGATCAAACAACTTCTCTGCAACTAAATGGACCTGCATTATTGTCTCTACCATGGTCCATGAGTTGCTATAGATCTCGAA
The DNA here is from genome assembly GCA_949128165.1 of Lathronympha strigana. Classification (NCBI taxonomy): domain Eukaryota; kingdom Metazoa; phylum Arthropoda; class Insecta; order Lepidoptera; family Tortricidae; genus Lathronympha; species Lathronympha strigana. Next base: position 3,762,479 of record OX421925.1, on the reverse strand, counting down.
GGTTCTGTGCGACATTCCTAATATCGTTAATCTCAAGTCACTTGCCCTAACTGTATAGGCTAGACGACTAAAAAAATCAATTTAGTCCGTCTTTTAGATTATAAAAAATATTGTACACGTATTTTTTCTTTTGTTCGTCAAATCAATAATGACGTAAATAGAGTGCGTTTAAATTTCGCGCAACGTCACTATTAGGTACAATTCTTACCTAGTAGTGACGTCACCAGCCCGGAACATTGATGCTCTATATCTTCGTCAATTTTAGTTAAATTGTAAAAGGAAAAAATACGTGTCTAATAATTTTAGACGATCTAACTGACGGACTAATTAGAATGATAGCTTTTCAACCTAGTCGTCATCCCTACGTAGGCAAAGTTACGCCTATACTTTTATAACTAGACGTTTTGAATCCGAGGCATTCTGCCAGTGCGGGATTATAACAATCGAACGAATTTACAATTGACTTTCACTTCACCATTTTGGCACTAAGGCATGATGGCAGTTTGGCCTAATGACAAATATATATTTTTACATGTGGACTTTCTGATATCATGACATAATATTCGGGTTAATTGACCAACGGACATTATGACACCTTATCTTTCTGACAATTGGACTTATATGCTCATAAATAATTGTCAGTAGTAAAAGTAGTTTCCGAGGAAACACGAGGGAAAATCAGTATGCACTAGATACATCTGTACTGCTGTGACTGTGACTCATCTGTGGATCTCTAACAAATGTTCGTTAGACCCTTAGTTTTAGTAGCATTTTCCAATCCACAGAACTTAACATTTACATTTACTTTACTTACTTTACTTTACTAATAATTACTAGGTGCATATAGCTACCTATTGTTAGATAGCATGAGCGCGATCTCGCCAACAAACTGGTTTCTCAGTTTGGCGGGTTATAATACCAGCTGGGTACCAGCTGCTCTAGCGCTGGAGAATCCCTTTCTGGGCTTCCATGCTCAGGTACTGTCGTGCCTGAGCGTGGACGCCGAGAGCGCCCCGTTTCGTACTCTGGGGGGGGGCAAATCCGCGCTCCGCCATCCGCCATCCTCCCGAGGCAAGAGCAAGACGGCTACGGCAGCCCCTGCCACGCTCGCTGTGGATTTCTGCAACATCAGGGGTTTGCATTCTAATCTTAATGCTGTCCATCATCACCTCGAGACAGCTAAGCCGGCCTTGCTTTTTCTGACAGAGACGCAGATATCGTCTCCAGCGGACACAAAATACCTCTCCTACCCTGGGTACGAACTAGAGCATTCCTTTCTGCCTAGGGCTGGAGTGTGTGTGTACGTTAGAGGCGATATCAGTTCTCGTCGCCTCAGCAATCTTGAAGGTAGGGACCTTTCCACCTTATGGCTACGTGTTGATTGTGATGATCATCCTCGCGTCTATTCGTGCCTCTATAGGTCCCATAGCGGTGATGCCGAAACTGACCGACTCTTGGAGCAGATTCAAACGGCTGTGGATTCAGTGCAGCAGCAGATCCCATCCGCTGAGATCATCGTTCTTGGCGATTTTAACGCCCATAATGCCGAATGGCTGGGCTCCAGCAAGACTGATCATGCGGGGAGATCTGTTCACGACTTTGCTCTGACCTACGGCTTGACACAACTGGTTACTGCGCCTACGCGAATCCCAGATGTGGAGAGCCAGGAACCTTCCCTGTTGGACCTTCTGCTGACTTCTCACCCGGTTGGCTATGATGTATCCGTTGCAGCCCCTCTCGGTTCCTCGGATCATTGCCTCATCCGGAGTACAGTGCCTCTCACGTGCCCGCCGCGTCGGCGAGTTGCTTGTAGCCGCCGTGTGTGGCACTATAAGTCAGCAGACTGGGACGGGATGCGGGTGTTCTTTGCGTCTTACCCGTGGGGGCAGGTTTGCTTCACGCCGGATGATCCTGATATCGCTGCTGACTCTGTTGCTGACGTGGTGCTTCAGGGAATGGAACTTTTCGTTCCATCCTCTGCGGTACCTGTTGGTGGCAAAACCCAGCCTTGGTTTGATCGCTCCTGCAAAAAGGCGTCTCGCCGAAAGCTGGAGTGCTACCAAGCCTGGGTAAATGCAGCGGCGGTACAGGATGTAAAGACCAGCGCTTTAAAAAAGGAGTTTAACTTTGCCTCCAGGTCCTTCAAAAGAGCCATTGCCAGAGCAAAGTCGTTGCACATTGGTAGGATTGGCGAGAAACTAGAGCGTCTCCCCTCGGGAACTCGTGCGTTCTGGTCTCTTGCCAAAGCTATCCAGGGGAATTTCTGCACGCCGTCTTTTCCACCTCTGCACACGGGAAATGATTCGTTGGCCCACGACGCAAAAGACAAAGCCGATCTACTGGGTAAGCTTTTTGCGTCCAACTCGACTTTGGATGACGGGGGACAAGCGCCGCCGACTATACCGCGGTGCGAGAGCTGTATGCCAGATGTACAGTTCCGCCAAAGCTTTGTGCGTAAGGCCCTTCGCTCCCTCGACACCCATAAGTCCAGTGGGCCTGATGGAATCCCTGCAATTGTTCTCAAGATGTGTGCTCCTGAGTTGGCGCCGGTCTTAACGCGTCTTTTTCGGCTCTCCTACTCTTCTGGCGTAGTCCCGACTTCGTGGAAGTCAGCTTTGGTGCACCCGATCCCTAAAAAAGGCGACCGCTCAAATCCATCCGACTACAGGCCGATAGCTATAACCTCCCTTTTCTCTAAGATTATGGAGTCCATCATCAATCGTCAGCTCCTCTGGTACCTAGAGGATCACCAGCTGCTGAGTGACCAACAATACGGTTTCCGTAGGGGTCGTTCGGCTGGTGATCTTTTAGTTTACCTGACACATTGCTGGGCACAGGCGATAGAGAGTAAAGGTGAGGCACTGGCAGTTAGTTTGGATGTAGCGAAGGCCTTCGATCGCGTTTGGCACAAAGCACTTCTTTCGAAACTTCCATGCTATGGGCTCCCCGGGAAATTATGCGAATGGGTCAGCAGTTTTCTAGCAGACAGAAGCATTAAGGTCCTAGTTGACGGTGAATGCTCAGACTCAATGTCTGTGAATGCTGGTGTCCCTCAAGGCTGTGTGCTATCACCCACGCTATTCCTCCTGCATATCAATGACATGTTGCAAACTAGCGGCATTCATTGTTATGCTGATGATAGTACGGGTGATGCCTCCTACACCGGCCGCGCCAATATTTCCCGGGAAAACGTCATTGAGAGCCGGAACAAACTTGTGTCCGAAATTGAGACCTCCCTAAAAGAAGTCTCAGATTGGGGTCGACTTAATTTGGTCCATTTTAACCCTGCAAAGACACAGGTTTGCGCGTTCACCGCAAAAAAACTTCCGTTCGTCGCGTCACCTCGTTTTGAGAGCACTCCCCTATCTGCCACAGCCAGTATTGGAATCCTTGGCGTTGACATCTCGAGTGAAGTCCAGTTCCGCGGCCACCTAGAGGGTAAGGCCAAATTGGCCTCGAAGAAGCTCGGTGTGCTCAATAGATCGAGGCAGTATTTCACGCCGGCCCATCGCCTACAGCTTTATAAGGCGCAGGTTCGCCCGCATATGGAATACTGCTCTCATCTTTGGGCAGGGGCACCTAAGTACCAGCTTCTTCCTCTAGACCGCATCCAACGGAGAGCAGCTCGAATTGTCAACTGCCAACGTATTTCTGATCGGCTTGATCCCTTGGCGCTGCGTAGAGATGTGGCCTCACTCTGTATTTTCTATCGCATGTATTATGGGGAGTGTTCCGAGGAATTGTTCGGATTAATCCCTGCCGCTTCTTTCCGCCATCGCCCTACGCGACAATATTTCCACTCTCACCATTTAGATGGTTGGCAGTCCTCAACTGTGCGCTTTTCCCGAAACTTCCTGCCTCGCACAGCTAAACTGTGGAACGAACTGTCGCCAGCGGTGTTTCCGGACCGATACGACCTTCAAACCTTCAAGAAAAGAGCGTACTCCCACCTTAAAGGCCGGCAACGCACTTGCGACACCTCTGGTGTTGCGGGTGTCCATGGACGACGTTAATCGCTTACCATCAGGTGATTCGTTTGCTCGTTTGCCCCCTATAGCATAAAAAAAAAAAAAACCAATTAATGTAACTATGTATACCTTTTGAATAATAATAAAAAAAAAGATGTTACGTTTTGAAATTTTAATTCTATCATCACGTCCATAAATATCTATACACTTCGGAACTTATTACAGGGGAAGAAGGGTCAAAATTGAATACAGATGCATATATATTTATAAAGCCGATCGTACCAGAATTATAAGATCCAAAACTGACACCGCTTTTCAATGCAACAAACAATTTTTTGTACCAGGAGCACACGGGCCGCGTGTTCCGGCTGCAGTTCGACGAGTTCCAGATCGTGTCATCGTCGCACGACGACACGATCCTCGTGTGGGACTTCCTCAACTACGGCGGCGCCTCCCCCGCCGCGCCCGCGCCCGTCCCCGCGCCGCGGCCCAGGTCGCCCGACCACGACCGCGACCTGTACGACTAGCGCAGGTCAGCTCCTACACGGCTATGCTAGCCTGGTACTTTTACAATTTAATTTACTGATAAACTAAGATCAAACTTCTCTGCAATTAATTGAACCTGGGCATTTTCAGAAAAAAGTGCACCATTTTAATGAAAATGGGTCCTCGATTTTCCATACGAAAATTTTTTTGTCAGTTTTGTAACGGCCCATACAAAATGTATGAAAAAATGCGTTACAAAACTGACCAAACAAAAAAAGGAACTCTTTTTCTTTTTAAAAATCAATAGTACTCGTGATTCTGGTTATAGAAAACCCAAAACTTCCTATATAAAAAAAAAATGGTACCCTATTTTTGAAAATGCCCATCTGCATAATTGTCTCTACCATCAGTTGCTATATATTTCAAAGGCTCTGTCCGATATTCCTAATATCGTTTAACCCTAAAGTCACTTGCCCTAAATTGTAAGCTTATACACGCAGATATTATTGGACATTTGTAGATAATCGTAGCTTGTTAATCAACGAAAAAGTAACGTGAGTCACGACTTCGTTGCGTTATAGGCTAGACGACTAAAAAAATCAATTCAGTCCGTCTTTTAGATTATTAAAAAATTTGGTACAATTCTTACCGAGTAGTGACTTCACAAGCCCCCACCCCGGAACTATGCTCTATATCTTCGTAAATTTTAGTTAAATTTGAGACGGTCACTTTTTCTGTAGTATATGAAATCTACTCAAATCATTTATTATAAATAATAAATGATTTAATTCATGCTTAACAATTGTATACTTTTTTTTTTGCAGGTAACAATAGGAGACCACAAGGAGACTATTATTATATTTTTAACGATACAACAGTGCGTTCGTGCCGTTCGATAGATCTAAACCAATCGTGGACTATAAATAAATTATTATTAAATATTATTATACTATTAAATGTTAATTTTAAAACTGTTCAGACGTTACCAATTCACCTAGACCTAATGAAATTGTGAATAGTGCGAGTTAGTTGGCATAATGTATAATGAAGTGTGACGGTTTCAGGTTAAAGGTACCAGGTGTCGGTAGCCGAAGACTGAACTATTGAGAATGAAAGACTCAATATGGTACCTTTAGCATGGGAACGTCACAAATAAGTTAAGACTGATTTTCAATATTAATATTAGATGTCTCTTTCTTGCATGGGAAAGGAATATCCTCGTCCTGCCCAATGTGATTCCTAAAGGACATATTTAACTTTTAGCAAGTTACGAATAAAAGTCCTGTATAGGTTGAGGTTACGTTAGATCTTCTCTGTTTTTCCTTAAAACGTGAAACAAAGGAAAATCAACTGTATTTCTTAAATAATTGGGTTTAAATTTCAATGGCTTTTTCTGAGTATGATGGGCAGGAGGAGACTATCTTTGTCTAATATCGTATAATTCAGGATAGTGTATCAACATATATGGTAAATAAAATACGCTGGACGTTTATATAAATCAAAAATAGTTTTACTTTAGAAATATTGTAATTAGACAGTTGGCGATATCCAAAATATTAAAATACTTAGGGTAAATCGCCAGTAACTGACGACCTGAATGACCGCTTTATATTAAAAATGAACTGATCTCCTATATGTAGAGTTCATTTTTATTGTAAGTTGTTGTAAACACAGCGAATCCTTTTTTTGAAAGGGTCGGCAACGCGCGTGTAACTCCTCTGGAGTTGCAGGCGTCCATGGGCTACGGTGACCGCTTACCATCAGGCGGGATGTATGCTTTTTTGTCACCGTCGTAGTATAAAAAAAAGTTTCTATACTAAAATGAATTATATTGATAGGTCCATTTTGTTTTGTATAAAATGTCCAGTTACTGGTGATTTAACCTATATCGGGTTACTCGCTTCAATAAAGTCGAAAATAGCTTGACATGTTTTGGAATAATCCGTGTCCCTTAATCATGAGATGCGCTCGCGACGGTAGCCCTGCACTGATAGCGGCACTATCAATAATGCTGGATACTAACAGACAATGCACTTCTAGTAGAAATGTCTACAGTACAGGTTGTTATACAAAAGTCCCAAACAATACAACAGCTGATAAGGTCAATGACCCAGAGTGCGATGCTGGTGGAAAAAATTCGAAATACGAAAAAAATTAACGGTTTGTATGTTCCATACAGGGCTCATCCATTAACTACGTCACACGTATAGGGGGAGGGAGGGGGTCTACAAATTGTGATAAGGGGTAGGGAGGGGTTCCAAATTTCGTGACGTCACCTACAAATATTAATAAAATCTAACGGAAAAAACACTGAAATCTTCAATTGCAAACAACAATTGTTCTTATTTCGTCGCTATACTTACTCAACCTCATATGTACAGCAATCATTTGATGGAAATGTCACCTTTCTGTCACTAGGAATACGGGTGTTTTCTCTATCAAATGAGATTTGCAGATACGAGGTTGAGTAAGTATAGCGACGATTTTCTACATAAGTGTTAGCATTTGTTTGGGTATTTACATCGTTTGCTGCAATTTCACATTATTGATTTAGAGTTTAGAATTTTCTTATTTAAAAAGATTTCTAAATTGAAAGTTGCCTGATATATGACTTGACACCAGGGCGATGGGGACAGCCAAATGTGACCATGTGTGATAAGGGGGAGGGAGGGGTAATATGAAATTCGTGTGACGTAATTAATGGATGGGCCCAGAAAGTAAACATTTTTTTTTTCGAATTTAGGATGTTTTCCACTTGCGTAGTCAGGGTCATTGACCTTGCTGTTGAAGTCCTTCGGGACTTATGTTCCACCCTGTATAGGGTGAGTAATTATAAGGATACAATTTTGAAACTATCAGTTTTTTGACATTTTAACTAAATAACATGGTTTTCTCGTTAGGATAGCGTTTGTAACTCCGAAATATTGGGAATACAAATATATAAAACAACCGTGGTATAGGTGAAAACATAAGTACCTGTTGTATGTGTGAGCTATTCTAATAGACAATACATGCTTAAAATTTGAACACAAATAAAACCTCACACAGCGAATCCTCCTTTTTTTTAAAGAGTCGGCAACGCGCATGTAACACCCTGGTGTTGCAGGCGTCCATAGGCTACGGTGACCGCTTACCATCAGGCGGGCCGTATGCTTGTTTGTCACCGTCGTCGTATTAAAAAAAACTGCCTATTCAAATAGCTCACTACTACATACAACAACTTACTTAAGTTTTTTACCTATAAAAACCCGTATTATATTATAAGGATATTAGAATCCAACCCCAAGGGGGTGAAAACAGAGTTGAAAATAACTTCTGCAGGCAAATTCAGGGGCGGCTAGTATCTTTTTTTTTTACAACAAATATCTGGCGTCTCTATTGTGCCAACTAACTTGTTAAGCTTTGAAAAACTTAAGTATACCTTTTCTATGTATTTAAGGTGACGTAACCTAATTTCGGACATATTCCTCGCAGTAATAATCGATTATAGGTGGCGTTACCTTCTGGACTCATCATTTAAATGGGTAAATTAAATGTTATAATTATAAACTACAATGAGGGTTGAAAATATCGATATAACACAATATCTGTACAGTCGCCGACGATGACTGCCCGAAGCAGTCAAAACATGTCACGCCAATTGTTTTAACCGTTTTATTTTTTCAATATTAATGTCAGTATGACTCGCGATTTTTTTTAAAATTGTATCTCGCCTATTGTCAAGGTGTTTTGTTTAGATATGAATGAGCAGCTTGGCCTTCATATTTAATGGCGACTGTACAGCCTTGTTACATATGAACATATGCGTGTATAGATATTGTTGAGCGAAACATCACATTGGTATTTGACATGTTACATAGAAGAGGTATTCTTAAGTTACAGTGATACAGTAAGTACAGTAAAAAAAAGCAATTGTATTACCATAATTTGGGAACTGAATGTTTGGGGCATATTAAATAACCAGCTTAGTCTAACGGGTAAAACCCGAAATCTCAAAATGAACTGTCCCGTAATAGTCCTCTGAAAAAGTATTTTAAATATGACGCTCTTATGGCTATGACTGTACCAATAAGATTAGGTCAGATATTTATGCAGCCTTCAGGCCCCAATTTCACCACTCACGTGTGACAATTCCTAAAATGACTGAATTAGTGGCGTCCATAGGCTACGGAAACCGCTCACCATCGCGCGGGATGTATGCTTGTTTGCCACCATTTCTATAATTTAAATAAAATCGAACCTAATGTATCGTCAATAAATAGTGGGAGAAAAATGCATTTTTTCAAACTTTCCATTGCGCTAACGCCATACTAAATCTATGAAATGATGGTGGCGAAATGGAAAACAAATCTTGGGACACTTTTTTTCTTCTAATAGGATTGAAAGAGCTCGCGATTCTGAATAGAACACACTAAAAAAATACAAAAAATCTACAACAAAAAATAAAAACCCTTCGCTCTCCGGCGTTCAAAAAGTTAAACCATAGACAAGTCTGGACATTGAACTGATTCCTAACATTTAGGAACGTTATTCATCTGGGTTTTAACCGCTTTTTTTAACTGTACTTACTGCTATCGCAAGGAAAACTGACATCGACGTGATGGTTTTAACAGAACCAAAATTGTTACTGTATTGGTCTTGCAATTCGATGGTCGAAATGAGTGGATTAACATATGTGACGTTCTCAAGTTAGGTACCAAACTGTCGGTTCTCTATAGGCGTTACTGCGATAGAGAAACCTTTGGAATTATTATAGGGACATTTTATTTAAACTCTTATGTGATTTCTACTTAAAATCGCGAGCTTTAATGATCCTAATAGGAAAAAAAACCGGCCTAGTGCGGACTCGCCCGCCGAGGGTTCCGCGCACAGGATGCTTGGACGGACGGACGGACAACAGTGATCCCATAAGGGTTCAGTTTTCCCTAAAAGTGTCCCAAAAGTACCGACTTATAAAAAATTGGTAACGAAATTGGAAATAAATCCTGGGACATTTTCTCCTATTAGGATCGAAAGAGCTCGCTTTACTGAGAATCACATAAAAATTTGGAATAAAAAAAATGCAGGGAGGGTCATCAATGTGTTACTCGTAACTATAGCTTACTTTAGTGCCCAGCGATCGCCTTCTGCAGTAGCCATAACCATTTAACCACTAGCCCACAGCAGCGGTCGAAATTTTAACCTTTTGACCGCTTCGCATCGTGGCCGTCATCGCAGTCTTGCTTCGTCAATGCAATAGGAACTTACGCGGTACTCCGTTTCAATTCTGCTTAAATAGTTATGATCGCCTGGTGTGTGACGGCATGGGTATATTAGATATACCTTCGCTATCTGACGTTTAAAAGGCTAAACTAATTATTATACATAAAATATGTAATAATATGATGTTAATCTACTCAATTCGAATCTATGTAGTCCAGTTTTAACTTTTAAAAATAGGTAGTTCAAACGAAATATACTTTGGGCGATGTTGCACGTTTAATTTGACAGTTATTTTGACAGATGACGTTTTACTAATCAATTTCTACATTCGTCATTACTATTTCTGTCTCGTTTTAACGTGTAACATAAAGGAACTTACACACATGCATTCATGATCTGATCAGTCAGATGGTTTTAAGATTACGCTACTGTATTAAGGATCCTTTTATAAAAAAACATCAATGTAACCTTTAACCTGAATACGTCAGAGTTATTCATGAACCATATACATTTGAATCATGAATTAGCATATGTGTGAAATCACTAACGTTCTTAGCCATTTGCTATCCTTATCTTAGAAAGAGATAGCTCGATTCCGTCGATTTTTATAATCGACGGTGACATTAATTTGTAAATTTGGCAAAAATGTAAATTTGTTTCATTTAAGCTTGTATAGAGAGGTAAAGATATAAGAGTTTTATATTGTATTGTACCTCGATCTCAACTGTTAGTGGTCGAAACTCTTCGTTGCATATGTGTTCCTGGTACTACGAGTATGATGGTGATTTTAAAGTGTTATAGTATGTCACTATATACCATACTTATTTAAACGTGACACATGATGAAAGTGACCATCATAGGCCTATTTATTTTAAACTACCGAATTGTAAGGTAAACTGCCCAATAGTTGACTATCGATGGTGTGCACCTTAAAGGCACTCTTAAGTGCCTACTATTCGGTGATTTACCTTATAAGTACTCTCGATTTATTGGTACTAGATCTCAAATAATCCTGGATTGGTATATACTTATTTAACCTATTAAATAATATTTAAAACGGGTCACTCACGTAATTTAGTAGATTTTCGCTCGACATGTTTCCTTGCCTCTGTCACGGGTGGTCGCTCCTGATGACGTTCTTCGTAAAGAACGAAACATGTCGAGCGATAATCGACTAATGTACGTGAGTGACCCGTTTTAAATATTATTTAATATGTTCGAGTCTCACGAGAGTTTTATAGTTAAAATTACTTATTTAACCCTATGACCGCCATAGTCGGTTGACGCCGCCATCGGGAAGTCGCCTCGGACGCCAATTGCCGGTCACATAAGTTCGGGCAATCGTAAGATTTCCATAGTGGGTATGTACGTCGGGCATCCGCCAGACATTCCCGTAAATTTATCGGCAGATCCGGCAGATATGCCCGAACGTATATCGACAGCAAATGACGTCTAAAGCCGACAGATTCAACAATGCAAAAAGGACTAACGCGGGTCCCCATACAGTCGAAAGATGAAAATCATTGTAAAGTGCAGTCAACCAATGAGGACTACCGCGAGTCGATTTTCCGCTAGGGGCGCTAATGGAACGTGTGTCCTGCGGGAACATTTCAAACGTCACTTTGACAATTCTCTCATATTGGCGATGGCGCCGTCTGGTGGGCGACAAATGACAATACGGTAGCTCCCTGAACCAAGACACTAGAACCATGTCAAAATGACAAGCAGTAAGAGATTTCCTACAATCTGATTTATAGCGTCACTATGACATAGTCCTACAGTGGCTTAGGGTTACAAATGTTCCAATTGGTTGACTATACATATACCTAGTTCAATCTAAAGACTATTTCATGTATGTATATCTTAAAAATCTAATTTGAAGTAATAACATTACTGAATATAACAAAACTTCCGTAATACCAAAACATTTTAAATATGACATCATAACGGGTCACTCACGTTAACATGTCCAGCAAGTTGCATGAGTGACCCGTTCATGTAACTGAATATATTAAGAACCTCGCTTAGATCGCTTTTTAGAGATAAGACCGCCTGTTGTCTACATTTATTTTTAAAATTATTAACTGTGTTTTTTATGTTATTAAATTGTAAATAAAGATTTGTAATGTAACGTGAATTTCGGAGTTTATTTCGGTCACTAACAGTTGGGATCGAGTCTCATTATGGAGTAACCATGTAAACAGACATTTTGGGAACCAATTCAATGATCAGCTATAAATATATGTTTTGGTCAGAAATAAGATCAGTACAATATTAAATGGGTTCAATCTTACCCATTTAATATTATCTTCTGTTTCCGCGATATTTATTGAAATTAATAGTAGTTTATGCAACAGTGATATAATAAACCAATTATGAGCTGTTGCATACACTAGTTTTTCTACGACAGCTAAAATAGCGTAAAAGCAAAATCTAGAAAAGTGGTAGAATAGGGAAGATTTTATGCCCACTATATAAATAAAAAAAAACAACAACAACAGTGCTCATATATTGTATGAAAATCCATAGGAGCAGTGTTCTTATGGAATAGGTATCATAGACATTATATATATGCATACTTTTTAAATATCGCTGTCAGTCATCTAATTGACAGATAGAAGTGCTGGAGTAGAAAAACACTTTTCAGTCCTCCGGCCGGTAAGCGCCACTTTACGCAAAACTAAATTGCCGCCTGCCGGCTCAGTCGGGCAGAAAAATAGTATACAAACCTCGGCCGTTAAATGGGAAAGCCTCGGATCACATGTTAGTCGACCTCGGCTTTGCCTCGGCCGACAATTACATGAAATCCGAGACATTTCCCGCTTAAACGGCCTTGGTATTTAATCTACTATTAATCGCGTCTATTAACACCATAATGAGTCATCATCTTAATCCTGTGAAAACGAGTGCTGTAAAGGGCGAAATGTAGAGTCATGGTGTTAATAAACGCGACTTATCCATTTACTTTAGTTGGCCATTTTTACCAAACACTAGTACGGAAAATATCGACTATCATGGCAGAGTTGTGCCATGTGTAAGGATAAAAGTGATATTTTATCGTATGTCCTAAAATGTATACATTTAATTTATACCATTTGACCGCCTCGGCTGTGGCTGTTAGATAGTAAGGTCCGACCGAGACTTCTTTTTTTGTCTCGGGCGAGAGCGAGATTAAATTGAGTTCTCGGCCGAGACCGAGATTTTATAATAAATATACGAAAAACGCGCATTTTTCACAAAAAAACATGTAAGTATTAGTCAATAATTAAACTGTTTTATAGCCATCACTAAAACACAACATTTACAGTCGCTTGAGAAAAGTCATAAATTCATAATTTGCATTACGTAAGATAACACGGTACACTATAATTGCTTAAAATACCCACCAATATCGCAGTGTCAAGATGGAAGGTTCGGCCAAGGCCGAGAATCTCGGTCTCGGCTCTAATTTTGGCCGAGACCGAGATCTCAGTCGGACCTTATCAGGTAGTAATGCCACGGACGCCACTGAGGGCTACAGCCGACAGCTTTGCCAATGCAATAGGGACTTACGCGGGACTCCGTAAGGTTCAATTTCGCTTCACCTGGCGTCCGGCACGGCACGGCTTCCCCGTCTAGCGTTCAAAAGCGTAAGTTCCACACAAGGCTCAAAAAGACTCGATAGACTTACATGGGCCGTTTTCTCAAACGATACTAGACTTTTCATTATTAGTGTTACCATACAATTTGACAGTTCGCGAGAAATAGGCCCCTGAGGACAGAAGCTACTCAGCAATACGTATCAAAAACGATTTTAGAGTGTATATACAATTAAAATGATTGAATGTGTACATCGAAGAATGAATTACTGTCCCAAAATTAAATACGTATTATATAGACGAATGATAGGATCATGTAGGTATTGTTTCTTTCTCGTTCTAGTACCTACAGCAACAGAAATGGATGAGGGGGTGGGGTTGACCTTTTCACCGCCCCGTAAAAAAAAAAAAGTAATAAAGTGCCGCTATCGCCAAGCAACGAATAAACATCAAAATCATTGCCGTATTAAAATAAAAGAAATAGACACATCACATAGGCAAAACAAAAGATGTGGGTCAGAATGACATTCATTACCCAATTATTTTGCATTGATGACGATACAAACGATAAATGTCTCGTACGAAAAAGAGCTTACTGACGTAAGCATTAAGTGTCAAATTCATACACAGAACTACCAACACTGTTAAAACTTTATTGGGACTTAACGAAACGTCACGTTACAAACAAGACTATATGAAAAAGTGCTGCAATTGCAGCATTTTCATGGCGACATTTTTTTCGGCTGATTGGGTATACAGTTATTTTATTCTATATCTATTTGTTAACTCCATCAAGCTATATTCTGACAGGAATACACTTTTGTCTGACATTTTGTATACAAAAATATTCTGCTGAATTTTGCGGTTTTGAACTTCATGGTAAACTCATACTTGATATTAAGTCGTGACGTGTGGGGACACGATATGTACTAACTTAGTATCCAGTCAATGGCGGCGAAAATGTTAAAAACACGTTAAAAATTATCTTGACAACAATAAGGTCACGCAAAGATAATATTGAACACCTTGCCCGCTTACCTCCTGCTCCTGACTGTACGAAAATTTAATTATTTTTGTACTCTGTAAACCAGAGTCAACGAAATCATAATGCAAAAAGGCGTATAGAATGCTTGGTTTTGTGCTTCGTCGTTCGCAAGGTTTTACAAATATTGGTGCCATTACCGCTTTATACAATACAATGCACTTGTGCGCAGTAGCCTCGAATGTAATGCAGTCATCTGGTCTCCGCACGAAGATAAATATAGTTTAATGGTGGAACGCATACAAAACAAATTTATTCGGTTTTTGTATTGGCGTAAGTATGGTGTATACCCATTTTTTCCGTTGCTGTACCCTAATGTATTTGTGGCACAAATTTTGTGCTTGGGATGGTGGGGTATAACGAGCTGCGGGTGCGCAGAGAGCTCTGTCTAGCAACTTACATATTTAAGTTAATAAGAGGCAAGATACATAACAGCCAGGTGTTCAGGTATGTTGGCATCGGCATGTTTGTGCCCGATAAGTACGTATGGCGGCGCCACCGCCCGCGGCTGCTCGCCGCGCCGCGCGGGCGCACCAACCTGCTCCGTATGGCTCCGGACGGAACGGACTTTGAATAGATTGGCGGAGAACATCGACTTGTTTACTTGTTCTCTGAATGAATTCAAGAAGTCTGCATTATTTGTAATAAGTTATAGTAATAAGTAAGATTTTAAAATAGTTGCACTATTGTCTTGGGCGTAACACCTGTAAGAATAGTTGTAAGAGTGGAAAATAAATAAAATAATAATTTAAAAACCGGCCAAGTGCGAGTCGGGCTCGCGCACAAAGGGTTCCGTAGCAGCAAATATAATAAACTTATTATGTCAATTTATACACCTGGTGAATGGAGCCTAAACTCTCCCGATATTTTGCCTTGTACTTTTATGTATGAATATTAATTTTAACTTAACCAAAATTACAGTTAAATCAACCTATCTCAAAAACTATAAGAGATACTTTGATCAAACCAAAAATCGTTGAAAGAGTTAATTAGCATGCATCACCTCTATTTTTTTTAGAATTTTATACCCCGTAGTTATAAAAATAGAGGGGGGGGGACATACTTTTTACGACTTTGAGAGCTGATATCTCAAAAACCGTTCACTTTAAGAAAAATGTTTTTTAGAAAACTTTATATCATTTTAAAAGACCTTTCCATTGATACCCCACACGGGTATGTACATCGAAAAAAAAATTTTCATCCCTCAGTTACATGTATGGGGGGCCCCACCCCCAATTCTTTTTTTTACTATTTAGTGTCATAATTTTGTAGCGGTTCATACAACACATATTCCCATCAAATTTCATCACTGTAGTACTTATAGTTTCCGAGTAAATCGGCTGTGACAGACGGACAGACGGACAGACGGACAGACGGACAGACGGACATGACGAAACTATAAGGGTTCCGTTTTTGCCATTTTGGCTACGGAACCCTAAAAAGGATGAAAAATATCCTACATAAATACTTGTGAGGTTCGAACTCGCGGCTCCAATGCTCTGGTAACCCTATTGTCGCTCACCAGGCGGCGCCACTCATGCGTGGGTCTTGTGACCATATGAAAGAAGTGTCAAAGTGGCGTTTGAAATGTTGCCAGACCCACGCTCCACTAGCCCCCTTAGTGGTGAATTAACTCGCCTTGAGGTAATTGCTGTTTCCCGAAACACGGTTACTAAATTAGCTTAGATCTTCGAGCAACAAGTCAGAAGGTAGACTTTAAAGCGACATCATACCGTAGAAATGATTGTCACTTTGCGACGAAAACGTGCGCCAGACGCACTCCTCACACGTTACATACAAAAAGCAATATGTAATGACGACACTACGTTATTTATTACTAGCCTATATCCCACCTCTGTCCCACAGTGGCCTCAAATGCCTCCCCCTCTTCTTCCATTCGTTGCGGTCTTGTGTAACATCTGGCTCTTAAGAAGGGATCTACCTACTCAAGTTACCTCGCCATCGCCGACGGGCCCACTCTGTGGTTCAGGTTATCTTTGCCCCCAAATCGTTAGGTTGTGCCAAGATAATTTTTAACACTTCACCCGATAACCGAAATCTGCTGCTACCTGTAACTCACGTAATGAATTACGGTGCGTTCTAAAGCAGTAAATGCCCCGCGAGCTTCTCGCCCCATTTCTTAGGGGACGTATTTAAAAAAGTCCATAGTAGGAAATGCAATCCGATAAAAACAAGGTAAACAGCGGTTAACCGGTAATTCTCATACAAAATCTTTACCGGTTGTATGCCCTAGTCCATAGCTCATTTACCCAAAGAAGTATAAAATATACGTATTCCTACAAATATAAAACGCCATCTATCGTGATATTTGTGAAACTTAACTTTAGTAGCGTCGAGTCGCCTATCTTCGCCTACTGTATGAAGTTAAATTTTCTACCTTATTAGGGCAGGTCGAGTCTGGGTCTGGACTGGATTCACCATCATGGTACAGTCACCTGCAATAGTATATGACAAGCTCTTATGGCGATACAGTCAAGTGTAAAAATATGGTGGTGCACATCCTACTCAAACATATGTTCCATAGCACCTTATGCCGGTGTAATAAGAGCGTAGTACCATATTTATGAGTCGATTATGTCGAACCATATTTTTGCACTTGACTGTTCAAATAAGAATGTGTCAGATTATTTTGCAGCCTTCATGTAGTCCTATACTATTGCAGGTGACTGTACCCGATTATCATGATAAGGTTGGATCAATATGTATAGTATATCTGTTGATACTTATGTAAATATTGTAGCTGTAGCTACGTACTAATGTAAGATTTGGGATATTCCGAAGTTTACTGTAAGAACAGAGCCAACAATAAAACACATCTGTAAAATAGCTGGTGATTTTATTTACTAACATTATTTGAGTGCAATACCTGTAATATTTAAACTCATGTCTCCATTATGGTGGCAGCTTCTTGCAACCCTGAATGGCAATGGTAGTCACGATAATCTGATAAGCAAACGAATGCAGTATATATTATAACAGTAGGACAAAAAAACAATATCCATTCCATACAATTGTAAAGCACGAATCAAATCATTTATTAAAGGTAATAAATGTTTTGATTCATGTTTTCTGTTTTTTGAGTAGTCACACTACTATATATAAATTAAATGCCATGATCGGGTAGCACAGTGGCTTGGGCGTCGCTGGTTCGATCCCAGCCCTGCTCACCTTGGTCACTTTTTCTGTAGTATATGACATCTCTTTCAATTTATAATTTATATCCATCCCTTTTTTCGGGGTGGTAATATATACTACCGTAAGAAAAAGACAGTATCATGCTCTCTAACCTGCTGTTACTGCCTTCGATTGCTTGTAAGACAATTATTTGTTCGAGAACCCAAACTGAAGGTGGATTGTTTGTTACCCCCATGCCTAGTATCATGAAAATCGAACGATTGAAAATTTGTATCTCCCTCTCCACTCCGTCACACTTACGTATTGGAGTGATAAAGAGGTTTTTCCGTCGATGCCAATTTTCGATGTTCTTGGTAAGACAACAGGGCTGGTCCGACGGTTGAGCAACTTGAGAAGCCGCTCTAGCAGCTAAATGGTGAGTGAAGACTTGAGTATGCGATACGCCAGAGAACTAATTTAGTCAAAGATTAGCGATAATATTTGTTCAATCAATCTTTTTCGAAACATAAAGGCTTCATGCAAAAGACAATACAAATACCTATTAAAATTATTAAAATAACGTTAAACGCGCTAAGTAAAACTTTGGTAAAACGCAGACGACACTGCTTTCGTGATTGCCGCTCCACACAATACGGGACGTAGCTTTTGGTAGCTATATAGCAGAACAGGGCCTATACCATGAAAATCGAACAATTGCGGATTTGTACCTCCGTCTCTGTCACACTTGCATATTGGTGTGACAAAGAGGATTTCCCGTCAATGCCAATTTTCGATGTTCGTGGTAGGCGTGCAGGAAGACATTGGCCCATTGTGTGGAGCGGTCATAACTTAAAAAAAAAACATTTTGGTTAACAGACGATCGAACTGAACGAAACCTTGGTGGGGTTCGTACGGATTTACTAAGCTCATGTTACTTTGGACCCCACAGACAATAGATCCGAACGCAAACCGGAATGAAAAAAAAACAAATGTCAACGAAAATTTGAGGTTATGTTTGTTATTGATTTTATTTTGGGCTTGTAATAGTAATTTTAAAACGTATGAATAAGCGTTATAAACCTAACAAAATATCTCAAAACCGTGAACATGTCAGACATGGAAGAGCCTCCAGTAAAAGTATTGAAAATGGACGTGAGTACCTTTTGTTCGTAAGGTCATACGGGTATACTGTGTAGACTTTTACATATATATTTTTTAATTTTGCATGATTAATTATTAGAAATATGTATGTTTCAGTTGTTTTTTATACAAGAAAGAAGTTTATAATGCGCTAAAGTGTCTTCTTTGTCAACTATTCAAATCTTACAAAATACATGCATGGACTCATTTCGTTCATTAACATATCACAGCATTACATTTTACATTACATTTATTGTTGTAGGTAGCACCATCCTCCCTGGACTCCACTATGGAAGGCCAAGAGGAGGGTCAGGAGGAGTGGCTGAGCGAGGGTGTACTCACAGATGATGACTACATTGCTAATGTGAGTTTGCAGATGAAACAACTTTCAACTTGCAAATATAACACTTAAATCAAATATTTCTACAAAAAAATATGTTTATGTGTCAAATTAATTATATTATTCAGTATAACTCAACAATATGTAAACAATCAGTTTGCACTTTCAGTATAGTGAACTGCAATAGTATCTTTCTCAATGAAGGCTGCAAGAATATCTGACACAATTATTTGTACAGTCACAATAGTGTGAGTGTGTTTTTAGGTCTCCCAACCTCATCCTACCACTAAAAAAATTCACACCAAACATTCTCCTCACATGTAAAAGTCTCAAAACTTTGACATTGGCAAATCCACCTTGCTTCAATGAGCAAGGAGTACCTAAAAACCAGATAAGAAAAAAAAAAGAGTGTCACATATTTTTGCAGCCTTCAGACCTGCTAATATTAAACTCTAATTGTTCTTAATTATATTTAAAGTTATTTTATATATGGAATAATTATTTGTTCTTAAAATAGTCCTATACTAAATATTCTAAGAGTGTCTTGTCTTGTATAATATTTACAGCAGATGCACTCGATCAGAATGTCTCGTACAAATATTGTGAAGCTTGAGAATTTACTGCCGATTGGTTAGCCAAGTCATTTAACATTATCAGGCACAAAATCGGATTCTTAGCGTTTTCAGAAGTATTGGAAGAATTGCATTTCATAAGAAACATTGTTGTGCAATGCCCCAGCAACAACCTATTTATTTCTCAGTCAAGTCAGGAGCAAGTTGCCACCGACGCCAACACAGCTGAGACTACGCAAAACCCAGAGCCGGAGCCGCCACAGGAGTCCCAAGTTCAAGCGAGCGTCACCATGGAGCAAAATATTGAAGAGACACTCAACAACTTTGAAGGCATGGAGACTAGTACTAAGGTAATTTTTCAACAGGGCCCATAGTCTTGATAAAAAGCTTGATATTTTGGTATAAAGGCCATTTCAGTGTTTTTTATCAATTAAGTCTAGGACAGTTTACGATAATGTCATTATTTGCAAAAGCCAGATCAAGCTGGCAACCCGAACGCCTCGGCCATAAAATTTCCGGCCATAAAATTCCAAAAAAAAAAAGTAAATTACCGCGCGAAACATACGACGCTGTAGACATATGTTTACATCGCCTCGGGCGAGGCAGTTTATTCAAGCAAGATGGCGGCCGTCGAACAGCTGTTAGTGTATTGACAACTCATCAGTACTGAACACACTGACAGCTGATCAAGTGCCGCCATGTTGCCGAACAAATTGGCTCGGTCGCCTCGCGCGCCGCATTTGTATGCGTTAAATGTACAGTCGGCTCGCTCTCTGTGGACGCCCCTATCCTAGAACAACAGTAAATAGCCAGAATGTCACACCAGTACCCAGTCCATATATCAAGTCCAGTTTTGCATGATTTTTGTTTATATTTCCAAATAGAACTGATCATCACTACTCAGAATGCGAGAGTGATATTTTTTTTGCTTTAATTTTTTAGCCCTTTTTCTCCTCTTCAGTTAGGCATTTAGGGAGAAGAGTTGCAAGGAGAGGCAGACATGAGAAATAGTGTCTGAGAAAAACTGGTCTAGTTAGCTACTAACCCGGAGTTAAGCTGTCAAATTCCATACAAAAAAGCTTAACTCTGGATTATGTGGCTAAGGGTGCTGCAAGTGGCCCTAATAGTGTTTTCAGCCTGGATTCTTCCTATCTTTTAAACTTGCATGGTAATATCATAGGATCACGTTTTTGTTTGCGTTTTTGATATGGTTCTTCTAACACGGTTTCCTCACTATGTTTTTCTTCTTCAAGGCTAGTTGGGCCGACTTTATTTTGTTGTCGTTTTTTTCCGCGTCAGATTTCAATGAAATTTGGCGGGTAGGTTGAGTTCCTTATTATATGCTAGATAGATACAAAATCTCAATTTGCGACAAAAATGTTGTACAATTTCCCACTGAGTTACGAAATCTTATTCGATTTCTAAACTCGTGGAAAAAATTGTTGGACATAACTGGGAAATTGGGTCTATCTTGAAGAGAATAAGGAACTCTTCCTACTTACCAAATTTAATGCAAATCACGCTAAAAAAACTACAACAAAATACAAAACCGCCCAGTTAGAGTCACCCTCAGGATCACATCTTCCTCCAAAAAGTAAGTAGTAGTGTTCATTTTATCAATTAAATCCATAACTCCGGTCTGCAGGCTAAGCATCGGCGGTCGGCTGTGCCGTGAGTTACTTATACATCTTTACTACAGTGCAGCTTAAGTGCAGTCTCTCATGCACTAGAGGTCCTATTCAAAATTCAACAATTTATGCTGTAGGCCTCAAGAGCACTTTTACAAGTCACCCAGGGTGTCCTCCCCACGCTAGAGCACAACTGGCTGGAGTTTTCACATACATTTTTTAATTTTCTTGTGGATTGGTGTAGTGTTGCCCTCCGACCGGGTTTCCCTGGATGTATCCCTGTTTGGAGGTCGTCCGGGGAGTGTCACGGCAAGATTTGAAAGCTGTCCGAGGAGAATCAGTATACTTTTTGCGTAAGGCGAAGTTTTTAGGGTTCCGTAGCCAAAATGGCAAAAACGGAACCCTTATAGTTTCGTCATGTCCGTCTGTCCGTCTGTCCGTCTGTCCGTCTGTCACAGCCGATTTACTCGGAAACTATAAGTACTACAGTGATGAAATTTGATGGGAATATGTGTTGTATGAACCGCTACAAAATTATGACACTAAATAGTAAAAAAAAGAATTGGGGGTGGGGCCCCCCATACATGTAACTGAGGGATGAAAATTTTTTTTTCGATGTACATACCCGTGTGGGGTATCAATGGAAAGGTCTTTTAAAATGATATAAAGTTTTCTAAAAAACATTTTTCTTAAAGTGAACGGTTTTTGAGATATCAGCTCTCAAAGTCGTAAAAAGTATGTCCCCCCCCCTCTATTTTTATAACTACGGGGTATAAAATTCTAAAAAAAATAGAGGTGATGCATGCTAATTAACTCTTTCAACGATTTTTGGTTTGATCAAAGTATCTCTTATAGTTTTTGAGATAGGTTGATTTAACTGTAATTTTGGTTAAGTTAAAATTAATATTCATACATAAAAGTACAAGGCAAAATATCGGGAGAGTTTAGGCTCCATTCACCAGGTGTATAAATTGACATAATAAGTTTATTATATTTGCTGCTACGGAACCCTTTGTGCGCGAGCCCGACTCGCACTTGGCCGGTTTTTTAAATCTAAAAACTATTTCTTTCGTATCCGGTGAACATGCGATTTTAGTAAAATACCCTAGAATGCACTTGATAGAAACCCTATGTGCATGTTTCCTCATGATGTATTCCTTTTTTTTTGTACAATCGTATTTAGGTACCGAAAAAATCATTGTTAAGGGGTCCCTAGCCCCTACGTCTTACCGCTAGTGTTTTATTTAAGTTAAGCACTTCTGTGCTTCCATATTCTCAGTTAAATGATCCAGCCAATGTGATAACATCGGAACAGACCTTGGAGCCAGTACATCAAGCAAGTCAGCCACTTGAAACTCAGAACATCGAAGATACACTGAATGACATGGAAGGCGTGACCACTGCTGAGGTAAATTTGTTGTTTAAGAATAACTTTAGGGCGGGTCGACTTAGGTTAGTTTAGAACGTAAAATAATAATGAGGCTGGCGAAGTAAGAACGATACAATTAATGTATTTATTTTTATCTTATGAAATTTTAAAATACAAAGTTTTTTTTACACATGTCATTGAGGGATGGCAGTTTCACACAACACACAAGTTCACAAGAAAAATACTCCAAAATCAAAGTCAAATGTTTCAATGTTAGCCTCGAGACTCGAGAATAGGTACTTACAGCCAATTTTGATAAGATTTTCATTTTCGCGGCTAACATAGAATTTTTTGGCTCTGGGGTTTTTTTTTGGCAATTGAAGCTTGTCTTTGCGACCAACCGATAAATTTAGGGTTTCTGAGACAAAGCGATAATGCCGAAATTGTGACAGACAGACAAACAAACAGACGGACGGCCTGACAGCGGAGTTTTAGTAATAGGGTACCGTTTTACCGTTTGGGACCCAAAAAAGTAACAAAAAATATATATATAATAAGGCAAGTCGACGGTACTAGATTTATATGAACGTATCGCCATTGCTAATTAAGCACTCCGTGCAAACTCTTCAGCCAACTGAAGAACCAATGGATGCCACAACAGGGGAGAACCAGGATCTAGAGCCACATCCACATGAGCATCATGAGCCGTTAGAAATTATCCTGCAGCATAACATCGAAGATACACTCAATAACTTCGAAAGCGCCGAGACTACGACAAAGGTATGCCGAAATGGGGATTACCAATTCAATTCGCCGCTAGGGGCGCTAGTGGGACGTCTGGCAGGAAACGTTCAAACGTCACTTTGACAATTTCATATTGACGCTAGACCCACGCATGAGTGTCGCTGCTTGGTGAGCGACTAAACGGTAGCCTCCATTTATTTAACCATTTCGACGCCATGTTAGTAAAAAAGCTGTCAGACGCCGTTTACACAACATAATTCCGAACAGCTATGCCGAAATTTTTCATCTCGAATTTTTATAATCCCGATTTTGAAAATATAACACCGAATCAGTTATTTTAATTAGAGACACCTTTTTACTCACCCAAACTAAATGACAAAGCTCAAATAGCCTCTTGTTCGAGCTTCTTGCCCGAGGCTCTCGAACGAGCGTGTAGTAGGTTGCATTCGCCCGCGGCCGAAACATTCGGCCGAGAGCCCGAGCATGTAGAGGCGCCATGATAGGTTAAAAAAATTCTGGATCATAAAAATCGGGATCATGAAAATCGGTAAATAATATTTCGGAATATTTTTATGTTCCCGTCAGACGCCATGTCACCGAAGTTGAACTTTATGAATGTACATTAAGGTCTGTTTTCTGTGACGGGTTCCGTAGTTCTCGTAGGACCTATGGTTCAGATATATCAGTCTTTGGCGTCGAGAAGGTTAAAACGTGGATGTAACTTTTTGGTTCAGCATACTAACTCATTTCAACGGTGACGAAAAACTAACATCAACATCGAGGCTAACAAAACATGTTACATCTGCTTAATCGATTTCATCACCCTCATCATGGCTATGTGCTCTGTGGTGTCCGCATGATGTCTATATGCAATATAAAATGGCTGACAACATAAAATGGCTAACGACATAAAATGGCTGACATCATAAAATGTAAGTACGCAAATAGTGTATTTTTAAAGAATTTGCTGCCCCAGACGAGATACAAACTCGCTACTCCGGGATAACAGCGCGCTGTTCTGCTGAGCTACCGAGACCTTCTGTTTTCCTGCGATTAGCGTATCGATCGTTATTGTGGTATCGTAAGCATACGTTTTTACTTATACCTGTTTAGATGGGATTTTTCTGTGTATCTATATCCTATACCGTCATGTTTATACCATTATCTACTACCTCTGGGACTAGGTAAATATGTTTAATATTGGCCTCTAATATTTATTAATTATTGGGTTAGGCAGGTTTGAGTATAAATCAAAAAACGATGACGTTTACCGGGTGTTTCTAGAAGGCCTAGTATACATTTTTACTTGTTGTTTTTGACATTTAGTTCGCGTATAGAGAGTTCAAATTTTGACTGCCGTTTCTATAAATCTTCCGGCTACGACAAGTAAATATCAAAATGACAAGTAAAAATGTATACTAAGCCTTCTGTGTTAATACATTTAATCGTAGTTCGTACTCCGCAAACTGTACAACGTTTGCTAAGTGATTAAAAATAACGTGTGTTCAGATTTTTATTAAACTTTAAACTTTGTTAGAAGACGCAAAGTTCCGCGATTTTTAAAATTTTTGAACTGTGACAAGATTCGTCAATTAAGCTGATGTTAACGTACTATCGCGTTCAGAATTGCATGGGCAGTTTATGAATGAATTCATTCATAAAATGCCCATTCACTTATGAACGCTTGTGTACATTGAAAATACTGTGTGTGTGGTTGAACAAGACATGTTAGGTTTGAGGAGCACCTACGATTAAATTTGTTGCTGCTGTTTCAGGAAACATCCGATATAATGGATACCGCGTATGCTTTATTTCATTAAGTGTCATCATCATCATCCACGCTTAATCATCGGTTTCGGGTACCCATTGACCAGATCTCAAACTAATGTTATATGTTATATAAGAGCTAATTTTGAGTCTTAGGCGCAAAGACACGCGAGTTTTTGGGCCATCCTATTTAAAGTTGTCCCACACTTTTTTTAACATGGGTGTTTTTATGTGATTTTCATTCAGAATCACGAGCTCTTTCGATCCTAAAAGGATAAAAAATGTACAAACAATTCTATATATTTTTCGAAACTTCCATTCCGTTACCGCCATACAAAATGTATCAAAAAAATATAACGGAATCGCAAAAGAATCAGAAATGATAAAAACATTTCCATATAAAAAAGTGGGGAGTACCTACAACTTTGAAAAGAAATGGCTATTTTATGACGCAAATGCCGTGGAGGCGAATTCTTTCAACGTGTAAAGGAAACACAAAAACAACCATAAATATATTTATGACCGTCAGTCCGGCTCGATCTTTTAAGACTCGAAATTAAACTCTCAAACACAAAAAACTTAAATAATGTAAATGCTAAATCACGTTTGTGTAATCCAGGCTACATTGGCGCCATCTTTGGTTTTCCTAACGCAGCAGTTCTCAGCGACATTCATTTCTAAATAGTCCACCCGCTGTTTAATAGATGGCGCTGCATTTTTATGCGTTAGCGACATCTACGGACTGCTTCAGTTGTTTTAATGAATATCGCTGAGTGCTGCGTAATGCCTCGTCCAGTTTATGTGCGGCAATACCTCAAACATTGGCTTGCAAAGCAGCCGCGCGCAATGGAGACGGGGTTGCCGCGCACAGAGCGAGGAAATTGCTGCGGGGCGCATACGACGCCTTGGCTGACCCTCACGTCGCCTCAGGCGAGGCAGTTTATTCGGGCAAGATGGCGGCCCTCGAACAGCTGTTAGTGCGATGACACCTGAGGGCCTACCACGAACCACTTCGTTCGTTCGTTCGTCTATTTCTCTCTTTATTGCTTTCGCATATTCGAGCGATAAAGAGGCAAATAGACGAACGAACGAACGATGTGGTTCGTAGTACGCCCCCTGATCAGTACTGAAGATACTGACAGCTGATCGAGTGCTGCCATCTTGCTGAAAAAAACTCGGCTCCGCTCGATCGCCTTGCGCGCGAAAATCATATGCTTTAAATGTACGGTCCGTTCTTGTGGACGCGGCTAATAAGAGCGCCTACCACGAACCGCGAACGAAAGTATACCTCCCTTTCACACTTGTGATTTCTCACTCAAGTGCGACAGAGAGGTGAAACTTCGTTCGTGGTTCGTGGTAGGCCTTAAGCTCCCAACTGCGGTAACCTTGCCCCCTCGTCCCCGGCTGCGGCGTGATGGCCAAAGTTCAAGGGTTTGCCGCGCATAATGTGGACGCGCCTTTAGCTGCCAAATATGGCGTTGGTGCTATAGCCTCGGTTAGTACGCGGTTTTGTATACATGCCCGGGACAAATATGCCCCTACTTCACCACGGTGACAAGTGTGTCAATTGTCAGCATCATTGTTACTAGTATTGCAGGCTACGGGCGTCGCTTACTATTGTGCTATGACATTTATGAATAATAACATTATTATCACAAAAAAAACTAATACTTATAGTATGTTAATGATGTTACAGCTGAGAGGTGTGTTTTGAGTGCCGCTACTTTTGCATATAAATTGCGATTAACAATATTTTTGGGATGTATGGGGTACATGTAATTAAATGCCTTTTTTTTTAATGCATATATGGCACATCATCTGATACGTATTTTAAAATAACTGTGAGGAAGTTTGAACAAGAATTTTATTAGTCCAATATTTTCAAAAATAACCGCTTTGACTGAATAAATGTGACGCGGTTTTGTTGTATTTTCGCTGTACCACTATACCAAATTGAAAGTTTAAGATACTCATTCGACATAGAATTTAACCCTCTTCAATACCTATTTAAATTATTTTTCCGTCCGACGTACATTTTCGAGCTACACGCAAAAAACCCAAAAATTACTGAAATTTGACAGTTACCTGACTCTCAAAAGTCCAGCTCAACTCCTGGAATTTAGAAAACTCAGTTGATACGTCTTTAGGGTATAATGAAGGTATTAAAGCGATATCCAACTTGCTGGGTATTAATTCCTGGAAATGCTTTTTATTGATCAAAGTTTCTTGGCCTATTTTGACATGAGACTCTCCGTGTCGGAATTGCGCGACCTTTATGATGTTTCTTGTGACAATCATAAAGAGTTCTTCACAAAAGTAGTGCTTTGTAAACGGTGTAATAAATAACACGTTGTTCGCAAACAAGCGTGCAATAGTAAGCGGTGCCGGTAGCCATCACCTACAAAATCAGTGATGCTGACAATTTTCAGACTCGCCACAGTGGTGAAACATATATGTTCTTAAATAGTAAAAATAATGTTTGGCCGCAGGACGATGCTTTTAATGAGCTGCTGAAGAAAGATTCCAAGGAAAACGAGCCGTCCCCCTCCGAACACAGCGATGATGGGCACAACACTGATGAATTGCTGGTAAGAGTTACCTGTTTAACTTTTTTTACCGCGGTATTTTACTTTATTGAGTAAAAGAGGGCACATATCTTAAACAATCCACAGCGCAGGTTCCGCAGGCTTTTTAAAATAAACAAATAGTGTTCTCTTCAAAAAATACACACTTATTTTACTCCCGATGAAAAGGGAAGTAGGGATCATGTTAGTTTAACGCGTGCGTATGTCTGTGCGGCATGTGGCATGAGGCATTCTATTTCCCGAAAATGTATATCAATACATTTATCAAACCGGGATTTGTTTACAAAGATTTAGGTTAATATTATCAAATTCTATGCCATATCAATAATAAGCCGTAATCACACATAATGATTTATTTACATGATTTATTAAACAGACGGTACTACTTTTTTACCGACAATGAAACGCGATTTTGTAATAATAGACCCGAGAGTTTTAAGAACCAATTATGAGCTGTTGCATACACTAGTTTTTCTACGACTAGCTGTCGAATAGCGTAAAAAGCAAAATCTAGAAACGTGGCAGAATAGGGAAGATGTTGTGCCCACTATAGAAATAAAAAAAAACAACAACAGTGCTCATATATTGTATGAAAATCCATAGGAGCAGTGTTCTTATGGAATACCATAGACAACGTTATAATGTATACTCTTTGTCAGTCATCTAATTGACAGATAGAAGTGCTGGAGTAGAACAATAGTAGTTTATGCAACAGTGATATAATAAGGGTTCTTAAAACTTGAGGGTCGCCGTTACAAAACGAGGCGATGCCGAGTTTTGTAATAATAGACCCGAGAGTTTTAAGACCCAATTATGAGCTGTTGCATACCCTAGTTTTTCTACGACAGCTATAATAGCTTAAAAAGCTAAATTTTGAAACGTGGCAGAATAGGGAAGATGTTGTGCCCACTATAGAAATTAAAAAAAAACAACAACAGTGCTAATATATTGTATGAAAATCCATAGGAGCAGTGTTCTTATGGAATACCATAGACAACGTTATAATGTAGACTTTTTGAATATCGCTGTCAGTCATCTAATTGACAGATAGAAGTGCTGGAGTAGAAAAAATATATAAATTGAAAATAGATGTCATATAGGTAACTAAAGAAATATACCAAGTCCATCGGAGGCCGAGCCAGGGATCGAACCAGGGTTTTCAGCTTCTGAGTTGCGACTGAATGGCCTAGTGGTTATCGCGTTAACTGTGTAACTGTTAACGCGCGTATACTGAAGACCCGGGTTCAATACCCGGTTTGGCCTCGGATAGACATGGCCTTTTTCTTTAGTATATGACATATATTTTCAATTTAAAATATCCATTATTTAACAGCGCATGTTGGGCGAAGATAACAGCAAAAAGAAGAAAGTGCTCACAACCATCAGAGAGAAGAACTCGAGGCGCGCCGCGCGCTCAAGCGAAGATGACTACTTTCTCGAGGTAATGTCAACCTTATTATAAAGATTTTAGGGCTTATAATTCAGTGAGCAATGGGGTCTACCGCAAGCGAATTCGCCGCTAGGGGCGCTAGTAGAATGTAAGTCTGGCGGGAACATTTCAAACGTCACTTTGACAATTCTTTCATATTGACACAAGACCCACGCATGAGTGGCGCCGCCTGGTGAACGATAGGGAATAGGGGGTACTATAGTCAAAACATGTTATCTCTTCCAAGTAAGTGAACTGTCAAACATTTAAAATGTTAATTTTTTAATATATTTGAAAGAAAAAATGACCCTACGTTTCGAGCCCTTTACGGCACTCGTAAATGCAGTTCGGGAACGTCTGGTAAACGCCATTAATCCGTTCTAAAGTGTTTATTTTCAATGATATTACATGGTACATTGATTGCTTTGAATCAAAAAGGTAGTTCTGAATTTAATGGTGTAATGATGTGGTCATGGCAAACCCAAGTTATCGACATCAAGAATCCTCCGGATCATTGTAAAATTAAAAAAAAATTGTTTGGGGATAGGGAAACTTAGATTATGGACTCTCTTTTTTAGTACGATTTCCATGTATTATGAATAAAAATCGTGGAAACAGAAGACAATATCATGTTTTCTCTCTTTCTAACAAAGACAAATGTCAAACTGACTGGGACAAACAAATTATTTAGCTGAACTGTGTTTGATGTGCGTTTCTGAACGCTATTATAACACAATATTGTCTTCTGTTACCGCGATTGTTGTTCATTGAAATTAAAACACTTACGAACGGATTAATGGCGTTAATTAACACCATGACCCTGCGTTTCAAGCCCTTTACTGCACTCGTTTTTCACATTAAAATGATGACTAATAACAATTTTAAATAAATTCAGGGGGCGAAAGTGACGCAATTGAAAGTGGCGAAAAACGCCATCATACGGAAACAGCCGATGAAAGCCGAGCCCGAAGACTTCGACAGCGATATGGTAAGTGTTAGAGCGAGACAACTGCGCCACTCTTACGTCGGCTTCTACAGGTTGTCACTAAAACCCCGAACGACCCGAGCGTACTTCAACGAATGATGCTAGTGGAAATAATTCCAAGTTCGAAAAGTAATCTGTATGGAGATTGGTGAATTTTCGATCAGCTGTTCCAGACTAAATGAAATAAAAATCGCATTTTTTCCGCTTGCATCAGAGTCAGGGTCAATGACCTTATCGTTCTTATCGTTCGGTATTTTTGTAATATCCCTGTGTAGACACAAATCACGTTATCTCTTACCAGCAAATTAACTGTCAAACTACAGTCTAAAACGGGCTATTTACCTTGTATGTACCGTTACCTGTAGACATTAGGTGTGCGCAATCTCTTGCTGTTTTTAAAAAACGACTTAAAGACCATTATCTATCTCAACCATAATTTTTGACTGCTTTTTTGCTGTGTGGCTTGTATGATGCTGTTATGAGAATTTATGTATTTTTATGTATGTTTATTTATGCCTATTTTTTTTTGTATGTATAAGTATGTTTATTGGTTTGCGTAGTATTGTGTGTGTGTGCGTTTAGTTAATTCCATCTATACGTTTGCAACGCCTATTCTTAATTAGTTTTCATTGTTTCCGCTACCCAAAGGTAGTCTGCAAGAGATCGCTTTTTAGCGATAAGACCGCCTATTGTTTTGCCTCAATCTTAAATCGACTGGTTGTATTTTTTTAAAGTTGTACTTTTCTTGTATCTTGAGGTGTGCAATAAAGAGTATTCTATCTATGCTTGTTTTATTGAGCACCCGATATTTCGGCACTGTTGCAAGCGCCATGTTCACGGAGTAAACTGACGAGCTGCGAGTTTTTAGTTCTAGTCTACCCACACGCCATAGCGATCTACCCTCTTACGGGGCTTATTTTATTTTTATTTTATTTTATAATAAAACAAACATACATGGTCAATATCCCGTTTTAGATTGAAGTTATAATAAATGTTAGATTATAATAGTATATTTAAAGTATTATTGTCAAAACATGAGACTGACTCTAGGTCTACCATTTAACTGGGGTCCATATAAATGAGACGGGTGAAGAGTTATCAACTTATCATTCACCTGTCTTATGTACAGCAGTTATATCAACATTTTCAACTATGATCAAACTGTACAACTGTTTAAGAGAGGTATTGGCACAGCAGATACATACTCGTATCGTTTAGTGTGGTAGGGCACAGCACAACGAATGTCGTCTCGCTCAAATCTGGAGCAGAGCCCATCTGGGGAAGTACCTCCACCTTACAGAAAACCGCAGTTTAATAACACTGAACCCTACTCATAGTGTTGTGTTTCTGTTGGTGAGTAAGGTCGCCAGAGCTCCAAGAGGATTCACTGTGTTGACAGCTGGGGACCCACGGAGCAAAGCTCGCCCCTTTAGCTGTCAACAGCAAATCCTCCTTACTTTTTAAAGGGTCGGCACCGCGCATGTAACACCCCTGGAGTTGCAGGCGTCCTTAGGCTACGGTGACCGCTTACCATCAGGCGAGCCGTATGCTTGTTTGTCGACGTCGTAGTATTAAAAAAAACTGTGACGTATGTACTCCCGCTCGCCTCTCCTCGCATACCTATTACCTATACCTATAAATACCTATAAATTTTGATCTCTGTTTGGCCCAAAGGTTAACTGGTAGAGAATGCCTTCTGGCATTAAGTTCGCCTTTTGTACATTATTTACTGTGCAAT
Source organism: Lathronympha strigana (assembly GCA_949128165.1). Taxonomy (NCBI): domain Eukaryota; kingdom Metazoa; phylum Arthropoda; class Insecta; order Lepidoptera; family Tortricidae; genus Lathronympha; species Lathronympha strigana. The sequence continues at coordinate 3,730,771 of OX421925.1, read as the reverse complement.
AAAGTTTTAAATAAATAAATAAATACCTGACGAAACGCCTCAGTTAAACGGTAGGTCTATATGTATACGTCTTTTGAGTCTACGCGCGACATGTTTCGGAGATCCTAGGTCCCCATTTTCGAGCGTCGATTACAGCTCGCGACGACGCGGCGTAACGCATTGTCACGCCCTGCGCGCATAGTAACTAAAAATACGTGAGGGTAATCCTTTTATCCGTTACTACGCCTATTTTAAGTGACACGCCATAGTAAGCCTTAATTGAACGGTTGAAGGTTCATTTTGTAACCGCTGTCGTCTAATATATTAAAATTACGAATAATACTCAAGTATTTTAACCGACTTCCAAAAAAGGAGGAGGTTCTCAATTCGTCGGAATCTTTTATGTTTTTAAGGTTCCGTACCCCAAAAGGAAAAACAGAATCCATATAGAAACACTTTTTTGTCCGTCCGTCTGTCAAGACCGTTTGTCTCGGGAACGTGTAAAGGTGGCAAGTTGAAATTAATACTACATACACAAGGCTGCTGTCCCTTGAAGCTGTGTAAAACCAGACCTCTACATCAACGCAATCAAAAGATTCTACCTTTGTCACATTTCCCATACATTTGCAATGGGAATCAAAATGTATAGGGCACTTCCCGTTGAGGCGTAGACCTAGAATCAATCTAAAAAATCTATTAAGTCCGTCTTTTACATTATTAAAAAATATTTTACACGTGTTTTTCTTTTGTGCGTCAAATCAAAAATGATGAAAATACAGTGCGTTCAAGTTTCGCGTAACAGCACTATTAGGTACAATTCTTACCTAGTAGTGACGTCACCAGCCCCCACCCCGAAACTTTGATGCTCTTATCTTCGTCAATTTTAGTTAAATTGAAAAAGGAATAAATACGTGTCTAATCATTTTCGATAATCTAACTGACGGACTAATTAGAATGATAGTTTTTCAACCTAGTCGTCATCCCTATTACCGCACACGGAGAGTTCCGTGCCACCACCACCAGTATTTTTAAGTAACTATGTTGTATGTTTGAAGTTGGACAATCCAATCATAATCCAGTCATCGAACTGACAGCTTGTATGGAAATTTAGATCAATTTGTAATAGCTGAGTTTAGCTTAACTGATATATCGTGAAACAAAATCCAACAAATACCTATGTACCTACACACATGTTTCAATTGTTTTTCTTGTACGATTTCTATATATAATTTTTTAGTCGTTTAAAAGGGGTCAGCACCAGTTTCTACCTAGTACCTACCATTTGTTTCTAGCGAAATAACACATCTATCACCCGTGCCGTACATTTTGTAGAGTTAACGATTTTATGTAAAAAGTTTTCTTTGGTCTTGCTTTTAACAGATAGAAACAATATTTATTACCGTAAATTAAATAAATCGACTTAGTTACGTTTAATTTTTTTACTATTTACCTACTTCCGGAAGAAAAGTGTAGGTTTTTGCATATGCTATCTATAATTATAATTTAATGTCTGTTAAAACCGTATCTTAATTTCCTGGATTATCAAACGATACTACATTAAATAACGGCTTGGCACCGACTTCAAACTGTATCTGTTGCTAGCGCATACAAAAAAGAACATTTTATTTTGCCCTTTTTGAAGTCGGTTTTTTGCTAAACAGTAAGTTGGTCAAGCGTCGACTGCCGTGTGCGACTTGCAATAGGGCATACGGCTTGCGCCTCGCTGCGCGCAGCGTCCTCGATGATAAAATCGGTTAAGGATGACCCTGTCTTGGCTTGATAATGGCATCCTAAGATGTCCGAACCATGTCGCGCGTTGACTTAAAATACGTGAGAGTTTTACAATAATATTAAGTAATATGTCTCACGATAATTTGCTGTATACACTAGTTCATTATGATATAATATTCGGACAGAATCTAGTTCTTTATCATTTCCAGCTGTGAAAACTCGGACGGAACCAATGAACAATGAACGTCTTTGACGTTGTCTATAAATTAAATGATCCTATCAACAAATACGAAGTTTACCGCTGGAAAATGATAATTCACTACATCTGTACTACAGAACGATACAGAGATATAGCAAAATAGTTCGTTTGCCACGCGAGGTACAGTTATTCTAGCTAAAAAGATATGAATACAGCCAAAGTGCCAAACATTTGTATACTTACAGGACTTACCTGAACATTAACCCTTTGACCGCCGTTGTCACCTATACTAGACAACGATAGTACGATACACTAACGCCGTCGTCTTGTATACAAGACAAAGTTTCAACCGCTTACTAAATGGTAAAATAATAGAATTTAAAAATTATTTTGTACTCTTGTCAACTTGTTGACCCTTTGTTTTTTCATACATTTACTTTTTAAGCAGCTATATGAATCCATTGTTTCATAATAAAGGATTTAAAAAATATGCTTATAATTTCTACATTTTTCCGTGTCACTGTCGCCGTAGGCATGTATAAAAGACAGCTAGGGATGGGAAAGTTCAATCGATGTGCAAGTTTTTAAAATGAATATGTTTTCACGAATCTGGTTTTATTTAAGCGTTCAAACATTTAATCCCCAATTTTATTATTGTCATTGTTGGTAGTAGTGTCACTACTCGTAGTAAGTAGGTATATGTCGAAAAAAAAAGGCATAATAATAGATAAAGTTTAGGCAGTTTCTTCAGTAAATTGACCATTGCGGTTTATTTGCCGAATAAATTATTGACCGCAGCGACAGCGGAGGTCTACATTTTAACTCGATATATATCTACAGCAGAGCCAATAAAGCCGTCGCCGTGACGTCGATCGATATATATAAATCGAGATATTATATATGTGTAGATATGAAAATTGGCCAACATTTATTCATGAGTGTAATACAGAACACTGGTAAGATCATTTATAGTAAAAAAAACAAGTCGGCTATTAGTCCTGAAATCCCGCATATTTCCGCTCCCCACCCTTTTCCAATCAGGAGATCAGTTTTTAGGCGAGGTACTTGCAGACGAGTCGTTGCCAGCAATAGCTATACCTGGACTGTTTATGACGAAGTGAATGCTAGTTGCGTACCAGTTAGATTCTACTCGTAATTTTATGATTATGTGAAAGTGGTTAAAATGAGTGAAATGAACAATAACTCCAGTGAGATGAGCACAGAAGAGCTTCTGCGAATTTTAGAGGGAGTTGAAAATGAAACGGAAATATTCACTGAAGCTGAATGCCTAGAAGAGGTTGATTTCGAGGTAAGTGCATGCTAAAACTGTTTGTACTTATTGATCAGAGTTTAGGTCCGTTATAATATTAAAAAAGGATATCAAATCCCCCTAAATATTCTGATATGCAATTTTTTCCAAATATATTAAGCAATTGTTTCGGCATAATCAAGAATTAGTTTAACTTATAATATTTATTTAGTGCTTTTTTAATATTATTTCAATTGATTGATGATATGTAAATGTATATCAGTACATATTATAAAACATGTCTGTCCGTCTGTCCCAATGTTTGCTTCTATCTTTAAAACTACCCAACGGAGTTTGATGAGGTTAATGTGATTCAAGAGGAAGGTTTATATGTGAAATACCCGTGCGAAGTCTGTTTATAGTTTCTTAATTTCAATATGAAAATATATATACATATTCGATACATAAATAGATTCGATAGTAGAGAGAGACTTAGAACCGTTATTTATTTATTTCAAAAAACAGTTATTTATAGGTATGTAGTGATTGTAGTAAGATTTTGTGTTGTTATAAAAAGGTAGATTAATAATAATACTGTTTTAAAATTAGGTACCTAACCTACATATATATATATAGCACATAACACCAACTTGTTCACCCTTTAAATAAAAGCAGCGAAGTTAAAAGCTTTGTTAAATTTTAAGGGCAATGTTTTCTTTTTAATTTTGTATTATGATCTGGTACAACTTGTACAATGTACAGTGAGCTGCGAAATTGCATAGAGAAATTATAAATGAATTTATTGATAATTTCTCCATGTACTTTTGCAGCTCAATTTACATACGTATATTTTATATTGAACAGAAAAATGTTTACTTGCATATTTTTGACTCATGCACAACGTACATAAATACCACGCTTCGCTGTTACAACAGCGCGGTATTTCAATTCACACTTAGGAACAAAGGACGCGCCGCGCGCTGAGCGTTTACTATGCGACGGTTTATAACCCATATTTTTTACTCATGCATAACGTACATAAATACCACGCTTTGCTGTTATCAACAGCGTGGTATTTCAATTCATACTTAGGAATTAGCGCGCGGCGCGTCCTTTGTTCCTAACAAAGGACGCGCCGAGCGTTTACTATGCGACGGTTTACAACCCTTAAAATATAATTGTTCACTGGAACTGAACAGTACAGCTGGTTATTTTGGATAAGAAATTACAATGGATAGTAAACGAACTCGTGATTATTGTTTGATAATAATAAGCTGTTGCTGCTTTAAACAAAACTCGCATCATTGACTTATGTTTGTTTTTTAATTTCAGGTTGAACGTGATATTTATCCGGATCAAGAAATCGGTGCTCTATCTAATAATGAACCAATCAATGTCGAACCACTTTCAGAATTACCTCCACGGGCATTCAACTGGTCAAATCAACCGTTCACACGTAATGTTGAACCATTTGACGAGTTTGCGTCTGGGATAAACCCATCAGTCGCAAATAATAATTTTAAAGAGCTTGATTTTTTTACACATTTCATGGATGTAAATATCATGTCGACAATTGTTCAAGGCATTAATCAGTTTCACGGTTTCTTTGTAAGAAATGTGAACTTACATGTGCATTCTCGGCTGCAAAACTGGCGTGATGTCACGATTCAAGAGCTATATATATTTTTAGCATTATGCATGCTAATGACGCGCTCAAAACATTTAACAATAGAAGAGCACTGGTCAACCGATATTCTGCTTTTTACTCCAATTTTCGGCCAATTAATGTCTCGCAACAGATTCACGTCAATTTTAGGCATGCTTCATTTTTGTACTCCCGGCGCAACTTCGAACTCATCCCTTCACAAAGTTAGATCTGTAATAGACCATGCTCGTGATAAATATAGAAATGTAATGATCCCCTCTAAAAACCTCTGTATTGACGAAAGTATAGTACCATTCAAAGGTCGTTTGCTGATTAAACAGTATTTACCCCAGAAAAGAAATCGTTTCGGGATAAAATTATTTGTTATGTGTGACGTGGAATCAGGTATGATTTTAGATTTTATTGTATATTGTGGTGCTTCAACAGATATTGTAGACCCATGTGATTTAGGCGCTGGGGGCGCCGTAGTCACTTCCCTTATCAAAGACTTTTTTAATTCAAATCGCCATTTGTACGTAGATAATTGGTACACAAGTCCAAAATTACTGCAATATTTGCATGAAAACAAAATTTACGCCTGCGGCACCGTTAAAAAAAATCGGAAATTCATGCCAAACATGACTCAAAAACTAAAAAAGGGAGAAATCATTGCACGTTATGCCACGCCTTTAGTGGCAATGAAATGGAAGGATAAAAAAGATATTTACATGCTTACTACTATACATGATGCGACAATGGGACCATCAATGAAGGAAGATAGGGCAACTGGGCTACCCGCAATGAAACCAAATGCAGTCCTAGATTATTCCAAAAATATGGGAAGCGTGGATACTGCAGACATGATGCTTTCTTCAATCCAATGCATCCGCAAGTGCGTGAAATGGTACAAAAAGTTATTTTTTCACATCGTTGACATGCACCTCTTAAACTCATTTTATTGCTTTAAAAAAGTAAAAAATGCACCTTCTACACATTTTGTCGACTTCCAATTACAAGTAGTGCGGCAAATAATAGAGGTATATAATTGCACCAACCAACGCATTGTACGACCCCTTGGTCAATGCAACAATAACAACTTCCGCCAAAGCCGTCCAAATCCTTTTCGCGTGTTAACTCCTAATTCGGCCAAACATATGCCGAATTTAATCGATAAATTTCAAAGATGCAAACATTGCGCAAAAAGCAAAATACGTAAGCAAACACGTTATATGTGTGCAGTATGTTTAGTATACTTATGTGCAACATGTTTTAAAGATTACCATAAATAAATGCAATAATACGTGATCTTAATTTCTATTATAATAGTTTTCCAATGTTAATTTTAAGTTAAAATATTTATGTACATATCGTCAAAATTTGTATAATATTAAGAGCTATATTTTTTATATAAGACTATTTTTACAATTGTTGATTACGTATAGTTAGCTAATGATTGATAAGCGAAGGTGTTTTTTTTAAGTTGATGATTAATTATGTTTAAGTAAATTGTTACTGATTCATGTGCAATAAATAGTTAATTACTGTAGTGTAAATAACTGTTTCAAAGAATTATTTCTATTTTAATTATATTATTATGTCGATATCCCCCTTCCTTTTTAACGTTGTGCCATATTTTATAACTGATATTTTGATTATATACGATTTAAAATTTGATTGTTGAATATTGTTAATTTTATACCTAATTGTTTAGTAGATTAATGTTTTTTATTTCATTCCATTCCATTAATAAATGACTGAATAAATATTACTGTTTTTTATTCTTTGTAATTATTAAATCCACCTGTTAGTTTTCTCCGAAAACGCTCCGGTAAGTATTTAAATTTATCGAGACACGATGCGCGTCCCTAATCTTATGGTTTATAAAGTTTACGTACCGACAAGCGCTTATGCCGTTGACTCAGACGCTATTATTACTTAACTCGCGCGTAAACAGTATTTGTCAGTCTGAACTAAAGACGGGACATGGGCGCCGTTGACATGTATAGAAGACTACTCGTACAGACTAGTGCGGTGATATTACTTCATGATTCGATAATGTTTAGTTGTTGTTTTTCATGATAAAGTCCTTTATTTTCAACATTTTCTTGTATAGTAAATCTGTTTAGTTTAGAAATTTTGAGAGAAATCTAAGTTTGGAAATAAAAAAAGCCAAATTGAGAAGAATTCCACCTTTAATTATGAATATCGATATCACTATTTGCAATCCCTAAACTTTTTATTAGTTGTGTACTTAAAATTTGCTCTGGCGTGTGAGTGAGCGTCTTGGCGGACAGGGTCCGGCGGCCAAAAGGTTAACCCTTAATTTAGCAAAATAAAAAGGGTTGGTGAGTTCAAGCCTTCTCGGCGCTCAATAGTCCTAACGATTCGGGCTGATAAAAAAAAAGGGGACCGAAGAGTTTGTATGACTCATACATTACCAAATTAAGGGTTAAGGTTGTTATATACAAATGTTTGGCACTTTGGCTGTTATTCATATCTTTATAGCTGACTATACCTCGCGTGACGAACAAACTTTTTTGTTATATATCGATATCATTCTATCCCGATTTACACAGTTTTGTGATGTCTAGAGAATGGAACGGTTAACTGATGTTGTGCGAAATAACCGCGGTTTCGGTTAAAAACCGGTTTTTTTTTTATACAAAAAATAACCGCTTGCATTCCCTAATTATATAATTTATATCCAACATCACATATCTTCCTTTACACGTGTACTTGTTATATGTATAATGCTAATTACTTTTCAAAGTTTCAGTATATTCTAGAAAACATTACACGAATTATTATTTTTTCTGGAAAGGTGCTCGTAATCAGCTGAAAATGTTTGCAGATGTTTATAAGCTCACAAAAAGAAAACATAAAGTCAAACCTTTTTCGTCGGCACGTTGGTATTAAAAAAAACCTTTTACGAATAATGTTACAGTTATTTGGGTTGTGTTTTTATTTAATTAATGTGACATTTCTGTATGAATGAATGTGTTATACTTCTATGAGATTTGTCGGCGCGTCGGTACCTAAAATCTTTCCTTTACAAGAATTGTACAAAACAGACGGGCGCGGCAGAGGAGAGGCCCAAGTCCCCGGGCCCGAGCTGCACTGCCGCTAAAAGTACTGCCTAAAATCGCCGCCAATCCAACTTGCTAACAATGTAATTTTTAATGAAATCTCCACGATGTTATTTATCTAATGTTTTGTATGTTACGATAATACGGCCGTTTCAGTAGTGAATGGTTTCAGTGGTGTTTGATGAGTTAGTGTGAAAATACAAGGAGAAACAGTGACAAATCATGTGATGCCTTTTGATTACATTGTTAGTAAGTTCGATTGATACTGATTTTAGTTCTCTAGCGTAGCTTATATGCCCTGACAACTAAACGGTGTCAGTAGGAAAGCGCGCGAAGTTCAAAATCTGTATGGGGAAGAGATAATCGGCCATTTTGAATTTCGCGTGGTTTCGTAGTGACACCTGACTGACTGATTGTCAGTGTATAGTTCAGTACGCAAATGATATTAAACTTCGATAATACACAAGTGTTTTTTTAATAACATAATTTGGTTAAAAATCAGTCAGTAAGATATTCATATTCATGTCTCGTTCTTGCGTATAGTTTCGTCTCTACTTACGCAAGTAAAACTTTGTAAATCCGGCCTAAGATAATTTTTCGGTACTTACTTTATTAATTATGCACTCTAACAGACAAAGAAAAAAAGAAGACTTGTTAATTATGTTAGTTTTATACGTTACATTGTTCGCGTATCGAGCTAGTAGTATTGTCTTAACCGAGCACGAAATTTTATTTTCTCAGCTTTCCTTGAAACCATAAAAATATCGATTTCCTTCTAACTAATGTCTTAATTTTTTATCCTATCGCGTATTATAAAGGGTGTTAAATTAGTTCTTGATAAGCAAGAAGTTTATTCTAAGAGATAAAAAAGCTTTTTTTAAGCGATTTCGGTTTTTTATTTTTGTCCGTTTAATTTAACACCTTATATAGTAAAAAAGCATTATTCTATAATTTTATAAATTTGCGATTGCATTGAGATATAAACATTTCACTGTTTCTATGGCAATGCATTCGAATGTTTTATTTTCTTGAAATGACATATGTAGATTAGATTTTTAATATTTAACATTTGCTGTGTCAATTGTGGTATTTTACCTACGGTACGCAACTTATTATAAACGGTGATAATTTTGGTAACAAGATACTATACAAAATATTTTTTTTTCTTTGATCTATCTATTGATTAATATATATTAATATTATGGGACAGTCAACGTTTTATAGTTTTATCGCGGAGTGTGGTGGCTGGTTCCATTTGATTATATTCTATATGCAACTTTTCTATTGCTATTCGTTGGGCAATTTGTTTACCGGTTTAGCATTTATCAATGAATCCTTGCGTTAGTAGATATCTGCAACCAACAAAAACGTATTAAACCATCAGAAACAAAAAACAATAACGATCGGCCAGGAAAAATGAATATTTCGTATTTGATCTAAACGCAGAAAGTTGTATGTAAAAATATCTGTTAATTGCTTGTGTGATTTCAGTCCGACGACGAAGAAAACACAGTGAAGAGAATGTTTACTTCCAAGTCCCGGCCGACCGGCGGCCGAGCGCAGAAGTCGTTCACTAATGTTAAGACTGGTAAGGACTTGGCTCTCAACACTACCGTTGCCTTTAATAGACAAAATTTTATCATACTTTCTGGCGGTGACATGACAATGTACGGTATTAAAACTGACATCAAAAAATGTACGAAAATGCAACGTAGTTGCATACGAATAAAACGATCAATCTGTTTCTCTATGCTTCAGACAACTTATTCGTTTTTCTTCTGATACAGAAAAAAAATACTAAATTGTACTACACGTACTGTTGAGAAAACAATGATTCAATATGTCATCGGCAGGAAGGATACTTTCTGGCGGGCGCTATCTATATTACTATGTTCTAGACAACTTTTTGTCTTTCTTCTGATACAGAAAAAATGTATTTAGATATCTATCTAGATAGAATAATTTATTAATTCAAGGTATTACAACGGTAGTTATAAAACAGTTTCCTGCAAAACTTAATACAAAGTTTGACTGCAGGGGTCATATTACATTAGCTTATAGTAGACTATTAATTATAGGTAGGTATATATGTTAACGCTCTGAGGTAATTGTCACGTAAGTGTTTCCAAAAAGTATTTTGAAGCTGTTTTTGTACGCTCATTAACAAAAATTGAACACGTACTATCGCGTACAAAATTGCATAAGCAGTTTATGAATGAATTCATTTATAAATTGCCCATGTGCTTTTGAACGTGTACTTTCGAGAAAACAATGATTCAGTATGTCACCGTCAAAATATACGTCCGACTGTTCGCGATGCGTTTTTTAGTTATTAATTGCCTATAAAATTGCTGTCCAAATGACAAATATGTCTTTTTTTTAAATAGAGAAACCTAAACCCACTTCCGTGAAGCAGTATACCAACATCAGCAATAAGTCGCTGCTGAAGCCGCAGCTAAAGGAGCACCCGGAGATCATCAACGACGAAGAGTTCTTGGAGGACGAAGACTTCGACCTCGACGATGTAAGTTGTCTCTTATAAAGACTCTTCTCTCTCTCTTAAGGAAAATGGAGTGATAGTAGGCTAAGAAATAATAGTGCCCCTAGTTAGAAACTAGATGGCGCGAGGGTGAAGCAAGAAATGAAACCGCACCATCTATATTATTTAACATTAACTTGAAACTATGCGAGAAAACATATCCGCGGTACATGTGGTCTTATCTTATGTAGTTCAAGTTGTGATCCATAGAGGGCGCTGTAATAAATATATCGCTAACGTAAAAGTGGATTTAAAATTTCTCCACTCCTTTCGCCCCCTGGCTGTGTCACCGTGTGACTTTTATACTTAGCCAAGTGGATCCACCATTTTGAAGAAGATAAGTAACACCAACAACAGCAGGAAGTCGCTGCTGAAGACGCAGCTCAAGGACACAGAGATCATCAACGACGAAGAGTTATTGGAGGACGATGACTGCGACCTCGACAATGTAAGTTACCTTACACGTACACTTTAGGACCCGGTCCCACTGCTGCGTTGCGTCGCGGCGTGTTAGTCTATATTAGTAGTAGGTCGAAACAAGAGACAGCGCTATCGATATTATTATACATTAACTCGAAGCAACAAAAAAATGTATCCCACGAGCCACGCATCACGAAAATTCGTAAATAGACTCGCTATTTTGAAGTGTGAAGTGATAATTTAGGTTTTACCAAATTTCTTTCTTGGTTTCGGTCAATGTAGATAAATTTCGTCTCCTTGGCATTTGCATTTTTGACAAACTAAACTTAAAATGTAAGAAAGAAGCTTCTGTACTTTAGTACAGTCAAGTGCAAAAATATGTTTCGACATAATCGACTCATAAATATGGTACGACGCTCTTATTACACCGGCATAAGGTGCTATGGGACATATTTTTGAGTAAGATGTGCACCACCGTATTTTTACACTTGACTGTACTATAACTTATTCTGTGCTGAAACAGAGATACTTCGCCTTCGGACTTCTCACTGTCCTATAAAACCAATCTTGAAGGGGAAGGTCACAAATCACCTTGTCTCTCCTTAACGTATGGCGCCGATGATGCGTGCTCTTTCTCACACAATGTACTGTCTCGGTTTGAAAATTACGAGAATGTATTTGTATTAATGTTTACGTTATAGGACATAGGCGATGAGTGGCAACATGACGACGACGAACCGGCAACGAAGAAAACACAGCCGATACGGCGGCCTGAGCGGATGGACGAAGAAGTGCCTAGCGATGACGACAGCAACTCTGAGGACGACAGCTTGTATGATGTGAGTACACGTCAGCGACATGACAGCCACATGGTAGCGACACGGTGGAAAGAAAGTGACAACTAAGACAGCCGATCTGGCGGCCCAAGCGGATGGATAGACGTCGGCGATATGACAGCAACATAGCAGCAACATGGTAGCGACACGGTGGGGAGGAAATGACAAATAAGACAGCCGACTAATTAATACTAATACTAATAAATAATCAATAAAAATGTGTTCTTATGATACAAATAGTGTTCTGAGATATATTGTTTCTATTTATATGGTTACAAATTGTTGTACCACCATACGCACCCGACAGCATGGTGACGACCCTAATGTTAATGTCATCTTGACATTTGCTTGCTTGACAAGCTAAACGTCAAATGTAGGAAAGTGAACCGTCTCTACTCTATTACTATTTATTACTCATTCTGTGATATTACCCCCTTTTTACTCACTTATAAATGATAAATCAATATCTTTATTTTTCAATTTAGGCACATTACAATGCACGTCATAAAAAAGGCTACTACCAGCTCTATCCCTAAACCACAGCCCGAGAAGATTATTACCGGCAAGAAACTCGGTGGGACTTATTTTTTCAAAACAAATTACTAAAGTAGTAAAAATATTTACAATATGTGGTTCAACAAGAAACCAGTAAGATAGCCTTTAACAACATGTTTCGCAGGTGTTGCCGTCCTCGGACTCGGAGGACATGGACGACTGGTTCACGCTGGACATCCGCGCGGAGCGCGCCGGCGACTACCTGCCCTGGCTGGGTGAGTACTGCGTTCAAAATTGCATGGGCGGTTTATGAATGAATTCATTCATAAACAGACGTAGGAATCGGTGGGGCAAATTTTCTTGACAGGTAGGGACTTCCTATATCGATAAACTCAATTATCGATGTTCCTATATACCAGTGATCGCCCCCAACATTGTGTGTGTTTTTTGTAACTATTGTTTAACGTAGCATATTTTAACCCTTTGACCGCTTTCATATTTGAATGAAGTGATCAGTCAGACGCCAAGCATGTTACGATAGCCAAAAATGACGAATCTCGCAGTGCTGTGCAAAACAATTCTAAATAGATTTTATTCATGATCGAAGTACACCTTAACTGAGACAACTTTAGGCGTTGCTGGTGTCGAGGGTACGTCAGCACACGACGCCTTTAGGCGTTCTTGGCGGTCAAAGGGTTAAATAATAGCTAGGTTATATAAAGGTAGGGCGTAATACCTATTGCACTTTAAAATACGATTTATCAGCCAAGACGGAGACGCTTAATGCCCGAAAATATGCAACAAATTCTGGTCGTTTACTTTAACAATAGCAGATGGGACATTTACTACACTTATATAAAATTTCAAAAATTGTTTTAAAAAAGAAGAAAAGAATTGAGTTATTGTTTAATTTGATTTTTACACTTTTGAAAAAATCCATTTTTACAAGCAAACCTTTATCACTAGTATATAGAACTAGCATCGATAATTGAGTTTATCGATATAGAAAGTCCCTACCTGTCATGAAAATTTGCCCCACCGATTCCAATGTCTGTTTATAAGTCACAACTTGATGGTGACTGGCTCCTTCGACTGGCTCGCTAGACGGCGAAGGAATACGCCGTGCCCCGGACGCCAGGTGACCGCGATTATTTAAGCGAATTTGAACTTTTTGGAGTCCCGCGTAAGTCCCTATTGCATTGGCGAAGCCGTCATCGGCGTCCTTGGCAAGACTTTCTATCGGCCACCGCCGACTGCAGCAGTCTTCAAATTGTTAATGTATAGCGCCATCTGTATTTAGAAGTCTAAAACAAAGCATTTTTTATTCACGTAGCCCATAATATAGAATAAAAGAACTGAATACCCAAACAGCCAAAAAAATCGCTATAAAAGTGCTGTCATCAACACAACAATGGAAAATTGTTCGCTAACGTCATTCTGATCCAACTTTTTTGACGGATTTATTCTGCTTTGTGTGTCTATTTCTTTTGATAAGTCTCATTAATAATTGTATGCAGTAAATAAATTTAAATTATTTTTGTTTATTACAGGTGACAAAGCGCATAAACTGCTGACAGAAGAGAAGCAACGCGTGTCGTCCCGCCTCACCGCCCTACGGCAGAGCGTGACAGCACTACAGAGCAGCGGCCGCGTGCAGAGCGACCAGATTAAAGTCGCCACAGAGGCACTTCACGAGCTCGATGCTATGTTAGCCGCCGCTTGATTTATGCGAGCCTGGTACTTTGGCTACACAAAACAGTTACATTGTTTCTTCAATTTTATGTTATGGGCATAAAAAAATACTATGTTTTTGTACAAAATCGCGGTTAATATCCAGAATATCCCACTAGCTAGCGCCATCTAGAGCGGCTCTAAGGAACAACTCTTACTTTCATAAAAATAATACTCCTGTCCAATAGCGCTGCTTTCCTCCAATATTCAATCTTAAGTTACTATTCGACTTTTTGGACGTCGTCAAATACAAAATGGACAAAAGTGATAGAATACAATACAACAATACAATTAAACCCTTTATTGCGCAACAATGCAACAAAACAACAATAATAGTACATTACGATACAAGTGCGGAAAGGAGGGAATTCGCAATGAGTGGCGATAAATTGAAACACGTCCGAAAGGAGAGGAGAGGGAGAGAAAGAGGGAGGGGGAGGAGAGAGACAATAAATCGGCACGAGTTGCGAATTACCTATTTTTTACAGTACATACTCCTATATGGCTTTTTGAATTTAGGGGTAATGGCCTACCTGAAAATACATTTTTCCCCTCACTAGCTCGGAAAGCTCTGTTTTATACTTTAAAACTAGCGTGGAAAATCGCATTTTATCCACTAGTGGGGAAAGTAATTTGACCTTGCTCTATTTCCTATCACTTACCTTACCACCCGCCAGTATAAGTGGGTCCTATATGCCCATAGTAAATATGCGCAATCGTAGGTCACCCCTTATCCCGCACTTGGTAAGCTGTTGGCAATATCTAAGTAGTACCAAGAGTACTCTATGGATATCTATAAATTTTGAAATTTAATTTGGTTTCTTTAAGATAACTTACATGTGGATAAGATTTATCGTATGTCGTCTTTATTTTCCTCGCGATAGTGAGGGGAAAAATGTTGTATTACAATCGGCGGCAAAGTTTGTTCAACTCTCGAGTCTTGAGACCCTTAAGATTCCAGTTATTGAACCGCTCGCCACACTCGTGGCTCAATTTTGGAATATTTCGCTTGCTCGGGTCTCAATATAAGGCCGAGAGTTAAACAACAACGTTGCCCCCTTGTACAATAAATAACTATTGCCCTACCTTAGCTATCCCAGCTAGAATAGGGCATATAGATGTTTTAACGCAACTATCACTGCAAATAATACTAAACATTACTCATGGTGTGTTCCTGCGGAAAAAGTGATAGTCTGAGCTCAACGAGCGTGCGCTGTGTCGACGGGAGGATCTAACGTCTCGAGAGTCGTCGACCCCCGGAACCCTCCTTAATGGGTCGGCAACGCGCACGTGACACCCCTGGGGGTTGCGGGCGTCCATAGGCTACGGTGACCGCTTTCCATCAGGTGGGCCGTATGCTTGTTTGCCAAAAAATGTGGAGCATCCTTCCTAATAATGTGCTTAAATCGTTAGCAAAATTGTAACTATGCATATACTAGCTTCATAATAAATGAAATAGTATCTATAATATTTTAAAGTTTTAAAATGTTAAACTAAACATCGACCACTGCCATCACACAAAATGGGTACAGGTTTCGTCAAATGTACAAAACTAAATATATTTAGCTAGCTAAGTATAATTAGGTATATAATGTAATAAACTAAACTAAGACTATGTATGTTCTTAAATAAACTAGACTTTTAAATAATAGGTGTGACGACTATGTTGACAATTTAGTATTATTCTATTTAGTCCGTCAGTTAGATTATCCAAAATTATTAGACACGTATTTTTTCCTTTTTCAAAATAATTAAAATTGACGAAGATGAAGAGCATCAAAGTTTCGGGGTGGGGGCTTGTGACGTCACTATTGTAAGGATTGTACCTAATTGTGACGTCACGCGAAACTTTAATGCTCTTTATTTCCGTCATTATTCATTTGACGAACAAAAGAAAAAATACGTGTTGAATATTTTTTTTAATATTCTAACAGACGGATTTTTTGTGGTCTAGCCATTTGTATAATATTCTTCGTTCGCAATTAATATTCATTGAAATGAAAGATTTTAAAACGGATTAATTGCGCATATTAAGTAATCAGCTGCAGAAATTACGTATCAAAACCCCATAGGTCCCGACAGCGACCTCCTGCTTTCGCGGCAGCAGGAGAACCTTGCCGCGAAAGCAGGAGGTCGCTGGTTCGATCCCAGCCCTGTTCACCGGGGACCTTAGTCACTTCTTCTGTAGTATATGACATCTCTTTCAATTTATAATTTATATATAGTAGGGTGCCTACTTAAAAACATGAATCAAAACATTAATTATAAATAATAAATGATTTCATTCATGCTTTACAATTGTACAACTATAGAAGGGCTATGCTTTTTCTACATACTTTCTGCGAAGCCTTTTCCACGCCAAAGACGTATATTGGCACCGCAGGTTCAACGCCAATGACCGATATATCGGTCACAGACCACAGACTAAAATAAACCTACACTACTAAAGCATAAAGTTCAACTTCGATTTTGACATTTCGATGACGTGGCGTCTGAGTGATAGCTTTTGTTACATGGCGTTGAAAAGGTTAAAATTCGAGCGTGTAAACAGCAATAAGTTTAGTTTTATATTGTTACTAATAAGATATGAAGGTTAAATTAAAGCTTGTTTCTAGGGAATATTGGTTTTTGCCACGGACGAACAAACCATGAGGATTTTCAACGTTTCAAGTCGCGTTTCTCTGAAATGGGACGTACGGTCATTCTATTACTACATTAATTCAACTTGAATTTCATAGATGGCGTTACGGTATTCTAAGAATAGGCAGTACAAACTTTTCGTTTCAGGGAAACGCGGCATTGTAAGTCCTCTTTATTTATTTGTTTACGATTATTATAATAAAAACAAAACTTACGATTTGTAGTAATTGATAGTGGAAAAATAAATGAATGGCGTTATTTATAACAACAAATTCAAATTCAAATTCAAATATTCTTTATTTGCTTAAAATATGGTACAACTACAAACTAAATTAAACTAAATTAGTTAATAATCGTTTATCCTTAAATATCTGTTACAAGACGATTGTTTTCCTTAGGAAGAGACAAAAATGAATTAAGTAATATTTAATTACTTATGAGCAGGTCCTGTAATTTTCAGGCCGGTTTCGTCATGACGTATATAAACACACAGGATGTTTATCAACGTTCGATTCTAACGTCGAACGTAATAGTTTTTCAATAACAGCATTACTCTTTCAAACGTAAAACCTAAAACATGATGTGTGAAGCTTGACGTCATTTGTCTGTCATCGGCATAAAAACTACGGGCCCTGCTTATGTATTTCGAGTGTCCCTTACAATGCTGGTATCGCGGGATTGGCAGGTATTCCATTTAATTCATAAAACTCGAGATTATACTATTTCCTTCGTTAGCCGAGTCATTCAATATTATCACGCACAAAACAGTTTCTTCGAGTTTTCGGAAGTATTCCAAGAATCGCGTTTCGTAAAGGTTCTCGTGAATCCCTAATAGTAACTTGTCTTGTCAGTAAAGAATTTGGAGTATTATTTAAGTTTCTTAGAGTTTCATAAAGGCTACAGTATTTTTTATTTATTTATATACCTACCTATTTTTTTATACCGAAAAAAAGGGACGCACATAGTTTAAAAACAAAATCTACTGCAGCCTTGGCTTGTCAGACTATAAAATGTACGCCTGTATTGTACCTATTGACTAAATTGAGATGTTATGGAAAATATATTTTCTGATTCCATTAAATGCTGTTTTATTTTACATATCTACTATCTTCCGCGCTTTCGTACTTGTGGTATCAAGCTTGCATAATGAAAACTTGATAAGTGATTGACTTCATTATCACCTTATCAAAGATACCAAAAATAAAATACTTGTCATAAAAACATCTTAGGTGCAATTTTAATCCAAATAACATTTTAGCTGAATAAAATGTTATTTAAGATAATCCCATTTCTAAAATAAATATTTCGAACACTATTCTTCATTTAAAATAAATGTAACATGATTTATTCACCTACCATTTCTCATTCAAACTAAAAGAGTACAAGAATTATCTTTACTCAAATCCATTTTAATAATAATATTTTTCTGTTTTCATTCTTATTCAAGGAAATTTTGCCCGTCTCTGTCTTTCAAGTTTCAACCCTATTTTTACCCTGTAGAGGTTGATTGTGATAATCTTTTCTTAGTGGAGGTATATATGATAAATATACATATATATCAAAATATTAGATAAATATTTTACAATAGATATGTACAATCTATATATATGCACTTAAAACAGGTAAGTGATCTATCGATATTTCTTAATTTTATTTCTGCTTTGCTGTGAAAATAATTATTGAAAAGTGCAAACAAATTGTGAATTTCAAAAACGTAAGTTTCATCGTTTTACGTGAATAAGTTTTCTTCGGTTTCGATCCTAACACATGGAAGACAAATATGTCGTCATGTTCACAAACAAGAAAAATATTTACTACCGTAAATTTAAAAAATCCAGTTAAGTTTTATTTTTTTACTTTTTACCTACTTCCGGAAGAAGTTTGTAGGATTTTTGCATACATAATCTGTAAATATCCCATTCGAACGTAATTATTGCGAAAATCAGGCTATTATAATTTAATGTCGCATACTCACCAGGCGTTATTCAACCGGCGCGCTGTACGATCTCATACTCGCAGGCGTTATTGAACCGGCGCGCTGTACGATCTCATACTCACAGGCGTTATTGAACCGGCGCGCTGTAATTGGAAATGTTATTTGGATTAAAATCACAGGCGTTATTGAACCGGCGCGCTGTACAATCCCATACTCACAGGCGTTATTGAACCGGCGCGCTCTACAATCCCATACTCACAGGTGTTATTGAACCGGCGCGCTGTACGATCCCATACTCACAGGCGTTATTGAACCGGCGCGCTGTACAATCCCATACTCACAGGCGTTATTGAACCGGCGCGCTGTACAATCCCATACTCACAGGCGTTATTGAACCGGCGCGCTGTACAATCCCATACTCACAGGCGTTATTGAACCGGCGCGCTGTACGATCTCGTACTCACAGGCGTTTTTGAACCAGCGCGCTGTACGATCCCATACTCACAGGTGTTATTGAACCGGCGCGCTGTACGATCCCATACTCACAGGCGTTATTGAACCGGCGCGCTGTACGATCCCATACTCACAGGCGTTATTGAACCCTTAAGTCTAAGGAGAGACTTTTGTCTCCTATGTGTGTATTGTATACCGCTTGTACAATGGCACAGTGTGGTTCTTCTAAGAAGGAGTGTAAGTACAAGTTTTTAATGAGTAAAACGCAACTGTGCAACCCCTGGAGTTGCAGGCTGTAGGCGTTCATAAACTACGGTGACCGCTTTCCATCAGGCGGGCCGCATGCTTATTTGCCAGCCTTGTGATAAAAAAAACGTTTGTCTATGAAACGTGAGATTGAAAAGTATATTGATAGCTTTTTATGTTTGTCGACGCTACTACTTTTCGCCGACGTTTTGGGCAGTGTGCTGATATTGAATGCTACTACTAGCTATTTCATACACGAGTCCGCACAGTATATAGCCGCGCGAAGCAGCTCGACGCGTCGGTCGCTTCTGGCAAAGCGCGTGCATTGGCTTCTGGCGAAGCGCATGCATTTGCTTCTGGCGAAGCGCATGCATTTACGTCTGGCGAAGCGCGTGCATTTGCTTCTGGCGAAGCGCGTGCATTTGCTTCTGGCGAAGCGCATGCATTTGCTTCTGGCGAAGCGCGTGCATTTGCTTCTGGCGAAGCGCGTGCATTAGCATCTGGTGAAGCGCGTGCATTTGCTTCTGGCGAAGCGCGACTACACTAAGGGGGTCCGCTAGCTTCGGTAGGTGTATTTAAGAGTTGCGACTTCGACTCTCACTCGAGGCCATGAGCGTTTAATTTTTTCTTTCATCTAAGAAATTTGGTATCGTTTGCACTGTTTGCAGACGTATCTGCTTAAAATTAAAAAATAATTCGGTAAATAAAAAGTTTCAAATAAAACTATAAATTAGTTTTAAATTAAAAAAATGTTTATTAATTCAAAACACAATGTATTTAAAACAAGAAATGGAAAAAAAATAACTTATTTGAAAATTGAAGTCTTTTATTTACTTTTCTTAGTGCTTAATGAAAATCAATTAAGAAGCACCTGCTTACAAAATTATTGCTACTACAAAATCAGAAATATCAACTGGTAGAAAAGTACTTTACCTTAAATAATTACTCATTTAAGTTTTTTGGAACATTAGACTTTTGCTTATCTATCTTAGAGATACCATTAACAACAGTATCCGGTATTCTCAATACCAGACCTCTAACCAGCTCCGGGATGTTATTCTGGCAAGCAAATTCCACGAGACCATCAAAATTTTCAACTTTGACCGTTGATACCAGCTTTTCAATACAACTGGTTGCAAGGCTATCCATCAGACAACGCTTGGCCACCACAAGAAGCGGTTCCAACCCCTCATCAGGGAGAGTGCCCAAATACATGTAGTCCTTGAGATGCTTCAGGGTCTGCAATGTCACCCCGGGCATGTTCATCCTGTCTTCCTCAGTTTCCTTCCATGTTCCTCTCAGCATGCCCCGGAACATCTCACCATGGACAAAGAGTACACTCTTATGCACCGGCACACAGCCATCTTCTGCCTGCAGTTTGAAATCGGTGAACTCTGTTTCTTCATAAATTTCCTTACATAAACCACAGGCTACAGGTGTTTTGACATGTACAGTAATGTTTGTCTCAATAACATACAAAAATATTGTTGGTTTCAACAAAAACCGACTATCGTAACCTTTTAGATTCATTGGAACTGCTATTGGTTCGTCTTGACAGAAAAACTGTTTTTCAAAATCATTTGAGGTAATATTTATGACAACTGTTGAGTCCTTTGTAATGTCATATTTCTTAAATTCGATACTTTGCATAAGATATTCTTTTGATTCCGAGATGCTTTTACCTTTCAGAATAACTACAGCCATATTATTAACAACAATAGGGTCCGTAGCGAATGTAGAGAAATCGTTATCAGATCTCAAAACCGAAATTACTACCTTTACACATGAACCACGATGGTATGTCTTCACTGTACTGAAAATAAAAATAATGGGTAAAATTTCCGATCCTCCCCTCTAGAAGTGTATTTCAAAAAACCCTTAGACTTCGTTGGTAAATAGAAGGTAGAGTAGAACCTTGAATTTTGGAATATACATACTTGAAAATGAAAACTTTCTTAATCTATTACACACTCTGTGAAGAAAATTAAAAACTTTATTAGGTTAATAAACTTTTTTCATCTTCATTTTCAGATAGGTATATATGTCTGTACCAAAATTAAAGGTTCTACGCTACCTTCTATTTCGTGATAAATAAATTTTGCACTTTTTACTGGGTTTTATGGTAAAACTATATGTACTTACGTTAGAGGCATACTTAGTTGTTTTGTATTAGTGGGATTGTCAGTACCTACGCACTTTTTTGCGAAACAGTTATTTAGTTTATTTACACTTAAAAGGTACTCGTCGTTTTTATGTAGGTAACTTGAAATGAAATAAAATCATATAAGTTCGTAAAAATCGTCAACCACCGTCGCGTCGGTCGTCATATGAAATCAGGGGTCTTTCACTTAAAGCAATGGCCATGAAGTATGGGAGCACTAATAAATGCACTCACCGTCAGATGTCGCTAAGAGTACCGATCTGGGAAGAATTTTCAGTAATTGTTTGTTTAGCATATATGTTTTCTATTTTAAAATAAAGGTTCCGTCTAGAAAAACACGAATAAAAAATAAAAATATGTTTTTGGACAATCTTACACACCACCATCATCAACCTAGGCACAAACTAAGCAAAGCTTGTACTATGAGTCCGAGGTGGCGATATATATATGTTTATAGTTGAAGACATGCTTATATACTTTGAAAACATCCATAAGTCTGTAACAAACACTCGTGAAAAAATACAAAAATGATTGCCGTCAGCAGGATTCGAACCCGGGACCTCCACTTCGCAGGCAGAATCACTACCAAGTCTACCATCTAAGATAGGAGAGCGGGGAGGCCGCTGGACGCTGAAGGTTTCATCTCAATTTTCATTAAAATTACCGTGATAAAATTCACCGTTTTTATTTTTCATGAGTTTTCTGACTATTTCCTAAAATTAAATAAACTAATTTACTAAACTTAAATAAAACAATTTAATTTTCCATTTTTTATTTTAGTTGTCCGACCTTAATCTAAGAAACGCCAATTCGCCATAATAAAAAAAAGTGACAAACGTCATAATTGTCATCGCTTGTCTTGTCATTTCTCATTTGTCATTGTGTTTTGCCTCGCGATTTATTTTGCAGCGTGTTTGAAATATTTTCCAAGCAATTCAAAATGGCCAGCTCGGAAAAGGCTTGCTGTGTAAATCAGTAAGTATTTTCGCTTTAGTATTGTCAACACATTTTGAATTCATAGAGGTCAGAATACATAGTTACCTACTACAAGGCATGTACCTAGCAGTAGCACCTCAGCAACGTGAAGTAGGAGTTGCGCGCGGCTAATTTGTCGCGCGCGCGATGTGATGTGATGTGTACCTCTACTTATTTGTACCCGTTGCGATGCGATACACACGTCAGTTGAAAACTGAAACACTTACCAAGCCCGGTAATTCGCGGGGTCTAATGTAGGGAGGGTGAGGGAAAGTACTTATTGTGTATATAAGTATATGCTAGCCCGGTAATTCGCGGACAGGGTAGACGAAGGATAGTATTCGAATATTCATATGTATTCCCATCTAACAGAACAGTCTGCCTATCTTCTTAAGGCCACGGTACAACCTAAGTCCAATGAAATGAAACGATTAATCGTGTTTATACAAATTATATATTGTAAAAAATATACTTAGTAAGACTCAAATGTTCTATCATATTCATAATCATGGTTTTCAGGCTATGACAACCTGACTTTACACTTCTTTCCGAACCCGGAGAAAGAAAGAGAGCGGTTCCTCAATTAGGACCTAATGTGGCCCAACTGGAACAGCACTACGTCTATAAACGCCGCTGAGTTTGCCAAACTCATTTAGAACAGAAAAATCAGACGTGGACGCGGCTGAGCCTAGGTAGCGTGCCGACGCTTCTTTTACCTGGTAAGTATAAATGTTTTTGTTATATACTCTTAAGTACGTGTACCTAAATGTCTAAAACGTATCCTATTGTGAAAGGTTATACACCGAGAAGAGACAATGAAAATGGCTCTAGGCTCCCAGGTACAAAAAAACTTACTTAAGTTATATGTACAGTCACGTTAAAAAGTTCATGGGTGATTTATGAATGAAGTCATTTATAATTTGTATATGCAGTTTCGAACCTGATAGTACAAAAGATTGTTTAGGATTTCAGATTTTTGCTTTCAAACTATACCTATATGTATATGAATAACGGGGAATATATATGCCTGCTTTCAATCCAAATAGAAAGCGGGAAGCGGGTCAAATTTAACTTGCGAGAATTGATTACATTACAGACAGACAATGGGACAGGTGTAACTACTGTGGTTTAAATTCTGGTTAAATAATAAGTAGTAATAACGATTATTCCAGACATATTATACAGAAGTGTACAGGAACGAAACGCCTACCTTAAATTATAACATTTAAAACTTTCGCGATTTAAACACATATTTAAACATAATAATTAAACGGGTCTAACGCGAATTAATTTGTTTACCCAAATTTCTACATAGACTTTTCGTTGGGTAGTTACACAAATCTCTGTTTTGACATTTTGCTGGGACATCAGTCAGCCGCGACCATGACCAGTGAAACCTGTGTCGAAACGTCGGTAAATAAGGTAAACAAATTAATTCGCGTTAGACCCGTTTAATTATTATGTTTAAATACCTTAAATTAATTTTGATGCAAATATAATACACATACAATACAATACCTACACTGTGTATTGTATTGTATGATAAAGATTTATGCTTGCAAGCAGAAACGTTTGGGTAAGTGGATAGAAAATCCTGGAAATCCTGGTGTCGGCTACGCCCATAACACCCCTGGAGTTGCAGCCGTCCATAGGCTACGGTGACCGCTTACCATCCGGCGGGCCGTATGCTTGTTTGTCACCGTCGTAGTATATTAAAAAAACTGATCTTTCACTTTGATACAGACAAGTTACGTACCTAATTGCTAATCACATTTTATGTATGTTCACTGATTGATTATTCGGCGACTGTCATATATATAAAATATATTTCATTTGTCATATATTTAATTGATATATATTGCTTTCTAACAGAACAGCCTGCATATCTTCCTAAGGCCCACGTTAAAACCTCATCATCATCATCACTTCAGCCGAAAGACGTCCACTGCTGGACATAGGTCTCCCTATGACCACATAGGTCATTAGATAGGTCGTTAAAACCTTAGTCCAATGAAATGAGACACTTTAAAACGGATTAATCGTGTTTATTGAGTTATATATTGTAAAAAACATACTTAGTAAGACTCAAATGTTCTATCATAATCATGGTTTTCAGGCTATGACGACCTAACTTTGCACTCCTTTCCGAACCCGGAGAAAGAAAAAGAGCGATTCCTCAATTGGGTCCTAGCAATAGGACCTAATGTGGCCCAGCTGGAACAGCACTACGTTTATAAACGCCGCCGAGTGTGCCACGCTCATTTCTAACTGAAACATCAGACGTTGACTCGGCGGCTGAGCCCAGGTGCCGTGCCGACGCTACTTTTACCTAGTAAGTATTAATGTTTTTATTATTTACTCTTAAGTACGTGAACCTAAATGTGTCCGTCCGTCCGTCCATACGTCTGTCACCAGGGTGTATCGCATGAACCGTGATAGTTAGACAGTTCAAATTTCCACAGGAGGATGTACAGTCAACCAATTGGAACCCTAGGCCACTGTAGAACTATGTCATAGTGACGCTTATAAATCAGAATGTAAGAAATCTCTTACTGCTTGTCATTTTGACATGGCTCTAGAGTGGCCTAGGGTTCCAATTGGTTGACTGTATTTCTGTTGCCGCTATAACAACAAATGGTAAAAACAGAATAAAATAAATGTAAAAAGGGGCTCCCATACAACAAACATGTTTTTTGCCGTTTTTAATAGATAATGAAAATGATACCTAAATGAAAACGAAAACGTTGTATTTCTTATGCACTCAAAGCGTAAAACGGGACCATATTACTAAGATTTCGCTGCTGTCCGTCCGTCCGTCCATGTGTCTGTCACCAGGGTGACTCATGAACCGTGATAGTTAGACAGTTCAAATTTCCACAGGAGATGTATTTCTGTTGCCGCTATAACAACAAATGGTAAAAACAGAATAAAATAAATGTAAAAAGGGGCTCCCATACAACAAACATGTTTTTTGCCGTTTTTAATAGATAATGAAAATGATACCTAAATGAAAACGAAAACGTTGTATTTCTTATGCACTCAAAGCGTAAAACGGGACCATATTACTAAGATTCCGCTGCTGTCCGTCCGTCCGTCCATGCGTCTGTCACCAGGCTCCCATACAATAAACATGTTATTTTGCCGTTTTTTTTATAGACAATGAAAATGATACCTAAATGAAAACGAAAACATCGTATTTCTTTTAGGGTTATGCACTCAAAGCGTAAAACGGGACCATATTACTAAGATTTCGCTGCTGTCCGTCCGTCCGTCCATGTGTCTGTCACCAGGGTGACTCATGAACCGTGATAGTTAGACAGTTCAAATTTCCACAGGAGATGTATTTCTGTTGCCGCTATAACAACAAATGGTAAAAACAGAATAAAATAAATGTAAAAAGGGGCTCCCATACAACAAACATGTTTTTTGCCGTTTTTAATAGATAATGAAAATGATACCTAAATGAAAACGAAAACGTTGTATTTCTTATGCACTCAAAGCGTAAAACGGGACCATATTACTAAGATTCCGCTGCTGTCCGTCCGTCCGTCCATGCGTCGGTCACCAGGCTCCCATACAATAAACATGTTATTTTGCCGTTTTTTTTATAGACAATGAAAATGATCATCATATCAGCCATAAGACGTCCACTGCTGAACATAGGCCTCCCCTTTTGACCTCCATTTGTGCCGGTTGGAAGTTCTAGAACCACGGCGAGCACCCAAAAGTCCTAAGCCTAGAAATAAATATAAAAGGGGCTCCCATACAACAAACATGTTTTTTGCCGTTTTTATAAGATAATTAAAATGGTAAATTAAAACGAAAATATTTTATTTCTTTAAAAGTTTTCAACGCATTGACAAAAAGGTTGAAACCTCCTTTTAACTAAGTATACTCAGGAAGTCTCGCTCCTCTATAGGAAACAGTAATTTTGTTATATTAAAGTAAAATGACGAACAAAACAAAATAGGCAATAAATGTATTTGGGGTCGAAACTCTAGGTCCATGGGGTCCCAGCACATGATTTTTTTTTGTAGAAATCTCAAACCGTCTGGATGATGTAACTGGCCAATGCCGCCAGCATCCTAGGTACAATGCCTCGAGAACCTATTTTAAATTGAAGGTAGGTAGCTAGGTAAGTTACACTTAGGGCCACTAATACGTTAAATTTATGTGTGTGCGTGTGTGTGTGTGTGTGTGCGTGTGCGCGTATGGATAGGGCTAGACATTTTTATGTAGTTCGGTATACGATTTTTCAGTTTCCTCGCGCAATTAAAACTCTGTATCCAATTAGTTACAGCCTTTTTACTCTCGAAATATAGTGGCGGGTAAATATTTGTTTTCTCATTTATTCTACTGTGCATAAATGCTGATTGTGTTGTGAACTGCCGTTTAGCAAAAACAACGGAGGGATTCTTTCCGAAAATATTAAAGCCAAAGCGGGCTCTCTACATGATTGAGCCGTGACATAAGCCGGATAAACTCTAGGAAGTAGACCAAATTACAGCTTTGTAAGAAGACCGACAGACTGACACAAAAAATACATGTGTCTCCGTGTGTGTGTCTGCCTGAGACATCGTAGCTCCCGAATTGATTTTAATGTGCGTGTTTTTTATTGAAAGCCTTGTTGGCATGTTGGTCGACATAAGAATAATTTCTCGTGTGTTTGATGGACATTTCCGAAGTCATCTCCAAGATATTTAGCTCAAACTAGAACTCGTCACAGAAGAAGCTATACTAACCCAAATTTTGTAGCATTTTCTATTCTGCCAAGGATAGTTGTGTTATTCGAGCGTGCGTAGATACGTCTGCACGCATTTATATGTAGTTCTATGGCAGTCCACACGGACGGATTATGATTCGTCTCATTTGTGGTTTGTCGGAGTGGCTGACACCAAAAAACCACAGTCGGGTTTTTTTAAACTTTATAATTGACTTGTTCAGTTACTAATAGGTAGGTACTTGTTTTCACACTAGCTTAGGTCGCCTCCGCACTGACTTTAGACTCGCTTAGCGATGAACGCCTAGATTGTCACCTAGCTAGGTAGGACATACTCGAACGTCTATTTAGATTTTGTTCGAGTACTCGTATGTCCACAACCGGCCATACTGCCATCATCAGATGTCCACTAAGCGACTTGCAAGTCCGCCAAGTTTTGCAGTGAAACTGATGAAAGAATTATAATGTACCATGAAACAGGGGTAATCAACATTAATACAATGTTATATAATAGCGGTATTATATGTATTATTTAATGAATAAATGAGAAAGGAAAGGAGACAATAATGGTACCTAGGATTTAGTTGGTTTATTTGGAAAGGTTTCCGACCAACAGAATGGTTTAGGATATTGCTGAAATATACACAAGCTTAAGAATGTTTAATTGTATGCAACTTGAGTTTAATTGAGATTCGAGAATCGTACCAACGAGGAGGATCCTGAGTATCTCTACGCTTGATATAATACACTTTCTTGCAACGTTAATTATGTTTTTCATATAAAATATCTGTTTCATTGTGTGTGACAACTGGGTGTTTTTTTTTTAACATTTTCCAAAATTGCATCAAGAAATGAACGAATTTCATAAATAATTAGCGCCAGATAAACTTAAATACATTAAGTAGAATACAGCGAAACATTTAATAACATCAGTCTTCTTTTGTTCTATATCTTTTAAAATCATAAATCACGTAACGTATTGTAAATAGTAACTTTTTAATTGTATTTTATACTTGTTAGTATGTAGGTAGCTACCAATGAGCAATGAAGGCCCTGTCATATTGTGGTAAGGCGTGCAACCTTCAAACCGAAGAGCACGGGTTCAAACCCCGGCTCATAAGATGATGGTACAAATTATATTTGACTTTTACGATAAAAAAATACCGGAATAATTGCTATAATATCGGACTAATCCTTCTTTCTTCTGGGTACCAAATTCTAATGGCAGTCGTTTTTCAAAAAAGGTAGCAACTACGCCAAATCTTTAGTTTAGTTTGTCAAAGCGGACCCCACGCTACCTGAGCCATGACAAAAGCCGGGAAAACGCTAGGAAGAAGAGACGATAGGTACCTATGTTTTGTATAGTATCAGGGAAGCATCACATTACAGCAGCTTACTAGGTTCATTAGAAGGTTTAATTTCGTGACTGAGTCAGGGCATTCTAGAAATATATACTACCAATTTTAAAATAGGTTAAGTTTTCAAATAACGACTTGTATTTTGTGTCTACTTAAAAAACCCTCTGTCTGTCCGTCCGTCTGCGGCTTAGTTCAGTGACCGTTAATACTAGAAAGCTGTAATTTGATATGCATATACATATTAACCATGCCTGCAAAGTAGTAAAATCAAAAGTCGGAATACTTTTATTTTTAACTAGCGACCCGCCCCGGCTTCGCACGGGTTATTATTATACATATAAACCTTCCTCTTGAATCACTCTATCTAATAAAAAAAACCGCATCAAGATTTAAGCATACATAGGGATATATGGACTGAGAGAGCGACTTTGTTTTATACTATGTAGTGAAGTACCTCCCAAACACGTAAAGTGGAGGTGACTTTTTTCGTTTCAATCCTAAAGTAAAAGGTATCGTTGGATAGGTATTTAAAAAGTTATAAGGGTTTGTTGTAAAAAAAAAATTATAAATTGATTATTTTAGGAAATAATATTTTCACAGTCTGTGCTATTTAAATCTATCCATATCAAAAACTTAGCATAGACGGACTCTACAACGCGTAGAACGCGGAGTGACACCCCCTTGCTTTTGGTTATTTAATAAGAATAAGAATAAGAATAATCTTTATTGACTTAAAACCTAATACAAATATGTAATGTTTCACAATACGCTAACGCCTCAAGAGTTACTTATGTATTAGGTTTGAAACAGTTTCACCGGAACTGAGCCTCTGTCTCCCGAACTAGGCGGATGCCTGTGACTCGGAAGTCAGTGATTCCACCGAGAAGATGAGTTGACATGATTTGTATGCTTAACTATAAAAGGTTTTTGGAATGATCATGATACAAAGGAAAAATAAAGTAAAGAAAAATAAAAATAAAAATACCTAAACACTTTTTACCTGAAGTATGGTGTGTGTGTGTGTGTGTATGCGTGTCTGTGTGTGTGTGTGTGTGTGAATGTACGAGTATGTGCGTATATGTGTGTGTGTGTAAAGAGAGAAGAGAGCGAGAGAGAGAACGTGTGTGAAAGCCTGCAGTGAGCATAATTAAATAGTTATTCATTCTTGGGACGTAATAGAAATAATAGTATAGGATAGGTAGAGTGATTGATAATGGAAAAGGGAATCGGTTGATGATCAGAAAGAATTATGTATGTAGGTAGTGGTAGCCATAAAGCGTCTTTATTTCAGACAGTTTAGGAGGTCTTCAGTCGCCGGATAAGTTTGTGATTGAAGCCAGGAAGTTAGTTTTAATTTACAGTGAAAGCGGTTTAATGGATATATATTTAGTTGTTTATTTGCCTTATTATAGATCCGAGCACTCATTGCCATATATTGGCGGCCGGCAAATCCCGTCCGCCGATTTCCTACTGGACAGGCAGTCTGTTTATTGCGCTTACTATTTGCTTTCGCACAAAAAGGTAAGTGTCGATGTCTGCGCAGTATTGCACGGAGGACGTATAGCTGTCTAACCGTTAGGACGCTACATTCGGCGTAAAGTTGGGTTGTAGGGTATCTATAAGGTTTAGATATTGCGACCTTTAGTACAGCTCTCTGCGCTCGCTCAAGCTTTAGCATAGCTACCTTGCCAGCAGCGCCCCACACCGGGATGCAATAGGTGACTAGCGATTGGCAGAGGGACGAATAAATCATCATCAAAGTCTTGCGATCAGCAGAGTGGCGGAGTTGTTTAATACGTAATACGAGACGTCAGCGAGTCTATATGAGTATGCCAGTCTAATCTTTCGTCAAGAGTAACACCAAGGTATTTCATGTTTGAGGCTCTGGCGAGAGACATGCACAGGCAACTAGGCGAAGGAAGCTGACATATGTGATTTTTAATAGAAAAAGATATATGAGGTTGTGTTTTTTTTGAAATAGCAAATGGAATGAATTTTGTTTTGTCTAAATTAAGAGTTAGTAAATTCGATTTTAGCCATTGCGTTACGAGTTTTAAGCCATTTTCGGCGTACGTTTTTGTATCTGCCCAGTCGGATCCGTGAAACAGTAAGACCGTATCATCAGCGTACGCTATTATTTTACAATTTTCAAGTGAAAGTTGGCACAGTTCATTTACGTAAATCTGGAACAGCGTGGGACCTAAAATGCTGTCCTGCGGCACACCGTAGCCTATGGTTTCTTCTTTGCTTACATGATGGTTAAGTTTTAAGAATTGCGTGCGATTTGAGAGGTAGTCTTGGAACATGGCTAGAGATGTAATGAATCTGAGCTTTGTTTTGTATGCTTTTTTTTATATCATCAGTTTCATTACAAAATTTATCAGTCACGTCCTAATGATTATGATGGAATTTACATCGATTTCAGTTTATAGGTAATTCACCTGTATTATTTTAGCAATAAAAATGAACTTTACTATTACAGGTGAGACCTCTGACGCACCCCAAAACATTCATCCTTAACCACCACCTCAAAATCTACGCCAAGAAATGACAGCAAAGTCGAAGAAATTACCTTTTTAGACGTAAAAAAGCACTCGAAAAGACAATAAAAATGCTCACTGCAAAAAAGAATAAGTTTCAGCTCAGATTAAAAAAAAGCTTTGAAACTATCCGAGAACAAAACTTTTAAAAACGCTATCAGTAAGTTCACAACGTTGGCAGCATTATTCACTTGCATGCAGTTCCGTGAAGTTGGCAAAAACAAGTTCGGACGCAGGTTCACGCAACCAGAGAAAATTATGGCCCAGAGTCTATACAAGAGAAGCCCAAGAGCATACAGATGGCTGAAAAATATATTTGTACTCCCTTCGCCTTTAACATTAAACCGGCTTATTACAAAAACGAATTTAAAAACTGGAATCAATGAGAATCTTTTTAACCAATTACAGAAGAAGGTCAAGCAGATGAAGGCAGATGACAAACTATGCATTTTGCTATTCGATGAGATGTCCAATAGTCCACACTTTGACTATAATTTAAGGAAAGACTCAATATCTGGGTTTGTCGACAATGGGAAAAAAACAAATAAAGAAATTTGCTATCACGCGCTGGTTTTTATGATAAGAGGCATAATGAAAAACTACAAACAGCCAGTTGGGTACACATTTTACTTAATACTATAGCTAAAGCTTCACCAAGTGGGGCTACGTGTGAAGAATGTAAGCACTATCAATAATCTAGTTAATGAAAAAAAAAGCTCAATTATTACGGAATAATATGGAAGCCCGAGCATTGCAATTGATGGATAGGAGGTAAATCCCCTATACGACCCTCCTCATTTATTAAAACGAATTAGAAACCACCTACTCCAAAGAAACCTTAAGTGTATAGGTAATCGACGGCGACATCAAGATAACTAAGTGGCAACATGTGGAAATGTTACTCCAGGAAGATGCCGGTTACAAAGGCATACGTCTTGTAAAAAGCTAACGAAGCAACACGTTAAACCCGACATCTTTCAAAAGATAAAAGTTAAACTGGCCCCACAAGTGATTAGCCAAAAAGTGGCAAGCACCATGGGATATTTAGCTGGTAAGTTCGTTTAGGCCCACTTGTATCACCCAGGGTTAGTCGCTAAACCGAAGTTGAGGTGTCAAAATCCATACAACAAACGCTTAACTCCGGGTTATGTGGCTTAGTCATATATTAGGTTTTCACAAGTTACATGTGATAGTAAAATTGGGTATTAGTTAGTATTAGTATATGGGACAATCTTACATAAATCGACCTAGTCCCTCGGTATTAAGCTCAATAAGGCTTGTGTTGTGGGTACTAAGCGACGATATATATAATAGACAAATACATATAAATACTTAAATACATAGAAAACATCCATAATTCAGGAACAAATATTCGTGATAAACACACAAATAAATGCCCTGACCAGGATTCGAACCCGGAACTTCTTGCTTCGTAGGCAGGGTCACTACCAACTAGGCTAAGAGGCCGTTCAGGGGGAGGGGAGGGGTATATTAGCAGTCCTTTTATCATATAATACTCAAAGTTCTACAGTAATAAAATAGTTAATTCATTTCTTTAAACTTTCAAGATTTTCACACAATAATCGTGTGCACAATAATGTCGCCCTTGAAACGTTGGGGGTTAGTTTTTAAAGTTTTACACAATTAAGCTCCGATTTAGTGTAAGTTTCATGCTTTCTGCCACTTTATGTCATACTTCATGCTAAGGACCCGTACTATTTGGGAAATTGGTCTGTTGGATGTCCGTCTGAAATTTTACGCAAAGAATGATTTCAATAGCTTAATAGCACAATCATTTCACTTCAAGCTTGCAAGCATTGTATATTTGACCGTTGCGCGGATAGAACTCTGACGTAAATTATCAACTTATTTCTAAACACCAGTGACATATATTATGTTTATTATTTTTCAGAACACGGAATTATGCCCCAGGAGTATATTCAAACTGCAGACGTTTTTTTGTTTTTCGATGAACTGATTGATTCGTTGAACGGAAGTTATGAAAACTCAAGAAAGAAAAGCGGCAAGGATAACTACGAGCTGTAACACCAATAGTCATAAAGCTGTGTGGTGTAATGCTTAACCAATTTTAGATTCTATGAGGTTTATAACTCAACATAATGCTGAAGTAACTCTTACATCTATTACCAATTGGTTACGGACAATTAAGAATGCAGAATATTTGATAAAGGTCCTATTTAATGAATACCTATAACTTGAAATCTGTGTGGATGAGGCACTTTAATCAAGATCCTATCGAATTTTTTTTGGATCAATTCGAAGCCATTCAAATTCAAATCATTTGCCAAAGCCATTGATGTCGTAACACTAATCCAACCCCAGCTGGTTTTGAGTCGTCCTTCGCCTCGTTGTTAATTACAAATTTAGGCCTAATGTCCACGGAAGCGTAGCTGCATAGACGCGTATTCGTCATTGTACGCTTGGTGTACGCTTGCTTGCAGCCTACATACAAACCCGGCCAACTCCGTCCACGTCTCCGTCGCGTCAGCTACGCTGCATGCAAGCTTCATGCCGCCGGGCGTACCGCGTGTTATACGCCGGGCTGCATCGCACGGAACATATTGGCGTTTTGTTTTTGTAGCAGTGGTGTCATGGATGTCCAGTAAATTCTGAAATATCCTTTTACTCATTCTATAAAATGGATGAAATACGTTGTCATCTGCTGATGGTTCTCTTGCAGCTACGAATAGTCTACAATGTATGTTTCTTTCTATATATGGATGTATCCAATATAAACGGCGTCGTCGCCGACTTCGAAGATAAGAATAGGCCAAAATAACGTCTTCATCACTGGACGACATCATCACGAATGAAAGAAAATGCAGGCTACGATACGCTTACGCTACGCTTCGTAGACAACGTCAGTACGTCAGGCTGCATAGACGCTGGACGCATCGCCGTGCAGCGTCTATGCAGCTACGCCTCGTGGACAGTGGTCCTTAAGTGGCCAACACTCGATAGGGTCAAATTGCGAAGATGACACATGCCAGCTGGTATTTAATAATCGATGGGGAAGCTATTTGAATACCAAAGTGCCTCTCCACCGACTGATCTATTGCAATTGGCCAATGATAATGTATACGAGGCATTTGAAGCGAAAATGAGTAATCCTAAAGTACTCGCTCAGTTGCAATATGTAACTGGATACATATTTAAAAAAAACAAGAAAAAAATTTTTTTTAAATAGTAGCGGATTTTTAAAACTAAGAAAATTCATAAAAGGCAAAATGTATTTAACATATCCGGCCGATACTTTGGTAGAGACGTTTTCTAAACTTTTTGATAACACAACAAAACAAGATTTAATATCGTATGTTTTAAAAACATCCCCGATGATGCCGAACATTAAACTGTACATTAAGACTATGACGAGCTTAGATATCAACTTTGACTTCATTACATGTGAAGATCATAAATCAGGTATAGTTGTCAGGTATGTTACTGAACTGTCGTGCAGATTTTTTATCTTCAACTGGTGCAAGGATGTAAATAAAATATTAAGAGGCCGTGCTAAACTTCAGGATTACGCCCGCGATGACCAAGTGAAAGTAATGGCTAACGATTACTTCATAAACAGAAAGCACAATAAAAATACGAAACAATTGTAGTCTCCATAATAAATATAGCACCGATTATCTAATGTACAATGAGAATAAAAATAAAAAATAAATTATAAACGGGCAAAGTTCTTATTTAACTCTCGTACTTATATTGAGCGAAGCGAGTGGTTCAAAAGCTGGAACTGAAGGCCTAGTATAAAAGTTGTACGACAGTAACTCCTCGACCGCGTTAGCGTATCGAGGGGTCAAAATATGAAAGTTGCCGGATGATTTAAATAAGCGGCAAACATAATTTGAACTCCCGATACGCTAACGCGGTCGAGGAGTTAATGTCGTATAATTTTTATACTAGGCCTTCTGGCACGAGAGTTGAACAAACTTTGCCGTCGAGTGTAATACACCGTTTTTTAACCTTACTGTCGTGAAGTAAATAAAAACTACATAGGATTACAAATCTCATCTAAATGTAGGCTTTATCCGATATGTATTACTCAAAACCGTCAACTTCAGAAAATAATTCAAAACACAAGGTCTGAGTAATTACTTTCCCCACTAGTGGAGTGGATAAAATATAAAAATAATATATGAAAATAAATCATGCTTTCCGTTTCGGCACTTACATAGTAATTATAAACTACATTAATTAGACCCTACTTATAGTGTTGTGTTTCTGTTGGTGAGTAAGTACGCCAGAGCTCCAAGAGGATTCGCTGTGTTGACAGCTGAGGACCCACGGAGCAAAGCCCTTGGCCCGTTTAGCTGTCAACACAGCGAATCCTCCTTTTTTTTAAAGGGTCGGCAACGTGCATGTAACACCCCTGGTGTTGCAGGTGTCCATAGGCTACGGTGACCGCGTACCATCAGGCGGGCCGTATGCTTGTTTGTCACCGTCGTAGAATATTAAAAAAAAATAACTTTTTTTATCATATAAGGGCAAATGCAATTCGGGACACAAAAGTAAAAACGGTTTTACAGTTATTTCCAGCAAAACATCTTGCAATGAGCTTCTGTCTTTTATCCTCATAGATTTTTTGATATCAGCGTGTAAATAACATCTTG
This sequence comes from Lathronympha strigana, assembly GCA_949128165.1. Lineage (NCBI taxonomy): Eukaryota > Metazoa > Arthropoda > Insecta > Lepidoptera > Tortricidae > Lathronympha > Lathronympha strigana. The sequence continues at coordinate 3,695,192 of OX421925.1, read as the reverse complement.
ATTTTGACATAGTTATAAACCTCATAGGTTGGTTTTTCGACAGCGCGTAAATTGCAATGTATGTCACCACTTAGCTATCTTGATTTTGCTGTTATCTAAATCCCTTTTTAACGGATCAGGTAGGTCGAATAGGGGGTAGAATCATCTCCTGTACATCGAGTACAAAAACTGATAGATATATCATCATGATTGACCACGATTTTCTTTGATGTGTGAACCGCGTGATTGATAGTGCTTACATTAGATGTCCCTTGATCACAAACCCCACTTTGGTGAAGTTTTAGTATTATTTCCTTGATCATTATTGACAGGTATATTCTTTTAGACTAAGATATACTTCTAACTGTTTGTCAACTGTACCATTAACCTACCTATGCAAATTGTACATTTCGTGCCTTTTAAACTGTTACAGCTATATTTTTTTAGACTAAGATATAACTTCTAATTGTTTGTCAACTGTACCATTTACCTTTTCACACGTTGGGCCAACGTAATTTACGAGCCACCGCTGCAGCGATATGGCAGGATGAGATGGCAATATCTCTTGCTCGCTTTAACAAATAGTAACGTCCCTTGGTTTGATTACTTTGGCTCAGCAGGTGTACCAGGTGTGATAATACACACAATACACTAGTGGTCTACAAATCTGGCCGACAATCGCATGTGATTTTCGATGTAAATGCGACTAAGTACCTATTGAAAAATTCTACTTGAAACTTTGTAATCGGAGTTGTCTCATGACTGCACTAGAAAAACCGCTCCTTCACGGTCTTTGGCCACTGTAATCTTTGCCGCTGGTCCAAAAAATTTGGTGACCAACCGCCTGCTACACGGTCAGAAACCAGCAAGGTTGCCTAGGCCTAGGGGGTAGCCTTGTTGCCTTAAACCATTCAACCAAACTGACTAGTATTATCTGTCACTTTTTATAGGTACAAAAAATCTGCCGAGGGGTGACCTCAAATATATGGCTATTCGTACGTAGCGTTCAAATAGCTATGTCATATTACACTATAACGTATATGATAATATCTCTGATCATAAATTACATGCTGTCCTTTTTCTTCACGTTGGAGAAAAAGGGAAGCATATAAATAGATCTATGATCAAAGATATTTGATACTTAATGTAATATGGGTGGGTCATCTCATAAACGTCAATTCATACAATGATCATGATCATTGGTCATATGCTTTCGGCAGAGGAGAATACCTTTCAATTGCCGATCCGTTTGGTTAAATGACTAAGGTTGTCGCCGACCGTGTATAAGGGCTTTTACTTTACCATTGATTTCAAAAAGTGAAACAAATAGGTATTACTTGGTTAACAGGGTACTATTTTAAATTCCTTCAACTAAACATAACCATAAATTCATACCTATAAAATAGGAATGGAAATTGATTGATTTTATCCTCGTCCTGCCCAATGTTCTCAATTAATAACGGTTTTGATATAGTAGTTCCGGCCCAACTGTTTTTTTTAAGGATGGAGATTGTGCCCAATGTGCTCAATTAATCACATATTCAAATTTAGCGCTATTTTTTTTAACCTATTTTTTTTTAAATAAAATGGAAAATAACATTGCCAATGCATTAGCTCGGAAAGTGCTATTTTCAACCGACGAAAAAAACGGAGGAGGTTCTCAAGTCGACGCGTATATTTTTTTTTTTTTATGTATGACCACGCATAACTTTTTACTGAGTAGTTCGATTTTGATAATTCTTTTTTTATTAGAAAGGGTATACTCTGAAGTTGGTCCCATATAAATTTCGAAAAAAAATCTAACCGTAAGGGTAGGAAAATAGGGGATGATTGATTTTTCACTCACCGATTGTTACATATGACCACGCATAACTTTGTACAGACTCGTTAGATTTTTGATAATTATTTTTTATCCAATAGAGTATACCTCGAAGTTAGTTCCATATAAATTTGGAAAAAATCAACCTAACGGTAGGAAAATAGGGGATGATTGATTGTTTACTCACCGTACGTAATGTATGACCACGCATAGCTTTTTACAGAGTAGTCTTGATATTTCTTTTTTTTATAGAATAGGGTATATACCTCAAAGTTGGTCCCCTAAAAATTTGGAAATTAATCTTAGCCTAAGGGTGGGAAAATAGGAGTAATTTATTGTTCACTCAAAGATTTTGAAGCCAGATGAAAATCACCCAGAATATTTATTAATTAATATATTTAGTCTTTATTGCACAAAAGAAAACCTTATCGTACAATAGGCTGACTTAATGCCATAGGGCATTCTCTACCAGTCGACCTTAGGGCAAAACAGAAAACATTGTAGGCGCTGCATCTTACAAAATGTGTAAAGAAAAGACATACTAAGATACATAATAAAGCTACTACTACTACTATAGTAGAAATGTAAACATAAACATATAATAATATAAATATTTATATTATTATATGTTACAGCTCGATGAAAAAAAACCGATAATAGAGCACATCCCCAGCGGGGTGTGCAAATAGTTAAAATCGGATTATTAATATAACAGTTAATAGCTAAAGCAATGTTGGTAGCTATTTTAAAAGTGATCAGAAATTGAGCATGTAATAATTTGTAGACAATAATAATCACAGAAAATTATAAAATAAAAACTTTTTAACAAAAAATAAAACCGCCGAAAAACTGAAACTGAAAAGAAAAAAATAATAATTTTGTCTTCAATAACGCTAGTGAATACCTACCCTACAATTACAAATATAATCTATTTCTCGTCAATTATAATCGTATTTATATATATACAATCTGTTATTTTTGGAGTCGGTGCCAGCCTCAAACAAACTTGAGCACCTTGAGTTGAACGCAGCACAAATTTTAAGCAGGTAGGTTAAGTATTTACACAATTTTCAAATCACGCGCCAACGGATTGAGTCCCGTAATAGAAATAAATCTATTTATACGTCCATTCATAAGTAGCAAATCTGATCTACAATAAGAACCTTGTATTGGGCGCTTGGCGGAGGTTGCAGTTTTGGAATGTGTGGAATGTGCGTTCAACTCTTCACTAAGGTTGAGCAAGTTTGTTTGAGGCTGGCACCGACTCCAAAAATAACAGATTGTTTATACATAAATACGATTATAATTGGCGAGAAATAGATTATAATTGTAATTGTAGGGTAGGTATTCACTAGCGTTATTGAAGACAAAATTATTATTTTTTTCTTTTCAGTTTCAGTTTTTCGGCGGTTTTATTTTTTGTTAGAAAGTTTTTATTAAGGATAAACTTATGCATAGAAAGTGACTCTTTCTCGCACACGTGCGAGGAAGTAGCTTTTTAATTTAAAAAGACTGTAAATAATTTAATAATTTCGCATTGTCCAAACCAAGGCATTGTTTGAATACCATCAATTGGACATACATTTTTGACTTTATTATACAATATAGGAACCTACACATTTATATTCAATCCATTTAAAGTGTAATTATGGAAACAAAATTTTAAAATTAATATGTATATATGTAGTAACATATTTCCTTTTCTTTTAAGTTTTCAAAAGAAAATAGCCAGCCTACATGTTTTAATTTTTCTCCATCTCGGACCCAATTGCAAACGGTGAGCATGCGTATAATGCAGCGCTCTCATTGGTTGGTTCCTACTCCGCTATTTTTTTCAGAATTTATTTAAAGTTTATGAAAATTTTAAATAATAAAAAGCTTGTTAATGGAGTCATAATACTTGTAATATTTAGTCTAGTAAGATAAGACATGGACCTTTCATTCTGAAAAAGTTAGCGGATTTCCGACCTAATGCATTGTAAAATTGATGTGGTTGAAATGTAGGCCTTTTTCCAACTCGTGTTGGTTTATAGTAACCGACACTCGATGAGAAAAAGCCCACTTTCTACACTTGTATCATAAATAACTATTTATAAATACATTTCCACCCTTCTTGTCTTTAACATATCCATTTGCACAAAACTTGTCTTGGGCAGGAAGCACTCAAATTAAAATGTGCTTACCTAATTGAGAACATTGGGCAGCAATGTAATGCTTGTTAAAAATGCTTGGCCAGGACGAGGGTATGTTGGTATATAATATAGGACTATTATATAGTTTGAAAATACCAATGGAGTTATGCGAAATTTAAAGACACAAAATATCGCATACATACCTACCTAACTTTCAACAATGGATTCATGTCATGCCTTTTTAAAACTTTGTTTCTCACTGACGATTTGCGGGCTAGTTGAAAGCGAGGTAGGTATAAATATCCTTCATTATACTCATATAACAGATAAATAGTTAAGTGTTTGTGTCGTTGTTTAGGGTTACCTACCTACTTGTAGGGCGTCGTCCAAATGAATATTACACTTAAGTATTTCAAAATTCAAAATTTAGCGAATACCCAGTAGGTATGACGGTATATTTATTATATAAATACGTGAGCTTGTATTTCTTTATAAAAAACTAATATATACTTGCACAGCAATTTTATCAGTAATGAGTTATAAATTTACAACATTTTTAAATTTACAGCCTGTTTTTTACTGAACTATAACTACCTGCCTGCTACTCTGCCTGCGAATTATACTACTTATTTAATACAACTAAAGTAAAGCTAACCGCAAAACCTTAATTTTAATTTCTTATTTCTAAAGAAAACGTATTTTGAGTGCAAATGAAAGCATATACATACCTAGGTATATATTAATATATATGCATGTTGTCCATAATGTAGTGCCTCCAATTTAACAAACATTGACAACGAAATTAAAATCCATTGATATACCTATACCAAAACACAAGATAATCAAAAGTCCGTTGTTAATGCATTGTGCTAGGTAAAAATCAAACTTGTGATTAATTGATAATATAAATAAAAAGTATATTTTTACATTAACTAGCCTAGTCGTTAGTAGCCGTGCCTACAAAGCAGCCGGGTTCGATCGAATCCTGGTCAGGGCATTTATTTGAGTAGGTACATGTCACAAATATTTGTTCTTGAGTTATGGATGTTTTCTACGTATTTAAGTAATTGTATGTATCTGTCTGTTATATGTAGCATCGTCTAGTACCCACAAAACAAGCTTTAATTACCGTGGACCTAGGTCGACATGTGTAAGATTGTCCCATATTATTTTATTTATATTTCTCTTTCAAATTGAATACCTAACGTAGGCTCAAACAATTGTATTTCTACGCCCCACTTGTATCTATGAGTTTCATGACTGTAGCTATTCAATTTGAACTTTTTTATTACCTGCCGTGCGTGGCTGTAATCATACGTAATGAATATGGTTATGAATTGTTGTAACGTATACATTTGCTATTGTGAATGAAAACTTGTAATTTTACACAAGTTGTAAGGAATAACAACGAACTTGTAATGTATTGTAAGCTTTTCCGATGTTAACGGCCTCCCTAGCTTAGTTGGTAGTGACCCTGCCTACGAAGCTGGAGATCCCGGGTTCTAATCCTGGTAACGGCATTTATTTGTGTGTTTATCGCGAATATTTCTTCCTTATTTCTGGACGTTTCTTATGTATATATGTATGTACTTATCAATATAAGTATGTATAACGTCGCCTAGCACTTATATACAAGCTTTGTTTAGTTTGGGGCTAGGTTGATCAGTGTAAGATCGTCCAGCAATTTTTTTTCTTGTGTCACAGACCCTTTTGTAATGTTAATACATTAACTTCAAAATTATCATACAAGATCTCTGCGAATATTACTTGTAAATTATTATAAATGTTTTGTTAATTGTTTTTGTCAATCACACTTGCGAACTTTACTGAATAAACAAGTCGTTTAACTTTAATCAAGTTGTTTTCTTTCCCGTAAGTATATAGGATTACTGTCGGCCAAATAAATATATCGCTTTCTATTAAAAATATTATTAAGGCTATCCATATCAAAAGGTACCTATTGAGGTACCTTTTGATATGGATAGCCTTAATAATATTTTTTGGCTATTAATTTCCCCTGTGCTGTAGTGTTAGGCACTTACCGTCAGAGGGCGGTAAAAGCGCATCTGGCGAGTGAATACTCTATCTCACTATATATAAGTTTCTCACTATATATAAGTTACTCTATGTATGAAATTATGAATATTTTTTTTTTTTTATTTATTCATGGCCATTGAAATGCTACAGTTGGCCTACCATCATCGAAAACTGACATTGACGGAATAATAACCTCTTTATCTCTCGAATACTCAAGTGTGACGTGTGACAGAGAGGAAGATATAAATTTTGGATCGTTTATATTATACCTATTACATTATATCATAAGTCTGTATGCCTCCCTTTTTTTCCTACGTGAAGATAAAGGGCAGCATATAATCTATGATCATATACGGTATAGTGACTATAATAGTGTAATATGGGTCTCATTCGAACTCATGCAAGAATGTCCATATTACATTATCAAATATCCTTGATCATAGATCATATCATATGCCTTCCTTTTCCTCCAACGTGAAGAAAAAGGACGGCATGTAATCTATGGTCATAGATGTGACCCTATATGGTATAGTGTAATATGGGCCCTCTCTGTCGCCCGAATGTGCGAGAGCAGTGTAGCGATGTGCAACAGCAATATGTAATTGTTTTTAGTAAGTTGGTACAACCTACATGTTGTCGGTTGCCAATAAGGCCTACTGCCATAAAAAAACATATAAGAACGGACTTTACAAAAAAAAGCATGTCGCTTTTTGAGCGAGAGAGAGGTAGATGTCAAAAATTGCGGTAGCCCCCTGTCATTCTTCAATCAGTGTTGCCAACTTGGCATTAAATATGCCAGAACTAGCATTTTTTTCAATTGCCATATTTTGGGTATATATAGTGAATGAGAGCTACCGTATCGTCACTCACCAGGCGGCGCCACTCATGCGTGGGTCCTGTGTGAATATGAGAGAATTGTCAAAGTGACGTTTGAAATGTTCTCGCAGGACCCACGTTCCACTAGCGCCCCTAGCGGAAAATCGACTCGCTGTTATCCTCATTAAGTCAAATGTGTATGGACTTGGTTAACAGATGTAGACAGTCATCACTTGCAGAATCGTGTCTTCCCAAATATATTATGTTTATCAACTTTTTGTCTTTTTGTCCAAACCTACTGTCGTGAAAATCAAACGAACGAAATTTTCTATATGCCTCTCTATCACACTTAGATATTGGATAGAAAGAGATGCAGATCGATAATTTCATCAATTTCGAATAGATAAATTAACTCATGAAGGAAATACAAACATAACATATGTCAATTCTTCGAGTCATAGATATCTAGATGCATGAAGGCCAGCCTCATAACCGTGCGTTTACATGCTCGGGCTCTCGGCCGAATGTTTCGGCCATGTTAGTACACGATGATTCGAGACAGACTATATAGAGAAAACTTAAGCCAGACCAGAGACAATTAAAGTACTTTTTCAGGTAGTTTGGTTGAGTTAAAAGGTGTCTTAAATAATTTCACTTCGGGTAAAGCTATTTAAAAAGTGTCTTAAATAGTTTCAATAACCAAAGCTATTTAAAACACCGTTTAACTCACCGAAACTACCTGAAAAAGCTTAAATTGTCGATGGTCTGGCTTAAATTTTATCTATATAGTCTGTCTCGAATGAGCGTGTACTAGGGTGGGCCGAATCATTCGGCCGAGAGCCCGAGCATGTAAAAGCACCATTATAAAGTTTAAAATTAACACTTAAAATGTAGGTACCTTGTAATGATAGATGCGAATGGAACTTGTTTTCATTAAAAAACTCTTGCAAAGAATATAAACAGTGATCTACAAGGTTTACTTTTAATTTTGCGAAAATTTAGTCTTTTTCTATTGAATTTAGTACGTTTCTGGCATATCTAGACATGTGTTTTGCATTTTTTCAGATTTCGAGTTCGCAACACTGTAATCTTCATGCATGACGCAAGTGCCCAAGTCGCTGAAGTCGCAACACTAGTACGAGTACATTGTTCACCAAGCTCTCTAACTTTCAAGTACTTAAATTCGTATAACTTCTTACTTTAAAATAATCCATACATTTCTTTACGCATAACTAAATGTAACCTATTACTTATTCGGTGGCAAAAAAGTGTGTAGTGTGTGTTTCTACTCGTACGAGACTCGTACAATCCTAACGAAAAAAATGTCTACAATGTGAGTGCCTACATATAAATTTACCAAAAAAATGTGCAAATTTTTGTTTGTAATTTGGACAGTGGGAGACCTATTTTGAGAATTAGGGTTCAATTGATAAATTTTAACAATGAGTCGGGAATATTGAAAATAATTATTTGTTAGGTGTAGGTACTTTTTTTCCTCAGACTAGGCTTTTTAATATACCTACATATGTATTATATTCTACTTTTTTTTCAGTACAGTAAATACACACCAACGGGGGCAATGTGTCGTAATACTGCTTTCAATTATGAGGAACCATGCTGATTACGGTCAATTTGCTACTAATCCTATTGATGTTAATGAGATGGCTGTAGTTGAAATAAAATGTAAAGGTGTCTCGTCACCACAATATTATCTTAGCCAGACTATCAAATTTAAGAAACATAACAATTCAAAGAATTCAACAGTTATCATAAATATAATCTCAGATGAGTTTGAAAAACAATTTTTTTGTCATGATGAATGGGTAGAAGTCCCAATGAAAGAAAAAGAATATAATCACTGTGTTTATACAAATCAAAACACATTTATGTATGTTATTAAGATACAGATTACTGTACATGTTCAAATGCCTGCAACCTATAGTTTATGTAAGGAAATTTATGAAGAAACAGAGTTCACGGATTTTAAACTGCAGGCAGAAGACGGCTGTGTGCCGGTACACAAGAGTGTGCTATTTGTCCACAGCGAGATGTTCCGGGGCATGCTGAGGGGAAACTGGAAGGAAAATGAGGAAGACACCATGAAGATGCCCGGGGTGACAATGCAGACTCTGCAGCATCTCAAGCAGTACATGTATTTGGGTACTATTCCTGATGAGGAGTTGGAACCGCTTCTTCTGGTGGCCAATCGTTGCCTGATGGATAGTCTGGCAGCCAGGTGCATTGAAAAACTGGTCTCAACAGTCAGAGTAGAAACATTTGATGGTCTCGTGGAGCTTGCTTGCCAGAATAACATCCCGGCGTTGATGAGAGCCCTGCTATTGAGAATCCCAGATGAAGTTGTCAATGGTATCGCTAAGATGGATATTAATAAGAAAAATTTTAATGATACAACAAAATAAAATGAGTAATAATTTAAGGAAAAGTATTCACCTACCTGTTGATATTTCTAATTTGCTTTTGTTAATAACTTTTAAAGTAGGTACTTTTTAAAAGATTTTTAATACCCAGTAATGATAGATAATTTTAATCATTTTTTGTTCTCCGAGAAAGGTAAATAAGCGTTTTATTTTCAAATAAGTTAATCAATTCTTTTTTTATTTTCGTATTGTGTAATACCTAGTTAAGTAATAAGTATTTAACTTGTACAGTGGCTCTATGTTCTGTAACAAGGATTCAATGTGTGGTTAAAAGTCTATATATAGTACACTATACACCCAAATTACAATAAATGTTTTATATATAAAAAAAAACTATTTATAAATAATCACTCTCAACAAAAAGTTTTGATAAATACCTATGAGTAAGCGTTTATCTTGTGTCAAGTCTGAAGCATAGACCTGTATCGGTACCATGAATTTTATTGTAGGTAAGTACTGGTAAGTTAAGTACTTAACCTTAGGCGTTATATAGCAAATGCGCGTTTCTAAAGTATGTCCGTCTCGCTTCTGCCAGAGTAGTGGTAGGAGCTAGACGTATATACATACTTTAGAAACGCACAGTCGCTAACGCCTACGGTTACGTACAAAGTACAACTCATGGTAAGAACACTGGAAAATATAAGGACGCAATTCGGCGAAGACAAAATTGTGGTACTCGTACAGACTAGTGCGGTGATATTACCTACTTCATGATTCGATTTTTATTTTATTTTATTTTATTGGTTCAAAAAATTACACAGCATTACAGCGGGTACTAATGCACTGCGAAATTTAGGACAGAAAGTATACATACAAACAAGGTACAGCGTACTAACTGGGACTAGGTATACAAGATACACAATTTTTTAATTAACTTTTGTAATATGTATAATGTTTAGTTGTTGTTTTTCATGATAAAGTCCTTTATTTTCAACATTTTCTTGTATAGTAAATCTGTTTTGTTTAGAAATTTTGAGAGAAATCTAAGTTTGGAAATAAAAAAAGCCAAATTGAGAAGAATTCCACCTTTAATTATGAATATCGATATCACTATTTGCAATCCCCAAACTTTTATTAGTTGTTTACTTAAAATTTGCTCTGGCGTGTGAGTGAGCGTCTTGGCGGACAGGGTCCGGCGGCCAAAAGGATAAATATATACTTAGGTATGTATAAAGCCCCTCATTCACCGCAATCCGCCGGCACCTCCGGCACGTAATATAGTATCGTGAATGTCGTTGCCGGATGCGTGCCGTACGGCAACATCCTAGCTCCGGCCACCTCCTTGCAGTCCGAATTGCACTAAATTACAGTAATAAACAATTGAGAAATGCGGCTATGCATAAAATATTAATTATTCGCTATTAAAAATGTCATACGAGATGGCGGCGATTTTTAAAATTCCAGTACAGTGTATGTGCTACAACGCAGCGCTGCGCATCTTTCAACGAATAAGTGGGAATTGGACTGCCAGGCTGGGCCACTTGCACACCGTGTGTCCGCTACATCCAGCCATGCCGGAGTGCCGGCGGACTGCCGTGAATGAGGGGCTTAAGGTACCTACATTTATTCACCTTCGCCCATAATAATAAACTTGTTGTTTACTACAAATTTCTTATCTGTGAAAATGTTATTATAGCTAAAGCCCCTCATTCACGCCCGAATCTGTTTGAAGTTTTTGCAACAACATTTATATACCTACATATACTATTTTTTTTTGCGCTGAAAATTATTATACAGTATTATAATGATAAAAGCTATCATCCAACAGTATAATGAGAGGATATTGCCTATTCACAGTTCAACAGCATTTGTAGTACGTCCATACCTATGGAGTAGTGCTGTCACCTTTGGGTAGGAGCACCAGGATACCAGCTTGGACCCTTTGACTCGGTCCAGAGGCGCGCTGTACCATCCCATACTCACAGGCGTTATTGAACCCTTAAGTCTAAGGAGAGACTTTGTCTCCTTATGTGTGTATTGTATTCCGCTTGTACAATTGCACAGTGTGTTTGTGTGGGTGTGGTTCTAAAAAGAAGTGTACAAGCGCCTGCCAAAAACTAATAGCAAATCTATCAGCTGTGCGTATTTGCAAACTACGTATTGACAGGTAAAAAGTATAATTTATTTCGTGACAGCCTCCTCTTATTTGTATCTAAGCAACCACATTAACCTAACAATCAACTTGACATAATGTTTGTTTATCTATTGATTCACAAGATACGACTTTATACCAGGAGATAAGGAATACAGGAGTGCATCATGAGTGAAACGGTGTTTGAGCGCCGCGGACCGGCGGGAGACAGCATGAGGGTACACGATTATTTGTACGGTGAGTATACCTACCTTGTGTTTGATGAAGTTTTTCGTTTTTTACCGAGACCGCGTTTCACCAACGTCTTTGCTGGTTAATGCTGCTACTAGGTATTTCAGACGAATCCACAGAAAGCTAACCGCCTAGCTTGGACCGACCCTTATTAATTTACACGCGAGGCGGGTCTAGCTGTGTGGACCCGCCTAACGTTTTGAATGCCACAATCGGCTGCGGCCGTCATCGGAAAGCCTTGGTAATGACGGCTACAGCCGACAGCTACGCCAATGCAATAGGGACTTTCACGGGACTACATTAAGATCAATTTCGCATAAACAATCGTGATCGTCTGGCGTCCAGCCAGGCCCCAATTTCACCACGGCGACAGGTGCTACAACTGTCAACATCATTATTACTGATATTACAGGAGTTATGGGCTACGGGCGCCGATTACTATTGTGTGAACTGTATGCTTGTTGGCCGCTAACATGTGATTTATAAATAAAATCATCATTATTACCATTAAAAACGAATACTTTTGTGAAGAGCTCTTGACACTTGTCACTAGAAACAAGAAATTCCGACACAGGATCATTCTTAGGTCAAAAACTACCGAAAATTCTTTAAAATAGGTACTATTAGATCTCTTTACAGTGTAAAAAAGCCAAGAAATTATCTATTTATTGACGATACATTACAATTTTATTTAAATTATAGAAATCGTGGCAAACAAGCACAGAGCCCGCGCGATGGTGAGCGGTTTGTAACTTGTAACCTATGAACGCCCGCAACGCCAGTAATTCAGGCATTTTAGAAATTGTCACAATAGTCAGCGTGGTGAAATTGGGGCCAGCATGCCTACCACGAACATCGAAAATTGGCATTGACGGGAAAATCTCTTTGTCACTCCAATATGCAAGTGTGACAGAGATGGAGACACACATCCGCAATCGTTCGATTTTCGTGGTATAGGCCCTGGGCACGGTATATTCATTGGCCGTCTGGCGTTCAAAAGATTCCTTGTTTAGAAGATAACTTGTTATAGATTCGGCGTTCATCGTGTCGGGCGCTCGGGATTACGCGCGGGCTGCCTTCAAGGCCGCTATGGCGTCTGCGCAGATCGTGAGTATGGAAATCTTCACGTTGGGTGTTGAGTGCGAACGGGACAGCGTCCTACAATCGTCTGTCGAACACCGCACCAGCGTGCGAATCGGACGGTTAATTTCAAGAAATTCAACCTATAGAAGAAGGCAGCATAAACTATAATCGACTACAATGCCGTACAATTTTCATAGTACTTTTCCCGGTCCCCGGAGGGCCCCGCGCCGCACGCTTCGCTCAGTCGCCGCTCACCCCGGTGTACTATACTATGCTACTACACTACAGCTAATAATTATTGGTCATTTACTCGCACAATGCATAGTAAATAATAAATAAATAAATATTATGGGACAATCTCACACAAATCGACCTAGTCTCACGGTAAGCTCAATAAGGCTTGTGTTGTGGGTACTAGACGACGATATATATAATAGACAGATACATATAAATACTTAAATACATAGAAAACATCCATAACTCAGGAACAAATATTCGTGATAAACACACAAATAATTGCCCTGACCAGGATTCGAACCCGGGACCTCCTGCTGATAGTAAAACATTGTATGAACCATGTGCGTAAAGATGATATCCGACTCGTGTCGGCTTATACCCTCGTCGGAATCTCTGAAATCACCCACTTCCCGGACTTGTAGCATAAATTGCAATTGCTCCCTTAGTACACATATGAAGGTAGCTACTGCTTTTCACACAACCTATGAGGTATATAAACACACAAATAATAATAATACCGTGAACATACCAACACCACGATATCACTAGTAAACAGGTATTACATGGGGCTTTTAGGGTCCAGAATTCTCGCCTGACCCTGCCCCTGCCTCTCCCTAACCCCCTCTCATCGTATATTAGTACCTAGGTACGTGTGTTTCGAATGTTTGCAATAACAAGAAATCAACCTAAGTACACTTAATTTTATGTTCTTCAGAAAATGTCCTGTTTGTTCATAAGCTTTCACAGAAAATACACTTTTGTTTTGGAACGACACAGGTACACACAGCCATTGTTCATACTCATACATTAATGGAGACTTTCTTTTCACAGAACATACAGCCACTGTACAAAACCATGTTTTCGGAGCTCAAAACTGTGCCCAGCGCTCAAGTTGGTGAGTAACCTACCTACGTACACACGCGTTCAGAATTGCATGGGCAGTTTATGAATGAATTCATTCATAAATTGCCCATTCAATTCTGAACGCTATAGTACAGTCAAGTGTAAAAATATGGTGGTGCACATCTTACTCAAAAATATGTCCCATAGCACCTTATGCCGGTGTAATAAGAGCGTATTACCATATTTATGAATCGATTATGTCGAACCATATTTTGCACTTGACTGTACCTGTAGCCCGACCGCAACCTTCTGGACGCCAGACGGTGACATGCTCTCCTTGCCCGGGACGCCAGGCGATTATGATTATTTAAGTGAAATCAAACTTCACGGAGTCCCGTGTAAGTCCCTATTGCATTGGCGAAGCTGTCGGTTGTAGCCGTAGTTTGCGTCCTTGGCTTGGAGTAGCGGCCCCACGTACCTGAGCGCTCCTGGGGGACTCCGTTGTCCGACCAAGTCCTCCACCTCTGGCTAGCCTTTACGGGCCGTCCAGAGTGGGGTCGCGAGAGCTGTGTTCTCGAGGGCAGATGTGGAAACCTAAGTGGCGAGTTGGCTATATGTTTAAAGTCCAGTGACACCTCTCTACCCTCAGCCCTCATACCGGTGTTGCACTCGAGCCATCTTAGATGTCGCTTTTTGTGGGGGCCCATCTTATGTGGGCGAGTCACAGTCACCGTCGCCTTTGGCTTTGCCGTGAATGAGGAGCTTTATTAAGCTTTATTAGTTGCTTTGTGCTTATTAGCATGCTAATAAGCATGCTTAATAGCAAGAGGGGTTGGGAGCGGGGCCCCTCCCACTTCCCCGCTCGCTAATAAATATGCTAGTAATGAGCATGTGTAACAGTAGCTTTACACAAACAGCACAAGTGTCACGAAAATGGCCTCTACTCAGCGTTCCTGACTGGTATTTTTTAAGCGAGTCATGAATGTCATGATACTCATGATGTTAAGCGGTCTCCCCGCTCCCATCATCTACGCTAGAGTTAACCTGCAATTTAATTTCTAATACTGAGCTACTTCTCTATCCAGTGTACCACCCAAACTGCCGTCTACCCAGCCACCTGGACCGTTCGTACGCGGCCTACGTGGCTAGGGTCGAGCTGGACCGCAGCGCGCCCACCCCTGAGCTAGCTGGCAAGGATCGCTACCGCTTTGCTGCCAAGTAAGTCCGCTGCTATTTCATACTACTAATGAACTGTGCCATACAATACAAATTATCAGATATCCTCGACTATTTTTCCGCAGCGCTGGCTCGGGTGGAACTAGATCGTAGTGAGCCAACACCTGATTTCTATCGTATTTGTAACTTTTTTATGTATGTCTAATTAGGGTAATCAAAATGAGGTTGCCTCAATTTCCTTAACGATTCATAAGAAAAAGCAAGCCAAATCAGATCCGGCTTGCTCTAGTAACATTTTGACGCTCCAGTGCACCTCTTACCTGCGTAGACGCGTCTCGCTCGAGGCAGCGCAGTTTGCGTCGGGTGGAGTGTGTCTGCAGGTCTCCACAGACCGAGCTGCATCTCGCGGCAACATCCTTGCATGACGACTCGCCCTGTGTGGAGCCGCCTAATATTGAAACAATTTCAGGCCAAAGAAGCTTCTGGACATGACCAGCGTTACGCCACAGTTCCATCCTCCGTCACCAGTGGTGCCTGGGGATGGGCGACCCAAGAATAAGGGGACTCAGAGCAAATACAGGTAGCAATACTTTAGTAATAGACCCAAACATAATAGACTAAACGACAAAAAAAATCTAATTAGTCCGTCTGTTAGATTAATGAAAAATATTTGACACGTATTTTTTCTTTTGTTCGTCAAATGATATTTTATTATATTACGGAAATACAGTGCTTTTAAGTTCCACGTGACGTCACAATCAGGTAAAATTCTTACTAAATAGTGACGTCACTAGCCCCCAAACCGGAACTTTGATGCTCCACATCTTCGTAAATTTTAGTTATCATGAAAAAGAAAAAAATACGTGTCTAATAAATTTGGATAATCTAACTGACAGACTAAATAGAATAATAGTTTTTCTACTTAGTCGTCATCTCTATTCCAAAATACTTATTTGCTAAAACGGGGCATCGCGTAAAGCTTTATAAACTAACCTCCAACGTTTCGGGGGCCCCCTGGCCCCAGAGAAAGACTGGCTGAGGTAGACGTCAACATCTTCTAGCCGTGACGACGGCGGAGCTAATTTTCTTAAGGCCGTTGGGGTTACTATAATAAGCCATAAAAATAATTGAAAATTGAGAGATACAGATCCGAAGACGTATACTAACACAGTTGTGTTTGTTGATGTTCAGAGGACATCCTGATACTCACAATAACTCTCATTTGTTTGTGCCAGGGAATCATCAGCGCAGACTATTCCATGGCAGCCCGACGGCAAGCAAGCGGTGGACTGCGAGGAGACTCCGGAAGTGCTGTATTTGGATAAGCTGGAGTGGGGTTGGTGTTCGTTCGGTACATATGTATGTCTAAAGGCGGCACTTCAGTGCAGTATGCGGGTTCGCGTATTGGCTGTGTTTGGCCGAATAGACGATGTGCGGCGAGGGCTTATACGCCTATATTCGTGAATATTTGCTCGAACATCCCGAACACCCAAATGCCAAACTCACCTGTTGGCACCCAAGTGTGGATGTCGTATTCGTGGTGTTCGGACTCCAACACGAATATTTGACAAATACGGCGAATCCGCAACGCGAACCCCAAACTTGCAGTGAAGTGCGGGCATAAGGCCCATATGACCACCATGGCGCCTGTATACCAAATACTCGAGCTAAGAACGCGAATGAACAGGGAGCTCTCGTCTCGCGAGGCACAGCTGTATACTCGAGTCTCGGCTATTCGAATGTTTGGTAACGCAGTTAGCCGGCATCATACCTATGTATATCGCCTATATCTATGATCATAGATTATTTTATTCACGTTGGAGAAGAAGAAAGCCATAATAGACATATGATAGAGTAATATGGGCCTAATTCATCCCGCCCTACACATCGTTTGCGGGGTCACGATGCTGTCGTTAAATTCGTTGAGGATTAAGATGCTGGGAATGAAACTGATACAGGGAATGTTGAAATCAAAATGTGTCTGTCTGTCTGAAATCAAAACGAGCAATTTTTGTTTATAAGTATCTATAAAATTAGATCTTCTGTTACTGCGATTATTATTCAATGAAATAAAACGGATTAATCGCGTTTATTAACACCATGTCCCTACGTTTCGAGCCTTTTACAGCAGTGGTCATGGTGTTAATAAACGCGATTGATCCGTTTCAATGTGTTTCATTTCAAAGTACCTATCCATAAATATTAATAGTTATTTATTATACAAGGGGGCAAAGTTGCGAAAGTTCCAAAATTGAGCCACGAGCGTAGCGAGTGGTTCAATAACTGGAATCTTGAGCTTTACGAGGGTCTCAAGGCACGAGAGTTGAACAAACTTTGCCGGCGAGTGTAATACAACATTTTTCCCCTCACCATTGCGAGGAAAATACAGACTACATACGATTATAAATCTTATCCACATGTAAGTTATCTTGAAGAACCCATCAAAAATCAATTTCAAAATTTGTCATAGAGTAAGTACGCTCCTGATACTTAGATATTGCCAACAGCTGTGACCTCCTATTGCGCATATTTACTATGGGCATATAGGACTCACTTATACTGGACGGGTGGTAAGTGATAGGAATTAGATTACTTTGCCCCACATTCCCACATGTGGATAAAATGCGTTTTTCCACGCTAGTTTTAAAGGACAAAACAGCGCTTTCCGAGCTATTGAGGGGAAAATATATATTATCAATCGCGACATCAGCTCTAACAATTTCGACAAAGATTGTGTGAAAAGTGAAAGGGCGAAAAACCGATCTAGCTTGGTCTGAAAGACCTGAAGCAAATAGGGTATTCTCAGGCTCTCTTTCTTTAAAAATTTGAGGCTATAACTAATTGATCGCATTTGTATTTGAAGGTCCGGGGAAGCCATTCCGACTTGGAGATTTACCAGCAGATTTTCACACCACGGAGATCATAAACAAGTATGTAACTAATCTTCACGATTTGAGCGTTTATATTATACCCGTTTTACAGACGATAATCGGGTCGCAATTATCGTCCTCGCCCCGTGTTGTGGACGACGGGAAGATACCCCCGATAATCGGGAGCCGATGATTCATCCCGTGTTATAGACGACGGGAGGGTTAAGGTATCCCCGATGATCGCCCCATCTAATACCCGTTTTAGACGGAGGATCTGGAACGACTATGATTGGCCCGTCCAGTTGGAACCAAATAATTCGGGAGAAATTGGCCACTCATCGTCGTGGATCCAACCGATGATCCAGATCATCCATGTAACTTGTGCCTTTGGCGGCGCAAGGTGTTAATGTCATAAAAAATCGTTTAAAGATGAGCCTACCAACCAGTGACAAAAGGGTACCTTTAACCACAGCGTAGGGATGTATTCTATACAGTGAGTTAACTTCATACACGGCCAGCGGCTCGGCTGAAGCTCAAGGTTGTCAAAAACTATGCGAAAGATATTTAGTAAACTTTTGATTTGACCCGGGGGTCACAAAACATCACGATCGGTTGAAATCTGTAGAAATTGAAGATAGTGGCGAGTTATAGGGATTTCGACCTATTCGTTATGAGCAATCTCTCAAATCCTAAATTATCGATTATTATCGAATCAAAAAGAGTTTATTGTAGCCCTAATTTTTAACAAAAAAAACTATGTTTCCTATTCTTGGGTTTTCTATTTTCATAGAAGGGGTGTCAAATGGAATTTAGTTTGCAAATCAGACTCTAAAAGGTAATTCATATGAAACAGTTTTTTTTGTTAAAAATTAGTGCTACAATAAAAACTCTTTTGCCCACATCCCCACGCGCTCCTCATCGATGACCCAAAAATCGGCGGAGTTACCACACTGTATAGAATACATCCCTACGCTGTGCTTTTACTAAAAACAATCATATTTGATGAGTAGCCTCTGTAGTAACCTAGTAGTTCGATAATATCTTGAATAAGTATGTTTAGATAGCCGGCTAACACATCACAGTCGATCCTATAAAGATACATCATCACGAGTAGGTACATCCAGTATTGTCGGCTTATCGTCGTGTCGAGTGTTCGAGACAATCGTTAATTTGAGAAATAACTCGGACATGGCGCTGTCAAATGGGTTTCTATAAAATAGGCCACGAAGGCACTTTGTACTTAAGCATAAATACTTATTTTACTCTTTCGTGTAACCTATTGGATCATCGATCTGGGACGCCGATGACGGTTTCCAAATCGATTTTGTAACCGGAATCATTGTAAGGATTATCGAGTGCCGATCTCTAAGCTACACACTCGATTATCACCAAGATCCAGTCGTCGTTTCGTCGTCCCAGATTGACTGTCTGCCTAATCAAATCTGTCTTTTAATTACAATTTTTCCACAGAATGCGTCACGCGCGCATCTGGACTTCGGTGGTGGAGAGCGCGCAGTTCCCGCGATGGATGAAGAAACGCGACGAAATCATCAGCGACGTGGAGACCAGGGACTGGATCTTCAGGGAGGCTGTACGTATCCTGGTTGTAAGATAAGATAAGTTTATTAAGCTTAAAAGGTATACACTTCAAACAAATAATTTTCTTAAGACTAAAATAGAAAGAAAGAAGAAAGAAAGAAAAATATTTATTGCATTATACCATACTATATACAGCACCAAACTATATAAACTTATACACTATACACTTAAACTAACTAAGTCATGCTAAATACAATTTATTAAAGATATTGGTGCCATTATAGTACTCGTGGCTGCAATTGGACGCCACTCAGCATGTGCCCTGGCATCATGGATGCCATGGCGCTGGTCTTCCGTGGAGCCCAGGGGCGGAGGGTTGTTTAGTATATATAAGTATAGAAGCAAAGAAGGATGCAAAAAACTAGATAGTTGAGAAAATGAGGGATATAAAATTGATATAGTTTGCTAGTGGGTAAGATAACATGTTTATATTTATAAGTAGTTATATATAGTGAAGGGAATATATAAATCGATAATTGGATATAACTTATTAATATAAGGAAGAAGAGAAAGAAATAAATAAATAAATTGTATGCCATTTAATATAATATGTCCAAACAATCAACCAACGTGACACGCCAAAAGTATGAGTACAGGGTACAGCCTCAGATTCATAATAATAGGTCCTGAATGATCACGGCAATTGGGAGCTAAATAGGTGTTTTTTAAAATTATTTTTAAAAGTGAAGAGGCTTTGTGATTTTCTAATAGGAGGCGGTATATTATTCCAGCACTTCGTAGCAGAGTAACGAAAACTACCACGAAATGCTGCTGACTTGCCGTGTCTTGGACAAACTAGGCGAATGGCTTCTCTTGGTGGCCGTGTCGAGAACATAAGCTTGTCATAAAGGTACGGAGGTTGTCGATGATGCACAACGCCAAATAGCAACGAGGCAAAATGCAACGAGCGTCGCGCTTCCATTTTTAACATGCCACCTTTATTTAGATAAGGCGTGACGTGGGTACGCGGAGGGATGGGAAAACAAAAACGTGCGCAGGCATTCTGGACGCGTTGAAGGAGAGCCTTTGAGCGAGCCAATAAGCAACCGTTAATTACAGTGTCGACATAGTTGAGTTTGGACAAGATTAAAGTGTCACATAGTTTGATTCTAAGGTCTACACTTAAAAAGTTACGAACCTGGTACAAAACTTTTAGTCTGTAGTAACAGTTTTTAACAGCATCAAGGACATGCTGTTCGAAGTGCAACCGCTCGTCCAGTAGCAATCCAAGATTACGTGCAACCGTGACCCGCTGAAGGCGCACCGTCCCCAGCGTTATATTTGGATCGAAACTACCAACTTTGTCAACTTGGCCTTTAGTACCCAACACCATGAATTTCGATTTATTGGGGTTCAAAACTAGGTCACAGCGGTCAGACCAGTCCTGGATCCGGGCTAAGTCCTTGTTCAGCAAATCTACGGCGGCTATTGTGTCTCGAGGATGGAACGTTTTGTAAATTTGTAGGTCGTCTGCATACATGTGGTAATTACAATTGTTAATACAGTTCGTTATATCTGCCACATACAAAATAAACAGCACTGGACCCAAAATAGATCCCTGAGGGACTCCACTATTTACCGGGTTATTTTGAGAGAAGTCTGTTAAACCAGACGTATTATTATGCAGCCCAACACGTTGAGAGCGGCCGGAGAGGTAACTGGCAAACCATTTTATTGTATTGATGGTAAAACCATAGTACGCGAGTTTAGAGAGCAATAGTGGAACATTAATTGTGTCGAAGGCACGGGAGAAGTCAAAATACAGTGTGTTTGTGTCTAGAATTAATTCGCTGATACTTAAAATAGGAATAACCTGTGCTATAAGTACCAGCTACCTTCCATGTGACATGTCTCTTATTTAGAAGTTTAGACAAAATGATTGATGATTTAATTTCTAAGATAATGAAATATTATAAATATACAATACAATAACAATACAATAACTCTTTATTGCACCTAAAAACAACAAAAATAACACAAACTGGTATAGATTACACATGAAAAAGAGGCAAACAACAGGCGGTCTTATCGCTAAAGAGCGATCTCTTCCAGACAACCTTTGGGTAGAGGAGACACTACACTAAGAAAAGTATACATACAGTATGTAAATATATTTTTTATTTTGAAGCTAACGCTTTTTATAGTTTCAATTATAGCTTACGATCGAACGACATTTTCGTAAAACGGAAGCTGTCAATCCATCAAGGTCATCGAAATACGGTCTCCCTCTACCCTGACCAGCATGCCTACCACGAACATCGAAAATTGGCATTCACGGGAAAACCTCTTTGTCACTCCAATATGCAAGTGTGACAGAGATGGAGAAATGGAGATACAAATCCGCAATCGTTCGATTTTCGTGGTATAGGTCCAGATCCATCTAGTCTAGGGCCTCCCACGCTGCGTCTTCTATATAGTGCGTGGGCACCACTCAAGAACCTTTCTGCCCCATCGGCCATCGGTTCTGCGTTGATTAAGGGCAGCGAATGGCCGTTCGTTCTGGAATATTTTGGAGGAGGCATTTATTCAGTAGTGGACGTCTGTCGGTTTAAATGATCATGATTTAACCAAGCGACATTTTCCAGGAGATCGACGAGCTGCAAGACATCAGACTCGAGCTGCTGCACCAGCTGCAGAAGCAACAGCGGAGCAAGCAGACGTCTCGCACCAAGAGGAAGCTGCAGAACCTCTGGGCGGAGAAGAAACAGGAGATGGAGCGGCGCGTCGACCTCATACGGAAGAATAGAGATCGAGGTATAGTCAACCAGTTGGAATCCTAGGCCACTGTAGGAGTATGTCATAGTGACGCTACAAATCAGATTGTAAGAAATCACTTACTGCTTGTCATTTTGAAATGGTTATAGAGTGACCTAGGGCTCCAATTGGTTGTCTGTACCTTTCTGCCCTGTTACGGCAAAGCGTATTTGCCGTAAGGCTGCCTATTTCGTATTACGGCTCCCATTGTATTGTATTTCAGAGATTCGAAAATTAAATATGTCCCACGACTACGGCCGCGAGGGCCTTGTAGGACGCTACCGCGGCATCCGCGGCGGCGGCTCCATCACATACACCGCTGCGGACCCCACGTCGGACCTCCACGCGCCGGTCGCCCGCCACGGGTACCAGGCTCGCAGGAAACACGCGGTGATATACTACGATCCTTCGCTGTTGGGTAAGTCAACGAAAGACACTGATTTACAAAATTAATTATAATATGTTGCCCCAGCCTCAACCAACGTTTCTCCACGGTCATCTTGATCAGTTGGAGCCCCGTTCACGTCAGGTCTCTCGGTAGAAGATCGCCACTTGCTGACTTTTTGCTCCAACGGCTGCCAGTTCATCGACCGATGTGCCCAGCCCACTGTCAGCTGGGCCTGGCAACTCTCTAAGCTATACACTTATTTAAATTTACACGATTTTCACACACTATAAAGTTACTGTAACGGGGCTTTATGACGTAAAACTTTGAAAACTAATCTCCGACGTTTCGAGGATGACATTGGCCCCGTGGTTCTGGAGAAAGACTGGCTGATGTTGATATTAACGTCTTCTAGCGGGTTTTTGGGTCAGTCTTTCTCCGGGACCACGGGGACAACGTCGGAGTTTAGGCTTATCACACGCATGTTTTCAGCCTTCGAAGACCACGAGAAGCTGTCGAAGCCACCGTCATGGCTGGACCAGTGCGGGCAGAACCTCAAGAAGTCCTGCTCCGGACACCATCTGCCCAGGGATCCCATGCAGCTTTGCGAGCGGGAGACCAAGTGGAGCGAGGACTTCCTTGAGCAGTTACATATGGAACTGAAGAGTAAGAAAGATGTCTACAAAAATCGTGTCCCTTAATCCTGGCTACTAGTCAATCGACTTAAAAAAGAAGCTCTTTATTTTAACAAAATAAATTACAAAATACAGTTTTTAATAAGATAGTCCGGATAATTCCGGAACCGATATCGATCAGTGGCGAGACGCTTGAAGTTGTACAAGAATACATCTACCTAGGGCAAACCTTGCAGCTAGGTTGAGACAACTTCAAGCGAGATGACGCCTTATGAATTCCTCACTCACACTGCCTTATTTCTATGTATGTGTGTGTAAACTAACTGTCAGATCCTATTGCTATCTCGTTCATTCACGAAGCAGCGCACGGGCAGCGGCGCTACGGTGGCGCCGTGCCTGCCAGTACCGTAATGAATGAGCCGGCAAGGTCCATGAAGCGGTGGTTCAAGTTACGGCTGAAACCCAAATATACGTTTTCTACCCTTCGGGGGGAAAACGTTGCTATTTAGGGTTTGCAGCCTATACTTGAACCACTTGAGAGGTGTTTATATTCTGCCGGCGCTGCTTGTAAATGCGTACTGTGATAGATAATCTAGGTTTAATAGAGAGTATTGGATTAATAAATGGTCCCCGAGCCCGAGCATGTAGAGGCACGGTAATACTTGGTCCACATATTGCGTATTCCGTCTAACGCATAACTGCGGCCCTTACGTTACCCGTTGTGATGATAACTTTTACGTTTAGTTTAACGCTTTAGTTAAATGGTTTGAACAGAGGCGCGTCTCGGCGCCGGCGTGAAGACATCCGCGGGGCCGCTCCGCGTGCTGAAGCCGCGCCGCGCCGCCCGCACCCCGCGCCCCGCCACGCCCGAGGCCGACGCCGTGCAGGACAGCGACGAGACCTGCCACCAGGCGGCGCTCGCGCTGCAGCGGATCCTCAGGGGCCGCGCCGTGCAATGCCTGGTGAGTAGCTCTGGTAGCTATTCACCACCATCCAGTATCGTATAACAGTCCCATACTATTTATAATATTGCGTTTAGAGGCAGATGACAGCTGTCACCGTACCCTTATCTGAAAGGATATAGCTATTTATGCAACAAGTGCGGAAAGTTAGTGATTTCCGACGAGTGTCATATTATTCACGAGCGAGCGAAGCGAAGCGAGTGTATAAGCCGACACGAGTAGGAAATCATCTTTACGCATGTGTTTCATACAATGTTTTACTATGCATTGTGCAAGGAAATAAAAAATCATATCATGACAAAACAATTTAATTGTTACATGACAGTAATTTAATTATTAAAATTGAAAATTATATTATTTTATAGTTTTCTTACATAGAAAATACTTTTTGTATCAAGCTGATAGCGGAGTCCAAAATTAAAAAAAAGTTGAAAAGTAAACGCACTGCGGCCAAATCGTGCAGAAAAGTGTACTTTTCCGCACGATTTTGGCTTCATCGGCCAAATCGTGCGGAAAAGTACACTTTTCTGCACGATTTGCCTTCATCGGTCAAATCGTGCGGAAAAGTACAACTTTCCGCACGATTTGGCTTCATAGAAAGCGCACTTTTCGAGCACATGCATTGTAAATTGTATTTACAGTACACATGGTGCTACTTTACCGCCCTAGTGCGATAATGAGCACTTTATTTGCCTGTGTCGAATATTCAAAGGGCCATATGTACTGTAAAACGTCCTACGATACACGTGCGAAGAGGTAATTCCCTTGTATCGTAATGTACTATTATAGCATAGATATAGGATAAAATCGGCCGAAAAAAATTACGCCATAAAAGTGCAGCAGTTGCGACTCTTTTTCATATAAATAGTCTTGTTTGGAACATGACGTTCCGTAAGTGCCAACAGCCTATTACTTTTAACACTGTTAGTAGTTCTGTGTATGAATTTGACACTTAATGCTTACGTGAGTAAGCTCTTTTTCGTACGAAACATTTATGGTTTTGTATCATCATTACACCCCGTTATCTAATGCTCAATTTCGGGGCAAGGGATTGGGCAGTTTCGATAACCTGAATTAATAAAATTATGAAGTTGACTATAAAAACTTAAACTGCTCGTTATTATTAACTAAACGGGACCTGATAGCGTACTAAATAATTCAAATTAACCCCGGCATTAAACTGCTTGTACTAAATTACATAGTAAGTCGTCTCTGTACTGTTCAATAATTGTCGTCCTCCTATCCGATCAAATAGATACAGAACATCTAATGACATCAAATATAACTTTAAACCTAAACCTAATATAACTCATAACTTGCATCTACAATGAATTAATTATCTCAAGATTATTCATAAAAAAATAATTTTATTTTGACTGATTAATAAATATGAATCGACTAAGCAACATCACTAATTTAACTTGCCCCCAAACTGAGCGCTAGATAACGGGGTGTAATCATCATCAATGCCAGTTCGCTAATGTCATTCTGACCCACATTTTTAGACGATTTTGTTTAACTTTGTGTTTCTATTTATTTCAATAAGTCAATGATTTATAGCCTCTAATCTCTAACGAACATCAGCTCATTCTGGCTTGGTGATAAGATGCAATTTCGTGCTGACTTGTGGCTTGGCCGGTGTAAGATAAGTTATTTACATTTATTTATTTGCGTTCACAGATGTACGAAGGCCGCACCCGCGCGGCCGAGCTGACTGAAGAGTTGAAGACCACGCACGGCCTCCAGAAGGAAGACAAGATCCACATCGCGAAGGAGGAGGCGCGCGCTCGGGACCACCATGTGATCCAGACACAGGCTGATAAAGAGGTGATTGCTGAGCGCCTACCACGAACCGCGAACGAAAGTATGCCTCCATTTCTCACTCAAGTGCGACAGAGAGGTGAAACTTCGTTCGTGGTTCGTGGCAGGCCTTCTGATTACTGATTTATGGTAAAATCGGAGTGGACACTATAACTCTTAGATAACAGTGAGAACATATTTGTTCCTGAGACATGAATGTTTTCTATGTAATTGTATATTATATACATCGTTGTCTGAGTACCCATAACACAAGCCTTCTTGAGCTTACTGCGGGACTGCCGGGACTTAGTCAATTTGTGTAAGAATGTCCAATAACATTGATTTATTAATTATTTATTTATTTACATTATACAAGGTGTCTCCGACCATGGAGCTTTAACTTAGACCATTTAACTAGCCGGATTGGCATCATCTGTCGGCTCCTAGTATATCTAAAAAATCTGCAGAGTTTAGCGGGGAGGGCACCTCAAATGCTTAACTATTCGTACGTAAAGTACGCGTAAGTATAGCTATGTCAGATAAACGTCAGTCTACCCACAATGAACATGATCGTTGGCCATGATATCTGCTTTCGGCAGAGGGGCCTGTCAATAGTGTCAATTGCTACTCCGGTTGGATTAATACTCAAAGGGATTTCAGTGAGTAAGTAAGAAACACTTTAATGTACACACACATTTAGTTGAAAAAATAGTTAACAAAAAGATAATTATGTCAACATTTTGGCTGCTTCATAATCATACATTTATTTGGGCAATGAGTGGGCATTTTCAGAACGATGTCAGTTATTGTTATTATTACAGGAAACTGCCATAGCGACGTTGGTCGACGAGCTATGTGGCAGCACGGTGTCGGCTGCACTCGACTTTTTGGAAAAGGAGCTGAGCAGGCTGAAGGAGGAAAGGAGGCAGCATGCCTTCCTCCTCATCGCAGGTTTGTGGTATAAATGTTGTGTTGGAAACTGCGATAGCGGCGTCAGTCGATGAGCTATGCGGCAGCACTGTATCGACGGCGCTCGACTTCTTGGCGAAGGAGCTGCGGCCTTACCTCCTCATTGAAAGTTCGTGGCATAAATGTTGTGTTAGAAACTGCGTTAGTGAATATGCTATGTGACATTACGGCGGTGGGTGCACTCGACTTTTTGGAAAAAGAGCTGAGGAGGCTGAAGGAGGAAATGAGGCAGCATGCTGTTTTACTTATTGCAGCTTACCAAGTTAATGATTTTTAAAAACAATCTTCCTTAAGAAAATACTGAAATCATAATGTATTTTGTTTTAAACTGGGGACTCCTTATATAAATTATCATCGGAACAGAACCAAAATTCTATGGAGCCACGTTAGAGGTACAGTCGCCACCAGATATATCGGAGCGTCCGAGGCGTGCAAAATATCTGAACAAGCACTCTAACGCCTTGACAATAGAGCCGTGTTCAGATATTTGTGAACATCTCGGGCGCTCCGATACATCTGATGGCGACTGTACTATTAGAGGTACTATTTCCTTTTGAATGAAGAGTGCCTATCTTAAATCGAAGAATAGGGCACAATGTTATGAATTATGTGAGATTCAAGGATGTATTGGTCTGTTTTCGTTATAGCCAGGATTTGACTCCTACGAAATTTCAATGATGCGCTTAAATACTCTTCATGCACAAGTTTGATCTGACAACTATTTATTATAGTTCGAGAAAAGACGATGCGAGAAGCAGCCGAGGCTGGCAGGAGACAAAAGGAGGAGCATCGTCGACGCGAACACGATGAAATGTTCAGACAGGTTTGATTGCTACCCGATGCCTTATAAGTAGGTACTGTACTTTAGGTTTATCATAAACAAAAGAAATAACATGACTGTTCTACTTATTATATATTTTTAAGCAGAAACGTCTGCTAAAATTTACTATGGAGAAAAAGTGAACTTTATTCTTATTCATCTGTTACCCTAATTAGTCCTTTTCCCATTTTCATACCGTATTCTGATCCTTCAATGAAACAGAACTGATTGGCGTGACAGAAAAATGTAAATAAAGTTCACTTTTTCTCCATAGTAAATGTATGAGAACAGTTTACTTTAATTTCTGGCTTTTTGTACATTACCGAAAGTTGATCCCAAGGAAACTATTGATACTGGATAGAAATGGAATCGATTGACATAAAAAAATACATGTAAAAAAAAACATTTTCATACAAATTGTATGGGGAAAGCTTTTCTCGATTTATGGCTTTTCTAGCCGGAAATTTTTTTTGGTCCCATACAAGCTTTTGATCCTGGACAGGAATGGAATTGATTGGCATCAAAAAAACAGTTTGTCAAAAATAACCATTTCCTCGCATCCTGTATATTTCAAAATCTGTAAACGCCAATCTTCATTAATTTGAAATCGAAGGAAGCAGGTCTCCTAAGACCATTTTCGCCTAGTAACACGGGATCTGGTAGCTGCCCTCACTGACCCAAAATCTATTTCCACCCTGTATCTGTATACATTTCGCATGCTATTTTTGGCCAACCTTGGTTAGGTTAGGTTTGAGGCTAAACCCCTCCCCCATATAAAGCTACTGTTACACAAGCTCATTACTAGCATGCTTTGTGCTTATTAGCATGCTTAATAGCAAGAGGGGATAAGAGCGGATAATTTGTGTCAACTTATTGTTGACACAAATTAAATTATTTAATTTAATTTTTTTGATTTGTTGTTAAAGTAGTAACACTACTATATATAAATTATAAATTGAAATAGATGTCATATACTAAAGAAAAAGACCAACACCTACGAAGGCCAAGGCCGAGGATCGGACTCGGGTCTTCAGCTTACGCGGCTAACGCCATAACGGGCGTCTTGCCTGTTAATAAGATTGCATATACTCGAGAAATTCGCCGGCAATTCGATAGGACCAGTTGGCCTAGTGGTTATGGCGTTAGCCGCGTAAGCTGAAAAGAAAACCCGAGTTCGATCCTCGGATTGGCCTTCGTTAGTGTTGGTTTTTTTCTTTAGTACCTATATGACATCTACTTCAATTTATAATCATACTCATTGTGTGAATTGACGTTTATCTCACATAAGTATCTAGCTATTTTTCGTACGTATAGCCAATAGCCATACATTTAACGTACCCCTCCCCTGCAAAAATCGGCAGTCTTTTTTGCAGGGAAGACATTGCCAGTTCATCTTATTAAATAGTCAAAGGCTGAAAATGACTTACTTTTGCCAGATAATAGGGGTGACCCAGGAGACAGTGGACGCGTACCTCCACGATGTGATCGCTCAGGGAATCGAACTGGGTGTGGAGGAGGAGGCAGTGCGTCGCGCTCAACGGAAGGCCGATGAGATTGACAAGGAAATGCTGGAGAATGAGTCTATGTGAGTTGTTTGACAATGTTGGGGTAGCAGGAGTGAGTAAAACACACTAGGATGTTCAGGCCTTTCCTCAGGATATACCCAAAAGTTAAGGGTTAAGTTTTCGTGTTTAACGCTGATCTTCACGAATGGGCACTTTTCTACCTGTATGATAAAATCATTATCTAAATGCCCACAAGCTATTAACTATTTGGTTCAGTACGAGGCTAGTGCGTTGACGTCCGCTCGCTGTGGCGGTCCGAATCAGAATAATTAAGAATAAATTAATCGGAAGTTAGTTGGTCTACCAACACAACGACGTACAGACAGACTACACCCATTTTAACCTCTTGCTAGACGTTTTCTTTTCCTTTACTGAAATTAATCAACGCAGTCTAATAGTTCGCTAAACGTCCACCAGTAAGCACCCTACGACATGTAAAGTCGTGCTGAGCAAATTTTACTTTGTCACCGTACATTTTAGTTCTATGATCTTGACATTTCTTTTTTGCGATTTCGGGGTCGGTGTCATAGTAAAAGTTGATCAGTATGACTTACACATATGGGGTGTCTGACGTTTTCAGTAGCTGGTGTTACACCCTGTATACGAGAGCGGCGAAGATGCTCATAAATATTAAATTGCAACGGTTAACACTCACGTATTTTGATCACAATAGGCGTGACTTGTTTCGACTGCATCGGGCAGTCATCATCAGACGGACAGAGTGGTGTTGTCTCCTTCGCGGCTCGGGCATCACTGCCCGAGACCGGCGTAGGTTACGGGTCGCAGCGACGAAGCAGGCTGATTCGAGTAATCGCGCGCCGTCGTTGCGGGAGTGTGACGGTCCTATTGTGATATAAATACGTAAGTGTTAACCGGTGCAATTTAATATCAGTATGACTCACGAAAGTTTAAAGTATGTGCTCTTAAATATCTGAACACGCTTCTATGGTCAAAGCTTTAGTCTTGTTCAGATATTTTGAGCATCTCGGTCGCCATTCCATGTACCAGGTCGACGGCTGAGCAGAACGAGTTGGTAGCCGAGTTGGTCCAGCAATTCTTGCTTCCCGAAGCCCACAAGTGCGCGTCCAGACACCGCGTGGCGGCGCTTCAGCACGCCAGGACTGAAGCCGCCAGGAAGACTATATTCGGACTCATTG
Source organism: Lathronympha strigana (assembly GCA_949128165.1). Classification (NCBI taxonomy): domain Eukaryota; kingdom Metazoa; phylum Arthropoda; class Insecta; order Lepidoptera; family Tortricidae; genus Lathronympha; species Lathronympha strigana. Next base: position 3,664,793 of record OX421925.1, on the reverse strand, counting down.
ACGACGCGGAAGTTAAAGAAGGTGAGGCCAGCCTTATGGAGCTCTCCGCGCGGATAGGCTACTAGACTCATATCAAAGGCACAATAAATGATTATTTTCTATAGTATTTGAGCTAAGAACCTAATATGCTCTAATAATGGCCAATTGGCCATTAGTTTCTATGTATTTCGGACAAAAAAGAACCTTGAGGAGAAGGAATATTTTCAATTTATAATCCTTGGACCACCCTACTAAGTACTTTAACGGTGAATCAACTATTTCCTGTTGTTAACACTTTGGCTGTCCTCCATATCAACGAAAGTGCATTTTATGTAATGCATGGACGTCAGGTGTATATATACCAATACATACTTGCCATAAGTCCCAATAGTGAATTACATGTAATGCACGGACAGTCAAAGTGTTAATCTGCAGCACAGTTTGTTAGAAGTAACGTTGTAGTATCTTCTACTGACTGACACGCTTGGTCCATTATGGAAAGGGAATATATCTACAAAAAAATGTTTTTTTTTAATTTTACTGCCATAAATTGTGATTTTTAAAGTGACCCTGTAGACTGTAACCATCAGTGACGGCGCGTTCATAGCATTACTGCCGGCTTTCCTTACGTGAAACAATCTAGCACATTTTACTTAACGACTTAAAAGAAAAGCAGGCCAAATCAGCTCCGGCTTGCCCAAATAACATTTTGACGCTCCACCACTAGTAACCATAGCAACTCGTGACAAGAAGAAAGAAGTTCATTAACCCTTAAGTTTTTTTTTAAATTCTAATATTGCTTGTCTAACTGATGCGACTGTTCCAGATACATGTACCCGCTGCGGACAACCCTTGGACGAGACGTGTCGTTGCCGCTCGTGCAAGTTCACTATGGAGCCGAAGGAGACTGTTCACCGCTTGGATCCACGCTGGAAATACGCTATAGGTACCTATAGTATTTCCCTTTCACAATTCACACTGAGCCTCTACCAAATCGCCTCTGTTAGCAAACCTCATAAAAACGGTCACGTTAAGCGTTTCTCAAATTACGACTCTATGGCTATGGTAATAAGATTAAATATAAACGAATTGAGAAAATAACGTACTTAGCACGGTAGTCTCTAGAATTTACCTGAGAGAAATATGGCACTTATTTCTTACGCTCAAGAAATAATTATTTATTTATGTATTTAATACTTCAATGCACAAAATAAACGTACAAATGGCGGACTTAATGCAAATAATGAATTTTTTAATATTTTTATAAGGAATAGAGTTCATAATGGCAAAACAGTTTAGTGTAGTTCAATTTTTTTTGCATATTTGGCGCCGAATGTTTTTGAAAACTTTTGAAAAGTCCACCGGAAAGATACCGAACATCGATTTGTGTCTAACCCAATTACGAGGTTTTTAAAAAGTACCGGCTGTACGACATCCATGGTACAGCATGGCACGAACATCGACAATTGGCATTGACGGGAAAGCCTCTTTGTCACTCCAATATGCAAGTGTGACAGAGATGGAGATACAAATCCGCAATCTTTCGATTTTCGTGGTATGCCAACTGGCTACTCATGCTATCTGAAACGCGGTAACCGACGATGAGGGGCGTTTTTTCGCAACGCGATCTAATGCCATAAACGCCATTTAAAGTTGTCCCTCCCACTTTGTTACACACACATACACACACACATTGGTATTTTTTATGAGATTTCTGCTCAGAGTCGCGAGCTCTTTCGAACCAAAGAGGAAAACTAAAATTGTCGCAAAATTTTGACAGATTTATCAAATTTTCTCCGCTTCTGCAGTAGGCAGCAAAAAAGTTACTTAATTGTTTAGTTGTTTAATCATTCTTTATGTCACAGGCGCTCCGCCCCACATACCCGAGAAGAGCACAGAAGAGCGCTTCCCGCCTGCGCATGAGACGCGGCGCCTTCTTAACGCTATCGTGGATGACGGTAATTATCATTATAAGTTCAAAAAACACAATAAAAAAATAAACCGACTTCAAGCTGATCAGACATACCTAGTCCTAGAAATTAAAAAGTGGCATCATCGTAGTGTCATTGAAAGGGATTCAAATCAATATATAGCTAGTATTACACGTTTTTTAGGGGCCGATCTGTTGCTTCGCCCCGTGTAATCAACGCAAGGAAACTTAGGGAGTCGATATAGGGAAAGGAGGGGCAGGGGCAGGCGATAATCGATCATCAGAAGTGAATATCTTACAATCCTAACAATATTCCATGCATACGTATGAAATTTATGTCAGTTAATAGTACATTATTGCAGAGGCCGGAAACCGAATTTCGTTTCGCTTCGTCCGACAATTACATACGAATCCACGAAATTATATTTCCGTCCGAGGCATATATAGTGCTTTTCTCCAAACATGAAAGGAAATAAAATGTATTCTTGCATATGATTTGAAAGGAAAAATAAGGTTCTCGCCTAAACTTTTTTTAATGCACTTTTTTTTAGTGTTCATAAAAAAAGTTGAAATGTCTTTAGTTTTATTAAGCCGTATCTACACGACCTTGCACAGTTAGCCGTATGCAACTCGCGATAGAACGAGACAACCAAGCATTTGATCTCCTTCTCTCTAGAACTACTACACTACTACAAAGCCAGCCCAGACGGGGCATTTTTAAGCACGATATGATCAGATTGACAATTTGATGTCAATCAGATTGTCCCGTCTGTGCAGACCGTTTGGTCGCGGCTAACGTATATTTGGCTGTTTGCAATATTGATAGTCCAAATATTTATTTAAAAAGTAAAAAACAATACAGTAATGGATTTTAGTACAACTTCCTGGCCGCTAAAACGGTAAAATAATGAATTCGTTTTTTTTTAATTTGAGTCGGTACATAAGGAGGTTCTTTTCGTACCAATTTTGCTACATTAATGTGAACATTTCCGAGCATATTGGAGAAATAGTACATTACATACCAAGGCCGTTTTAGTGGGAAATGCCTCGGATCCCATGTAATTGTCGGCCGAGGCGAAGCCGAGGTCGACTAACATGTGATCCGAGGCTTTCCCATTTAACGGCCGAGGTTTGTATACTATTTTTCTGTCCGACAGAGCCGGCAGGCGGCAATTTAGTTTTGCGTAAAGTGGCGCTTACCGGCCGGAGGACTGAAAAAGAAGTAACTGACGAATTGAAAACTCCTTTGATGTTTTCAAGTCGGTAAAAAAACAAATATGATATAAATATGTATGGGCTTTTGAATAGAAATTGTTTCTGTAAATAGTAAATTCACTAGCAGCGGTCTTTGCCTCACCACGTTAACACTAAGTTTATGTTAAATATCCTGAAAATCAGCGCCATGGCTAAGTGTCTATTATCTTAGCCATCGGCATATATATGCCGGCATCAATTTTGGTTCTCTGATATCTAGTAGATTAATGGTGACGTCACCCTCGCTTCTAGTTGAAAATAATCTGTAAAGATTATCTAGAAGGCAGCACTAGACGTAAGTCTGAGCTGTAGGATTGGCGGAACGTACCTTAAAACGTTTAAAAATAAGAAAGGATTGCATATACTTAGGAAATTTCGGACTCTGGTCGCCGTGATTGGGTAGCCCAGTGGTTAGGGCGTCTGCCGCGAAAGCAGGAGGTCGCTGGTTCGATCCCAGCCCTGCTCACCGGGGACCTTGGTCACTTTTTCTTTAGTATATGACATCTCTTTCAATTTATAATTTATATATAGTAGTGTGACTACTTAAAAAACACCAAAACATGAATCAAAATATTTATTACATTTAATAAATGATTTGATTCGTGCTTTAAAAAATTGTATAGTCTAGTAGATTAAGTTTTTAATAGTGAACCAAATAAAAAAAATATATTTCTATGTTACAGCTGTACTGGAGGCTCGTCGGCGATACGGGGACCACCAGTTCATACGGCGCGAGTTCACCGGGACTCTACGAGAGAGGCTGGAAGGAGAGCTCGAAGCGAGAGATCTGCTCGACTTCGGTGAGTATAGTAGCAGGCTTAGGTAACTCTCCGCGCGATTTAGAATCGATCGTTGTTTGTCTAGTGTCTGAGTCGACTCGCGGGCTGCCATCACATCTAGCGCCCGCTGCTACACGCCGACGCCAACCCAAGCAGCAACCCTAGCGTTGTGCACGGGGGCGAGCGTCTATTGTTTTTTTGAGAGATAAATATCAGTTCTTAAGAACTATTATACATATACTAGTCGTTATCCAGTATAGTCGACTGATATCGACATAATAATAATAACCATGCGATTTTTTTATTTCAATAATAAGAAAAACACATAAAACTAAAATAAAATAAATGTTAGAGTAAATATTCCCCCCTCGGCATAGTACCGTAGACGTTGGCAGCGTTTCCTCGCTTTATTGCAATACTAATGCGTTGGGCGAGAAAGCTGCCAGCTCTGCGGTCGCCGGTAGCGTCCACAAGCCTCTTTGAGATATAACAACATAATAATAATTTAGGTTTTTTATAATGTGTTTATATGTATTTTGTATTGTTTTTGTATGTGTTTTTGTATTTTACTTTTATAATCATATTATAAAATGACCTAACCTAAGAATTAAAGAAAATAAATATAATAACATACAAACATCATCAGGCAATACTAGATTGTATTTTTGCCCAAAATATTACTTTTCAGAGAATGATGTGTCATAATTTCACCACAAAACTTGCACGAAAATACCTCGATTTTGGTTCCAACAAATTTCAAGCTCAATTTATCTTCACCAGTTGTAACTAAAAACTTGTGGTGGGTAAAATAGAAAAAGTCGGTGTGTTTTAATATTACTTTTACTTGTACGAGGTTAACGCTGAAGAAGAGAACGCTGGCAAGAATGAATTAAATGTTATTTTAAAATAATATACTTACTCTTTTTCAGTGCTTGACAGAGCTACCGGTGTCACAATGGCGCCTGCTCGCCCGCGCCATGACTACGGCTACGTCATGAGGCGCGTGCATGTCGACGCGCTGGAGCGCACGGAACCCCCATCCAGACCCCTCGGTACGTACCCCAATGTTACGTAAATATCTCATGCCTTATGCTAGTACTACACGGCTTGATTATCGGGGTCACCTAGCCCCTCCCTACCCATCCCTTCTCGACTACCTAGGTTCACTTTCGTCGATTATACAGGCCGATGCGACTATTGGGCATTGGCCCTGACCACGGGGTAAATGGAGTTGACATTACGGGTAAATTGTTAGAAAACCTGTGTCGTCGGCAGCGGATACAAAGAAAAAATGTCATACGTTAGAGTTGAGGGGGTGTTAATCATGTAGCATGTGTCGTCGATAATTCATTAAAACAGATTTAACAAAATTCTTCAAACTCAATGTAGGCAAGCATATGCAAATTCTTGCTACTCAATGCAGTGTAACACGTGCTCCGTGCTCCGTCCAGTCACGCGTCTATACGTAAAAACCGCGGTTTATAAAAACCGCCCGAACTCCACCGGTTTTTAACCGAAATGTTAAGCTCAAAACCGGGTTCCCTGTTTTTAACCGGTTTCTGACAACAAAACCTGTCGCGTTATATGCCATTTTTGAATAGTGCATAAGCGTCACTGTCCTCGACGATACTTCCTGATATTTACAGGATGGTTGTGGCATACAATAAATATTATCAACGAAAAAAGTGCTGAATTTGAAATGCCGGCGGTGCAGGGTAAATTGAACTGGTATCGTAGCAGTATATTTGTGTTAATTGATATATTATTAAATATTCAGCTTTAGATACATTCAACGAAACAATCTATAGTTATTTATTATACTAGGGGACAAAGTTTTTGTTTAGTATATTGAGACCCAAGTTAGCGAAAGATTTCAAAATTGAGTGTTTTAAATCCAGTCCTGCAGAAATATTTCTAACGTCACTTTGACCAATTCTCTCATACTGACACAGGGCCCACGCATGAGTGGCGCCGCCTGGTGAGCGACAATACGGTACTTAGCTCCCATTACGCCCTCACCGTTACTACGGCTACGGCCTAGGTATACACTATTAAATATCTATACGCCTCCCCTTTTCTCCAACGAGATGAAAAAGGGCGGCGTATAATATGATATTATCTATGGTCAGAGATATGATCCTATATGGCGTCAATTGTTTTTTGCGTAGTATTCTATACGGTTTATATTCGCTTTTTCTATGAGAGATAATTACCATGTATATTTGTTTTGACGATTTTCGTTTAAATAGTAATAATCATGTAAATGACCATGTCAGCTTAAAAACAGATAAATAGCTGTTGGAACTATTATTAAAATTGACTGGTGTGTCCACAGCACCGCCGGAGCTGCCCTCCGAGATCCGTGCCCGGGAGCTGGCGGAGCTGCTCCGCCGCGACCCTCACTGCTACTGCATGGAGAAGAAAGAAAAAGTCAAGTTCACTTTCAGTAAGTCCACAGAATAAGTAATAGTACTAAAGTACAGAAGCTCCTCTTTCTTACATTTGACGTTTAGCTTGTCAAGCATGCAAACGTCAAGATGACATTAACATTAGGGTTGTCACTATGCTGTAAGGTGCGTATGGTGGTACAACAATTTGTACAAGCATATATTTATCTTTCTATTTAGAAACAAAATATTTTTCCCCTCACTAGCTCGGAAAGCGCTGTTTTGTCCTTTAAAACTAGCGTGGAAAAACGCATTTTATCCACATGTGGGGCAAAGTAATCTAATTCCTATCACTTACCAATAGTCCAGTATAAGTGAGTCCTATATACCCATAGTAAATATGCGCAATCGGAGGTCACACCTTAAATTGGTCATGTGATCATGTCTTATCCCGCACTTGGTAAGCTGTTGGCAATATGGCTAAGTACCAGGAGCGTACATACCTACTCTATGACAAATTTTGAAATTGATATTTGATGGTTTCTTCAAGATAACTTACATGTGGATAAGATTTATAATCGTATTTAGTCTGTATTTTCCTCGCAATAGTGAGGGGAAAAATGTTGTATTACACTCGGCGGCAAAATGTGTTCAACTCTCGTGCCTTGAGACCCTCATAAAGCTCAAGATTCCAGTTATTGAACCAGTCGCTACGCTCGTGGCTCAATTTTGGAATCTTTCGCTTGCTCGGGTCTCAATATAAGGCCGAGCGTTAAACAACAACTTTGCCCCCTTGTATAATAAATAACTATTCTCAATTTCACCTAATAGACGTTAGTCGTAATTTTCGAGGCAGTCATTTAATTAATAATGAGTTTTGCTTGTCACCTGACGATTTATTACTGGAACCGATCTGTTCGGAGGACCGAAATATTTAAGTACATTTATACATTATTATCCAATTAAAAACATTTATTCTCGAAATATATACAGTAAGTGTAACTTATCTAACTACCTACCTCTACCAAATCAAATCAAATCAAATTCTTTATTTTTCAAGTAGGCATGTTACAGTGCACTTTTGAACGTCGAATTAAAAAAATAAATAAAGCTACACACCGGCTCTAACATGCATTAATTTACACTTAAATCTAACCTTAAATTTAACCTTAAATCTAAAGTAGGTCCTTGAGGCATTGTACCTAGGATGCTGGCGGCATTTCCTTGTTGTATCGCAATGCTGATACGTTGTGCGAGGAAGCCACCAGCAAAGAAAGTAATTGATTAAGAACTGAATTCGGTTATTGCGTTATACACTCGATCTCTTACTTCTCTGTATCAGCGTATTGGAATCTTACGCCACTGTAGGACTATGTCATAGTGACGCTATAAATCAGATTGTAAGAAATCTCTTACTGTTTTATCCCGCACTAAATAACTCATTTATTTTCTAAATATATACAGTACTTAAGTGTAACTTACCTACCCACCTCTACCTACCAATAACAATTAAATTATATTAAATCTTACTGTTTGTCATGGTTCTAAAGTGTTCTACGGTTTCGATTGTATGACTGTATCAAATCAAAGCCTGTGCCAATGTGACTCGAATTTCAGGTGACATGTCAGAAAAAGAGAAACAGAAGATGTTGCCATCGGAAGTGAGGGAGTTGGAAGATATGCTGCGCTGCAAGTGCGACAAGCCGACGCCGCCTCCGAGCAAGGCCCTCTCGCCTGGTGAGTCCTGTATCCCTCAAAGATGTCCAAGGATACAGAGGGATTAAGATCACTGACAATGGAACGCTCGATTGAAGTAGCATGACAAATTTCTACGTGTATTCTCTAGAAAATACGACGGCAAAATCACGGAGTAAAGTCGTCGCTATACTTACTCAACCTCATATGTACAGCAATCATTTGATGGAAATGTCTCCTTTCTGTCACTAGGAATACGGGTGTTTTCTCTATCAAAAGAGATTTGCAGATACGAGGTTGAGTAAGAATAGCGACGCAGTGGAGTTGGCATTACGGGTAAAATGTTAGATAACCAGTCTCGCCGATTTTTTTTTTGGGTCAATAGAAACTAGTCCAAGGGATTTTTTTTAATTCTAAGGGCTTCTCATACGACACGACATGGAGTTACACGGTTTTTTTTGACGGCTAAATAGTTACGTCTTCTAGAAAATACAATGAGAAACTCTATGTAGCATATGCAACATGTTGCTGATGCAGTATGCCGCGTCAGCCGCGTGCCACGCCCAGCCGCGCGTCTATAGCATTTTTCTGGTCTGTAGTCAATATATTTTGCACTACACCTGTATGTTTCTTGTGCTGCGGTTTATGCTAGGAACTAAAAGAATACATGTTGCAGCGGGCGCGGCGTCTCCTGCAAAAGATGACAAGAAGGACGATGAAGCAGATGACAGTTCGGAGGTGACCGACTCCAAGTTGGACTGATGATAGAATGTATTGCACGTAGGGTGTTGGCTGAAGTCAAATCAGCTTATTTTTGAAACTGCCAAAACAATTTGCCACTTTGTGTAAAGTGTAATTAAACTAGGTAGGTACTTAGGTAAGTAATTGTGTCACATTTAATGCCTGTATAATACTCTCGGGCTCTCGGCAGAATGTCACAGACGAATGTGTCGTGAAACCATTTAGACTCTCGTTTAAAGTGATAAACGAATGAATGAATGCTTAGTTCCATAATTTATAAATTGTATCCATTGTAATTGCACCTGTCACATTACCTAAGCTATTTAAGACACCTTTCAACACGTAAAACGGGTGAATAATACCTTTGTCGAATAATACTTTTGTTATATATATAACAAACTTGTGAGGTCACTATAAAAAAAATACCTAAGTACCTCGCACATTCAAATTATTTCCGATTTGTTAAATTGAAATCGTGTCCAAAAATAACTACAGACAGCTTTTTTCATAATTTTCCTTAATTTCGCATGGAAAGAATCAACAGTCTCAGCCAACAGCCATATTTTGAGTTTGGAGTTAGTTACGCTAGGTATGTTTATTGATAATTTATTTATTTTTATTAAAGACACTTTTATTCCAATTTTTGAGTATCATTTTCAACATCTAGCCTCGTTTCCTTATACCAAATGGTCACTTGGTCAGTAGGTATATTCTGCTCCTTATGTTAATATAAGTAAAGGTAATGAATTATACATTCAATACCTATAGTTAGTCTATTTTCAGCTGAGCGCTTACGGATTAGCGTACAAACAACACAACTACACTGAACTGTTTGCCATTATAAACTTTATCCCTTAAGAAAAAAGATTAAAAACACATTATTTCCTACGTACGCATACTTCTCTTAGGTAAATCCTAGGAACCACCGTGCTAAATATGTTGTTTTCCCAAGTAGTTAATACTGAATCTTATTGCTATAGCCATAGAGTCGTAATTCAAAAAACGCTTAACGTGACCGAACCTTTTTTATGCAGGCAGTAGCACTTGCGGTTTGCTAACAATGCTAACATTAAACAAAGGCGATATTGTAGAAATGTAGAGGCTCGATTTGAAAGGGCAATACTATAGGTACTAATAATTGCAAACAAAATAGTCAGTGTGATTGTCGTTCACGATATTTAAGCTCTTTGAGATACTTTTTGATAAATTCTCCAGTTAGCCGTTGATCTTAAGATCGGTAGCTAAGAAAACAGACAGGTTCAGTCATAACAGAGTGGTTAAGTAAATTAGAAGCAAATTTTATTTGTAGCCAATTTATTGCTCGAAATTACGACAGTATTAACAATCTGTGTAAAAAGAACACACAACATTCTTTAAATGGTGTTCTATATAATAGGTAAACACACTTAATTTTTAGTATAAGGTGGCTAGTTATTGAACAGTGGCCAGTAATTGACCACATTTATTCTTCTTCCTCCTAGCGTTTGATTATTGATTATTACACATTGATTATTTAGAATTATTATAAAATTTCTACAGTAGCTCGCCGTCTTTATATAAGCATTAGCACGCCTATCACAATGGCACTTCAAGTGAGGGTATCAGAGCAGGAGATTGTCCTTTTATGTCTTCCTTCGAAGGTTGTGTCCGACGTCCGTAAACTTTCGATGGTATCTTAACTTTTAAAATTTCCGAAGAATTTTGTAGTTCTGTAACAAATATTTTTATTATAATTAGAACTGTTAAACATCTTGTAGGTTCTCTCAGATAGTTTTACAAGAAATTCAAGATGTGTGATTTATACATATTTTAAGATTTAACTATATGAATTGTTTGGATATGACGGCTGTCACCCAGCCAAGCGGAACATATCGTACCTGGCATCCTGCCCTTTCACCAAAAAATGTTTCGCAAAATTTCACTTTCCAAGAATCATTCATCATTCACTTCACAATAATTTCATTTCCTAACCCCAAACTGCACCACAGGCCACATTGCACGCAGAGTAGATGGCCGATGGGGTCGAAAAGTGATTGAGTGGCGACCACGGCTTGGCAAACGCAGCGTAGGACGTCCACCCACAAGATGGACAGACCTTATGAAGGTCGCCGGGAGACGCTGGATGCAGGTCGCTTCCAACCGGTACATATGGAGGTCCAAAGGGGAGGCCTATGTTCAGCAGTGGACGTCTTATGGCTGATATGATGATGAAACCCAAATTAGCGTTTAGCAAAATTTTATTTCGGCATTTATTTATTTGGTCAAATTATCATTTGGCATGATTTCATTTTGTCAAATTTTTATTAGGAAAATGTTTGTTATGCATATGTTTTATTATGTCGAATATTATATTCCAAAAAAAACCGGCCAAGAGCATGTCGGACCATGCTCAGTGTAGGGTTCCGCAGTTTACCGTCCGTCACAATAGGCAACCTTAAAAAGTGTTACAATAGATATGTACCATGCTAAATATGCTTAGTCATAATAATTAACAATTCGATGATACTTTCGATCACACCCGTCCCGACCCCATCAACTCCGGAAAAATCTTTTCAATACAGTTGCTCAAAAAGTGCCCTTTTTTGGCTGTTTTGCGTGCGCAAAGTTTGTTTTTGCGAACTAGTGCTTTTTACTTTTCCAATCTTTTAAATTTAGTTGTGTTCCAATTCCTGACTGCTTACCGAAGAGTATTATTGTTCGTTAACTTTACCGAGCCGTAATAAAACTAAATACCTACCATTAACGCAATAATATTAAAGATATTGATATTTCATATTACTAATGTAATGATCATTCATTAAAAATATTAACATTGAAAACAGTTCTTATAAATCTGTGTGTATGAAACGGAACAGAGCCTACGAAACGTCAGTCAAAGTAGAGGCGTTTTTCAATCAGGTAAACATGTTCGAAGGGCCTCTAAGACATGACGATACGATTTGTCACATGCGATTTATTATTTTGTTTATGAGAAATAATTATTATGAGATTGAAAAGAGAAAGTAAAGAAGATAAGATAAACATTTTGAAGATGTTCTTAATATATCAACTGTATTACAATCGTGTCACGGAAATAATAAAAAAACTTTAAATTCGTGCTTATGTATTTTTTTTTTCGCATCTGTATTGAAAAACGTCGTTCGATTCACGTGCGGACATGTCCTTTTTCACTTGTCCCGAGTATTGCCACTCGCCTACGGCTCGTGGCAGGATACCTCGGGACTCCTGAAGTAATGACATACTTTCCGCACTAGCATCGAAATGTTGTATAACAGCGCGAAGTAGACCACAGTGCCATCCCTCGAGCAATTGGTTTACTAATTTATACAAACTAGATGGATTATGTGTGTTGGGTTTTCGGGGGTAACTTTTGATCGCGTGAATCGATTTGAATCATTCTTTTTTTATTAGAAGGAAGATACGTGCGGGATGATAAATTAAGTACTCAAGATAAAAGAAGTGTTTGCTACAGTTAAATTACAAAATTAATTCAGAAATTATTTTGTACATATTTTCAAAAACCGTTCAACCAATCAAGTTCAAAATAATTTTCCAAGAAAGTCCTTATTAAGTTCTACTTTTATATTTTTTTTCATATTTTTTTTAACTTATAGTTCAAAAGTTAGAGGGGGGACATATTTTTTTAAACTTCTGGAGCGATTATTTCTGAAAATATTAACTAAATCAAAAACTATTCTTAGTAAACCCTCATTATTTTACAAATACCTATCCAATAATATGCCACACTCTAGGGTTGAAACGAAAAAAGAAAACCCCCACTTTACGTGTATGGGAGGTACTCTAAAAAATAAATTATAACTACTTTTTATTTTACCACTTTGTTGGCGTGACCGATATACATATTCGTACAAAAATATAGCTTTTTAGTACTTAAATTCACTGAGATTATCCTCGGACGGACGGACGGACAGGCAGACAGACAGAGCGAAACTATAAGGGATTGACTACGGAACCCTAAAAAAGTGTCTTCATTGACACTTCGCTTGTAGCATAAATTTGAAAATGATAATTTATTTTAATGATACTTAGCGCCATTTGCACCCCCCGCTTAACTCCGCTCCAGGTTAGTTAGCTGCACCGGGTTAGGTTGCATAGCATACGATTGGCCCCAGCCAATCATATATTACGCAACCTTTTCTAAAGAGTATGTTACGGTGGTCGCCGATCGGACAGATAGTCCTTTAGTCACGCATTCGATGTCAATGCACGTGGGGCACAATAATCGTTTTATTAACCTAATGTTATATTTTATTTGTAATTTATTTATTTGTAATTGTTTAGAATGTTTAGATATGTTGTTACTAACCTAGTTTTTTAAGGCAACATGTATGTATACTAACCAATTATGGAATTTATGGATCATGTCCGAAATAAAAGTTTCAATTTCATATACGAAATGATAAATGATTTGTCTACGTGTCGATAATTGATTACACTTGTAATTATGATCTTTTTTTTCATATACTTGCAGAAGATTTTCAAGTGACAGAGTCAAGAATCAAGATAGGTGCGATAACGAGCGAAGCGAGGAGGATAAAGTTAGGTCAACCTAGCAGCCAACCAAAACATACGTTTTTGTGTTATAATATATGCCATTAATATTATGGCAAAAAATGTTTTGCAAACTGAAAAATAGCGATAAGTTGTTTTGGCAATTGATATTTTGGGTGATGATATTTTGGAAAAAATACTTTGAGATGTGATATTTTGGGAAACATTTTTGGCCAAACCATCTACATACACCCCCAAAGAAACTAAAATGTGTATGTAGACTCGCTAACCAGGTTTGGGCCCGCGACCGCGAGGCGAGAAGACTTTAACCCAATTCTCCGGGTGCATGAAAATAAGCCATCTACATTACTTAACTTAAACTAAATAATACAACCTGAAAATGATAATAACGCTTACCTATGCGTGTTCTCTCATGTTGGTTAGGTTTGTCACCAGTGTGTTTCATTACATGAGTTCGTAAATTACTTTTAGACGCACTAGCATAACTGCACTGGTCACATTTGTGAGGTTTTTCACCAGTGTGTTTAATTTTTATATGAGCTCGTATTTTACTTTTAGTGGTACTAGCATAACTGCACTGGTCACATTTGTGAGGTTTGTCACCAGTGTGTCTCATTACATGAGTTCGTAAATCACTTTTAAACGCACTAGCATAACTGCACTGGTCACATTTGTGAGGTTTGTCATAAGTGTGTTTCATTATTATATGAGCCCGTAATTTACTTTTAGTGGTACTAGCATAACTGCACTGGTCACATTTGTGAGGTTTATAATCAGTGTGTTTCATTATATGAGTTCGTAATTGACTTTTAGTAATACAGGCATAACCGCACTGGTCACATTTGTGAGGTTTATCACCAGTGTGTTTCATTATATGATTTCGTAATTGACTTTTAGTGATACAAGCATAACTGCACTGGTCACATTTATGAGGTTTATCATCAGTGTGTTTCATTACATGAGTTCGTAAATTACTTTTAGACGCACTAGCATAACTACACTGGTCACATTTGTGAGGTTTGACACCAGTGTGTTTAATTTTTATATGAGCTCGTATTTTACTTTTAGTGGTACTAGCATAACCGCACTGGTCACATTTGTGAGGTTTGTCACCAGTGTGTTTCATTACATGAGTTCGTAAATCACTTTTAAACGCACTAGCATAACTGCACTGGTCACATTTGTGAGGTTTGTCATAAGTGTGTTTCATTATTTATTATATGAGCCCGTAAATTACTTTTAGTGGTATTAGCATAACTGCACTGGTCACATTTGTGAGGTTTGTCACCAGTGTGTCTCATTACATGAAATCGTAAATCACTTTTAAGCGCACTAGCATAACTGCACTGGTCACATTTGTGAGGTTTGTCATCAGTGTGTTTCATTACATGAGTTCGTAATTGACTTTTAGTGATACAAGCATAACTGCACTGGTCACATTTGTGAGGTTTGTCACCAGTGTGTTTCATTATATGAGTTCGTAATTGACTTTTAGTGATACAAACATAACTGCACTGGTCACATTTGTGAGGTTTGTCACCAGTGTGTTTCATTATATGAGTTCGTAATTGACTTTTAGTGATACAAGCATAACTGCACTGGTCACATTTGTGAGGTTTATAATCAGTGTGTTTCATTATATGAGTTCGTAATTGACTTTTAGTGATACAAGCATAACCGCACTGGTCACATTTGTGAGGTTTATCACCAGTGTGTTTCATTATATGATTTCGTAATTGACTTTTAGTGATACAAGCATAACTGCACTGGTCACATTTATGAGGTTTATCATCAGTGTGTTTCATTACATGAGTTCGTAAATTAGTTTTAATGGCACTAGCATAACTGCACTGCTCACATTTGTGAAGTTTGTCACCAGTGTGTATCCTTTTATGGACTTGCAAATTGTATTTATTGGTAGTAGCATAACCACATAGGTCACATTTGTAAAGTTTTTCACCATCGTGTATCTTTATATGGATTCGTAATCGGCCTTTAGTGGTACTAGCATAACTGCACTGGTCACATTTGTGAGGTTTGTCACCAGTGTGTTTCATTACATGAGTTCGTAAATTAGTTTTGATGGCACTAGCATAACTGCACTGGTCACATTTGTGAGGTTTATAATCAGTGTGTTTCATTATATGAGTTCGTAATTGACTTTTAGTGATACAAGCATAACTGCACTGGTCACATTTGTGAGGTTTATAATCAGTGTGTTTCATTATATGAGTTCGTAATTGACTTTTAGTAATACAAGCATAACCGCACTGGTCACATTTGTGAGGTTTATCACCAGTGTGTTTCATTATATGATTTCGTAATTGACTTTTAGTGATACAAGCATAACTGCACTGGTCACATTTATGAGGTTTATCATCAGTGTGTTTCATTACATGAGTTCGTAAATTAGTTTTAATGGCACTAGCATAACTGCACTGCTCACATTTGTGAAGTTTGTCACCAGTGTGTATCCTTTTATGGACTTGCAAATTGTATTTATTGGTAGTAGCATAACCACATAGGTCACATTTGTAAAGTTTTTCACCATCGTGTATCTTTATATGGATTCGTAATCGGCTTTTAGTGGTACTAGCATAACTGCACTGGTCACATTTGTGAGGTTTGTCACCAGTGTGTTTCATTACATGAGTTCGTAAATTAGTTTTGATGGCACTAGCATAACTGCACTGGTCACATTTGGGAAGTTTGTCACCAGTGTGTTTCATTATATGACTTTGTAATTGACTTTTAGTGATACAAGCATAACTGCACAGGTGACATTTGTAAGGTTTATCATCAGTGTGTTTCATTATATGAGTTCGTAATTGACTTTTAGTGTTACAAGCATAACTGCACTGGTCACATATGTAAGGTATTTCACCATTATGTATCCTTTTATGTTCTCGCAAATGGTATTTATTGGTAGTAGCATAACCACACAGATCACATTCGTAAGGCTGCACTATCGTGCTCGTATCGGCTGCATTATCGTGTTTTATCACTGTGTGATTTACCAAACTGAGTTCGGTTCCACTAGCATAGTCACACTGGTCGCAGTTGTAAGGTTTGTCACCCGTGTGTGTCCTGTTATGAACTAGCAAATTACGTTTGTTGGTAGTAGCAATATCATCGTGTTTTATCATTGTCTGATTTTTTAAACACTGTTTGATTGCACTAGCATGAGTAGACTGATCACATTGGTAAGGCTTTTCTTCAAATTTATTACTTAAATGCCTTATCAGGCATGACTTTCCGGCGGTAGCATATCCAGAGTGACCACATTGGTGGATTGTGGATTGAGCGATTCGTTTCTCCTGCGGAGTTTGTCCTGCAACAACCATACAACTACTTTAAAACACAATGTAATGGTTACTAGTCGCTTTTCGGTGAAGGAAAATAACCCAAAGATACCACTTGCTAGAAACTTTCATCAGAAACTTTAACTGGGATGAGTATGGATTAAAGTATTAGACATTAATGGATCGAAACGGATACCTAGACCTAGTACGAGCCCTAATGCAAACGAGTTAGAGAAGAGTACTTAATTTAAAAAATTGTTAAGGTTGACACTTGAATGATTTTGATTCGTTGAGCTTTTCTGAAGTGGTGATCTGTTTAGGATTTTATTCTGTTAATTTTGTCAACATTTTATAATTATTTAGAACTTATGGGAGTTATGGGTGATGTTGATGTAAATAATACATTCAAAATTGTGGCAGCAACATACATTTACTTTTTAAATAATAAAGGCTATACCGGCTACCTGTTTGCTGTTAGTAAAATATTGCTGTATGTTCGACAGTGAAAAAACCTCAAAAACATCCTCTGAAAATATATTTTTGTTCGAAATAACAGTGCCGTGTAGCAGGGCAAACAGGCACATTAATGTCCACTAACTCATTTGTAACAGAAGATCATTGAAATTAAACACTTTAGAACGGAGTAATCGCGTTTATTATCATCATGACCCTACGTTTCTAGCCCGTTTATAGCACTCGTTTTCACAGGGTTAAGATGATGACTGAGAGAATGCGAATTCTCCCCGTCAGTCAATTTACGGGGAGAAGTGTTAATGAACGCGATTAAACCGTTCTAAAGTGTTTAATTTCAATGAATAACAATCGCGGTAACAGAAGACATAGAGAAGATCATTTAAATGTGAGTACTTTATATACTATTTCATAAAAGAATATGAACCTTACCTATGAAGATCAATATAAACAAACCAACGTCAGAAATGACAATCGGGTACAATTAGCTTTTAAATAATGTCACAATCACCAAGACTAAGGAATTTTGTCGATTATGCATATAAAAGTGACATCATCATTCGGTTTACACTAATTTACGATTTTTCAAAAAATGATCAATAACGTCCAAAATATTTTCTTCAGGGCCTATTTACTATTTTTTACATGTTTACCAAAACGGTTTTAGAATCAGCATCTTTTAAAATATGAAATGTTGTCAATTGCTGCAAACTGGAGGAAATACTGGTTGCTAAAAGAAATATTTAAGTCTAAAGACATCTTATAGTACGGTACGTAAAGGAAATAAAATTTTACAACTCCCAAGAGCGATATTATTTGTCGACGGTTAGAATACTCTTAGAACAAGGCGTAAAAAAAAAGATAACAGATTTTGATATTGCTTTAGGAATTAAAAAAAAATTCGTTACCAACCTTTTAAATCTTAGGAAAAAATAAACAAGAAGAAAATTTTTTCATCAGAAAATCGTATTTAACTATTTGAACGTCGCCTATCATTTAATAACATATTTGACAAGAGCTTATTTCAATATAATATAAAAACTTAAAAAAATATATTACTCCTCGAAAACATTACGCAAGTGCTTTATGGTAACTGAAATGCATTTAATATTATCAAAGGTAACTATTAGAGCCCATTTCTAACACATTCATCAATAGCTTAAATTTGTATAGGCACTAGAATTAAAAAAAAATTCTCAGTGCCATAAAATAAATCTCATAATTTTCAAGTCAAGGTCATTAGTTCAATATCATTTAAATAGTATGTATACGGAAATACTAAGGATTTCATCGAAAGATTCAACTTTTATTATCTTATCAATTCTAGGCGTAATTCAAATGCTCGAAGCTACGCGCGGGAATTAATATCGCGTGTGTTTCGCGCGGAACGGGGGCGGTTTGACCAATCACAGCCGGCGCGCCAGGCGCCTTTGCCTCTCGGTGAATTGGTACGTACTCGTCGATGTACATCGACTACATCGGTAGGTCGTTGTATTTCATTGAGTTATACTACTTCGTATAGAGGAGCCGTAGGCAAACAAGGAATGTGTCACAACTTGCGAACTTAGTAGGGGCGTCAACCACGCGACCAAAACATCGTAAACGCCGCTATTTTCCCGGCGCTTACACGTTTAGGTCACGAGATGCAATGTTCCGCTTCTGCATTGTCGTAAGCGCCGCGATTTGCACGGCGCTTTCGACGTTTAGTCGCGATGTTGATCCCGGAATAGATTATATAACTATATAGTATAACTCAATGTTGTATTTGCACCTTGTCTCACACTGAACACTGAACTCCAACAACACTAAAGGAAGCAAATTAGCAACCTAAAAAAGATGCTAGGTTTCGTGGAGGAGCTAGGATGGTTAGAATAGGGCTACCTCGTTATCACGCAAAAAAGGCACAATAGATGTCGAGTTGCGGAAAACGCGCAGCATAACTAACTAACCTTGTCTCACTTGTCTGTCAATAACAACAAATAACATAACAATGATGTCGATAATATGACTACAACTGAGTGTTTACGCAAGATAGTAAAATCAAAATGTCAATGTCGTGTGATAAAGTCTGGGTCGATGTCAGTGAAAAATACTTGTTTTTTTGCCGAAAGTGCAAAAACCATGGAGTCGTAAAAGACTTAGAATTTTATGACGAAAAGTGCGATATTCATACATAGGTAAATTTAAAAAAAACTTAGTTTTTTTACCAGAATTAGTGCGCTGGACTTAGTCAAATTTTCGATGGTTGTTGTGCTATGATGACACCTACTTTTTATGTTAGTATCGTATAGAACACGCTAAAATAAGCATGTTTTGTATGGACAGTTTTTTTCTAAAATAAAAAATGACCGACTTATTTGACCCCAAAGATGAACAATTTTAGATCTTAGTTAAATTTTCGATGGTTGGTGTGCTATGATAACACCTACTTTTTATGTTAGTATCGTATAGAACACGCTAAAATAAGCATGTTTTGTATGGACAGTTTTTTTCTAAAATACAAAAATGGCCGACTTATTTGACCCCAAAGATGAACAGTTTTAGATCTTAGTAAAATTTTCGATGGTTGTTGTGCTATGATGACACCTACTTTTTATGTTAGTATCGCGTAGAGCACGCTAAAATAAGCATGTTTTGTATGGACAGTTTTTTTTCTAAAATAAAAAATGGCCGACTTATTTGACCCCAAAGATGAACAATTTTAGATCTTAGTTAAATTTTCGATGGTTGGTTTGCTATGATAACACCTACTTTTTATGTTAGTATCGTGTAGAACACGCTAAAATAAGCATGTTTTGTCTGAAGTTTTTTTTTTCTTAAATCAAAAATGGCCGATTTAGGGTAGAAAGGGGACAATTGAAACACGTTATAATTAAAACTATTCAAATTTTTCGAAAACTGTAATACCTACGCGTCTGACGCATCACTCTGAAAACATGGCCAGCCATGTTTGAATACTTGGCCAGTACCACTCGAGCGCCGGTGCGTTACGGGAGTATCCACGAGCCAAAACAGGTTTACGCGGTGTAAAATAAGTATTTGTGTTTTCGTATATTTTCTTATAACTTCGTTCACTCTTGTATTTTGACGAATTAAATTATGTAGGTGTTATATTTAATAATAAACGAATGTTTTTAACAGCCGTTGATCAGCGTTCGAGTCTTTTTATATATAATATTTGACTTTGAACTGAAAAATGTGGTGTGTGGAGGACAGAAACAAATTGAAACGTTTCAATCGTCCCCGCGTTTTAATCGTCTCCAAAAGTAACCAACTTCGAAATATAAATAAATAATAAATAAATAAATATTACAGGACATACACAAATTGACTAAGTCCCGCAGTAAGCTCAATAAGGCTTGTGTTACGGGTACTCAGACAACGATATATATAATATACAAATACATAAATACATAGAAAACATCCATGACTCAGGAACAAATATCGAAAAAAATAATAAATAATATAAGAATATAATATAATATAAGATTCTGTATTCGATGCACAAGTTTGTTCTTTCATTTTTCAAATTCACTTGTATTCGTAACGTAGGATCGTGGTGTTAATAAACGCGATTAATCCGTTCTTCTCTTCTCTTCAGTGTTTAATTTCAATGAATAAAATCGCGGTAAGAGAAGACAATATTATTCACTTGTGTAGTTTTTGACCTAGTTGTTAAATTATAGATATTCGATGTTTTTTATACTGATTTTTTGAGAATATGTGACTTCATAAAAAGGAGGTTCTCAGTTTGACCCGTATGTTTGTATTTATGTTTGTTTTGTACACGATTATCTCGCGTTCGGCTAAACTGATTTTGATGCGGTGAACACAACTACTTTGTTTTATGTCACATAAAAAACATAATATGTTATTTTATTTTGGTATATCGCCATATAGCAACACTTGTTACAGAATGTTTTATATGTTTATTTGAGATTTATGACATATAATAACACATATGTCAAGCATATTAATACATTTTAGCAACAACTGATTAACGAGGTCGCCTACTACTAAAATTCAAATCAGAGTTACGGAACATTTTTTTTTATTTGGTATACATGTTTAAGTAAGTATACATAATAAAACAATTTAAACTGATTATTTTAAGCTAGAAATATAATATAATACTTTATGGCGTCTATTACTGAATATTACATCCCGATGTCTGCATCACTCGTTGTCTCGAATTGTGTGGGAATGGTTATGATTGAAACATTGTGAAACAAGCACTTTTGTATGAAACATAATTATGCTTATTTCTGCGATTCTTTAAAGTTATATCTTATAATTGCATTAAAATTACTTTGTTTAAGGTAACTGTATAATGTAGCAGCGACAAAGAAGACTAAAAGAGCTATATTTTTTTGTTCAAGTATTTTTATCGTTTTTTTTCAGATGCTCATAAATTGAGAAATGTTTATGTAATGCTTGCGAACTTCTGATGAGCTCATTGTATGCAGAGGAAGTTATGAAAAAGATAAAAACAAATATAAGTACTTTAATTGTGCCGAAGATATTTGAGTGTTTCAATTGATCTCAGATAGTGTTTCAATTGACAGTCATGTGGGGTCAATTGAACCACACTGCCCTATTTTCTTTATTACGTCATTGTCAAAAACTATGCATTATAGACCATCCAAATATATTTTATTTAGGAACCAGATAACTAACCATGAAGTTTTTGTGCGGACATCTTTCAACTCATAAAAATATGACGGTCACAGACGGTTAAAGGCAAATTGTTTTAATCGTCCCCAGTCTACCTTATTTGACTCGAAAGATAGAAGATATTTTACGACAGTCAAATTTTCTAGCTGGCATCCCCGGTATAGTCGTGGCAGAGGCAGACCGAGAAAGAGATGGCGGGACGACTTGGATGCGTTTCAGCGGTATTGGTGGGATCTTGCCCAGCACAGGGAGGATTGGATAAGGAGAGGGGAGGCCTTTGCCCAGCAGTGGGACACAAAAACAGGCTATTACAAAAAAAACAACGATGGGTATCGTGCTATGATGACACCTACATTTTATGGTAGAATCTTGTAGAACACGCTAAAATAAGCATGTTTTGTAAGGACAGTTTCTTTCTAAAATAAAAAATGACCGACTGATTTGACCCAAAAGATGAGCAGTTTTATGTCTTGGTAATATTTTTGATGGTATGATTTTGACAGCGAGCGAGCAAGACCTTCCCGGGCAGAGCTTTGCTCCCGCCTTAGACTTCCAGGTTATTAATTTTTAATAAGGGAAGCGAAGCTCTCGCCTTAGTCTTCTAACCTAACCAAATCCGTGTCGGTTCTGCCCCGGAGGATTTGCTCGCTCGCTGTCTAAAGTGACAACCAACAGCCAGCTGTGAAGTTATCTTATTTGGACGGGAAAAAAAAACCATCGTAGACTAAGGCGGGAGCTGCTCCTGCCGGGTGCAAGACCTAAACCACCAAACACCATGTGTCCCCCTATTTAAACAATGGCATATTTTGCCATTACCGTGTTTGTACATAAGGGATATATGTATTTTTGTAAACAACCACCAAACTTCATTCAAAACGCGAGGTGCAATTATTTTTATTTTATTTTATTTTATTCGGAGAACCAACAGCTGTAATCATAAATTATACATTGATAATGAAAACAAAGAGCCAATTATAGGAACTCACAAGTAGCAACATAGTATTTAACTTATACACTACAGAATTAAACCGCACGAGAACGAACAAATAAATATAACTAAAATTTTAACAGTTATAAGGCTATGTTTAAGCCTATGGCTTATGAATAACAGACAGACCCGACAAAACACACAAAGCAATTAATAAATGAAATGAAATGAAATGAAAACATTATGGATTTATTATACAAGCCACGTGCTCATAAAATGATTTATGATAAGAATGCTTTTAATATGTGTATAATTATTTATAATATATTACCTGTTGACATAAAATTCCTGCAAGGCAATAGATTTAAGAATAAATTGACTTCTTGGCTTTTAGACCATTGCTGAGACCATTGCATCTACAGTGTTAAAGAATATTTAGAATATAGCTGACATATTTATTTTAATTATTATTAATATTGAATTTTTTTTGACATTTGCATTCATTACCTACCACAATTGTTTTTTGTTTTTTATTTTTATTTTTGGGTTTTGTTCATAATTTACACATTGTTTCATGCATTTTTATCTATCTTGACATATTTTTTATAATTTTAGATATAATTATTAACACATAAAAGGTTATAGGTATATAGGTATATAGTACTGTAAATACTGCACGCTATTCGAAATATTTGCACGCCTGCATGCAGGTTGAATGCACTGGACTTAACCATTCTAACTGTAAGACCCACTATACTGTGTTCGATGCAAATAAATACTTTGAATCTTTGAATTAAAATTGTTTATCTTTCCGGTCAAATAAGTCAGCCATATTTGATTTTAGAAAAAAATGTTCATACAAAACATGCTTATTTTAGCGTGTTCTACACGATACTAACATAAAAAATAGGTGTCATCATAGCACAACAACCATCGCAAAATTTTACTAAGATCTAAAATTGTTTATCTTTGGGGTCAAATAAGTTGGCCATTTTTTATTTTAGAAAAAAAACTGTCCATACAAAACATGCTTATTTTAGCGTGTTCTATACGATACTAACATAAAAAGTAGGTGTCATTATAGCACAACAACCATCGAAAATTTTACTAAGATCTAAAATGGTTCATCTTTGGGGTCAAATAAGTCGGCCATTTTTTATTTAAGAAAAAAACTGTCCATACAAAACATGCTTATTTTAGCGTGTTCTATACGATACTAACATAAAAAGTAGGTGTCATCATAGCACAACAACCATCGAAAATTTTACTTATCTAAAATTGTTCATCTTTGGGGTCAAATAAGTCGGCCATTTTTTATTTTAGAAAAAAACTGTCCATACAAAACATGCTTATTTTAGCGTGTTCTATACGATACTAACATAAAAAGTAGGTGTCATCATAGCACAACAACCATCGAAAATTTTTCTTATCTAAAATTGTTCATCTTTGGGGTCAAATAAGTTGGCCATTTTTTATTGTAGAAAAAAGCTGTCCATACAAAACATGCTTATTTTAGCGTGCTCTACACGATTCCTCCATATAAAGTAAGTGTCATTATAGCACAACAACCATCGAAAATTTGACCAAGTAGTATACTAACATAAAAAGTAGGTGTCATCATAGCACAACAACCATCGAAAATTTTACTGAGATCTAAAATTGTTCATCTTTGGGGTCAAATAAGTCGGCCATTTTTGATTTTAGATAAAAACTGTCCGTACAAAACATGCTTATTTTAGCGTGTTCTACACGATTCCTCCATATAAAGTAAGTGTCATTATAGCACAACAACCATCGAAAATTTGACCAAGTAGTTACTTCTGGTAGAAAAACTAAGTTTTTTAAATTTACTTATGAATATCTCACTTTTTGTCAAAATAAAATCGAAGTCTTTTACGACTCCTATGTTTAAAAAAAAATCTAAGTCTTTCCCTTTGAAAGGGCACATCGTCTGTCTGATATCGGTCTAAATGAGGTTTCTTTAGAAATAGTGATTAAACAGTATTTGAATAAATAATTTTATACTACGCGTGCATTTAATATTTTATTTAAAGAAGAAAACAATTTTGCTTTAGGTACCAATATGGATTACAATTTAAAATTAACAAATTAATATTTACATTACAGATCATAATTTAATACGTAGCCCAAACGAAATGTAAGAAACGCGTTGCGTAATCGTGATGTGATTGGTCGCACAGCACGGGCCGTAGCGCGATAGACTATCCCGCTCAAATCTCTTCGAGTTCGAATTATGATGCGAACTGATAAGATCATAAAATGCTATTATAGCTATTGATGTATTTCTTATAATTTCGGTGTATGCATTTCTATAATACTAATTAACAAAATGTACCAACTTGAAAATTTCTAGATTTTTATTGAAGTTAACAGAAGACCTTAAAAGTGTAATTCTTCATATAGATTGAAACTATTGATGAATATGTTAGACATGGAACCTATTCGTTATCTACATAATTTTTTAACACATTTCAGGTACTTAGATGTACTTCAGTATTTTTTTGGAGAAAATATGTAGGTTTTTCTCGCTTCAAGAAAGCTTTTGACAAATTTGTTATAAAATGACAGGTGACATTCAAATAGTTTAATCCAATAATATAAAGATAGAAAATATGACTTGCATAATCTTTTCTTGATTTTACACGCGTCGGTAACAAATACCTATATTTTACCCAAAGCTTTATCTAAAACAGTTAGACAATATTTTTCTCGATTAGTCTAAAGTGTACTCTAATAGGTAATTTAAAAAAAATCGACTTGTGAGTTATGTTATGTTTAGGGGTCATTATAGTCTTCGCGTATTCGCCTATTAAATAATATTTAAAACGGGTCACTCACGTAATTTAGTCGATTTTCGCTCGACATGTCTAAAGACATCAACATGACCAAGAAGAAAAACATTTAACACCTGCATAATACCGTGTCTCACCTACGGTAGCGAAACCTGGAAGCTCACCAAAGAGTTAAGGGAAAAGCCTGCAATGATCCCTGGGAGCAATGGAGAGGAGCAGGCTATAAAGTAAAGGACAAAATAAGAAACTCGGATTTAAGAGCATTCACTGATGTCCTTATCCCTGCTCCACACAATGGGCCATCATGAGCCAATAAACAGGATGTAGCTATACAGCAGAACGAGATGGCGATATTGCGTGACCCCTGTTACTCATAACTGTGTCCCTTATCGCCCATCATGGCCCATTGTGTAGAGCGGCCATTCACTTTTAAACTAGCAAAAGTGGAGATGGACCAGCCATATGATGCAATACAAAACCGGAAACTAGAGTAAAATTGTCTCAGAGTGCAAAGCAAGGACATCAGTTTACCAGATGGGAAGACAAACTTGGGCTGACTGTTGGATCAAAACGGAGAAGGGTCAAACAGACAGACCTTACTGAAAAGAGTTGGAGTAGGCATTTGCCAACCAGCATGCTGAGTTAAGAGACATTTTATAGCAGGAGCGCTGTCTCCAACCCCAACCAATTAAAGCTTATAATTATTTAATTGTGTTTGTTTGTACTAAAAAGGTAAAAAAAGGTAAAAGGGTAAGGGTAAGGTAAGGTAAAAGGGTTGTTGCTTGTCAATAAAGTTTAATTCGAAATCAATAGTGCCTTATCTGCAACCAACAAAAATGGTACCTTTTACAAAAATAATCACACAGCTGTTTAACTGTAGTCTGACAAGTCAACAATCTCAGTAACAGTAGGACAAAAAAACTATATCCATCCCTTTTTCGGGGTGGTAATACTATGGTATGAAAGAGAAGTATGATGCTCTCTAACCTACTGTTACTGCGTTTGATTGCTTGTCAGACTGGACTGAGCAATATCACATAATTTATTGAATTTAAACTATCATACAATACAATACAATACAATAACTCTTTATTGCACCTCAAAATAAACAAAAATAACACAAACTGGTATAGATTACACATGAAAAAGAGGCAAACAACAGGCGGTCTTATCGCTAAAGAGCGATCTCTTCCAGTCAACCTTTGGGTAGAGGAGACACTACACTAAGAAAAGTATACATACAGTAGGTGGTGCAAAACTGGAAAAAGTATTAAGTGAGAACCAAAAAATATGACAAAAACAGAAAAAACAAATCTACAAAAAAAATACGTGTGGCACTCGGGGACTGCCGCGGTAAAGCTATTGCATATCATTTTGTATCAACTTATGCAATTACTAGCTGTTACCCGCGACTTCGTCTGCGTAGTATTATAATGTTTGGTAGTGTATTTTTATTACCATAAGTATTAAATACCAAATTGACTTGAACTGTAAATTGCTAATTAAATTCCGGGGCCGTATAAAACAAACAACTAACTTGCAACTACAGTAACCTGTTATTCTTTGTTCTCGTTAATAATTCAGGATATACCAAAAATGCTGGTGATCAATATTGTAATCTGATTTGGAAAAAATAGGACTAAATGTTTTTTTTGTCAAACATTTTTTGTTTATTTATTCTCCTAACCACAATTCGATACTGATTAGTGATTACACATTTAATCGAATCACCAGCATTTTTGTGACAGCTGTATGTATCTTTGACCACATATTAATCTTTCAGTGGCTGGATACGCTGTAGATATGCTAAAAAGTACGTCCAAGTTGACATAAATTATCTTTCAATGAAATAAGTAATCAAGGCCGAGTGTTTTTGATCACGGTTTACAACACTGCCTTAAGCTCACTGAATTTAACCCACAGAATGTCAGTCGGTACCTGATTACAACTAACTTCCCAGTGAAGAAAAACATTGCGAGGATACCAAAATAATTACGTCACGCATATTATAATTATAAACTTTCATTAGGTAGGTAAGTATATATTATGTCTCATCTCAACCAAGGACGATCTTATGATAGGATCGGCAGAGGCCTTTATTCGCATTTACACAGGCGTTCAAAAGTGCATGAGCAATTTATGAAAGAATTCATTCATAAACTGCCCATGCAATTATAGATTTGACTATTTCACTTGCTTCCTTCCCCTTTGCACCTCTATTTAGGATGATTTTCATAACAAAAACTATTCTGTCCTTTCCTAGGAGTCAAAACATCCCCATGCCTTTCACCTTAATCCGTTCAGCGTTTTTAATTTAGTGTGAATTGGTAACAGATAATAGTTCATCAAATTTACAATATTAGCATCGCATGGAAATTTGTCCAAAATGTAATTGAAGAAACCGTGCTGGTTTTGTGACAACATCGCTACGCAAGATCAGTTTGCTAGACAACAAAAATAAAATAGATGCCATTATTAAGTAAAATGTATCTAATGAGACTAATGGCATGCCATGATCTAAGAATGTTTTTGCGCAAAGTTAAAATAATTTTAATCAAATCAATTTAACGGGGATATAGGCGATACCTAGTTCCATTAGTGACATATAGATAGAACTGTAATAAGTGCCATCCTAATCCATCAAGTTGTGCATATTCAGTAATAAGCCGTTTTAGTAAAGTAATCGTACAAAAAAATCTGAGTTTATTTATAAACTATCCTTGTCCAATATTTAATATAAAAACCGTACTGGCTTTGTGACATTGTTCTTTGCGCAAAGGCAAAATCGTTGCGTTTGGCCATTGTACTCCCCTGGGCCCGCTATGAGGTATGTATGTCATCCGCTTGTACAATGCATGGTGGGTGTTGACAGCCATATATACATTGAGTTGCCGTATTTGTAGTGGTTGGATTCCGCGTCACTAAGACCTCAATGATATTGTCCTGAGGTCTCTTCAGTCAGCGGGTGTTCATTCCGTTCTGGAGCCACTGGGTTTAGCCGCACTGATAGCAAGATGGAGTGACCCTGGTGCTGTGGAAAACGGGGCGGTGTTCAGTGTGGGATGTTACATGCGTTAGCACAATTTCGACCACCCATATTACTCGCACTTCCCACGTAGCAGGAGCCCTCTGCCGAAACTCTAGCGGTGGCGAAGCGGCAAAAGTGTGCGCTCCCTTCTGGGATAAGATCCCAAACGGATAGCGTAACGTAATAAGACAACAGTTTGTCACCTTTGTATGACAATTTCTGATAATTCTATACAGTTACTCACATTTGACAGCAATCACCGTCGCACTATCCATGCAACTTGTCTTTTCATGAACTTATAGCATTATCATTATCAGATGACATTCGTGGATAAGCAACTTAGGTCTATAGGACATGGATACAATACATGTTCATGCCTTTGGTTGTGGAGACAGCGGGCTGCTACAAAGTTACCATTATTAGTGATTTTATTTATTATCAAATTTATCACAGCATTAAACATATCATATTTACATAGATTTAATGGATCCCGGCACATTGGTCACTTTTCAACTCATTTCCTAAAAACACAGTTTTGTATTTTTTGTGCACTTTCGTCAGTAGTGACAAATATGTACCTACTTAAGTTTAATTTCTGTTTGTTTATGACACTACTGAACAAAACAAACTTAAAATAAATTTGGGTACATTTTCGTCTGCAGTGAAAGAGAGCTTTTTTATAGGCGGAAAACATACGGTGATCATCGTCTTCGAACACCACAAACAAAATATTTACAGCACGCAGCAATATCACCTTTGTGATTATCACAATAAGGAACAAATCTAATATACCAATAGAAAATATTTGATAAACAAGACAAAGGCATATTTCGATACTCTACTTCTTTGTAGGTACTAATATTTCTTATGCCAATGAAATTTCCACTTTATTCCGTTGTGCACTAACGTGCTAAATTCACAAATTTAAAATGGTACTTAGTACGACTTTGCATTTGCACTAAGGTATCGATTAAAAAAACAAAACGATTCGCAGTCTAAATAAAAAATTAGGCGCCTTTTGCCTTTAATTCGATCCAGCCAGTATATTATGCATCGATTACAAAATCGATTTAACATATTTGATTCTGGCGGGAAAAAATAATAGTGTTTATTTTGACATTTGACATCGCCGTATCTCTGGTAATAAGGGCTACTGTCCTCAATATTTTGTATAGAATATGACACTTAGCGACATTCGTATGGAGATATATCCTTTCCCCGATAAAGAACTTTGTAACAAAGTGAATAAAGTCGGTTTCGGTCCGTCGGAGTGGGGAGCGTCAGGTTTTTTTTCGTTACGGAATTTCTGGATTCGGTCCCCGCGCTCAAGGCCCGCGATAGAAGCTATGCAATAGCTTAAAAGAAAACAAACACACACACAATTACATATACATAAATATATATATGTTCATATCAAAATACATAAATATATAAATTTTATTATTAAAATTTATATATTTGATATATAAATACATATATACAAATACAAACTAATTAAGCGAAATGATGATAGCAGATTACTGAGATTACACAGTCAAATTAATGGAAAAACAATAGTTACATGAACAGGAACTAAGGAAGTGATAAATAGTGCTTTTTAAGGAGAGATTTGAAAGAAGCCACAGATTCAGCACGCCTTATATCAAGAGGGAGAGAGTTCCACAGCCGGGTTGCTTGAGAAGTGAAAGAAGTACTATAAAATTTGGAAGAGGACGATGGCACAGTCAGAAGCAAGTTTTGAGAGGAACGAAGAGAATTGAGATAACTAAAACGCTGCTTGAGATAGCAGGGGGTTGCAGGGTTGAAAAGAATGCTATAGAGAAGTGAAAGAATATGGGAGTTACGACGATAACAGGTAGGGAGCCACTTGAGTTGAGAATGAAAACAAGAAACATGGTCATATTTGCGTAACCCAAAAATGAACCTTATGCAAAGATTTTGAATACGCTCAAGTTTGTTTAGTTGCTCCTCGGTTAGGTCAAGATAAGATATGTCTGCATAATCCAGTATAGGAAGAAGCAACGTTTGAGCAAGCGAAATTTACACACACATTAATGAGTAAACACTTAACCCTCTAACAAGTTGATAATCTGGATTCTCCAAAACATGACCAAAAATATGTGAGTCTTATCCACATTCGTAGTATAATTTGTAAACTATGTTTTTGTTTTGCATACATTACATGTAATCAATTAGAAAGGATAAATGGGATATAGATTTTATCCCCTTTCCTTTCCAGTGTTACCATACCATTTAACACAAGCTTCATGGGCTGATTATTTTTTAACTTCTTGGCGTATAGTGACCCCCCGCCAGGTGAGTTGCCCAGCATCTGAGCAAAGTTCACTAAGATCTGTTAAGCGGGTTCCTGGTACTAAATGAGTTAAATAATAATGAACTCACAACTGACCTGTTAGTTTGTGGCGCGCGCCGCGTCGCTCCACTGTCTCGGGGCCGAGCACGAGCTCGTCCTTCACATCGTGGTCGGCGTACAGCCCCGCCGCCGCCGCCGCCGCGCTTACGCCGACACACACATCATCCAACAGAGGCTCAACTTTTACAGCTACATCCAAATCCGACACCTCGTTCGACTCATCTTTTATATAAACATCCTCACACGGCTCGGCCTTCACGTAAACACTGTCTGCGCGGAGCAACGCTGAAGGTTCCATCGTCGACTATTGACTTGTTTCGAAAAATAACTTTTGCTCAGTTATGTAGTGATTGGAACTTATACCAACCAAATGAAGTAATTTAAATATTACAATTCGAGTCCGTGCCCACAATACCAATTATACCAAAACACAAGCTGACCAAGCGGTTTGCGTTGGCAGTGGGGCCAGCCAGTGGGTGTCACTTTTTTTTTAAGCTATTGCATAGCTTCTATCGCGGGCCTTGAGCGCGGGGACCGAATCCAGAAATTCCGTAACGAAAAAAAACCTGACGCTCCCCACTCCGACGGACCGAAACCGACTTTATTCACTTTGTTACAAAGTTCTTTATCGGGGAAAGGATATATCTCCATACGAATGTCGCTAAGTGTCATATTCTATACAAAATATTGAGGACAGTAGCCCTTATTACCAGAGATACGGCGATGTCAAATGTCAAAATAAACACTATTATTTTTTCCCGCCAGAATCAAATATGTTAAATCGATTTTGTAATCGATGCATAATATACTGGCTGGATCGAATTAAAGGCAAAAGGCGCCTAATTTTTTATTTAGACTGCGAATCGTTTTGTTTTTTTAATCGATACCTTAGTGCAAATGCAAAGTCGTACTAAGTACCATTTTAAATTTGTGAATTTAGCACGTTAGTGCACAACGGAATAAAGTGGAAATTTCATTGGCATAAGAAATATTAGTACCTACAAAGAAGTAGAGTATCGAAATATGCCTTTGTCTTGTTTATCAAATATTTTCTATTGGTATATTAGATTTGTTCCTTATTGTGATAATCACAAAGGTGATATTGCTGCGTGCTGTAAATATTTTGTTTGTGGTGTTCGAAGACGATGATCACCGTATGTTTTCCGCCTATAAAAAAGCTCTCTTTCACTGCAGACGAAAATGTACCCAAATTTATTTTAAGTTTGTTTTGTTCAGTAGTGTCATAAACAAACAGAAATTAAACTTAAGTAGGTACATATTTGTCACTACTGACGAAAGTGCACAAAAAATACAAAACTGTGTTTTTAGGAAATGAGTTGAAAAGTGACCAATGTGCCGGGATCCATTAAATCTATGTAAATATGATATGTTTAATGCTGTGATAAATTTGATAATAAATAAAATCACTAATAATGGTAACTTTGTAGCAGCCCGCTGTCTCCACAACCAAAGGCATGAACATGTATTGTATCCATGTCCTATAGACCTAAGTTGCTTATCCACGAATGTCATCTGATAATGATAATGCTATAAGTTCATGAAAAGACAAGTTGCATGGATAGTGCGACGGTGATTGCTGTCAAATGTGAGTAACTGTATAGAATTATCAGAAATTGTCATACAAAGGTGACAAACTGTTGTCTTATTACGTTACGCTATCCGTTTGGGATCTTATCCCAGAAGGGAGCGCACACTTTTGCCGCTTCGCCACCGCTAGAGTTTCGGCAGAGGGCTCCTGCTACGTGGGAAGTGCGAGTAATATGGGTGGTCGAAATTGTGCTAACGCATGTAACATCCCACACTGAACACCGCCCCGTTTTCCACAGCACCAGGGTCACTCCATCTTGCTATCAGTGCGGCTAAACCCAGTGGCTCCAGAACGGAATGAACACCCGCTGACTGAAGAGACCTCAGGACAATATCATTGAGGTCTTAGTGACGCGGAATCCAACCACTACAAATACGGCAACTCAATGTATATATGGCTGTCAACACCCACCATGCATTGTACAAGCGGATGACATACATACCTCATAGCGGGCCCAGGGGAGTACAATGGCCAAACGCAACGATTTTGCCTTTGCGCAAAGAACAATGTCACAAAGCCAGTACGGTTTTTATATTAAATATTGGACAAGGATAGTTTATAAATAAACTCAGATTTTTTTGTACGATTACTTTACTAAAACGGCTTATTACTGAATATGCACAACTTGATGGATTA
The DNA here is from genome assembly GCA_949128165.1 of Lathronympha strigana. Taxonomy (NCBI): domain Eukaryota; kingdom Metazoa; phylum Arthropoda; class Insecta; order Lepidoptera; family Tortricidae; genus Lathronympha; species Lathronympha strigana. Next base: position 3,631,660 of record OX421925.1, on the reverse strand, counting down.
GGATGGCACTTATTACAGTTCTATCTATATGTCACTAATGGAACTAGGTATCGCCTATATCCCCGTTAAATTGATTTGATTAAAATTATTTTAACTTTGCGCAAAAACATTCTTAGATCATGGCATGCCATTAGTCTCATTAGATACATTTTACTTAATAATGGCATCTATTTTATTTTTGTTGTCTAGCAAACTGATCTTGCGTAGCGATGTTGTCACAAAACCAGCACGGTTTCTTCAATTACATTTTGGACAAATTTCCATGCGATGCTAATATTGTAAATTTGATGAACTATTATCTGTTACCAATTCACACTAAATTAAAAACGCTGAACGGATTAAGGTGAAAGGCATGGGGATGTTTTGACTCCTAGGAAAGGACAGAATAGTTTTTGTTATGAAAATCATCCTAAATAGAGGTGCAAAGGGGAAGGAAGCAAGTGAAATAGTCAAATCTATAATTGCATGGGCAGTTTATGAATGAATTCTTTCATAAATTGCTCATGCACTTTTGAACGCCTGTGTAAATGCGAATAAAGGCCTCTGCCGATCCTATCATAAGATCGTCCTTGGTTGAGATGAGACATAATATATACTTACCTACCTAATGAAAGTTTATAATTATAATATGCGTGACGTAATTATTTTGGTATCCTCGCAATGTTTTTCTTCACTGGGAAGTTAGTTGTAATCAGGTACCGACTGACATTCTGTGGGTTAAATTCAGTGAGCTTAAGGCAGTGTTGTAAACCGTGATCAAAAACACTCGGCCTTGATTACTTATTTCATTGAAAGATAATTTATGTCAACTTGGACGTACTTTTTAGCATATCTACAGCGTATCCAGCCACTGAAAGATTAATATGTGGTCAAAGATACATACAGCTGTCACAAAAATGCTGGTGATTCGATTAAATGTGTAATCACTAATCAGTATCGAATTGTGGTTAGGAGAATAAATAAACAAAAAATGTTTGACAAAAAAAACATTTAGTCCTATTTTTTCCAAATCAGATTACAATATTGATCACCAGCATTTTTGGTATATCCTGAATTATTAACGAGAACAAAGAATAACAGGTTACTGTAGTTGCAAGTTAGTTGTTTGTTTTATACGGCCCCGGAATTTAATTAGCAATTTACAGTTCAAGTCAATTTGGTATTTAATACTTATGGTAATAAAAATACACTACCAAACATTATAATACTACGCAGACGAAGTCGCGGGTAACAGCTAGTAATTGCATAAGTTGATACAAAATGATATGCAATAGCTTTACCGCGGCAGTCCCCGAGTGCCACACGTATTTTTTTTTTTTTTTTGGAATTTTATGGCCTGGTAACTAGACCTTTAAGCCAGTGTCACTTTTTGACAGTAGTGACAGTGTGTTCTCTATATTCTAAAGGCCCCTCCGCACGCAACAATAAATTTGCATTCACGGCACGGCTGTCCGCCGGCACTCCGGCTCCGGTTGTAGCCACGTAGCGCACAGTGCACACATGGTGTGCAAGTGGCCCAACCTGGGCCTGTACCACGAAAATCGAACGATTGCGGATTTGTACCTCCGTCTCTGTCACACTTGCATGTTGGAGTGAACAAGAGGGTTTCCCGTCAATGCCAATTTTCTGGTGCTTCTACATGCTCGGGCTCTCGGCCGAATGATTCGGCCCACCCTAGTATCCGCTCATTCGAGACAGACTATATAGATAAAATTTAAGCCAGACCATAGACAATTTAAGCTTTTTCATGGTGCTTTTACCGTGCGTTTACATGCTCGGGCTTTCGGCCGAATGTTTCGGCCATGTTAGTACACGATCATTCGAGACAGACTATATAGAGAAAACTTAAGCCAGACCAGAGACAATTTAAGTACTTTTTCAGGTATTTTGGTTGAGTTAAAAGGTGTCTTAAATAATTTCACTTCGGGTAAAGCTATTTAAAGTGTCTTAAATAGTTTCAATAACCAAAGCTATTTAAAACACCGTTTAACTCACCGAAACTACCTGAAAAAGCTTAAATTGTCTATGGTCTGGCTTAAACTTAATCTATATAGTCTGTCTCGAATGAGCGTGTACTAGGGTGGGCCGAATCATTCAGCCGAGAGCCCGAGCATGTAAAAGCACCATTACATGCTCGGGCTCTCGGTATCTTGTAATTATTTTTATAATATTATGTTTTTAAATCAATCGTTATTTAATAAACTAGAATGTAATTTCTATGATTTCTTATCATATTTATGCTTTTAGAGTTATAGAATATTTTATCAAAAAGTACCGAAAAACCCAATGATTGAACAGAAAATCCAATGAATGAACAGTGTAAAACCAAGGGAATGAACATTAAACCGTATGTCATTGGACTTTCAGGACTATGTAAACAAACGGCGTCACTTTGATTTATCACTGTTACTCCTTAAAGTTTCACACCACCTCATCAAAAGTCATTGAAAACATACACTATTAAAATAACCTTTCTCGTAAAAAACAAATAATATAGAAAAAATTACTTAATCTTGGAAATTTCATTGAAAATTCAATACGATTTAAAAGTTACGTTATTTCGACAAAATGCAATGACGTTTTTGTTTCTTTTATATTCTACGTTTGTCTATGACGTTTAGAGATGTGACTAAGTTTGTGATGGTGCTTTTACATGCTCGGGCTCTCGGCCGAATGATTCGGCCCACCCAAGTACACGCTCATTCGAGACAGACTATATAGATTAAGTTTAAGCCAGACCATAGACAATTTAAGCTTTTTCAGGTAGTTTCAGTGAGGTAAACTGTGTTTTAAATAGCTTTGGTTATTGAAACCATTTAAGACACTTTTTAAATAGCTTCACCCGAAGTGAAATTATTTAAGACACCTTTTAACTCAACCAAACTACCTGAAAAAGTACTTAAATTGTCTCTGGTCTGGCTTAAGTTTTCTCTATATAGTCTGTCTCGAATCATCGTGTACTAACATGGCCGAAACATTCGGCCGAGAGCCCGAGCATGTAAACGCACGGTGACATTGTAATGCCGGTACTCACGGTATCTACCTGATATAGGCATAGTGTACACTACACGGTAAGTAAATGAGTAAAGGATCGTAGCGTAAGATATAATATACTTAAAATTTAATAAATACCTAAATTCAGATGCGGATGCATGCAGTGGAAGAAATGCGTGGCTCATGTAATAGGAGAAGAGCATAAAATGAAAAATTTAGACGGCATCATCGATAGGGTATATCGATGATGTAACGCAACCTTTTATAATTAATACTGGTGACTCTAGTAAAACTTCAAGCATCGATTTTTCAGAAGATTAAACCAATTATAAATATGAAGATGAGATGTGTTTTTCTTTCGGTATTTTAGTAATCGATTCATTTTGACTTAAAATAGCACTTCCCCATCTCTAGTTAATTCATCATTCAAAGACAATTTCAATATGGCGGTTTGTTTACACAGTCCTTAAAGTCGAATGACATACGGTTTATCTAGCTTTATTAAATCAGTATTATAAATCATTTTAAAAACAAAATGACTAAATTTTCTTTAGTAATCATTACGTAAAACATAGAGGCACCATTTAAAATAGAGTAAAATAGAATATAATGAATATTATTCATCAATATGATAGAAACACATTGGCCACAAAATAGAAGCCATAAATGCAATAAAAAGAAAAAAAATATTTTAACAATAAACAACGAGCGAAGGAAAAAACGAGTCGAAACGCTGGTAGTAAAATAATACACTTTTTATTAATATGTGTACACATGTATCTTGTGTATATTCATACATAGAATTAGAAGAAATCTAGTCAATGAACAATCCATATATCTATATGTTCATACATAGGCATGAAAAATCCAGTAAATGGACTATAGTAATATGGATCTTTTATTCATGTTCCAATATTAGGAATGTTTTGCATTACAACAAAACATATATTATGTCTTAAGCCACACACAAGGCGTAGTGTGAAGAATGCGTTTTAGACCGTTTACTAATCTATGGCAACATACCTGGAATCGGGTAGGTTTTACCCGATTTTGTGCCTTATGTCGATCACCAGAAGGCGCGTTCGCCCTTGACGGTTGCTCTGTTCCACTGACAGCTAACCGGCAAACGTCACAGCCTTCACCAGCAAGAGTCTTGCTGTACGCCTTGTGTGTGGCTTAAGACATAATATATGTTTTGTTGTAATGCAAAACATTCCTATTATGTCCTCTTGCCACACACAAGGCGTAGTGTGAAGATGTGTCTGTTATCTGCTGGTGATCAGGATTTTAAACGCTGTGTGAATTATAAGACATCTATTAATAAAATTAAAAAACATTATAAATCTCTCATGAGTGATTTACTTTCAGAAAGTAAACACAATTATCAATTATGAGTGTAATTCAGAATTTTAATACTTATCGTCTGAGATCGAATAAGTCTCATCTGGATGAGATCACACATAAAAATTATTATTTATTTTTTATCACAAAAAAATATTCTTGGTTTAACTTTAAGAAAACAAAGTTAATCAACATTTAACCAAAAGAAAATTATAATCATAATAAGGGAGCTAACTTGGCTCACATATAAAATTTGAAAATGAAAATAATTAAGCAAATTAAACACTTGTGAAATTATCATGCAGCAAATCTGGGCTTTGATCATCTCTTTTCTGTTCTACTGAACGATAGTAATGTTTCCTAAAAGTTTGAAAACATCTCCAATTTCCTCTTTCTAGGATATCATCTATTGGTCTGTTCTTCAGCCAGCCCTTGGAAACTACTGCTGACCGTATACTGCCTGGCGATGCTTCAATGTTAGCTTATTTGAAAATTGAAATTATCCATCCACTTATGACTGTGCGACTTGCAGCTTTTACAACACCCGTGATAGTAATAAATAAATGGCTTAGGTTATCAGTTTCCTCTCTTCTAGTGTTTGACATCCTAATTAATTCCTTTATGTGCTGTAAGGGACAGATTGCTTTAAAGGGGTGTGCTGATAAACACCAACCAGGTTGTCTGTGTCTGGCATTGTTAGTTTTTGAGTCAAAGGATGGCCACAGAGTCACACATGTGTCGGATTATAAAAAGCTCTCTGGGGCTATACGCAATAAGGTAAGATCATGGATCCTGCGTCCTGAAACTAATAGTAGTATAACTGAAGTCCTTCTGGCTATGTCAAACAGGGTATCTTTTGACGGTGTAGATATTAACCAATCATATATTAATTTTGTGTCCTAAATCGGTGGTTTTGTTGTATAGGTTTTGCAATTGAAATAGCCTTTAAACTTTGCTTGATAAGGAAGTTATCAGTTAACTGGGATGCATTCCCACAGTAAGTAGTTATTGCGGATTTATGTAATAATATTGTGTTATAAGCAAACTTGTGATCCAGATGCAGACTGGCTAAAAATTTTGCCATATCTTGACTCTTAGGATTTTTGTAATTAAGATTTTTTTCTTGACACCAAGTTATCCATCTTCTTATAGCTGGAGTATAGCTAGCTAGAGTTGAAGCCCTCCAACTTCTCCGTAAAAGCTGTTTTTCTTCATCTCTCCAGTTAGTTATGGTATCACTCCACCCCCAACCAGCCATGCTTGCAACTCCAGCTGGTCCACTTGGGGTGGGTTGAGCTTCGTAGTTTGATCTATTAACACCTTCCGCAGGTTGTGAATGGGAACTGGTCCCTGCAGGGCTCTCCTCTCTAGGTCCGGCTTCCAAAAGCATCGGTCCCAAGCTGGTGCGATTAGGATGTATTTGCCCGTTGCACTGTTCAGATGCCGCACTACCTGTGGTATCAGACTTGGAGGAAGGAAGACCCATGCCAGATGGTAATACTAAGGTTGACTGAAAGCATTGCAAAATTTTGCTGAAGAATCTTTCAAATCTAAGCTTCCGTAGCTTGATACTATGGCGGTGCTTTTGGACGCAAAAAGGTATATTTCTGGTTTTCCCCACTTTGTAAATATTGCCTCCGTGGCCAGTGGTATCAGATGCCATTCTGGAAGTGGATGTCTTCTCGACAACCAATCCGCTATATTGTTGAATCTCTCCGGGAGATAACAAACAAGCTGATAGTACTATTTTCAGTCTGACTGTCAATTGCAGGAGTTTGCACGTCAGGTTCAGTATCTGAATGGACTTGGTTCCTCCCTCCTTTCTTATATAAGCTACAAGAGTCTGATTGTCTGACTGTATTAAAATATGAGCTTTCCACAGCTTTTCATGTTGCTTTTGTATGGCTGCATATACTGCATACATTTCTTTTAGATTTGAGTGCCAAGAATTTTGATGTGGTAGCCAAGTCCAAGCTAGATTTTTTCCATTCAGTTGAGCTCCCCAACCCGCATCCGCTGCGTCTGTGGTAAGAAAATGTGTTATTTGTTTCTTATGTATTGGAGTCGAGCTGTTCTGTATGGCTGATATCCACCATTGTATCTCTCCGCAAGCTACTTGTGGAATCATTTCTTAACATTGGTTGATTTGTTTGAATTTCCGTATAAACATCTGAAGTCTTCGACAATGTAGCTGCCCTTGTTGAGTTACAAGTTTTGCAAAATTTAGATGGCCTAAAAGGATCTGTGTTTCTTTTAAGGAGCTGCAGCCTCATCTCTGTATTGTTAGAAGGAAATTCTGGATGTTCTTTTGTTTCTGGTAGTTTCATCAAGCCGGTTTGTGTGTTCCATTCTAGACCCAAATAGGTTAAGGTTTGTGTTGGCTTCATAACTGATTTGGTATAATTTACATGACATCCCAGTGTTCCAGTAGTTGTATGACTTCCGCAGTCTGATCTCTTAGCCTGGAACGGCTCTGGTTCACTAACAGGTAATCGTCCAAGTATACCAGGATCCGAATCCCGCGAGCCCGAAGGACCTCCGCAGTCCAATATGTTACCGCGGCAAATGTTAGTGGAGCAGATGAGAGACCGAGGTTATTCTCAGAAAACGTCTGTGTGTTTCTGCAATTGGGATATGGAAGTAGGCTTGTGATAAATCTATTTTGGTCATCCAGTCCTGATCTTGAAGAAATTCTGTTAACGTTGTTTGAGAAATTAACTTGAATTTCTTTGTTTTTATATAAAAATTCAGGCGCCTGAGGTCAAATATTGGTCGAGTCCCACCATCTGCTTTCTTTACTAAAAACATTTTTGTAAAATGTCCAGGGTTCTTGAACTGTGGTTTTTCGAGGATCTTCTGTTCTTTTAGAATCTTTATCTGTGCTGTCATCTTTGGTGTTACTTTGGTGGCATACATTTTTTATAATGCAGAATTTGGGTAGTACAGGTGTGGCTTAGAGTTGAAAGGTAATCAATGGCCCATTATTGTTTATTGTAAAAAGTCGCTTGCATTTAATTGGATCCAATTTTCCTGAAAATATTATAGACAGCCCCCCTGAAAATGATGTATTTTCATACAATAGTCATTTGTTTTGAGCTTCATTGGAGCGAAATGTCTTGTTATTATGTTTATTAAAATGTTTCTTTTTATTCTGTTTTTTGTCAGCTTTGTGGTAGGTGTGGTCATGACTATTGTGCTTAAATTGGGTTCTATGAGTTCTCCTATTTTCCTCATAGTGTCTATTAGCTCTCTCATTAGTTCTGTGCGTGCTGGTACTAGTAGCACTCTTCTTTTCTTTAATATAAGCTGGTGTGTTAAGCCAAACTTGAGTGCCACCCAATGACTGTGTTAAAGGCATCAATGCTTCTCTGCTAAAAAGAAATTCATTGCTAGGGGGAATGTTGGTAAGGCTAGCTTCGTTAAGAAGTCTTTGTCGACGTACTTCAATACACTCCGTGCGTTTTCCACATAATATTTGCATAATTAGTTCTAAATTTTTATTGACCTCAGAGTCGGGTCCAAATTGGGTAGATATTTTTTCAAACAATGTGTTACCATTCAGCTCAGTTGAAGTTGATGCCCAATCAACTACTTTTTGAAGTCCGTCTCTGAGTAGCTCTTTCTGGAATAACACTGTGTTACATAGGCCAACACCTGTTCAGTGGAAGCTAAATAGTCCTTCCCTCTATTTAAATGAATAAACTCTTCATTTATTTTAAGAGCCACGAAACATGGAGTAGCGGAGACCGAACTCAAAAGGTTTTTGTATCTGATTGACTGCCAAACTTGACTATTAAATGTGTGTTATTTGTCTAACTTTGTGTTAAACGTCCTGCATCTGCCTCCGCGACAACTTTATTGCCTTTCGCTTCTTTTGTAAATTCGCCAACAACCAAGGACTTACGACTCGCCGGCGGAATTAAAAACTGTTCCATATCGGGCGACTCAACGCACGCGTCGCGACTTGTGCACGGTTGTTGGCAGACATTATCGTTGCTCGCCTGTTGCATTTGTCTAATAAAATTTGTAAGATGACTTACTTGGGTAATGATTGAGTCGATACGTGGGTCAGGCTGCGTCGAAATCTCTCCGCGCGCATTTCTTGGCCTTTTATATGGTGGCGAGTCACTCTCGTCCGCCGAGGAGCTCGAAGTCGAATCCATCAAATCCGCCAAATATGCACTTTATATTGTAAAAATATAGCACCACTCACTGTATTTATACTTTATATCGCTAACTAACTGCGTATGAATTTGTTTTCTTCGGATTCAAAAAAGTTTTCAAAGAACAACGTGCACTTGTAAACGAAAAAACAAACGCTGTGACGTTTGCCGGTTAGCTGTCAGTGGAACAGAGCAACCGTCAAGGGCGAACGCGCCTTCTGGTGATCGACATAAGGCACAAAATCGGGTAAAACCTACCCGATTCCAGGTATGTTGCCATAGATTAGTAAACGGTCTAAAACGCATTCTTCACACTACGCCTTGTGTGTGGCAAGAGGACATAATGGCTGAATACATTGGTCTTCCGTTTGATATTCAAAATGGCGGTTGCGTTTCTTGAATAGTTCTTTGTTTTTGTGTGCTAAATGTTGTTTAATGTGTAATATTTATAGCTTATTGTGCAGTAAACTAACGAAGAAGTGTGCAGCTAATGAAGAATTAATCCTGAAACGCGTGTAACCGCGTTATTGAGTTATTAATCGGTTGCCCTGGGATTTTGGCCTCCTGAAATATTTATTACGTATAAGCTGTAAACGGAATAAATAGCAAGGCCAATTACCGAACAACGTCGCCCAAGAGGCAATATACTATTTATATAAGATACACCAATATATTAATACGGGACACTGGCAAAATTGTCCAATTCTCGGACAGAGGCCATATTATAAAAGAAGAAGAAGAAGGCTGAATACATCAGAAACGTTTTCTATACAGGGGGGCTACCATGAACGTCGAAAATTGGCATTGACGGTGCAACGGACGGGAAGATTTGACATATCCTAACCATGAAAACCATGCACTTTCGTATTTGCGTCCATATCCGCCCGAAAGTAAAATTTGTGTCCATGCGCCTACCACGAAAGACCACTTTCGGATATTTTGACAACGAAAGAATCGAAATCAACTGTCAAAAGCCACGTTACCTTTTGAGCTATCGTGATTCGATCGAAATGCAGAAAATTGCCAGGTACTGTGCTCTTCCGCTGTTTTCTACGTTTATTTGATTAAGAATCCGCGCTATTTTTTGGTGATTCGTTAAAAGTTTACGTTTTCAATAAACTGCTCTTGGATAAATCCATCGTTAGATTTGGGGAATTCGTGGAAAATAGGTACTTACTTGAGAACGTGAGTCCCGTATTTTTAATTCTTCACCTGGCAACTCATAATCACCTGTCATTCATCGTTCGCGAGCACTTTATTGTTTAAATGAGAATAAGTGGTGGAATCGAGGTGGAATATCGTGGTGTTTATACGTTTAAGACGTACATTGTATAGCGTAAGTAAAGTATTCAATGTTATTATTGTTTTAGATTATACGTAGGCTATACCTTTAATATTCTTTTATGCGAGGCGTTGATATTTGTTCTAATAATTAGTTGGCATAATCGCATCTATAACTATTAAAGAAACGAATATTTACTTAAATAATATATAAAATACGAGAGAGACGTTACATTTCTATTAAATGAATGTCACGTAATATACTTTTAACGTATGTTTTACTATACCATGTAATTATTTGTTACTGGGTATAATTGATGGCATTGAATTTATTCCTCATTGAGTAATTTAATTGATTAGCCAAAGTAAGATGTCTTCGCGTGGTGTTTATCTTACCTTCGGCGTCACTTGGGAAAACTTCATACATTCATACATTATAGGTTATATGCCATGATAATTTCAACAGTTTCGAGAAAGAAGAAACTCAAATTATATTTAAGACATGCCCTGGGATTTTGTCTGTTTCACAGTTAAATAATGTTTTACAATTTTCCACCTTCATAAGAATATGGTTCACATTGTAATTTAGATACAATGTGATCTAATGTACCTTGTAATAACACTGTTATTGTCATTCCCAATGAAATAACTGACACAAGTTTGCAAGAAGCTATACATTAAATATATATTATTATGTAATTTGTAAAGGTAGCGCGATAACGATATCAATTAAAAAAGATATTTTGTAATAAATTATAAACAAGGAGGGTATAAATATTAACTATTTATTTGTATATTTCAGATGGCAGACAATATTACCGTTCAGATGATTAGTTTGAATGAAACATGTCCAATGGGTGCCAACGTCACAGCAGGCTATCTCCAATATCTCAGTGACTGCAAGCTTATCCAATAAATATCATGTGGAGTTTTAAGTAAACACAGGCAGAATGGGCAGTCATTAAAACAATGTAAGTATATGTACTTAGTTCTTTTTGAATTATTAGACGAAACTGTTGAACTTTGGACATAGTTTTACCTCAGACGGTTGGCAATAATTGCACATTGCCAATTTGCCACAGAGGGTAATTGAATCATTTTATTTATATTATTTGTACGGCTATTACTAATTTGCAAAATCAATTATCAAACCAACTGGAGGGCGAGCGTTACCAAGTAATGAATCTTAGAACAAAAAACTAAAATGTTTTGGGAAAAATAAAAGAGGACAACAGCGGACTATGTTTTTCTAAGATAATTTGTACTAGAAAAATAGAAAATTATTTATTTCATAATAAATATAAATTACTTAAAAATATATTTACATCTCGCTCCCCGCCGGACAACCTTATAACTTGATTAAATATACTAAAATGATATATCATTTCATACATAAATACCTATTATTTCTATAATTACAATAAATAAAAAACAAAAATGATATGTCCAAGGAACATCAGGGGTGTTGTTCCTTGGACATGCTTCTCCTTTTTTTCTGATGGTAGTAAGAGGAGTTATAACTTTAATATTAGAGTTATGTCTATCTGTGTTAGCAGCTTTCAATCGTTTGTATATTTCATATATATGTATGTATGTATGTTTTAAGCATGTTTATTCGACGATAACTCCAGTGTCGTTGATCAGATCGTCGTGATATTTGACAGGTTGTAAGATAAGATAAATATAATTTTTAATGTTAAATATGAGCTGACACAGTCAAGGGGTTGCCGAGATGTAGAGGTCACGAGTTCACATTCAAGGCGAACCACTGGTTGATAAAATTGCAGCACACAAACCAAATTATTTATTATTTTGTGATAAATATTTTGATTCACATATTTAATAGTTTTGTAATTTTGTTGCTTAACTGTCTTACTAATTCCCTAGCATAATAGGAATACATTACATTAAATTTAATACAAAAAGGTTATCGAACGAGCAAGCGAAGCGAGTGAAGACTTCCTCTCTACTTGGACACTCCGTCGTTTGTATGTATGTAAGTTCGAAGATAGTTTGATTATCGTTGATCGGATCGTCTTTAAATTTGGCAGATCGATAAGATAAATAAAAAAATTAGTTCGAATATGAGCCAAATCTGTCTAGCTGGGTTGGTAGCAGGGGTTGCCGAGACACCTGTAGAGGTCACGAGTTCACGTTCGGGGTGAACCACTCGTTATTCGTATGAAAACAGAAGAACCAATAAGGATATTTAACGCATATAAAATCAAAATTGATTAAAATAACAATTTGTGTTCGGTTTTCAGGTCGCGGGCATGTAGGTGATGTAGAACGGAACTACGCACGATGCCTTCATATGACGGGTGAAATGACTTTTTTTGTATAAAGGCATAACTTTCCCAGAAGAATACTTTCAGAATTAATAAAATTATTTGTTTTATACAAAGTGACTGTATGTTATCTATTACCTATATGCAATTAATTAATATTAGTTTGAACATTAAGGTACAGAAACAATCAATGCCTATAAGATAAAACTAATATTTCTTAAAACTTAACTACACTACTATAAGTAAAAATATACCTAAAAATATATTTTAATCTGAGTTCATAGAGTACCTTTGTCAATTTTATTAAACACGTCGTGTAAATAGAAAACTATTATTTTAATTATTTCTAAAAGTATACTTTTTAGACAGTTGTGCCCTAATAAAAAAACATATATGAGCCGAATCGCGAGATATGCCCCTATATCTTGCGATGCGGCTCATATTCGGACTTTTAATCTCAATTAACGACCTAAATTTCGTGAGTATAAGTTCGGGGTGAACCACTATTAGTAATTGATTTAGTATAAAATTATTAAGCATGTGGGTACATATATCTACATATTTTATAATATTCATAACTGTGGAGGAAATGTCTAGAATCTTGACACAAATAAAGCGAGGTGAGCCCCCTCACGAGGAAAATGCGGCGTCATGCATACTGTGTATACGTGCCTCGCTAATATGCTCAGTGCGAGCGGCTGAAAGGCGATTTAGGGCTATATTCTGACCGAGCTGATAAGCGTGGTAATATCCCCGGGAGGCAGCTTGCGCTGTGAGTGGACTTGCCTATTATCATGTCACACAAGTGTAATGGCCACCTACATATTCTCTGCTTTGCCCAACTCCTTTTGTACAACCGTATGTTTCTTCTTGTGAAATAAATATTAAATAAAGAAATGGCTGGCGCGCAAGGGCAACTTTTGTTTCTGCAACTATTATGTCTAACCTATGTTGCTAGTGTGCGCTACCCCTAAAGTGCTTGTACGTAGCATGTGAATTTTTTCTGCATACAAATAGTTGTATGAGTTGTGTGAAGCACACCTAAATCCCACAAACGATCATGTATAAACGTCGTTATAAGAAACGAAACAGTCGAAACACCCATGTTTATGGTAAAAATGTTAACATTTTGTCTTATGCATCTCTCTCTCAGCCTCGCATCGGGTTCAGAACTATAGTATTGATGTTGAATACTCCATTATACCCAAACTACTTTAAAAATTGCCACAGCAGGATATTAACTCGGGCAGCTTTGTTTTACCCAATACCTTTAGCTGATGATGAATTTTACATTCCAGGTGCTGTGTCTCTCTTGCTGGCTTCAGACATGTTGTTCAGGATATTGTTAGAAGGAAAGGTCGAGGCGAGCCTGGAGGATCCGGTGCTGGAACACGCGCTTTTGTTACATTGTCCCGGGCAAGGTGTGTGTGAGTTCTTTATGGAATATTTTTTATGTCGCTATGCATATAACAATTAATCCTGATCTTGACTCTTGGGTACGACAATTTTCGAAACCGAGAGGGTTTTTGTAGTGTACTCTAAGAATTAGCGAGATACCAGTATAGCGAAAAGATCTTTTAGAAACAGCTTCATTAAAAAAAGGTTAAACTTCCATTAAAAGTCGATTTGAATGATTTACTTTTTTTCAATTAATTTGTAATTGCCTTGCAACAATTAAATAATCTTCAAAAATAGTTTACTAAGGTTTCATCGCTTTCAATCTACTTGTACAACCCGTTGTTCGTATGGATGTATGTTTAAAGAAGAAGAAAATAGAATAATTTATTATTTATTAATTCAAGGTATTACAATACAGCGGTAGTTATAAAACATTTTCCTACAAAACTTAATAAAAAGTTTGACTTCAGGGGTCATATTACATTAGCTTATAGTAGACTATTAATTATAGGTAGATATATTATGTCAACACTTCGAGGTACATAAATGTCACGTTAATGTTTCCAAAAAGTATTTTTAAAGCTGTTTTTTAAATTTTATTAGGCTCGTTTCTTATCTTCTGAATTCTGTTGAGGTAGTATGATATTTTTTTCTTAATGTTCTGTCTCCAAAGTAGTTATTCACTCTAGAAACTTCATACTTGCCAGCGGACACGGATTTCGTTTTGTTCGACGATAACTCGAGTATCGTTAAACGGATCGTAAACAAATTTGGCAGGTGGTTAGATGAAATTTAATTAATTTTTAATTTCGAATACGAGTCAAATCAGTTTAGGCGTTGCCGAGATATAGCGGTTGTGAGGTCACGTTCGCGAGAGAGCGATTATCCCAGTCTACTTGGTCACTCCGTCGTGTTTATGTATGTTTTTTCGACGATAACTCAAGTATCGTTGATCGGATTATCAGATCGTCGTGAAACTTGGCATTTGGCATGGTCGCGAATTCAAGTTCGGGGCGAACCACTATGTATGTATGATTGTATGACAGTATGTGTGTATGATTGTCGAACCAGCGAGCGAAGCGAGTAAATTGTCCCAGTCTACTTGTACAATCCGCCGTTTGCATGTTTGTTCTACGATAACTCGAGTATTGTTTATCGGATCGTCGTTATATTTAGCAGAACTTTAGATGAGATACATATATTATTTAAGTTTGAGTTTGAGGCAAATCGGACCAGGGGGGTTATCAATATATGTTGGCCGCGAGTTCATGTTTAGGGCAAACCACTAGTATGTATGTTTGTCGAACCAGCGAGCGAAGCGAGTAAGTTCTCCCAGTCTACTTGTACAATCCGCCGTTTGCATGTATATAATATGTATGTTTGTTTGGTAATAACACAAGTATCGTTAGTCAGATTGTCGTGAAATTGGGCAGGTGGTTATACCCCTTGTGTAAAAAAAACTTGAAGCAATCCTCAATATTAGACCGCTAACTCCGTTGTCTCTGATTGTTCATATCTCAGTTTGTGGCAATTCTTGACCGTGACTAAGCTTACATTTGCTCTTTACAGCAACCCCTAGCTGACAATTAGCGAGATGAGCAACCGAACCGAACAACATCGCCCAAGTGGCAATATACCTATTATAAAAATTGTTCATCTCTAGGACAGACGCCATTATCTAAAAGAAGAAAAACTACACAGAGAATTCTGTATTTGGCACTCTATCTACTTAATATAACTTATTAGCTTAAATTTATTTTAAGTTACTTTTTAAGATCCCAAATGTACCAATATATTCTTATACACCTGTAGGATGACGTTCGGAACCCTGTTAATATGCCCTCAATATCTGTCCGTCTCATCCGTCTCGTCTTCCGTCTGCGGAAACATCTCAGGATAAATATATACAAATACAAATAAAATATATTGTGGGACAATCTTACACAAGTCGACCTAGTTCTACGGTAAGCTCAATAAGGCTTTTGTTGTGGGTACTAGACGACGACATATATAGATATAATATAAACATTGAAATTAAACACTTTAGAACAGATTAATCGCGTTTATTAACACCATGATCCTACGTTTCGAGCCCTTTACAGCACTTGTTTTCACAGGGTTAAGATGATGACTGAGAGAATCCGTTCTAAAGTGTTTAATTTCAATGAATAACAATCGCGGTAACAGAAGATAATATAATATAAACACTTAAATACATAGAAAACAGGAACATTAACAAATATTCGTGATGAACACACGAATAAATCTGACCAGGATTCGAACCCGGGACCTCCTACGTCGTCCTACTGACTAGGCTAGGACTTAGGAGGCCGTTGTTGGAGGATTTGACGAACGACAGCTGAAGAGGTCTCATACTGGTGCTAGAGTAACCAGAATCTGTCTATGCCGTATCCTTGATTTGATTCACACGCATTATTAACTGCTTAGCGGAACAAACAACAACAAAATTACAATTTGTGTTTAAAACAAAACACATATTTTTATTTTCTGTGACAATGCCTGGTATTAGAAGTTTAGTAACTACATCATATGGAGTATCATTTGAAACGGGCTTGATTGGCACGTTCCTAAACAATATGTATGTACAGTGATCGTCCATACATGGGGCTCAAATTTCTGTTTCGAAATGCAGTTGGACTCATCATGTTTAGAGATGAATGTGATAACTAAACGTTTTGTACGGAACCCTCGGTGCGCGTGTCCGAATCGCACTTGGCCGGTTTTATTTTTATAATAGCTGAACATCAAGTGTGTGTTCCTCTTAGGAAAAAATAAAAGAAAATAAAGATTTGTGTTAAGGTACGGTAATCATGCAGTGCAAATATGATACGACGTCGACTGACACTTGGACATTACGTATTATAAGGATAATAATAAGGGTGTAATTTAACAATATTTCATTATAATAAAAGTACCTATTATACAATTTTAGGTGACTCCGGGTATTCACTAAGCGCGTACCTTACGACCCCTGCAGACGTCGTCGCAGAAAACTCCTGAACGGTGCAATGCTGTCTAAAAGAGGACGAGGAATTGATTCGTATTGGGTAGGTATTAAACAGAGTGTCCCCCGACTTTGCCACACGGTGCACGGAGGGGAAGTACCCTAAACTCCGCAGATAAGAAAGTTTACTGAAAGAAGACTTCTTTTTTAAAATAATGAAGAACCGAGTATCTAATTCGGTTTCTGGAGTATATTTGTAAGGAATATTATAGGTTTAACGATTGCAAGGTAAAACGTCATATTAATGCGATTATTAAATAAGAACCCATTGAATAGATTCTAGTACCTCTTTTACGTAACACCTAACTGTGAAGTGGTCTCAAGTCGGTATATAAGATACTTGATTGTCACTTAACATGATGACATTGTGACTATCATGCTTAACATAATGTCAGTTAAAATCACATACTACTATGATTGCCTTGCCTTGCATGTTTGGTGGAGATATTTTGAGCCAGCGTCGAGGATGTTGGGCCGGGCAAGTAGTGATGCCTATTACGTTTGCGTGCAGCGATGCTCAGAACCTACGAAGTATATGATTGTTTTCAACACATGAGACCAGTTTTCCACTTCTTCCACACTTATATTCTGAGAATTTGAATTGATGCTTCTGGCATCGGTATGCTTTTAGTTTTACACATTTCATACGTATAACGCTATATAAATAAAACTAATAAACACATTTTAAGGCCATTGGAGATGCACACCTGGGCTGGTTGATAAGAAGATCTTGTGCGGCGTGCAACGTGCAGCACAACATGTGAAGCCTTGCAATATGGACAGCCTAGCTAAGGGAACGAGCGAACGAGGGACCTGCTATCGAAGCCGCGCGCCGTGGGCATGAAACAATTGGGCGGGCCAGTTATTATTAAATTAAGCAAAAAAAATTATAATAAGTGTCCAAGATATGTGCGGTAAAACTCGAGGCACAGTCAAGGAATTTGGTTTACGTAACTTGTCACTTGTTACAGTGACAATCAATATTATAGCCGCTGGGGATCTGCTGTTATTATCACCTTGACAAGGTATAAAATATAAATTGAAAGAGATGTCATATACTACAGAAAATGTGACCAAGGTCCCCAGTGAGCAGGGCTGGGATCAAACCAGTCACCTCCTGCTTTCGCGGCAGAAGGTCGCTGGTTCGATCCCAGCCCTGCTCACCGGGGATCTTGGTCACTTTTTCTGTAGTGTATGACATCTCTTTCAATTTATAATTTATATATAGTATGTGACTACTTACAAAAAACATGATTCATAACATTTATTACATTAAATAAATGATTTGATTCGTGCTAAGCAATCGTAAGTTCGTAAGGTATAAAATAGTTTATAAGTCAAATTTCTTTACTTGATGTTTGGACCCCGCTATCGAAGGTGCAAAATGGTAGCTGTTAAGTTCTCAGGGATAGGTAAAAATATTTATGCTGTCGATATCGATACTCTTACTTTGTTTGTTCAATTAGACTTATATGTTAGTACCTATAGTCCTATACCATGCTGGACAGTGCATGAACGCTCTCGAAATAAATCTTTTCAATAGAGGTAGGTATATATTGCTGGTGACAGTGGTCACTTTTTAGTAATAATGATAATACGTCCGATTTCATTCTCCATAACCCAGTATTTAGTCCACCACTTTCACCTTATAGTCCAGTATATTTTAGATTCCATTAAATCTCAATAGTCTATACACCCTCGTGGGTACTGCCTCTGCGTGCGTCCCATGACTCGGGCAGGTGCAACATCTGCTCGGTGTACCCCTTACATTTCATTAAATTGTCGAAAGGGCGTCTGCGTGTTGGCTTCGGCTCGGCGTACGGCTCCCAAAGGTCCGGAACACCATTGCTTCGTGATGGGAAAGACATACAAAATTATTTACGATAATAGATATTCATTGTCATCTCCAACTATTTATCTGGGTTAAAGGGCACATTTTATTTGTATAAAATATATTCGACTCCATGTGCTTATCGACATAAAGCTATAATCATCGAAATATTTCAAAATAATTATACCTATCCCTAAGAACTTGACAGCTACCATTTTGCATGGACAATATTCGATGAGCGTCGCGAGAAAAACAACCACATTAGGCCCGATTGTTGCAAACAAATAGTCAAATAATCACAGTCTGACAGATGATTTCATTTAAATTAACTTTTTTCACTCCAAAAGAAAGTGAGGCATGTGAATTAAAAAAAAAGTACTGTCAGATTTAGTGTTACACTATAGCTGCTGTGCGCTTAGCCACACCACTCTTACATTGGTGATAACTAAATATTGCAGATATTTTTCATATTTTTTGGACTTGCGGTTTAAGTGTTAGAAGGGAGAGGGGCACATTTTTTTACTATAGGAGCGATAATTGGCTTTAAATACCTATCCAACGATACCTCACAGGCTAACACATTAGGGTCGAACCGAAAAAATAACACCTCTTAGGTGTATGGAGGTACCAAATAAATAAATACTTTTCCATTTTTTTATATTGCCACTTCGCCGGCGTGGTTGATATATATAACCGTACCAAGTTACAGCTTTTTAGTACAAACGCTCTCTGACGAACGAAAATGGCGAAAGTATAAGGGTTTTTAGTTGAGTATGGCACCTTTACGGTTTTTTTTACCTTTCAATATCATTGAAATTAAACACTTCAGCACTTGTGCGCTGAAGTAAGACCTATTCAAAAATATATGTAATATAAATAGTGTTATATAAATAAACTGAAACGTTTCCTCATTTCTAAAGCGTTCTATTCGGTAAACGAATTTTTAGAGGTGTAATATTTGTATGGTGAATTGTATAATTGTTCTAACTTAAAGTGAACGATATTTTGCTAATAAATAAATACAAATATAATTCGTATTCATTTGTTACCGAGATATTCCCATATATATTAATGTATGTACTTACCTGTCCTGTTTTATAATTTTGTTTTGAGGGTTCAATGTAGGTAAGTACCTAATATGTTGTCTTAAATTGATTCGTGCTTAAAAAATATATTGCAAGTAGCACATACGTATGTCGCATTTGTGGCAATCGATTTATTAAAACAAAATAGAAGATTTAAATAATCGCACTTTACGTGACTGATTATTATAAAGTCACAAGTATTTTTTCACATTGAATACTATAAAGGGTGAAAATGGGCATAGGTCAAAAATAATTTATAGGCAGTATTTAATAGCTAGCTTTAATAACAAAAAAAATAAAATTTATTTTTACTTTGCTTCATACAACTTCCAGCTGCTCGGTGAAGTTATTTTGTGCCATTTATGTCCGACGTCGTAATCTTCATCTTATAATGCCTAAAAAGAAAATTCACGTAAATGAAATGATTAACAGATTCAAACTAAGCAGCTAGTTGAAGTGTTTGGATCGTTACACAATTCATCATCATCATTTTTGGCCTATAACGTCTATGGCTGACGATTGCAATGTCTGTAGGCGATCTTCACATCCATAACTCAGGAACAAATATTTGTGATAGACATACAAATAATTGCCCTGGCCGGGATTCGAACCCGGGAGCTCCTGCTTCGTAAGCAAAGTCACTACCAACTAGGCTAGGAGGACGTTGTTATAAAATTAACTATTACGTTCTCATTAACAGGAATATGATGCAGTTGAAATATAGGGTTTCATCACTCATTATAATCACAATAGCTTTATTTTATTTACACATTCTTGTTTATTAAAATATTTTTGTCCTAAAGTCGAATATGACGACATAACCCTTTAACTAGCTAGCTAGCCACATAGGAATAAATAAACTGATAACACCGAGTCTTTTATTGAAATGTGTGTTTCACATTTTACTCCCTTACAACACTAATTTCTTTTGGTTAAGTAAGTCAAATAAGCACAGAAGTAAAGTGCCTCTCGTTTATTATCGTATGGTTTACTAAAGTATACTACTTTAAACCATAGTAAAAAAGGACAGTTAACTTGTTTTAAATGGTTAAAATCTGTGCCGTAATTTTTTGAGTACTCATTTTGTTTGAGCGTCAATTAGGTGCATTTCTATACTTATCACTTTCACAAGATGTCACATACGCATCTTATATACATCTATGAATCGCCTAAGATATAATATGTAAAAATATACAAATATGTACATTTATTAATATGTATTTAAATCTTAGCTTATACATAGCTTACTACTTTGTGTGGTTACAGGAGTTTAATTTTATTCAAAGAAATTTATATTTCACTTATAAAGAGAAAATTACTTAAAGTATAAGTAAAATAAGAGTGAGCATGCAAGCATTTAACAATTTATCATATCATAAGAAAAACACACACATAGGAATTATGATCAAATTTAGCATTGAATTTAAATAACTTGATGAAAGGAATATTGCTCCCGGAGAGTAATAATTTTATTTTGCATTTTAAATTAAAATTAAATTAAATATTCATTTATTTCAGATTAAAAATCCATATAATTTGTTAGTTTGCCTTAACTACTTATTAACTAATATTAGTAACTTAACTAGGTACTATCTAATCTAACCTTAAAATCTAAAAATCTAAAAAAACCTTAAAATCTATTTTAATCTGTGACAAAGAGTTATTGAGTTAGGCAATAATGAAAGCGCGGCATTAACTTTTAACATAGTTTATCATTTTAAACCATATTTATAAGGGGTAAAAAACCCAGCAATTGCAAGCGAGACATGGTAAGGATTTCATCAAAAAAGTTTGAGTAACGAAAATAGATAGAGTATATTTTAATAAATTAGTTTTAAATGTTTAGATACGGCTTAAGCTAAGCTAAAGTTAAATTATTTAATAAAATTAGAACAAAAATGGTTAGAATAAGACTTTTCATTTCTGGGTCTCCGGCTTATCAACTTCTAATATGGTTTTAAAACACAAGGACCTTTCAAGCTTTGTATTTGTTATATTTCAATATAAATGAATAAATAATCACCATTCTTAAGCAGAAGCAGCAGGACATTAGGTTTAGGTAGGACTTGTATGTATATGCCTCAATCTCTCACTATGCTTCTAACAAAAAAGTATGAGACTATAATGTCACATCTATGTTGCAATTTTAGACACTCTCCTTTTTTATTTGTAAGCTCCTGCAGCGCTGCCTGAGTTAGTCAAGAACAATGTGGTAGTCCCATTGTATCATTTCCTGCACAGCCACTTTTATTTATGTATGTATTGTGTTTCTTGTCATCCCTCCTGCACTTGTTTGAAAACACAAGGTTCATCACATTTATGTGGTTTACTTGACCCTTATGCAAACACTATAATACTATATTTTACCTTTTACTGTTGGGTCGAAGATATAATGGCTCTCCCAAGTATAACAAAACTGCCAGGTAGTTCTTGCTGCCACTACTCTCAATGTAAGGTGGTTCTTATTTGAAGCCCATGAAAATGTAGGACTACAATTATTTGCTCCTTTGGTGGCACCAACGGCGTCATTCTGAAAATGTAGTGTAATAAATGAAATGAGTACTTTAAAAAATCTTTGATAAAATGTTCACCAACAATAATATTAATGCAGATTCGATCACTTGTGCAATTAAGGCAATGGTCACTTTTTTGTCAATGTATATCTATTTCGATTGAGAATTATTTGTTAATTTTGTATAAGAGCGAAATCATAACGAAATTTGATTTTTTGAAGATTTTGTTTCACGGAAGCATTTTAATGAAGAAAACATATTAACATAGTAACTGTTAGTATACATTATAAAATACAACCCTTAAAATTAAAGTAAAACTAAAATAAAGTAATACCTTTAAAAGCAAGACGATATTTACAAACTTATTAAGTAAAGTTAATAGTGAATTCTTCACCTCTTCTTTCTATGACATTGACAGTGACACTGACATTTAGTTTCATTATTCACAATTATTAACAAAAAATTAGCAAAATACATCAAATTAGCATTAAAACGCCCCCTAAATGGATATGTTGATTAGCTGCACTTCATCACTACATTAAATTAATTATTTTTGTTTATTTAAGCCCACTTTTGAGTCAAACATGTATTTACCGGTTTTCTATCGCAACTAATAATAAAGTGTGTGAGGCATACTTTACGTTTGGTTCGTTCCTTCCATTCCCGTCGTTCATTTTTATGGATCCGTACGAAAGTGGTCAAATCGAAAGTGCTTCAAAGTAAGGATTACCAGTCACTAGCGGACGGAAAGACGGGCGGATTGGGAACACACGTTCGATTTTCGTAGTAACAGCCCAGAATCGCAAAAACACAAGCTAATACCATGACGTTAACGTTTAAATTTAGAATAAAATTTAAATTGTGCTAACACCAGTAAATTAACGCACCGTTCATTAACTAGTTTCAGATAAGCTAGTAATGGAACAGTAAAAATTAAATACATCTAGGCAAAATAAGTTAGCAAAGTGTACATTCATGAAAAGTTTCTCTTACTCTACCCAAATAACTAAACCTTGTATTGGTAAACATCAAATAGGTAATTCAAATGTTACTGCAAATGTACCCTGTTCTTAACTAGAATCTAATTTCTTACAAATACAAAATTCAAAACCAGAAACACGTAAACTTCAAACGTCTACCGCATTAAATCTGGTCTAAAATAAGTTTACAATTTGTTTCCATTGCATAGGAAATTGACTGTTGAATAAGAAAAAAAATACTGCAAGTGATAGCAATCGCTATAATTCTTATTTTATGCAAAAAACGTGATTTTGTTCATTAACTGGGGGGTGTTCATTCACTGGAGGGCTTACCCTAATAATTATTGCAAACAAAATAGTCAGTGTGATTGTCGTTCACGATATTTAAGCTCTTTGAGATACTTTTTGATAAATTCTCCAGTTAGCCATTGATCTTGAGATCGGTATCTAAGAAAACAGACAGGTTTAGTCATAACAGAGTGGTTAAGTAAATTAGAAACCATTTTTATTTATAGCAATTTAATTTCTCGAAATTAGGACAGTATTAACAATCTGTGTAAAAAGAACACACAACAAACTTGAACACCATTTTAATGGTGTTCTATATAATAGGTAATCACACTTAATTTTTAGTATGAGGTGGCTAGTTTTTAGGGTTCCGTAGCCAAAATGGCAAAAACGGAACCCTTATAGTTTCGTCATGTCCGTCTGTCCGTCTGTCCGTCTGTCCGTCTGTCCGTCTGTCACAGCCGATTTACTCGGAAACTATAAGTACTACAGTGATGAAATTTGATGGGAATATGTGTTGTATGAACCGCTACAAAATTATGACACTAAATAGTAAAAAAAAGAATTGGGGGTGGGGCCCCCCATACATGTAACTGAGGGATGAAAATTTTTTTTTCGATGTACATACCCGTGTGGGGTATCAATGGAAAGGTCTTTTAAAATGATATAAAGTTTTCTAAAAAACATTTTTCTTAAAGTGAACGGTTTTTGAGATATCAGCTCTCAAAGTCGTAAAAAGTATGTCCCCCCCCCTCTATTTTTATAACTACGGGGTATAAAATTCTAAAAAAAATAGAGGTGATGCATGCTAATTAACTCTTTCAACGATTTTTGGTTTGATCAAAGTATCTCTTATAGTTTTTGAGATAGGTTGATTTAACTGTAATTTTGGTTAAGTTATTGTGCTTACACTGAAAACGATGGCTGAACCTTATAAGTTTAGGCTCCATTCACCAGGTGTATAAATTGACATAATAAGTTTATTATATTTGCTGCTACGGAACCCTTTGTGCGCGAGCCCGACTCGCACTTGGCCGGTTTTTTAACAGTGGCCAGTAATGGCAGTAATTGACCACATTTATTCTTCTTCCTCCTAGCGTTTGATTATTGATTATTACACATTGATTATTTAGAATTATTATATAATTTCTACAGTAGCTCGTCGTCTTTATATAAGCATTAACACGCCTATCACAATGGGACTTCAAGTGAGGGTATCAGAACAGGAGATTGTCCTTTTATGTCTTCCTTCGAAGGTTGTGTCCGACGTCCGTAAACTTTCGATGGTATCTTAACTTTTAAAATTTCCGAAGAATTTTGTAGTTCTGTAACAAATATTTTTATTATAATTAGAACTGTTAAACATCTTGTAGGTTCTCTCAGATAGTTTTACAAGAAATTCAAGATGTGTGATTTATACCTATTTTAAGATATAACTTTATGAATCGTTTGGATATGACGGCTATCACCCAGCCAAGCGGAACATATCGTACCTGGAATCCTGCCTTAATATGTTAATATAAAATGTTTCGCAAAATTTCACTTTCCAAGAATCATTCATCATTCACTTCACAATAATTTCATTTCCCAACCCCAAACTGCACCACAGGCCACATTGCACGCAAAATAGATGGCCGATGGGGTCGAAAAGTGCTTGAGTGGCGACCACGGCT
Organism: Lathronympha strigana; assembly: GCA_949128165.1. NCBI lineage: Eukaryota > Metazoa > Arthropoda > Insecta > Lepidoptera > Tortricidae > Lathronympha > Lathronympha strigana. Next base: position 3,606,800 of record OX421925.1, on the reverse strand, counting down.
TAGCAAACGCAGCGTAGGACGTTCACCCACAAGATGGACAGACCTTATGAAGGTCGCCGGGTGACGCTGGATGCAGGTCGCTTCCAACCGGTACATATGGAGGTCCAAAGGGGAGGCCTATGTTCAGCAGTGGACGTCTTATGGCTGATATGATGATGAAACCCAAATTAGCGTTTAGCAAAATTTTATTTCGTCATTTATTTATTTGGTCAAATTAACATTTGGCATGATTTCATTTTGTCAAATTTTTATTAGGAAAATATTTGTTATGCATATGTTTTATTATGTCGAATATTATATTAAAAAAAAAACCGGCCAAGAGCATGTCGGACCATGCTCAGTGTAGGGTTCCGCAGTTTACCGTCCGTCACAATAGGCAACCTTAAAAAGTGTTACAATAGATATGTACCATGCTAAATATGCTTAGTCATAATAATTAACAATTCGATGATACTTTCGATCACACCCGTCCCGACCCCATCAACTCCGGAAAAATCTTTTCAATACAGTTGCTCAAAAAGTGCCCTTTTTTGGCTGTTTTGCGTGCGCAAAGTTTGTTTTTGCGAACTAGTGCTTTTTACTTTTCCAATCTTTTAAATTTAGTTGTGTTCCAATTCATGACTGCTTACCGAAGAGTATTATTGTTCGTTAACTTTACCGAGCCGTAATAAAACTAAATACCTACCATTAACGCAATAATATTAAAGATATTGATATTTCATATTACTAATGTAATGATCATTCATTAAAAATATTAACATTGAAAACAGTTCTTATAAATCTGTGTGTATGAAACGGAACAGAGCCTACGAAACGTCAGTCAAAGTAGAGGCGTTTTTCAATCAGGTAAACATGTTCGAAGGGCCTCTAAGACATGACGATACGATTTGTCACATGCGATTTATTATTTTGTTTATGAGAAATAATTATTATGAGATTGAAAAGAGAAAGTAAAGAAGATAAGATAAACATTTTGAAGATGTTCTTAATATATCAACTGTATTACAATCGTGTCACGGAAATAATAAAAAAACTTTAAATTCGTGCTTATGTATTTTTTTTTTCGCATCTGTATTGAAAAACGTCGTTCGATTCACGTGCGGACATGTCCTTTTTCACTTGTCCCGAGTATTGCCACTCGCCTACGGCTCGTGGCAGGATACCTCGGGACTCCTGAAGTAATGACATACTTTCCGCACTAGCATCGAAATGTTCTATAACAGCGCGAAGTAGACCACAGTGCCATCCCTCGAGCAATTGGTTTACTAATTTATACAAACTAGATGGATTATGTGTGTTGGGTTTTCGGGGGTAACTTTTGATCGCGTGAATCGATTTGAATCATTCTTTTTTTATTAGAAGGAAGATACGTGCGGGATGATAAATTAAGTACTCAAGATAAAAGAAGTGTTTGCTACAGTTAAATTACAAAATTAATTCAGAAATTATTTTGTACATATTTTCAAAAACCGTTCAACCAATCAAGTTCAAAATAATTTTCCAAGAAAGTCCTTATTAAGTTCTACTTTTATATTTTTTTTCATATTTTTTTTAACTTATAGTTCAAAAGTTAGAGGGGGGGACATATTTTTTTAAACTTCTGGAGCGATTATTTCTGAAAATATTAACTAAATCAAAAACTATTCTTAGTAAACCCTCATTATTTTACAAATACCTATCCAATAATATGCCACACTCTAGGGTTGAAACGAAAAAAGAAAACCCCCACTTTACGTGTATGGGAGGTACTCTAAAAAATAAATTATAACTACTTTTTATTTTACCACTTTGTTGGCGTGACCGATATACATATTCGTACAAAAATACAGCTTTCTAGTACTTAAATTCACTGAGATTATCCTCGGACGGACGGACGGACAGGCAGACAGACAGAGCGAAACTATAAGGGTTCCTAGTTGACTACGGAACCCTAAAAAAGTGTCTTCATTGACACTTCGCTTGTAGCATAAATTTGAAAATGATAATTTATTTTAATGATACTTAGCGCCATTTGCACCCCCCGCTTAACTCCGCTCCAGGTTAGTTAGCTGCACCGGGTTAGGTTGCATAGCATACGATTGGCCCCAGCCAATCATATATTACGCAACCTTTTCTAAAGAGTATGTTACGGTGGTCGCCGATCGGACAGATAGTCCTTTAGTCACGCATTCGATGTCAATGCACGTGGGGCACAATAATCGTTTTATTAACCTAATGTTATATTTTATTTGTAATTTATTTATTTGTAATTGTTTAGAATGTTTAGATATGTTGTTACTAACCTAGTTTTTTAAGGCAACATGTATGTATACTAACCAATTATGGAATTTATGGATCATGTCCGAAATAAAAGTTTCAATTTCATATACGAAATGATAAATTATTTGTCTACGTGTCGATAATTGATTACACTTGTAATTATGATCTTTTTTTTCATATACTTGCAGAAGATTTTCAAGTGACAGAGTCAAGAATCAAGATAGGTGCGATAACGAGCGAAGCGAGGAGGATAAAGTTAGGTCAACCGTGGCCTAGCAGCCAACCAAAACATACGTTTTTGTGTTATAATATATTATGCCAAAAAATGTTTTGCGAACTGAAAAATAGCGATAAGTTGTTTTGGCAATTGATTTTTTGGGAGATGATATTTTGGAAAAAATACTTTGAGATGTGATATTTTGGGAAACATTTTTGGCCAAACCATCTACATACACCCCCAAAGAAACTAAAATGTGTATGTAGACTCGCTAACCAGGTTTGGGCCCGCGAGGCGAGAAGACTTTAACCCAATTCTTCGGGTGCATGAAAATAAGCCATCTACATTACTTAAGTTAAACTGAATAATACAACCTGAAAATGATAATGACGCTTACCTATGCGTGTTCTCTCATGTTGGTTAGGTTTGTCACCAGTGTGTCTCATTACATGAGTTCGTAAATTACTTTTAGACGCACTAGCATAACTGCACTGGTCACATTTGTGAGGTTTGACACCAGTGTGTTTAATTTTTATATGAGCTCGTATTTTACTTTTAGTGGTACTAGCATAACTGCACTGGTCACATTTGTGAGGTTTGTCATAAGTGTGTTTCATTATTATATGAGCCCGTAATTTACTTTTAGTGGTACTAGCATAACTGCACTGGTCACATTTGTGAGGTTTATCACCAGTGTGTTTCATTATATGATTTCGTAATTGACTTTTAGTGATACAAGCATAACTGCACTGGTCACATTTATGAGGTTTATCATCAGTGTGTTTCATTATATGATTTCGTAATTGACTTTTAGTGATACAAGCATAACTGCACTGGTCACATTTATGAGGTTTATCATCAGTGTGTTTCATTACATGAGTTCGTAAATTACTTTTAGACGCACTAGCATAACTACACTGGTCACATTTGTGAGGTTTGACACCAGTGTGTTTAATTTTTATATGAGCTCGTATTTTACTTTTAGTGGTACTAGCATAACCGCACTGGTCACATTTGTGAGGTTTGTCACCAGTGTGTTTCATTACATGAGTTCGTAAATCACTTTTAAACGCACTAGCATAACTGCACTGGTCACATTTATGAGGTTTATCATCAGTGTGTTTCATTACATGAGTTCGTAAATTACTTTTAGACGCACTAGCATAACTACACTGGTCACATTTGTGAGGTTTGACACCAGTGTGTTTAATTTTTATATGAGCTCGTATTTTACTTTTAGTGGTACTAGCATAACCGCACTGGTCACATTTGTGAGGTTTGTCACCAGTGTGTTTCATTACATGAGTTCGTAAATCACTTTTAAACGCACTAGCATAACTGCACTGGTCACATTTGTGAGGTTTGTCATAAGTGTGTTTCATTATTATATGAGCCCGTAAATTACTTTTAGTGGTATTAGCATAACTGCACTGGTCACATTTGTGAGGTTTGTCACCAGTGTGTCTCATTACATGAAATCGTAAATCACTTTTAAGCGCACTAGCATAACTGCACTGGTCACATTTGTGAGGTTTGTCACCAGTGTGTCTCATTACATGAGTTCGTAATTGACTTTTAGTGATACAAGCATAACTGCACTGGTCACATTTGTGAGGTTTGTCACCAGTGTGTTTCATTATATGAGTTCGTAATTGACTTTTAGTGATACAAACATAACTGCACTGGTCACATTTGTGAGGTTTGTCACCAGTGTGTTTCATTATATGAGTTCGTAATTGACTTTTAGTGATACAAGCATAACTGCACTGGTCACATTTGTGAGGTTTATAGTCAGTGTGTTTCATTATATGAATTCGTAATTGACTTTTAGTAATACAAGCATAACCGCACTGGTCACATTTGTGAGGTTTATAGTCAGTGTGTTTCATTATATGAGTTCGTAATTGACTTTTAGTAATACAAGCATAACCGCACTGGTCACATTTGTGAGGTTTATCACCAGTGTGTTTCATTATATGATTTCGTAATTGACTTTTAGTGATACAAGCATAACTGCACTGGTCACATTTATGAGGTTTATCATCAGTGTGTTTCATTACATGAGTTCGTAAATTAGTTTTAATGGCACTAGCATAACTGCACTGCTCACATTTGTGAAGTTTGTCACCAGTGTGTATCCTTTTATGGACTTGCAAATTGTATTTATTGGTAGTAGCATAACCACATAGGTCACATTTGTAAAGTTTTTCACCATCGTGTATCTTTATATGGATTCGTAATCGGCCTTTAGTGGTACTAGCATAACTGCACTGGTCACATTTGTGAGGTTTGTCACCAGTGTGTTTCATTACATGAGTTCGTAAATTAGTTTTGATGGCACTAGCATAACTGCACTGGTCACATTTGGGAAGTTTGTCACCAGTGTGTTTCATTATATGACTTTGTAATTGACTTTTAGTGATACAAGCATAACTGCACTGGTGACATTTGTGAGGTTTGTCACCAGTGTGTTTCATTACATGAGTTCGTAAATTAGTTTTGATGGCACTAGCATAACTGCACTGGTCACATTTGGGAAGTTTGTCACCAGTGTGTTTCATTATATGACTTTGTAATTGACTTTTAGTGATACAAGCATAACTGCACAGGTGACATTTGTGAGGTTTATCATCAGTGTGTTTCATTATATGAGTTCGTAATTGACTTTTAGTGTTACAAGCATAACTGCACTGGTCACATATGTAAGGTATTTCACCATTATGTATCCTTTTATGTTCTTGCAAATGGTATTTATTGGTAGTAGCATAACCACACAGATCACATTCGTAAGGCTGCACTATCGTGCTCGTATCGGCTGCATTATCGTGTTTTATCACTGTGTGATTTACCAAACTGAGTTCGGTTCCACTAGCATAGTCACACTGGTCGCAGTTGTAAGGTTTGTCACCCGTGTGTGTCCTGTTATGAACTAGCAAATTACGTTTGTTGGTAGTAGCAATATCATCGTGTTTTATCATTGTCTGATTTTTTAAACACTGTTTGATTGCACTAGCATAAGTAGACTGATCACATTGGTAAGGCTTTTCTTCAAATTTATTACTTAAATGCCTTATCAGGCATGACTTTCCGGCGGTAGCATATCCAGAGTGACCACATTGGTGGATTGTGGATTGAGGGATTCGTTTCTCCTGCGGAGTTTGTCCTGCAACAACCATACAACTACTTTAAAACACAATGTAATGGTTACTAGTCGCTTTTCGGTGAAGGAAAATAACCCGAAGATACCACTTGCTAGAAACTTTCATCAGAAACTTTAACTGGGATGAGTATGGATTAAAGTATTAGACATTAATGGATCGAAACGGATACCTAGACCTAGTACGAGCCCTAATGCAAACGAGTTAGAGAAGAGTACTTAATTTAAAAAATTGTTAAGGTTGACACTTGAATGATTTTGATTCGTTGAGCAACATTTTATAATTATTTAGAACTTATGGGAGTTATGGGTGATGTTGATGTAAATAATACATTCAAAATTGTGGCAGCAACATACATTTACTTTTTAAATAATAAAGGCTATACCGGCTACCTGTTTGCTGTTAGTAAAATATTGCTGTATGTTCGACAGTGAAAACAACTCAAAAACATCCTCTGAAAATATATTTTTGTTCGAAATAACAGTGCCGTGTAGCAGGGCAAACAGGCACATTAATGTCCACTAACTCATTTGTAACAGAAGATCATTGAAATTAAACACTTTAGAACGGAGTAATCGCGTTTATTATCATCATGACCCTACGTTTCTAGCCCGTTTATAGCACTCGTTTTCACAGGGTTACGATGATGACTGAGAGAATGCGAATTCTCCCCGTCAGTCAATTTACGGGGAGAAGTGTTAATGAACGCGATTAATCCGTTCTAAAGTGTTTAATTTCAATGAATAACAATCGCGGTAACAGAAGACATAGAGAAGATCATTTAAATGTGAGTACTTTATATACTATTTCATAAAAGAATATCACACTGAACCTTACCTATGAAGATCAATATAAACAAACCAACGTCAGAAATGACAATCGGGTACAACTAGCTTTTAAATAATGTCACAATCACCAAGACTAAGGAATTTTGTCGATTATGCATATAAAAGTGACATCATCATTCGGTTTACACTAATTTACGATTTTTCAAAAAATGATCAATAACGTCCAAAATATTTTCTTCAGGGACTTCATACATGTTTACCAAAACGGTTTTAGAATCAGCATCTTTTAAAATATGAAATGTTGTCAATTGCTGCAAACTGGAGGAAATACTGGTTGCTAAAAGAAATACTTAAGTCTAAAGACATCAACATGACCAAGAAGAAACACATTCAAGACCTGCATAATACCGTGTCTCACCTACGGTAGCGAAACTTGGAAGCTCACCAAAGAGTTAAGGGAAAAGCCTGCAATGATCCCTGGGAGCAATAGAGAGGAGCAGGCTATAAACTAAAGGACAAAATAAGAAACTCGGATTTAAGAGCATGCATTCACATAGGTAATTGATGTCCTTATAGCTCCACACAATGGGCCATCATGAGCCATTAAACGGGGACGTAGCGTATTTCGTGACCCCTATTACTCATAACTGTGTATCCCTTATCATCGCCCATTACGGCCCATTGTGTAGAGTGGCCATTGCACTTGTAGACTAGCAAAAGTGGAGATGGATGGCATATGATGCTAGACAAAACCAGAAATTAGAGTAAAATTGTCTCAGAGTGCAAGGCAAGGACATCAGTTTACCAGATGGGAACTTGGGCTGACTGTTGGATCAAAACGGAGAAGGGTTAAATAGGACGGGCCTCATTGAAAAGAGTTGGAGTAGGCATTTGCCAACCAGCATACCGAGTTAAGAGACATTTTATAGCAGGAGCACTGTCTCCAACCCCAACCAATTAAAGCTTATAATTATTTAATTGTGTTTGTTTGTAGTAAAAAGGTACCACTTTGTTGCTTGTCAATAAAGTTTAATTCGAAATCAATCTTTATGGCAATAGTGCCTTATCTGCGACTAACAAAAATTGTACCTTTTACAAAAATAATCACACAGCTGTTTAACTGTAGTCTGACAAGTCAACAATCTCAGTAACAGTAGGACAAAAAAACTATATCCATCCCATTTTCGGGGTGGTAATACTATGGTATGAAAGAGAAGTATGATGCTCTCTAACCTACTGTTACTGCGTTTGATTGCTTGTCAGACTGAACTAAGCCATATCACATGATTTATTGAATTTAAACTATCATGACTCATACATTAATGAGTAAACACTTAACCCAAGTTGATAATCTGGATTCTCCAAAACATGCCAAAAATATGTGAGTCTTATTCACATTCGTAGTATAATTTGTAAACTATGTTTTTGTTTTGCATAGGGCTTATGCACAAATCACGTGAGGTTTTTTTGGCTACTTTTTGACCCCCCTCACCCCTGGTGACCTTTGGTGAGGTTCTAAGCTACCCCCTCCCTCCCCCACCTAACCTCACGTATATTTATTGTTTTTTTTTTACTTGACCTAATTTTGAAATTAAATAGTGGTAAGTAATCGAAAATCTTGTTTATTTTTCTATTTTCGCAATTAATGTGATGTTATATTTGCTATAATTAGTACCTGTTGGTTGATGCACAAATGGATTTGTGTAATTTTTACTACTATCTCTGAAAAGTTGACTCTTATTTTAAGGTATTTTTCATCATTATAGAAAATACACGTGAGGTCTCCATGTACCCCCCCGCCCCCAACGTGATCTGTCGTGATTTTTTCGAGACCCCTCCCCCCCATTCGAACCTCGCGTGATTTGTGCACAAGCCCATACATGTAATCAATTAGAAAAGATAAATGGGATATAGATTTTATCCCCTTTCCTTTCCAGTGTTACCATACCATTTAACACAAGCTTCATGGGCTGATTATTTTTGTAACTGCTTGGCGTATAGTGACCCCCCGCCAGGTGAGTTGCCCAGCATCTGAGCAAAGTTCACTAAGATCTGTTAAGCGGGTTCCTGGTACTAAATGAGTTAAATAATAATGAACTCACAACTGACCTGTTAGTTTGTGGCGCGCGCCGCGTCGCTCCACAGTCTCGGGGCCGAGCACGAGCTCGTCCTTCACATCGTGGTCGGCGTACAGCCCCGCCGCCGCCGCCGCCGCGCTTACGCCGACACACACATCATCCAACAGAGGCTCAACTTTTACAGCTACATCCAAATCCGACACCTCGTTCGACTCATCTTTTATATAAACATCCTCACACGGCTCGGCCTTCACGCAAACACTGTCTGCGCGGAGCAACGCTGCAGGTTCCATCGTCTACTATTGAATTGACTTGTTTCGAAAAATAGTGTTATGTAGTGATTGGAACTTATACCAACCAAATGAAGTAATTTAAAAATTCAATTCAAGGCCGTGCCCACAATACCAATTATACCAAACCAAAACATGAAAATAAAAATACAAGCGGACGCGGACCATGCAGGTAGGTATGTCACTTTTTGACACTAGACTAGTGGAGTCCGTATAAAACGCAGCCAAATAATCGGCAGCCCAATAATTCGTGTCCATTTTTTTGGTTGAGGATTATTGGGTTGCTGATTATTGTACTGCAAAAACTGTGGCTTCGGATTATTGACCCGCTACCGAGCTTGTCCGACCCGATAAAAGGCAGCCCAATAATCGGCGACCCAATAATTGGCGACCACGATGTACATGGATTATTGGGCTGCCGATTATTGGCCCGCTTCGAGATTGCTCGACCCAAGAAAAGGCAGCCCAATAATCGGCGACCCAATAATCCAAGTACATCGTGGTCGCCAATTATTGGGTCGCCGATTATTGGGCTGCCTTTTCGCGGGATGCGAAAAAAGTCGGTTCTTGCTGTTAGGTCGCAGTTCTACCTAACACTCCTCCTCGCTTCGCTCGTCGTCGTACCTAAACCGACCTGCCTTAACATTCGATCTAAGGAGTCTGTATAAAAAGCAGACAAATAATCGGCAGCCCAATAATTCGTGTCAATTTTTTTGGTTGCGGATTATTGGGTTGCCGATTATTGTATTGCAAAAACTGTGGCATCGGATTATTGGCCCGCTACCGAGCTTGTCCGACCCGATAAAAGGCAGCCCAATAATCGGCGACCCAATAATTGGCGACCACGATGTACATGGATTATTGGGCTGCCGATTATTGGCCCGCTTCGAGATTGCTCGACCCAAGAAAAGGCAGCCCAATAATCGGCGACCCAATAATCCATGTACATCGTGGTCGCCAATTATTGGGTCGCCGATTATTGGGCTGCCTTTTCGCGGGATGCGGATTAGTGGCACCCATGACAGTTCGTTCTCTATATCCTATAGCCATATTAAGCCCCTCATTCACGGCAGTCCGCCGGCACTCCGGCATGACTGGATGTAGAGGACACACGGTGTGCAAGTGGCCCAGCCTGGCAGTCCAATTCGCACTTATTTGTTGAAAGATGCGCAGCGCTGCGTTGTAGCGCATACACCGTACTCGAATTTTAAAAATCGCCGCCATCTCGTATGCCGTTTTTAATAATGAATAATTAATATTTTATGCATTGCCGCATTCTCAATTGTTTATTACTGTAATTTAGTGCAATTCGGACTGCAAGGAGGTGGGCGGAGCTAGCAGGATGTTGCCGTACGGCACGCATCCGGCAACGACATTCACGGTTCTTTAATACGTGCCGGAGGTGCCGGCGGACTGCCGTGAATGAGGGGCTTTAATGGCCCGTCGGGCCCGCGCTTCCGCACACCACAATAAATTGTAAGTGGCCCAGCCTGGCCGTCCAACTCGCAATCATGCGTTGATGTGATAGATGCGCAGCGCTGCATTGTAGTGCACAAATTTGCACTGTACCAAACTATACTCAAATTTCAAGAATCGTCGCCGTTTCGTATGTTGGTGCTTTTACATGCTCGGGCTCTCGGCCGAATGATTCGGCCCACCCTAGTACACGCTCATTCGAGACAGACTAAATAGATAAAATTTAAGCCAGACCATAGACAATTTAAGCTTTTTCAGGTAGTTTCGGGGAGTTAAACGGTGTTTTAAATAGCTTTGGTTATTGAAACCATTTAAGACACTTTTTAAATAGCTTCACCCGAAGTGAAATTATTTAAGACACCTTTTAACTCAACCAAACTACCTGAAAAAGTACTTACGGATACCTTTACCCGAAGTGAAATTATTTAAGACACCTTTTAACTCAACCAAACTACCTGAAAAAGTACTTAAATTGTCTCTGGTCTGGCTTAAGTTTTCTCTATATAGTCTGTCTCGAATCATCGTGTACTAACATGGCCGAAACATTCGGCCGAGAGCCCGAGCATGTAAACGCACGGTGTCCCTTTTAAAACAAATAGAAAATGGGCTTAAGTCGGTTCAGACGCAACAAGCACAATCTGATCAGATTGGTAATTTATTGTGGCGTGCGGATGGATCATTATGGTGCTTTTACATGCTCGGGCTCTCGGCCGAATGATTCGGCCCACCCTAGTACACGCTCATTCGAGACAGACTATATAGATAAAATTTAAGCCAGACCATAGACAATTTAAGCTTTTTCAGGTAGTTTCGGTGAGTTAAACGGTGTTTTAAATAGCTTTGGTTATTGAAACTATTTAAGAAACTTTTTAAATAGCTTTACCCGAAGTGAAATTATTTAAGACACCTTTTAACTTAACCAAACTACCTGAAAAAGTACTTAAATTGTCTCTGGTCTGGCTTAAGTTTTCTCTATATAGTCTGTCTCGAATCATCGTGTACTAACATGGCCGAAACATTCGGCCGAGAGCCCGAGCATGTAAACGCACGGTTACAGTACAAACTCAACGAACTGTCAGTAGTGTCAAAACTCAAAAGTGAAATAGGGCGGTAGAGTGTCGATCGTGAGCGGTCGTTGATTTATAAAATATTTTCGTATTCCGAACTAAATCGGAAAAATTCTTTAAAATCTGTGTAGAATTTATCTAAATTCAGTTCCCCTTATGTATTTAGTGTAGTGGTGGCTTCGGTGAGTAGTATAGTTTCCGTATCAGTAGTATTTTTAACCTTGCTTGGGATTCTCTGTGTAGTGGGACGTCCATGTTGGCGGCCCCATGAGCGGAGCCGAAGACGCTGACTTGGAGGACCCTGGGGATGGATCTCCCAGTCAGCATTTACAAGTTAATTTAAAAGATCATGAAAATTTCGAAAATTCGCTGACTGGGGAATTTACCTCCGCAATGGGTAGGAAAAAACGTAGATCAAGAAAAGATAAAGGTGTTGAAAGTAAGCAGAGATCTCGGTCGAGGTCTCCGATGACCGAGAGCTCTCGAGAACCCGATATTATGGACTATGAGAGTAATGCACGTGATATACAAACACAACCTGATACACAAATCCCTCCGGGGCAACAACCTATCACCCAGCTTTCACATTCATCGTCTGCAACTACTCCCCCGGCGCATTTGGTGACCGACCCCCCTGTTATTTCTCCCCAGACCCAGTCCCCGATTACTCCTTCCACTCCAATAGGAAGGGAGAGATATACACATAGTGACCGAGGTCCTTTTGTAGTCCATGTGCAAAAAATAGAAGCGGCCCCCGATTCCGGAACTACTTTACACCCTGTGTCGTTTGGCCTTTTCCTCCAAAAGAGAAAACGGGAATTTCCGAATGTTGTAGACGGTTCAGTAAAGAGGATAGGGCGTAATCGAGCGTCATTGTCGTTCCATACGGCAGAGGATGCTAATATGTTCCTCGATTCGCCTACGCTTGTTCAAAATAAGTATAAAGCATTTGTGCCGACATTTAATGTCACAAGAATGGGCCTAGTGCGGGGCGTACCGGCTGAATGGACGCCTGAAGAGGTTCTGGAGCAGATCCAGGTACCCAGTAATGCGGGAGGGGCTCGTCCTATTAAAGTAAGACGTTTAAATTTTAAAAAATCGAAACTTGATGGTTCGTACAGCTGGCTTCCTTCAGAAACGGTTGTTATTACATTTGATGGACAGGTTCTCCCAAAAAGAATTTTCCTATGCTTTAATTCACTACCGGTTGAGCAATACCAGTACCCGACGATTCAATGTCTAAAATGTAGCCGTTTTGGTCACACAAAGGATAAATGTCGCTCTGTTCCGCGCTGCTACCGATGTGGAGGGGCGCATACGGGCGAGAGTTGTAGTGCTGATCCAGAATCCACTCCTTTCTGCTGTAACTGCCCTCAGGAACTTGCGTCAGGTCATTTTGCAACAAGTAAGACCTGCGCAGAATTTATTAGGCAAACAAAAATTAAAAAAAGTATGACTGATGAAAACGTTTCGTATATTGAGGCGGCTAAGCTCCACCCTAAAACGAATCAAAGATCTTTTTCCAACGTTGTTGCGTCTCCTCTTCGATCTCCTCAAGTAACATCGTACAAAAAAACGGTTTATCGTCAACCCCGGTTGCCTCCTCGGTTGGACAAAGGTTACGACAGAAGAGCTCATGACGCTATAACCAGGGATCCGGTTATAGAGTCTAGACCTGTTTATTCCGACGAGCAACACTCTAATCATAAATTGGTTTCTGAAATTATAAATCTGTTCTCTTCTGCAGTTAAGATATTTTCCCCTTCCAGCCCTTTGGCTGACCCCACTATGTTGTCCCACGCTGCACCGTTTATTTCTTTATTCCTCCCTTCTCACTATGGATCAAGTAGTTCTACAGTGGAACTGTCACAGTATCACAAATAAGAAACAAGACTTACTTTTCCTAATTAACAGATTCAACCCTAACATTCTCGCAATATCCGAAATTTGGCTTAAGGCTAGCTCTAACTTCAATCTTTCCAGTTATTGCTCTCTGATGGACACGCGGGCAGATGGTCGTGCCGGATGTGCCTTGTTCATTAGGGACCATATAACTTTCTCTCCCATTCATATCCCCCATAATAATGAAATCTTCCAATTGGTTGGCGCCCGTTCTGAGGGCATTTCTTATCTTTCCGTGTATTTTCCTAGCCCCTCCCGCGAAATCCTTAAACAATTCCAAACCATTATAGAAATGATTCCTCAACCTGTCATCATACTCGGGGATCTTAATGTTCATCATTCTTTATGGGGATGTGATAAAAATGATGCACTTGGTGAACAACTTTTAAATGTTATAGACAAATGCAACCTTTGTTTATTAAACTCAGGGGCTCCAACCCTTCGCACTCTCCCAAATCAAAGTACAAGCGCAGTTGATATTTCCCTTTGTTCCCCTATTCTGGCCTCTCGGGTTTCCTGGGAGGTCTTAGATAGTACATTTGGCAGTGACCACTCCCCTATTGCACTTAAGTTTCCTTTCTTTTCTTCTAAACGTTCTACAGTTTCTAGGCCTCTTTTAGTATATAATATCAATGGGGCTGACTGGGAATGTTACAGGACATACTTGGAAGACGAAGTCAAACGCCTTCCTCGTATCTCTTCTAACTCCAGTCAATTTTGCTCAGATGCTCTTCTCCAAGCCATCAAGGATTCTGCTGATAAGGTTTTTCCTCTAAAAAATACAGCAGTGGGCAAGCTGCCTTCTCCCCCCTGGTGGGACAAAGAGTGTACTGAAGCTGTTAAAGCTAGGAAAAAGGCCGAACTTGCTTATTCTGCCAGTATGACGCTAGCTAATTTCGATACTTTAACTAAAACTATGGGAGAAACAAAAACATTGCTGTATAATAAAAAGTGCGATGGTTGGAAATCCTTTTGTTCTTCTTTGAGCCCTTCTACTCCTAATACTGTAGTATGGAATAATATTCGGAGATTTAGGAGATCTTATAACTCTAAGAGCTGTCCCTATCCTGCTACCGCATTTTGGGCTGAGTCATTTTTAGACAGGATTGCTCCCCCATATGTTCCTGGCGTCCTTGATTCTTCTATCGGTCTCTTAAATAATATGTCAACGGATCCCTTAGACCAGTGCTTCACGATACTGGAGCTCAAGAACGTTTTGAGTTCGGTTAAAGACTCTGCTCCGGGTCACGATGGAATTCCGTATTCTTTTATAGCTAAAGCGGGTAATGCTTTTCAAAATTATTTCCTTAATTTAATTAATCATATTTTACTTTCGGGTTATCCGCCCTCAACTTGGAAATCTCAACTGATCTTGCCTATTTTAAAACCAGGAAAGGATCCTAATGACCCTGCATCGTATCGTCCCATAGCATTGTCTTCTGTATTAACTAAGATTTTAGAACATCTGATTAAAAACAGACTGGAATGGTACCTTGAGAGCCAAGAGTTGCTAGGTAAATCCCAATTTGGGTTTAGAAAGGGAAAAAGTACATTGGATAGCTTGGGTATTTTTACATCGGATATAAGATTAGCTTTTTCCAATCGTGCTTCGTTGGTAGCAGTCTTTCTGGATGTGGAATCTGCTTACGATAATGTCCAGCTCCCCCTTCTCAGGGAAAAGTTCCACAAGCTGAGAATACCGGTGAGGCTGGCCTGCCTTGTGGGCAATCTGCTTTCGGAAAGGCAAGTTACTTTTCAGGGAAAGGACCCAAACATCTGTCCATCGAGGTTAGTCTGGCGGGGTCTGCCGCAGGGCTCAGTTTTGAGCCCTCTTTTATACAATGTGTACACCCATGATTTGGAAAAATCTGTCGCCGGTTCTCAAATACTTCAATATGCTGATGACCTTTTAATTTATTCCTCGAGTGGAAATATAGAAACCGCCTCTGAAACTGTGAATAATTCCCTTAAGTCTTTAAATTCTTGGCTCACTGGAAATGGCCTGTCCCTCTCTCCTTCCAAAAGCTGTGCCGTGGTTTATACCCGGAAAAAAACACTTCCAAACATTGGTATAGTGATCAATGGGTTGGCAATCCCTGTCCGTTCATCCTATAAATTTTTGGGAGTTATTCTGGATTCTAAACTGAACGGTTCTATGCATTTTGATTACTTAATTAAAAAGTGCGAAAAAGGGCTCAACACTCTCAGATGCCTTTCGGGTGTGTGGTGGGGGGCTCATCCCTCCTCTCTTCGTTTAATTTATAATGCCACTATCCGCAGTGTTTTAGATTACGGTTCTTTCCTGTTGGTTCCGGGGAGTAAAGAGGGATTTCATAAGCTAGACTTGATTCAGTATAAAGCTTTGAGAATTATTTTGGGTGCTATGAAATCCTCTCCAACTAACGCCTTACAGGTGGAATGCGCCGATCCTCCCTTTAATCTTCGCCGTCAGTTTTTGGCGGATAGCTATTTGTTTCGGGCTTTTCAGTTTTCTTTCCACCCTATCATCCATCGGCTATTTGACCTCAAAGCAGTTACTGGAGCAAACCATAAAGATCCACCTTGCCTGTTAAAGAGTTTGTTAAAATTCCAATCTCTTAAAGACCCAGTCTTCCATTCACCTCGTATTCCTCTTTATGAGTTCGCATACCATACTATAATACATCAGCCTCGTGTCATTTTGAACTTTGATATCTGTCGCAATGACTCTCAAGCCGATGAGTATCTGCGTCAGATTCTTTCTTTGGAGTGGCACGATTGGAACACGGTTTACTGTGATGCGTCTAAGTTGAGCCCGTCTGGATGTGTGGGTGTAGGAGTCTTCCACTCCCAGTATAATATTGTGCAAAAAATTAAATGCCCTCCAGAAACATCAGTATTCACTGGTGAGTGTATTGGTGTTCTGGAGAGTGTAAAATATATTCTGCTTTTTAAGTTGGAAAAAACTATAATCTTTTCTGATTCCCGTAGCTGCCTTCAATCTCTGCTTTCCAATCCGTTCTCGGTAAGAATTCATAATCCTATTATATATCAAATTAAGGATAATCTCATAACTTGCAAAAATAGAGGTTATGAGGTTGTTCTGGTGTGGATCCCGGGACATTCAGGGGTGTCAGGTAATGAACGGGTCGATCAGGTTGCCAAGGAGGCAGTAGTGTGCGGAGATAAAGTCCCCTTTAGAAACTATGTCCACGATCTGGTTCCTTTCGCTTCTAGATTGCTAACCCAAGCTTGGTCTCATGACTGGTCTGCCTCCAGTAAAACGCGAGGAAACCTCTATTCGCGTGTGCAGCCTAATGTATCAAGAAAACCGTGGTTTACGAAGTTATTTATTGAAAAACAATACTGTTCCACTATTATCAGGATGAGACTGGGTTGTTGTTGTATTCCCGTTCATTTGAAAAAAATCCACATACGAGACTCGTCTATCTGCGAATGCGGATTAGACGAGGGGAATTTAAATCACATTTTTCTTGCTTGTCCTCTGTATAACCATGATATTTTGTATGATGAACTAATAAGGCTTAAGGTTCCTTTCCCGACTCACATATTAGATTTAATTCAAATTAAAGATAAAGATATTCTTGTAGCTTTGGGTTCTTTTTGTCAGCATAACAAATTAAAGATTTAAAACCTTGTAGTTAGTGGGTAATGGTTACTAACATCATTAGATATTCTTTGTTTTTTTCCCTTAATGAGTTCTGTAGTACTAACATATTTTTCTCCAGTAAGTGTAACTGAATTTCTTTTTATAAATGCCGGTTCGTTCTTTTGTTCAAATATAATAAATCGACATGACACTGGCTAATCAATAGTCAAGCCAAAAAAAAAAAAAAAGTGAAATAACGCTTCGCCTGGGTCGTGTCACAGATTTGCATTGTATTGTAAAATATTAATAGTTAGCTTGGGTTCCCAGTCATTCGGGTATTTTAGGTAATGAAAAAGTTGACAAAATAGCTAAGGAAGCTGTGGTATGGGGAGACAAGTTTCCTTTTAAAAATTATCCATATGATCTCATATCCCTGCCTAAATCATATTTAAACAATTCTTGGAACTCGCGATGGAGACAGAGTAGTAAAAAAAAAGGATTACATTATGCTTTAATTCAACCCGAAATACCTGGAAAGACGTGGTTTGCCAAAGTGAATCTTAATAAACTGGCGACATCATCGATAATCCGCATGAGGCTCGGACACTGCAGCTCCCCTGTTCATTTGAAAAAACTAAGAATCCGGGACAGCTCCATCTGCGAGTGCGGGCTGGAAGAGGGGACATTAAATCACATTGTTTTATCTTGTTCACATCTTAACCATTCCCAATTATATCAGGGATTAATAAAACAGAAAATTCCACTTCCTACTCATATGATCTCTCTTCTCCTATTCAACCCAGTAGTGTACAGACTTTTGGCAATCTTCTTAGCAGATAATAAAATAAAATTGTAGTTTCCATAATTAGTTTAATGCACGCTAGAATTAGTTTCTGTGTATAAACCATTAATAACAATCTAACATAACATTGGTATGTCTTACTACTAACGATATAATTATAACACTAACCCATTATTTTCAGCCCTGATCTGAGTCCGCCATCGATTATCTTTTCTTGTTACTTCGTTCAAAATTTAATTATCTAATTGACGTGACGCTGGCAAAAATGTCAAAAGACAATTGCCATATTATTTAAAAAAAAAAAAAAAAAAAAAAATATTAATAATGGCACCTACATAACTGGAGCAAACGATAAACTTACCAACGAGTAGTTTACGATGGAGCCTTCACCGTTTTACTACGCAGACAGTTGCGTGAAGGCCGAGCCATTTGAGGAAGCTCATATAAAAGATGATTCGTACGACGTCTCGGTTTTAAATGTAACTGTAAAAGAGGAGCCTCTGTTGGATGATGTGTGTGTCGGCGTAAGCGCGGCGGCGGCGGCGGCGGGGCTGTACGCCGACCACGATGTGAAGGACGAGCTCGTGCTCGGCCCCGAGACAGTGGAGCGACGCGGCGCGCGCCACAAACTAACAGGTCAGTTATGGGTCCATATTTGTTTCACTCAGTCCCATCAACCTGCCTAACAGGCGTTCTGTGTCCGGCCTGCAGATACCGCACAGCCCGCTGGGCTGGTGGTCGCTTTACGGCAGACGCTTACAATACTAATCAATACTAATCAGTCCATGACTTCAAACATCATAGGGTCCCCGTCGGCATACATAACATTTCCTCCTCTGTCACAATATAAGCCCAAATGGGCATACTCGGGTCTGTGTTGTGACTAGCCTGTACAAAAATATTGATTAAGGTGTGCAAGATTTGTTAGTGTAGGTATATAATTTTCTGTGTTAGTGTAGTCGGTATAGGATTTTGTATGTAATGTGTGAGGATTGTGCCTGTGTGCATGTTTCCCCCCACAAAAAGTATAAATAAGTCCTCTTGATATATTAATATACTTAGATCGGGTTACTCACCACATCTATAAAGTCGAAAGTAGCGGCGATTGCTCTGCGCATAAAATTAAGACGTTTATTCAAGAAGAAGTTTGCATTACAAAAGATACATGGATACACTTGACATATACAACACAAACTAACTGAAATGGAGATGGCTCATCATGTTCGTTTACTTCAAAGACCCTGCACCTATATAATCTTTCTGGTTTAGTCCATTGCTTGACTTGTAGAGAATGCCTTAATGCAATTTGTACTACTTCTATTGGGCAATAAAAATTAAATAAATAGATAAAAAGTGAGAGAATAATTTGTGTGGTAAGATGTTGCGTTGCCATCTCTCTTGAAACATATTGGATGCCTGGGTCACCTGAAGGTCCCTAAAGCTTGTATCAAGGCCGTTCCAGTGATGTAGTTTTACTACAAATAAACAAACATAGTTAATTGCTATAGCAACTCTGGTGATTTTAATAGGACATTGGAAAGGAATGGGGTACAATTAGGGCTGCCACCCATCTGGGTTTCCCCGGATTTGTCATAGTTTGGAGACTGTCCGGGGAGCGTCCTACCCGTTTTTTTAAAACTTTTGAACATTTTAAACATATTTAGGTTCAGGTCATTCCCTAGCAAAAGCATATATTTTTAAATTTTAAATTGATTTTTTTAGTGTCCGGGAGAGACCGCGATTTTAATTAATTGTCCGGGTTTTGGTTTGCCCGGTTTCAGCGATGTACGAGATGGTAGCCCTAGGTACAAGGTACTACAATGGGATAAAATCCATATCATTGCATTGTTGCTTATTCCATTTCTCCTTTCTAGAATTCCATTTAATGAAACAAAAACAATCTTTAAATTTCTAACGCAATTACAAATAAGACTTATATACAAAAAACACAAGACTTTATTGATTGTGCACACATCAGCTATAAGCTGCCTGTGCATAAATAAATAAATAATAATAATAATATGCAACAGTGGCGCATCCTGAAATGAGTTGCATTTGAAACCATATGCAAACAACTTAAAGTTTTAAATTTCAAAATTTTTTTTAGAATGTCCCACTGTTTCACATAAGCAGCAACATATTTTTAGTCATGTTAGCAGGTTAGGTCAATTAAATGTTCTGTTAAAGAGTGAGAGAACACTTATTGTTAGTTAGTGTTTAAAGTGCATGTTTTCATTCTACTTTGTTATTGCATGTTAGTATTTCTATTTTGTGGACATTTTTTATTGGATTTGTTTACTGTACATGTTTTTTTTTTTTTATTCTCAAAAAAAGTTTTGTACAATAACATATAATCATAAATTCGCCAAACATTAAGTTTAACGGCGACTGTTGCACTCACTTTTTGTATTTGTACATATCTATTAGTCCTATATTCTTATCTAAACCCACTTACCTACCTTACAATTTTTTAATGATACTGCAGGTTTGAACTATGTATTTACTAATTTGAACACTGTTCCTCTTGACATACGGTATACATTAACATTACTATTTCTATGAAAACAGTTTGTCACACAATCCAAACTACTGATTTAGGTTTATTATTATGTTATATATAAACTAGCCCAAGTGACATCTATAAGTATATATATAAATAAATGTATATGTATACATACATTTATATACATACACACATACATTCACAAACACACACATATAAACACATACCTACTTACACATATATACATGTGCACTGTTATTATTATTTATATTTATTATTTATACATATATTTACCTATTATTCTTACGTTAAGCATCTAGTAGCAACTTTTTAAACCTACTTTTAAAGATGTGTTTACTGCTACACTCGTCCTCAAACGTAATAGCGTTGTATAGTCGCGGTGTTAAGTAGCTGCGCGTCCTCTTGCCATAATAATTGGCTAAGTAAAGTTTTTTGAAGGTGTGAATATTATATTTTTTCCTGATAGCCGACGTCTTAAAGTTCAAGGGAATGTGGCTCTTTTATTTTTATTTCCTATTACTTATTAATAATATTTTTTTAAGTGAACGAGTTGACATTTGTTCAGTTTAACGGCTGAACAGAGCCCAATGCTTTCGTCCGTAATGAGTTTTTTTTTTTTTTATACTACGACGGTGACAAACAAGCATACGGCCCGCCTGATGGTAAGCGGTCACCGTAGCCTATGGACGAATAAGGAATTAGAAAAAAAAAGACAACTGTCAATGTCACTTGTGTCATTGTTGAAAAAAAACGGTTTATTAGACTCTCTTTCTCTTGCAATTTGGTGTTATCGGTGTGATGTGATCTATGCAATAATTTTAACGACCCTAGCTGAAACAACGGACATCTGATTTTGCTACTTTTCTCCACGACCTCTGCTAATTATTTGAACAACGATTTGATCTACTTTCGACGACTTGGCGCTGCTTTTTTGGACAACAATTTATTGCCTTCACGATCACCCTTCTGCTAACCTTTGGACTGTACAGTATCTATAATATCCATGGATCCAGTAGAACCTGGAACCTCTCGAAGGGAATTTTGGAGTATTACAGAGATGAACTTCAGTGTTTTGTACCAAGTCGTCGAAAGTAGATCAAATCGTTGTTCAAATAATTAGCAGAAGTCGTGGAGAAAAGTAGCAAAATCAGATGTCCGTTGTTTCAGCTAGGGTCGTTAAAATTATTACATAGATCACATCACACCGATAACACCAAATTGCAAGAGAAAGAGAGTCTAATAAACCGTTTTTTTCAACAATGACACAAGTGACATTGACAGTTGTCTTTTTTTTTCTAATTCCTTATACTCATTACGGACGAAAGCATTGGGCTCTGTTCAGCCGTTAAACTGAACAAATGTCAACTCGTTCACTTAAAAAAATATTATTAATAAGTAATAGGAAATAAAAATAAAAGAGCCGCATTTCCTTGAACTTTAAGACGTCGGCTATCGAGAAAAAATATAATATTCACACCTTCAAAAAACTTTACTTAGCCAATTGTTCGCCGCGGGTTCCGCAAACTTTTGCCGCTTCAACCCTCTTTCCGCGCGTGTGTAAACGCGTGGAATTTTAAATTCATTTCTTTTAAATTGCTCTGTTGCTATTAAAAACTTAACTTTTTCATGCACTGGTAAGATGTTCAGTTTTTTAAATAATATGGTATAATCACTATTACAATTTTCTTTTGTTTTTTTATTCACAATATTTTTTATTAGTCTCACTTGTAAGCTTAACACATTGTCTAAATAAGTTTTAAAAGTGAGACCGTACGCAATTAACCCGTATCCAATTACAGCGTCGGCCAGTGCATGATACAACATATGTAATATTTTCTCATTTACTATATTTTTTAAGCTAATTATTTTACACAGTATAGATCTCAGCCTATTACATATTGTATCTATATGTATTTTCCAATTTATGTGCTTATCTATAGTTAAGCCAAGGTATTTAAAATGTTCTACTACTTCTATTGAATTACATTTACAATCAATCTTTTCGGTGTGTAAACACTCGTATGTATGACCAATTATCTCAATCGGAGCATGAAATGTTTTAACATAGGGTGAATGTATTAAGCAAAAATTTAGTTTTTTCTGTGTTTAGTATTATACCGTTATCATGAGACCATTTAAGTATATATTCAAAATCCTCTTGCATATATTTTTGTATAACATTAATATCTTTGTCCGCGTACAGCAGGCAAGTGTCATCTGCATACATGTATGTGGAACAATTCCTTACAACACCAGATACACTATTTACATGCATGATGTACCCTAGTGGCCCAAAAACGGAGCCAGTCGGCACCCCGGTTGACACTTCTGCCTCGTCCCCGCAAACACCGTCCACGGACACGCGCAGCGTTCGCCTCGCCAAGTATGTACGGAACCACTCCAGCACTGGACCACGAACCCCACACTCGTCCATCGCCTTCAGTAGTTGTTCGTGGTCCAGTGTGTCAAATGCTTTTTTAAAGTCAATAAAAAGCACTCCTACATACTTTCTTTTATCCAAGTTACGGTACACTTCATCTGCAAATCGTGCTAGGGCAGTAGTAGTACTCCTGGATGGTCTAAAACCGTGCTGCGCGTCCGCAATAATACTATTATTCTCTAAGAACGCACTTATCTGGGTTACAATTACTTTTTCCACGATTTTATTAATAACAGGCAGGATAGCTATAGGCCTATAATTAGAGTACTCGTAATGGCTTCCCTGTTTATAAATCGGTCTTATGATAGATTTTTTAAGTTCATGCGGGTACAATCCCGTTTGCACACACATATTTACAAAATTCGCTAAAACTGGGCTAATTTCTTTTTGTACGTATTTTAAATCTTGCACTCTTATAGCATCTATGCCTGGGGATTTTTTGCTTAATTTACTAATTATATTCTCTATTTGTATGTTATTAACTTTTTGATACCTAAAATTTAAGTTACATTCCTTACTGTATGTGTGACGTTCCAAAAACTTAACATCACAATTATGCTTGATTTGGTTAATTTCCTCCGTAAAAGTTTTAGCAAATTTTGTACATATGCTAGATACCGATTGCGTTTTGCCTAAAAATTTTAATATGGTTGAATCAATGGTAGGTTTGGGTGCTCCTAACCAATTATTTATTGTATTCCACAATTTTCTAGCATTGTTTTCACAGTTTTCAATTTCTTTTTGTTTGTATTTTTGCTTAGACATGTAAATATATTTATTAGTTACATTTCTAAAGTTTGTGTAAATAAGTCTATTAGTGACACTTTTTGGGTTATTTTTCCACACTCGGAATAATTCATCCCGCCTTTCAACCATAGTATAAACGGTTTTATTCATCCACGGTTCTGATTTTCTCTTTTCTTTACTATACACAGTAGTTTTTGCACGCTCGTAAATGTCACTAAATACACATATTAATTTATTATACAACAATATCGGACAAGTTACGCTCCTAAATTCAGTCCAGTTTACTTTGTCCAACATATTATTAACTATCTTGGAATTAAGTACACATACCGGTTTCCTTTGTAATACCCGACTAGAACAGCTGATCCCGGCCGCTATGTTTGCACCTATCAGGTAGTGGTCGGAGAGTTTACAGGTGAGCATGTGTGCAGCGAGGCGCTGCGCGGGCGCGCGCACGCACACATGGTCGATGCACGATGTCACCAACCGGTCGCCAGCCACCTCCTCCCGAGTACATTCGCTTATCATAGATTGCAGGCCGTGGTCACACAGGGTGCTTTTATATACTTCAGTTATGTTATTCTGTAATCTGTAATGTAATTCTGTATGTTTCTTATGTATTGCTGTTGATGCCCCGTATAAAAAAAAAACCTAGCATTGTTTTTAGGTTCTAATTCTAACTGTAATTCTATTATTATTAGCCTTTATTCGGACAGTATTAATTTACATTTTTTTTGTGTTAATTTATGAAGTTGTATTAAATTGTGTTATATCCGTTTCATTTTTCTTATTCTCTTTTGGTTTGTCCGTTCGCCCAGTGGCAAAGGCCTCCTCCAAACTTTTCCATCTCTCTCTGTCTCTCGCCTCCCTAGTCCATGTTCCTCCTGCTGTCCTTTTTAGCTCATCGGTCCATCTCATGGGCCACCTCTGTTCCTCTGCCCATCCTTTGGGTACTCTCATTAGATGGCCTGCCCATTTCCACTTTAGTTGTTTGGTTTTATTCACTATGTACTATATACTGCTATAAATGCCGACTCTGCACATAGGACTATCTGTTTTACCCAAATTGTATAGGTGTTTGTTTAGTATGTTGTGTCTTGTGATTGGTCCTACTATTTTCCTTTTTTATTTAACAAAGGTAAAAATTTACAGCAATTAAATACATTAAAATTAATAATTAAAAAAGGAACATAAATAATAGAGAAAAGGAAGTAAAAAAAAAATGAAAACTAAAACTATCTTAACCTATGGGGTCTAACCTATATGTACATATGTCCCCAATGCTACCGGAATATGGAAGAGTGCCCACAAGGCTGGCTGCGTTACCTTGCTGAATGCCAAAGCCAATACGCAGAGCGAGAAAAGAGCCAGCCCTGTGGTCACCGGTGGAGTGAATGAGCCTGTGTTTTAGATTAAGAAATAAATTGAGGGCCTCCGGCCCCAAGGACCCAAGGTTTCAACGGCAAACGCCGCAAACAGATAACTTTCGCCTAAAGCTGCGTATTTGCGGTTTCGGCAGAAGCGGCAGCGCTGCCTGCCCTTAGTGACGTCGTGCCGAGGTGAGACGGCGCGAGGGTGTCCACGCATGTTGCGTCCCATTATTAGTGGCAGAACTATTTTCCTCAGTTGATATCTGGGTGTTCTCAGTGAGGTTTACGTGAATTCGTAGTTTAGATCCGGTAGGACTTCTATGGTTTATCTATGTTTGTATTTCTTGTGAAGTCATATGTTATGTTGGTATTGTGTCCAAAGGTAGAGGTGGTTCACTGGTCCCATTCTCTGTAATCAAATCTTGTAAGTTTAAGACCCACTTCTTAGTTTCCGATTGAGCTGAAACTTTGCATTGTATTTGGATTTGTGAGAGGTCTTGATGAGTTTTACAGCAGTATTACAAGGTGTGATTTGTCGACCTTGTCCCTCCCTATCCCTACACCTCCCTCGACCACTTAGGTTCCCTTTCATCTTGTACAAAGGCCCTTGCCACTGATTGGACACGACTGTTGAAAAAAATTATTTGGATAAATTGCTTGCACAAAAAAATGGCAATACCTTATTTATTTTTATGCCCTTGCGCTGGTCAAAATTATGTAAATTTTGATAGGCTATGACGAAATGAAGGGGTTGAATTGGAGTTTAAGTGGAACCAGTCATTATTGAAGTTATGTGGTTGAAATATTAATATAAAATTAATGAGAACCAAGAACTAAACATATGATATTTATAACTTACTAACTACCCTGGTGTACTTTGTTAAACCTTCCCTGGACTTTCACAAATATTTAAATTCCCAAGTATACAGGCTGTTCTTCAGCATTTGCTCTTCATCCTCATGTGGCTTGGTATAAATAAGGAAACAGAATGGCATAGTTTTATTAAATTAGTTTTTTGTTTAGTTTTACAAAATAGTGCTTAGTTTTACAAAATAATTACATGTTGTATCAAACGGCAATATAATTGACTTTACTAAGTGACAACTATGACATATCAATGTCATGTCAAATACTCATACTCCGTTTACACACATGCAAATCCCATATGAGATAAAATTAAAATTCTACGCCGAATCCTACGCCGGTTCAGACGACGCAACGGAGCCACGCTGTTACGTCGCCTAAATCTTAGTTATGTTTTTATTAGTTTTCCTTTCTCACATTTGTTCTTTTTTTTTCTTGTCTATATTATGTGCCTAGTTGTATAAATAATGCATGTATATTATAAATTTCGCAGTGTATTAGTTCGCTGTAATGCTGTGTAAATTTTTTTGACACAATAAATGAATAAATTAGTAGTTATTTTCGATATGGAGCTAGGTGCCTAATTTGAATACCAGTGTCTTTGATAATTTAAGTTAAAAAATGCACTCTTGAATTTATAGCAATTGCTCGAAAACACGTTGTAGTTATACATTTTGGTGATTCATTTTTATTAATACGGGTTGCAAACGAGTACCTACCTCGACTAATTTTAAATGCGTATGACACAATGACCGCATTTAGAGACTAAAATGTCATAAAATGTTTTCTCTAGTTTTAGATATTGTTAGAACTCTTATGAGCTCTATTTAATCAATGGTTTGAAATAAAAAATACGTGTGTCAATACTGGTCAAACAATAAAGTCATTCGACCCTAATAGAAGAAATAAAGTGTCACAAGCTTTTTCCCATTTCCTTTTTCCAATACCAATTTGAATTTTAATGGATTACTTTTGTTTTTTTTTCTCCCATTATTAGAATGAAATGAGATTGCGATTCTTAGTAGAAAACTCATAAAATACCCACCATGTTAAAGATGCCCTGGCATCTTCGCGATTTTTTCCTTCACCGAAAAACATTTTATTGTATTATTAAATTGTATGGTTGTTACAGGGCAAACTCCGCAGGAGAAACCAAGCGCTCAATCCATAAATTACCAATGTGGTCAGTGTAGATACGCTACCGACAGAAAGACATGCCTGATAAAGCATTTAAGGATTCATTTTGAAGAAAAGCCTTTCAAATGTGACCAGTATAGTTATGCTAGTGGAAACAAACGCTATTTTAAAATCCACACTATGGTGAAACACGATGATGTAAAGCCTCACGAATGTGACCAGTGTAGTTTTGCTACTGCTAAAAAATGTAATTTGATACTCCACAAAAGGACACACACTGGTGAGCAACCTTACAAATGCAACCAGTGCAGTTATGCTAGTGCCAGTAAAAGTAATTTAGGAAGGCATTTAAAGAAACACGCTGGTGACAAACCGTACAAATGTGACCAGTGTAGTTATACAAGTGGAAACAAACTGTATTTGAAAAGTCACACCATTATGAAGCACAATGCTGGAAAGCCCTACGAATGTGACCAATGTAGTTATTCTACTGCTTTTAAGAGTTATTTGCTACTCCACAAAAGGATACACACTGGTGACAAACCTTACAAATGTGACCAGTGTGATTATGCTAGTAGAAATAAACAGTCTTTGAAAAATCACACCATTATGAACCACAATGCTGTAAAGCCCTACGAATGTGACATATGTAGTTTTTCTACTGCTTTAAAACGTAGTTTGCTACTCCACAAAAGGACACACACTGGTGACAAACCTTACAAATGTGACCACTGCAGTTATGCTAGTGCCACTATAAGTAATTTACAAAGGCATATTAAGAAACACGCAGGTGATAAACCTTACGAAAGTGACCAGTGTAGTTATGCAAGTGGAAGCAAACAGTCATTATGAAGCACAATGCAGAGAGAAACACGCTGGTGACAAACCGTACAAATGTGACCAGTGTAGTTATACAAGTGGAAACAAACAGTATTTGAAAACTCACATCATTATGAAGCACAATGCTGGAAAGCCCTACAAATGTGACCAATGTAGGTATTCTACTACTTTTAAGCGTTATTTGCTACTCCACAAAAGGATACACACTGGTGACAAACCTTACAAATGTGACCAGTGTGATTATGCTAGTAGAAATAAACAGTCTTTGAAAAATCACACCATTATGAACCACAATGCTGTAAAGCCCTACGAATGTGACCTATGTAGTTTTTCTACTGCTTTAAAACTTAATTTGCTACTCCACAAAAGGACACACACTGGTGACAAACCTTACAAATGTGACCACTGCAGTTATGCTAGTGCCACTATTAGTAATTTACAAAGGCATATTAAGAAACACGCTGGTGACAAACCGCACAAATGTGTCCTTTGCAGTTTTGCTACTGTAAATAAATCTTACTTACGAATCCATAAAAGGATACGCACTGGTGACAAACCTTACAAATGTGGCTAGTGTACTTATGCTAGTGAAAACAAACAGTATTTGAAAAATCACATAATGACGAAACATGATGATGTTAAGCCTTACGAATGTAACCTATGTGGTTATGCTACTACCAATAAACATAAGTTGCTAGTCCATAATAGGACACTGGGGACAAACCTTACAAATGTGACCACTGCGGTTATGCTGGTGTCATTGAAAGTGATTTACAAACTCATATAAAGAAAAAGCATTTCTGTGGCCAAAAAAATTCCTAAAAGCAACATGAGAGAACACACAAAGGTAAGAGTCACAATAATATTCAAGTATGTAGTATTATTTTGTTCAAGGTAAGTAGTAGACATAGTAACAGGTTTTTAAAAATTGGATAGAAGACTAGAAGTCTCACCGCGGGCCCAAACCTGGTTAGTGAATTTACTTACACATTTTATTTTCTTCGCCGCTTGGCTACGACAGCAGTCATCCGCCCTTTGCAGATATCGTCGCCATACTTACTCAACCTCGTCAAACATACCTTACTTACCTGCCAGCTGTCTATGGTACCATGCCGAGGGGGAATATTTAATGTCACATTTATTTTATTTTAGTTTTACGTGTTTTACTTGTTATTGAAATAAATAAATAATTTTTATACCTCGTATCTGCAAATCTGATTTCATAGAGAAAACACCCGTATTCCTGGTGACAGAAAGGTGACATTTCCATCAAATGATTGCTGTACATATGGGGTTGAGTAAGTATAGCAACGATATTTAAGCCAAATTCAACTTTACGGAGTTCCGCGTGAGTCCCAATTGCATCGGCGAAGATGGTGTTTGTAGCCATAGCGGGCGTCCGTGGCAAGAATGTCCACAGCTGCCTGTGGACGTCAAAGGGTTAACTGTGTGTCTGTTTGTGTCATCATATTAGTCCCCGGCACCATGACTCGGGGTTTATTTTGCAAAACATTTTGTGTTCCCAATCTAGGAATTAACTTAATTCTTGTTGCAGCTGTTGTAACGTCTCCTGCAGAAGATGAACAGAAGGACGAAGAAACGGAAGATTCAGTCGGCTGAAATTCGCGATTTGGTTGAGACCAAAGTAAAAGGATAGACCTAACATTTTATCTACCCATACGCGTAGTACGGGTAGGCGAACATTTATAGTAGAATTGCCGTTGATACTTCGTTTATTAGTCCAGCTGAGACCGTGACATGAAACTGTCGAAAGTCGGTATATTAAGGTCAAATAACTAAATTCGCGATAGACCAGTTGTATATATATATATTTTTTTATAATTATGTGTACAAAACCCTGAACCCTGTTTTTTTTTTATTTGTGGTATTTTTGTTTCTATTATCTTTTGATATGGTTTCTTGTGGAACCACATATTGTAAATATTTTTACCACCTTTGTCATTTTTTTTGCAAAAATAAGTCCCGTCGAGTATTGCCTTATTTGTTTTCTTGCCTGTAATCTTCTCGGGCTGCGGTGTAGGGTTGGAACCGGAACACTTCATAAGTGCATTGTAATGTGCCTAAATTGAAAAAAATAAGATATTTATCATTATCAGAACCTAACTTAAAGTTGCTGTTTTCGGGTGTTTGAAGGTAACTTACAGAAGAACAGACAGGTTAAAATTATAGTAGAGAGGTGAAAGAACTCGTAAACAATTTGTTATTTATAGCTATTTTATTGCTCGAAATCATGGGCAGTATTGACAATCGGTATAAAACAAATATCCATACATGTCTATAAAAACCGCAATATTCAGGCAAAAGTTGCGTCACTTCATAAAGCTTATATTACAATTAGTATAACGGTGCATAACACTTACTACTTAGATGAAAAATTGAGTTTAAATTGGGATTACCTCAACGTCAAAGTAACCTTAATTTTGTCTCGAGTTATGTTACTTCGAATCGTAAAGTTGACAAAATTGTTAAGTTTGAATTAGGTACACCTCAACTTACCTCAAACACAAAGTAACCTAAATTTCAACTCATGTGATGTTGATATGAAGTGTATAAGTAGTTGACGTTACAGATGTGTTTATAATTTTGCATGCTTTTCAATTTTACAATCGATATCCAATTTACCGGGGTGGCCAGGGTGCTTAGTAATAACTAAACGTGTCTTAAACGTCTTTATAAAATGGCAGTATTCAATCAAACACTTGTGATAAGTTTGCCCGCTTATCGTTGTCATAATCAGAAATATCGATTTCTTAGTGTGACAACAACAATGCTTATCTATAACGTCAACCGTATTTATTTCACAGCTTATAATTCTAGCTTTTAATGAAAAGATTTTGTCATACCGACAAATACAAAAAGTGTCTATAAATTAATTATTAAGTAGCCGTTAATTAAGTTGTCAATTCTATGTTCAAATATAAATACGTAAGTCTGAGAGGACTTAGAGTTTTCGTGATAATTGTGAGTTTCATGTACGCTGTCGTAGAATTAGACGAGTTGTAAAAACTCGAATTTGTACTTGTACAAGGTAGTAGGGCCAACAAGAATGTTGAGCATATTCTTTTTTTCAAATTCTTGTTTTGGTAATATATGTATATTCAGAGAAAACTCATTTATATAATGTTATGCTTATCAATCTTATGAGTTGACAATAGTTGCCGATAAAATGAACAATGCAAATATAATTTTAAGTACTATCTATGAACGTAGCGAATAAGAAGCATTTGTATATAGTAGAAACTTATCACAGCCAAGGAAAAAAAACTTTAAATAGTAACTCTTTGGTAGGGTCCACGCGCCAAGACAATTTTGTTGAAATGCCTTTTAAAACAATTGTAAAGCATGAAATTAAATCATTTATTAAATGTACTATAAATCACAAATTGAAAGAGATGCCTACTACAGAACGCCAAGTCAGTGCCCAGGGCTGGACACTGAGGGTCTTGGTAACTTTTTCTATAGTATATGATATCTCTATCAATTTGCCTTTTAAAAGTTTAAAAGCGAGTTAAAATAGTTTTATTTGATATTTGCAAGTTTTGTAGCACAATTACGAAATAGTTTTTAGTCAAAATTCATATCTGTATCAGTTTTGCTATTGAATAAACTTGACTTGTCTCGACACGAGGACATGAGATCTTATAGCAATATAGGATGGCAACTTAATTTAATATACAAAATCTACGTACGTATTCTATTTAGGCGAGCGAAGTACACATACCGTCAAAAGTGCATGGGCAATTTTTGAATGAATTCATTCATAAACTGCCCATGCACTTTTGAACGCGATGGTATATGTTGAGTAGCTTGAAATATTTGAACAACTCAAACTCATTCATATTAAAATGTGTTTTTTAACGGTTATAAATTGTAACA
Source organism: Lathronympha strigana (assembly GCA_949128165.1). NCBI lineage: Eukaryota > Metazoa > Arthropoda > Insecta > Lepidoptera > Tortricidae > Lathronympha > Lathronympha strigana. The sequence goes on along the minus strand of OX421925.1, from coordinate 3,575,355 downwards.
ATTGTGATATTTATTGTCAACTGAAATATGTATTTGCACTAATACTTTAGGCCACACTATTTGCTGCAAGTGATTTTTTTACTCACACTCATTTAGGCGCTGTTTACAACAGAGCGCAAATAGCATGTTTTCAGTGCAAATTCTTTTGATGAAAGTTTTGTTCATTTTCATTAGGTCTTCAGGCCGCAGTAATTTTCATACTGAATATTTCGTAGAACTAATTCGGATTAGATATGTAAAGTGTCTGCAGGCTTTAGTTTTCTCATATATTTTTGTGACCCTTGCATCGCTCATCGTTCTACGTGTATTGAAAGCACCTGCAACGCTCGTGGTTCAATATATATTTATGGGACAATCATACACAAATCAACCTAGTCCCACGGTAAGCTCAATAAGGCTTGTGTTATGGGTACTAAGCGACGATATATATAATAGATAAATACATATAAATACTTAAATACATAGAAAACATCCATAACTCAGGGACAAATATTCGTGATAAACACACAAATAAATGCCCTGACCAGGATTCGAACCCGGGACCTCCTGCTTCGTAGGCAGGGTCACTACCAACAAGGCTAGAAGGCCGTTATTGCTTACTTGTGTATAATAAATCACTATTTCGACCTCAAAAAGAAAGAGGTGTTCACCTTACCTCAAAGTCGTTTTGAATTAAAATCAAAGTCGCATGGATGTTCAAATATTACCAGCTAATGTAAATATTTTTTGTATAGATACAATGGTGTAATGTGAGGTATAGTATTGCGTAAGACGCGACAAAACCATGGACTAATAAAGGACTGACAATGTGTATACAAAATCGCGTTAACCTCTTTCCGACTATTGTTCTAGCGAAATATTTAGTATTAGTGATACTAACTGTAAGTTGAAATTATAAGACATTGTCAGTCCTTATTTTATTCGTCCGTAAACTAAACTAACAATATTTATTTGTTATATTATAATGGACAAATTCCCTGCTGATTGTGCCCTTTATGAGACTTTGGGTTATAATTAGGATTGTTTCTTTTTTCCACTTAATATTTCATTATTAAAATTATAATATGTAAGAAGAGGTGTTCATTTCACGTCTCAGATAATTACACCGATTTGTGGACCCCCCTCTCCATGTGGTAAAATTTTCTCCCTCTCTAATGACTCACGTCAATTTTTTAAACCTTTTAACGCCAAGAACACTTGACGGTGCCAGCACTGCCGTGCCTACCACACCAACAACACCTAAAAGTGTCATGGCGGACACTGTCAAAGCAACTGTCCTGCTTACAGATAAGCGTTTATATTCGTTATTCTCTAGTCGAGATATTGGCGGTAGGCCACATTTAAAAGCGTTGAAAAGGTTAAAGAAATGCTCTAACCTAACCTTGATTAGGTATCAATTATAAACAAAAAAATTAAGGAAAATCTCGGAAATTCACCAACTCAAATGTTCTCATACTGCCGTGAGCCGTTAATGGGGGACTTGAAAGAAAGAAAGACTTAAAGAGCAATCTTAAATTCCATTACACAGTATTCTTCGTATGCTGTTGACGCCTTACGTACATTTCCTTTTACGGCAATTGTTTAATGAACCCAGTTTTATAGAAACAATCCTCCCCTGCTGCTTCAACCTCGACCGTCCACTGTTAGCTTAGTACCATCAGCGCGGTGAATATGAGGGGGGCGAGGGCGGCGCCGCGCGGGGAGAGGGCGGCGTTGCACGCGTCCGCGTCGTTGCAGCTCTGGAGGCACCCATGCACGTATCTAAGAGAACATTTATTTAGACCGGCCTTACACTGGTAAGTTTTACTTACGTACGTAGGGACGCAGCAATAAGTATAAGACATGAAGGTAACTGTGACAGTGAGCTTCATGTCTTATTCTTCTAGTGGCGCATTTAGAAATATGCCGCCTGTAGGCAATTTTAATTTTGCCGCCCCTATCCACTGTGCTAACTCAAGTAGCTCGAGTAGACCAGGTAGAAAGCCTTGGTCACTTTTTTCTGTAGTATATGACATCTCTTTCAATTTATAAGGCCTTTATACCTGATTCCGGACCACTGCAGATCATGTTTTGCGCATACACGGAAGCCCTTACGAAACGCCACTCTTCTTAACCCTTTGACCGCCAAGAACGCCTAAAGGCGTCGTGTGCTGTCGTACCCACGACGCCAGCAACGCCTAAAGTTGTCTCAGTTAAGGTGTACTTCGATCATGAATAAAATATATTTATTTATTTTTTATTTATTTAATAAGCAGGCAGACAGTTACAAAACTGATATACCCTGTATCCAGTGATCATCATGACAGTAATCATAGCCTAGATGTAGATGCGATGTGCTTGTCTAGTCCATTTTTAAACTGATTCACATTTTGTGCTGCGACCACGTCTTCTGGGAGTTTGTTCCAAGATTTCACTACTCGGTTGCTCAAAAAGTATTTATAAGGGTTACTGTGAGATCTAATTTAAGACTCTCTAGCTTTAATTGATGACCTCTCAGACGATTGTTGTTATTACGCTTGGCTTGAACATCTCTTGAAAATCCTTGAGGTCATAAAGTCCAGTTAGTATTTTGTATGTCTATTAAATCCCCACGTTCTCTGCGGTATTTTAGAGTAGTGAGCTTTAGGTCGTTTAGCCTGTCCTCGTATGGCTTGTTATTTAGAATCGTTTTGCACAACACTACGAGATTCGTCATTTTTGGTTATCGTAACGTGCTTGGCGTCTGACTGATCACTTCATTCAAATATGAAAGCGGTCAAAGGGTTAAATATTATATTGCTTACCTATCGTTGTAATAGAAGCGGCCACAGTGCGACATCCGTACGATCTCCGTGTCGGTCGTCACCGTTCCCGAGTCCAGTCCGCAACCTCGCACCGTGATACTCTCACCCGTGTCATCTGCAACACAAACAACGAGCATTTATTTACAAAATTGTCATATACGAAAGAAATAGTAGTATGTACTTTATTACTATGCACTTGGGGGGGGGGGTCTAACTAAAATGTATGTGTATGTCATATACGAAAGAAAGAGTAGTGTGTACTTTACTATGCACTTGGGGGGGGGGGGGGGATCTAACTCAAATTACGTGTTTGTCATATAAGAAAAAAAGAGTAGTGTGTAATGTACTATGCACTGGGGGGGGGGGGGGGGATCTATCTCGGGAAAATGCAGGGGGGCACTTAACTCTGCAGCTGACCGTACCTAAGGGAAATCTATGGAAAAGTCTTTTCGAACCATCATGGCATGATCGAAGAACAGTCGAGTATATCCCAATGGCACCGGTTACATAGTCAATCTGGAATAACGACAAAGACGACGATACTGGATCGTGGTGAATATCGAGTGCCTAAACTTAGTGCATCATGATCCACGAAAACGATGTGAAGTGAATATCGAGTATGTAATGTGATCGTGTGTATAACCGGTGCCCATAGATTGGCCTAGCTAGCTGCTACGCTAGCCGACATATGTACGTACCTATAATATAATAGGTGAAGGTCAGAACGACAAAACAGTAACCACCGTATTAATTTGGAACTGGCTTACGGTAATCGATACAAATTACTTCCGATGTCGAAATTATAACCAAGACTAAGTATATAATTTAAACTTTCGTGAGACATATAGATATTAAATTGCAACGGTTAACACTCACGTATTTTTATCACAATAGGCGTGACATGTTTCGTCTGCGTCGGGCAGACCTCGTCGGACAGACAGAGTGGTGTTATCACCTTCGCGGGAGTGACGGACAAAATTGGTCGCCTATTACGCCGTAGGTACAGCATTAGGTCTATTTTTCGTCCACATATCAAAGTGAGGCAGCTGCTGCGTTCTCCTAAGGACCAGGACCCTCTTGGCAACCCGGGGGTGTATGAAATCCCTTGCGACTGCGGTAGGTCGTATGTGGGGGAAACGGGACGGAACGTGTCTACGAGATTATCAGAGCATATTCGTAGCGTGAAAAATCAGGACGTAAGGAATTCGGCGGTGGCGGAACATACTTGCGGTACGGACGCGACGCATTTCATTCGGTTCGATAAAGTGAAGGTGTTGGCACGGGAAAAATGTTATGTGCCACGCAAGATCCGTGAGGCCATTGAAATCGGACGTCGCCCTAATTTCAACCGCGATGGAGGTTGGACTCTGCCACCGGCTTGGAAACCAGTGCTTCCTAGAGGGAACGTGAATGTGTTTTGTGACGATTTAGTGGACACGGTTAGTTCGGTGTGCTTGTCGTTGATCCCGTCAGATGATCCGACAATTCAGACTCCCGCAACAACGGCGCCGGATTGCGCGGATCACCCCGCTCCCACTTCGTCGCGCGCGAACCGGTACCTACGGCGGACTGGGGCAGTGATGTCCTAGCCGCGAAGGTGATAACACCACTCTGTCTGTCCGACGAGGTCTGCCCGACGCAGACGAAACATGTCACGCCTATTGTGATACAAATACGTGAGTGTTAACCGTTGCAATTTAATATCAAGACTAAGTAATTACATACATACTTTAGCAGTTGGTTCTGGAATTTCATAATACGCTACTACAGTTTAGTTTCGGTACCTACTAAAGTTGAAGCCACACATACAACATGTCATGTAACGACTGAGGGATTTAAAAACTAGTGTTACTAATAGAAGAGCTTAAACCTGCAGCCCAAATCTACGGTGAGGCGCACAAAGTTACGAGCAAATGGCGCTGCATTCGTTGTAACACCGTAGGTATACCAAACCTTACATTATGGTAATATAACAAGTTTAAGGAACAACAGGTAGGAACTTATTCTGTGGATGTTTAACCTCACTGACATTTTAACTCGTGCACTCCTCGCCCTTGGTGATCTTTGTTGAGGTTCAAGGCTTCTTCTTCTTCTTCTTTTAAATAATGGCTTCTGCATATCAATATTTCAGTATATTATATAAATAGATAAGTATATTGCCACTTGGGCGACGTTGATCGGTAATTGTTTGTAGTTATAAGTCTTTAAATATAGTTTCTCAGGAACAAGATCCCGGGATTGCCTTTTGATGACTAAAGGAGTGACTGAACTCGTTTTAGGATTAATTTTTCATTAGCTGTAAACTGCTTCGTTAGTTTACTGCACAATTAGCTATCAATATTACACATTAAACAACATTTTGCAAACAAAAAAATATTCCAGAGACGCCATCGCAATCTTGATTTTGATTAACAAACGAGAATCCTAGGTTCAAGGCTAACCCCCCTCCCCTACATAATACGTGTAATTTTTTTCCTTGTGGTGTCTCCTCGGGCAGCTGCTGTCAATTCCCCGTGTCGCGCCACAACACTACTAGATAGCGACACAATGGCCGCTCCAATACAACGAGTCAGTGTTAACTTCTATGAAGCGCCATATAAATCCTACATCGCGCTATCGAAGTTCGTTCATGAGTCATGACAAAATAAGGTGTTATTGAGGCATATGACAAATTTTGATGTGTATGACAAATTGAGGTGTCGGACAAAATTTTTGAAGTGGAGTTTGCGCGGTGTGAGGTACCTACTGTGACCAAAGAGCGAAAAGAGTGGTACAAGTGAGGTGCCTCATGAGTGAGTCACCCAACACTAGAGCGAAATGATAAAAAGGGGTCTTACCGAAAACTCCCGCGATTTTTATACAGGAAGTAGCCGGAAACAAGCCGTCCCTCCCTTTCCGGCCACCCATGCACGGGGACTCCAGCATTTGGAGCGAGTGGTTGTTGTGGAAGGGGTCGTCACAGGCTGAGAAGCGCCCATTCATGGACACGCACTTGAAGCAGTCGATGGCTTGAGCTGAAACAAATGATTCTTTCATCAATTACATATAGGATAAAAGAACTGGATGCAGCAGTTACGACTTCTTTTCATATAGTCTTGTTTGGAACGTGACGTTCCGTCAGTGCCAACAGCCTATAAGGTACTGATACACATGCTCATTAATAGCATGCTTATTAGGAAGTGGCAGGGGCCCCGCTCCCATCCCATCTTGCTAATAAGCATGCTTAATAGCATGCTAATAAGCACAAAGCATGCTAGTCATTACTAGCATGCTTTGTGCTTATGTGTAACAGTAGCTATATGCTTTTTACTGTGTTGGTAGTTCTGTGTATCAATTTAACACTTAATGCTTACGTCAGTAAGCTCTTTTTCGTACGAAACATTTATGGCTGGATAGTATGGATATGGATACTGGCGGCGGCGGGCACCAGTCGGCGCGGGATTTGTGAACAGCCCGTGAGTCCCGACACAAAACAAAAGACCATCGACTCGAATTCGCGCGGAGACTTCCATAAGTTTAAATTGCGGTTATAATGTAAATGGCTATGTTAGCTTAAAATCGTATATGATGACGAAAGACTTACCGGCAGATATGCAGCAAACAAGTGCAGCGAGACCGGCGAGGCTGGTGACACCTCTAGCGCGCCCCGGCTGCATGTTCCCGCTACAACAATATAAAAAGCCTGGTAATATAATTACCCTTATTTCACCACGGTGACATGTGGATTGTGTTTGTCACAGTGCTGAATTTTTTTTTAATTTTTTTTTAACTTTATTGCACGTAAAAAAAAGTGTACAAAAGGCGGACTTAATGTCTTTGGGCATTCTCTACCAGTCAACCATAGGGCCAAACAGAAATAATTAAGGTAAACATTAAGAAAGCTCCTCAATTTTCAAACGTAAACTGGCTAACTCAAACAAATTCAAAATTTCTCTTTTACCGGGCAGGCCAAATGAAGACGGTATTTTTTTCTTGAAAATTATTAAATTATAGTCGGTTGCTGAAATAAGAGTAGGACTTTCAACTTCGAACCTATTTTACAGTACAACTTTAACAGGTATCAGAGAATATGAAAAATACTTCGAATTAGCTATTAAATGTTCCATGATCGATACAGTTACTATAAGTTATCGTTATGGTGGCAAACAAGCACACACCCCATAGACCACAAAACCCTGTTCAATATATTACCTAATAGACAGAAATTATTATAATTTGTGTTAAATCACACCGATAAAGTATACCTACTAAATTGATGAGCTCGAGCCCAATGTTTATAGTTGCGGTAAATTCAGTCGTTCGTAGTATTATTTTAGTGGCAGCTATTTGCAGCCGCAGATGCGCAGAGCAAAACTTCATAACAGTTTATGAGCACGCAAAATGAAGTCATCTGTTAATAATTTCATGGAATTCATCGCTCACTCAAACCGCGTAAACGTAAACACATGGATGAGATAAATTAAGCTCTTAATAATTTAGACACTTTATTATGATATTTATGATTATGATATACCGGGTATTGCCTGATGTAACACGGCCAATAAAATTAATTTTTTTTTATGCTATAGGGGGCAAACGAGCAAAGGAATCGCCTGATGGTAAGCGATTAACGTCGTCCATGGACACCCGCAACACCAGTGGTGTCGCAAGAGCGTTGCCGGCCTTTAAGGTGGGAGTACGCTCTTTTCTTGAAGGTTAGAAGGTCGTATCGGTCCGGAAACACCGCTGGCGACAGTTCGTTCCACAGTTTAGCTGTGCGAGGCAGAAAGTTTCGGGAAAAGCGCACAGCTGAGGACTGCCAACCATCTAAATGGTGAGAGTGGAAATATTGTCGCGTAGGGCGATGGCGGAAAGAAGCGGCAGGGATTAATCCGAACAACTCCTCGGAACACTCCCCATAATAATAATAATTGAATAATTGAATTTATGACATTAATATTATTCTTAGATTTTAAAAAGTGTTGACATGTAATATTTCTGTATTATCAATAAATGAGTATGAGTAATACATGCGATAGAAAATGCAGAGTGAGGCCACATCTCTACGCAGCGCCAAGGTATCAAGCCGATCAGAAATACGTTGGCAGTTGACAATTCGAGCTGCTCTCCGTTGGATGCGGTCTAGAGGAAGAAGCTGGTAGGTACTTAGGTGCCCCTGCCCAAAGATGAGAGCAGTATTCCATATGCGGGCGAACCTGCACCTTATAAAGCTGTAGGCGATGGGCCGGCGTGAAATACTGCCTCGATCTATTGAGCACACCGAGCTTCTTCGAGGCCAATTTGGCCTTACCCTCTAGGTGGCCGCGGAACTGGACTTCACTCGAGATGTCAACGCCAAGGATTCCAATACTGGCTGTGGCAGATAGGGGAGTGCTCTCAAAACGAGGTGACGCGACAAACGGAAGTTTTTTCGCGGTGAACGCGCAAACCTGTGTCTTCGCCAAACTGAATAACGTTTGTTCAGCGACTTTTAAAAATAATGTGTCTTTTGATTTTTATTACACTTTAAAGTTTATTAGAAGACGACATCAATTAGGCTTATGTTAACATTGGAAATACTATTTAGTTTTAGTATGAAAAAGTGAAATCCTACCGACGTACAGAGTAAGGTCGGACTAATGTCCGGCTTTCAATCCGAAGGTTCAAATCGTTCAAATAGCGGGTTCAAATCCAGTCAGCTCGTACCCAGTAAATTTTTCGGAAGTTATGTATGACCCTTGGGTTGGAAAGTCATACGACAGTCGCTTTCGTAAAACTAGCACCTACGCCAAACCTTGAGATTAGTTGCCAAAGCGGACTCCAGGTATAAGCCGGGAAATCACTAGCAAGACGAAATACCATGCCCAATAACATACCTACTAAATTTTGATAACGGTGTCCAATGGATACCGATATAGGATAGGGGAGCAGCAGACCTATTCGAACGAGCTAAAATGACATTTGACATATACACGTCATATTCCCTACCTATCATTTCCACGGAAGTTCGCATCGCAATATCACTTAAATACGTCCGAATAGGTCTCCAGATATGGATAATATTACGGAGTTTAGGCCGACTCACACTAGAACGGGATGGGACGGGGCGGGACGGGAAAATCTATCAAATTCCATAGAAAGGGTCACGTGACATCCGAGGGCTCCAAGCTATCCCATGATTCTTTCTATAGAAATTGACAGATTTTCCCGTCCCGCCCCGTCTCGTCTCGTCCCGTGCTAGTGTGAGTCATCCTTAAAGCCGCCTCCGTAACATCCCTAGTAGCCATCCACATGCAAACGATGTCTTTGTAGAAAATGGGGACAGGCAGTACGTGCATGGTGCAATAACACCATTTACTTTAGGACATAGGACAAGTATATTTAAATAAAATTACTAAGACCCGTGTACCGCAAGGGATGCAACTGATTTCTGTTTCTGTACATCCATGAACGCCAAGCGTTTAGCAATGTATCCTCACCCTAATTTAATTGTATGCTCAATGTTATTGAGTGAATTCTGGCCCCGCTTGTCGGGAATGTTTACTTTATCTACTTGCGTAACTAATGGCGGCTATAATTTAGAAAATGCGGCGTCGCCTACACACAAACAAGTTGATGGAAAGGCTGATTCCAGGGTCGAAAAACAAAAGAACAAAGCATGATCTAGAATCTCCCTTTTTCTCCGACGTGAAGAAAAAGGACGGCATTTAATCTACGGTCAGAGATACGATCATATACGGTATAATTTAATATGGGCCTAGTACACAGTCTGTAGACACATTCGTTAGTATGGGGATAATATGTAAATCCATATTCTCGGTGTCGAGATCCTTGCAACTCAATTTATTCCAAAATTAGATTCCATTTTAATTTTTTCCTACATCAGATTCCATTATTGCGATTATTGGACTCGCTACGGTCTTGATTCAATTCCGTTTCTTCTCTTATAGATTCCGATTTCAATATACGCATGAAAGGCGGTAAACACCTACTTTACTCCCTACTTAACATTATTTTGCCATTTGATCTCAAACTACTACAAAAATCACGATGTCTAGTCTATCACGATGGGGTCGGTAAAAAACCGATGGTCCTTCGGACCGGATCGCATAGGGTCAAGGAGTAGTGTTAACTATGTAATTGCGAATGAACTTTTAAAGGTTTAATTTAAGAAACTAAAAATGGACCTTACGTCAATTGAAGTAGGTATATATTTAAATGGCCTATGAAATTTATCTTATATATGACTTATAGTTGAATGATTAAAAGATATCGTCATAAACGGAGTCCTCAAAAACATCTTAGGTATTTTTAAAAAGTTACATGAATAATCAAACTCATTACATTATAGGTAGATCTCAGTACGTGTGCATATTGAACAGCACAGAAAAAAAAACTGAAGACAAACTAAAATGTACACGAAAAAACATATCACACGCGCGTTGTAATTATTCCCAAGATTAGAGATGAGTTATTTATAGAGTAATCAGAAAGCTAGTTTAACGAGCGGCCTCGTTTACCGTACTCACCTGAGCTTTAGATTCCTATCACGAAATATCAATCAATAGCATTTCACGACCACTATAATTTACGCGCTTATAACTTCATTACTGTAAAACTTTACTCGACTTAGCACTAGCCCAAAGTCCCGATATTAGTTAGAATGCATTTATAAAACGTAAAATGTAAGCCATGCAGTTTGTATCCTGCGAGTTTGCAGTAACTTGCAGTCGCGACTGCTGAAAATATCGACTGAACTGAAATTGACGGTGTTGCTAGCCGAGTGAGCTTTCGTTTTACCATAATATTCGGGAAATTTGAGCGGTTACTTTATTCAAATACTTACTGTGAAATATGCTTATTAATTATTAAATATGCTCATTATTATTAATTCGTGGAAATCCTGTAAATTCAATTTAGAAGAAATATTCACTTGAATAGCATAGACTGTTGAATTACATTTTAAACAAAAACGCTTACGTCGTGAACCCGAACGTCGTTGAAATGTCACCGCGCCTCTACATGCTCGGGCTCTCGGCCGAATGATTCGGCCCACCCTAGTACACGCTCATTCGAGACAGACTATATAGATAAAATTTAAGCCAGACCATAGATAATTTAAGCTTTTTCAGGTAGTTTCGGTGAGTTAAACGGTGTTTTAAATAGCTTTGGTTATTGAAACTATTTAAGACACTTTTTAAATAGCTTTACCCGAAGTGAAATTATTTAAGACACCTTTTAACTTAACCAAACTACCTGAAAAAGTACTTAAATTGTCTCTGGTCTGGCTTAAGTTTTCTCTATATAGTCTGTCTCGAATGAGCGTGTACTAGGGTGTGGGCCGAATCATTCGGCCGAGAGCCCGAGCATGTAGAAGCACCATCATTTGCGTTTTGTTCGTGGTGTTTCTTTCAACAATATTCGAGATATTATTTAAGTAAAACATAAAACTAAATTAAACTCTATTGCTCTACAAAAAAGTTTAAAATTACGTGTAAAGTTATTTTTATTCACTTATGGAAAAGTAATTTAATCAGCATTTAAATTTTGAATTCTTCAATCTTCAATGCAACTTGTTTAGTGTATAAATTTGTATGTGAACTTTTGTAGAAATTATTTATTTTCCTGACTGTAGTGTATATTACTTGAAGCAGTTTAAGGTACTTTAGAAACGATGTTTAATTATAGTCCTAATATATTTTTATTACAACTTACGTGTATATAACACAAAAATGTAACGTTACCAGAGTTTTCGCGGGATATAGTTTAGTTTGTTTCTAATTTAGTACTTGCAATTGTTTCCGGCTTGGTGATTAAAACTCTAGTATGAACATTTTAAATACTTTGTTATAATAAGATTCTGTTTCTCCATTTTCAGTAAAATCACAGCAATGGAAGAACCTCGAAACTTGCTAAGTAAAATAGATATGAACACATCCAACCACAAATGCCTCATCTGCAACAAAGAATTTTCTCAAAAAAACAGCTTAATATCACATGTAAAATTACATACAAAATCTGACTTGTACCAATGTGATTACTGCCTAAAATTTTACAACAGAAAGTCAATTTTAGAGCAACATATCAGAAAACATACTAAATTAAACATATTCCAATGTGAATTATGTGATAAATATTATACAGTTAAAGCAAAATTGACAAATCATATGAGAAGTCATTATAATTTGAAAGTTTTCACATGCCACATATGTAATCGAAGTTATAGGTACAAGCATGGTTTAGTTTCTCATTTGTCTTCACATAAAGGTGTTGTACACCCTTGTCAATTTTGTGGAAAAGTTTTCAGAAGTAAACATAATCTTGACAGACATTTGTTAACACATGAAAGGTCAAAATCATTTGAATGTAATATTTGTCCCAAAAAATTCTACCAAAAGGTACATTTATTGAAGCATTCAGTAGTACATGGTAGGGAGAAGAGATTCCTGTGTCCGGTTTGTGGTAAATGTTTCAATAGAAAGGATAGCTTGGTAAAACATGGCAAAAGGCATACTTTAGGATGTACGGGCAATAATATAGAAATGTTAGATGATAATATAAAGGATGATATTGACAATGATGTATTATCAGGAATTTACAAAGATTGTAACTATCAAAGAGACACATCTATTGATAAATATGTAAATAAAGACTGTGGAATTCAGAATAGTAACAAAATATATGATAACAATGATAAAACATTGAAAATCTCAAGTTATGCTGCTGGAGACATAAATACCAAAATAAAAGACTATGTTAGGATGAACACTAACAAATTGCAAAATAACGTTCATAAATGCTCAATATGCAATAAAATATACAAACATGAAAAATCATTAATACTTCATACAAGGTTACACACATTAGATGCAATAGTGTGCGAGATATGCCTGAAAGTATTTGCTGTGTGGAGTAAATACAAAGCTCATAAATTGTCTCATATGGGTGTGAAGCCGTTTAGTTGTGAGCTGTGCGAAAAGAGGTTTACAGCGAGGCACTCTTTGGAGGCACACTACAGGGCTCATAGAGGAGAGAAGCCAGTGCTGTGTACGGAATGCGGGAAGAGGTTTGTGTAGAATTGTTACGAATATTAATTTTCAGGTTCTATTTCATAGCACACTTTTTATTGAATCTATTTGGAAAATAATACTTCATCCTTCACAAATGCACCCACTTGAACCGGAAAGGCTAGGCAACACCAGTTGTGTCACCATATGCAGCCGAAGAACTGCAATATGGCTGCAATTATAAATATTTTTTTATGATTGCTACTAGGCAGTATCCATTGATCATTGTAGACAAGATAAATGTGTTAGTTTGGAGTGATTGTAAACTTGAAAACGAAAAAGAAGTCGCCTTGGCACAGTTGGCACTAATACCAGTGTTGTCTCATTGGCGGCATAGCTTAATAGCTTAGGTTGGTACTTGCGGAGTTGAGGGGCAGGGTGCGAGTTGTATTTGCACCCTCCTGGAGCCTGGAGCGGACCACAGAGTAAATGAGTCAGGACCGTATTATATGGGTTAATTAACTATTTCTTATCACTAGTTGGCATGGTTACGGCCTCATGGGTTCGTGCCCTGGCTGATGGGACAGAATAACAAGATAGATGATTCACCCATTTATTTCTGTGGAGCCGCCCTCCACCCAGACACCCTTAGGCCGCCACTTTATTATCTCGGGTTGTTGGGCTAATATTTTACTTGTAGTAAAATAATCTTGTGTGTTCTCCCCACAGGTTCACAAAGCAAAGTTCCCTATCTCGCCACTCCCGCTCACACCACGCCCCACAACGTTCGCCGCGAGCACCGCGCACGCGCGAGCTGCTGTGCGCCGCGTGCGGCCACCTGTTTTACAGGAAGGATGTGCTTGACGTTCATATGAGGACATGTCTTAAATAAAATATGGAGATTTTAAAAATAAATATATTACAACAGAAATATGTTTTTTCATATATGTTAACTAAGTGGATAACAAAGTGTAGGTGCAACAGAGAATAAAACTAGCGTAATTGACTACACAAGAATTTTGTTATGTAAATTATTACAAATGCAGAGTGAGTTTTACAACATAATTATTTCATCAGGTGACAAGCAAAACTCACTAATTCCAATAAAATAATTAAATGAAAACTGTTATAATAGATCTATCACTATGGCTATTAACTTTTGATAGTACTTGGTGACTTTTGGTTGTGAACCGACAATTTATAGCAAGGTTACAATAACTACAAAGTAGTCTTTAGCTTTCAGGTACAAAAATATAGGTAACAGGGAATTTTCATTATTTCATACTTTACACAATTTACCTGCTTCCAGTAATATAGATACCTTTCCTACTTGCCAATCAGCATATTTATTTACAAATCTATAGTGATACACTCAAATTTACAAACATTAACTACCAACTTTCTTTCATCAAGATCAAATATTTGGTAAGGCTCATACAACTTAAAAATACTATCTACATTGAAAATACAATTATTTACATATTTATTGTTTATCAATATTAAAAACACTTCATCATTTGCATCCATAGTTTCCAGTAAATAGCTTCCATATTTAAAATTAACTTTTTGAATTCGGAACACTAAGTGTTCACCTTTGGGGATTTTGAAATTGGAATTTTCAGCAAGGAACCTCTCATGTTGCCATAGAGAAATGTTGGCACTGTGTTTTTTTAAAAGTGAACACAGTCTAAATGCTAGTCCATCCTTTTTATATCTTATTTTCTTTAATTTTTCTGCATCTATCATAGAATCATCTGTAGAATTTGTATGTTTTATTGTTCTCACACTATTTTCGTTACAAGTCATCTGAGTGATGGTTAATATTTCTAAATCATCATTTGATGTGTTCTGTGGTGTTGGAGTATCAGCAATAGAAACTTGTGAACAGTTATCTGAACTGAATTGACTGTCAAAAAATGATTTAACTTTTTTTATTAAATCTACATTGCTAGAGTTTTTCAAACTTGAATCATTCTGTAATTTCTCTTCAATTTGTATAGAATTCTGTGTTCCAAATACAGGGCTGCTATCAATTTCAATCTTGATGTATTCATTTTGTAGTTTTCTTCGGCCATGAGAAAAATATTGACTAAGTACTGGGGAAACACTTCTTTGTCCTATTTGTCCTTTATCACTTCTTGTTTCACTAAACAATATTTTTCTCACCTTGGGACTAGGAACTGGTGATGCTATAAACTTCTGAGGTATTGCAGGACTCTTCACGCTAATATTAGATCTCTGGGTACCAGTACACAGCACAGGTGACGTCAGAATAGTTTTGATATAGTTATCTTCATCTGCTTTTGGAATTAAGTATGTCTTATCAATAACATTTTCTGTAGGCTTATATTTAGTTTTGCAAGTCAACACAGGCGATTTATCACCTTGAGCGTCTTTACTCATGTCAATTATAGTGATATCTAAGTTAGAAACATTACTTGAAACCTTTGATTTGCGTTTTCTTTTACGATTTTGTTTCTTGTTGGTTATGTTATTGAAATTCGTTTTGTTGTCCACATCCTCGAATTCACTGGAGTCGCTCGATGACCAGATTATCTCCTCTGAATATTCTTGCGAATTCAATAAGCGAAACTTTGTAGAAAACAGGTTCTCTTTGTGGTTTTTCATTATTAATTTTTATGTACAAAACAATAACAGTGGCATAGAATGACATTTTTTTTTAAGATTTAAATAATAGTGCTTCACAATAGTTTCGATTGTAAATCTAACACAATCGAGGTTACTAATGTTACCATTATGTATAGTTCATTTTCCATCTTTGACTGATAACAATGTTTTTTGTTGCTCAATTCATTACCCTAATAGTTGGCTGAGTTTATTATGACAACATTTTTATCGTTGTTAATTTGTCAACCTTGGCAATACACGGTACTACCATTGACTCGTATTTCTTTAATGAGGGCAAACTCGAATGTTATTCACTAATTCGAAATATTCGAATTAATATTGATGAGATTATGAAACCGATGTTAGAGGTGAAATGGAATAAGTATAATTTGATTTTACTGTATATTGATTATTTATTTAATATTCAATGCATTAAGTACTTCGTTTTTTTTAATTTATTTTACATGTACTGATATAAAAAGACGTCGTGAATTAAATCTACGACTTACGAGTATGAAATAAACAACGGCATTCATTACCAAACGACTTCTCATGGTAGCACAGCAACATGTCATGTTGGCAGCAATGCACTACTACCGCTTGTTATTTACCAAACTTCACACCGGTGTGCGCTCTCAAAACAAATACGTGCTCGTTGGAACCTATTGTTTATCAGTGCGTTAAAACCACATTTTAAGTTAGTGTTTCTTTGAAATCAATCCAAATAGACTCTCACTAGTGCTGATTGAATCTAATAGTAACCCTAGTTTAAGCCGCGTCAGTTATATCTCGCCATAATGGAAGTCGAGCCCATCGCTTCCGAACTAGAAAACGTGGCGGCGAGTGATACTGATAACGCGAAGCCGGCGGACGAGGGCGCCGGTGACGCCGCGACTTCTCATTCTGAGCGTCTTAAACGCCGTCACAGGAACAAGAAGCTCGCAAGAACCAACAGTAAGGAGGGAGGCGTGAGCACGCCGACGCCGCTCCCGAGATATCGGAGCTGGAAAAATAGCCGCAGACCGCGCAATGGCCACGGGCGCGGGCTGCCTAAAAAAGGTAAATTGCAAATCTACCTTCAAACTATGTGTTGATTAGAACCTGCCGGCAACGCGGTAGATTTTTCTAGAATCCCTACGGCGTGAATTGAGCCGCGAATGGCTATTTACATAATTTTTTTGTTTACTACGCACCGGTGGTCACATATACATTTTGAGTTCGTATTGCCGCATATCTCAAGGTCGCGAGGGCCCGGCGCTGCGCAGTTACGTTAGACTGTTACGGTTCTTCATATCGATTGGCGTAGGTCACTAATAGAAGTTAACGTCTTATTACGAAACCTAGCTTGTAAACAACTTTCGATCGCTCAAGGCTATTTTAGGGCGACAATCTTGCCTGGATAAATAATAGCGCGAAGCGTTGGCTGAATGGATGTCTTTTTTATTTCGAAGGATATAGGCCAAGGTTATACATGTTTTCAATAGACACAACAAAGAGCCTGTTTTATTTTTAAACCAGACAAACCAGGGCTGTTACTACGAAAATCGAACGTGTGTTCCCAATCCGCCCGTCTTTCCGTCCGCTAGTGACTGGTAATCCTTACTTTGAAGCACTTTCGATTTGACCACTTTCGTACGGATCCATAAAAATGAACGACGGGAATGGAAGGAACGAACCAAACGTAAAGTATGCCTCACACACTTTATTATTAGTTGCGATAGAAAACCGGTAAATACATGTTTGACTCAAAAGTGGGCTTAAATAAACAAAAATAATTAATTTAATGTAGTGATGAAGTGCAGCTAATCAACATATCCATTTAGGGGGCGTTTTAATGCTAATTTGATGTATTTTGCTAATTTTTTGTTAATAATTGTGAATAATGAAACTAAATGTCAGTGTCACTGTCAATGTCATAGAAAGAAGAGGTGAAGAATTCACTATTAACTTTACTTAATAAGTTTGTAAATATCGTCTTGCTTTTAAAGGTATTACTTTATTTTAGTTTTACTTTAATTTTAAGGGTTGTATTTTATAATGTATACTAACAGTTACTATGTTAATATGTTTTCTTCATTAAAATGCTTCCGTGAAACAAAATCTTCAAAAAATCAAATTTCGTTATGATTTCGCTCTTATACAAAATTAACAAATAATTCTCAATCGAAATAGATATACATTGACAAAAAAGTGACCATTGCCTTAATTGCACAAGTGATCGAATCTGCATTAATATTATTGTTGGTGAACATTTTATCAAAGATTTTTTAAAGTACTCATTTCATTTATTACACTACATTTTCAGAATGACGCCGTTGGTGCCACCAAAGGAGCAAATAATTGTAGTCCTACATTTTCATGGGCTTCAAATAAGAACCACCTTACATTGAGAGTAGTGGCAGCAAGAACTACCTGGCAGTTTTGTTATACTTGGGAGAGCCATTATATCTTCGACCCAACAGTAAAAGGTAAAATATAGTATTATAGTGTTTGCATAAGGGTCAAGTAAACCACATAAATGTGATGAACCTTGTGTTTTCAAACAAGTGCAGGAGGGATGACAAGAAACACAATACATACATAAATAAAAGTGGCTGTGCAGGAAATGATACAATGGGACTACCACATTGTTCTTGACTAACTCAGGCAGCGCTGCAGGAGCTTACAAATAAAAAAGGAGAGTGTCTAAAATTGCAACATAGATGTGACATTATAGTCTCATACTTTTTTGTTAGAAGCATAGTGAGAGATTGAGGCATATACATACAAGTCCTACCTAAACCTAATGTCCTGCTGCTTCTGCTTAAGAATGGTGATTATTTATTCATTTATATTGAAATATAACAAATACAAAGCTTGAAAGGTCCTTGTGTTTTAAAACCATATTAGAAGTTGATAAGCCGGAGACCCAGAAATGAAAAGTCTTATTCTAACCATTTTTGTTCTAATTTTATTAAATAATTTAACTTTAGCTTAGCTTAAGCCGTATCTAAACATTTAAAACTAATTTATTAAAATATACTCTATCTATTTTCGTTACTCAAACTTTTTTGATGAAATCCTTACCATGTCTCGCTTGCAATTGCTGGGTTTTTTACCCCTTATAAATATGGTTTAAAATGATAAACTATGTTAAAAGTTAATGCCGCGCTTTCATTATTGCCTAACTCAATAACTCTTTGTCACAGATTAAAATAGATTTTAAGGTTTTTTTAGATTTTTAGATTTTAAGGTTAGATTAGATAGTACCTAGTTAAGTTACTAATATTAGTTAATAAGTAGTTAAGGCAAACTAACAAATTATATGGATTTTTAATCTGAAATAAATGAATATTTAATTTAATTTTAATTTAAAATGCAAAATAAAATTATTACTCTCCGGGAGCAATATTCCTTTCATCAAGTTATTTAAATTCAATGCTAAATTTGATCATAATTCCTATGTGTGTGTTTTTCTTATGATATGATAAATTGTTAAATGCTTGCATGCTCACTCTTATTTTACTTATACTTTAAGTAATTTTCTCTTTATAAGTGAAATATAAATTTCTTTGAATAAAATTAAACTCCTGTAACCACACAAAGTAGTAAGCTATGTATAAGCTAAGATTTAAATACATATTAATAAATGTACATATTTGTATATTTTTACATATTATATCTTAGGCGATTCATAGATGTATATAAGATGCGTATGTGACATCTTGTGAAAGTGATAAGTATAGAAATGCACCTAATTGACGCTCAAACAAAATGAGTACTCAAAAAATTACGGCACAGATTTTAACCATTTAAAACAAGTTAACTGTCCTTTTTTACTATGGTTTAAAGTAGTATACTTTAGTAAACCATACGATAATAAACGAGAGGCACTTTACTTCTGTGCTTATTTGACTTACTTAACCAAAAGAAATTAGTGTTGTAAGGGAGTAAAATGTGAAACACACATTTCAATAAAAGACTCGGTGTTATCAGTTTATTTATTCCTATGTGGCTAGCTAGCTAGTTAAAGGGTTATGTCGTCATATTCGACTTTAGGACAAAAATATTTTAATAAACAAGAATGTGTAAATAAAATAAAGCTATTGTGATTATAATGAGTGATGAAACCCTATATTTCAACTGCATCATATTCCTGTTAATGAGAACGTAATAGTTAATTTTATAACAACGTCCTCCTAGCCTAGTTGGTAGTGACTTTGCTTACGAAGCAGGAGCTCCCGGGTTCGAATCCCGGCCAGGGCAATTATTTGTATGTCTATCACAAATATTTGTTCCTGAGTTATGGATGTGAAGATCGCCTACAGACATTGCAATCGTCAGCCATAGACGTTATAGGCCAAAAATGATGATGATGAATTGTGTAACGATCCAAACACTTCAACTAGCTGCTTAGTTTGAATCTGTTAATCATTTCATTTACGTGAATTTTCTTTTTAGGCATTATAAGATGAAGATTACGACGTCGGACATAAATGGCACAAAATAACTTCACCGAGCAGCTGGAAGTTGTATGAAGCAAAGTAAAAATAAATTTTATTTTTTTTGTTATTAAAGCTAGCTATTAAATACTGCCTATAAATTATTTTTGACCTATGCCCATTTTCACCCTTTATAGTATTCAATGTGAAAAAATACTTGTGACTTTATAATAATCAGTCACGTAAAGTGCGATTATTTAAATCTTCTATTTTGTTTTAATAAATCGATTGCCACAAATGCGACATACGTATGTGCTACTTGCAATATATTTTTTAAGCACGAATCAATTTAAGACAACATATTAGGTACTTACCTACATTGAACCCTCAAAACAAAATTATAAAACAGGACAGGTAAGTACATACATTAATATATATGGGAATATCTCGGTAACAAATGAATACGAATTATATTTGTATTTATTTATTAGCAAAATATCGTTCACTTTAAGTTAGAACAATTATACAATTCACCATACAAATATTACACCTCTAAAAATTCGTTTACCGAATAGAACGCTTTAGAAATGAGGAAACGTTTCAGTTTATTTATATAACACTATTTATATTACATATATTTTTGAATAGGTCTTACTTCAGCGCACAAGTGCTGAAGTGTTTAATTTCAATGATATTGAAAGGTAAAAAAAACCGTAAAGGTGCCATACTCAACTAAAAACCCTTATACTTTCGCCATTTTCGTTCGTCAGAGAGCGTTTGTACTAAAAAGCTGTAACTTGGTACGGTTATATATATCAACCACGCCGGCGAAGTGGCAATATAAAAAAATGGAAAAGTATTTATTTATTTGGTACCTCCATACACCTAAGAGGTGTTATTTTTTCGGTTCGACCCTAATGTGTTAGCCTGTGAGGTATCGTTGGATAGGTATTTAAAGCCAATTATCGCTCCTATAGTAAAAAAATGTGCCCCTCTCCCTTCTAACACTTAAACCGCAAGTCCAAAAAATATGAAAAATATCTGCAATATTTAGTTATCACCAATGTAAGAGTGGTGTGGCTAAGCGCACAGCAGCTATAGTGTAACACTAAATCTGACAGTACTTTTTTTTTAATTCACATGCCTCACTTTCTTTTGGAGTGAAAAAAGTTAATTTAAATGAAATCATCTGTCAGACTGTGATTATTTGACTATTTGTTTGCAACAATCGGGCCTAATGTGGTTGTTTTTCTCGCGACGCTCATCGAATATTGTCCATGCAAAATGGTAGCTGTCAAGTTCTTAGGGATAGGTATAATTATTTTGAAATATTTCGATGATTATAGCTTTATGTCGATAAGCACATGGAGTCGAATATATTTTATACAAATAAAATGTGCCCTTTAACCCAGATAAATAGTTGGAGATGACAATGAATATCTATTATCGTAAATAATTTTGTATGTCTTTCCCATCACGAAGCAATGGTGTTCCGGACCTTTGGGAGCCGTACGCCGAGCCGAAGCCAACACGCAGACGCCCTTTCGACAATTTAATGAAATGTAAGGGGTACACCGAGCAGATGTTGCACCTGCCCGAGTCATGGGACGCACGCAGAGGCAGTACCCACGAGGGTGTATAGACTATTGAGATTTAATGGAATCTAAAATATACTGGACTATAAGGTGAAAGTGGTGGACTAAATACTGGGTTATGGAGAATGAAATCGGACGTATTATCATTATTACTAAAAAGTGACCACTGTCACCAGCAATATATACCTACCTCTATTGAAAAGATTTATTTCGAGAGCGTTCATGCACTGTCCAGCATGGTATAGGACTATAGGTACTAACATATAAGTCTAATTGAACAAACAAAGTAAGAGTATCGATATCGACAGCATAAATATTTTTACCTATCCCTGAGAACTTAACAGCTACCATTTTGCACCTTCGATAGCGGGGTCCAAACATCAAGTAAAGAAATTTGACTTATAAACTATTTTATACCTTACGAACTTACGATTGCTTAGCACGAATCAAATCATTTATTTAATGTAATAAATGTTATGAATCATGTTTTTTGTAAGTAGTCACATACTATATATAAATTATAAATTGAAAGAGATGTCATACACTACAGAAAAAGTGACCAAGATCCCCGGTGAGCAGGGCTGGGATCGAACCAGCGACCTTCTGCCGCGAAAGCAGGAGGTGACTGGTTTGATCCCAGCCCTGCTCACTGGGGACCTTGGTCACATTTTCTGTAGTATATGACATCTCTTTCAATTTATATTTTATACCTTGTCAAGGTGATAATAACAGCAGATCCCCAGCGGCTATAATATTGATTGTCACTGTAACAAGTGACAAGTTACGTAAACCAAATTCCTTGACTGTGCCTCGAGTTTTACCGCACATATCTTGGACACTTATTATAATTTTTTTTGCTTAATTTAATAATAACTGGCCCGCCCAATTGTTTCATGCCCACGGCGCGCGGCTTCGATAGCAGGTCCCTCGTTCGCTCGTTCCCTTAGCTAGGCTGTCCATATTGCAAGGCTTCACATGTTGTGCTGCACGTTGCACGCCGCACAAGATCTTCTTATCAACCAGCCCAGGTGTGCATCTCCAATGGCCTTAAAATGTGTTTATTAGTTTTATTTATATAGCGTTATACGTATGAAATGTGTAAAACTAAAAGCATACCGATGCCAGAAGCATCAATTCAAATTCTCAGAATATAAGTGTGGAAGAAGTGGAAAACTGGTCTCATGTGTTGAAAACAATCATATACTTCGTAGGTTCTGAGCATCGCTGCACGCAAACGTAATAGGCATCACTACTTGCCCGGCCCAACATCCTCGACGCTGGCTCAAAATATCTCCACCAAACATGCAAGGCAAGGCAATCATAGTAGTATGTGATTTTAACTGACATTATGTTAAGCATGATAGTCACAATGTCATCATGTTAAGTGACAATCAAGTATCTTATATACCGACTTGAGACCACTTCACAGTTAGGTGTTACGTAAAAGAGGTACTAGAATCTATTCAATGGGTTCTTATTTAATAATCGCATTAATATGACGTTTTACCTTGCAATCGTTAAACCTATAATATTCCTTACAAATATACTCCAGAAACCGAATTAGATACTCGGTTCTTCATTATTTTAAAAAAGAAGTCTTCTTTCAGTAAACTTTCTTATCTGCGGAGTTTAGGGTACTTCCCCTCCGTGCACCGTGTGGCAAAGTCGGGGGACACTCTGTTTAATACCTACCCAATACGAATCAATTCCTCGTCCTCTTTTAGACAGCATTGCACCGTTCAGGAGTTTTCTGCGACGACGTCTGCAGGGGTCGTAAGGTACGCGCTTAGTGAATACCCGGAGTCACCTAAAATTGTATAATAGGTACTTTTATTATAATGAAATATTGTTAAATTACACCCTTATTATTATCCTTATAATACGTAATGTCCAAGTGTCAGTCGACGTCGTATCATATTTGCACTGCATGATTACCGTACCTTAACACAAATCTTTATTTTCTTTTATTTTTTCCTAAGAGGAACACACACTTGATGTTCAGCTATTATAAAAATAAAACCGGCCAAGTGCGATTCGGACACGCGCACCGAGGGTTCCGTACAAAACGTTTAGTTATCACATTCATCTCTAAACATGATGAGTCCAACTGCATTTCGAAACAGAAATTTGAGCCCCATGTATGGACGATCACTGTACATACATATTGTTTAGGAACGTGCCAATCAAGCCCGTTTCAAATGATACTCCATATGATGTAGTTACTAAACTTCTAATACCAGGCATTGTCACAGAAAATAAAAATATGTGTTTTGTTTTAAACACAAATTGTAATTTTGTTGTTGTTTGTTCCGCTAAGCAGTTAATAATGCGTGTGAATCAAATCAAGGATACGGCATAGACAGATTCTGGTTACTCTAGCACCAGTATGAGACCTCTTCAGCTGTCGTTCGTCAAATCCTCCAACAACGGCCTCCTAAGTCCTAGCCTAGTCAGTAGGACGACGTAGGAGGTCCCGGGTTCGAATCCTGGTCAGATTTATTCGTGTGTTCATCACGAATATTTGTTAATGTTCCTGTTTTCTATGTATTTAAGTGTTTATATTATATTATCTTCTGTTACCGCGATTGTTATTCATTGAAATTAAACACTTTAGAACGGATTCTCTCAGTCATCATCTTAACCCTGTGAAAACAAGTGCTGTAAAGGGCTCGAAACGTAGGATCATGGTGTTAATAAACGCGATTAATCTGTTCTAAAGTGTTTAATTTCAATGTTTATATTATATCTATATATGTCGTCGTCTAGTACCCACAACAAAAGCCTTATTGAGCTTACCGTAGAACTAGGTCGACTTGTGTAAGATTGTCCCACAATATATTTTATTTGTATTTGTATATATTTATCCTGAGATGTTTCCGCAGACGGAAGACGAGACGGATGAGACGGACAGATATTGAGGGCATATTAACAGGGTTCCGAACGTCATCCTACAGGTGTATAAGAATATATTGGTACATTTGGGATCTTAAAAAGTAACTTAAAATAAATTTAAGCTAATAAGTTATATTAAGTAGATAGAGTGCCAAATACAGAATTCTCTGTGTAGTTTTTCTTCTTTTAGATAATGGCGTCTGTCCTAGAGATGAACAATTTTTATAATAGGTATATTGCCACTTGGGCGATGTTGTTCGGTTCGGTTGCTCATCTCGCTAATTGTCAGCTAGGGGTTGCTGTAAAGAGCAAATGTAAGCTTAGTCACGGTCAAGAATTGCCACAAACTGAGATATGAACAATCAGAGACAACGGAGTTAGCGGTCTAATATTGAGGATTGCTTCAAGTTTTTTTTACACAAGGGGTATAACCACCTGCCCAATTTCACGACAATCTGACTAACGATACTTGTGTTATTACCAAACAAACATACATATTATATACATGCAAACGGCGGATTGTACAAGTAGACTGGGAGAACTTACTCGCTTCGCTCGCTGGTTCGACAAACATACATACTAGTGGTTTGCCCTAAACATGAACTCGCGGCCAACATATATTGATAACCCCCCTGGTCCGATTTGCCTCAAACTCAAACTTAAATAATATATGTATCTCATCTAAAGTTCTGCTAAATATAACGACGATCCGATAAACAATACTCGAGTTATCGTAGAACAAACATGCAAACGGCGGATTGTACAAGTAGACTGGGACAATTTACTCGCTTCGCTCGCTGGTTCGACAATCATACACACATACTGTCATACAATCATACATACATAGTGGTTCGCCCCGAACTTGAATTCGCGACCATGCCAAATGCCAAGTTTCACGACGATCTGATAATCCGATCAACGATACTTGAGTTATCGTCGAAAAAACATACATAAACACGACGGAGTGACCAAGTAGACTGGGATAATCGCTCTCTCGCGAACGTGACCTCACAACCGCTATATCTCGGCAACGCCTAAACTGATTTGACTCGTATTCGAAATTAAAAATTAATTAAATTTCATCTAACCACCTGCCAAATTTGTTTACGATCCGTTTAACGATACTCGAGTTATCGTCGAACAAAACGAAATCCGTGTCCGCTGGCAAGTATGAAGTTTCTAGAGTGAATAACTACTTTGGAGACAGAACATTAAGAAAAAAATATCATACTACCTCAACAGAATTCAGAAGATAAGAAACGAGCCTAATAAAATTTAAAAAACAGCTTTAAAAATACTTTTTGGAAACACTAACGTGACATTTATGTACCTCGAAGTGTTGACATAATATATCTACCTATAATTAATAGTCTACTATAAGCTAATGTAATATGACCCCTGAAGTCAAACTTTTTATTAAGTTTTGTAGGAAAATGTTTTATAACTACCGCTGTATTGTAATACCTTGAATTAATAAATAATAAATTATTCTATTTTCTTCTTCTTTAAACATACATCCATACGAACAACGGGTTGTACAAGTAGATTGAAAGCGATGAAACCTTAGTAAACTATTTTTGAAGATTATTTAATTGTTGCAAGGCAATTACAAATTAATTGAAAAAAAGTAAATCATTCAAATCGACTTTTAATGGAAGTTTAACCTTTTTTTAATGAAGCTGTTTCTAAAAGATCTTTTCGCTATACTGGTATCTCGCTAATTCTTAGAGTACACTACAAAAACCCTCTCGGTTTCGAAAATTGTCGTACCCAAGAGTCAAGATCAGGATTAATTGTTATATGCATAGCGACATAAAAAATATTCCATAAAGAACTCACACACACCTTGCCCGGGACAATGTAACAAAAGCGCGTGTTCCAGCACCGGATCCTCCAGGCTCGCCTCGACCTTTCCTTCTAACAATATCCTGAACAACATGTCTGAAGCCAGCAAGAGAGACACAGCACCTGGAATGTAAAATTCATCATCAGCTAAAGGTATTGGGTAAAACAAAGCTGCCCGAGTTAATATCCTGCTGTGGCAATTTTTAAAGTAGTTTGGGTATAATGGAGTATTCAACATCAATACTATAGTTCTGAACCCGATGCGAGGCTGAGAGAGAGATGCATAAGACAAAATGTTAACATTTTTACCATAAACATGGGTGTTTCGACTGTTTCGTTTCTTATAACGACGTTTATACATGATCGTTTGTGGGATTTAGGTGTGCTTCACACAACTCATACAACTATTTGTATGCAGAAAAAATTCACATGCTACGTACAAGCACTTTAGGGGTAGCGCACACTAGCAACATAGGTTAGACATAATAGTTGCAGAAACAAAAGTTGCCCTTGCGCGCCAGCCATTTCTTTATTTAATATTTATTTCACAAGAAGAAACATACGGTTGTACAAAAGGAGTTGGGCAAAGCAGAGAATATGTAGGTGGCCATTACACTTGTGTGACATGATAATAGGCAAGTCCACTCACAGCGCAAGCTGCCTCCCGGGGATATTACCACGCTTATCAGCTCGGTCAGAATATAGCCCTAAATCGCCTTTCAGCCGCTCGCACTGAGCATATTAGCGAGGCACGTATACACAGTATGCATGACGCCGCATTTTCCTCGTGAGGGGGCTCACCTCGCTTTATTTGTGTCAAGATTCTAGACATTTCCTCCACAGTTATGAATATTATAAAATATGTAGATATATGTACCCACATGCTTAATAATTTTATACTAAATCAATTACTAATAGTGGTTCACCCCGAACTTATACTCACGAAATTTAGGTCGTTAATTGAGATTAAAAGTCCGAATATGAGCCGCATCGCAAGATATAGGGGCATATCTCGCGATTCGGCTCATATATGTTTTTTTATTAGGGCACAACTGTCTAAAAAGTATACTTTTAGAAATAATTAAAATAATAGTTTTCTATTTACACGACGTGTTTAATAAAATTGACAAAGGTACTCTATGAACTCAGATTAAAATATATTTTTAGGTATATTTTTACTTATAGTAGTGTAGTTAAGTTTTAAGAAATATTAGTTTTATCTTATAGGCATTGATTGTTTCTGTACCTTAATGTTCAAACTAATATTAATTAATTGCATATAGGTAATAGATAACATACAGTCACTTTGTATAAAACAAATAATTTTATTAATTCTGAAAGTATTCTTCTGGGAAAGTTATGCCTTTATACAAAAAAAGTCATTTCACCCGTCATATGAAGGCATCGTGCGTAGTTCCGTTCTACATCACCTACATGCCCGCGACCTGAAAACCGAACACAAATTGTTATTTTAATCAATTTTGATTTTATATGCGTTAAATATCCTTATTGGTTCTTCTGTTTTCATACGAATAACGAGTGGTTCACCCCGAACGTGAACTCGTGACCTCTACAGGTGTCTCGGCAACCCCTGCTACCAACCCAGCTAGACAGATTTGGCTCATATTCGAACTAATTTTTTTATTTATCTTATCGATCTGCCAAATTTAAAGACGATCCGATCAACGATAATCAAACTATCTTCGAACTTACATACATACAAACGACGGAGTGTCCAAGTAGAGAGGAAGTCTTCACTCGCTTCGCTTGCTCGTTCGATAACCTTTTTGTATTAAATTTAATGTAATGTATTCCTATTATGCTAGGGAATTAGTAAGACAGTTAAGCAACAAAATTACAAAACTATTAAATATGTGAATCAAAATATTTATCACAAAATAATAAATAATTTGGTTTGTGTGCTGCAATTTTATCAACCAGTGGTTCGCCTTGAATGTGAACTCGTGACCTCTACATCTCGGCAACCCCTTGACTGTGTCAGCTCATATTTAACATTAAAAATTATATTTATCTTATCTTACAACCTGTCAAATATCACGACGATCTGATCAACGACACTGGAGTTATCGTCGAATAAACATGCTTAAAACATACATACATACATATATATGAAATATACAAACGATTGAAAGCTGCTAACACAGATAGACATAACTCTAATATTAAAGTTATAACTCCTCTTACTACCATCAGAAAAAAAGGAGAAGCATGTCCAAGGAACAACACCCCTGATGTTCCTTGGACATATCATTTTTGTTTTTTATTTATTGTAATTATAGAAATAATAGGTATTTATGTATGAAATGATATATCATTTTAGTATATTTAATCAAGTTATAAGGTTGTCCGGCGGGGAGCGAGATGTAAATATATTTTTAAGTAATTTATATTTATTATGAAATAAATAATTTTCTATTTTTCTAGTACAAATTATCTTAGAAAAACATAGTCCGCTGTTGTCCTCTTTTATTTTTCCCAAAACATTTTAGTTTTTTGTTCTAAGATTCATTACTTGGTAACGCTCGCCCTCCAGTTGGTTTGATAATTGATTTTGCAAATTAGTAATAGCCGTACAAATAATATAAATAAAATGATTCAATTACCCTCTGTGGCAAATTGGCAATGTGCAATTATTGCCAACCGTCTGAGGTAAAACTATGTCCAAAGTTCAACAGTTTCGTCTAATAATTCAAAAAGAACTAAGTACATATACTTACATTGTTTTAATGACTGCCCATTCTGCCTGTGTTTACTTAAAACTCCACATGATATTTATTGGATAAGCTTGCAGTCACTGAGATATTGGAGATAGCCTGCTGTGACGTTGGCACCCATTGGACATGTTTCATTCAAACTAATCATCTGAACGGTAATATTGTCTGCCATCTGAAATATACAAATAAATAGTTAATATTTATACCCTCCTTGTTTATAATTTATTACAAAATATCTTTTTTAATTGATATCGTTATCGCGCTACCTTTACAAATTACATAATAATATATATTTAATGTATAGCTTCTTGCAAACTTGTGTCAGTTATTTCATTGGGAATGACAATAACAGTGTTATTACAAGGTACATTAGATCACATTGTATCTAAATTACAATGTGAACCATATTCTTATGAAGGTGGAAAATTGTAAAACATTATTTAACTGTGAAACAGACAAAATCCCAGGGCATGTCTTAAATATAATTTGAGTTTCTTCTTTCTCGAAACTGTTGAAATTATCATGGCATATAACCTATAATGTATGAATGTATGAAGTTTTCCCAAGTGACGCCGAAGGTAAGATAAACACCACGCGAAGACATCTTACTTTGGCTAATCAATTAAATTACTCAATGAGGAATAAATTCAATGCCATCAATTATACCCAGTAACAAATAATTACATGGTATAGTAAAACATACGTTAAAAGTATATTACGTGACATTCATTTAATAGAAATGTAACGTCTCTCTCGTATTTTATATATTATTTAAGTAAATATTCGTTTCTTTAATAGTTATAGATGCGATTATGCCAACTAATTATTAGAACAAATATCAACGCCTCGCATAAAAGAATATTAAAGGTATAGCCTACGTATAATCTAAAACAATAATAACATTGAATACTTTACTTACGCTATACAATGTACGTCTTAAACGTATAAACACCACGATATTCCACCTCGATTCCACCACTTATTCTCATTTAAACAATAAAGTGCTCGCGAACGATGAATGACAGGTGATTATGAGTTGCCAGGTGAAGAATTAAAAATACGGGACTCACGTTCTCAAGTAAGTACCTATTTTCCACGAATTCCCCAAATCTAACGATGGATTTATCCAAGAGCAGTTTATTGAAAACGTAAACTTTTAACGAATCACCAAAAAATAGCGCGGATTCTTAATCAAATAAACGTAGAAAACAGCGGAAGAGCACAGTACCTGGCAATTTTCTGCATTTCGATCGAATCACGATAGCTCAAAAGGTAACGTGGCTTTTGACAGTTGATTTCGATTCTTTCGTTGTCAAAATATCCGAAAGTGGTCTTTCGTGGTAGGCGCATGGACACAAATTTTACTTTCGGGCGGATATGGACGCAAATACGAAAGTGCATGGTTTTCATGGTTAGGATATGTCAAATCTTCCCGTCCGTTGCACCGTCAATGCCAATTTTCGACGTTCATGGTAGCCCCCCAGTTGTCTGTATTAATTAATTATATCGAGCAACTTTCTCACTTAGTTCTAAGGACATGTTGAACAACTTGTCATCATGGCAGTTCCATTATTGTTTATTTGCTTTTATCGTGAGATATTTACAAGTTTATGACATTTTTAATTAAAAAAAAGACTGTATAAATAGTAATAATATATATTTACTTATAGAAAATCTGGCTAGTTTCTAATTGGTTTCTTATTAACCGTGTGTTCAAACTCACACTAATACAATTGTTTATCTTATTAATTAAATATCAAAAATGTAAACACTGCTATCATATCTTTGGTGATTAGAATGATTGATCTATTGAATGTATAAATGAATGAATGTAATCTTAAATATTTAGTTAAGAGCACTGTACCTTCTACTTTGCTAAAATACCTACAAAATTAGTGTAGTTTAGTTATAAAATAAATAAAATAAGTTTAGTACCTATTTCCTAAAAAAATAGACGTACATATGGGAGAGCAGGGCAACTTGACACAGGTCCATTCGCCTAAAAGGAAGCCCCAACCACTGTTGTCAAAATGTAAAATCTTTAAAGGAAATAGGCTATTTTTCATTTTTTTTTCAATGTTCCATAAACTACATAGGTATTTTTTAATGTATTTGTTTCATTAACATTTGTTATGTTTTTTTTTTATTTTTTGTCCTTTTTGTTAATAAAAACAGTTAGCTAACTTTTATTGATGGTTAAATGGGTTACTTAAACCTCATTTTATTGAATGTAGTTTTTTCTGTACTGTAAACAAGGGGTCCTATTCAAGTATTCACTGCCAAAGAAGTCCACTATAAACCTTCAGTCCCCATCATTAAGTTTGACAGTGCAAATGATTGTATTATTTATTTCATAATAGGTACACAGCATAACAGTATACACCAAAGCACTATCAACCATCAAATGTTTAAAGAATACAGTAGGATTCGGCAGGTTGCCCCGGAACCGCTGAAACACAACACCTTCGGTCAGAAGTCTGCGCTCGCAATGGTCTCCCTCAGCGTCCGCAGCACTGGGTTTTGTCATGTAACCTGTCAAAACCGTGTGCCGTATCAAGAACAAAAATGTAATGTGTATTGACAAAATAGTCTCATAAATAAAGTACCTAGCTTTTATGCACGTATAAGATGCACATAATTTTGAGTAAGATGTGCTTTACATACAATTTAAACTTCCATGACTCATTTTATCATTTCACGCCTATAACTAATATTTGAAACGGGATAATTACCATGTATGTTTGTTTTATTGAGCACCCGATATTTCGACACTGTTGCAAGTGTTTGTAAAACAAACATACATGGTAATTATCCCGTTTCAAATATTAGTTAATAATGCAAATGACCATGTTAGCTTAAAATCGTATATTTTACGCCTATTTTGATAAAAATACGTGAGTTAAACCGTTTTTAAATTTTAATGGTTTTTATACTTAATTATACCTATACAGGTGTTCTTGAGCATTCGCTTTAACTTCGTCATGTGGCTTGGTATAATTAAGGAAACAGAATGGCATAGTTAGTTTTATTAAATTTGTTAATTTAAATTTTTTTACTTTCTCATACTTAATAATTATATTATTATGTTGCATCAATCGCTATCGCTAATGTAAAACAGGCATTAGAATTGACTTTACTAAGTAAGTGACTACTATGACATATCAATCTCCTGTTGAATACTCATGCTCCATTTACACACATGCAAATCCCATATGAGATAAAATAAAATTAGCAGTTATTTTCTAAATGAAGCTAATTAGAATACCGGTGTCTTTGAGAAATTAACTTAATTTAAGCTTTAAATGCACCCTTGAATTTTAAGCAATTGCTCAAAAATATGTTGTATATAAAGATTTGCAAATGTACTGGCCAAGTTTCAAATAGATATGGCTGTTATAAGTAAATTAAATTCAACTAGAAATATTTTATTACATTGTTACTCATATTTATTTACATAGTTACAAATGAAGTTAATAAAAGTTTATTATGTTTGACCAGACAAAAATAGCATTACAAACCAAAGATAACCAAATCCTTGATAACGCATCAAAAACAATGTTTACTAATACCATAATACATTTATCTTTAATACCTAAATGACAAGCACAAATATACAAATATGACTATTATGTGTTACGATTTAAGACCTAAATTTGAATGAGCAAACATGAACACTGGCAAACAAATTTTGTACAAAAAATACTATTATTTTTAATCTTATAAGAGTTATGAATGTTATGATTGAATGAACATATTGTACAATTTATTTTGTAAACAAGTGACACTTCAGTTATATAACAAATATGACATTAATGCATGTGGATATAAATAGGTTAATTAACTATTTCTTGTTGTTTTTCTGTCCTGTCAGCCTATGTTCTACTGACATGCTTGGTAGGTCATGGAAAGGGAATAAAACTAAAATAATCATGTGTTGTGAAGTTTTTGCCATTAAACCGTTTTGAAAGTAACCCAGGAGACCGTATCTATGGCAACTAGCAACAAGAAATAGTTGATCAAATATACATAACAAAACAACTGCATGAATTAAGTCTGGATGGACGCCAAAAATGTTGTGTCTTCCCTTTCTATAAATAATTTAGGTCACCCATTTACTAGTTGCTTTTGTGAGCTGTAAATTTCACATTCAACTGAAAAACATTAAAGTATTGGAAAATGCTTACAAAGTGTTGAATAGAAAAGAGAAAAAGAAATATTGCCATGCAAATTATCAGGGATGTTGCGGACGCAGATTTTTCGCATCCGCGGATTAAGTAGGTACGTCTACATAAAAACACCAAAATATTTTGTACTATTTATTCGAAAAAAAAGGAAACAAATTAGTCATTTCTGGTTGCTATCCCGCAAGGAAATAAGAGTTCGAGGCTCGAGCGATGGATCTGAAAATATTCCTATGGCGAAATTACCTACTTTACCTAGCGCGTGCGCGTCGCCGAGACGTTCCTGTATCAACTTTTTCCACATCCGCATAAGCTATATACTATTTTAAGCTAACATGGTCATTTACATTATAATTACTATTTAAAACGAGATATTTACCATGTATATTTGTTTTTCCGAGCTCCGCATAAGCTCGGCATCGACTTGATGCGGATGCGGATGCAGATTTTGAAAATGATGCGGAGGGTCCGCGGATGCGGGTGCGAATATCCGCAACAAATGCAAATTATAATAACTTATGCTAAAACTAAAAACGAACATGCATTATGCGGGTGCGAAATCTGGTCAGGGCATTTATTTGTGTGATTATGACGAATATTTGGTCCTAAGTTATGGATGTTTTCTATCCGCCTTATTCATAAAAACTTAACAGACCCAAATTAGTTAAAATATGTTTTGTCCCTTTTGACAAACGCAAATGTCAATCTGGCAGATAAGGACAAACAATAAATTAGTTAACGGAGGTTTGCTGAGCGTTTATGAATGTATTTAAATATTTATACTCGTATGTACCTATCTATTATATATATCGCCGTCTAGTACCCACTTATCGCGCGACTAGGTCGATTTGTGTAAGATTAAGATTTTCCCACAATATTTATTCATTTATTATTCTCTCTATTTCTTTTCCATCTTAAGTTAGGTATTTATAATCCATACTAATATTATAAATGGGAAAGTGTGTGTGTCTGTTTGTTTGTCCGTCGTTCACGATAAAACGGGGCGACGAATTGACGTGATTTTATAAGTGGAGATAGTTGAAGGTGGAGAGTGACATAGGCTACTTTTTGTCTCTTTCTAACGCGAGCGAAGCCGCGGGCAAAGGCTAGTATGATTATAAAAGTAGAATACGAAAAATGTAAATCATGAAAATAACAATTAATTATCTAATTATAACGGCCTCCTAGCCTAGTTGGTAGTGACCCTGCCTACGAAGCAGAAGTTCCCGGGTTCGAATCCTGGTCAGGGCATTTATTTGTGTGTTTATCACGAATATTTGTTCCTGAGTTATGGATGTTTTCTATGTATTTAAGTATTTATATGTATCTATCTATTATATATATCGTCATCTAGTACCCACAACACAAGCTTATAGCTTACCGTGGGACTAGGTCGATTTGTGTAAGATTGTCCCATAATATTTATTTATTTATATTTATAATTACGACTCCAGCAAGTTTTAAGCTGCCCCAAACAGCACTAATCAAACATTTTGTTCAGGGGGCGCCGGCGGCAAGGGCGTCTGGGGCGCCCCGGGCTCCGAGATGCTGGAAGAGTACACGGAGGACGAGAACGACCCCAACTATGACTCGGAGGCCGTCGCCAACGGCGACATCGAGTTCAAGCAGGTGATCGTGGAGGCTGACCCCAAGGAGATCGTTGTGAGTACTGCATTTATTTAGTAGACTTAGCTTAAATATTGTGAGGCAATTAGTCACGGATATTTTAAGAGATAATACATTGTATTCAAACAATTAACTTTAAACTATAATTAAGGAACCTTTGTATATGATTTTTTTGTTTTCATTTACCGAACAAAAATAATAATTATAACTTCGTCTAAAAATAAACACCATGTGCAAAGTTAAATGACAAGATGTTTAGTATCACGTTGACAATCGAGTATTTGATTTGACGTTAAGTGGCCAGTTTAAGACGGTAAAAGAGGTACTAAAATATGTTCAATGAGTACTTATTTAATGATCACACTAACAGGGTGTTTTAACGTTGCAAATTTGTTTCCTAGTTTTCTCCAAAAAAACATAACAAAACTTATGATGTTTCATACCTAAATGTACTGATGTCTCTATGTGTACTGAATCTGTGTCTAAATGTACTGAATCTGATGAAGGCAGTGTTGACATTGGAGTTCCTCAAGGGTCTTCTTTGGCCAACTTATGCTTCTTGATGCAAGTGAACGATTTGCCAGAAGCGGTAGATGGCGACATGTTCGTTTTCGCTGATGATGCCTGCGACATAATAACTGCTCAGGACCTTGACCACTTAGAAACATCGATAACTAGCGACGTTCACAAATTACTTTACTGGTTTTCTGTGAACGGACTAGTTCTCAATGTAGCAAAGACACAAATTCTGCATTTTAACCTAGGTGGTAGACCACCAAGACCGCTTGCTATCGTAATAAATGACACAACCCTACCACAAACAACATCTGCCAAATTCTTAGGTGTAACAATCGACTCCGCACTAAAATGGGATACCCAAATTGACCAAGTTTGCACGAAATTGGCGGGAACCTGCTTTGCACTGAAACGGCTATCGCTCGTACTTCCACAAGCCCAAGTGCGAAACAGTTACTTTGCCCTCTTTCACTCGGTGCTAAACTACAGTCTAGAATTTTGGGGAGTAGCCGCTGACTGGCACCGCGCTTTCGTACTGCAGAAACGAGCTGTCAGAACAGTAGCCGGCGTCCCTCCCGGCACACCCGCTCGACACCTATTCCAATTTCTGCAAATTATGACATTACCATCGCAATACATTTTTAATATAGTAAAATTTGTCTGAAACAATATTGACTCTTTTCCCTACAGACCGAGTAACCTCAGAAATCTAAGGGACAGAAACAGAGGAATACTCATGATACCCAGATGCAGGCTAACCAAATCTGCCAAAATGATCTACACCATAGGTCCTAAAATATACAATGCAATCCCTGATTGTATTATTAATGAATCGAATGATGACCTATTTTATAATAAATTAAAAAAATGGCTTGTTAGAAATGCTTTCTATAATATTGACGAACTGTTTGACATAAAAAAATGATTTAGTATGATTTAGTACTCCGAGAACCGAGTACGATCAGCGGTAAAAATATCCGTGACTAAATTGTTAGCACCTTATATTTTTTACTTTTTTATTTTAATCGTATGGCATTATACAAGAATAGGCAGATACATAAATGTCAATTAAAATTAAATGTTTATATTCAGTGCGTAGAAGTGAGTAGAAGGCTCAAAGTCACCCAAAAGGCAATGGAGAGGGCTATGCTAGGAGTCTCTGCGAGATCTTATCAGAAATGAGACCATCCGCAGCAGAACCAAAGTAACCGATATAGCTCTCCGAATCGCTAAACTTGAGTGGCAGTGGGCGGAGCACATTGTACGTAGAGCCGATGGCCGTTGGGGCGGAAAGGTTCTCGAGTGGCGACCGCGTACCGGAAGGTGCAGCGTGGGTAAACCCCCCACAAGGTGGATTGATGACCTGGTGAAGGTCGCAGGAGTCCGCTGGATGCGGGTGGCGCAGGACCGGTCATTGTGGAAATATTTGGGGAGGCCTATGTCCAGCACTGGTAGGCCTACTAATCAATACTGAACACACTGACAGCTGATCCAGTGCCGCCATCTTGCCGAAACAATTACAATAGGGCAACCACTGGGGACTCCACGTAATAATTAAAAATGGCAGATTTTCTCCCCTGAACTCACGATTTTTATTGTTTTAAATCGACTTCTTACCTTTATCATTATGTTTCACGGTTTACCTTTAACGCGCAAAATATTGACTCAAGTGTCGTGCCGATAACGCTTGCTAGTACGGTACGTAAAGGAAATAAAATTTTACAACTCCCAAGAGCGATATTATTTGTCGACGGTTAGAATACTCTTAGAACAAAGCGTAAAAAAAAAAGATAACAGATTTTGATATTGCTTTAGGAATTAAAAAAAAATTCGTTACCAACCTTTTAAATCTAAGGAAAAAATATACAAGAGGAAATTTTTTTCTTCAGATAATCGTATTTAACTATTTGAACGTCGCCTATCATTTAATAACATATTTGACCAGAGCTTATTTTAATATAATATGAAAACTTAAAAAAAAATATTACTCTTCGAAAACATTACGCAAGTGCTTTATGGTAACTGAAATGCATTTAATATTATTAAAGATAACTATTAGAGCCCATTTCTAACACATTCATCAATAGCTTAAATTTATGTAGACACTAGAATTAAAAAAAAATTCTCCTAGCCATAACATAAATCTCATAATTTTCAAGTCAAGGTCATTAGTTCAAAATCATTTAAATAGTATGTATACGGAAAATCTAAGGATTTCATCGAAAGATTCAACTTTTATTATCTTATCAATTCTAGGCGTAATTCAAATGCTCGAAGCTACGCGCGGGAATTAATATCGCGTGTGTTTCGCGCGGAACGGGGGCGGTTTGACCAATCACATCACAGCCGGCGCGCCAGGCGCCTTTGCCTCTCGGTGAATCGGTACGTACATCGGTAGGTCGTTGTATTTGCACGTTGTCTCACTTGTCTGTCAATAACAACAAATAACATAACAATGATGTCGATAATATGACTACAACTGAGTGTTTACGCAAGATAGATATATCAAAATGTCAATGTCGTGTGATAAAGTCTGGGTCGATGTCAGTGAAAAAGACTTAGATGTTTTTTTGCCGAAAGTGCAAAAAACATGGAGTTGTAAAAGACTTAAAATTTTGTGACGAAAAGTGCGATATTCATACATAGGTAAATTTAACAAAAACTTCGTTTTTTTACCAGAATTAGTGCGCTGGACTTAGTCAAATTTTCGATGGTTGTTGTGCTATGATGACACCTACTTTTTATGTTAGTATCGTATAGAACACGCTAAAATAAGCATGTTTTGTATGGACAGTTTTTTTCTATAATAAAAAATGGCCGACTTATTTATTTATTCAAATACTGTTTAATCACTATTTCTAAAGAAACCTCATTTAGACCGATATTAGACAGACGATGTGCCCTTTCAAAGGGTACGCAGTGAAAGACTTAGATTTTTTTTTAAACATAGGAGTCGTAAAAGACTTCGATTTTATTTTGACAAAAAGTGAGATATTCATAAGTAAATTTAAAAAACTTAGTTTTTCTACCAGAAGTAACTACTTGGTCAAGTTTTTCTACCAGAAGTAACTACTTGGTCAAATTTTCGATGGTTGTTGTGCTATAATGACACTTACTTTATATGGAGGAATCGTGTAGAACACGCTAAAATAAGCATGTTTTGTACGGACAGTTTTTATCTAAAATAAAAAATGGCCGACTTATTTGACCCCAAAGATGAACAGTTTTAGATCTTAGTAAAATTTTCGATGGTTGTTGTGCTATGATGACACCTACTTTTTATGTTAGTATCGCGTAGAGCACGCTAAAATAAGCATGTTCTGTATGAACAGCTTTTTTCTAAAATAAAAAATGGCCGACTTATTTGACCCCAAAGATGAACAATTTTAGATCTTA
This sequence comes from Lathronympha strigana, assembly GCA_949128165.1. NCBI lineage: Eukaryota > Metazoa > Arthropoda > Insecta > Lepidoptera > Tortricidae > Lathronympha > Lathronympha strigana. The sequence continues at coordinate 3,536,751 of OX421925.1, read as the reverse complement.
CTAAAATTTTCGATGGTTGTTGTGCTATGATGACACCTACTTTTTATGTTAGTATCGTATAGAACACGCTAAAATAAGCATGTTTTGTACGGACAGTTTTTATCTAAAATAAAAAATGGCCGACTTATTTGACCCCAAAGATGAACAATTTTAGATCTTAGTTAAATTTTCGATGGTTGGTGTGCTATGATAACACCTACTTTTTATCTTAGTATCGTGTAGAGCACGCTAAAATAAGCATGTTTTGTATGGACAGTTTTTTTCTAAAATAAAAAATGGCCGACTTATTTGACCCCAAAGATGAACAGTTTTAGATCTTAGTAAAATTTTCGATGGTTGTTGTGCTATGATGACACCTACTTTTTATGTTAGTATCGCGTAGAGCACGCTAAAATAAGCATGTTTTGTATAGACAGTTTTTTTTCTAGAATAAAAAATGGCCGACTTATTTGACCCCAAAGATGAACAATTTTAGATCTTAGTTAAATTTTCGATGGTTGGTTTGCTATGATAACACCTACTTTTTATGTTAGTATCGTGTAGAACACGCTAAAATAAGCATGTTTTGTTTGAAGTTTTTTTTCTAAAATCAAAAATGGCCGATTTAGGGTAGAAAGGGGACAATTGAAACACGTTATAATTGAAACTATTCAAATTTTTCGAAAACTATAATATCTACGCGTCTGACGCATCACTCTGAAAACATGGCCAGCCATGTTTGAATACTTGGCCAGTACCACTCGAGCGCCGGTGCGTTACGGGAGTATCCACGAGCCAAAACAGGTTTACGCGGTGTAAAATAAGTATTTGTGTTTTCGTATATTTTCTTATAACTTCGTTCACTCTTGTATTTTGACGAATTAAATTATGTAGGTGTTATATTTAAGAATAAACGAATGTTTTTAACAGCCGTTGATCAGCGTTCGAGTCTTTTTATATATAATATTTGACTTTGAACTGAAAAATGTGGTGTGTGGACGACAGAAACAAATTGAAACGTTTCAATCGTCCTCGCGTTTTAATCGTCCCCAAAAGTAACGAACTTCGAAATATAAATAAATAAATAAATAATAAATAAATAAATATTACAGGACATTCTTAAACAAATTGACTAAGTCCCGCAGTAATCTCAATAAGGCTTGTGTTACGGGTACTCAGACAACGATATAAATGGTGATATTATATGTAAGCATACTTACACTTAAAGAGCTGTATTATTCCCATGGTTTTAAAGGATTCTCATACTACTTTACCGCCCGCCCGGAGCTCGCGGAGGACCTGCCCCCCACGCGCTCGCAGCACGTAGTCACTCCGGAGTACTGTGGCCTGTGCAACTACACTACCGCTTATCATTATTGTTTCTTTACCTGTATAGAGTTTATTTTTTTCCTCGCAAATGTGATGAAAAACATTGTGTGTACCACGGGCAGTAAGGGCATTACTAACACATGGCAGACTAACCATGAAGTTTTTGTGCGGACATCTTTCAACTCATAAAAATATGACGGTCACAGACGGTTAAAGGCAAATTGTTTTAATCGTCCCCACTCTACCCTATTTGACTCGAAAGATAGAAGATATTTTATGACAATCAAATTTTCTAGCTGGCATCCCCGGTATAGTCGTGGCAGAGGCAGACCGAGAAAGAGATGGCGGAACGACTTGGATGCGTTTCAGCGGTATTGGTGGGATCTTGCCCAGCACAGGGAGGATTGGATAAGGAGAGGGGAGGCCTTTGCCCAGCAGTAGGACACAAAAACAGGCTATTAAAAAAAACAACAACGATGGGTATCGTGCTATGATGACACCTACATTTTATGGTAGAATCTTGTAGAACACGCTAAAATAAACATGTTTTGTAAGGACAGTTTCTTTCTAAAATAAAAAATGACCGACTGATTTGACCCAAAAGATGAGCAATTTTATGTCTTGGTAATATTTTTGATGGTATGATTTTGACAGCGAGCGAGCAAGACCTTCTTGGGCAGAGCTTCGCTCCCGCCTTAGACTTCCAGGTTATTTATTTTTAATAAGGGAAGCGAAGCTCTCGCCTTAGTCTTCTAACCTAACCAAATCCGTGTCGATTCTGCCCCGGAGGATTTGCTCGCTCGCTTTGCTCGCTCGCTGTCTAAAGTGACAACCAACAGCCAGCTGTGAAGTTATCTTATTTGGACGGATAAAAAAAACCATCGTAGACTAAGGCGGGAGCTGCTCCTGCCGGGTGCAAGACCTAAACCACCAAACACCATGTGTCCCCCTAATTAAACAATGGCATATTTTGCCATTACCGTGTTTGTACATAAGGGATATATGCATTTTTGTAAACAACCACCAAACTTCATTCAAAAAGCGAGGTGCAATTATGAATAACAGACAGACCCGACAAAACATTATGGATTTATTATACAAGCCACGTGCTCATAAAATGATTTATGATAAGAATGCTTTTAATATGTGTATAATTATTTATAATAAATTACCTGTTGACATAAAATTCCTGCAAGGCAATAGATTTAAGAATAAATTGACTTCTTGGCTTTTAGACCATTGCTTCTACAGTGTTAAAGAATATTTAGAATATAGCTGACATATTTATTTTAATTATTATTAATATTGAATTTTTATTGACATTTGCACTCATTACCTACCACAATTGTTTTTTGTTTTTATTTTTGGGTTTTGTTCATAATTTACACATTGTTTCGTGCATTTTTATCTATCTTGACATATTTTTTATAATTTTAGATATAATTATTAAGACATAAAAGGTTAATATATTTGTATATAGTACTGTAAATACTGCACGCTATTCGAAATATTTGCACGCCTGCATGCAGGTTGAATGCACTGGACTTAACAATTCTAACTGTAAGACCCACTATACTGTGTTCGATGCAAATAAATACTTTGAATCTTTGAATTAAAATTGTTTATCTTTCAGGTCAAATAAGTCAGCCATTTTTGATTTTAGAAAAAAATGTTCATACAAAACATGCTGATTTTAGCGTGTTCTACACGATACTAACATAAAAAATAGGTGTCATCATAGCACAACAACCATCGCAAAATTTTACTAAGATCTAAAATTGTTCATCTTTGGGGTCAAATAAGTTGGCCATTTTTTATTTTAGAAAAAAACTGTCCATACAAAACATGCTTATTTTAGCGTGTTCTATACGATACTAACATAAAAAGTAGGTGTCATTATAGCACAACAACCATCGAAAATTTTACTAAGATCTAAAATTGTTCATCTTTGGGGTCAAATAAGTCGGCCATTTTTTATTTTAGAAAAAAACTGTCCATACAAAACATGCTTATTTTAGCGTGTTCTATACGATACTAACATAAAAAGTAGGTGTCATCATAGCACAACAACCATCGAAAATTTTACTAAGATCTAAAATTGTTCATCTTTGGGGTCAAATAAGTCGGCCATTTTTTATTTTAGAAAAAAACTGTCCATACAAAACATGCTTATTTTAGCGTGTTCTATACGATACTAACATAAAAAGTAGGTGTCATCATAGCACAACAACCATCGAAAATTTTAGTAAGATCTAAAATTGTTCATCTTTGGGGTCAAATAAGTCGGCCATTTTTTATTTTAGAAAAAAGCTGTTCATACAGAACATGCTTATTTTAGCGTGCTCTACACGATTCTAACATAAAAAGTAGGTGTCATCATAGCACAACAACCATCGAAAATTTTAGTAAGATCTAAAATTGTTCATCTTTGGGGTCAAATAAGTCGGCCATTTTTGATTTTAGATAAAAACTGTCCGTACAAAACATGCTTATTTTAGCGTGTTCTACACGATTCCTCCATATAAAGTAAGTGTCATTATAGCACAACAACCATCGAAAATTTGACCAAGTAGTTACTTCTGGTAGAAAAACTAAGTTATTTAAATTTACTTATGAATATCTCACTTTTGTCAAAATAAAATCGAAGTCTTTTACGACTCCTATGTTTAAAAAAAAATCTAAGTCTTTCACTGCGTACCCTTTGAAAGGGCACATCGTCTGTCTAATATCGGTCTAAATGAGGTTTCTTTAGAAATAGTGATTAAACAGTATTTGAATAAATAATTTTATACTACGCGTGCATTTAATATTTTATTTAAAGAAGAAAACAATTTTGCTTTAGGTACCAATATGGATTACAATTTAAAATTAACAAATTAATATTTACATTACAGATCATAATTTAATACGTAGCACAAACGAAATGTAAGAAACGCGTTGCGTAATCGTGATCTGATTGGTCGCACAGCACGGGCCGTAGCGCGATAGACTATCCCGCTCAAATCTCTTCGAGTTCGAATTATGATGCGAACTGATAAGATCATAAAATTTAGAGCTATTGATGTATTCCTTATAATTTCGGTGTATGCATTTCTATAATACTAATGAACAAAATGTACCAACTTGAAAATTTCTAGATTTTTATTGAAGTTAACAGAAGACCGTAAAAGTTGAATTCTTCATATAAATTGAAACTATTGATGAATACGTTAGACATGGAACCTATTCGTTATCTACATAATTTTTTAACACATTTCAGGTACTTGGATGTACTTAAGTATTTTTTTGGAGAAAATATGTAGGTTTTTCTCGCTTCAAGAAAGCTTTCGACAAATTTGTTATAAAATGACAGGTGACATTCAAATAGTTTAATCCAATAATATAAAGATAGAAAATATGACTTGCATAATCTTTCCTTGATTTTACACGCGTCGGTAACAAATACCTATATTTTACCCAAAGCTTTATCTAAAACAGTTAGACAATATTTTTCTCCATTAGTCTAAAGTGTACTCTAATAGGTAATTAAAAAAAAATCGACTTGTGAGTTATGTTGTGTTTAGGGGTCATTATAGTCTTCGCGTATTCGCCTATGCGTTTACTTCGCGCAAGGCCGCGCCGCGATGCTATTGATATCCGATTATAGATATCGGCGCCATGTTTGTTTTGTTTTTCTACAGACTAAGATGTTTTGAAGCGTTTATAAAGAACGCGAGGTCGTATATTATGCTCAATTTTACTTTCAAATTTTTGTTATCGGCTCAGTTTTTTTATGGTTCCGTACCCAAAGGGTATAACGGGACCCTATTACCACAGTGTAGGGATGTATTCCATACAGTGAGGTAACTTCATACACGGCCAGCGGCTCGGCTCGGTGGTCGTGTTGAGGCTCAGGGTTGTCAAAAACTATGCGAAAGATATTACAGTCTGATTGGCAAACTAATTTCCATTTTACACCCCTTAAAATAGACCGCCGAATTTTCATAGAAATTCGGCGGCATTTCCTCCCCGCCTCCTTCCCCGCGCGCCCCCCATCGATGACCCAGAAATCGGCGGAGTTAACCCACTGTATAGAATACATCCTTACGCTGTGCTATTACTAAGGCTCCGCCGCCGTCCGTCTGTCCGTCCGGCCGTCTGTCACCAGACTGTATCTCAAGGACCGTGATAGTTAGACAGTTGAAATATTCACAGGTTATGTACTCGTATTACTATTGCCGCTATAACAACAAATACTAAAAAGCAGAATAGAAGAAATATTTAAGGGGGCGCCCATACAACAAATGTGATTTATTTGCCGTTTTTAAAAATAATGGTACGGAACCTTCCGTGTGCGCGTCCGACTCACACTTGGCCGTTTTTTAGTGTAATACGATCAGCGTCACGTTTTAAAAGCAGCAGTGGAGTTAGTGGAGGGACGCTCCGGCTGTGGAATGAGCTCCCTGCCCAGGTTTTCCCGAAAGATTACAGCATGGGGTTTTTCAAAAAAGGAGTGTACAAGATTTTAATGGGTAGGCAACGCGCATGTGACTCCCCTGGAGTTACAGGCGTCTATAGGCTACGGTGATCGCTTTCCGTCAGGCGGGCCGTATGCTTGTTTGCCACCATCGTGGTATTTAAAAAAAGTGTTATTTGACTAGTTCTAGATTATTGAAATTATTCTGCCTAATCAAGTTTGGAATCAATAAAAGGTTACATAATAGCTTTTATTATTCAGGTAGCTTCATTTTACCTTGAGTCACTATCGATTAATTGTACCGCTGATATGTGAAGTGCGATTTTGGTGACGTTGAGTGTATATCCAATATCCATCTATATAGATATGAATAGACTGCTTGATAACGCCGAACAAAAATTCAGAGACAAACTAGAGTTGGCCCCAGTTTTCACATCGTTCGATTTCAAATAACGTGCGAATTGCGTGCGACTTTGTTTGCAATTGATACTTCGTTTCGAGATTAAACGTCATCTCGAATGATATTGGAATAGAGGTCAAATCTAATTTCCTTGTTTGTCAGAGGTCAGAGGTGTTAGAAATTTAAAAAAAAACATCACGGATAAGAAATTTGTTAGTTCTTGTAAAGTTTTCTATTATGGGGGTCTTAATATGCTGTTTTTGAACGCATTATAGGGTTTGCTTGGGTACGCTTGTTTTCCATAAATACCATAACCAATCATACACCTACATTGGAAGTATTGAAACCCCAGTCACACGTGGGATGTTTCGCGTGGAAGCGAGAGGCACCTAATGTGAAATGTCACTGGCTGTCATTGACCCGTGTTTGATACGCGGCGCACGCGCATCAGAATCACATCGTTAGGGCCTAAAGGGATACACTGTATGGAGTGCTCTGCGTAATACATGCGTATTTAGGGTTTAGTACCATAACGGTAAAAATGGGACCCTATTTACTACTGGCAGCGCAGTCTTAGTAAATAGGGTCCCGTTTTCCTGTTGTGTCTGTCACCAAGCTGTATCTCATGAAAAGGTAGTTTTAGTGAGCCAACTTTGCCACCTTTTATCTTTGCCCTAATATACTATGTTAATTAAGAAGAGTTATTATTTTTGAGCTATTCTCTCGATTGGCATCTTAAATTTACAATAATTTTACAATAATTAATCTTAAATGTAAAAAAACCTTAAAAGTAGGGTTTTTTTTTACATTTAAGTCGGTTCTATTCCCAGACGAAACAAGTAATTGTAACACAATCTTTGAATGCAGAATAACTTACTTTTAAAAATTACATAAAGTCTTCTTTTAGCAAAATACCCTATCTACGATATTTAAGGTACTTTCCCTACATGTCCCATAGTTTTAGACGGCCTGTATATTTTTATAACGATATTGCCCATCAAAATATATTCACCCTATTTATGTAATTGCAGGCGTCCATAGGCTACGATGACCGCTTACCATCAGTTCCGTATGCTTGTTTGCCATGTCATCGGCTGTCAATGCTGTCATTGACCCGAGTTGATAGTGTTGATACGCTGCGCACGCGCCTCTCATTGTTAGGGCTGCCAAAAGGGACACTTACTAAGTTATGTGGAGAACAGTCTGCATAACAGATGAAATGCATTGTCTGAATGCGGTAAGCTGGGTCCGGATCTGCCAATGATTTTTTTTTATACTACGACGGTGCCAAACAAGCACACGGTCCGCCTGATGGTAAGCGGTCACCGCAGCCTATGGACGCCTGCAACTCCACATGCGCGTTGCCGACCATTTAAAAAAAGGAGGATTCGCTGTTGACAGCTATAGGGGCAAGCTTTGCCCCGTGGGTCCCCAGCTGTCAACACAGTGAATCCTCTTGGAGCTCTGGCGACCTTACTCACCAACAGAAACACAAGACTATGAGTAGGTTCTAGTGTTATTAAACTACGGTTTTCTGTAATGTACTTCGACCTTACTCACCAACAGAAACACAAGACTATGAGTAGGTTCTAGTGTTATTAAACTGCGGTTTTCTGTGAGGTACTTCCCCAGATGGGCTCTGCTCCACATTTGAGCGAGACGACATTCCTAAACGATATGCATCCGCTGTGCCCATACCTCTCTTAAGGGGCTACCCGGCATATTTCACTGTTTTTAAAGTGAATAGGCTTTGTTCAGCTCCAAGCACAACGCTTGAAAAAAATATATAATGTAGCTAGGTATTTGGTCTACATTTGGTTCCACTAAATTGTCGAAAAACATAATACATCAAGAGAAAAAAAAAACCGTAAACCCTTTTTTCTACCTTAAATCTGTATCTACTCCCTTATTATGCGTCGTAAGTACAAGAAACTAAGACAAGCATTTTATATTTATGTTTACTTTAAACGCATCCACTGATTTTTGGATAGGTTTTGTACTTTTCGAGAAAAAGCTATTACACGCATTTTTCCGAAAACGCCGGCCCGAGATGCCTGCGCGGGCGACGGGGGCCAGTCGTATAAGATGGCACTAGTAGTTTATAGGGTTGCGTCCTAGTACAAGCAGCTCTTCCTAGGTGACGACTTATGCTTATAACCGGTATTGTATAACCGGTGAGGAAAGGAAGCGGTAGGGGAAGAAAGCTCAAATCGCCGAGGTCATTGGGATAGGGGACGGCCTTAACAACACTTGAATGTATTGAAAATTTGTCTCGCACATACCCGGCTGCGCCACTATGGACATCCAATATTACACTATACCATATATATGATCATATCTCTGACCATAGATTACATGCCGTCCTATTTCTTCACGTAGAAGAAAAAGAGAGGCATATAGATTAATGATCAAAGATATTCTATAATGTAATATGGGCCTTAGACCAACGCTTTACGGTAGTCTTATGGAATACCACAAACAACGTTATAATGTATACTTTTTTAATATCACTCACTCATCTAATTGACAGATAGAAGTAAGAAACAATATGAAAATAATAATAATCCTAAGTACCCGCAATAATTTAAGTTTGACATTGAGCCCGTGGATATCCACCTAAAGTAAATGCTGAAAAGACATCACAGAACAATGTTTTACTCCTACACATTGCTAGAAACTACAAAATGGTGAACCGAGAAATTGTAGGTACGAGAATGTATTTTTCAGCCGATCTGGCATCTAATTATATCTCCCGCATGTGGCGTTCACGAGCGGCCAACGACAACAAAAACAAACTGTAACGAGATTAAACTGAGACACACGGTTTGAATTTTGAAATGTTTATTTACGCAGTTGACTAAATTTGTGGAATTACCACCAATAAAATGTTTGCAATTAATCCTCCTTTTTTTTAAAGGGTCGGCAACGCGCATGTAACACCACTGGTGTTGCAGGCGTCCATAGGCTACGGTGGCTTACCATCAGGCGGGCCGTGCTTGTTTGTCACCGTCGTAGTATTTAAAAAAAAACCGTGATTACTTTGTGTATTAAGATTTACATACAAAACGAAAAATGCAAAAATATACTAGACATCCTAATAAATTGAAACATGTTTTTGTATTTGCGCAAATTAATGAGCCCGATTGAATTTATCCGTAAATAATAATATAAATAGGTTTCTTAAATATCTTAACAATTGGTAAAACTTTAATATTAAATTTTGATTGCGCAAATCCACCTTAACCTACAACTTATCCCAAATTATTTCTTCTAAATATTTTACTAATCATATTACTAGTTTTTTGTTTCACATTTTTTTAATGAAGTACTAATTGTTATCTCAACTCGCATGTGGCGTTAACGAGCTGCCGGTGCCAACAAAAATAAACTAAAAAAAATAATATAAACCACGACACACAGTCTAAGATGGACGTAGCTACTTAGCTAGTCGCTATTAATTAATTTATGGCGGTATTCGTTAACGCACACAAACACAGTTTAGCTAAATGATTGTTTGTCCTTATTTCTCGGAACATTTGTCTTTGTTAGAGGGAGACAACATAATTTTTCATGAATAAGGGCGACGGAAAAAAGTTTAATACGTTTAATTTGTTTTGTGTAACTAACTGGCTTCTTAGCAGAACTTTCACTCAACTGCTGCGGCTCGTGCCAAAATGACTCTGTGAAATAATAATGTAGACACAAATGCAGTTTTTTTTACCACGATGGTGGCATACAAACATACGGCCGGCCTGATGGAAAGTGATCACCGTAGCCTATGGACGCCCGCAACTCCAGGGAGGGACACATGCGCGTTGCCGACCCATTAAAATCTTGTACACTCCTTTTTTGAAGAACCCCATACTGTAATCTTTCGGGAAAGCCTCGGCAGGGAGCTCATTCCACAGCCGGAGCATCCGCGGGATGTAATTCCTCTGAAACCGCACAGTGCGACCATAATAATATAATATAATAATTCTTTAACAACATAAATAATATATAATAACAACAACATATATAACAGTTCTTTAAAAACAGATATTTATTGTGATGAAAAAAAATTATGAAATATATAATTTAAAATATTCGCATTGACTGGCCATTGATGGGCTTGTTCGATTCCAACCCTGCTCACCGGGGACCTTGGTCACTTTTTCTGTAGTATATGAATCTCTTTAAATTTATAATATTCGCATTGAATTTTGCGAATATTTAAAAACATGCGGATAACATTCGGGGATATTTTAACGGGCTCCTAGATTATTTGGTAGTGACCCTGCCTACGAAGCAGGAGGTGCTGGGTTCGAATCCTGGTCAGGGCATTTATTTGTGTGTTTATCACGAATATTTGTTCCTGAGTTATGGATGTTTTCTATGTATTTAAGTATTTATATGTAGGTATCTATATACTATATATATCGTCGCCTAGTACCCACACCACAAGCCTTATTGAGCTTACCGTGCGACTAGATCGATTTGTGTAAGATTGTCCCATAATATTTATTTTATTATTTATTCGCGAATTCCACAGACGCTCTCACTTAATACATGAAAAATCAAATCTGGACGAGTAATGACGACACTAACACAAATAAATGATACAACTACACTAACAAACCTTGCACACTTCTATTTTTGTGTACGGACTAGTAACAACTAACAACACGGAGCCGCGTATGCCCAATTGGGCCTGTACTTTGACAGAGGGGGAACGATACGTATGCCGACTCCCCTCCCTGCGTTGCTTGAAGACTCCTCCCGATTCCTAAATTAGTAATCCGTGAATCTTACAAATGTAGTATATTCAACAAATTGGAACCCACGAACCATGTCAAAATGAGAAGAGATTTCTTACAATCGCGCATGTAACACCCCTGGAGTTGCAGGCGTCCATAGGCTACGTTGATTGCTTACTATCAGGCGGGCGGTATGCTTGTTTGTTACCGTCGTAGTATTAAAAAAACAGATTTATAGCGTCACTATGACATAGTCCTACAGTGGCCTACCAGGGTTCCAATGGGAGCTACCGTATTGTCGCTCACCAGGCGGCGCCACTCAAGCGTGGATCCTGTCTCAGTATGAGAGAATTGTCAAAGTGACGTTTGAAATGTTCCCGCTGGACCTACGTTCCACTAGCGCCCCTAGCGGAAAATCGACTCGCGGTAATCCTCATTGGTTGACCGTACATCTCGCAATCCGAGCTTGAACTGCAGATGCACAATTTCCTCAAGTCGCCGCAGTTTTTCGTTGTTTTTGTCTCGATTTTTGCTCGTCTAATAATAGATCTGTTTACGCCGCCTGACCTACAACCGAGGTCGATGACCCTAAGGCCGCGTGTTGACAATGGTTACACGAGTCGAGGTTGATAATGATATGCACGAATGAGCACAGATCCTCCACACTGTAAAATCAACCCTTCTCGAAGGCGCGAAAAAATAAAAAATCGGTGGAAATTCGAAAAAAATATTATTTACTTTGTTGTTTTTCGCTTTCGATCATGATCAATTTGTATGGGACAGCCCATACAAATTGAAGTTTTGTTTTTCGAATTTCCAATTTTTTTCACTTGCATTGTACTCGAGGCAGTGAACGCAGATAAAGCATGGAAGCATTATGTCTGCTATATTATGGCACCACGGACATTGGTACCTCGGTAGGCGGTCCTTATGAACGGTGGTACCGGGCGCGATTTCTGTTTGACCGCGATGTCAGTGTCAGTGAGTGACGGATGCCTAAAACTAGTTACCAGAACAACGTATTTTACAATGAAAAATGCCTTCATGTGTGGTGAAGTGGTGCAGAAACCATACTGATCATTTCAAGACTAGTGGAATCACATTTCACAGGTAAGTAAACAGATAAATTCAGCGAAAACTAAAAAAATATATGATGACATTTTCTATATAGGGATGATGTTATGCTAAATGAAGAAGATTATTTTCTTAACTTGTGCGATTATAATTTTATGTATTATAAATTATAATGATAAACTCTAACTGACAAACTTGGATTTTACTAATACCTACCTTATATGGAATGGTGCTATACAAATCTAATTATTTCAAATTCATATTAATCATATTTGATATTTCCTGATGTTCTACCTACGTTGATAACTACGTTTTCCTTTGTAATCAGAGTCCCACAGTATCCTAACCGTCGTCGTCAACGATAGATAGAGGCTGTCCAACTGGAGAGGCATGAAACAGATTGGATGCCTACCAAGGCATCTAGAGTCTGTTCCATGCACTTCAAAGCTGAAGATTTCTATTTGTCTAAAAAAGGCTTCACGCAGCTTGCTAAAACCGCTATACCAATTTGTACTGTAAATATTCTTTGGTTTAAATACTGGCGTATGAAAACAATATTTGTTAATAAATTCGTTTGATGAATTTGAATTTTTTCAGATGGTATTTTCAAGTGAAACGTCGCTACCAATTACTAAATAGGGAATGAGGCAGCCAGATAGATCATCAACCCTGCCGCTCAAAATAAGTAATAAAGAAAATGACTATGCAGAAAATTAAAGTCCTCAGAAACGTCGAATGGTCAGTTATTTAAATACACGTACTTACCGTAGTAATATATTTTGTAAGGATATCTCAGTTGTTAAATTTCAACGAAATTCTTTAACTGTTACTTCATTATAATGTTTTCTGGTACCGCAATAATAATTCATTAAAATGAGACATATTTTATTATTTTTAATCCGATCAATCCATTTTAACGTGTTTGGTACTTGATTTTTCCGGCAATTTAAGGTAAATTATTCGAATTGGAAATGTAATTTTACTTATGTTATGTCATATTAAATTGTATTTTTACTTTTCAGATCTCGTGTCCAAGCTGTGGACATCATTTTGGTGTTCCTGATCAGGTGGATGCGGAAAATTCAACTGAGATACTCCATCGACGACAACCTTCGTCACTATTGTTATCAAATTACTTGAAACTTATGGACAGAAAACTGTGTGTTACGCCTTTGAATATATTATCTTCAAATATTTTATGCCTTTTTTTTCGTTTATTAGAAAATTTAAATCCCTTAATAAGGGCGCTACTAGACAGATTAATATTGATGATTTAATAAACCAAATCAAACATTTATGTATGTACTTGGTATCGACTAACAGGCTCCTTATGTTCAGATCAAATTAGATGTGTAATAGATGGTCAGTAGTCGATAGGGGAGGGTAGTGGTGCAGGGCATAAGGCGTTTCTGATCCACACTAGCTAGTGCTAATTACCATGCTGTCCTTCTTGACGAATTTTTCAGATGTGTTCTTCCCAATTATGCCGTACCTACAATATAACAATAAATCTAGGGAGCGGACTGCCCATAGGGATAGTTACGAACATGATATTTATATCATGGTAGCGTTAACTATATCGAACCCTACAATTATTCCATACTCGTAGACGTTAAGTTACCTACATAAATAACCGTGTGGCGAACACATCAACAGAACAATAAAATTAATAGTGATATTTAATCTTATCACAAGAAAAATATTGCATGTAAAAATTGTTCTTTGTTGCATCAATCCGTCTACAGACAGTGCGTTTCCAATGTCACTATTATTCTTGCAACATTCAAGTGTCAGCGCTAGTGCCAATCAGAACAAAGAATATTGACGTTGACCAATTATGTTTTATGATATTTTATAATAGAAAACCGACTGATATTTTGATGAATTTGATTGGCAGTGTAGCGGACATGCGTATATCAGATTTATACCCAGGTTTATGTTGACGATTTGTTTGAAGGAATTCTTCCATGTTTATTTCCGTTCACTGACTCGAGGTCATTGACCTTAACAGCTGTTAGAAGTATCGTTCGAGGCTTTTGTTACATTCTGTATGTTTTTCATGTCACTAGCTCAGAAAGCGATTTTTGTCCTTTGAAACGAGAGAGGAAAAACGAATTTTATCCATTAGTGGGGAAGTTAACCTTCCGCATACGAGGTGGGGTATTACAGACCCCAGGCCCAATAAATCGGGAAGTAAGTACAGTAACAATGCTGGTAAGATATTTATACCTCGAGTAGCTGCGCAAATGACGTTGCCAGATCTACAGTACGCGTGAGTCAGTTTGGCATGTACGTATTTGGAAGTTAGAAGTTTTTCGGCGTCTCAGACCCCACCTTGTACGGGACGTCGTCGAAAAGTAGGTGGCTTTCGTGAGGTTTTTACTCGTTTTTATGGTTTTTATTAAATAATTATAACTAAATTATTATTTATTTTAAATGAAAATGCCGCACTGACTCCGAAATCAGGAAATTGAACGATGTTTCATGAAAAATTGTTCTGATTTGGAAGATGATGTAATTCAACCGGAGAATGATTGCGAATCAGAGCATTGCAGATTTGCAGCATCGTGTGTCCGGACACCCCTCGGAAGTAGACGCTGAGGAAGATGTAAGGATGTAACGTATATTGTACGTTCCATAAGAGGTACCTACTAGAGGTCGTTCTCGGAGAAACGGCCTTTTTTAGGGGTCCCTTTCGGGCATACAGAGGTACTTGTAGAGGGTATTCTTGTGGTTTTGGAACATTGTTTATATGTGTGCGAAAATTGCATATTTTACCTTAAAAGTTATTGAAATAGCTTTGTTATGTTTTAATCTTAAATTAAGTTTATAATTATTGTTAAATTTACATCACAATCTAATTAAAACATTTTGATTACTGAGATAAGATTTTTTCTGCAGTCAAAGAAGGACTACTTTTGGGTAAATGTTAAACAAAAAATATAATATTTTTTTATAAAAAAAAGTTTTCATTAATAAAAAGATATACCCAAAAATAAGAAAAATATATCATAAATCCAAAATTATTATACATTTACAATCATCATACACTTTAAATGTGTGCAAATTTGACCCCACCTTGTATGGCACGTCTATATTTTCCACCTGGTATGCGGAGGGTTAATTTGACCTTGAATTTTGAATGTTTTTTTCAAGTTATCGCGAGGAAAATAAAAACTACATACAATTACAAATCTCATTCAAATGCTAAAGCTATCCGATATTTATTATTCAAAACTATTGTTTAAAATCCAATTGGCAGCATTGGATTTTAAACAATAGTATAAAATAATAATAGTAATAGTGTAAATATTCACAACCGCTCGCGCGCCCGATGGCGGATCCACATCCACACAGCCTTTTGTTTTGTGCACTCACGTGCATTTATGTATTTATTATGACTGACAAAAGTCTAGAAAAATAAGTAAATGAAAATACTTATCAAAGAGATAACTCAGCTCTGTTGTGTTTGGGGCCAATTTGCACATGGTCCTTTCACGTACAGTCAACCAAAACCAAAATCAGATTGTAAAAAGTCTCTTACTGCTTGTCATTTTGACAAGGTTCTAGAGTGGCCTAGGGTTCCAATTGGTTGACTTGACTGTACATTGTATGGCAGCTCCGGTAGATATACCCGAACGTATATGGCCATAATTGGCCAGCGATTCAGTTCTGCGAGTGGTGTCGCGTCGGCTCCGTATAAAATATGCACGTGCGTCCCGTAACTGGGCCACAGACGGTCGATATCTCGTATCTTTGGATTTGAGACGCCTCTCTGTTATGAAATGTGTGATGAGCGTAATCCTTGTTATAGAGAGCAAGCTAAGTTTGCAACACAATTGTAAAGCAATAATCAAATCATTTATTAAATGTAAAAAATGTTTATATTCAATTTCATGTTTTTTTTTGTTTTATAAGTAGTCACACTACTATATATATGTAAATTGAAAGAGATGTGTTGTGTAGAATGGTGACGTCACCCTCGCTTCTATTTAAAAATAATCTGTAAAGATTATCTAGAAGGCAGCACTAGACGTAAGTCTGAGCTGTAGGATTGGCGGAACGTACCTTAAACGTTTAAAATAAGAAAGGATTGCATATACTTAGGAAATTTCGGACTCCGGCTGCCGTGATCGGGTAGCCCAGAGGTTAGGGCGTCTACCGCGAAAGCAGGAGGTGGCTGATTCGATCCAACCGGGGGCCTTGGTCACTTTTTCTGTAGTATATGACATCTCTTTCATTTTATACGTTTGCAACGATTTTCATATTAGATGAGAAAGTATTATTTTAAACGTCAATCTTCTGTGAAACTAGTGGCTCTGTGAGCTGTAAACCTCGCGAGATGGTACTGGTATGGGCTTAAAGGACCTACAATTCCCGCCATTTTGAAAATTTCCAAAAACTGCATTGACACAAAAAAAAATTAACGAACTTGCATATAAAGTTTTAAAAGAATTGGTTGATAAATGCGACCTGTAGAGGAGAACAAATGGACAGACACACGAAAGTATTTTTGCACAAGCAAGAAACGGAGACGCGTCGCTCACTCGGTCAATTATGAAGTTTTGACACTGACAAACTAAGCTTAGTTGGATTCTATATGTATGTTTTTTGAAGTTTTTTAAGTGTAAAATGGGATAAGTTTTTTAGATGAGACTAAGACTTGGTTTCGAATGAAAATAGTATTTTTTTATGTATGTTAAATCGGTTAAGTACTTGATGACAGACAGCTGCGCTGTTTGGAAAATTATTTTATTGTTTCTAGAGTTTATACTTATACCCGGTTTATGACTTTTCCCATTATGAGCCAATTATTAAATGCACCAGCACCATGCGCCGCTAATTGTCCCAAACGAGCGCAGCGAGCGCCACTTTACATAAAACGAACAATACATTTATTTAAAATAATATAGGTAAAACTATGAAATTATAACTAATATTTGAAACGGGATAATCAATAAGTATTTTGATGAGTGAACATGACGCTTGCAACAGTGTCGAAATATCGGGTGCTCAGTAAAACAAACATACACGGCAATTATCTCGTTTCAAATATTAGTTATAATGCAAATGACCATGTTAGCTTAAAATCGCAAATTTAAATGACCACAATTCCACATTCGTTATTCCTTTAGACATCTAACGGTCAAAATTCTCCCACATTTCTTTGGATAGTTTTTCTTAAAAACAATGTGCTATATGGCATTAACGTAGACGCACTAGTTATCGACATGGGCACTTTATGTCAAAGTAACAAGACTTAAAGTCGAATATAGAAAAATCTGCGTTGTTCAAATTTAGCCTATATTAACAAAATCGTTTCTCTAGAAATCGTAAGGTGATAAATTGATAAACGAATTAGGTTGCTTATATAAGAAAGGGAGACGTACAAACAAAATTATTTCATCTTTAATCCCGGAGCCAACCCCCCAAGACGATTCCTGGAATTTGATGATGGGTGAACCCATGATCAAAATCCAGGTATCGTCTTGGGTCGTCCCATTCGTTGGTCGTCAATTTCTTAAATTCGTCCCGTTTTGCTTTCGCTTCACAGATTTAGGAGTGCTTCCGTGAGGGCCAGTTGCTTTCGCTACCCATTCTTCTTTCGTTATTTTCGTGGATAGTGGAGTTTCGACTTTAAGAACTTGACATAAAACAAATGAGACGGCCCAATACGATCCCGAAATCCATATAAGTTTTAATAAAAACAGGATACTGATTACGCCCTTGATAACTTTTTAGGTAAGTACTTACAGATAGTTTTGTGTCGTTGTTCAAATTCTTTTCTCTTCCACAGCGCAAGTCCGAGCCAGTCATCCTCGAGTACTTCGAGCATGGGGACACCAACGCCGCCGCCGAGGACTTCCTCGAGTTCGTGACCGCCAAACGGAGCCACTTGGTCTGCGAGACCATCATAGAGACCGCCCTGGAGCATAAGCCATCGCATTGCGAGATGGCCTCCGTGCTGGTCTCCGATTTGTATGGGAGGGTGTTTTCTGCCAAGGACATAGCTATAGGTAAGCTGACCAGTCTGCGAGACAATCATAGGGACGGTCGTGGAGCACAAGCCTGGCCTCCGTGCTCGTCTCTGAATAGTATGGGAGTGTGTTCCCTACCAAGGACAATTGCAATTTTCGCAATTAGCAGTTAATTGGACAAAAATCCTGTTCACGGCTCTTAAATTGTAACCCCACATCGCTGCAGCGTATTCATGTCCCAGATCCCATTGCTGGGCCCGATCTCCTCTTATGCAAGAGAATTTGTGTTGTACTATAGTTCCCGTGATACAGTCATGATAGTTTAAAAAAAGTGGTGAGACGTCATCCGAAGTTGGCGAGTTGAAACCCCGGCCTTGATACGAATCAATGAGTTTTTCTGAAATTACGTACAGTGCGACAGAAAAAGGCAGGAATAAAAAAAGGCAACAACAGAGTGTCTTCCCGTTCATATCAATATTTGTAAGAAATCAATGTTGCCACTTTTTAATTTCTACTTTTTTCTGTCGCATTGTCGCCGTCGGTGAAGGAAAACATCGTGAGGAAACCGGAATAATGCCAATAAGGCCTAGTTTACCCTCTGGGTTGATATGTCAGCTGGTTGTCCCTTTCGTCCAATTCAATTCATTATTTGTTAACTTGAAGATAATTATAAGATTGCTTAGAGTATGGTACGTTGGATAACGCTATGAAGAAGAATTTTCTTTCTTGTCGGCAATGATTTCGATACTCACTTAACAATATTGGTCACGGCACCAAATATGTAAAGCGTCCGTTCCGACTTCCGAGATCATTAAATAAAAACCAGCCAAGAGCGAGTCGGACTCGTGCACTAAGGGTTCCGTTCTTCCGTTCCGTACAATATCTATCTATAAATATGGCAAAAAAACGTTTGTTGTATCGGAGCCCCTTTAATTAATCATTTTACTCTGTTTATTCGTCATCTGTGAAAATTTCAACTGTCTAACTATAATGGTTCATTAGATATATTGCCTGGTGACAGACAGACGGACAGTGGAGTCTTAGCTTTCATATTTACCCTTTTGGATACGAAACCCTAAAAAACCTTTTTGCCGTCTTCAATTCAATACTCAAGTGCCACGTCATATTCATATTCATTTATTCATAAAATTACACAATTTTACATGTCAATAATTTTTAAGAAAAAAAAACCGACTTCATTTGGTTCCCGGTAAAAGTGAAATTAAGAATTTGTTTGAGTTAGCCAGTTTACTTCACAAATATCCAATACACCGCACGTGTACGATTGAAAATTGAGGAGCTTTCTTAATGTCCTAGGGCTTCCATCATTACATTTGAAGTATAATCAAACGGAACTCCCTTGTAGACCTTTAAACAAACAAAATAACAATGTGTTAAATTGGATGACAGACTGTAAATTAACGAGAATATTCATTATGCCATCCCTGATTATCAACATCAGGTCCACTCCAGCAAAATGATGGCCACAGTAAGAAAATGCCTAAGCTAATTATGAACACCCTCTAATCACAATTAACCTGCCGTTCAAATTTGAAGTGTTCTCTGAATTCTTCTAGAACTCCATCATCAGAATATAAATCAAATCAAAAAGATGAATGTCACAACTAGGATAATAAGTAGAGCTAGGTTTATTAACCAGTTCCACTTTGCGATCCCTGGTCTTCATCATCAGATCAAGTTCATCAAAATTTTGGCTCCGCCAAAACACTGTTTTAGTTACTTAAGGAAACCCTCAAATCAGAATGCATGTGCCGTTAAAATTTGAGGAGTTCTCTCAATCCCTCATGAAGCCCATCATCAAAATAGAACTATAATCAAATAGGACTACCTTGAAGGTATTTCTTTACAAAGAAAAGATGAATGTCTCAAATCGGATGATAGAGCTGGGAATTAACAAGCAGTTCCACTTTGCCATCCCTGGTCTTCATCATCAGGTCCACTCCACCAAATTGATGATGTTCGTAAAGAAATGCTCGAGTGTCTTAAGAAACTACCCAAATCATCATGCATGTGCCTTTCAAATTTGAGGAGTTCCCTCAGTTCCTCATGGATCCCATCATCAGAAATTGATTTTGAAAAAAACGGAACAAATCTGGAACCATCTATTTTAAGAAAAAAAAAAATTTTTTAAATCGGACGATAGTCCTGGGAATTACCAAGCAGTTCCACTTTGACATCCCTGGTCTTCATCATCAGGTCCACTCCACCAAATTGATGATGTTCGTAAAGAAATGCTCGAGTGTCTTAAGAAACTACCCAAATCATCATGCATGTGCCTTTCAAATTTGAGGAGTTCCCTCAGTTCCTCATGGATCCCATCATCAGAAATTGATTTTGAAAAAAACGGGACAATCCTGAAACCATCTATATACAGACAAAATAATATTTTTTAAAATCGGATCATAGTCCTGAGAATTACGAAGCAGTTCCACTTTGCCATCCCTGGTCTTCATCATCAGGTCCACTCCACCAAATTGATGATTTTCGTAAAGAAATGCTCGAGTTTCTTAAGAAATCACCCAAATCAGCATGCATGTGCCTTTCAAATTTGAGGAGTTCCCTCAGTTCCTCATGGATCCCATCATCAGAAATGGATTTTGAAAAAAACGGGACCAACCAGGAACCGTCTACTTTCAGAAAACAAAAAAAAAATTTAAATCGGTTCAGCAATGACGGAGTTATGAGTGAACATCCATTAAAAAAAAAAATAAAAAAAAAAATTCAGTCGAATTGAGAACCTCCTCCTTTTGAAATATTGAAGTCGGTTGAAAATAAATTTAAAATGAAATAAGAATGTCAAATAAATCATGTAAATTACAATTAAAGATTAAAATAACACATTATATAAAATTAAAATTTAAGATACGCTTTCTTCAGCTCAGCTTTCCTTCCAGCATTCGAGCACTTGCTGGAGAAGCTGCCGGACCTCGTGCTGGACACGCCGGACGCGGCGGTGCTGCTGTCCAACTTCATCGCGCGCTGCATTGCCGACGACTGCATCCCGCCGCGCTTCGTGACGCAGCAGCGCGACGCGCCGCTCAACGCCCCTGCCAGGTACGAATAACACCTTGTACTGATTGGTTGACGTTAAGACAGGCATATGTATAGGACGCCATAAGCTTCAGGATTTCTCCGGCAATGTCAGGATTTTTGAGGATTATTCGACGCTCATGCCATTATTGTTTCTTCCTATTCGTAATTCTGCACAATACGAGTATGGTTTCCACATTTGCATTTGATCACATTCCTTATTCTTCGCAGTCATTAGTTTTAACAATCCGGTTTCTTCCTATTCAGTTACTAAATAGTACCAATTAGGTACTAAATTTTGGTATATTACTTTCTTATATTTGTTAAGATACACCCGCGATTCTGACTCTCACGTACAATTCAATTCAATTCATTTATTTTGGAAGCAAGTCCATATTTGTTAGACAATAAAGAGTTTATCTACTTCAGCACTTCTATCTGTCAATTAGATGACTGACAGCGATATTTAAAAAGTATACATTACAACGTTGTCTGTGGTATTCCATAAGAACAATGCTCCTATGGATTTTCATACAGTATATGAGCACTATTGTTGTATTTTTTTTATTTCTATAGTGGGCACAACATCTTCCCTATTCTGCCACGTTTCTAAATTTTGCTTTTTTTACGCTATTTGTCGTAGAAAAACTAGCGTATGCAACAGCTCATAATTGGTTCTTAAAACACTCGGGTCTATAACGGCGACCATCAAGCTTTAAGAACCCTTATTATATCACTGTTGCATAAACTACTATGTTTCTTTGCTTATGTCAACTCATTAGTAAATAGTATTGTTCGTTGCAGACAAGCGATCCACCGAGCGGAGACGCTGCTCTCCATGAAGCAGGGGCTCGTGCGGCTGGATAACATTTGGGGCGTCGGCGGCGGCATCAGGTCTGTCTCTCTCTTAACCATCCTCAACTGACAGAACTAAAGCGAGACAAAAAAAAAATAACCCTTTAGTGGCAAGTAAAAAAAAAAATGTACACAAGATAAATTACACAGAAATTTAAAATTATCCAGTCTTAAAACAAAGAAGCAGTAAAGTACAAGATACAGAAAAGAGTAGAAGAAGAGAAGAGAGTAGATAGATAGAAGTAGTAGTGGCA
Organism: Lathronympha strigana; assembly: GCA_949128165.1. Lineage (NCBI taxonomy): Eukaryota > Metazoa > Arthropoda > Insecta > Lepidoptera > Tortricidae > Lathronympha > Lathronympha strigana. The sequence continues at coordinate 3,514,639 of OX421925.1, read as the reverse complement.
AGATATTTGCCGTCATACAACCCAGATATTTAATGATGAATGTGATGTTAGTTTATATAAATTTTAGTTCGCATTGAAGAATATACAAGTACAAATCTTCAAAAAAAGGCAAGCCCAATAGCCCATACAAGTTATTACATCTCTTATAAAATGATAATTCTTTGGCCAGATCTTAGACATTTTAATAATATCTACATTTGAACAAAAATATCTTTAAAAAAAAATTTTGGACATGGCTATCTTGATAGTTAGAATTCTTATATTTCAATCGTCAAATTAATGCTTTTAAACATTGGAATAACTAGCTTTCAAAAAAATGAAAACTTTCCTACAAACTTTCAGTCACATGAAAATGGGTACTTTATGGCTACTATCAGTGAACGACAATGGCAAAAATATTGCCGTCTTGTAACTTAAAAATGACAAACGAAAAAAAACTTTTTTTAGCTGGATATTCATTAAAAAAATTACATAAATCGTACGTGCTTTCAAATTTCCAAATTGTTGCTCAGAAAAAAAGTTAAGCAGAGACGTCTGTGAATGATACTAAACTCAGAAAGTAAGGAAAAGTGAACCTGCGATTCTGAGATACCAGCCCATCGCTCTTCCAATTGAGCTACCGAGACCCCACCTGCGGCCTCGAGTTTCTCCACCTTCCTAATAGTGTTGGAAAAGCGATGAGCTGATATCTGATAGTCCGGGTTCGAGTCCCGCCCGTGATCATAATTATTCCGCTTTTCCTTGCAAAGGAGAGTCAATTCCATAGATATGAATACAGTCAAAGTGCCAAAAATATGTGTATTCTAAAGGTTTTACTTTTACAGCCGCCTTGGTTAGTTGGAAGGACTGGCTTTATGTATATTTCAAATTGAGAAATCTAGCCAGTGCTGTCGCACCAAGGGGGCGATGGTTGATTGTTCATTCTATGATTTCTATGCGTAGCAGCCTTCACGTAAGGTTCTGTGATCAATATTGTATTAATAAAAAGATATTTAACTGTCCATAAACGTGTGTTGCTTTGCTCCTCACCACTAGGCGAGCCCCTTTACAGTACTCGACCTTAATGCTATTGTCAAGAGATGGTAAGTAAGTATTGTTTTGTTTCCAGGCCGGTGAAGTCCCTGATCCGGCAGATCCAGCTGCTGCTGAAGGAGTACCTGACGTGCGGCGACCTGCCCGAGGCCATGCGCTGCGTCCGCGACCTGGAAGTGCCGCACTTCCACCACGAGCTGGTCTACGAGGTGAGTTCCCTCGCCAATAGGGATGACGACTACGTTGAATAGTAGATTACATACCAAGGCCGTGTAAGTGCGAAATGTCTCGGATCCCATGTAATTGTCGGCCGAGGCGAAGCCGAGGTCGACTAACATATGATCCGAGGCTTTCCCATTTAACGGCCGAGGTTTGTATACTATTTTTCTGCCCGACGGAGCCGGCAGGCGGCAATTTAATTTTGCGTAAAGTGGCGCTTACCGGCCGGAGGGCTGAAAAAACTATTATTCTAATTAGTCCGTCAGTTAGATTATCTAAAATTATTAGACACGTATTTTTTCCTTTTTCAATTTAACTAAAATTTACGAAGATAAAGAGCATCAAAGTTCCGGAGTGGGGGCTTGTGACGTCACTCCTAGGTAAGAATTGTACCTAGGAGTGACATTACGCGAAACTTGAACGCACTGTATTTTTGTCATTTTTGATTTGACGAGCAAAAGAAAAAATTCGTGTACAATATTTTTTTTATAATCTAAAAGACGGACTAATTACATTTTTTCAGTCGTCTAGCCTATTATTAGCACACTTTTGTTAAGAATACGTTAACTAAGGAAGAGCGGCATCTCCTGGCACAGGCTATATTTAGGGCGTCCCCTATCCCAATGACCTCGGCGATTTGAGCTTTTTTCCCCTCCCGCTTCCTTTCCTCACCGGTTATCATAAGGCGCCATCTAGAAAGAGCTGCTTGTACTAGGACGCAACGCAACCCTATAAACTACTAGTGCCATGTTACACATTTTTGCCGCACTACTACGTCAACATACGATAGATATAGACCGAGAGACCGCTATAAAATTATGAATTTCAATTCAATAGTTTGAACAAATTATGAATGTTTGTTTTATTATTCACATTGGTTCGTTTAAGTACTATTTTAGTATAAAAATATTTAAGGTACTTTTGTACAGTTCGAAATTAAACAAGACTCAAAGTGAAAATGTAAATAATAAATTAGAACTAGTTTGAGTCAATAGGGGGACATATTAGGACAATTTTATCAAATCTATGCAATCTATTCAATCGTGCGGAAAGTTGTATTTTTCCGCACGATTTAGCCGCAGTGCGTTTACTTTTTTTAAATTTTGGACTCCGCTATCAGCCCGATACAAAAAGTATTTTCTATGTAAGAAAACTAAAAAATAATATAATTTTTAATTCTAATAATTAAAGTACTGTCATGTTATAATTAAATTGTTTTGTCATGATATATTTTTTTATTTACTTGCACAATGCATAGTGAAACATTGTATGAAACACATGCGTCAAGATGATTTCCTACGCGTGTCGGCTTATACAGTCGCTTCGCTCGTGAATTATATGACACTCGTCGGAAATCACTGACTTTTCTTTACTTTGAACAATTAAAAAGGGTTGGTTGCGGTACAATCACATTCGTTAAAATTATTTTTAAATTTTTGTATTTCATACAGGTCTATAATATAATCAAAACAGTAAAATACTTTCGTCAGTGGTTGGTTGCGGTCTATTTAGTTTTCCAAACGCTTCCAGCACTTCCTAGCGCAACTAAACAAACAATTCGTGCAGCTCACAGATAACAACACAGGTCCTACCTCTACGAGCGCGCATCGGAATTTACACACCACTTGGATATTTAAAAATAAAATACGGAATTTTAGAACAAGTATGTATTTTTCGATTTCAACATGGTCTTAAAAGAATAAACTTTAATGTTGTATACAAACCATCCCAATATTTTATCAAAATTACTGCAAAAATCCCTGTGTTTGCAGTGTATTTTATCAAAAAATGTGCATATTCTAAATCGAATTAGATAGGCTTCTGTGTAAATTATTGGAAATATGGAGCTGACAGGTTTTATTGAACCATGTTGCAATATTATATCAACCCGAAAAAACATATGTGCACATCGACGGCTTTGACGCCATTATAAGAAAGCGGTGCGCGTTGTTACAAACTCGGCTACGCTATAGCTCGAACAGCCTTCTAAACGTGTTGTCACAGCGATGGGACTCGCCGCTGCTCGCGCGATGGGCGCGGCTACACGCGCCGCCTGTGGTTGCACCACGCCGCTTTTAAATAGTTTTAGTTATAGTTAGGTATATTTTTAGTTTTACTGTAGTAGGTAGTATTATATGGATTGTATTATTCGAAATAAATATTTGAATTTGAATTTCATGTATCGTGTTAACATTGCACGAAGTTAAACTTTTGTCTACGCGCGCTATTCTGAAAACAACTGCCAGTAATTGTATAGTCAAAGTTAAAACATTGAGTTTTACTTAAATTAGAAGCTGACAAGTTAAATACTTGGAAATGAGCTATCAAACACGGTCAACAACTTTCACATACAGCTCACCGTGTCTTCGTAGTACAACGTCAAAAATCTGATTTTGTTTCTTTTTCGTACTAACCGTATTTATGGCCTCGTAATGGGTGAAATTTGTGTGGACGAGGGATCCTCTCCCGTATAGGGCTTTACAGCCACGAACGCAATGTCGTTCTCGAGATGCTGCTTTAAACATCTGACATAGATGAAAAGGCCTACTACTACTACTAATGGGTGAAAGCGAGTTGCAAATACGTTCGAATCGCGTATTCGCTATCAACTCGTGGCTACGTAAAACTGATGGTAATCACAAAGGACTACTCACGCTAGACCGGGCCTGTCAATTTCTATAGAAAGCGTCACGTGATAGCCTGGAGATAAGTGACTATTCAAAATTCAAAAAAATATTCTGCAAGTAGGCCTCAAGGGCACTTTTACAAGTCAATAAGCATTACAATAAAGCATTTGCATGTACATTTACACCACCAGTGGCACCAGTAATGGACAAGGGCTCATTCAAAAATCATGTGAATGAAATTTTGTGTCAACCAATTGACAACCATATGACATTTGAATTAAGAATTAAGTGTCCATCACTCCTATCTGTCAGTTTAAGGTGTTCATAATGGGTACCGTCACCCTAATACCATTTCTCCATACTGTCCCTCTTAATAAACGCTCCGTATTACTTAAAGTATCTAGAAGGGTTGGTTGCGGTACAATCACATTCTATAAAATCATTTCAATTTTTTATTTCAAACAGATTTTATCACAAATCTGTGTAAATTATTGGAAATATGGGGCCTAAAAAGGTTAAATAAAACCATGTTGCAATATTATATCAACCTGGAAAAACATGTGTTTTCATGTATCATGTTAACATTGCACGAAGTCAAACTTCTGTCTCCGTGCGCTTTTCAGAAAACAACTACCAATAATTGTATAGTAAAAGTTAAAACGTCGAGTTTTACTCAAATTAGAAGCCTACAAGTTAAATAGTAGGAAATAAGCTATCAAACATAGTTAACAACTTTAACAAACAGCTCACCGTTTCTTCGTATTACAACGTCAAAAAAACGGCTTTTGTTGCTTTTCCGTACAAACCGTATTAATGGCCTCTTAAGGTTGCCTATTGTGACGGACGGTACACTACGGAACCCTACACTGAGGATGGCCCGATATGCTGAGGCCGGGTTTTTTAAAAAAGTTATCACACAAAAAGTTGAATGTTTCACTTAAAGTTGTATTCTTTTCGTATAAAATTTTCAGCCCCTTTTTAAATCCTTTCAGGGTTGAAGCATTTAAAGTTGCTTGTTATTATTTATACACACACACAATATAGGTAACCCGCTGTGCAAACATGGCGCTGTACCGTGGCAGTTGATGGGGTCGGGACGGGTGTGATCGAAAGTATCATCGAATTGTTAGAAATTATAAGCATATTGAGCATGGTATCTATTAAAACACTTTTTAAGATTGCCTATTATGACGGACGGTAAACTACGGAACCCTACACTGAGCATGGCCCGACATGCTCTTGGCCGGTTTTTACTTAATGCGATATACGAAACATTGAAATAATAGGTATATTAACATGAGTAAAGCTGAACAACTATTAAATATTATAGATTTGTTCATACAAAAACTCAGTAGGTACCTAAGTACTTACTTTTCATCGTGCCACTGTACTTTTTTTTACAATAAACAACGAAACATACATATTCTCGGCATCTTAAAATTTTGCCACGTCTTGCATAAATTATCCCTTCAAAAACGGGGTCCGGCTCCCAGACTATAAAACTTTCTTAGCGACGTGCCCGGGGTGACAGTTTTATTTTCAGCGCCCCCGAAAGAAATCATTATTGAAAGGTACATCATAATAATATTAAAACACTAAATGGGATAACTTATGTAAAAAAATAAGTTATTTTTATCATTTTCCATTACCTACTCAGTTTTAGCTATGATCGCGACGTCTACAGCTCAGAACTACTAGTTTTTAAATAACTAAGTAAGCAAGACATGATTGCGACGTTAGAGATTCATTATTTTAAGTTTATAAATCAATTCCATCATTCCATTTTTTACCACCTAACTGGGAGGAGGAAAATGAAGCGATCAAATATTGTTCTATAGTTTGGAAATCTTATTTTATGATTACTTACGCACTCTAAAGACGATAAAAAATGAATCTAATATGAAAACACATTCATGTTCAGATAACTTTAGGTGATAAAATGTAATAGTTCCATAGCTAATGAAATAGGTTATAGGTAGGTACTTAAAGCGTATCTTTACATTTCTGCAGTCTTTGCTGTAGATATTTGTTCTTTTTAGTTACTTTGGGTATGTTTAAGTCACAGTTACACTATTTTTGTGTATATACACAAATGTAAACACCGAAGATAATAATTATGACTAAAAATATGTCCTGTCACTATATCACTATAAACTAATATTTTACGTCCTTTCGCCTTCTTAAAACTAACACTGGAGTAATAATCCTGACACTGAGTAATGATTTATAATATTACAACGCATTGACGAGCACAAAGTGAAAAACAAATAATATTGTAGTACGCATAAATTAGCGCGGCGTCGCAGCGAGTGGCACAGGCTTCCCGTCCGAAGGCCAAGCGGCGACTGGCCCCCGCCGCCCGCCGCCCGCGCAGGCATCTCGAGCCGGCGTTTTCGGTGAAATCCGCGTAATAGTGTTATCTCGAATAGTACAAAACCTATTCAAAAATCAGTGGACGCGTTTAAAGTAAACATAAATATCTACTGCTTGTCTTAGTTTCATGTACTTACGACATACATAATAAGGGAGTAGATAAAGATGTAAGGTAGAAAAAAGGGTTTACGGTTACTTCTTTTTCTCTTGATGTATTATGTTTATCGACAATTTATTGGACCAACATGGAGACCAAATACCGAGCTACATTATATATATATCTTTCAAGCGTTGTGCTTGGAGCTGAACAAAGCTTAGTCATTTTGAAAACAGTGAAATATGCCGGGTAGCCCCTTAAAGCTTAAAAGGAGGTGCCAATCACTAATTTTAAGATGATTATTGTGAACACAAATAAACATTTTTCATCTAATGGTGCACCTCGGTTCCAGACCATCCTGCTGTCGTTGGAGACGGTGAACTCCTCGGTGGAGGAGCAGCTGTGCACGTTCCTCGCCGAGCTGAGGCGGAGCGTCATCGTCACGCCCGACCAGATGGACCGGGTGAGTTACAACAATTACGTTAAAAGAAACAAAAAATGTTATAAAAACTTTTGTCATTATATGTACTTTTACACATGGCCTGTAAGTCATAATAAAAAAAAGTGTATTAAAGTTTTTTTTTTATAATTTTTTTGAGGAGGTTTTTTTGCGAAGATTTTTCTAATATCAATAAATAAGTATGTCACTGCAGTCTAAAATGCATTTTTGTATGAGTTACTTATGACAAAGAACAGTTTTAGAGAAAGATGTCATTATCTCTGAAACTAAGCTAAATTCAGATAATTTCATATGACATTATAATCCTTAAATGCAGTCAGGAGTACACCATTAAAATCTTTCGGATTATTATATTTATCTCTCATACAAAAACCGAACACAACCCGTTTTGAACACAGCAAAAACAACTGACGCTCGGTCGCATGATTTACGTCGAATACGAGTTTGCATGGCGACCACGCCATTTCGATTAGCGACTAAAGTAACGAATTGTTCGCAGGGCTTCCTGCGCGTGCTGGAGGACATGTCGGACATCGTGCTGGACGTGCCGCTGGCGTACATCATGCTGGACAGGTTCCTCGAGCGCTGCCAGCAGAAGTTCAAGCTGGGTGACGTGGTCATCAAGCGTATGCCGAGCAGGTCGATATTTCACTCATATATGTATCATTTAACAATTTTATTTGTGAATTGTTCGTGGTATGGCGTCTTTAGGTGCATTTTGAGGACCGGTTGGCGTTGTTGGTAGTGACCCTGCCTGCTAAGCCGATGGTCCTGGGTTCGAATCCCGGTAAGGGCATTTATTTGTGTGATGAACACAGATATTTTGTTATTTGAGTCATGAATGTTTTCTATGTATTTATGTATTTGTATATTATATATATCGTTACCTGAGTACCCGTAACACAAGCTCTTCAGCTTACTGCGGAACTTAGTCAATTTGTGTAACAATGTCCTATAATTGAAATTAAACACTTTAGAACGGATTAATCGCGTTAATTGACACCGTAATGGTTATGGTATGCTATGGTTAACCAGAACATAATCGTCAAAACATCTGGGTCAGAATGACATTAGCGAACTTGCATTGATGATGATACAAACGATAAAAGTTTCGTACGAAAAAGAACTTACTGTCGTAAGCATTAAGTGTCTAATTCATACACAGAACTACCAACACTGTTAAAAGTGTATAGGCTGTTGGCACTTACAGAACGTCACGTTCCAAACTAGACTTTATGGAAAAGAGTCGCAACTACTGCACTTTTATGGCGTCAGTTTTATAGCTGATTCGGTATCCAGCTCTTTTATCCTATATCTATGGATTAACCAATGGGAGTTACCGTATTGTCGCTCACCAGGCGGCGCCACGCATGCCTCTGTCTATATGGAAGAATTGTCAAAGTGACGTTTGAAATGTTCCCGCAGGACCCACGTTCCACTAGCGCCCCTAGCGTAAAATCGACTCGCGGTAATCCTCATTTAATTACAGTTCCATTGAACCTGGTAACTAACTAAATAACTTGTTATTGCAGAGGCCGCAAGCGCTACGTGTCTGAAGGCGACGGTGGCGTCATCAAGGACCACGCGCTCAAACTGCGCGAGTAAACTGCCATCCGCCGTCGCACACACACACACACACATACACACACACACACACACGCGCTGACAACTTGTAAGGTTACACAAAGTTACACCGGTGATGGAAACTTGTCACTTGATCTCGAATGTTATACAGTCCTGGTACCGCGGAAATCGAACTATCGAAAAGTATCTCCCTCTCCGTTACTCTTGATTGGAGTGATAAAGAGGTTCGATGGTCGTGGTATAGGTAGCGGCTATTGACGGGCCCACTTACTACACAGTCGTTGCAATATGAAATGTTTACAAAGATAATAAGGTCACCACACATGCAGTTTAAAAACCGATTCGGACAAAACTATATGCCTCCCTTTTCTTCGAAGTACAAATACGTGAGTAAGACAAAGACAATATGACACTAACTGCACGAATGGGAACAGATCGTCAGTTGGGCATTCTCATTTATATGGCATTCAATATAAGTCAATCATAGTCTGAGCAATGTGGATTGGCAACTCTTTAACGATATTCTTCTCATAGCATTGAATGTACGTCAATCATATTAATATACTTATATCGGGTTACTCACGTCAATAAAGTCTAAAATAGCTCATTTTTTGTAATGTTCCATAATCATGAGTGAGATGCGCTCGCGGGCGATTGCTCTGCGCACACTTGATTGGGACGCGGACCGTTCCGAAAAATGAGCTATTTTAGACTTTATTGACGTGAGTAACCCGATATAAGTATATTAATATGTCTATTACTCACGGGAGTTTTCAACGTCAATCATAGTCTGAGCTATGTGGATTGGCAACTGTTTTGTATGCGGATGTGTGGCGACCACTTATCTTATACACGTTTATTGAGTCTGTGTTTATCTCTAACACACGTACATACACATAGTTCCTGTACAAAGTGGCGAAATTAAATTTTGTATCGCTTTTTATTGACATTTTCATGCATACTTTATAGTACGTTAAATTTAGATAGCACCTAAACGTTGGGCGATGAAAGATATCTCCACTCGCTCGATTGACATTCGCTCTGCGCATGCCCTGCGCATTGACAGTTGACAGATGTCAAATAGTATGAGGATTTGAGTCCTTGTGGACTTCCGGTTGATACTCAAGATGGCGTCTCCGTTTTTTGTTTTTTTTTAGTTCGTTTAGTCGTTCAATATGTAATATTGTTGGATCTATATCGGAATTCCTAAAGTTATTTATCCTATATTTGCGTTCCCTAATATTGTTTGACATGATTTGTCCTAAACTCATATGTCCTATTGTTATAATATTTCGATAACATTTTTCTTAAATAATCTCGATCGCTTGGCGTCCGGGGCGCGATGGTTAAACAATTAGCGAAGATTTCTGGAGAACTTTCATCGACCAATACAGAAGTACAATCACACCAAACATGACGAGCAATACATAAATAGCTGTATTTTAGAAGCCTAACGTCTAAAGACATGTAATAAAATAAACTAATAATATATTTACTAATTGGTTGCTTAGTGTAAGGCGTACATTTTGTAAGAAACAAATATAGTGAACTTATAATGGCAATTTGGAATGCAGTATATTGTAAATAACTCATTCAGTGCGGTGCCCCGCACTTTCTCTCTTAACCCGACTCGGGTATCCCGTTATGTAGCAAAAATGCCTTGTAGAGGCGAACCAACGTGTGGTGGTTAGCACTGAATGGGTTAAAGGTTTAAAATTATCACTAAGCGTGATTTTTAAGCATATTTTGGACTATTTCGTCACGTTATTGACGATTTGCTTTTATATAAAATTTTGAGCATTGACAAAAAAAAAGTAATAAAGCTTGTATAAAGGTTAGTGCTTAAAGTTTGATGTTTAGTACAAACCATAGTGCATGTTTTTTTTTTATGCGTGCGACGGCGCGCGATGTTGCCAGACTTGTATTTTAAGAGCAGGTTTTTCAATTTGCATTATTGTGTTGCCATAATTCTTACTAAATCGTGTACCTAGTTTTGATCATATTTTGTAAAAAAAACTTGATATGTGCAAATTAAGAAACCTGCTGCACTCTTTGGATATTAATTTTATAAAATATAATATGTTCTAAGTTGTATGTAATCAATTTTACTATTCTTTCACATGGGGCGCGTGGGGTAACAGAAAAATCTTATAAAACTATTCAAGTCACTATTAAAAACAAATACAATGCATGGGTTTTTGTTAATTTACTAAATTTTCAATTGGTGTTCTCTCCGTTTTAATTTTGTATAGTTCCTTATTTAAAAAGATAACCTTTTAGGAAAGTTTTAGTAATGTCATAAAAAAGGAAATCGGCGCTACTTCTAGTTTCACCCGGGTAGGTTCGTTAGTAACCTTTTCGTCGGCGTTACTCGGACGCCACGTTACCGAAGTGTCAAAACTGATGTTGAACTATACGCATGTGATAAGGTATATGTTGCTGTGCTCTTAATCCGTCCTTGGCGTTTTTTCCATTCCAATACCGACATAATTTTTTTTCAAAAAAAAATGCGAATCCTCAGAATCTTAACCCTGTGGAAACGAGTGCTGTAAAGGGCTCGAAACGTAGGGTCATGGTGTTAATTAACGCGATTAATCCGTTCTAAATGGTTAAATTTTAAGGAACAACAATCGCGGTAACAGAAAACAATAAAAAAATTAAAAATATCACTAAAGAGACATTTTGACATGGAGCGCTAAGCAATGAGCTTGACAACAGCCAGTCTGTCCACAACTGTTTTAGAAAAACATACAAAAAAAAAACATTTATTTCAGGCAAATTAACCTATAATAAAACACATAACAAAAACACGAATGAAATTATAAAACAAACAAATTAATTAATAAACTAAGATTAAATTATTGCAATTTTTTTTATTATACTCAATAAATTAAATTAAAAACCTTAAAAACAAAACATCTATAAAAAAAAGGTAACGGAATGGAATAAAAACTTGAGTTATCTTTTTTTTTCCTTTAGGATCGAAAAAGCTCAGCCTTTCTGCTGAAAATAATAAAATTGTGTTTTTCTGTTACCTCATACGCTCGCGTTGCGCGTTGATATTTCATATCGTCTAGAGACGTTTAGAGTAGGTGTTTTAATTTTTTATAAACCACTGGGTGTTTTTAGGGGTACATTTGTCTGATAATTAAATGGAATCACGCTTGACTAATATTTTTAACACTTGTAATATTTTTTTATTAGATTTAGTCTCCGATTATTGTCATAAATGGAATGCAGACGTATTTTGCCGAAATTTTAGTCTACTTAACCGAACAATTATTATTGATCAAAACATAAACATAATCGACAATGGGGATGGGACTGTGAAAATAAAAATATGACTTTTTTTCCAGTTTTTATAATTTTAAATCAATGAAAAATCTTAATCCCATGAAGTCAATGCTAGACTATGTTGGTTTTGTATAGCTAGACTCAAAGTGTAATTAAATGCTGGTGATTTGTTTCAGGGCGTAATGAGTAGAAAAATTAGAACAAAAAAAATCGCTATTTTTTTATTTTTTGGGGCATGAACCCTCCATCCATTTTTTTCTATATATTCCTTATTATATATGATTATGCCCTTGAATGGATCACTACCATTTTGGTTACACCCTGTATAAAATTAATTGAATTACTTTGCTCAGCCCCAGCACCCAGTTATTTAGGAGCGAAAGAGAGCGCTTGATTCTTTCTGATATTTTCAGGCCACACGACATTTCATTTTTTGTCTCATTCCTTGACAACTTGAGACGTGTTGAAAATAAGGACTGCAAACATCTAATTATGGTAGCATTAACATTTAGTTAGAAAAGATAGTATTAAACAAACGTCACTGTTTTAAATCGTAGTAAATATATCTGTGGCGGCACATCTATCCTCGTTCTGCCAATCATATTCAGATAAACCACCAAATTATTTGAAAAATAGATTTTATTTTCTTTTAAGTAAAAATAAGGAAATTCCAATGTTTACCTATCAGGCTTTCCATTAACATGCTAAACAAAAAGTAATATGTTCTTTAGGAATCACATTGGGCAAAACGGGGCTATATGTCCTTTAGGAATCACATTGGGCAGAACGGGGCTATAGTACTCGAACGAGCCATTTTTAGATGTCAAAGGTCCTATTACCGTTAGCTGCAAGGTTTTGCTCCGTCACAGTTGTATCCTAATATAGGTCGCCCAACGACTCATGAGCGCTCGGCGAAAATGGTAGGGCGGCTTGAGCGTAAGCCCATCTCGCTCCCTCAACCCCAAAGAGACTGCACTGCTCTGCACATTCAAGGTCAGCACGCGTACCACGAACATCGAAAATTGGCATTGACGGGAAAACCTCTGTCACTCCAATATCCAAGTGTGACAGAGATGGAGATACAAATCCGCAATCGTTCGATTTTCGTGGTATAGGCCCAGTGCTCGTTGGGCGACCTGTACTTACAATGCGACCGAAACAGGGAGAAATTCAAAAGTGGCAACATCGTAGTGTCGTCCCTTTCAAATCAGTATATGCAATGGCGCCTGTAGACTCGGGCTCTCGGCCGAATGTCTCGTGAAACCATTTTTTTTTAATGATGAACGAAATGAATGCTTAGTTGACCCCTGTCACACCTTTTAACTCGCCCAAATTACCTGAAAAATACTTAAATTTTATTGTCTGGCCAAACCTCTCCCCAGAGTCTCAAGTGAGTGTGTAAAGGGTTGAATTCGTCCGAGACATTCAGTCGCGAGTGTACAGGCGCCATAAGAAAACGGGACGATGTTGCCACTTTTCAATTTTTACCTTTTTCTGTCACGCTGTACGTAGTAGGAAAAACATCATTCTCAGTTTATTTAAAAAAAAGTTTTTTTTTTCTAAAGGCTCTTGTCGACTTGCATTTAGATTTTCCCACCATTTTTGCATTTGGTCGTGTGGCCTGGCAGTCATTTTGGTGCCTGATCCTACCGAGGATGAATTGTGATTTATTTTGACTTGTGGGTGTTTTGAGTCAGTGATTGGCTAGTTTGTTAATAAATAATAAATAGAGGATATTTCATATATTGATGTTTTTTTTTATACCTTTTATATTCCTCTAAAATTGTAGCTAGCATCGCCTCATTAACAAAATGTCGGTGGAAAAAATGGATGGACTTAAGTCGTCAATGGAACTTCCTAACAATGTAATCAAAAGGCGTCACATGTTTTGTCACTGTTTCTCCTTGTATTTTCACACTACCTCATCAAACACCACTGAAACCATTCACTACCGAAACGGTCGTATTATCGTAACATACATAACAGAAGTAAATAAGTTAATCTTGGAGATTTTATTAAAAACTTAAAAGTTAGGTTACTACGATCAATATGGCGGTTTATTTACATTGTTAGGAGGTTCCATTGATATCGATCTTATACTTCGACAATGGACCGATATTACAAGTATGACAACTCATAGCACCGATACAGCTCAGGGCCTATACCACGAAAATCGAACGCTTGCGGATTTGTATCTCCATCTCTGTCACACTTGTATATTGGAGTGACAAAGAGGTATTCCCGTCAATGCCAATTTTCAATGTTCGTGGTAGGCCTGCAGCTCTATACTTCAGCAGAGGATGGTTATTCAAAATATACACGACTAAAACATAAGGACAGGTAGGCGATGACGCGACTAAAGCTAGTCTCAGTTCCATCCATTTTGTTAAGACATCTGGGTTCGGGCACCCATAATCGGTCCCTAAAAACGTGTCATGTAATACTAGCTTAAAGACTTGTGTGAGTTGCGATTGCGATATAGCTCAGTGTAATGGCCGCTCCACGCAATGGGCCATTATACGGGACGTAGCTATACAGCAGAACGGGATGGTAGTATTGCGTAACCCCTCTTACTCGTCACTGCGTCCCTTATCATCGCCCATTATGGCCCATAGTGTGGAATTGAACGCCGAAAGAATACACCGCGCCCCAGCTTCCCAGCGATCGCGATTATTTAAGCGAAATTGACCTTTACAGAGTCCCGTGTAAGTCCTTATTGCATTGGCGAAGCCAGGGGGGTTCACTCCGCCGATCTGCACGAAATTATAAGTACATGCCGGCGGCAGCCTCGAGGGTGCTTATTCAGTGGTTGCCTCGTCGTGGCCCGCGACACTCGTGCGCGTGTCTCCCGCATACCAACGTCGCAAGCGCGTATTGTATACGATGAATAAAATAAGGGCCATGAAATAATGCATTGCTGCGGGTTGCAGAAACAATGACCAACATTCGGATTGCACGTTTTTCTATGTTCCAACGCGTGAAAAGGATACTGAAAGGTGAGGTAGCAAGCACTAAATGTTCATTTATCAGAATCAAGTAAATACCCCAAGAGCACAGTGTTATACTTGAATTAAATAGGTATCTGTCACCGGCATATCTAGTATCTACATATGTATACATCAAACGAAAATCCCGAGATCGTGATTAGATCCGTACTTATTGGACTCATTTACACCTGGCGTGCGACCGCGAACCGTAACGAAGGTCGTAAAGTCTATCTCCGTCTCTGTCACTCGAATAGTAAGTGTGACAGAGACGGGGATAGACTTTACGATCTTTGTTACGGTTCGCGATCACACGCCTGTTAGGTTTTCGGTGTTATTTAGTTTACCTAAGTAGCTGCCAAGTGTAATAATTTATGCATGTAGATATACCACGCGTGCTATCTAATATTTATAATTCGCGTATTCGTTTCTGACATAGTCGATGCTTGCCCCCACAGAATAGATAATAGTACAAAGCTACCGTATCCCGTATCCGCTTACGATCAGGCGGACAGTACGCTTGTTTGCCACCGACGTCGTTTAAAAAAATGACAACCCTATCTTCGGCAAGGTGCGGAGTAATATCGACCTTCGCGCCGGGCAATAGAACTCAATGACAGCGCGGCTCGCGTGCGGTCGTTGCTAATAATTAATAGGCACGTAAAAAGGCGGCATTCGTGAACATCAAAACAGAGGGTCTTCTGTACTTGTACTATTATTTATTCTGTGGCGAAGCTGTCCGCTGTAGCCGTCCGTGGTAAGACTTTCCTATGACGGCCAAAGCCGACTGGCGGTCACATAGTTCATTTGAATACATAAGGAAATAATAAAAAGCAATAATTAATCACTCTTTATTAAAACTACCAATCTTAACATAAAAACGACTTACTTGCGTAAAATAATATCAATTTCTATTAAAGCTAATATTGCTTAATTATTGCCTTGAAACATTGTGCACTTGTGCGGGTGGAAGCTCATCTGAAATGAAAAGAAAATAATTACAGAGATATTTATTTATAAGGGAAAAGATGAAAAGTCTCCCTATTTGGTTAAAAATTTTTAGTGCTGGTATCATCCTTTAAGCCGCCATCTTGTTACGATACGCCGCTCATTCGATGGTGACCGCCCGGAATGTGTAGACACGTGTTATGTACCATTTTGTGAAGGCCACCATTTTGTGGCTTTGTCAATTTTCAATCTTATCCCGTAATATTTATAAGGCCTCTTAGCCTAGTTAGTAGTGACCCTACCTACGAAGCTGGAGGTCCCGGGTTCGAATCCTGGTCAGGGCATTTAATTGTAAGTTTATCACGAATTAATAATTTTTCCCTGAGTTATGGGTTTTTATCTATGTATTTAAGTATTTATATGTATCCATATACTATGTATATCGTTCTTATCTCTCGACACTTTTTACAACAACGTATTTAATTCATCATTATCATCATCATGATGATGAATTTAATTATAATTTGATATTTACTAATCGCTTTTCAGTGAAGGAAACGGGACTAATCCTGATAAGTCCTAATTTACCCTCTGGGTAAATTAGGTCAGCATCAGCAGTCACCTTTCGTAAAACTAGTGCCTATGCCAAATCTTGGGATTAATTGCCAAAGCGCACCCCAGGTGGGGTGCAGTGGTGTAAACCGTTAAAATGCTAGCAAGAAAAAGTGACTATTCAATTGGAGCAGCGATGTGCTCACAAATATCTGAACGATGAACGACTCTATTGTTAAGGCGTTACAGCGCTTGTTCAGATATTTCGGACACCTCGGGTGTTCACCTTCACAAGATGTGCTTGTGACGGTTGTTATCTTCACACACGCAGCATGCAGAGGATCTCACATTGATTGAAAACATGTCAAGGTAATTTGATGTGACTTTATTTATGTGTTTGTTGATAAAAACCCATCATCATCTTAAAACCAGGTGAAATTAAGAATACTCACATTTTAGTCTCTGTGCGGCCGCTCACCATGTGTAGAGTACCTCGCCGGGACCTGCCTGATCTGCCACCACTGCACCACGGCTGCCACCGCCGCTACCACCACTGCTGCGCTTATAATAATGCCTTTAGCTAGAACCTCCATACTTCTGAAAAGTCACCAAATGTATGTTGAAATACTTAAAATATACCAGGCACTTTAACTATAAAACTCTCATGAGACTCACACATATTAAATAATATTTAAAACGGGTCACTAACGTAATCTAGTCGATTTTCGATCGACATGTTTCGATCTATACGAAGATCGTAATCAGGAGCAACCACCCGCCCTCTCTGTATCTGCTACTAAACAAAAATTAAACGACATGTCGAGCGAAAATCGACTAAATTGCATGAGTGACTCATTTTAACATGGAAGAATAAATTTTAAATATAACAAACTTGTAAGTAGGTACTTGTTTATAGTAAAAGATACCACTTAGTTGGTTGTTGATAAGGTAAGGTATATTTTTAAATGGATCTGTATGGCATTAGCGGCCTATCGGATAGCGACAATAAGCGACCTTTTACTTAATAAAACAAAACGATCACATTTATTCAAATTCCTAAGGTCTGTAGGTACTAATAAATTCGTAAAATATCTTAATTTTTTATTATTATAGAAGGAATAGATAGCACATTGTTTCTTTCACGCTATTTGACTTACCTAATTTACGTTAGTTATAAGTAGTAATAAGTATATATTGATCAAACAAGTCAAGGTAAAACTAGGTATCAGATAAAACTTATATTGTATTACTATATCGCTACTCTGAAAGTATGCTCGCGTATACACTGGAGGGTACATTAAAACTAACGCTCAGAAGTCATTTTCTTATCTCCGCGTTGATTTTTATGTAATTCCCCAGGAAATGCGCGCTTCAACAATCACAACAATAAAACAGTGCTGAAAAAATTGCGCGCCGTTCCGTTTCATTTTCATTTTTGACAAATAAATAATGTTAAATACATATCAATTAATTAATCCAAGTAGGATAAGGATAGTGATACATGCCATGTACTAGTAGTAAAGATAGTTAAAAAATGAAGATAACGTTAATATCGACAGTATACAGAGATGATACAGAGTACGTTTGAAATCAATTTTATTTTAGTGCAAAACGGAACGTTTAAAAATTGTTTTTTTTTTTATTAATTTCATTGTTGGACCAAAGTTGCACATTCAGCTATTGTTTGGTATTAACTTCTACGAAGAATTATATTAAAAGATATAAAGAACTAACAACAGCTTTATTAAAATATATTAATTCAAGTATATTTTATAACCGTTGTACAGATTTAAGTGCCTGTTAGTATCACGATAAAAAACACAATCGACGATTTCGATTTCACATTCCATCGTGTCAATCAATCAAGCAACATCCAGCACTATCTGTCAACGTCAACCAACTCAAATACGAAACGAAAATAAAATATTTCACAAGGTAATCGAGAACGCAATAAAGGAATAAAGATGAGTACGCGCGAGGAAGATCGTCAGAAAAACAACAACTGTCCAAGCCGCGGCCTCGGCTTAGCAGCCGCGGCTCTGGGCGTTGGAGTTGGGGCTGCGCTGTACTACTTCCTTAGCAAGAAGTCAGAAAACCCAGACGGAGAAGGCTCGACCACAGGCTGGTCTTGCGAGCAACCTCACTCCTTGTAAGTACTAGCGTAAGACCTATTTTGCAATACACGCTTCGCTTTCGCTTTTCAACATGCGTTAGTCGTTAATTAATTATGTCGTTATCTAATTCGAATAGTGTTTGACATTTATTGCCTTGATTTTAATTAGCAATTTAGACGTAATTAATAGAAATTTTAGAACAAACATGTTCCATTTACAACATTATGTTCATTTCATATCTACCCTACATTTCAATTTGTGACATAAGATCTAGATTTACCTGAGTTAGATTATATTTTTAAATTGTGACAATTGATTTGCCAAAAGCAACATTTTATATTATGAATGTATTTTACTTGACCTAACTACATAGGGACTAGAATAAACTATGAAATCATGAATTGTATGTAGCCTGTAAACTGCCGGAGTATACAATATGAAATGTTTTTGTTTCTGAAAAGCGTCAATTTCTATAGATTCTTTTCTAGTATTTTAATTATTACATTTAATATACAGCATGTGTTTTATTTAATGTATTTATATTTTAATATAAACACATATTTTATAGGTAGTCAGTTGAGACTCTAAAACAAAGTATTTTTTGTTTTATGAAGTATGTATGCCTATTTTCTTATAAAACATTCATCATAGATCTCTTTTAATTTATACACAAGAGGCATTTCACTAGAATGTCCCTTACTCAATGCAATTATTTTATTACTTCTACAGAATAAGTAATAGTATTAAAGTACAGAAGCTTCTCTTTCCTACAATTGACCTTTAGCTTGTCAAGCATACAAATGTCAAGATGACATTAACGTTAGGGTTGCCACCATGCAGGTGCAGGTGCGTATGGTGGTACAACAACGTTAGGGTTGCCACCATGCAGGTGCAGGTGCGTATGGTGGTACAACAACGTTA
Organism: Lathronympha strigana; assembly: GCA_949128165.1. Taxonomy (NCBI): domain Eukaryota; kingdom Metazoa; phylum Arthropoda; class Insecta; order Lepidoptera; family Tortricidae; genus Lathronympha; species Lathronympha strigana. The sequence goes on along the minus strand of OX421925.1, from coordinate 3,495,434 downwards.
GGGTTGTCACCATGCAGGTGCAGGTGCGTATGGTGGTAAAACAATTAGTAAAAAAAAAATTAAAATTTTAAACTGTTTATTTCACCAAACTATTAAAAGTGCTACTAACAAAACTCTTAATCTAGAGTCTTGTTCGATCCTCGGACCGAGACGGTCGCTTTCTTGGGCCCATATTTGGCTCCTTAATTTTTTACAAAACCCATCAGTAACAATAGTGCCATAAACTCCAGATGTGCCGACTGGCCGGCCGGCCGGCCGACCGACTCGTCTATATAGCGTCTAAACTTTACATATAACGGTTACGGTATAACTAATAGCAATTTAAATGGTGTGCAGTGTAGTGTGTTGTGTGTATATATAGTGCGTTTGCTGAAACTGACCCGTTAGATAGCGATGCTCAACTGAAACCCCGGTGAGACTGTTCCTTTTCGCATGTAAATTAATAGGTGTAAAATTTAAGATGCCTACAGATGATTACAAGTGTAAGGGCCGCCGTTTCCATGTCTAGCATGACCTAACTAGAAGCACGTGTACCTAAAGGCCGTACGGTACGGACCTAAGTCCGTAAAATCAAAGATCTCAAATTGAATTTACACGGAGGACGCGCTGCACAAGCGCAGGTATGGGCACACACCTCAACATATTAGGTTCGCCCCCTTACACTAAATTATATTACTGAAGGGCAATTGATCGCAATTTCCACGTCTGAATCGGCAGCCCAGGTTTATGGCAGACGCGACTCGGCAGACGCGATTTAACGTTATCTGAATTGACGTACCAACGTTCGCGTACGCGTGAAATAACACCATAAAAGTTTCATAGGTATCTACTCATGCAGAAATTACCTAAACATACTTCATACTTATCGACTACCTCTAAATGAACGCGCGTGGCCAACACTTCTCGAAGATTTCACCCCGGCGAGACAAAAACATTTCGGAACTATTTTTCTGTCTGCAAACAATTAAATGCGGTCTTGCCCATAGAAGGATGCCTTTTTACTTCACCGTTGCAAGTGATGCAACTTATAAACAAAGACTATGGCCTAGCGGACACTGGACATTCATCTGGCAATCGTAAGATACCGCAATGAAACATGATGCAATACTGGATACACCGCTTGGCCTGGGCCTGTGATACATAGGTATTAGTGTTATGTGACCCGTGGTCAACAAAAAAAAAAAAAACTGAATAAAAACGGGAAAGCTGTCCGGTGCTTTGCATTATATACATGCATTATCTAAATAGTGACAATCTCGACTCTTGAGCATGTTACATACGTATAATAGCTGACCAATACTAGGTACTGGAATTGACGATGCTCCTAAATAGCCGGTACCCATGTATGTAGGTCATCGAACTATAGTGTACACTAGGTATACCTACTTAAGGCAAAAGGGTCCTATATAAGCGACATTTTAAAACTGAGTTTTCGTAAGAATGAAATGTACCTTCAAAAAGTTCAAAATACCGAGTCGAATTAATTAAGTTGTAGTGTTTTTTATAAAAAGTGTTTGTGATTGTTTTGTGTGTTTTGATACAGAGATTATGAGTGCAATGGTGATTTACATGTTAGATTTTAAAGTTTTTTTTGACAGTGTGTACATTCTAAAAGAACGCTTCTGACTTTCTTACAAGAAAAGGAAACTAAATCAAGACAGTTCAAGGAAAACCCGGCAATCACAGATTCAACACAAAGGAAATACATTTTCGCCAGCCACGAATAATACCTAACAGTAGCATAAGGAAACAACCAAATTGCGATCTAAACCTACAACTACTCTATACCAGCAGGTATGACTACCCAGTTGAGAATATTGTTTTTTTGTATAGGGCCGGAATACAGTGCAGCCCTCGACCAGATGCGTAACAAAGTTTGGAAGCTACCAACAGACTACAAAAAAGCCTTTGTTTTATTGCTCTGGGCCTTTTGTGCGAGAATAGGTACAAATTACTTTATTGAGTCTACAAAAATAAAACCTGATGCAAAGAAGCCAATAAATAGTACCTGTAGCTAATATAAATTGTACAACTAAAGTTTTACTGATGCACCGCTCCAGGAAACACCACGAACTTGGCGCCTTATACTGGAAAAACGGAGGATTGGATTACCCTTTTTTTTTGTAGTTACATAGTTAATTTGTAAACATCTGTGTCGTGCTGTGCATAGTTTTAGTTGAATTAATTTCGAGAGTTGTGTTGTAGTGATATTACATACATGATCGATGTGAAGTCGTCTAGAAGTACACCTTTGGTTACTTTAAGCGTTTTTTAAAATTATTATTATTTAATAAGGGAAGTTACGTAAGTGCATTGAAGCAAAGAAACGGAGAAAAAAAGAGCCGAAGCTTAATATCCATACTATAATATCGATTGGTATGACCGTAAAAGAAGAACGCAGTATCCATGGCAAAACAGAGCTATAATAACATTACAAGGCAAAGACAGCGGCATATATTAGATCACGAGATCAGTCTACCTAGCGGAAAGTTAAAGAAAAGAATCTGGGGGAGGGGAGACTATGCAGTCACACACCTAATATCTATTATACACCAAGTATAGTATCTATATTCCTCACGCTGGCTTCACGATGCTATGTATTCGGGTCGGCTCTAACCTCCTGTCCCTCCTAAACTCCCCGACTGCACACCTACACTCCTGTCCTATCTACTTGGTGCTCCGGTGTCTCGGGCAGGTTGCTAGTGCCTGCGGTGGGGCGGCGGAAGCTGATGAGGCTTATTAGGCATGAAGGTTCGCATATCCAGTTTGATCTAGCATTTAAGGTGTGGTCGGTGCGGCGTGATTCTGACATACTCCGCCGATTTTACCGATCATGCTAAATCAGAGGATCATACGAACCCCTAAAGTTATTATTACCCTCAACACCTCTTCCCTCTCGTAGTCACTGCTTCCGAGTCCTTGCTGCAGAACTGCTGGCTGGAGTTACCACAAGAATCAGAATCAGAATCAGAATACTAACAAAACTCTTAATCTAATATTATATAGATTTTAAGTGAGTTAGGTCTATGGAGAACTACAAATTAATGGTTAGTGTTTTGTAATGGTTAGTATAAAGATATAAATAGGAACAAAATATATATTGGAATATTATTCGTATCATAAGAATATGTTTTTATTGATTATTTATTAGTATGGTATTCATGGTATTCATTTGTCTAAGTATAAATTATTATGCAGTGTTTGAAATACAAATATATTTGATTGCACCTGTGCTGTGAGGTAATGTGCGTTGCGGTAGCCCTGATAGTTTATGCCACCCATAGGTGGAAGATTTTGTGTCAATGTAAAACGCGGAGTGACACCCCCCTGATACTTCTGAAAAACCTAAGAAATTGATTCGGTGTCTGATAGTATTTCATGAGTTGGCTAGCAAATTGGCACATATTCAAGAGTTTTACAGATTTTAGTAAAGTACAAGGCAAGCATTTCGTAATTCTTGTGGAAACATACATAGTCAGCGAGAATCATACTGCCTTTTGAAATTAAATACTTTAGAACGGATTAATCGCGTTTATTAACATCATGACCCTATGTTTCGAGCCCTTTACAGCACTCGTTTTCACACGGTTAAGATGATGACAGTCATCATTCATCATCATTCAGTGTTTAATTTCAATGAATAACAATTGTGGTAGTAGAAGACAATATCATACTGTCTTTTTCTTAAGCTAGTATCACTACCCCCAAAAGAGGGATTTGTACTGCAAATCTATACCTTGTTTTTATGCAAAAAGTTGCAAATATGCATCAGTATTTATATATATTGCAACTGGCACTTCTCAATATTTCAGGAATGAATTATACTCTGGTAGTTTGGCTTAAATTTAAAATTTTCTATAATAATTACATTTTACCAATATGTCAATGAATTCTAATGTAAAATGTTTTTTTTTGCTGTAGGTAGTATAAATGTCATATGAAACTAGAGTTCTTCGATTTGAATAACTGATAGAGCATTTATCTGTGGATAGTTTTTTTTAACCTCTTCTCGGTTCATCCGTATGATGCGGATCTGCAATAGAATTTTGAATTTTAATTTTCAAATTGCCAGTTATGGCCAGATAATTAAGAACAAGATTTTTTCCTCATATAAATGCCTACAAATAGGACATTGCAAATTTGATGATAATTTAAAAAGTAATTGACCAATTATTTGGTGGTTCAATAATAATATTTATTTTTATTTTATTATTATTATTCAAAAGGTGTACATAGTTACATTAATTGGTATTATAACATGCCAAACTGAGAAACCAGTTTGTTGGCGAGATCGCGCTCATGCTATCGATTCGATCGATTATTGCGCTATTTATCGATTGTGACTAGGGAATAGCCCAATTTAGCACACCCGATTGTGATTAGGTATATATTATATTATATTTATTTATCAGACACAGTTCAGGCAAATGTAAATGTAAAGTAGTCTTATGATTCATATTTACTTGATGTGTTTTACCTTTGATAATACAAATTATATACATATAAGGAAAAACACAGTATGGTCATTGATCAATAGTCATATCATTTCATGGCACATGTTTTTACTGACAAGTTAACAAACAAAATAAAATACAATTTGTTTCGAAAAGTGTAAAGCATGTGGAATAAAGCGTCAAAAAAACTGTAAGTAAAAGACTGGTAAGAAAAGAGAAATCTGGATAGTTTTAATTGGATTTATTAGGATTAGAATTTTGCTTAATATGTTTTTCATAAATACAAAACTTTTATGAAATCCGTGAGTATTAGACGTATGTTATATTGGTCACTCACGTTAAAGTTTAACTTTCCATCGGTCAGCCAACACAAACGCGTCCTAATTATCGAGTTCAACATGTCGATGAAATTTTCATTAAAAAAAAACGTGAGTGACCCATTTTTGTACATATAAAATATACAATGTAAAGTATGTATGTGATTTTTCCTACCGTTAATCGGTTTTGTGAAGGGCGATTATCTCTTTAAAAATTAAGTTAGGTATGTAGGAAACTTTTCATTCGAATTGCCGTTAAGTGTAATGTCGTTCAGCTGTTTATGTCATTAGAAGAAAGCATAAAATTCAGCTTCTTATATCTACAGTCACGCCTATGAATATGTATACAATCCGCAACTTACTACTGCGGAGCAAGGTTCAAAATTGAATACAGGTGATTATATATTTATGAAGCCGACCGTATTGTTAACTGAACGTTTGTCATCCCTATTGCAACGGCATAAAGCCGTAATAGTAGATTAAAAGTGTTACCGTTTTCAAATCACAGGTATCCGAACAATGCAAATGGGACCAAAATAAGTACACTAACTTTAGCTATAAACCTCCAGTATGTGAGACTCAAACGTATTTAAACGCATGTCGAATTTCGCTCACCATGTTTAGGAAGTAAATTGCGTGAGTGACCAGTGTTGGTCACTAACTTTATTATCAAGTGCATAGGCGTGTGTAGATATTTTTGCCTTGTCGAAGTAACTTGGAGATTTCATAGCCTTTAGTCATCAATACAATTCGCAATCCTTCGTCAATTATTGATCACCGCCATTGATACACAAAGGATTATTTCACGCATGCTTGAGAAATAACTATTTACGCACCCTTGATAAGTCGCGCGTAGCAATGTGTACCCCTTTTCCCACCATTAATTATAACTCACCAAAACTCACCATCACCACCATTTGTAACACCCTAGCAGCCTAATATTCAGCGACTCCGACACCAGCATGGAAAACAACTGCAACAACTCCTCCATCTCCTTAGAAGACTCTTACACCACCGTTTCTGAAAACACTACGACTGACACCAGCATACACTCTGACTCAGAAGACGCTTATATCGACGTGATACCAAACTTAGAAGAATCCATCTCACTATCTGAGGATGAATGGGATGTCAGTGGATCGTCACTGGACGTACTGAGTGAGTCGAGAAGGAATGTTTCGCCGGATAGAATGATGCTTGGGAGCTTCGGAGCCCTTTTTAGTCACACCACCGTTTCTGAAGACACTACGACTGACACCAGTATACGGGCTATACACTCTGACTCAGAAAACTCTTATATCGACGTGATACCAAACTTAGAAGAATCCATCTCACTATCTGAGGATGAATGGAATGTCACTGGATCGTCACCGGACGTACTGAGTGAGTCGAGAAGGAATGTTTCGCCGGATAGAATGATGCTTGGGAGCTTCGGAGCTCTTTTTAGTCACACCACCGTTTCTGAAGACACTACGACTGACACCAGTATACAGGCTGTACACTCTGACTCAGAGGACTCTTATATCGACGTGATACCAAACTTAGAAGAATCCCTCTCACTATCTGAGGATGAATGGGATGTCACTGGATCGTCACTGGACGTACCGAGTGAGTCGAGAAGGAATCTGTCGCCGGTTAGAATGATACTTGGGAGCTTCGGAGCCCTTTTTAGTCCTAGGCCTAGTGAGAGACGGAGTGGAATGTAAGTTTGCTTGTTCTGTGTTTTTTCGTGTTGTGAATGTTGTGCATGTATTTGTGGTTGTGTAGTTTTATTGCTTATACTTAGTACATACGTTGTTAAGTAGTCCTTGAACATATTAGGAGGCTGTTTAATGCGTCCAAAACCTATCCATATCAAAACCAGCAATAGTCAAAAATTATATCTAATATACTCGTACAGTATACGAGTAACAGTATACAGTATGTGACGTCCAAAGCATAATCAAAAATAATCAAATTAATTTGTTACGTAATCCATACCTAGCCCCCCTAAGTGATTGATTTGTCATCTTTCTGTCTGCATATATAATTACATATTTCTTTTCAATGGCAAATGACATGTCACTGACTGCAAGCGCCCTTCGCTCCCTCTAGATATCTGAATCGTCGCTCGAATCATCGTTTACCAAGTGCCCAAGGTATTTAAATGAATTAACCCTCCTAAGCTGCTCACCATTCAAGCGAATGGGTGGGACATGAGATGGGCACTTGGTTCCGCTTTGAAAACCATATATTCGCTTTTCGATACATGATATAAAATTAAATTATGTCTTAAAGCATAGGACTCCAATACTTTGCGATAAGGCTTCTAAATCCACCCACCGATGGGCTCAACAACCCCATACCATCTGCGTAGCTTATATTGTTAAATGCTACCCTGTTAACGTCAATATAAGCGACATGTCAATAAGCCACTGTATCAGGCTTATAGTAAAAAAAAATTAAATCAAACTTCGTGCTAATACTAATCACGTCATACTAAGCGGTTGGTCTACAGTAATTGTTTACTCACTTGTAGAGAAAAAAATCAATGAAAAAAAAACTCGGGCCAATCCAAAAAAAACTTGGTATGGTATTGAACTATTGACTGATGGTTTACTACGTTATTTATATATGTATTATATTAATTTCAGATCAGAACAGGAGCACAGGGATGTATTGCGAGCGCAGGCGTTGTAAGCTGTTTTTCAAATTGTAGCATTTAGTTTTAGATTACAGTGTAGTATTTTTATTTTAACTAATTTTATTTTACGTTGGATACGCAGTATGCATTTATTTGTGGTCGTTCTAACTATAACACATTATCGTGAATTTGTTGGGTTTATCCAATAAGGAAGCTAAGAGGTATGTTATAATTCATCTTAGCAGGTATGTGATACCTTATGGTTTTATTTATTTCAGGTCCGAACAAGAACACATTAAGTTCCTACACGCTCAAAAATTGTAAGATATTTGCAATATATGATATTTCAATCTCATTATGATTAGATGCTTATAAATTATACATACAACCTAGTTGATTATTCCTATTAGTTATAAACTTGTAGGTACGAGTACGAGTACAGATTTTATTACAAGTATGAATCACACGACTTGTTTCTGTTAAGTGTTAGAATTTTCTATCTCTCGTCTAGCGATAGTATTTATATTCTCATTTTTTTTATAATAAATGAATGCTTAGTTTCATAGGTTATAAATTGTATAGAGATGACTCCTGTCACCTTACCCAACCCCTACGAAAATGCTTAAATAGCCTCCGTGCGAGCGAGCATCTCGCCCGAGGCTCTCGAATGAGAGTGTGAACCTGAGACTCGAGAACTCGATTGTACATTGAGCATTTGGCTATATTTGTAGAGTGAATGTTACGAAGACAAATCTGTGATTCCATGATGTCTAGCACGCATACAGATACACATACTCACTTATCTCTCACTCTTAATGTGTTCGTGGCTCGCGTAAGCACGAGGATTGGTACAGCATGAATGTACTGATACACATGCTCATTACTAGCATGCTTATTAGGAAGTGGGAGGGGCCCCGCTCCCAACCCCTAATACGCATGCCTAATACTAATAAGCATGCTAATAAGTACGAAGCATGCTAGTAATAAGTATACAGTTTCGTATTTGCGGCGAATCATCCGTGTATTTCTGTAGATCAATGATTTTAAACTATAGTTGCTTTCTCCAATAAAAAACGGATGTCTTCCAATTCACTTGCGTAAATTACTATAGGTGTGGCACTCTGTCATACAATATAACTCTTTAGATACTCATATAAAATGTGAATTGTTGTAACTCGTATGTACTTTTAGAGAAAGTATTTGGCTCACTAAATGTATGCACGTTTATTTACATTATATTATTGCATGTTTGTTCAGTTGTTTTTTTATAGTGTTACTTGTGGAATTTTAAAATTAAGGCGGTTATTTGTTACACTAAAACTATTATGGTTTCTGTTTCGACTTTAATGTACTCAAGTGCAAGTTAATAGTACATTGTGCATCTAGGGCGGTAAGAAGGGCATTACTTACGAGGGTCTATTGAAGCCCGACGCCGTAGGCGGAGGGCTTTAAATGACCCGAGTTAGTAATGCCCTTACTGCCCGTGGTACACACAATGTTTTTCATCACATTTGCGAGGAAATAAATAAACTCTATACAGTTAAAGAAACAATAATGATAAGCGGTAGTGTAGTTGCACAGTCCACAGTACTCCGGAGTGACTACGTGCTGCGAGCGCGTGCGGGGCAGGTCCTCCGCGAGCTCCGGGCGGGCGGTAAAGTAGTATGAGAATCCTTTAAAACCATGGGAATAATACAGCTCTTTAAGTGTAAGTATGCTTGCATATAATATCACCATTTACGAGCAGGTGTGATGAAAAACTAATTTGTTATTGCACGCTTTGCTTTTGCTTCTGCACTGAAATATTGAAAGAAAGTTGTTTTAGAGCATTTGAAACATAAACACAATTATATTAGACTCATTCAACTCAAAACGAGGGAATTGTCCACGGTCAGAGAACACTCCCGGAAATGTTTTTCTGTTATAAAACCACAGGATTTTTCAGGTTCTAGTCGAACCAAATCAGGATAAAATCTTGTGAGACTCGAACATACGAGTATTAAATAATATTTAAAACAGGTCACTCACGTAAGTCGATCTTAGTAAAGATCGAAACATGTCGAGCGGAAATTTAAACCGAACCTAATTACGTTTAAAATATTATAATACGTTGTTCAAATGCTCTATTTACATACATACCTGCATAACGACTTATCCCTAAAACTAATATTTTCACATTTCCAGCCGTGAGCGCTCTTGGTCCCTCGAAGAGTGCTCTATCTGTTTCGAGATCATGCTGAAAGATCAGGACTTGACCAGCCTGCCGTGCTCCCACAACTTCCACTCGGCCTGCTTGGCGCCCTGGCTGGCGGAGCAGCAGACCTGCCCCAACTGCCGCAAGGCTGCCGAATGAGGTCAGTACTGTAGCATGGAGACCAGGAGCTGACCAGTCTGCCGTGAAAACTAACACTCGGCCTGCCTGGCGACCTGGCTGGCGGAGCAGCAGACCTGCCCCAACTGCCGCAAGGCTGCCGAATGAGGTCAGTACTGTAGCATGGAGACCAAGAGCTGACCAGCCTGCCGTGACAACTTCCACTCGGCCTGCCTGGCGGCCTGGCTGGCGGAGCAGCAGATCTGCCCCAAAATCCGCAAGGCTGCCGAATGAGGTCAGTACTGTAGCATGGAGACCAGGAGCTGACCAGTCTGCCGTGAAAACTAACACTCGGCCTGCCTGGCGACCTGGCTGGCGGAGCAGCAGACCTGCCCCAACTGCCGCAAGGCTGCCGAATGAGGTCAGTACTGTAGCATGGAGACCAGGAGCTGACCAGCCTGCCGTGAAAACTAACACTCGGCCTGCCTGGCGACCTGGCTGGCGGAGCAGCAGACCTGCCCCAACTGCCGCAAGGCTGCCGAATGAGGTCAGTACTGTAGCATGGAGACCGGGAGCTGACCAGCCTGCCGTCGCACAACTTCCAGCGGAGCAGTAGAGCTGTCCCAACTGCTGCAAGGCTGCTGAATGAACAGATTAGTGGTATCTAACAATCTTTGAGCTTAGGATCTGACGGAGACTAAAGGTGGCCAAAGAAACTGTGATAAAGCAACAAAATTTCGACAATTTAAAAGTTAAAGGAAAAGCGCAGTCGGGGATAAAAAAGCTGGTGTCTCGTATGATTTTTTTAGATGAAATACCAATAAAGAAAGTGATTTCTGTCTAGCCATCTATGATCTAACTTACAGGGGAAATTGGTAAATCTTCTGCTTTTACAATTTTTAAAGCACGAATCAAATCATTTATTAAATGTAATAAATGTTTTGATTCATGTTTTTGTGCTTCTGCTTTTTTTGGAAAATGGACCTATGTGGGATAAGGTACAGAGAGTGAGGGTACTCCCCAATTTTGAAAGGCTGATGCACGAGCGCCTTTTAGTGTCATAATTTTGGGTTTTCTTATATAACTCGTGCGTTACTATTGGAAACTTCCATATGCCCTTTAAATTCTACTTAAGTTAATTTTAACAAACATTTTTTTCAGTAATTTTTTCGCGTTTCATCATCGTATAACTGAGGCGAGCGCGGGACTGGTCTCAGCGCCGAACACTCCATCAACCAGGTTGGTGAGCCTCTGAAGATATAACATTCAAGACAAGCCAACCATCTCCAGCCAAATCTAAAATAGCCTTGGGACCCTGACCAGTTGACTATATTTTCTAAAACTGAGATGGAAATAGTCAGCAGTGTCGCGAATATTAAACTGTTTTTGAAGCGCAGAAGAATTTGCGATATTATTAAGTCCTATCCAGCAATATAACTATAACTAATAACATATTTTCTTCAGATTCGAACCAATCGATGACATAAAGGTCACGCCTCTTTAGATGCATCCAGATTGCTGGGAAGCGCTCGTGCACACATTTCACACATAATATAATATGAGGCATAGAAAAAAAACCGTGTAATTTAAAACTAACAATGTCCAAGGTGCGCGTGCGTTTCGCATTCAAGCAGTAATGGACGCACCATTACAGTTCTCATTAATGTTTTGTATCATAATCGGTGAATTTTCCCTTTCCATAAGTTAATCATTTTGTTTTTAAATCTAGTCACTTTAAATTTGTCAGTTATCGCAACCAGGGATCTCGCTGAAATATCTAATTTTTGTGTAAAAAATGTATATATTTAAATTTTAAATCCTTTCGATCTTAATCCTTTTAATCTTAGTAAAAAATAAAAACGGCCTAATAATAAAAATGGCACGTTTTTTAATGAGACCTGATGCTGTTTTTGCTATTTTTTATTGTATAAATTTTAAATCTTTAGAAAAATGTAGTATAATATACCTAGTAGGTTATAAGTCTTGTTGAGCAATGTACAGTCGCCATCAGATATATCGGAGCGTCCGAGGCGTTCAAAATATCTGAACAAGCACTCTAACGCCTTGACAATAGAGGCGTGTTCAGATATTTATGAACATATCGGACGCTCCGATATATCTGATGGCGACTGTACCTATTTAATGATATTTACTTAATATGTAGTTGGCTTATCGTGAAAGAATGAGTTACGATACTAAAACTATAAATTACACACTCTGGCCTACACCAATGGACATCTGCCAGGTACTCTTAATATTGTTGTAAATATGGTTTCGATTATACGAGTATTTTAGATAAATAGTTTGACGAACTATATTTTGTTGATATCTTCTCTTATGTTAAATCAACTACTTTTAGCGTAATAATGTTGTTTACTAGTATAATGTTTGTGGATCAAATCAATTGTAAAATTTTACTTTTAAATTATTAGTGGTCTTAGATAGATTTGCGCCAAATTAAATCGTAAATCTAGGCTTTTCGCACAAGAACAACGCTTAAGATTAATTTTGCAGTAACATTATTGTTAGTTCCGTAACATTGGTCTAAATATACAACGCGTATTTTTGATATAACCACATCTTTTACCGGTGTTTAAAATATGAATACGCTCTCATATGTTTTATTCAAAATGATAGGATTTATTTGCCATAGTTGCATGAGTGACCCTCGTTACTAACTTTAACTAGACTTTATTTTACGTTGGTTACTCATGCAATAGATCCTAGTTGCGTGAGTCACCCTTTCAAAACATTATTTCTTTAAATGAGAGATTATATCAAAAATACATGCTGTATATACGCCCATTTATGACACCAAAAGTTCATATATGAAGCTTAGTAGGCAATGTTACTTCAGTGTTGAAATAAAATATTTTGAAAATTGTGTTTATAAAATTATGTATAATATTATTGTTTGCGTAGGTATTTATTCATATTAAACCCGGCAAGGGAATCAATACACGTCAATATGTTTATAATTAGCAACATAATATTTATTTAAAAAAGGTATCGAGATATGATTAGTTATGTAGGACGGATCATGATAATGTAAAGAGGGGTTCTCAAATAAATAATGTCTATACAGGCTATCACTTAAGTTATCATTAAGTATTGTCATTTATTATCATTTCCACAGCGCTATAAATAATATTGTATCAAAAGCGAATAGAGTTGTTTTAGAAATTGGAAATTAGCTCAATTTGCTCTTAACAGTTTGTGCTACAGAACTAATTAGCATATAACACTTGAAATTTTTGCGTTTTGTAGATAATTACCAATGTTCCATTAGGAGGAACACGATTTTGTAATGACATCGTCAGTTATCTTGGTTTATTCGTCCATAATGTTTACTTTGCCGGGGCAATCACTTTTAAAATTGCTTGTAAATCCATCCAGAGTTAGCATAGACAACTGAAATGCTGTTAAGGTTTTTAAAATTTACATTTTTCATAGATGTTGTGTACAGATGACAAAAACTAATTTTACTAACGACGTTGACCGTTTAAAATTAATTACTAAAATCGCTAGTTTTACTAAATGTGGTTTTGATGAAATTGTAAATAAGTCCGCAATCGAAGTACGATTACTCTGGAGATAAACGAAAAATAAATGAAATATAAGTACTTAATCTTATCTATCTATTGGACTATGATCAGCAAGGAGTTATAATGTAAAAGAGTTGCAAAGTTTAAAAAATCGTAATACTTGACAGTATCGCGTTTTGATGCTCTCCCACAGTCAAATTTTAAATTATTTATTTATTTGTGAGCCCAGTGACTAATTCCGCCATAGGGTATATTCCGTCTAATGGTCGCCTGCGTTGAATATAAGCACAGTACGCAGCTGCCGACTCAGTCGATGAACTCAGGATAGCCTGCTACAGATCGATTCACGGAACCTGGCGCGGAATTACTATGAATTTAATGACATTTCCGTACATTATACGTTGTACTTATCGAATATCGACTAAGTCGGCAGCTGCTCTGCTTATGTAACCGTTGAATTGTGAACTCCCGACAGATTATAATTTGATAGGGATATTATAACCTAACCTTACCTATCCGTTCGTTTACAATCTTAGTTTATAAACTAACGGTACTCACAATTCTTAATCCCTATGGCGGAGTTAGCCACATTAATCTTACACGGCCTTATTGAAATGCAATTAAGGTCGTGTTTACATATTTTTTGGAAGAAGTTTGATAATTTGTTAGTTACATATATTATTTGGTAGCTTTGACAGTCTGAACCACAAATAGTAGAAGTACAACGCCATCTAGATCTTAACTGTCAATCACTGAACACAAATAGGTATTTCTTAAACTTTACAACTCTTAATTTAAGGTGGACTTGCTCAAGCACATTTTCATACTAAACTTGAGCACTATTTTAAGGAAACTTTCATATAATTAACAACTATCAACCAATCGTGCTAATTCATTTGCACGAATACAATAACGCATCTTTCTTGTCTTATAAACTTCGCGCAAATAGCTTAATGTGATCGGCTAAATGAAACAGCTAATATTATACTTAACACATAAATATTTAAATTTTAATCAAATTGTAAAATGTAACTTTTATTAAATTGTATTGTATTGTATTTAGCAAATAAGTAATAAAGCTGCAAAAACTTTTATATGAGAAATGAGCCGTGCATATCCACCTTAATAACTCTTTGGTAACGTAAAGATGAAGTCGTATCGTATTAAAGCGACTTAAATAAAGGATTGTAAAATAGCAATTTAGAAAGCCAATCTTTTTTCGATCGCGTGATAAATTGTTGTTATTATATTGTAATGTAAATATACATGTGGGTTTTCTGACAGTCACTGTTTTGGTTATCAGTGGGTATAATGGGTCACGCAACTTGCTTCATCATAATTATGTATAGCTCCAAAAAAATATGCAATTTTGTAGAAGATGCGGTGATGTGCTGCATACGCGAGCTGTGAAGACTTGCCTTAATACACTGGCGGTCAGAAAGCTCTGTGTATTCTTCCATAATTTTATGTGATAGAAGCTGTTAGTGTTTTTGTTGACTAAGGCCTAAAATATAGATTGATTAATAAATGCTCAATTAAGAATAATCGTCTTATCAATTAATTGTATCCGTGGAAGTCTTAAATAACATTTAAAACGGGTCACTCGCGTAAAAGACGATTTCGAAACATGTCGAGCGAAAATCGCCTTAATTGCGTGAGTGTCCCGTTTTAAATATAATTCATAAGGTCAAGTCTCACAAGAGTTTATAGTTAAACTCAAAGCTTTCAACTTTGTACCCTACATTTCAAAATTACCCACTACTACTCGTCCTTAGTCAAGGATTATGTACAAGCAAAGAATAAGTAATAGTAAGTACTTGAGGTCTTGAGTACAGAAGCTTCTCTTTCCTATATGTGACGTTTAGCTTGTAATGCATATAAATGTCAAGATGACACTAACATTAGGGTTGTCAAGTGCATGTGGTGGTACAACAATTCAAGGGATGTTTACAAAAAGAACATAACTACTCCGAGCATATTTTTACTGGAGAACGATACAACTAATTTTTTCCTTGAATAATTATTATTGAAGCTTGATTTTCAGGGAGGTTATAGTTATATATATGTTCACAAAGTTAGAAATAAGTTACATTAATGCATACAGTTCCGATCATGTTTGAGAAAATGTATTTTTCTCAAACATGCTCAGGAATGGTCGCATTTTGTTCGCAAATAGAAGACGTAAAGTATCCAATTCTCTAACCGCCGCACCCGCAGCCTGTTGGAGCGCGGACGCAGGACGCAGCGGACGGTAATGGAATTTTCAGTCCTCCGGCCGGTAAGCGCCACTTTACGCAAAACTAAATAGCCGCCTCCCGGCTCCGTCGGGCTGAAAAATAGTATACAAGCCTCGGCCGGTAAATGGGAAAGCCTCGGATCACATGTTAGTCGACCTCGGCTTCGCCTCGGCCGACAATTACATGGAATCCGAGACATTTCCCATTTAAACGGCCTTGGTATGTAATGTACTATTGTATGGTTCATTTTACTCCTAGGGAAGGCCAGGGGATCTCGCCCCCACGCCGCGTCGCACTATACCTGCCTCGGCGGAAAAAGGGCTTGCCTCAGCTTCGCTATGCCGGGCTTTGGCAAGCCTCGCCCCGGCAACCACCTCGTCAGTCAAACCCTTACTTTCCGTCCCTCGCCAATAATGTAATACGCTTGAATATCTCAAAAATTTCAATAGTTAAGACAATAGTTTCTCAAAGAAATTAACTCTTTAAAGCTGGATTGGACCAAACTGTTTAACCAAGAGTATCTAACGCTTACTCTTGGATACTAATGTCAAAATAGTAGAGAGTAAGCCTTATTCTCGGAATAAAAATTTGGTAAACACAGCCTTAATCTGATTAATCTCCCCTTAACCCTTTGACCGCTTTCATATTTGAATGAAGTGATCAGTCAGACGCCAAGCACGTTACGATAACCAAAAATGACGAATCTCGTAGTGCTGTGCAAAACGATTCTAAATAGATTTTATTCATGATTTCGAAGTACACCTTAACTGAGACAACTATAGGCGTTTCTGGCGTCGTGGGTACGACAGCACACGACGCCTTTAGGTGTTCTTGGCAGTCAAAGGGTTAAAGTTAAAGGAAATCAATAAAAACAGGGTGTATAATACTGGCAGCGGCGTGCACCGCCGAACGCGGTATGTATGGACAGCCCGAGTCCATTGGCCTAGTAGTAGGTCGTCTTTTTTGTAGGTTTCATTCAGTTCTGTACTTTCTGTAACTAATTTCGTAGTTTGACGATAAAAAAGTAGGGTGTATAGGGATAATTCCGAAAGGGGAATTCGAAAATCAAAGGATGGTCAATTGGTCACTCATACTTCCATCATCTTAAGATTCTCATTTCGTAACTACTACAATAAAGGGTTAATGAAACAACAAAATATATTTATAAACATATTATATTAGAAATGCACTGCACGTCTGATTAAGTATAATAATTCACAATTTATAGTTACAAGCAACTTCCTGGCACTTTTAAGAGAGCGCAGAGCGTATAGTGGCGCCCTTATGATGGGAATTTTCTAATATAACTTCCCATTTCTCTATAATCCTTGGTATCATCGTTGTAGGCCCACTAATTATACCACTTCTCGTCTATATGATATAGTTTTATATTACTTTTCACTTATTCATCTAAACGGAAAAATAATCCTTACATCAAATCAAACCGCAAATCAAAAAAAAAACAATTCAAAAATAGAGCTTTATTGAAGACTTTCAAAGAAAATTGTTTTGAACTTTGTCAGTTAAGATAAATCGAAATTGTGTATCACAGACCAAAACTTAAGGAATTAGTATGACTACAAGGATGATGGTAAAATGGATATGAAAACACTATCCCCTGATCAGGACGCCACTGGAAGCTCTACGCCATCTTAACATTAGTACTAAAAATGTGGTCAACTTCCTATTCAAGGTGCTGACCATTTGTGAGGTAAGTACCAACAATAAAATGAAAGTTGTACTTTACCTCTCGCGCTCCTATTAAAACTACAAAAAGTTAAACATTTGAAATTGAATGGAACAAAGAATCTTAAGAATTTGGCAATAACTTTTGTTTCCGAGTTTAAGAGAATAATTTGACTACACCGCAAGAAAATACAAGCTTTAAGGGGCTAACAACAGCCAAGTCAGCGCACACTGTCTTGTTTCCGAGGAAACAAGATCGCACTATCACCGGCCAGCCTGGTTTGACAAGGGAAATGGAGAGTATAAGTAAAACGCAAGCTGGACACTAACTAACTTTATTATATATCTACCCGATATATTACAATTGTCGGCATACCCTGCACATCCCACCACCAAATCGATAGGTACACATACACTCAATAGGTATACATGTCTTATCAAAAATAGTTGTAAGTTATTTATTAAAAGAACAGTATTTAATCTCCTATACCTATACCTCTCCCGCTAATGGAAAGTATAGCTAAGTCCCAAATACAGTACACGATTGTTCATAAACTGATCATGTGTATTTAGGGAAATATTAACCATGAAAGGGTCTAAAAATGACTTAAATCTACTTACAGATAAAATATCCTTATAGGCACTTTCAGAAAACAGTGCACCACTGTCATACAAAATGTATGGAAAAAAAAATGCGTTACGAAACTGGCCATAAGAAAATGGTACCCTATTCTTGAAAATGCCTTTATAAATCATTGAAAACCTTTAGTTCGATCAGGCTCCATTACCTAAAGCATTTTTTTTATTAGCCCTACGCTGTGCCCGAACGTTTCGAGCGGAGGTGACTGCGGGCCCCGCGGGGTGCTCAATATTATCTTCTACCGGCGAGTTATTGTTATCAATATCTACCGTGTCGCCGTACTCGTAGTCCGACTCGGCATTTGACTCTTCGGCTGGCTTAGAGAGGTCAGCCGCGCTGTCAGCCTTCTCGCTCACTCCCGCGGGGTCAGCCGCCTTCATCCCCGAACTCTCATCGGCGCCGTCCATCTCGCTAGAGTTAGCCTCTGTCTCTAACATACTCGTGCGCGACAACGAGTACCGAGGGGGATTATGGCCGTCTAGCGGAATAATTTGGTCTTGGTGTCGGCGCCAAATTGACCCGTTTCCGACGTCCACTTTATACGATACTGGGCCCGTGGTGGCCGTTATCTGACCCTCAGACCATCTGTTGCCCTTTTGTGTATAGTCACGCGCTAAGACTGGCTGACCCACGTGAAACCGTCTGTACTGGCCGCCGGCCGCTGCGGCCTGCTTGCTTTGCGCGGCGTGCGCCGCGGCCGCGGGGTCGGGGCGCAGCGCGTCGAGGCGCCCGCGCAGGCGCCGCCCAATTAGCGCCACGGCTGGTGCCACCCCTGTGGTGGCGTGTTCGCTATTCCTATACTGGAATAAAAATCGATTTAGTGCCTCTAAAATGTCTACCCCCTCGATTACTGCTCGTTTGACTGCCTTTTTTACTGTTTTGACCGCATTTTCGGCTTCTCCGTTACCCTGCGGCCTGTACGGCGCCGATGTGGTGTGTCTTATCGAATTTCTTTTGCAATAATTATTAAACTCTTCTGAAGAGAATGGCGGGCCATTATCCGTAACTAACTGAGAGGGCAAACCAAATCTCGCGAATATGGAACGGAAAGCTTTTATTGTTAATCCCGCTGTCGTTCCTGACATAAGCAAAACTTCTACCCATTTGGAATGAGCATCAATAATTATCAAAAAGCGCTTATTAGCGCAATCAAAAAAATCGGCATGCAATCGTCTCCACGGATGTAAAGGAAACTCCCACGGGTGAAGCGGGGCGCGCGCGGGCGCGTCTCGCACCGCGCGGCACACTACGCACGCGCGCGCCTTCGCCTCGATGTCCGCATCTATGTTCGGCCAATAAATATAATTTCGCGCTAGGCTTTTCATTTTGTTCATGCCCAAGTGACCTGTGTGAATTTCCTTTAATATATCCTGTCGCAGTTTCATAGGAATTACGATTCTATATTTGAATAAAATGCACCCTAAATCTGTGTACAGTTCGTCCTTACGAATAAAATATGGTTTCTCTTCCTGGTTAGGAGATGATGGCCAACCAAACATTATGTAGCCTAAAATCTTACATAACAGAGGATCTTTTTTTGTTTCATTGGCTACATCTTTAAAACTTAGCGGAATTGTCTCCAACATATTAAAACATGACGCATCTGAGGCGGGGCGACGCATGTGTGATAATGGGAGCCTAGAGAGACTGTCCGCCGGACCATTGTCCGCGGACCTAACAAATTCAATCTTATAGTCATAGCCCGCCAGCCGCGCAGCCCAACGCTGTAGCCGACTAGCCGCCGTCTGTGGAATACCTTTTTTTTCTCCAAAGATATACATGAGGGGTTTGTGATCCGTTCGAAGAAGAAATTGCCTGCCAAACAAATACTGGTGATTTTTAGTCACCCCATAGAAAATAGCCAAGGCCTCCTTATCTAGTTGGCTATAGTTTTTCTCCGCGTCGTTTAGCGTGCGCGAGGCGCAGCTGACGGGCCGCTCGCTGCCGTCTGCGTACCGGTGCGCCAACACGGCGCCAACACCGTACGCGCTGCTGTCCACTGATAACACGAGCGGTCGCCCCTCCTCATAGTGCGCCAAAACGCAATCGCTCACTAACATCTTTTTCGCGTTGTTAAAAGCATGTTTGCAATCACTGTTCCATGACCAGTTAACGTTTTTTTTTAAAAGTGCGTGTAGCGGATGTAATAAAGTGCTAAGATTTGGAATAAATTTACCGTAATAATTTAAGAGACCTAAAAAACTTTTTAACTGCGTGACGTCTGTAGGCGTCGGTAAACTAGTGATTGCCTCCAGCTTCGCCGGGTCCGGGTGCAAACCGGTTTTGTCAATAATAAATCCTAAATAATGTACCTTTTCTTGAAGGAATTTACATTTTTCCATTTTGACAGTTAACCCCATTTCCTTAAGCCTATCAAGTACCATTCTGAGATTACGGAGGTGTGCATGACGGTCCGGCCCGGTGACGCAAATATCGTCCAGAAATACCACTGTACCTGGTACCCCCCGCAAAGTCTCCTCCATTAATTTTTGAAATTTCTCCGGTACACATGAAAGACCATAGGGTGTGCGGCGGTAAGAAAAGGTGCCCATATGAGTGGTTATCGTTGTAAAACGTTGTGACTTTTCAGTTAGAATCACCTGCTCGTACGCGTGTCTAAGGTCGATTTTTGTAAACTCCTGTCCATTACTTAAGTTGGCAAATAACTCTTCAATACGCGGTAGAGGATAATAGTTCCTCTTTAGCTTAGGGTTGATTGTTATTTTATAATCGCCGCACAACCTAAGTTCACCATTTGTTTTAATTACCGGCACAATGGGAGTTCCAAAGTCTGAATGATTCACCCTGTATATAGTACCGTCGCGCTCTAGGCGCGCTAGCTCCCGCTCGACGCCCGCGCGCAGCGCCAGCGGTACCGGCCGCGCCCGCATGTACACACCCTCGCAATCCGTCAGTTCTAAGTTAAGAGTTTTTTTACATGTACCTAACTTCTCGGTAAATACTTCTGGGTACTCTTTGCACAATTGTTTCACGAATTGATCCTCCACTATCTGGTTAATTTTGATCGCTTTAATACCAAGCGCTGTAAGCCAGTCTCGACCCAACAGTGGCCTGCCGCCGTTTTTTATGACGTACAAAGATTGGTTACACACTTTTGTACCTTCAAAATTAACCTCGACTGAGATATATCCGAGAGGCTCAATTCGTGAGCCCTGATAACTACGAAAATAAGAATAATCCGTTAACAATTCCTTATTTAAAAAAAAACGTTCATAAAATTGCTCATTAATTGCGGAAATCCTGCTTCCGGTATCGATTTCCAATTCTACCTTTACACCATCTATTTCCATGTCAATAAAATAAGGCTCGTTACCTCGGGAATGCACTTGGATATGGTAAAACTCGTCCTCCGAATTATCACTTAAGAAATGCTGCCGCCTCTCGCTACCACGCTTATCACTTTTTGGACACATCACTTTTAAATGCCCACGCTGATTACATTGATCGCAATTATAATTCGCGAACCGGCACTTATTCGCGCGATGCCCTTTACCGCACCTCCAACAAGTCGTGCCGTCGCACGCCGAGCTCGATGCGCCACCGCCGCCGCCGCCGCCGTCGCCGCCGCCGACAAACCTTACACCGGCGCCGCCACCGCCGCGCTTTTCACCCTCGGTCGGCCCTCGCGCCCTGGCTCCCCCGCGTCCACCGTGACGTGCGCGTAGCGCGTGCAGGCCCTCGCCCGCCCCGCCGCCGCCGCCGTCTGCACCCGCCGCCGCCGAGCCTCCGGCGGTCCCGCTTAGGACCGCATGCTTCTCCGCGGCCTCCAGTGCCAGAGCTAGTTCTACTGCCTTGCGGTACTTAATATTTTTCTCCGCAAAAATCCGTGATCTCATGGCCTCACTTGCCAACCCGGAAACGAACTGATCTCGTAATTCCTCTTCTAATCTCCCCGTAAAATTACAAGTGACTGCGAGATGCTTCAGACTTTGCAAAAATTCCGTCAGAGGTTCGCCTGGTTGTTGCCTTCGTTGACGATAAATATGGCGCTCAGCGATTTCTGAGCGCTGCGGCTCGAGGTGATCGGAGACCAATGTGACGAGCTCGTCAAATGATTTTTTCTCTGGATGGTCCGGAGCACAAAGGTCACACATTAAGGAGTAAGTCGCGTCACCCACAACGGTAATCAACGTCGGCACTTTCAAAGTATCTTTAATCTCGTTTAATAAAATAAACTGTTTGACACGTCGCACATATGCCGGCCATTGTTTAGAGTTTAAATCGAACGCCTCGATCTTACCGATCGGCATCTTGCACTACACGCAATCAACTTATTATACGCGGCGCACAACACCGAAATTTAATCTCTGTTTGTCGATAAAAGCGTAAATCACTCTTAAATAACTTAAAAATCTCGACTGCGCCAGTGGAGAGTATAAGTAAAACGCAAGCTGGACACTAACTAACTTTATTATATATCTACCCGATATATTACAATTGTCGGCATACCCTGCAGGAAACAAAGGAAAACTATAATAAAAAAAAAAAAATAGTTCTTAAAAAACTTGAATTAGATGTTGTCAGCCCTTTAAAACATTACAATATGTTGATGATATTTATTTACCATTAATATTAATCAGTTTACGTCAAAAAAATAAAATTACTTTTCACTTTAGTAGCTGATTAGAAAAAACAAAGAGCTTTACCTAGTGGTGTGGTAAAACATGTTCCTCAAACATTTTGTCCCCTCCGGTACAATCGGCCCACTTTCCCGATCGGTCTACTTTACCAAACGGTCTAGTTTCCCGATCTGCCTAATCGCTTTTCACAATCTGCCGAATGTTTCTCCTAACAAACTGTGCTGAATTCCCCTGGCTGACGGGACAGATTCACCCTTACACACCTATACGAGAATATAAAGTTAATATAACAAACGGAGGAACATGGGACTTAACTAATGCGTAATAAAGTGTTATTAAAAAGTATTACGCTAATATTGAAAATGGCTACATTACCAAAAATAATTACTGTTTCTATATCACTCGTATTTTACAGTCGTGTTTACTACAAAAATACTGAGATTCAATCCTAAAAAACAAACACAATTAGGATATACAATTTATCACAGAGGGTACAAATTCGGATCACAATTGTATTAAAAAGGGTGTTATTTAGCCCATTCTAACATATAACTGCGTCTCTCTCGTGCGTTAGCTTACCGTTAATTGATATTTACTATATTATAGTCACAACAAAACTTAAAAGATAAGAGAATATATAATCGCCGTCAATCGTACTTGCTAACGATGTGAACAAACCGCCATATTGTCTTAATAACCTAACTGTTAAACCGTTTAAAGTTTTTAATGAAATCTCCAAGACCACAACATACATACATATATATATATATATATATGTATGTATGTTGTGGTCATACGTCGTTATCGCGGGTACAATAACCAACTAGATAAAGAGCACATATAACAGAATGTCTATTTGGTCGAAGCGGGCATATTCTGCCTAACAGCTACTAAGCATCTAAGAAGCTCTCTACACGTGGAGCTGGAGAGTTTTCGCTAGAAAAGATCTATAATAATTGAAGGCATGTTTACAAAAACAACATAACTAACATTTTTTTTTTTAGGGCGTCTGCCGCGAAAGCAGGAGGTCGCTGGTTCGATCCCAGCCCTGCTCACCGGGGACCTTGGTCACTTTTTCTTTAGTATATGACATCTCTTTCAATTTATAACATAACTAACGTTTTTGAGTTATACAAGTAGTCCAAAAACGGTCTTTAAAAAGGAAAAAAGACTAAAGAGTTTGCATTGCGACTGCATAGTTAATCTATTTAAGTATGTATTGATACTCAAGTCAAGTATGGAGGTTGGGTATTAGAAATGCCTAATGTTGATAAGTTTTTAACTCGTACGAGTAGGCATAGATGTACCTCAAAATGAGTGTCGAGTTTTTCATAATCTTCCTGTACCTACTGTCAAATCGTTTTTGCACCCGCGATAACGTGTGGTTATGGTAATACAACCGTTTCAGTAGTGAACGGTTTCAGTGGTGTTTGATGAGGTAGTGTGATCATACAAGGAGAAACCGTGCCTACAATAAGGATGACGACTTGGTTGAAATAGTACATTACCTAACTAGTGCGGTAAAACAAAGAAAGGCCGAGATCGCAGATGTTTGCGACCCGAGCTGCAAGCGAGGGACGTAAATATGCGATCAAGGGCTTTATTTATTACCTCACGTGTTAGGTACATCATTTTATGCCTACACTTGGGCAGAAATCGTCTTTTTCCGTACGCGTAGCGTGCGGAAAAAGGCACTTTATGGCCAGGTGTGGCATAAAAGTATTATTCTATTTAGTCCGTCAGTTTCACGTATTTTTCCTTTTTCAAGATAACTATAATTGAAGAAGATGAAGAGCATCAAAGTTCCGGGGTTAGGGGCTGGTGACGTCACTATTTAGAATGGTACATAATTGTGACGTCACGCGAACCATTAATGCATTATATTTCCAACATTTTTCATTGGACGAATAAGAGAAAAAATACGTGTCGAATATTTTTTTATAATCTAACAGACGGACTAATTAGATATTTTATCGTCTAGCATATTGTTTACATCGTCAACAAGTTCGATGATTGTGACGGTGATTCCACAAAATGTATATTACGTAAACTATATTATTTACTTAATTTACATTAAAAATAATATTACTACTTTAATCAATAGAGAACTCCCGTCAGTACCAGACATATTCAAATACTTGTATAGGGTGACTCGCGTCTCTAAAGTAGAAAATAGCTCGACATTTTTCGAATCAATTCGGCGCCCTATTCGAGAGTCATCTCATGAATAAGGGTCGCGAATCGATCCGAAACATGTCGAGATATTTTCAACTATACAGATGTGAGTTACTACAATCATTTTAATAATATTGCTATCTTATTAATAGGTATATGTAAATGCTTATATTGACTGACTTATATATTATATCGCAGAGCAAAGTACAAAATGTAGAAGCATTTTACACCCCTTTAAATAGACCGCCGAATTTTCGTAGAAATTCGGCGGCATCTCCTCCCCGCCTCCTTCCCCGCGCCTCCCCCATCGATGACCCAGAAATCGGCGGAGTTAACCCACTGTATAGAATACATCCTTACGCTGTGATATTAATATGTGTCTCGATTATTTCAATTGGATACCTCTACATCTCGTTAAGGACCCAGAACGAGGACTCGAAGGCATAGTCAGTCAGTTCATCCAGCTGTAAGACCGGGTCCAGGATGGGCAGGTCCATGGTCTGGTCGTCGGCCTCGTGGGTCTTGTGATGGGCCTCGAGGTCCGCTTTGTTGGTGAACTTGGAGTCGCAAATATTGCAAGTGAATCTGTAATGTAAATACAAGTTTTAGGAAACCCACAGACAACAAAGAGGCATTATGCGTTGAACAGAACGAGGTCACCTCGCATGCAATATTTTACTTGATTCAAGATGTTTATTGTGTATCACATTACAATGTTTTGGTGGAACTTAGGTAAAGGTATACATGTGAGCAATATACTTAAAACTAGCATGCATTATTTATTTACATTAGTCTACTTTATATATAATATAATTTGGATTTATTTAAATGTATAATATTATTTATAAATTTATTCATATTTTTCGTCAAAAAATTCGTCTAAACTATAAAAACATTTATGAGCTAAAAATTGTTTGAGGTTTTTGATAAATGCATTTATTTTTGCTTTTTCTTTTATGTGATTAGGTAGGTGATTGTATATTTTAATTAACATGTAATGGGGGCTAGATGAGACTATTTTTAATTTTGTTAGAGGTAATTGAAGTTTATGTATATTTCTATTATTTCTTTTAGTTTTTTCTGCTAATGGGGAAAACAGTTCGGTGTATTTCCTAACAAACTCCAGACTTACATGACTCCAGAATGTAGGTACATCGAAGGGAGAGTAAGTATTAGGTGCTTTTTAAAAAGAGGTTTGCAGGTGTCCATTTTATCAGAATTTGTTAATATTCTAATACATTTCTTTTGTAGCACGAAGATCTTATCGATATCCGTGCTATTTCCCCTTGTAAAATTCTACCATCCTAATATTGTACTGTTACCGCGATTGTTATTCATTGAAATTAAACACTTTAGAACGGATTAATCGCGTTTATTAACATGATCCTACGTTTCGAGCCCTTTACAGCACTCGTTTTCACAGGGTTAAGATGATGTAATCCGTTCTAATGTGTTTAATCCTACGAACACAACTTTGTTGATAGAATCACCACCCTACACCAGTTAATACAATAACGTCTATAACATTCCAGTTTCACCCTTAAAACTAGTGTCCAACCGAAGTTTCGGTTTCCGTATTCGGCCTAAAAATCACGTTTCGGCCAAAGGTTCGGTTTCGGCCTAAAACCAGCGGAACCTATCGACTGCGCCGACACTTACAATATCATACTTTCGGGTCGCGTTCTACTGACGTCAGGTGAGCTCAGCTCAGCACTCCTGCCACGAACATCGAAAATTGGCATTGACGGGAAAACCTCTTTGTCACTCCAATATGCAAGTGTGACAGAGATGGAGATACAAATCCGCAATCGTTCTATTTTCGTGGTATAGGCCCAGCTCAGCACGGCTAGCAATAAAAAAAAATTGTGACGTCATTTAATATTTTTTTTGAAGCAGTAACTTTACCAAATTTCTCAGAAAGAAAGGATAAATTCGTGACCTCGGACGGGACTCGAACCCGCAACTCTTGATGAGCTGGTATGTCAGACTCGGGTTAACTAGAAATTACGAACGAGTGTGAATTTAAGCCGAGTCGAAGACGAGGGCGTAATCTTAACACGGGTTCGTAATTCTTTTACCGCCGGTGAAACATACAATGTTTTTCATCACATTTGCGAGAAAATAAATAAACTTACAAGTTAGACAAATAAACAATGATTAGTGGTAGTGTAGTACAGTCCACAGAACACCTGGGAGAGCGGCGGCGTGCGGTAAAGTAGTATGAAAATCTATTACCGCTCATTAAGTCTAAGTATGCTTGCATATAATATCACCATTTACGAGCGATGAAAAATCATCAACAACGCCTTCTTCGAGTAAAAGGAAAGGCGAAGAGCTCTGAATGAACTTATGACGACCGCTTGGCGTAGTTGGTAGTGACCCTGCTTGCTAAGCCGGTGGTCCTGGGTTCAAATCCCAGTAAGGGCATTTATTTGCGTATTGAACACAGATATTTGTTCCTGAGTTATGGATGCTTTCTATGTGTATTATATATATCGTTGTCCGAGTACTCGTAACACAAGCCTTATTGAGCTTACTGCGGGACTTAGTCAATTTGTGTAATTTATTATTATTATTTATTACTTATAGACACGAAATCTGTAAAAAATGTATTACAGACACCTTAACACACATTAACAACTAAGAATGCCTATATATTACTTTGTCTAATCTCTTATACTGTAATTGCACGTACCTATCGTACGTATATCATTATATGCTGTTGTTAGCACCAGCAGTCCTTCATACTAGATAGGCTCTGAATGTTTATTTATTTTAATTAATGGTAAGCGTCGTGGGCCACACATACTGTAAACAACATAGTAATAAGCTAGATAAGAATCACTCGTAGTGGCTGTTTGTTTACCTAAATAAAGAGGAAACAAAAAAGCAACATGGTTACATACTTGTTATGCAGGTTGCTGTGCCACTTGAGCGCGGTGCTGAAGAAGAACTTCTTGTCGCAGACGTGGCACTGGTACTTGAGGTCGCCGTCGGCGTGCTTGGTCGCGCGGTGGGCGGCCAGCTCGCGGCGGCGCGCGAAGCTGTAGCGGCAGTCGCTGCACTTGTGCGGGCGGGACTCCAAGTGCACCGTGCGGACGTGCTTCGTCCTGTACGCTGGTGAACACCCACTCGTTTTTGAAACCGTTACGATACGGATTTGGTGGGTATTTTTTACACATTTTCATTAAGCAAACAATTTATCCCAAAACCACATGTTTGCCAATTATTCGTTTACCAACTAATCATATCGCATTAAAATCTTTCGCAACTGAACGTTAAGCAAATTAATGTTTAGGCATTTCCTTACTTGGTCAATTTATATTTTGCCGATTCTTAATTACTCGAATGCTTAACTTGTCAAAATATGAACGACCCAAAACAAAAGATGACAAATCATACATTTCGCAAACATTAATTTATTAATAGAAAGTTGTAGTTTGTAAAGAGGATTATGTATAAAATCGGTTGGGGCGCTTCGCCGGCCGCTTCGCTCGCTCGGCTCACGCGCTGTTAGGTCGCAATTCTACCTAACACTCCTCCTCGCTTCGCTCGTCGTCGTTTCTAAACCGACCTGCCTTAACCTATATATTTTGTAAAAAAGCCGGTTCTGGCGCTTCGCCGGCCGCTACCGCGGCACGCTCGCTTCGCTCGCTCGGCTCGCGCGCTCTTAGGTCGTACTTAACCTAACCTAACACTCCTCCTCGCTTCGCTCGTCGTCGTACCTACACCGACCTACCTAAACCTATATATTTTTTATAAAAAAGTCGGTTCTGACGCTTCGCTCGCTCGGCTCGCGCGCCGTTAGTTCGTAATTCTACCTAGCACTCCTCCTCGCTTCGCTCATACACTGACCTACTTCAACCTTCGATCTTTGGAGCGGTCTATCTCTGCCATTTTCAATTTTAGAAAAAAGTTTTCATTTAGAAGTTGCTTTTCTTTAACGTGTTGTATATGTTACAATCATTTAAAATGGGTTACTAATGTGTCGCCGAATATTTTATTGCCAGATTTTCATATCCTTAGTTGTTGTAGCACGTTAATTTGAGCAAACATTTTTTTGATTTTGACGATTAGAAATCAAAGGAGCTTACCAGCGTACGCGAACTTCTTGTCACAGTACTGACACGGGTACTCCGTCACCGCGTCTCCGTGAGCCGCCTGCATGTGCCGCAGTCTTTTGAGATACGTTTTGAAGCGCTCCCCACACTGCGCGCATTTGTACGGGTCGGGTTTCGTATGCACCCTCCACATGTGCGCGTTGCGGGTGTTGAAGTTGGTGAAGATCTGTAAATGGAATAAGATCATTTTATTTCAAAAATTTAAAGAGATTTCATATACTACAGAAAAAGTGACAAGGTTCCCGGTGAGCAGGGCTGGGATCGAACCAGCGACCTCCTGATGCTTTTGTGGTAGACGCCCTGACCACTGAGCTACCCGAAAACGGATAATTTAATTTCGTAAAATAAAAATTTCAAATGCTGCGGATGTTGATTTTTTGACAACCGCGGATGCGGATATTAAAAGGCTCACATCCGATGCGGATGTGAGATTTGGTACATAAAACCGGCCCATCGAAGGTTCCGCACAAAGGATACTCCACCTCAGGGTTATGCTTCTGCTACAGTCACGTATATAAATATCTTGACACTTCGGAACTTATTACAAGGAAAATTGAATACAGATGCATATATATTAATGAAGCCGACCATACACATAGTTGCTCAACCACTTCTCGCTGGCGAAAGCCATGGCACACTACACACATAGTAGTGTGTTCACATACCACATGGAAACTTACTTTTGGAAGAAGGGAATCGTTGGTAGCCTAGCGGTAATATCGTGCGACTTTCAATCCGGTTTATTCTTGCGGCTCGTACCAATGAGTTTATTTGAACTTATGTACGAAATATCATTTGATTTTTGCACATAGTAGTGTGTTCATACACATAGCGACCTACCTTATCACAATACTTGCAGGCCAGCGACTCCTCAGGGTTATGCGTCTGGTACACATGGTTGCTCAACCGCTTCTTGCTGGCAAAAGCCATGCCGCAATCTCTACACTCATGGTCGGGGTAGTGAGTGTTCATGTGGATGCGGAGTGCTTTGTTGGTCTCAAACTCGGTGCTGCATAGCGAGCACTTCTTCTGTCCAGGCTCGAGAGTGAATTTGGGCTTTTTGTCTGGAAAAAATAGTTACTTGTACAACAAGAGAGCAAAGTTCGTATTTGTTCTGAGTGCCAATTTCAAGTCTTGAGCAAGCGAAGGATTATATTATCGCTTCATTTGGGATTCAATGTTCGCCCGCGCCGGAAATATATAATTTTGATTCCCTGTGTCACCACTTTCGCATAGTTATATTATAAAACATAGTCAGGGGGTGGGGACCAGTGATTCAGAAGTTCAGACCGCGAGATGTGTCTTCGGATCGATGCGCGGATGTTGTGAGTGTTGTGTGTCGGTCCAATAACATTTAGTAAAAGGGTAGACGTAACTTTTTCTATCTACCCATGCGTTTAAAGTGACTTTCCGCTGGGTAGGCGAACATTTCTAGCAAGACCGCTGTTGACACTTCGCTGATTCATCAGTCAAGCAAACTGAAAATGAAATCTGAATTATCTCAACGGGGTGCACGCCAAAATTCAGTTTACCATTGAAAAAGATTGCAAGGCTCTCCCGTTACTAGATGTCTTAGTGCAGTGGGTCCAGGGAGGGCGTTTGACCCATAGTCGATGACTGCCCGAAACATGTCACGCGTATTGTGATAGAAATACGTGAGTGTTAACCATTGCAATTTAATATTAGTTAAATTAACTGCATTTGCGATAGACCCATTCTATGTTTTATAACAATATGTAGTGTTGATTATATATAGAACTAATTTTTTAAGTATGAAACAGATAAATATAACTAAAATGCAATACATACATTAGAAATAGAACAATTTGCACGCAAATCCAGGAAAAGTAAAATGAAGTATGCAGCATTTTGCTAACTTTTCTGCCAAAATTCAATATGTTTTGACAGGACTACAAATTAAAGTACTTTGTCCATAGTCCTTACCAGTTTTCACTTTCTTTGGCTTCATAGTCTTATCATCTTGATTACTACAGTCTTCATTAACCAAATCACCATCTATGGTAATTATTTTCCTAATTGGTTTCTTTACTTCAACATTATTGTCTATGGTGTTCGAATTTTCATTTACCACTTCTACAGCTTCTTTCTCGTGTAAAGCTTTAAAAGGTATTTCATTTACGTTTTCAATATTAGTAGGTAAGTTTTCTTTAACTACCTCATTTTTAATTTTTGTTTTTTTAACTTTTTTCTTCTCTGCTTCATTCTTAGTAATGATGACATCGTTTTTTAAATCAATCAGATAAGTGTCTTGTTCATTGGTTTGTTCTTTATTTCCGATGATGAGTTTATCTAATTTGTAAGAAATCTGCCCAGTCTCAGGGTTCAGTACTGTTTTGATGTTGTAATCATTTTCAAATGGATTTTCTATGTATTCTACATTGGAATATTCAGGTTGTTCCATAACAGCATCTAAAATAATGGAACACCATTAAAAAGTTACAGTTGAACTACATGGTGTACATGATATGGATAACATGACAAACTTTAAGAGTGTATGTGGCCGTATTTAGGGACTAAGGGCCTACGCTAGCTGACGCGGATTACCCAGAATGGACGCCCTTCTAATAAGAAATTGTATGAACAGCGCTGAATGAAGCGGGCGCACAGAGCGGGTGCGCCATACTAAATCCACCCGCCACGTGCACCCGCTCCGTGCACGCGCGTCAGCTAGCTTAGGCCTTAAAATCTAATATAAAATTATCTGAATTTACTCTAGTTTTAGAGATAATGACAATTATGTAATTCAAATTTAGCAATATATAATCTAGGTTCTTTGAACTTTCGCTTTGCCATTAGTTTTTTGGAAAAAAAAATTAAACACACTTGGATCATGGATGGATCTAGAATATTTATGGAAATTAATATTACCAGCAATGGTTTGATAATATACTCATCTCTCAAACACACATGGGCCATTCTCCTTTTTTTTTGACAAGCGATTTTCTTGATTTATCAGATTTTTTATCTTGAGTAAAAATATAACAATTAAAATTATTTTAAAAAACCACATGTGTCTTTGAAGTAGACAATTTGATAGTTTTTTTGCTTGTTGGGGATGTTTATTTATTTTCAGTAGTTTTCTAGAAAACACCAAAACACTGACAGAATACCCCTTTTTAGTGGAGACAGTCTTCTGATTTACCACTCTGTCAGTTTTTAGAGTTAAATAATGTTGGTAAGTTTACAGTTAATAACCAGGGAAGCAAAAAGTACAATGTACTGGTAAAGTAAACTCAAATTAATAATAACAATTTAATTCTAAATCAGGCATTTTTCAGCAAAAAGTAAGTTCATAGTCGCTAAAACAGGAAGGCACAAATAGTAGAACCTTGATTATCTGAACTAATTGGGACTAAGGCCAGTTGGGATAATCAAAATATGCATTTTGGGATCTAAAAAAGCAACACTTTTTGGTACAATAAAAATGAATGTGCATAATAAAATTAAATTGAATAAAAAGAAAATTGAAAAAGTACACTATTTTGTTATAAGTAAATTACTAGCAAGTATTGAGTGGGTTCGCATAATTGAGCATTCAGATAAAATAAGATAGCATTTGGGGATAGAGAGTTCAGAAAATCGAGGTTCTTGTACTTTCTCATC
This sequence comes from Lathronympha strigana, assembly GCA_949128165.1. Lineage (NCBI taxonomy): Eukaryota > Metazoa > Arthropoda > Insecta > Lepidoptera > Tortricidae > Lathronympha > Lathronympha strigana. The sequence continues at coordinate 3,463,100 of OX421925.1, read as the reverse complement.
AGGTCTGACTCAGTGCCATTATGGCACTCAGGGCCTATGCCTGGGGCACTTGCCTCCCCTCCCCCCCAGTTACTCCTCTGTCCAGCACACAACTTGTGAATACGTTGCTCAAAAATATGAGAATTGGTACTTGTCTCCAGTGGGTTATGTCCTTAGTGGATTTTTGATTTTAATTTGATTTTTTTTTGTCTATGTAACACATACCTTGTAGAACAACCAGATTGTTGATTGCTTCTGTTATATCATTTTTAAAGGTATATGCCCTTCTCAGTTTAATACTACAATCTGTGCACATCGCATTGAGTCCTGAGTCCTGCCCAATCTGAAAAAAAAAACACCCAAAAAACTGAATTCGCTTTGAAATACGCAAGCAAATGTAAAATAACAAAGAGAATTCAGGTAATAAGAAACTTCGTAAGACAGAGTAAGACTACAAATACGGGTAAATAAGAAAATAATCAGTAAAACAATTTTTGTCACGAAAAAACACAAAAGCCGTTCGCCTACGGTCTTCGCACGATTAAAACAAAATAAGCGGCAACAGCAAATGTAAATTTTAGTTTACCTCAATGCTAAAACAGTTTTTAATGACTTCAACGTATAATTCTTCTTTGTCATTAAAGATGTTGTATGTGGTAAAGATGTTCAAGTTGCCGCCGGTTTTCGTACAAACGAAGCATTTATCTTCGGGTTCGGCAGCCATTATTACTCTGAGAAATATGTGAGAAACACCTCCTTGTTTGCATATAACTTATTGCGTATATAAGACAGTATTTTCCATTATTTAGACTGGAGACCGCTTCAGATCTTTTTTTATTTATTGTATCACGCGACAATGTCACGGCCGTCATCTGTCAGTGTTATAGTTTTTTTTAATGGGAGGCCCATAGACGATCTTAATGTTCTTTAAAGTATATTGCTCACTGCTTAGCTGTAAATACAATTAAACATAAAGTCGTTATACCCTATGTATACCTCATGTGAATGCTTAAATAACCAAATAATGGTCTTATATAATATCATTCCAAAATTTCCAATCTGAAATGGCTGTTTCATTTCTAACTTGAGGTTTAAAATTGTGTATGAATGTTCTACAACAGCCCTAAATTTGGTCCGGAATGAAGCAGTGAAAAACGTCTCTATTAAAAACGATCGTCTTTTGTCAAAACAAATTCAAATCAGTTTTCAGAAATGGACTTTTTTGTTTGCTGATAAATTATTATAAAACATGGAGGAGCCCGACTTTGTAGGTTGCGTCAGTTGCATGAGCACTAACGATTTATACGACCTATTTGCTGCTTACTCCGACAATGTGGAAACTTATGCAAAAATGTTTGAAACCTGCTTCGACTTGAAGGTAACAAATTTATTTTTTAATGCTTTTATTTCAAGTTTATTTTGATCTTAAGTCACATCAGTCGCTGTTGTAAACATGGATATTAGGTTTCATAATTTACTGATCAATACTATCGTGATTCCTCACTAGAATCTAATAAGTTTTAAAGTATTTATCAAGTTTATTTTTAGGTGTTGAATATCTCTAAATATATTTGTGCGGTATGCTCGCAAAAGCTGGAAGAAGCAGTTGTTTTCAAAGAACAGACCTTGAAGAACATATCCATGCTGCAGACCATAAAAGGTAAGATAACTTATATGTATTTTTTAAATAAAATTAGGAAAAAGTAGTATGTCTTAGCTTATGGTTGTCATACATAGCCTTGCAGCAAATAGATTAGTACCAATTTTGGCCCTTTATGTCTTGACTTTGCCATTTTGGCCATTGGAAAATTAGTACCAAGCCAGGCTTTGAACCGGTGTTTACTATTTCGGGAATATCTTCCTAAATCTCCTTTTTTGTTGTCAATTTAAATCAAGTTTTTCAGGTTTAATTGTTTAAATCAATTAATTAAATGATGAAAAAATTGCTATGGTTTACAATTAACCAAAATTATTAACCGATTTCTTGTATGGAGGTTAAACCAGTTACCGAGCCTACCTAGGTAAGTGTTATCAATTTAATGTACATAAATAATATAAATGTATTTTCTTCAGACGAAGAATATCTAGACGAGTCTATACTAGAAGAGGCTGATGCATCCGAGGAGGTGGAATCTCAGGAAACTGCCTCCGGCAAAAATCAGGAAACGGGGGATGAAAATGAACTGGATGGTAAGATTTGCTCATTTAATAACATAATAGACAAGAGCAGCTGAATAAACTAGATCGCCTTCAAAATCTGTGTATCCGGTTCATATTTGGCTTGCGTAAATATGACCACGTCTCGTTTTACCGTTCTCAGCTCAAATGGCTACCCATTCGCTTGCGTCGCAACTTTCATATTCTAGCTCTTCTTTATAGTATTCTCTTCAACCCCATTACTCCTTTTTACCTTAAAGAGCGCTTTAATTACCTCTCCTCTCTAAGATGCTCACAGAATCTTTTTCTTGCCCAAACAACTTCCTCTTCAAAATTCTATAGTGACTCCTTTACCTCTCAAGCGATACGGTTATGGAATGCTTTGCCGGTTGATTTAAAACGTGCCAAATCTCTATCCATTTTTAAGATTAAACTTAAACTACACTATCTGTCACTTCCTTAAGTTGTTGGTCTATTTTATCTATAGGATATGTGTAGTTGTATATTTATGGTTTATGCATGTATATTTTAATCATACGTATTTATGTATGTATATTGGTATATATATAATATATATTGTGTGCTGATGTGCAACCAGTTCATCTACATATTTGTGCCACCTTTACGGGTTTCTCCTAAGTAATCTCTACTACCCTAAGGTTGTCTGGAAGAGATCGCTTTGTAGCGATAAGACCGCCTGTTGTTGCTTAACTCTTTATGTTTTTATTTATTTTGTTGTATTTTTCTTTCTGTTATGCACAATAAAGAATATATTATTATTATTATTATTAGACTACTTTGTAAAGGATAACCTATTGTTACGCCGGTCATGTGAACAAAACTTCAAATGTGATTTTTCATGCCTTAGAAGCGTTTTCAGCAGGCTGAAAAGTGATTTCAGGCCGTTTTAGAGGTGCCTCTGATGAAATAAGTAACACGATGGAATATTAACACAATATATTTAAAGTAAACGAAATAAAAAGTTACAAAGTACAATGACGCGGCAGAAGTCTATGACAGTAAGAAGGATTATTATACAGCGATTAATAACGCCACACGCGCGAAACATTGCTGTGAATATTTAGGTAGGGGTTGCGTTCATACTCCAACATCCTCCACTGGACGCAAACCCATTGCTATAGTAAAGGCTCTGTGTTTTGGTTGATGTAGAGCCTTTGTCAGAACGTCAGCCACCATATCTTGAGTCTTCATGTATTTAACCTCTATTTGCTTGGTGGCTATCTTCTCTCTCACAAAATGATAGCGAACATCAATGTGCTTACTTCTAGCACGAAATAAGCATTCTGTACCTGAAATGGTAATAGCGCTTTGGTTATCACAATGTATTAAAATGGGTGATTGTGAAAACTCTGGGAAGAATTCGTCTTGAAGTTGCTTCAGCCAGAGACCCTCTTGCACGGCTGCGGACAAAGACATGTACTCTGCTTCAGTAGATGACAGTGCAACAGTAGGCTGGCGTTTTGAGCACCAACTTATGGCAGCACCCTGAAATACAAAAATGTACCCTGTACATGACCTCCGGTCTTCAGTGTTGCCGGCCCAATCAGCATCGCAGTAGCCAATTATATTGTCATTACTGCATTTGAAGGTTAATTTATAATCAATTGTAGCCTTTAAATATCTCAGGACCCTCTTCAACGCTGTCCAGTGTTGAGCCGTAGGCTGGCTATTGAATCTACTCAATGAATTGACAATGTATGCTATGTCGGGCCTTGTCCCTTGAGACAAATACAATAAGCATCCAACAGCCTCATGGTAAGGTATATCAGTCAGTATCTCCTCATTACATTCAGCTTTCTTTAACTGAATATTTGCTTCGCTTGGAGTCCATACTGGTTTGCTATCCGACATCCCAAACCGACTTAGTATTTTTTCAATGTAGATAGATTGGTCAATTGATATTTCTTTATTATCTTTGTTATCTGTAATTCTGAAACCAATGCATTGTTTTGCTCTTCCCATATCTTTCATATGAAAGTTTTCCTTCAACTTTTCCTTGATCATGCTTGCAGTGTTGTCATTGTTGAATAAACATAGCAAGTCGTCCACATATACTGTCATGAAAAATATATCTTTCTCTAATATTCTATAGTAAATACATGGATCTACTTTAGATCGAATTAAGCCGATTTCCAACAAAACATTATTTAATTTCTTGTTCCATTGTCTACTTGCTTGTTTTAGCCCGTAGATGGCCTTATTTAAGCGACACACTTTATTTTCTTGTTCAAAGTATGGCGGCGGAGACATATATATTTCTTCTTCAACGTCGCCCTGAAGAAATGCTGTAACAGCATCCATTTGATGTATTTTCAGCTGATATTTGGCAGCTAGTCCAATCAGATATCGAACTGATGAATATCTTACAACTGGTGCATAAATCTCATGATAGTCAATCCCTTTTGTTTGTTTGTAACCTTTAATAACAAGCCTCGCTTTAAATCGCAATATATCTCCATTTTCGTTCAGTTTTGTTTTGTACACCCATTTACATGGTATAATCTTCTTACCAGCTGGTGTATCTACTAAAGACCAAGTATTATTATTTAATAATGATTGATATTCTTCATTCATCGCTTTTATCCACTCATTTGCTCTATCATCTTTAAGAGCCCCTTCAAGACTTTGAGGATCGCTGTTTAGCAAACTTGATGTAGATTCAGCGTTCATGCACATATAAGAATTTGGCTTCGAGTCATTATTTTGCTTGTCACGGCGTGGTCTAAGTTTTTCTTTATACGACTGAGGAGTGTGAAAGCTCTCATCTTGATCAGGTAAGTATGTTTCATCTGCGGGATCTTCATCTACTATGGGACTTGAGCTTGAAGCTCAACCGGAGTCCCCGGTGTAGTCAGAGTATCTGAAAGATGCTCACACATCGTAGAATTTGAGCTTTGTATAACTGAAGTATCCAGTGTACTCTCATTATCATCATCATCATCTTCTTCAGAAATCACTTCAGGCTGTTCTGTTAAAGGTAAGTAAACTTCATTTTTCTTTATTATTTTCTTTTCATTTTTCTTCTTTATGTTTTTAACTTCTTTTGTATTTTTTTCAGGATCAACAGGCGTGGCAGGAGCTGTATTTCGTTTAACAGTTGCTTCAAGAAACACGACATCTCTACTCATAATCATGTTCTTATTCTTAGGATCTATAAGACGGTACCCTTTAGTACATTCAGAATATCCTACGAAAATAAATTCAGTTGATTTCGCATCTAACTTTTGTCGTTTTTCTTTTGGTACATGCACCATCGCCTTGCACCCAAACACTCGCATGTGGCTCAAGTCAGGTTTATTTCCAGTCCATACTTCTTCAGGTGTAATGTAGCCGAGCGCACGGGTTGGCGAACGATTTATAACATATGCTGCAGTCGCCACTGCCTCAGCCCACAGGTCATTCTGCAACCTCCAACTGATGTGGTTTGAAGCGGACCACAGACATCACTATGGATTAGCTCTAGCAATTCTTTTGCCCGGGAGCCATTACTTGGGAAAGGTTGTCTCGTCTGCTTTCCTTCTAAGCATGTAATGCATACACAACTTTCAGTCAACTGTGCTAATTGAACTCCGGTAGCACAGTTTGGTATTTTCTCGACATCATTAAAATTCAAATGTGCCATTCTCTGGTGCATTAAGTAAGTATCCGTCGCTGTAGTTACTGCCATAGCTTTTTCTTCTCTGTTAAAAACATTAAGCTTATAGGTGTCATTGACCTCAGTGCATGTGGCTACTATTAGCCCGTTTTGGTTTCTTATGTCACAGCCATCCTTATGAAAATCAACTGTGCAGCCAGACTTAATAATCCTGCTTACAGATAGTAAATTTGTTGCTAATTCAGGTACAAATAACACTTCTTTAACTTGGATTGCATTACTACCTCCATTGTTGTCTGGTACCTGTATTGTCATATCACCACAACATTCCACATGTAAGTTTTTATTGTCTGCAATTGTAATGTTATTAACTGGTGGAGGTCTCACATTTTCCAACCATTCTCTGTGCACTGTTGAATGCCTAGAACATCCTGAATCCAAATACCAACACATTTTATTGTGTGATGTCATGGCTGAAAAAGCTGCGATGAAACCTGAAGCATTTTTGTTGTTTTTAGGCTCTGACTTGTTTTTCCTGTGCCAACAGTGCTTGCTCAAGTGCCCATACTTATTGCACGAAAAACAGCGGGGGCCTTTAGATTTAGACTGTGACTGTGACTGAGACTGATTATTTTTGGTATAGTTACTTTTAGAGTTTGTGTAGAAAGCCGTAGTGTCTTTTCTTGTTACCTCTTGCAAAAGCTTTGTCTTTATTAGATCAGCACTTATTTTCACACCTGAACTCTCTATACCCATAATCATAGGCTTGTAAACATCTGGCAAACCTGCCAACATTAACGTCCCTAGCCATTCATCGTCCACTTGAAACGATATGTTTCTTAACTTATGCGCTGCCAACATCAACTTGTTTACATAATCTTCTACACTGTTGCTATTATCTAATGTTGTATTTATTAGATCTCTTAATAAACCAACTTTCCGTAGCAAACCAGAATCTTGAAATGCTTGTGTTAGATTATTCCATACCTCTTTCGCCGATTTAGCCTCTTGTATATGCACATACAACATGGGATCCACTAAAAGTATAAGCTTTGATTTCGCTTTTAAGTCCTTCTTAGCATCTGACTGATCACCTTCTATGCATTCCCATAATTCTTCATGTTGAAGGTAGGCTTTGACGGCAAAACTCCAACTCGTCCAGTTGTCACGGCCAGTGAGCTTTTCAATTGCCATCATATGACTGTTTGATGTCATTTTTTATTTGCTATTATGCTGAAAAGCTGAAAAAAGTAAATCCGGCGACCGAAACTCGAGTTGTGATTTTTAGGTTAAGTACACTAAACTTGTATGATACCAATTTACTGTAATTACTTATTATTTCCCGAAACTAACGTTTACAGGTAGGGATAGGCCCATAACCTGATGAAATAAGTAACACGATGGAATATTAACACAATATATTTAAAGTAAACGAAATAAAAAGTTACAAAGTACAATGACGCGGCAGAAGTCTATGACAGTAAGAAGGATTATTATACAGCGATTAATAACGCCACACGCGCGAAACATTGCTGTGAATATTTAGGTAGGGGTTGCGTTCATACTCCAACAGCCTCTTTCACATACTAGAAGATTCAAAATTTACCCCAGTTACCGTTGTTTTCAGGCGCCTGAAACATGTTTTCAGTTCGTTTCAGGCCACCCTCTACCAGATGGCACAATAACCTGAAAACCCGTTTTCAGGCGTTTTCAGGCCCCCTTATGGGCCCCTGAAGTACAATTCAGTATATGGCGAAATTTCTCGAAGGAGTGAAAGAGATAGCACTCTTAGAAAGAGCTAGCTATACGGAACATTCCAGAAGTGTGTGAAAGAGAAGGATAGAAAGAGACGGCAACAATCGAGAATGTTCTCGAATACTCGCGAACACACCTGCCTAGTAGCTATACGGAACATTCGAGAAGTGTGTGAAAGAGACCACTCTTAGAAAGGGATAGCTATACGGAACATTCGAGAAGGGTGTGAAAGAGAAGTATAGAAAGAGACGGTAAGAGTCGAGAACGTTCTCGAATACTCGCGGACACACCTGCCTAGTACCCAGCCGCGGCTAGAACCATCGCGAGAAGTACTTAGGTACCTACTCGCGAACTTACTAGAATCGAAGCCGACCTGTCGAGGCAAGATTTGGCTGGAACATTCTGGAACCATCACGAGTGCCGCCGGCGGGTATATATAGCGGCAGCCTGCGCCCACAGAGTTAGTTCAATTCTGAATGCGATACAGTGCGAATCAAGAGCGAATCGGAGTGAAGTAAAAGTGACGAGTGCAATAAATTAGTGTGTGTTAATTGTGTTTAAGTACTGTGTTTAGTGTCTTGTAGTAGCAATAAAGCCTCAGTTTTAATTAGTGGTTAATTAGTGCATTTTTTATAAACTACCCACCCCTCGAACGTAACACTATTATATCTTTTGCATGCAAACATTGACTCATTTTATAAATATTTTGGGTAAAAAAATGTCCAAAAGCTTTTTTTTACATTGTTGTTTTTATAAAATGTGATCACAGCTCTACGCTATATTTATACTACTTCATATACAAACGTAAATTCCTTATTCCTCCCCCTTTTCCATCTTCACTTCCAACCCCACAGGAGACAACCAAATATTATGGCCACTCCACACAATGGGCCATGATGGGCGATGATGGGACACAGTTATTACTTATTAGTAAGAGGGGTTACGGAATACTGCCCACCCGTTCTGCTGCACTGCTACGTCCCGTATATTGGCTCATTGTGTGTAGCGGGCCATTAAATACACAACGGGAGCATTCTACGAAAATTTCCTATACAAAATGCTTTTCATCTAATTCTTCTAAAAACGCTAAGCAAGCTATTTTGTATCTGATGATATTTCATGCCTTGACCAACAAAGGACCATGTGCAAATTGGCCCCAAACCCAACAGAGCTGAGAGTTATCTGAGTTATCTCATTTGATAGGTATTTTTATTTACTTATTTTCTTTATATGGGACACCAAGTTGAATTCCATTGCAGAACTGAGATATTTAGACTTTTGTCAGTCCATAATTGGTACATAAATGCACCCGAGTGGTATGCGTAACGCATTCTCCCCTTAACAAAACAAAATACTGTGTGGATCCGCCATCATGGCCGAGCGATTGTGAATATTTTACTTACATAATACTCGCGTTTCAATACGAATATCTCAGATCTGCAATAGAATTCTGCTGTTTATGACATAAGTCTCTGCTCTGTTGGTTTTGGGGCAAGCCTTTATACAAATTTGCCCATGGTCCTTTGCAGTATCTTTTCGAGCTTTACGGATTTGATTGTAGTAGCTGCTATACAACGCAAACACATACTCGAAGACTGCAACTGCACTAGCAGTGCTTCTCGTATTGCTTCTTTGAGGAACAGTCTATCACGACGATATACGTTAACTTAATCGTATAATTTGAAATTAAACACTTTACAACGGATTACTCGCGTTTATTAACAACATGACCCCACGTTTCGAGCCCTTTACAGCCATCGTGAAAACTAATGTTGTAAAGGGCTCGAAACAGGGTCATGGTTTTAATAAACGCGATTAAACCGTTCTAAAGTTTTTAATTTCAATGAATAACAATCGCGGTAACACAAGACCATATCATATGTATAATTTGACTATGTATTACACTGTACAGTCAACCAATTGGAACCCTAGGCCACTCTAGAACTATGCCAAAATGACAAGCAGTAATTGAATTCTTACAATCGGATTTATAGCGTCACTATGACATAGTCCTACTGTGGCCTAGGGTTCCCATAGGCGAGACGACAAAAAAATCTAATTAGTCCGTCTGTTAGATTATTAAAAAATATTCGACACGTATTTTTTCTTTTCTTCGTCAAATGAAAAACGACGGAAAAACAGTGCATTAAACTTTCGCATGACGTCACAATAAGGTACGATTCTTACCTCTAAGTGACGTCACTAGCCCCCACCCAGGAACTTTGATGCTCTGTATCGTCGTCAATTTTAGTTAACTTGAAACAGGAAAAAACACTTGTATAATAAGTTTGGATAATCTAACTGACGGACTAAATAGAATAATACTTTTTCAACCTAGTCGTCATCCCTCGATGCAATTTTGAAAGCGATACTACCTACTTATATTTTTGTCATATCCCTACCTCGTTTCCCATCCACTACCCATCAGTCCTCCCCTATCACCTTTCCAACAGGAGAGCTAGACGAACAGTACGCCATCCAAGCCCTGGACGAGACCACGTGTATCTACTGTGATCTGGCGCTCTCTGACGCTGCCGAGGTAAATTATCTACCGTCGTATCTAGAGTTGTACCATTCTCGAGAACGTTCTCCGATTTTTATGGAGAATGTTCTCACGCGAGAATATTCCCCATAAAAAACGGAGAACGTTCTTGAGAAAGTACCTACAACTCTAGTCGTATCCACTTATGCTAGCTACTACGTGTGCGTTGGATTCAATTTTGTTTGCAATTATTTTAATTCCGAATAAAATACTTATTTAGATTACTATAAAAAAACCCCGTTGCTTTTTATACTGTGTTCGTTATACGTTTACTTTCAACCCTTAGGATAGATATTCCTCCCCAAAGGGGTAAACCCTTTGGGGAGGAATATCAATGAACGCTGAAAATCGTTTTCTCGTTACACAATAAGCCGTTGCCGTTTAAGGGATCCGCTTTTCATGTCTTTTAATAAGAAAACGGAACACAAAGTTTCAAGTCGCTAACATAAATTTTACGCCATCATCATACAAACATTATAGATTCTTAACTTTGATTTAATACAAACATTCAACCCCTTTTCATCCCTTTATAAACGCTGAAATTAGTTTTTTATTACTCAATATGCAGTCATACACGACTTTTCAAGAATCTCGCTTGAAAAATTATATAGCCTCTATGCAATGTTTCAGCCCATTTTTAACCCCTTTAGTAGATGAATTTGGAAAAACCCTGAAATACAAAGTTTCAGGTCTCTCACTAAACATTTTACCCCACCACTATACAAATTTTGAGTAGCGGAAAAATCTCAACAAAAAAAAGTACTTAAATATAAATAAAATAAATATTATGGGACAATCTTACACAAATCGAGCTAGTCCCACGGTAAGCTCAATAAGGCTTGTGTTGTGGGTACATATAAATACTTAAATATATAGAAAACATCCATAACACGAACAAATATTCGTGTTAAACACACAAATAAATGACCTGACCAGCACGCCTACCACGAACATCGAAAACTGGCATTGACGGGAAACCTCTTTGTCACTGCAATGTGCAAGTGTGACAGAGATGGAGAAACAAATCCGCAATCGTTCGATTTTCGTGGTATAGGCCCAGGATTCGAGCCCAAATAGGCAAGGAGGCCGTTAAACCTATAGCTCTGCGTTTGGAATTCAGGTAGAAGAGCACGTCCGCTCCGTGCATGGTTTGGAGCCGCGCACGGGGCTCCGGTTGCAGGAGTGTAACATGTGCGGTGCCACACTCACACACGACGTGCTGGACCACATCAACAGGTAGGTTCCTATCCTGGATTGTCACTCGATTAGCGTTGTGTGGAAGCGAAAAGTGGAAGAAATTCGATTTTTTCCCAGACGACTCGTTTTTTTTTCGGTTTCTCTAGGAAAAATCAATGAAAGTTTCCGCTCTCATTTTCAACTCTCAAAGTTGCTTGCCGTGATCGGGTAGCCCAGTGGTTAGGGCGTCTGCCGCGAAAGCAGGAGGTCGCTGGTTCGATCCCAGCCCTGCTCACCGGGGACATCTCTTTCAATTTACAACTCTCAATGCATATTAGGTCTAATTTACACCTGCAATAGGGCTACATTGATTACATCGAGGAAGAAACAAATGAAAGGAGTGACAGTGATAGTGACATTATTTATTTCTTACAAAACCCGAAATCTTCGGAAAAAAACCAATTTTCATTCCATGTATGGAAAAAAATCATGAATCGATTTTTTTCGGAATTTTCAACGCTACACTCGATACACCACGATTAGCTGTATGCTGTATCGTTGAAATGACGTCACTTTCTCGACGACGCCCTATAAATTAAGAATAGAAATTTTGCACTTACATTTTATTATAAATTCAACCCCGATTTCATAATCGGGGTTGAATTTAAAAATTAAAAATATATATTTGGGTTTCATCGCAATCAAAATAGTCGCATTTTCCATACATTTGCAATGGTAATCAAAGTGTATAACGTAGTACGTGTAGTCTACTTCTTTTCCCGTTCACCTAGAATCATGAAATTTGACAAAAAGCAAGAGTTTGGAGCACAAGTACTGAAAAAAAATCCGAAATCCGTAAAATTGCCGCGCTTTGAGAGTTACGTGCCCGTATGGGTGTGGGGGAGCAATGGGAGCATCTTTTGTGCTCTCAATGGGCGAGTCCTACTCGCACTTAGCCGGTTTTCTATAAGATTCAACTGATTTTGTTTACATGACAGATGCCACGGTGCAAGTTCAGGAGACAACCGCCGCTACCCGTGTCATTTCTGCGACAACGTGTACACCAGCAGGAAAGCCTGCTACACGCACCTGAGGATGAAACACGGATGTGAGTTATTCTAGATATTTCAGAAAACTTCTTTCTAGCGTTTTAGCGGCTCATGCCGGGCCCAAGGAGCCTGGGGTCCCCTTAGCAACCTAATCCTAAGATTTGGCGTAGGTAGTTTTATGAAAGCGAATGCCCTCTGACCTTCGAAAAGCGATTGGTAAATATATAAAAAAGAACATTTATTTTCGAAATACATACAGGAAGTGAAACTTACCTAACTACCTACCTCTGCCTACCTTAAATCTAAAATAGGTCCTTGAGGCATTGTACCTAGGATGCTGGCGGCATTTCCTCGTTGTATAGCAATGCTGATACGTTGTGCGAGGAAGCCAACAGCTCTTCGGTCACCAGTAACATCAACCAGACGTTTCGCGATTTCTACAAAAAACTTGCGTGCGCTGGGACCCCATGGACCAAGAGCCCCCCCGAATGGTACAAATTTAAATTTTAAAATTTCGGCGCTTTCAGCCGCTCCGCCCACTTTTACATTGGTTCGTTGGGATGTTGCCAGTGAACCAAAGATAAATTATATTTCGTACGTGAGTTACGAAAAACTCATCGGTACGAGCCGGGCAGGATTCGAACCCGCGACCTTCGAATTGAAAGTTGCACGCTCTTACCGCTGAGCCACAAACGCTTCCAGTTATGTATTCTGTAGCACTCCTTTTGTCTGATGACTCGAGGTATTTATATCTCCATCTCCAAATCCTGTAAATATTTTATTTTTAACGTTGGAGACCTTTTACATCTCCAGTCTATATTTTGACGCTTAGGGGAGCCTTACGTTTCCAAATCTTATTAACATTTTATTTTTGATGTTGGGGACCTTTTACATCCCGAGTCTTTATTTCGACGCTTAGGTAGCCTTTACACCTCCAAATCCTATTAGTATTTTAATTTTGACGGTAGGGACCTTTTACATCTCTAGTCTTTATTTTGACGCTTAGGGAGCCTCCTTACGTTTCCAAATCTTATTAGTATTTTATTTTTGACGTTAGGGACCTTTTACATCTCTAGTCTTTATTTTGACGCTTAGGGAGCCTCCTTACGTTTCCAAATCTTATTAGTATTTTATTTTTGACGTTGGGCACATTTTACATCTCCAGTCATTATTTTGACGGTTAGGTAGCCTTTACACCTCCAAATCCTATATTTTTTTATTAGCATGTAAATGTTTGTACTATCGTGTTCAAGATTGCATGCGCAGTTTATGATTAGGTACTTATGAATGAATTAATAAACTGAATTTATGCCACACCTGGCCATAAAGTGCCTTTTTCCGCACGCTACGCGTACGGAAAAAGCCGATTTCTGCCCAAGTGTAGGCATAAAATGATGTACCTAACACGTGAGGTAATAAATAAAGTCCTTGATCGCATATTTACGTCCCTCGCTTGCAGCTCGGGTCGCAAACATGTGCGATCTCGGCCTTTCTTTGTTTTACCGCACTAGTTAGGTAATGTAGGTACTATTTCATTCATATATTGCCCACGCACTTCTGAACGCGTGTCAATGCATGTGTGCATGCAGATGATTTAATGTAATGCTTATTGACTTAAACTGCCCTAAAAAAGTTTTTTTTTTTAATTTTGTTTAGTGAAATTGAGCAACGATCAGACGCCGAAGTATACGCCGCGCGAACGTAAGAAGTGTCACATCTGCGAGCGCGACTTCAGCCAGAAGCAGATCCTCAACAAGCACCTCTGGAAGGTGCACGGGTACGAGGTACGTAGACACAAACAGACCGTAATATCTATTTATGCCACACCTGGTCATAAAGTGCCTTTTTCCGCACGCTACGCGTACGAAAAAAGCCGATTTCTGGCCGAGTGTAGGCATAAAATAATGTACCTAACACGTGAGGTAATAAATAAAGCCCTTGATCGCATATTTACGTCCCTCGCTTGTAGCTCGGGTCGCAAACATCTGCGATCTCGGCCTTTCTTTGTTTTACCGCACTAGTTAGGTAATGTACTATTTTGTTGTTGTTACGCAGGATCTTAAACGGTCTTAATCTCCATATTCATAAAAATGTTAAGACTTTTTAGTTAAATTATGTTTCGCAGATAAACAATAATTGACCTAAACTGTGATTGATTTGTGTTTATGAATAACGCCATATATCCTTAAAGAATAGGCAAGACGACTAAAAAAATCTATTTAGACCGTCTTTTAGATTATTAAAAAATATTGTACACGTATTTTTTATTTTGTTTGTCAAATCAAAAAATGCAGAGCGTTTATATTTCGCGTAACGTCACTATTAGGTACAATACTTACCTAGTAGTGACGTCACAAGCCCCCACCCCGGAACTTTGGTGCTCTTTATCTTCGTCAATTCTAGTTAAATTGAAAAAGGAAAAAAATACGCGTGTAATCATTTTAGATAATCTAACTGATGGACTAATTAGAATGATAGTTTTTAAGCTAGTCGTCATCCCTATTACCGGTAGAACCTTTTTAACTTGTATGTTCCATGCAGGTGGAAAAACGCAAGGCGTTCCTCTGCCCTCTCTGCCCCAACCGAGTAAGCTATGGCGCTCAATTCAGCCGGCACCTGCTGGCCGAGCACCGAGTGAGGGAGCACGTTGAGAAGTTGCATCTACACTCCATGGACGGTGAGTAAACACGATACAGCCTTCCTCTCCTTCCCAGGGTTATCCCGGGTTATGCTGTTAACCCTTTCAAAATCAAAAATCAAAATCGTTTATTTGTACAACACAGGTAAATAGTACAACATTGGTACAGATCTTACAAATAAAGGAGAAAGTTTCTCCATGTCGGGCCGAGAGGCGTACAAATTTGATTTGCAATTGACAATACACATACAATTACTATTAATTATTATCTAACAAATATTCATTTGTGTTTATCGTACCTTTGACCGCCAAGAACGCCTAAAGGCGTCGTGTGCTGTCGTACCCACGACGCCAGCAACGCCTAAAGTTGTCTCAGTTAAGGTGTACTTCGATCATGAATAAAATCTATTTAGAATCGTTTTGCACAGCACTGCGAGATTCTTCATTTTTGGTTATCGTAACGTGCTTGGCGTCTGACTGATCACTTCATTCAAATGTGAAAGCGGTCAAAGGTTTAAGACTCCCTAAGTGGTGCAGTGCATCAGAAATGTTTGCACAGCACATCGACTCTACTCGTAGTGTTGTGTTTCTGTTGGTGAGTAAGGTCGCCAGAGCTCCAAGAGGATTCACTGTGTCGACAGCTGGGGACCCACGGGGCAAAGCTTGCCCCTTTAGCTGTTAACATAGCGAATCCTCCTTTTTTTTAAGGGTCTGCAACACGCATGTAACACCCCTGGAGTTGCAGGCGTCCATAGGCTACGGTGACCGCTTACCATCAGGCGGGCCGTATGGTTGTTTGTCACCGTCGTAGTATTAAAAAAGAAACACGGAGTTAGATAGATAGATAGATAAAATCTTTATTCACACACACAACATACATGGCATAAAGCACAAAAAAAATTACAATAAAGGACATGCATGCAATTTAAACACTAAAAAACAGAAGTACTTATTAATAACAAAAATAGCCATGTGTCGTGGCAAAGAATAGGCGCTGGCTCAGCATTAGTTATTAAATTGCAACGGTTAACACTCACGTATTTTTATCACAGTAAGCGTGACATGTTTCGTCTGCGTCGGGCAGACATCTTCGGACAGATATAGTGGTGTTATCGCCTTCGCGGCTCGAGCATCACTGCCCCAGTCCGGCGTAGGTAACGGGTCGCGCGCGACGAAGGGGAGGGGGGGGGGGATCGTCTGACGGGATCAACGACAAGCACACCGAACTACGTGAGTGTTAACCGTTGCAATTTAATATCAGTATGTCTCACGAAAGTTTAAATTGTATGAAACACGGAGTTGTATTGAACTTGCAAATTGTATGTATGGCAGAGTTCATGTTATTCAAGAGTGCCATCCAAGAGGAGACGAAGTACCGCTTCCGGAAGACGACCGCCAGCAAGCAGACGATAGAGGGCGTGCGGTCGCACTACATGTGCAGCCAATCCGGGGTGTACGTGTGTCAGGTAACTCCATTTTAACACATAAAACTTTCGCTTTTGTACACATTTTTTTTATAAATATGTAAATAAATAAATATTATTGGACAATCTTACACAAATCGACCTAATCCCACAGTAAGCTCAATAAGGCTTGTGTTGTGGGTACTAGGCGACCATATATAATAGATACATATGTACTTAAATACATACATAAAAATTATCCATAACTCAGAAAGAAATATTCGTGATAAACACACAAATAAATGCCCTGACCACTCGTCACTACCAGCTAGGCTAGGTAGGACGCAATTTTAACTATAAAACTCTCGTGAGACTCGAACATATTAACCTGATGACGTTCTTCGTAAAGAACGAAACATGTCGAGCGAAAATCGACTAAATTACGTGAGTGACCCGGTTTAAATATTATTTAATAGGTAGGACGCCGTTATTATAAACATATAATATTTTTTTCAAAGTTGTCCCCCCTTACATTTTTTTTATTTGGAAATTTTTATTTTATTTCTATTCAGAATCGCGAGCTCTTTCAATGCTAATAATCAAATAGGAGAAAAAAAGTGTCCCTAGGTTTTTTCGACTTCACTTCATAGACTTGTATTTATATGTATTGCATAGACGGTAACGAAATAGAAATTTTGGTAAATGTATGATTTTTTTTCTTCTCCTATTAGAATCGATGGAGTTCGCAATTCTAAGTATGTAAACGAATACGTCGAAAGGTCGGTATACTAAGGTAAATTAAGAAAACTGGCGATAATCCCGTTGTATATTTATAATATTAGACCTATTTTAGATTTAAGGTAGGTAGAGGTAGGTAGTTAGGTAAGTTACACTTACTGTATATATTTCTAAATAAATAATAAGGAATATTTATTTATTTATAAAACAAGTAAGTATACACAGCATGACAGTACTAAACTAAATCACTGCGAAACTTTAGAAACATTTAGCCAAGCTAAACAGTAAATAAAACTAACACAATTACACTGTTGAGACACGTACATCCATCATCTCACAGAATCTTAAACATTCATCGCGCACTTCACTCCACCTGTCAGCAAACATATATACTTCAATGGTGATATCTGCTGACCTTGAAGTACAGCTACTAAAAGAACAAATAACCATGTTATCGGAACGTCTAGCCGATGCGCTGTCCGCTATTGACCGGTACCACTCTACTCTTACTATTTGTACAAATAAATTTGAATACACCGGATACAGACGCGTCCGAGATCCATACACTGCACGGGTGGCCCTAACATCACTGCTCTTAAGGCAGTTGAAAAACGTTCGCACATCCACTTATGGAACATGGTATCAGGAGCTGAAGAGGTCAGTGAGTACCTAAATACCTTATGCCCGAATGCTAATTGCACCGTCGAGGAGCTTAAATCCAGAGGGAACTACAAGTCCTATAAGATAAGTGTCCCTGTTGCTTTCCATGACAAGTGTCTCTCCCCGGATGTCTGGCCAGAAAATGCCAGGGTAAAAACTTGGTTATTTCGGAGACCGAGATTCGAAAAACCCGAAGCACAGGTCAATTAGTCATCCTGCTTGCCTGAGCCTAAGCATAACATACCAAAATGTCAGGGGCCTCAATACAAAGTTGAAATGTTTCAGAAACACCGTTCTAGCTTTAGACAGTGATATCATTGGAGTAACGGAAACCTGGTTGGCTGATTCTGTGAATGACTCTGAACTAGTGGATGAAGGCTGGAGTGTGCTTCGGCGTGATCGTGCTACGAAGAAACGTGGGGGAGGTGTACTCCTGGCAGCACGTCCGGGTATCACCTTACGGCGCAGACCTGACCTGGAGACATTCGAGTGCGAAGATCTGTGGACGTCTTTCACGCTGAAGCAAAATGTCTGTCATGTATGCGTCGTTTATATTCCACCCAATTCGGCTGATGACCTCTACATGCGCTTTTTCCGGAAAGTCGAAGGGTTCATCGATAGTTTAAATGGTTTAGTGTTGATTCTCGGTGACTTAAACCTGAACCCTAAATATTCATCTGTGAACGTTTTAAGTTATTATTGTTACTTTACTACAGTTTGTAATTTGAAAGATATGAATGTTGTGGAGAATGCGTTTGGGGGAATGCTAGACGTCGTGCTGGTGCGAAGCCGTTCGGACATAGTAAGGGTTAGAGAGATGGAGGATGGGGGTCTAGTGCCAAGTCGGGATGCATATCATCCTCCTCTCGATATTTGCGTGCCTCTAATTGAGTCCGATCATGGTCCTCTGTTTGTAGATCCTAGCAACGTTGACATCACCCGTGACTGGAACTTTTCCAGAGGTGACTACGTTCGTTTGTATCAGTTTTTTTCGGAGGTGTCTTGGAGCGATGTTCTTGGCTCACATGATGTCAATGCTGCCGTTGAGATCTTTTACGAGGTAGTTTATAACATTTTCGACGAGTGCATTCCTAGGAAAACTAGATCTAACAAACCTAGCAGACGCTATCCTGTCTGGTTCACGCCGGATATCATTCGGGATATTAAGAGGAAGGCTGAACTCCACCGTGAATGGAAGCGACGAGGGGACAAATGTGTATACAATTCGTTCTCTAGGCTTAGAGCTGACACCAAAGTTCGAATATCTCTGGCCTACGATGATTACATAAGCCTTATGCAATCAAAGCTTAAATCAAATCCGCGGGCCTTCTGGCAGCACGTTGGAAGCCTTAAAGTAAAAGGAGGCTTTGAATCTCAAGTCTCGTACGAAGGTAAGGAATTTCAAGGTAGTGACGCGGCTCAGGCCTTTGCTGATTTCTTTTCGTCCGTTTTCCTTACTGACGAACCACATTTGGACTATCGTAGGATTATACGTGAGGACCAGAGTTATAATGCTAATTATATACATGTTAATAATATTTCTCAGTCGGACATAGAAACGTCTTTGGCTTTTTTAAAACCCCGAAGCTCCCCTGGTCCGGACAATCTACCAGCTTATATCCTAAAAGGCTGCAAAGAGTGGATTCTTGCTCCCTTATTACATATATTTAACTTGGTCTTGACTGCGGGGCAGTATCCAAACAAGTGGAAAATAACGAGAGTGAGGCCTATTCTCAAATCGAACAATTGGACCTGTGTTGAAAATCACCGACCTATTGCCATCCTCTCGTCGGTGGCTAAGCTTTTTGAATCAGTTCTGAATAGACTCTTGGCTCCTCAAATCAAACCCTTCCTTTGTGACTCCCAGCATGGTTTCAGACCTCGGAGATCAGTCGACACAAATTTGTTAACCCTGGTTGATTCCATTTCGGAGCATTTGGATGGGGGTATACAAGTTGACGTGCTGTACTTGGACTTTAAAAAAGCCTTCGATCGAGTAGACAACGATGTACTGTTGAGCAAGTTGTGTAAAATTGGGTTTTCACCCCTCCTACTCCGGTTCTTCGCTGACTATTTGTACGACAGGAAGCAGTATGTACAGCACGGGTGCTTTATCTCGAAGACCTTTCCAACTCGCTCCGGAGTCAGCCAGGGTTCGATTCTTGGGCCGTTGCTCTTTGGGATCATGATAAATGACCTGGCATCTGTCTTGAAGTCGGGCAGATGTCTACTCTATGCGGATGACCTCAAGGTTATTTATGGTGTGCAAGAACCTTCTGACTGCGCGTCGTTGCAGGAGGATCTGGACAGGCTGCATCTGTGGAGTGTTGAAAACAAGTTGTCCTTTAATACCAGCAAGTGTACCGTCATGTCGTTTAGTAGGGCACGCAATCCTCTGCACTTTGATTATTTTCTAGGCTCCGAACCAGGCAATATATAAAGTTTATATTTTGTCCGAGTTTATCCCAGTCAACCGGAACACACACTACACATACATCGCATTATGAAGAGTTATTTTACCACTTTGTCGGCACGATTCTAGTTAACTACGAAACCCTAAAAGCTCCTCTATTTTGTTATTTTTTGACGTGAGCCATGAAAAGCGTTGTGTCACACATGTTAAAATGTTGCAGGG
Source organism: Lathronympha strigana (assembly GCA_949128165.1). Lineage (NCBI taxonomy): Eukaryota > Metazoa > Arthropoda > Insecta > Lepidoptera > Tortricidae > Lathronympha > Lathronympha strigana. The sequence continues at coordinate 3,442,752 of OX421925.1, read as the reverse complement.
TAAAGGCAAGCGGCCTGCCCCGGAGCGGCAGATCTACAAGACGGGCAAGGCGTGCCCCGCGCACATGATCGTCACCGAAACCACCGAGGGCGTGCTCGTCACCTTCCACAAGACGCACGTGGGCCATGGACGTGAGATACACACATACACATTATTTTCATTCGTAGTCAGAGTCACACACTGTCTTTTTCTTTCGCTTGTGTTTTCATTCCGAGGAAAAGGGAGGGATGGATTTTTAATCTACTGCGCAAATAGGAGCTACCGTGTTCGCTCACCAGGCGGCGCCACTCATGCGTGGGTCCTGTGTCAGTATGAGAGAAATGTCAAAGTGACGTTTGAAATGTTCCCGCAGGACCCACGTTCCACTAGCGCCCCTAGCGGAAAATCGACTCGCGGTAATTCTCATTGGTTTGTCAGACTAGACTTAATGAATTCACGGCTGTATTTCCAAAAGGGGTAGGGGTAGACGTAATAGTAGTTTATGCAACAGTGATATAATAAGGGTTCTTAAAACTTGAGGGTCGCCGTTACAAAACGAGGCGATGCCGAGTTCTGTAATAATAGACCCGAGAGTTTTAAGACCCAATTATGAGCTGTTGCATACCCTAGTTTTTCTACGACAGCTAAATTAGCGTAAAAAGCTAAATCTAGAAACGTGGCAGAATAGGGAAGATGTTGTGCCCACTAAAGAAATTAAAAAAAAACTACAACAGTGCTAATATATTGTATGAAAATCCATAGGAGCAGTGTTCTTATGGAATACCATAGGCAACGTTATAATGTAGACTTTTTGAATATCGCTGTCAGTCATCTAATTGACAGTTAGAAGTGCTGGAGTAGAAAAAGTAAATAGTAGTAGTAGTAAAGGGGTAGGGGTCCAAGTGCGGCAAATACTTCGCTTTTTAGGATTTAAAAAAAACACTTTAAAAGTTGGCATATTAGACTCTTATTATCTTCACCATAACGTTTACTTTGGAAATAAGCAATTTAATTTTAAATCTTTATTTTTTTTAATTAAAAAAAAATTGTTATACCTAATATCGACGTGCACATTTCCAGCTTGTCCGTACTATCAGCCCCGCGAGGCCAAGAAACCCAAACCGGAAACGCTGGCACCGGAACCGGAACCAGAACCGGAACCGGAAGATACCGCCGGGTTCGACGCGGCGTGGATCTGCGACTCTTGCGGCATGGCGTTCATGGAGGCCGGCGAGTTCCGGGAGCATGTGGCCACGCATGGGCTGGTGTTGTTCCCGTGCCAGTACTGCGAGAGTGTGAGTGTCCCGTGTCTATGGTAGCCTGGTAGCTGGCATGGCGGTCATGGAGGCCGGCGAGTTCCGGGAGCATGTGGCCACGCATGGGCTGGTGTTGTTCCCGTGCCAGTACTGCGAGAGTGTGAGTGTCCCGTGTCTATGGTAGCCTGGTAGCTGGCATGGCGGTCATGGAGGCCGGCGAGTTCCGGGAGCATGTGGCCACGCATGGGCTGGTGTTGTTCCCGTGCCAGTACTGCGAGAGTGTGAGTGTCCCGTGTCTATGGTAGCCTGGTAGCTGGCATGGCGGTCATGGAGGCCGGCGAGTTCCGGGAGCATGTGGCCACGCATGGGCTGGTGTTGTTCCCGTGCCAGTACTGCGAGAGTGTGAGTGTCCCGTGTCTATGGTAGCCTGGTAGCTGGCATGGCGGTCATGGAGGCCGGCGAGTTCCGGGAGCATGTGGCCACGCATGGGCTGGTGTTGTTCCCGTGCCAGTACTGCGAGAGTGTGAGTGTCCCGTGTCTATGGTAGCCTGGTAGCTGGCATGGCGGTCATGGAGGCCGGCGAGTTCCGGGAGCATGTGGACACGCATGGGCTGGTGTTGTTCCCGTGCCAGTACTGCGAGAGTGTGAGTGTCCCGTGTCTATGGTAGCCTGGTAGCTGGCATGGCGGTCATGGAGGCCGGCGAGTTCCGGGAGCATGTGGCCACGCATGGGCTGGTGTTGTTCCCGTGCCAGTACTGCGAGAGTGTGAGTGTCCCGTGTCTATGGTAGCCTGGTAGCTGGCATGGCGGTCATGGAGGCCGGCGAGTTCCGGGAGCATGTGGACACGCATGGGCTGGTGTTGTTCCCGTGCCAGTACTGCGAGAGTGTGAGTGTCCCGTGTCTATGGTAGCCTGGTAGCTGGCATGGCGGTCATGGAGGCCGGCGAGTTCCGGGAGCATGTGGACACGCATGGGCTGGTGTTGTTCCCGTGCCAGTACTGCGAGAGTGTGAGTGTCCCGTGTCTATGGTAGCCTGGTAGCTGGCATGGCGGTCATGGAGGCCGGCGAGTTCCGGGAGCATGTGGCCACACATGGGCTGGTGTTGTTCCCGTGCCAGTACTGCGAGAGTGTGAGTGTCCCGTGTCTATGGTAGCCTGGTAGCTGGCATGGCGGTCATGGAGGCCGGCGAGTTCCGGGAGCATGTGGCCACACATGGGCTGGTGTTGTTCCCGTGCCAGTACTGCGAGAGTGTGAGTGTCCCGTGTCTATGGTAGCCTGGTAGCTGGCATGGCGGTCATGGAGGCCGGCGAGTTCCGGGAGCATGTGGCCACGCATGGGCTGGTGTTGTTCCCGTGCCAGTACTGCGAGAGTGTGAGTGTCCCGTGTCTATGGTAGCCTGGTAGCTGGCATGGCGGTCATGGAGGCCGGCGAGTTCCGGGAGCATGTGGCCACGCATGGGCTGGTGTTGTTCCCGTGCCAGTACTGCGAGAGTGTGAGTGTCCCGTGTCTATGGTAGCCTGGTAGCTGGCATGGCGGTCATGGAGGCCGGCGAGTTCCGGGAGCATGTGGCCACGCATGGGCTGGTGTTGTTCCCGTGCCAGTACTGCGAGAGTGTGAGTGTCCCGTGTCTATGGTAGCCTGGTAGCTGGCATGGCGGTCATGGAGGCCGGCGAGTTCCGGGAGCATGTGGCCACGCATGGGCTGGTGTTGTTCCCGTGCCAGTACTGCGAGAGTGTGAGTGTCCCGTGTCTATGGTAGCCTGGTAGCTGGCAGTAGCGCACATCTAACATTAGCTAAATGATTGTTTATCCTTATCTGTCAGTTCAGTCAAATCCTTTGTTAGAAAAATCAAGTCAAGAAAATTTGATCAAATAAAATAATTTCCAGGAATTGTGCAATCGCTCTGAAAGAATAAAAATTGTGACGCGGTTTTGTTTTATTTTGGCTAAACCAAATTTGAAGTTTAAGATACTCATTCGACTTAGATTTCGCCTCTTTAATAATACCTATTTGAAAACTTTTCCGTCCGACATATGTACCATTAACCTTTTATGAATAAGAAAGTATATGTTTAATTTTGGATAACTGTTTGTTGACAGGTATTTCAAAATCTAGACGCGTGGTCTCGCCACCTCGGGATCGAGCATAACGTCTTATTGTTTTGAACTAAAAATTATGTTTAGTATAAGAATATTGGTTTTATTTTGTTACGCGCGTGAGTTTTCAGTTATATTCTGTAATTATTAGTATTTGTTATGAAATAAATTGAATTCATTATCGACGTGTTTATTATTATTTCCGTGTTTATTACACTGCTGGAACCATAAATTTGACGTGTCTGTTCTGTAAGAGATGTCATAACTACAGAAAAAGTGACCAAGGTCCCCGGTGAGCAGGGCTGGTGTCATCTTTTTCAATGTATTATTTATATATAGTAGTGTGCCTACTCAAAAACATGAATTAAAACATTTATTATAAATTATAAATGATTTAATTCATGCTTTACAATTGTACAGTTTGGTGGCGCCATCTCTCGTTTCTAGTTAAAAATAATCTAAAGATTATCTAGAGGGCAGCACTGGACGTAAGTCTAGAGCTGTAGGGTGCGCGGAACGCACCTTACTTTAAAAATAAGAAAGGATTGCATATTCTTAGAAAATTTTGGACTCTGGTCGCCGTGATCGAGTAGCCCAATGGTTAGGGCGTCTGCCGCGAAAGGTCGCTGGTTCGTTCCCAGCCCTACTGTAAAACGGATTGATCGCGTTTATTAACACCAAGACCCTACATTTCGAGCCCTTTAGAGCACTCTTATCACAGGGTTAAATTATGACTAAGAGAATGAGAATTATCTCTGTCAATGTTAACGGCTTCCCTGGCGTAGTTGCTGGAGGTCCCGGGTTCGAAAACCTGGCAAGGGCGTTTATTTGTGTGTTCAACACGCATTTTTGTTTCTGAGTTAAGGGTGTTCTATTTAAATATGTAAATGTATCGTCACGTAGTACTAATAGTACAAGTTTTGCTTAGTTTGGGGGTAGGTTGATCTGTGTAAGATTGTTCTGAAATGTATCTTTATTTATTTAATCAAAAAAGGTTACTTGTTAATACCTACATTTGCCAAGTTCACCCGCATTAGGGACAACGGGTAAAAAAAAACCGGAAATATCCCGACATATGGCAACACTGGTCCTAAGAAATCTGTCAAATCTGGTGTATCATGATATGCAGTCTGCACTCAACGAGACCTATACATTGTTTATACGTATATATTAATAAAGGAAACCAACAAATGTGACCAACAAATATTTATTCACTATCAAGCTTTCAAAAATACTGCATAAAAATAAAATAATGTTATAAAGCTTATGATTAATGTCTTTTTTTAGAGATTGCGTGATTGTCTGTTTAAGACCTTTATCTTATAGATATTAACATAAATATACAGATAAATGAATATACAAAATACAGGAAAGTATCATTAGGTAGGTACTAAATAGTGTCATTATTTTGATTAGAATAGTTCTTCTGATTTTAATCTCATTAGATTTATGCCGGCAATATACGTTCGTCCATACATTTTTCGGCAGATATGCCCGAACCTATATGGCCAGCTATACAGGACACAGGGTTATGAAGCGTTTAAAAAGAGAATGAGGTCACCACACATATGCAGTTTTACTCGTTACTATTACGATTCTATGAGCATAGCCGTCTGCCTACCCCACACCATTTTATACTACAATATCCCAGCTTCACCCCAAACCACAATAATAGGCTAGACGACTAAAAAAACCTAGTCCGTCTTCTAGATTTAAAAAAAATATTGTACACGTATTTTTTATTTTGTTCGTCAAATCAAAAAAGACCAAAATGCAGAGCGTTTAAATTTCGCGTAACGTCACTATTAGGTACAATTGTTACCTAGTAGTGACGTCACAAGCCTCCACCCCGGAACTTTGATGCTCCTTATCTTTGTAAATTTTAGTTAAATTGAATAAAGAAAAAATACGTGTCTAATCATTTTAGATAATCTAACCGATGGATAATTAGAATGATAGTTTTTCAACCTAGTCGTCATCCCTATTGTAAATAATTTAAATTGTGACGAGAACAGGTTGCGACTGAAGTAAGCGGTCGCGCGTTCATACTAAATTAGTACGGCATATGTACGGTGACCGTAAGTTGTCCTTTATGCTCTTCTAGTAGTTTGTTGTGGGCTGTCTCCACCACTTGACGATATACTGTCGTACGGTCTACATGATAAATAATGTATTTATGTGATAACTGACAAGTTATTCTAGTACGACAAATCCATACTTATCTAAATCATATTAACATTAACATTAATAACGTTGACAGCTGTCAATGTCAACGGTCTAAATTTAAATTGTTCTCCGTATTAATATTTGTTTTTATTATTTAATTACAATTTTAAGTGACATTTAACGTTAATTAAACCATTTTGACATATAATTGTACGTAATAATCAATAAACGACAAGAAAAATGCCACAAGTCAAGAGCAAAGCGACTACAACTACGGCGGCTGTTAACAGGTTGGTGGACACGGTACTGAATCTCTCAAATGAAATTACTAGCATGAGGGACAAATTGGATAGATGCCATACTATAATACTGAAGCAGCAATCACAACTTACCAGCCAGAACGAGAGTATCCAGACCATCCTTAGGGCGCTCACGGGCACAATTAATTCACCAGCACTGCCACAATCAGTTCAAGCTACACGACACCTCTCGTTAAACGAGTCTGGACCTGAGGGCTTTCTATTTTTGACTGATGAGGGGCACGACAAAACGACTGTTACACCGCCGCCCGCAGTCACGCCGCTTCATTCTATTCGTCAAGCAGCGGGGCCACCTGAACCAGAGCCCAAAGTCCGCCGTCCTCGACATCGTCGTGCAGCCAACGACACGACCCAGCAGCAGCAGCAAAGTGGTCTGCTTGCGGCCGAAGATATGGCTCTGGCTCCCCAGTGTATCATGCCGAGGAAACAACCATCCCGGTCGGCTGGTGCTTTAGCGGCAGCAGTGCCGGCACCCACCCCCATGGAATCTGACCCACAAACAGCACAGCCGCGTCCTGCGGCACCACCTCTGATGGCTGCAGCATCGGCTTTGCAACCCTCCCGCGACACTTGCGCGTCAGGTCTACGTGCAGCTGGTCCAAGGATTACGAGCCTGCACGTATTTAATCTCAGTGAGGGCACCACAACCGATGACGTGATTCAACATGTGCAGCGGATGGGCGTCGCGACGCCTGTGTGCGAGCAGCTGGTGGTCACAATGGGCAAATACTGTTCGTTCCGCCTTGATGTACCAGCCGAAACGCAGAAAATAGTACGTGATATAAAAAATTGGCCGACTGGCGTGTCGATTCGTTTGTTTAACGTTGTGCGGGCAAAAAACTGGCCACCAAAACATCACGCGATGAAAACCAATTAGAAACCAAATTTGTAATTATACACCAGAACGCGAGATCTATTAATGGTAAAACATCACTCATAGATCTATTAACAAACACCGAAAAACCGCACGTTATTGGATTTAGTGAGACTTGGTGCCGTAAAAATGAGATTGCACGAGTGAAATTAAGAGGGTACTCGCTCGCCGATTATTATTGCCGATCTACCGTCGCTCACGGCGGCACTGCACTATACGTACTTCAAGGTATAGATTATCGGGTGCGAAATGATCTTCTTTCTTTTGTTGTACAGTTTCATTTTGAATATGCAGCAATTGAAATTACTTGTTTAAAATTAATTATAATCGTTTTATATAGGACCGGAAACGGAAATTTTGATATTTACTTGGACAATCTAGAATTAGTGTTAAAAAAGATTAGTGACGAAAATAAAAGGTTTCTCCTTATGGGCGACCATAACGTGGATTATTTAACTGATAACAGCATGAAACGGCGTACTAATGATGTGTTAGCATGTTATGGATGTCAAAATAAAGTATCATTTCCCACTCGCGAGACTGCGGACTGTGCGTCGTCCATTGACTGCGGCATATCGAATTGCGCGAGCGACGTGCTCTCAGTAACACCAATCGATACCGCGATAAGCGATCACAGTGCGCAGCGTTACGAATTCGTTTTAGAACACACTACCCAAAACAAAGATCGCGGGATAGTTGAGCGTCGCTTATTTAAGGAAGAATCAATTCTATTATTTTATTCTGACATTTTTAATTATGATTTTAATTTTATATATAATAATACTCTTGACATTGACTATAAATTTAATAAACTATTTAACATACTAATATACTATATTGACATTCACTTTCCATTTCAAAAACTGCAGAGCAAAAATAAATCTAAGGTGCCTTGGCTGAGCGATGAACTGGCGGAGTTGATTAGCAAACACGCCGATCTTCACGAAATGAGACGCCAATACCCTAATAACCAAATACTCTCCACATGTATCGACCACTACTCCAACTTGATAAAATCAGCAACATTAAAATCACGACAAGATTTCATTGAAAAAAGATTGGCCGACAGCGAAAACAAAACTAAAGAAATTTGGAAAATAGTTAATGAGGAAGTTGGTGTAAAATCGAAGTCGCAAAGTGTTTCCTTACGTGACCCTGTGTCGAAGCAACTAATAATAAAAAAGGATATACCTAACACATTTAATGCGCATTTTATTGGTGTACCGTCTAAGTATATCATAGAAATTAATCAGTTGAAATCCACTGAGTACCTACATAAACATTTAGGTTCGTCGGACGCTCCCACTTTCTCTCTGCCGGTCATCACTCGCGATATCTTGGACAAGGCTTTTTGCCCAATGCTAAAGAAACGGAATACTGTGGATGCCTTCGACATTTCGCCGAATGTTCTTTCTTGGATATGGCCAGTTGTGAGCGATGTACTTGTCGTGCTCATAAACCAGATGTTCGAAACTGGTACATATCCTGATGTTTTAAAAAACGCCAGGGTATGTCCGGTTTTTAAAGGGAAGGGTGACAGGTATGACGTAAATAACTACAGGCCTATCACAATTGTCCCGACCATATCCAAAATAGTCGAATCTGTCTTGTCGTCCCATCTTATGGGTCACCTGGAATCGAACAACCTGCTCACAAACAACCAATTCGCGTACCGACTGAAAATGTCCACAACCACCGCGGCGTACAGGATGTTCGATTGCATTGTGTCTGGGTTGGACGACAAGAAAAAGATGGCTGGAATATTGTGCGACTTGTCGAAGGCATTTGACGTTATTAACCATAGTTTACTTTTAAATAAGTTAAACCTCTATGGAGTCCAAAGCAAAGCCCACCTATTGTTTTCGTCCTTCTTATCTGGCCGAAAACAAGTAGTAAAAATACTTACGGATGGTAAACAGCTGCAATCTGACGCAGGCAGCGTCAACACTGGTATTCCACAAGGTTCTTCCCTCGGAAATACCCTATTTTTGCTGTTTATTAACGACCTGCCGACGAACGTTGCAGCTGGTTCATCCGTATTATTTGCGGACGACACAACTGTGTTGGTAAGTGCGGAATCTTACGACCAGCTGAGTGTAAATATTGGTGATGCATGTAACCAGTTAAATTCGTGGTTCATAGCAAATGGCCTATTACTTAACAGCACCAAATCAAATATTATTCTATTCTCTGGTCGTAGAGTTCCATTACCAACATGTGTGGCCAGCTGTCCGATGCCACTGTGTGACGTAAGTAGGTTCCTTGGGTTTATAATTGACTCTAATCTAAATTGGAAGTGCCATGTTGACAGCGTTTGTGACAGGTTGGGTAGTGCCGTCTTCGCGTTGCGAAAATTGAAACCGCTTATCTCGAATGAAGCACTTAAACAGGTGTACTTTGCTCACTTCCATTCCATAATGGCATACGGCACTCTCATTTGGGGTAGTTCCACAGACGCTAAAAGAGTATTAATTGTGCAGAAGAGAGCAATACGTACACTTGTTGGAGTGAAACGACGTCACCCATGCAGAGAACTTTTCATTTCGCAGCGCATACTGACGCACTACTCACAGCACCTGTTTGACGTAATAATGTTTGTCAGATCTAACATGTCGCAATTTTCGCGAGTAGACTGCCCTGGAAAACTGCTACGCTCAACGGGGCGCCTTAGAACAGTCCCTCGTCGCATGGCACTTTCAAAAAGGAATCCACGTGTCATAGGACCAACTTATTTCGAGCACCTGCCAGCCGAACTAAGAAACGAGCCATGTGACGAAACATTCAGGCGCCAATTGAGAAACCTTTTATTGAATAATCCATTGTACTCAATAAAAGAGTACACGGAATTACAACTTTGATTATGTATTATTGTTTTTATTTTTGTATTTTGATTATTGTCTGTGTTGTTATTATATTGACAATCCTTATTGGGAGATATAATCTGAATGTATTGTTTCTTTACTTGTTGACGATTCTTATTGGGAGATAATGATTGCTTATTTTTATTTCTAACTTGTCTCATTGTTTTTTTAAATCATGTATTGACATTTGTATTTGAATTAATTGATTATGTTTGATCTGTAAGTATCTACATACTTACTTATACTTTTATTTTGTTTTTACCTGTTATTAAAATGACGATCCTTATTGGGAGACTGAATTATATAATGATTTGTTAATATTATTACTATTCTTATTTTCATTGTGACGATCATGATAAATATTCGTATAATTTTGACATGTAACGCAAATTTATAATGTAATGTTTTTCGTGAAATAAATAAATCTAAAATCTAATCTAATCATTAAATTGTATACGCAGCGGCAAGTGGAATCCAGAATACCGCGTGTTTTAAATTCCCCATTAATTTGTACAACACATTATACATAAACATTTCGTATCATAGACAAGTATAAACATATACTTTTTTTTGTACAGGATATTTTTTCTTTACTTTAGGACTAACCTCGAAATCGATTGGCTGTCACAAAGTTTTTTTTTCTCATTTTATAGTTTTATATTAAAACTTGTTTACTAAGACTTGCTTAATAATTTCGTACAATAATGAGTAAAATTTGTAAAAACATTCCGTATAAATAATTATTCTCATTATACATATATTCCGTTGTAACATAGCCGTGTTGTCTTAAAAATAAATATAGTGTGATTTTTTCATTTCCACAGAGACGAAAGCTAGTCTGACTATGATCTGAGGCCTTACCATGACGTCTTAACGCGATTCAGTTGACGACCTGAACTGAGTCGCTCCCATACAAATGAGCCGAAACTGGCCTATACCACGAAAATCGAACGATTGTGGATTTGTGTCTTCATCTCTGTCACACTTGCATATTGGAGTGACAAAGAGGTATTCCCGTGAATGCCAATTTTCGATGTTCGTGGTAGGCATGCTGTTTGTCCCGTAAAACGCGGAGTGGCACCACGTTACGTTGACACAAAACGCTCCGCCTATGGGTGGCATAAACTGTCAGGGTTTATAAACGCGCATTATCTCACGGGTGCGTTCAGATATATTTAAATTTCAAACACCGCATACTAATTTATACTTAGACAAATTAATACCAATACTAATAAATAAATATGTGTTATTATAATACAAATAATGTTCCGATACATTTTTATTTCCTATGTTTATACAAATTATTGTACCACCATAGGCACCTGACAACCCTAATGTTAATGTCATTTGCATGCTTGACAAGCTGAACGTCAAATGTAGGAAAGAGAAGCTTCTGTACTTTAGTACTATTACTTATTCTGTGCCTTAACTGAATCGAGTTAAGACGTCATGGTAAAGCCCCTGTTCACAACCAGAGAGAATCATACTGTCTTCTTCTTACGCTTGTATTGTCACTCCGAAAAAAAGGAAGGCATATAGTTTTTTTAATCTACGTCAGACTTGGTTGGTCAGACTATAGTCATTATTTCGCTAGGTACATTCTTCTTAGAGCCACTTGTGCCGACCGGAGTTGGTTAACTAATTCGGAGTTAAACTTTTATTATATATGGAATTTGACAGTTGACGGCTAACCCGGCGGGTGCAAATTAAACTATTATGTAACATATCATTAGTGCTTACATACATTTGTTGCTAATTACTTAGCAGATGTATGACCTAGCTAAAAACCATGTAACTAGCAAATAACCTTAAGGAATAGCTGTCGTCAATACCTCGTTTTTTTAAGACTAGAAAATAATGGTCGATTTTGCCTACGTTTCAGTCATCTCTAGAAAATATTAAAATAAGATTACTTCTTTCAATTGTTATGGTGAAGAAAATAAGAGGCAAATATGAGCTTTGAAATTGTTTCCCTAAAAATCGCACGATTTTTTTAATCCTAAAAAAACGAGTTATAGTTCGGCATAGGAAAAATCTCGCGTAGTGATCTTGAATTAACTATCTCTTCTCTCTATAACAGCAGTCAACTCTTGTCTATCTCTCTTGTTCTCACACGCACAACTAACCAAAGCCAACAAATGCTTATTAGAATACTCAGTTCTCTCTCTTACAAACTCCTCCAACTCATTCCTAGGCAAATAATACGCTTTTACATATCTATCCACATAATCTTGGTACGGAACCGGTTTCAGACCAGAATTCTTTTCAATCTTCACGAATAACTGTCTATAATCAAGTTGCATTAATCCTCTACCTCCGTTGGAACATTTCGTCGCATTAGAAAAACCTTCAACTAACAAATGTACGATAAATTTAGACACCATCGCCCACACAGAGTTTATGACTTCCAAATTAAGTGTTACCTTCTTTGATATATTCTCCAATCTTAATGCGAAAACTTGAATTTTACGCGTAATAATGTCTACATAAGGGCTGTTCTCAACTTCTACATTCTTGACATCCCATCTCACTTGAGACATACCAAGGAGAGTTGATCTAGCGTCTACAGCTTTTGATGCTGAGCACATGTATACAGGCATGCGCAAATCTACAGCACTCGCAAGCGTGTTATCTCTAAAATGTTCTAAGACTAGGCGCTGATGCTGCGCGACTATCGACTCTAAGTAAGGTTGTAAGAACTCAAATTGCTTTGCAAGGAAAATCACGCTTTCGACGCCCACTATACGCTCGCTTAAGCCGTGTAAGTATTCTTCTGAAGATTCTAAATGCTGAGGTAATTCTGGGCACAGGAAGTTTTTTGAGTCTCCTGAGTTTGATGTGTCGATTGAGTTCGATATTCTTTTTAAAGTCGCTGTTAATTTAGGAGTGTATAAAGTAGTGGAGGCGACATCGAGATCGGAAGTAAAGAACAGATGTACGGTGTAGAAATAGAAGTCGAACAGCTGGTTCATCAGCATGACGACTTCTAAAGAAATTTGTGGTAGATATCTGCATATTTGTAGATATTGCCCGCAGTTTCGTAGGACTGATAAAGTAGTGTTTGTAACAATGACGGAATGCTTGACTTTGGATGGGCTTTTCGCGTCGTCGTCGACGAAATCTCTCTTTAATTCTTCAGGTTCGTCGTCAGAAGTGTCGCTGGCATCTAACTCGGGCTCCAAGCCGAATATGTCATCATTGGTCACATTGTCGCTTCGGAAAATCTCAAAGGGGGTATGAGTAGTCTTTTGGTTGAAGTATTTAGCGATGTACACACTGTCGTCTTGCGAATGCACTGAGGACGTCCCATCTGACTGTGTACTGACTTTCGATATCGACGTATCAAAGTTGGGATTTAAATATTTTTTAAACTTTTTGAATTCCTGTAGATTTAGCAACGTGAACGTTGATTTGACTGGACACTGTTCCCATCCCTCATTTTCAAGGAATAGCTTTAATTCTTCCATACGTCCTCTGTGATAATTTTTGATATAGGACATACTATGACTTTTGATGAAATCTTCTAAAATATCGGACTTATCGCCGCAGAAAACTTCCGCCACTTGCATCAATCGTCTCAAAATGCCTAGAATCTGTATGAACTTTTCAAAAGCGAAATCCTCTATATAAGCGCTCTTTAAGAACGTCGATACTTTCGCTTGGACGTCATGCCAGATTCTCACTAAACCACCTTTCAGCTTCTGTTTAATATATTCCCTACTCACATTCTTTTCTATCTCAAACACACTGGAACTCGGCAAATCCTCATTCTCATGCTTATTATGCCATTTCACTAATAAATAGTAGCTTCTCATGATTAAAAACAAATTCTCACATAAGTTTAAGAAGCAAGCGGCAGCTTTGTCCTTTGGAACCGATTGACACATATCTTGGAACTTGACTTCGATGGAGACTTCCCCGATACAATCTTTTACTGATTTTAAAGACGTTTCATTGACTGCAGAAGAGTAATGCATATGCAATTGCTCCATAGCCGCTTGACTCTTTCCAAGCAAAGCATGCGCTTTTCTTAGCTTACTGAATGTCTCTTCATCGAAGTTATAACATATGCTAGCTAAGACTGAATCTAGCTTTTCTTCCGTCATGTCTAAAGTGTCCTGCAATCGTGTAGCTAGATCCGCTATGCATGTGTATTGCTTATGATTCGCAGCCGCTTTTCTGCTTTTCAAAATAAGCTCGATAGCTTCACAGTATTCCTTTCTAATCAGCAGTTCCTGGACATCTTTCTCAACGCTACGGAGACTCCTGAGTAGTTCTAAAGACTTGAGAACTGACCTGATGATTTGGCGCTTCCTGAAGTTGGCTAGGATGACGAAGGTGGAGATGGTTAGGTGGTTTGAGGCGGTGCGGAGGTGGGTCCTGGCAGCTTGACATGTGTGGAGGGTGGTGGAGAGATGTTCGCGAATGTTCTGGATCTCGCCGAATTCGCGGTCGCAGTTGTCGCGTTGTTGGGATATTAGGTGCAAGGCTTTGCCGGATACCACCTGTGAAGAAAATACATTTATAGCTCATGGGGCGTAGGTACACGATATCTAATTTACCATCTGTGAAAAAATGATAAATTTACCAGAGATACCAGAAGAGTTTTTCACAATCGTGGACTAATGAAAGAAGAGACTCATAGAGCTCAAGAAAATTGACTGATAACGCCGAACCAATGCCGTTTATGTACCACATTTTAAAACCATAATTTATTTCAACCAGTCAAATATACCTAAACCCTTCACTTATTTAGACCATAGTTACTAAGTAGAGATGCAACGGATATCCGGTCACTATCCGGTATATTAAGGTAAATTATCTGCATTCGCGATAGACCCGTTCTATGTTTTATAATAATGTGTACAAAACGCGAAAATTTAAAGTCATATAATTTAAACTTTCGTGAATCATACTGATATTAAATTGCAACGGTTAACACTCACGTATTTTTATCACAATAGGCGTGACATGTTTCGACTGCATCGGGCAGTCATCGTCGGACAGACAGAGTGATGTTGTCACCTTCGCGGCTCGAGCATCACTGACCGAGACCGGCGTAGGTAACGGGTCGCGCGCGACGAAGCAGGGTGATTCGCGCAATCCGGCGCCGTCGTTGCGGGAGTCTGAGTTGTCGGATCGTCTGACGGGATCAACGACAAGCACACCGAACTAACTAAAGTTTAAAGTGTTATATTCCGTCTAATCTTCCTATTTTCCTGCAGATTAGAAGGATATTGCTGAGACAGAGGGCTCACCTGCTGTTGCCGTTTCAGCTTGGTGAACATCTGTTCAATGGCGTCGCAGGTGGGCGGGTCGGGGGCGCTCTCGAGCGCGTGCCGCGCCGCGTCCAACTCGCTCGGAGGTGAGAAGTAGATATTCTCTATCTCTCTCAACACCTGAATGAATAGAAAAAAGCATAATTGTAGTTTATGCAACAGTGATATAATAAGGGTAGTTAAAACTTGAGGGTCACCATCGCCGTTTTGGGGTGAAAAGGGAGCATTTTTTTAGGTACTAACGCGGGTGGAAGTTATAACTGGAGAAATTTATTTATTTAATCCTTTGAGAAACAAACAGGCATACTCACTCAATACACATAGTTAAACAACATAAGCCATACAGTTTCCACCAATGACTAGTAACACTTTAGTTGCTCAGTCATATTAAAAGAGTAATAAATGTCTCAATAAATCCATATAATCTTTCTCGTTTTATAGTGTAGTCAAAATACTAATGTATTTTGATGGGCGGAATGTTCAATTTTGTCCCACATATCGGTACATGCTGTGGCAACACTTCCCTACAGTTTAGAAATAAATTTGAATTTAGTTAAATGAAAGCGAAGCTCGCAATAGTGAAGTCAGGAGACCGCAGCCTTACCTCAAGGTCGGCGGCGGTGTGCGCCGCGCTGAGCGCGCGAGAGTTGACTCCAGGAGGGCCGTGCCGCTCCATGCCTCACATCTACAACAGGAGTCACTAATGTTAACCATCAAATTAAAAGACTCCCAACAGTATTCCTTAAGAGGCCTTATACCTTTGAAAAATATTTCAACTCAAATGTTCACAAAAGTACTTATAGGTAATTTTAACCAACTGTTAAATGTATATGATTCTTTTCGGTAGTAAAAGAGCCGAAACTTGAATTGATTTTGTGTAAAATATACATGGAAAAAAAGTTTTTTTTTCTAAAATTTGGGTTATTTCTAGTGATTTTTCATGTAAGATTTTTCAATTGATAAGTTCTCCTTTTTTAGCGACAATGAGCTATCTCCGCGCTGAAAACTGTCTGATTAAGAATTTAACTTTTATTTTTTTGGTAGGAGGTAAATGCACAAAATTTTGAATTACCTCAGTACAGTATACTTGTTATTTCCCTGGCTAGTGACTGTAAACTTACCTATATTATTTAAATCAAAACACTGTGACAGAGTGGTCAATCGGAAGGCTGTCTTCACTGAAAGGGGCCACTCAATCACAGTGTTTTCTAGAAAACCACTGAAAAGAAAAATACCTTACCAACAACATGAAAAGTAATATCAAACAGTCTACTTCAAACACATAAGTATGTTTATTTTTTTGATAATTTCTACCGTTATCATTTTACACTTGATCAAAAATCTGTCTAAAAAATTCCATTTGAGAAAATGGTGTTTCATTGTCAGTAAAAAAAGAGAACAGCCTAATTCTTAAAAATTTACAAAACTACATTACATAATATATGAAACTGTATCTATGCTAACAGACCATAATAGCTCTGTTTAAGATTGTAAAAGGAAGAAAATAACATAATAATTTATGTTAAATCACACTGTAAAAGTACCAACTCAATAACATTTTCAAAGGAATAAAGACTTGATTAGCTCAGCTTTCTGAGAACTTCACAAGTTTCTCAAAATTATACCGAAATAGCTATTTAGCCTATCACTTTTCCATATTCCATCTTCAAGTGAACTGATTCATATAACAATATATGCACTCAGGTCCTTTTCAAAACACACAAAATATTTGCATAAAATAAACACGAAAAAACACCATTGTCAAGAGGGGAAACAGTCTTCAGAACTGTATAATTTTTTCAATTCTAAAGAGGCCTCAGCTGACCATGACTTAAGAACAACTGAACCTTTGTTGAAAATACACAAACAGTGATAATAATACTAAACAAATAAAAGCTAACTCATGACTGTTGAATCAACTGGTGGCTTACTCATATTTAGATTAGGCATCAACCTAAATGAAAGAGACATACATGTTTGTGTTGTATATTTGAACAAATGAGCAAAGAGATAGAATTGTGCCCGCTCTGTCTTGGAAGTGCTCCCACTTGTTCATTTGGTCGAAGGAACTAGTTTAGTCTTTTAGGTCCTTTAATTAGTTAGTTCAGTGTGAATTTTGACGACGTCTGGGAATGAGTAACCGGTTTATGTCTATACTAGTATAACTACTACTACTAGTATATAGTATAGTGAACAAATGATACATATGAATGTTTAAAGGTTTTTACTCCATCTGAACTGAACTAAAAACTGTGGACCGATTTAACTTTTTGGCGAAGAACTAGTTCCTTTCGGTTCATGGTGGGATTTCATTTCTTTTAGTTCTAAGTTTGTGACCAACACAAGCCTACAAAGAGAGTTAACCATACAATATAACCATATAAACTGCTAATAATTATGTAATGGAAATAAGAAAAGTTAAATTCATGGTATGTAATTAGGGTTTGATAAAATTATAAATACCTAAAGATAGAGAATTAGTCACCTGTTATTATTTCATATTATGAGTTATCCACAACATATACTTGTTCTATTTCTGAAATTGAAAGCCATGAGTGTCTAAATCGATAGTATCTGTTCAATGATTACAGGAAAATTGTCTGAATGATCAACGTCATAGGAAAAAGGCACTAAGATATAAATATTTGCATAACATATACAAACTTGCAATGGTCTAAGTAACATAACTGAAAATCACCGTAAACACATATTCTGGACTACATAGCAAGTTCTTAAGTAAATAATATAGTGAACACTCGTTTACCTTATTACTTAACGCCATAAGAGATACAAAACTTATGCTGAGTGGTTAAATAAAATACATCGACCAAACTTAACACAATTTGAGTTGTCAAGTTGACTGACAGTTCTAGTGGGCGTATTTTCGCCTACGTAAACGCACAGTTAATGTACACCCATGCTGTGTACAAACGGATTATGCTCATTACAGCGCCATCTGTTAGTGAGTAGAAAAGATTTATTGTAGTAATAAGGTGCTTGCACACGATGCATGTGGAGGCTAAGTTAGAGGCACGCGAGCAAATAAAGACGCATGCTACTTGCGGAAACCTTTACACGGTACAAATAACTGGATCAGGTATCGGTGCATGTTATTATTGCAAGTAATGGCCTACAAATAATTATCGCAAATCACGCGCATACATATATGCTAAGTCACTGGTGCTGTTTATGTACACATTGTGGTAGAGTTCTCCTGTTCACCAAAATGAGATTTTACTTATGGCTGACCGGAGGATATCCAATAAAAATTGTCATTTAAAAATGGTAGTAGGGTTAATTTTGAATGTCTTCCTAAAAATCGCACAACGACAATCACACGATTTTTCTAATCATAAATAAAGGAAGAAGGTATAACAGGCCTATTTATAACCGTAGCTTGGAGATCCCTATCGTACGCCTCCTATAAGTGACCAATAGAAACACGCATTACAGTTTTATAAAATTTTATTGTTTAAAATTAATCTTATATCCCTTAGTCTCCCCATCCTGTTCCAGTTTAAAATTTTCTGTAGAAAGTCCGAACGGTTTCAATATCATGTTTCCCAAATCCTTCAGTTTTCCGAGCATTTCCGCTTTTAGTTTTTCGTTTTTCTCTTCTATGAGCGGCGGGAGGCGGATGGTAGCTTTTTGAGCCTCTTTGTGTGACGGGTCGAGTTCTAGTATTTTTTGGTAGTCGGCAAGACACTCGTCCAGTTTTTCCGTTGCTTCGTAGGACTGCGCTCGTCTGAAATTATAAAACAAATGTTTAAATAAAGGTCATTGGGCGTTTTTGACCCGCTTTATGAAAGTTCGCGTACAGAGACCAAACCAGTTTTAAATTAAAGAGCTTAGTCCCGCTTCTCAAATTATATTAAAATTTTCAATTTATCGACCGGAGGAAAAAGTTATTCAAAAAATAGACTGAGCATTTTACCTATAAGTTTTCAAAATTCGCGTTACGGTAACAGTAGTAATATACATTATTTAAAATAAAATGAGGAAATATTCATGTCGATGTATCAACTTCATTCCGAAAGTACGCAGAGTGCTAGAATTAGTAGTTACTAAATATTTTTCGATGAATATTATTAATATTTTAGCGAAACTACATTGTACACACAACTCGTATATAACATGATACAGATATTCTTATTGCTGTTTTTTCGTAACATATATCGATGCTTCAACACCTGCAGGAGCCAACATAAAGCCAGTTTTTTAGTTAACAATTAACTAATTGTAGTTAATTAAGCTTTCAGTTCGGTTCATCTACTAAATACAAGATGTCGCTGTTGTGGCGTAACATCAAAATGTAAAATAATAGTACATTTCGATGCTAGTGCGGAAAGTATGTCATTATTCCACGAGTCCCGAGGTATCTTGCCACGAGCCGTAGGCGAGTGGCAATACTCGGGACAAGTGAAAAATGACATATCCGCACGTGAATCGAACGACGTTTTTCAATACAGATGCGAAAAAAATTAAAAACATAAGAACGAATTTGAAAGTTTTATTATTATTTCCGTGGCACGATTGTAATACAGTTGATATATTAAGAACATCTTCAAAATGTTTATCTTATCTTCTTTACTTTGTCATTTTCAATCTCATAATCATTATTTCTCATAAACAAAATAATAAATCGCATGTGACAAATCGTATCGTCCGTCATGTCTTATAGGGCCTTCGAACATGTTTACCTGATTGAAAAACGCCTTCTTTGACTGACGTTTCGTTGGCTCTGTTCCGTTTCATACACACAGATTTATAAGAACTGTTTTCAATGTTAATATTTTTAATGAATGATCATTAGTATGATGAAGAAGTAATTATTGAAATATGAAATATCAATATCTTTAATATTATTGCGTTAATAGTAGGTATTTAGTTTTATTACGGCTCGGTAAAGTTAACGAACAATAATACTCTTCGGTAAGCAGTCATGAATTGGAACAAAACTAAATTTAAAAAGATTGGAAAAGTAAAAAGCACTAGTTCGCAAAAACAAACTTTGCGCACGCAAAACAGCTAAATAAAGGGCACTTTTTGAGCAACTGTATTGAAAAAATATTTACAATGCATGTGCTCGAAAAGTGCGCTTTCTATGAAGCCAAATCATGCGGAAAGTTGTACTTTTCCGTACGATTTGGCCGATGAAGCCAAATCGTGCAGAAAAGTGTACTTTTCCGCACGATTTGGCCGATGAAGCCAAAATCGTTTGGCCGCAGTGCATTTACTTTTCAATTTTTTTTTAATTTCGGACTCCGCTATCAGCCCGATACAAAAAGTATTTTCTATGTAAGAAAACGATAAAATAATATCATTTTTAATTTTAATAATTAAATTACTGTCATGTAACAATTAAATTGTTTTGTCATGATATGATTTTTTATTTACTCGCACAATGCATAGTAAAACATTGTATGAAACAAATTATTAAAAAAAAAAAAACACATGCGTAAAGATGATTTCCGCACTTGTTGCATAAATAGCTATTCTGCACACATTCGGTCTCCAGTATTGTATAATAAGTAAAATCTATGATTAATACCTTATAAATAAATTATGTTTCAATTGTCTACTATATAAAATAAAATGCTCATTTTGCTACCATGGCTCCATCTAGAGACAAGTAGAAAAATCAAAGCGTAGTTGATTAACGCTAATCGCAATTAATTCACTAAAACAAACCCATATTCCTCAACTCTCCCATACCCTGCAAGAATGCGACCTATACCCTATACCACTGAGTTGCAGATACATTTATCTACACATCTAGCTCTATTTCGTCTGTGTACGCCGTGGGTCAAATGCCCGAACAAAATGCCCAATGACCTTTGCTCCAAAGGCGACTTACATTGGGTAAGCCGCGGAAAATTGAATTACTATACTAGTTTTTTAGGAAAACAGGGAGTCTAATGGGTATCCATTAGACCATACTATAAACGTATCAGGGACAGAATATAACACGACGCGAACTACTATTGCCACTAGAACATTTCCACATTGCTTCATATCGTCGCTATACTTACTCAACCTCGTATCTGCAAATCTCATTTGATAGAGAAAACACCCGTATTCCTGGTGACAGAAAGGTGACATTTCCATCAAATGATTGCTGTACATATGAGGTTGAGTAAGTATAGCGACGATATTTGTAGTAACCGCGTATCATTCCGGTAGCATGAGAGTCCATACCCCCCGTTACCGTTCTATGTATTTGTAGCAGTTTCACCTGTTTTTTCACATGAGCCAAACTTATGAGAAAATGATATATTGCGACCAAGCAATTAAAAAAAACCTCACAGCGAAACTCCAGGTGTTTGTGAACAAATGCTTAAGGCAAATCCTGCGAATCTTTTGGCCTAACTGGATCACAAACACTCACCTATGGAGAATCACCGGACAAACACCCGTACATAAGGAGATACAAATGAGGAAATGGCATTGGATTGGGCACATCCTCAGGAAACCTTATACCCACCTATCAAAGATTGCCCTGACGTGGAAGATGTCTGGCAAACGGAAACAGGGACGCCCCAAATCTACCTGGCGCCGTTCCGTTGAGCAAGAGATGTGTGCATTGGTGTTGGACTGGGAGAAGGCGACCCAACTCGCGCAGGACCGAAGTCAGTGGAAGAATTTAATTCGAGCCCTACACCCCAGCAGAGGGTAAAAGGATAAAAAGAAGAAGCAATTATGAAAGTAGTTTTGAATGTCAATTGCTTAGGTTAACTTTAGCATACAATTAAAATACCTAATGTACGCCTTAAGATACTTGTCGTCCAGCTCGATAGCCTTGCTACAGTCCTTGATAGCTTGCTTGTATTTGAGTAGCTTCATCTTGGCTGCGCTCCGGTTGCAGTACAGCACCGAGCGCTGCTGGGTAAACTGCAGCGGGCAGATTTTTAAACCTGAAATATACATATACATACATAAATATGTAATACAAACGAGAGCGTTTGGTGCGTTGGTGGTTCAGCAAAGGGTTCATACCTCGGCTCGTACGAATTTTTTAGAACTTGTGTATGAAATATCATCTGATATTTACCGATCGCTTTTCGCTGCACGAAAACATTCGTGGAAACCGGACTTATTGCGATTAGGTCTAGTTTATCCTCTGAGTTGGAAGGTCAAATAGCAGTCACTTTCGTAAATCTTGGGATTAGTTGCCAAAGTGGATCCCAGCCTCCTGAGCTGAGGCATAATCATAATCATAATCATTTATTCGTTGCAACCATGGTATTACATTAGGTGTTCTTAAATTTAACCAGTACAAACATGGACCCTACTAGGGCGTAGCAACATTTTGGCATAAGTGGGTACTTAATTCTAAATTCTAACCTAACCTAAGCACACAATTACACAATCTAGGAATGTAGCATTACAATCTGTACCATAATCATAAGTGCATACAAAATTATACAGCAATTTCAATTTAATTAATTGGACATTGATATGCACATATCAGCTACAAGCTGCCTGTGCATTATTATTAATAATTAATTAATTAATCGTCCATGAACTCTTGTAGAGTGTATGGGCGTTTGGTAAGCAGAAAGCGTTTGAGTTTATTTACGAAATTAGGATACTTAGATTCATTTTTTATGTACTCGGGTACTTGGTTATAAATTTTTATTGACATGGAATAAGGACCTTTGTTGAACATGTGTAAGTTAGCGGGGACTGCTTGGATTAGTTTATTTCGGGGGCGAAGATTATGAATTTGCGGGTTAGGATTTGTGGGTTTATCAAATAAATTTGGATGTTTCCGAACAAACTTGCAGGTTTCTAATATGTATAGGGATGTAAGGGTGAGTATATTTAATTTTAGGAAAAATGGTTTACAGCTTTCTTCATCTCTTATGTTACAAAGTACTCTTACACATTTTTTCTGGAGTAGAAATAGGTTGTTGATATCGACACTATTGCCCCACAAGAGTATTCCATACTGAAGCCATGACTGAGCAAAGGCATGGTATGCGCAAACAGCGGTCTTAATGTTTGTGTTTATTAATATTTGTCTGAGTGCATATGAGAATCTCGATAACTTGACGGAAATTTTTTCGATGTGTGATTTCCAATTTACATTTTCATCAATATTCAGTCCGAGTAAGCAGCAAGAGCGAGAAAGTTGTAGTTTGTCATTTCGATAGGAGTAGTTAATTTCTAATGCTGATCTCTGGTGGGGTCTGAATTGTATTAAGTTTGTTTTTTGCAGGTTAACGTTAAGATTGTGGTCTTCTAGCCAGGGCAATATGGTGTTAAATATAGTGTTTAACGTATTTGTGACTTCGTCTGTGTTTACGCTGGGAAATATAATCGAGATATCGTCCGCATAGAGTAGTGATTTAATGTTAAGAGAGTTTAGGAGTTTTGGTAGGTCATTAATATAAATAATAAATAAAATGCAACCCAATACGCTTCCCTGTGGGATAGAACATGTAGTGTTTATAGTGGACGATCGGATTTTGGATTGAGTTTTTGTGTTGTCATCATAATATTGTACTTCTACTTGTTGTTGGCGGTTCTGAAGGTAAGATTTGAACCATTCAAAAGCACAACCCCGAATGCCTATTCCATACAACTTTTTCAAAAGAATATCATGCCGCACACAATCATATGCTTTGCTCATATCTAGAAGCAGCCCGAATGCATATTTCTTATTGTCTATTAATTTTAAAGCTTCCTGGATGAATTTATAAACTGTCAGTGTTGTAGACCTTTGTTTTCGAAAACCGTATTGCCGCTCATCAAAAATATTAAATTTATTGCAGAACGATGTAAGTCTGTTGGCCATAATAGTTTCAAATACCTTTGAAAATGTACTGAGTAGAGCAATTGGTCGATAATTTTGGGTATCTGATAGGTCTCCTTTTTTATGGATTGGTTTTATAAGCGACGTTTTAAGGCGTTCCGGAAATATTCCAGAGGAAAAGGACTGGTTTATTAGGTTTGTGAGGGGAATCGTAAGCTCAGTGGCGCATGCTTTAACAAGTGAAGGTGGTATCTCATCAAGTCCGTAACTAGTCTTATTTTTTAACTGCTTTATACATTTAAATATCTCTGGGGGATGGACGGGTGACAAGAAGAATGTGTTGCTGATCGGGTTTATGACGGGCCGGCCGCATGGGTGGTTATTGGCATCATTCGAACCTACGGAAGCAAAAAAGGTGTTGAAAGTGTTGGTGACTAAATGCGGGTTGCTGGTTATATTGTCATTAATTTTTAAACTTAAATTTTCTGTTTTTTTCACTTTTGTTTTATTTGTTTGTTCACTAACAATTTGCCACACTGTTTTTATTTTGTTTTTGGATTTTGTTAGTTTTTTAATATTGTTTATTCTTTTCGAAATATATATGGATTGTTTTAAGATTTTATCGTATGTTTTAAAATGTTTTTTTAAAACTAAGTCGTCGGATTGAGACAACAATATTTTTAGTAGGCGTTTATGTTTACACGAGATTTTTATACCACGTGTCAACCATTGCCTTCTAGGTTTAGGTTTTGGTTTGAATTGTTTTTTTGGTATGCATTGGTCAAGTAAATTTATTATTACATTATGGAATCTATCATAATTTTCGTTCATAGTATTTTGGGGGGTAATGATGCGCGTAAAATCAATTTTTTGTAGTTCTGTTTTGAATGTTTGGATATTTTTTTCCGAATAGCATCGATTTATATATGAGTATTGGCTTCGCTGAACTCGTGCCTTATCTGAAATACTTGGCGCTGTAACTAAAATGCCTTTATGGTCGGAAAAGCCAAGCTCTACAACATCAATACTCGAATTTACCTCAAAGTTTGTGAATAAAATATCTAAGCATGTTTTTGAATTTTGGGATATTCTTGTGGGTTCTTTTACATTCTGGTGAAAGTTACAGTTTCTAAAAAGGTTTAATAAGTTATGAGAAAGAGTGGTCTGTTTTAACACATCAATATTGAGGTCCCCTCCTATGATAACGTTTTTATTACTATATTTTATATTTACGACTTGGAGGAGTTTATCTAATTGTTCAAAAAATAAGTCGGGTCTTCGTGTGTTATTAGGCCAATATATAACAATTAATATTAAATTTGGCTTGCTATTATGAATAATCTCTATTGCACAAGTTTCGAAAATACATTCTACTGATAGCTTACTAATATCTGTGAGATCATTGTATTTTATGGTATCTTTTAGGAAAATACAAACTCCGCCACCTTCGTGGGTGGATCTACAGTAAGAGCTTGCTAAATTATAACCTTCTAGTTTCAATAAATCTATTTTACATGTTGAAATCCAAGTTTCAGAAATACAAAGTACTTCAATAAAGGGTTTTTCATCTATAAGAGACTCAACTTGGTGAATTTTGTTTCTGATGCTACACATATTCTGATATAATATAGCCGGTTGTGGAAGTTTAGGGACGAAAAGTCTTGACAGATGGCGCTGGTGATGGTGAGTGGTCTCTTATTGGTGGCCATTGCGGTTGCTCTCCGGCGGTGCCTCGATGTGGTGGTTGTGAACTTGAGCTCGTTGTTGGTGAAGTCCGGTTTATGTTTTCGTTATAGCAGTGTACTTCTGGTAGCGGCATTTCCTTTCCGTTTATAAAAAGTTTGTTGTGGCGTATTACTGCGCTTTGACCAGCATTTCGTGCTTCTCGTAGTTTTTCTCTGAGTAATTTGAGGTTTCGAAAGCTATCGCGATCTAAGTACTCTGAGACAAAAAGTCCTGTGTTTTTGAAGTACATGGCATTTTCTATAATGTGTTTTGTCGTTCTTTTGCTTAATAGCTCTATGACAATAGGACGCCTTGGACCTCTACGGCCCATTCGCCTTATTTCTTCGATTTGTCCCGTTAGATCGAGGTTATAAATATCATAAAATACCTCTAGGACTTTGTTTATGAGTATAGGTTCGGATTCTCGGTCGTATTCATTTAGACCATAGAGCACTAGCCTCTTTGTGTACTCACCTTGACTCGGTCTGGTAAAATGCTGGTAAACTGGTGAAATTATTTAAGAAAGAGATAAACAGATAAGTTAAACAAAAAGAAAATATCATATTATGCCCAATGAATCTCTTTTTTGCTGCTCTTTGCGAATTGTATAGGACAACTCTATGACACAGTTTTATATTAATTCATGTAGCACTTTATCTTTACTACCAAGTCTTATAAAATAACAATAAAAATTAATTACCCACACTAAATTTAGTAGTTGACACAATTACAGAATGAGAATAAAAATAAAATAACTTTATTTACCATCATGTGGCTCAATATTGCTTACACGAATAAATGATACATGTTTCAATGATATGTGTTATCTTAGTAAATAACTGGTATCTCGCTTTGGCGCGATGGGCTGACGAGATCAGCAAGGTAGCGGGGCCCAACTGGACTTGGAGGGCCCAAAACCGAGAAGACTGGAAATCTCTGGAAGAGGCCTTTACCTCGTAAGGGGGTTCTGGTGTAGCTAACACCTAAGAATAACTACATTTTGCAAATTGTAACATAAGGAGCTACAATGAAATAAAAGGCTTTTTTATTTTTTATTTATTTATAATAAATTATTAATATTTTTTCTATATTTGGAACTGTTAATCTGCAGCGTCTTGCTGTAAATATTAATTTCAATTAATTGAACGATCTTTCCGTGTATATTAAAAAAAAAGATCTTACCTTCTGTATACTTCTCAATGCTCCTTTCAAACTGCTCATCTTTAAAAGCCAAATTCCCAACTGTCTTCAGCTCCTCAGCTATGAGTTGCCGCTCAGCCTTCTCATCACTGGTGAGGTCGACTTCAGCATCCTTCAGAGACTCCTCATCAATAGAATCAGAGTCACTGTCCGGTTCATCTTTCTCGTCGGGGTCTTTGTCTAGGTGTACATAGTTTAGGGGATCTGGAATTAGTTGATTTAAATGGTGATTGACATTTGTATAAAGTACATATATTTAAAAAATTCAATTAATACAAAAATCTTGCTACAAAATAACCTCAAAAACAATATAAAACTATAGCTAAGTAACCATTAATTCTTCAAGCTCCATTAAAAATAAATAAGATTTGCTTATCATATATTTTTTTAATTATAACCAATAAAAAAAATCTAGTAATTCCACATCTCGCAAAAACGAGATTGCCTGATACAAGTGTTGTCTAAAATGTGTGTAACCTATTCTATTCTCCCCTTATTGTAAATATTTTCCTATGAGCCACCAAACAAACCTTCCCTAACTAACAACAAACTAACCTAAATTAATAAAACAAAACTAACAAACACAAACTAGTATAAAGCTTGTAAAACGTATCCAGTTTCGGGTGCGGTCTTGGTGTATTCATCTCAACATTCGTCATATACAATCGTGTATTTCCGCCTTATACTAACCAACCAGTTACCTGAATTCTGTCCTGGGCCATCTGCGGGAGGCGGAACCTCTTCAGCACTGGTCGTGGGATCTATCACGAACTCCTCGGAAGTGTTTTCTGTACTTAAAGACGATTTAAGTTCTCTCGTCAAATCTTCGATTACTTCCTCGTTGGAGACTTGCTGCGTACCCTGTAGCCGCTTGGACATGGTGGAAAATGCGCAAGTGCTATATTGCCAGGTTTACACTTTACTTCTTCATGTGTAAGGAATTCTTTGAAGAAATTGCACAAGTATTTAGCGAATTATTAATTGAGGTGTTTGCTTTGACAAATGATTTTTATTCTTATCATAGTTGTCAATGTCATTGCATATGTTGCCAAAATCTAAAGTTATAAAATTCAACACATGCTTAACATTCCTCAAAATATATTACATGTTTTACTGTATGTTTGTATATTTACTAAGTGAATATATGCCTTCATCTTACTTAAATTCTATTGAACCATTAATCAATGTTAAAAATAGACAAAATAAATTTGTATCTACCTAACTAAAGATCTGTTTTGGCAACACTAAAACGATTGCGTTTAGTTCTTGCATATTTATTTAAGCTATTGGATTTGAATTGGATAAATCATTAACCTTTACGCGCAACCATCACATTTCTACTATTTGATACAAAATTTGAAAAATCATTATGATTTCCAACTTATGCCTTTATCACATTCCTGATTGAGATGTGATTTATACGATAGACATAAAATAAATGTCCACAAACCAGATGACATAAGATGTGACTGTTTTGTTTAACGAAACGCAATTTAACCTCAAATTAAGTATAGATGAATTCAGGGTCAATTGTAATTTGTAATATTTTGATTATTGATCAAATATTAGCATTTGATTCTCTCTAGAGCGTTCGCATCCGGTCGAAGCTCTTAGCAAATAGTGACGCATCAATTTCCTACGTGTACAAGGCCCAAAATGATTTACAGACATATTTTAAAAACTTTCACCAATCCACGAATACGGTGCCTAAATAACGGGTTTAGGAACAGATATAGTAATTTCGGCAGTCCTGCGTCGCTGTCCACGTCTGTTAAGGCGTTACAAGACGAAAAGTAAGTAGCTATTTCATATTTAAAATAGTTTCTTTCTTTCACTAAGTAGTATCAATTTGACATTGATTAATGATTACACAATATAATATTGATAAACTTAAGATTATAGTTCAACATTAGCAGTATTTATTGAAGTGTTTTCTTGAGTTTATCTACAAGACACAATAAAGATAACATAATATATTATAGAAGTTATTTTTTTACTAGTATTTTTTTATGATTATGAAATTATTTATGCTTTTGTAGACATTTAATACACAGATGGTAATGCCATTCTGTACTATAGGTATAAGTTAATGAATTACCTGTATAGTAGACATAGACATAGACATAGAAAAGTTTTATTCAACACCAAAGAAAAAAAAAGCAAAATGTACAAAATTGAAATAATGTTACAAACTAAAAGTATAACGTATAAAGTATAGTAGTAGTAGTAGTAGCAGCGTGTAAAAAAATATAAACAGATCAATTCAACCTTATCAAGACAAATATTAGGCATTTATTAAACTAATAGATAATTACTAGATACTGGGAACTAGTAGATAATTTGACTAAAAATAATCTGCACACTTTGTTCTATTCAAAGACGTCTGCTATTGTAATTAGTAATATAAGTGTTAATCAATTAATTCTTGTCACTAGTTGCCATAGTTTCAGTCTTCTGGGTCACTTTTAAAATCATGGTTCATCAATGGCATTAAAATTCACAAAACTTTTTTTTTTGTATTTATGTTCCTTTCCATGCTGGGCCCAGCTGTCACCCAGCAGATGAGATATGCAGTCAGCCCCAAAACAAGTAAAAAAAAAATATATAATAAATAACCTGAATCTTAGAAAAAATGAAGCTTGAATAATATAATAAAATAATTATAATGTTTCTTCTAACAAACTGTGCTGCATTTGTCTCCTGGCTGATGGGACAGTAACAACAATTATATAACAACAATGATTAAATTAGTGTTTTTTATTGTATTTAATTCTGTTACAAAGTATGTGTTTATAGTTGATAATGTAATAGGTAGAAATACATATAACACTTTAAACTTTTGCATTTTATACAAAATAATAGGTAGAAAGTTGAAATATTCAGTGTCTTTTTCCATTGTTACTGTGACAACAAATGCCAAAAAATAATGAATACACTAATAATCCATTTATACAACATTTTGTTGTACGCAACATGACCTTGTAGCTGATTTTCGGAAAAATTGTGAATTGCAAAAAGAGCAATTTTATCCGAAAATATCTACCTAATTAAATTTTTGTGTTAATAAACTCAAACCTCTTTTCACAGACCTATCAAATGATATACTCGTAATTAGATGTTAGCAAAACTAAAATTTTATTTTAAATTACATGAGTGCTTGTGTAAAAATATTTTTTCAGCAATTTACCACAACTAAGTAGCGGCACAAAAACACTCCTTAGTAAAAATAATTGTTAATAAGGCTGTGACATACAAACTGACAGACATAAAATGATGAAACTATAGCTATGATAGACAATTTTTAATTCAAAAATACACAGTACAATGACATATTATTTCATTATCTCACGAGTTTAGCTAAATATCTCCGAAGCAAATCATTTGAATTATTGGGGAAATCACCCGTCGGCGCCCATCTCTATACCGAGCTGGCGGACGCTCGCGATATCGCGAGGGACTTACCCTGGTGCTACTATTAATTATTAGCATACCTTATCTTTTATCAGGGTGAAAGTGACCTTCGTTCTACACGACGGTAAACGGTTGCAAGCCGAGGCAAACGTCGGGGACTCCCTCCTGGACATCATCGTGAACAACGACCTCAACATCGAGGGTTACGGAGCTTGTGAAGGGACTCTTACATGCTCTACGTGTCATGTGATACTTAAACAGGAGGATTATGACAGGTAGTTGACTATTTTTGAGCAAGCTAGGAGGTATCAAAGTGGCACTTTTCTATTCAAGGACTACAAATTTTTACGTTTTCGGGCATTAACTAGTGGCATCGTGGTGTTGGTATGATGCGGTTTTCGGTTTTGTTTCCTCTTAGTTGGTGTGAAAAGCAGTATGTCACACGGTATCAAAATTATTTTCGTCTTGGGCGTTAACATCCCTCATTACGCCTAGGATTCTATATTGTAAAATCCATCACTTCATTCGGAATTCAATGTACACCCTCGCCAGAAATGTATCATTTTGATTCCTTGTAATACACTCTACTACAGCAGTCTATGTACAAGTCTTTTGCAGGGTTTCTGTTTTTTTCTATAGTATATGACATCTCTTTCAATTTATATATATTTTTTTTTTTATTTATTTATAATTTATTTATAAAAATATGAATCACAACATTTATTAAAAATTATAAATGATTCCATTCGTGCCTTAAAATTTTAAGTATCTGTTGTTACCAGGTTACCAGAAGAAGCGAGCGATGAGGAGCGCGACATGCTCGACCTAGCCTACGGTCTCACAGACACCTCCCGGCTTGGCTGTCAAATCATCATGACCAAGGAGCTTAACGGACTCGAGGTTAAAGTCCCGGAGACCATCAACGATGCGAGGAGCTGATGACTTTGACGAAAGACAGTGTATTCCGTATGGGGATTTAACTCTAGAGGTCGAGGGAACATATTTCCCATGATTTGAACATAACACAGTGATTTTAAAAATTATGATAAAGTAGGTACCCATTGAAGTGAAACTCTTTAAAACGAATTTAAGCGCGATGAAATGAAAAGTAGTGTTGCTAACTGTAACATACATAAATGCATGTTTTAAAGAATTTCGAGTTAATTTCTGATACCCTATTCCCGAAACAGGGATATAAAATGTAAAGAAAACTATGGTGATAATGTATTGGTAGTGATTCATGGTTTTGATAAAAGAGACTAAAATTATGACGTTTACTTAACACGTTCACAGTGTGTGCTATCTAAATCGATGCAAAATTAGCTTAGTCGGAATATAATGTTGATGTACTATCGGGTTTAAAATTACATGGGCAGTTTATGAATTCATTCACAAATTGCCCATGCACTTTTGAACGTGTGTGTGCATTTTGTGTCTATATAATTATGACATCGGAGACCTTCCTTAAATTCTCGTTCGGAATACGTTAGATGGTTGCGCTTTTACTGTCTGACATTTGTGACCATCTTTCGTAAGCGCGAGAGTGACATGATAGACGATAAAATGGCAACCATCATATGTCCAGAAATATGATAAAGGTTATATTGTCTTCTGTTACCGCGATTGTTATTCATTGAAATTAAATACTTTAGAACGGATTAATCGCGTTTATTAACACCATGATCCTACGTTTCGAGCCCTTTACAGCACTCGTTTTCACAGGGTTAAGATGATGACTGAAAACCCCTGTGAAAACGAGTGCTGTAAAGGGCTCGAAATGCAGGGTCATGGTGTTAATAAACGCGATTAATCCGTTCTAAAGTGTTTAATTTCAATCATAAAGGTTATTGAAATTATAGAGAATATTTATTTGGTTGAGTTTATCCCAATATTGTTTATATTCCTATTTGTCTCTGCGACAATTGAGGAAGAATAGGAATAATGATCCCGGTGGGTAAAACATAATACGTTTGAAAAATTATATCATCCGAATCTTCTTCTATACCCAACGGGTACATTTGTTCTTATTGGGATATCCGTATTGGGATCCCTTCTGTCAAGTAATAGATGGGTGAATCAATTATTTCTTGTTATTCTGTCCCGTCAGCCAGGAGACAAATGCAACACAGTTTGTTAGAAGAAACTAGTAGTAGTTAGTAGTATGTTCTACTTACATGCTTAGTAGATGGCCCATCATGGAAAGGGGATGTAACTACCAAAAAGATCATGTTTTGTGAATTTTGATGCCATAAAACCGTGATTTTAATAGTGACCCAAGAGACAGTAACCATGGCAACTTGTAACAAGAAATAGTTGATTAATCCGGATAAAGTAATAAATAGTTCTTTCTTTTACTACAGTGTCTACAGTCAACTCAAAATTAGGTACACAATTCAGAATCATATTTGATGATATTTGGGCTAGTTTTTTTTTTATTAATTTAATAATATGTAATAAATTTAAAGAGATGTCATATACTACCAGAAAATGTGACCAAGGCCCCCAGTGAGCAGGGCTGGGAATATGATACTCTTTATATAGTAGTGTGACTACTTTAAAAAAAATATGAATCAAAACATTTATTACATTTAATAAATGATTTGTTTAATTGTTAAAAATATGTAACTTTTCGCTTTATAACTTAAGTATGAGTAATGAAATGGGCCTTTGATTTACAAAGTTGTTCCCCTGCTTTTTTTAATGCAATTTCTATTCAAAATTGCGAGCTCTTTAAGAAAAATTGTCCTAAGATTATTTTTTCCATTCCGTTAAAAAAAATTTATGCTTAGACTTTTTATAGCGGTAACGGCATGGAACGTTTGGAAAATGTGTGTAAATTATGGGATATTTTTTTTCTTCCATTACGATTTTACGTATAAATCACATAAATATACTTGTGTTAAAAAAATGGAGGCGATAACTTTGAAAAAAAAACCAGCCAAGTGCGCGTTGGACTCGCCAACCGAGGGTCGCGCACTAAGGATGCTCCCCCCATTAATGTCTTAAAAATACTGGTGGCACGGAACTCTGTGTGCGGAAATTTTGCGGTTTTCGGATTTTTTCCTGTATTTGTGCTGTAGGTCTTGCTTTTTGACAAATTTCGTGATTATAGGTCAACGGGAAGTACCCTATACATTTTGATTCCCATTGCAAATGTATGGGAAATGCGACAAACGGCCATATCTTTTGATTGCGTTGAGGTAAAAGTTTGATTTTTTCACAGCTTCACCGCAAACTTGTATATGTAGTATTAATTTCAACCTGCTACCTTTACGAGTTCCCCAGATAAAGGATCTTGACAGACGGACGGACGGACAACAAAGTGATCCTATAAGGATCCGTTTTTTCCTTCTGAGGCACCGAACCCTAAAAATGGTCCATTTCATCGTTATAAAGCGAAAAGAGTCATCTTTATTGTTGACTGTGTGTAGATAATTTTATTAGTAATATTTTAGTCACAATGACATGCTTTTACGCATGTGTTCAATGGGGCTCATATCGGTACAGTTATTTGATACAAGTGTGGAAAGTAGCCTTTTCCCGAACGAATATCTGCTATTTTCGTTCGCGTTTTAAACAGACACGAGTTGGAAAATGCCAACATTTCAACACGAATATCATACAGAATTTTACAATCAATTATGTTAGGAAATAATAGTAGTTTATGCGACGGTACATAATGAAGGGCATTACAACACGTGTTTTAATGCCTAATTATGTATGGTTGCATACACTACATACATATCATAAGTACTCTAAGATGGGTTCAGGAACCGTGGGATAAAAAATAAATTGACACATACAGAAACTAATAATTAATTTTTCCCCTCACTAGCTCGGAAAGCGCTGTTTTGTCCTTTACAACTAGCGTGGATAAACGCATTTTATCCACATGTGGGGCAAAGTAATCTAATTCCTATCACTTACCACCAGTCCAGTATAAGTGAGTCTTATATGCCACACCTTAAATTGGTCATGTGATCATGTCTTATCCCGCACTTGGTAAGCTGTTGGCAATATCGTAGTACCAGGGAGCGTACCTACTCTATGACAAATTTTGAAATTGATTTTTGATGGCTTCTTCAAGATAACTTACATGCAGATAAGATTTATAATCGTATGTAGTCTGTATTTTCCTCGCAATAGTGAGGGGAAAGCGGCAAAGTTTGTTCAACTCTCGTGCCTTGAGACCCTCGTAAAGGTCAAGATTCCAGTTATAGAACCACTCGCTACGCTCGTGGCTCAATTTTTGGAACCTTTCGCTTGCTCGGGTCTCAATATAAGCCCGAGAGTTAAACAACAACTTTGCCCCCTTGTATAATAAATAACTATTGCACAATTTTCCACTTGTAAACAGTGAAAAGCCAACTGACAAATGACAGCTCGGGATGGCGGTGTTTGGATATAGAACCCCACTTGCATTTGACAGCTGTTCCAAATTTAAACTTATTAAGTACCTTGTTTTCAGTAGGTAATGTTAAAATTACAGGTCCGTTTATTCCTCCTGGTTGGTAATGCTGGTCTGCCTATGGTTTCTGAACGCATTTTGGAGAACTAATATGGGCGTAGAAAAACAATAATTATTAGCGGCAGTGTAGTAACACCACAAGTGATAGCATCTTAATGAAATCATAAATAGGTTAGGTAGCTAGAGAAATTTATAATAACACCATTTATTAATGAATTCATTTATAATGTAGTCTGTAGATAACCCAATGAGGATTACCGCGAGTCGGCGCTAGGGGCGCTAGTGGATGGGTCCTGCGGGAACATTTCAAACGTCACTTTGACAATTCTCTCATACTGACACAGGACCCACGCATGAGTGGCGCCGCCTGGTGAGCGACAATACGGTAGCCCACTGACAAGAGGTTTACGCACCGGTCCCTGGGGCGCCTTGCTGAGCAATTACGACATTTACGACCTTCGAGCAACACAGGCTGGCAGGCGGGCACAAAAAATCTAATGACGACGCATACACATAGAAAACGATACGCGTAGTTGTAACAAATCTTCCACACTTCGATCTATTTTTGTGTACAGACTAGTCACAACGCAGGCTCGCGTATTCCCATTTGGGTTTGTACAGTCGCCATCAGATATATCGGAGCGTCCGAGGTGTTCACAAATATCTGAACCCGCCTCTAATGTCAAGGCGTTAGAGTGCATGTTCAGATATTTTGCACTAGTACTAGGTTGTGCTGATAGAATTGTAAAATTTTACAAGTACTGCATATATGAGGTGACCTCGTTCTGTTTATAAACGCTTTCTGTGCCAATGTTTACAACATAATTTAATTAATTCCAGTAATTTCCTTGTCCTTTGAACTCAAGTAGGCTGAAGTGTAAATAGGCAATTTTGCCAGAATACATAATTAAAAACATGCCTTAATTCAGCGGGCTTAAAATAACAAACATGTTTTTTTTGGTGGCAAAAAAATCTGTATCCAGATATTTAAACAATAATTCATTCCCTAGAGAAAAAAATTGGTAGGTGTTTTTTTTATATTTATAAATATGAGTGACAGGCAGCTGAATACACTGCTCAATCAAATGTACGTAATTATGAAAAAAAACTGTTTTATTTTCAAAGAAATATCTATGTCTATTATTAGATATAATATATTTATATAGATACGATGTTATACGTGTATTAGTTGTAATACAATTATAATTAAGATCCAATTTTATTATGTTTGTTCATATATTATTGATTTTTCCAGAAGAATATATTTTACATTAACCCATTCAATGCCGAAGACGCGAATTCGCGTCCTGTGTATGCGTAAACGTGATGCCGAGGACGCAAATTCGCGTCCACGAGTTATTTGTTTTTTTTTGCTAGAAATCAACTGTACTTAAAAGCTGATACGAAAATGTTATTTTATTTATGAAGGATAATATTATACCGTCGCTGGTTTCTGGATTTAGTGCATTTGTAATTTTCATAATTCTTATCTCGGATGCCGAAGACGCGAATTCGCGTCCTGTGTATGCGTAAACGTGATGCCGAGGACGCAAATTCGCGTCCACGAGTTATTTGTTTTTTTTTGCTAGAAATCAACTGTACTTAAAAGCTGATACGAAAATGTTATTTTATTTATGAAGGATAATATTATACCGTCGCTGATTTCTGTATTAAGTGCATTTGTAATTTTCATAATTCTTATCTCGGATGCCGAAGACGCGAATTCGCGTCCTGTGTATGCGTAAACGTGATGCCGCGAAACCGCGTCCTCGAGTTATTTGTTTTTTTTTTTGTAGAAAACAACTGTACTTAAAATCGGATACCAAAATGTTATTTATGATTGATAACTACTTCACAAAAATTTTTGTCCACTTTCTTTATTATAATCTAACTATACAATAAAAAAAACATATATGCGGCTCAGTCTATGGCTGTCACGTCTATACTGAATACGTTTTCGACAAAAACTGTTTTTAGACGCAAAAACATCACTTACGATGCCGAAAACGCGAATTAGCGTCCTTCAAGTGTGAAATAACCTAATGCCGCAGACGCAAATTCGCGTCCTTCAAGTGTGATATATAACCTAATGCCGCGGACGCGAATTCGCGTCCGTTGAAATGTTAACGTGATGCCGTGGACGCGAATTCGCGTCGTCGCGTAGAAGGCGGCGGCACTGCGTGATGATTAAAAATATGAGGCGTCGGCAATGAATGGGTTAAAGTTGTGCATCAGCAATATCAGCATTTTTATTATTTTGTGATATGATTGTAACACTGTGCTATTCACTATACGTTGTTTTTGAGGTAAAGGTTTTTCTCGAAGTTTTTTCATTTTTTTCGCATGTCAGGCAAAAATCATGTCAAAACTAAAACTCATAGTAACACTACACAAAAACACTAGTCAAAAATGCGATTCTCCACGAGTTATGATGCAAAAAATTATACACAGTATTTTTTTTATTTCCGTTAAATTCGTCACGTTGCTTTGTACGTCATCAGAAGCTTGAAATACTTATCGCTTTTTGTCTAATACGAAAAAAAAATATTTTTCTTTCATACAAAATAAATGAATATTACATTGTAAAAGGTCCTTTGTAGAGTTACCCTAACGTAAGTGTCAAGTATGACAAAGCTGTAACTTTGGACATGACAGCAATTGCCGAAACAGAGCTTAGTAGTATAGGGTTTACTAATCCTTTACATTGGTTCAGCTAATAAATGTATTTCTTGAATATCCCAAAAACTGTAATAGTTAAGATACTAGTTTCTTTGAGAAATTAACTCAAAAATCTCCCCTTAAAGTTAACGGATATCGATAAAACAGGATGTATACAACACTAACTTTACATTTAACATTAAACCGTAATAATTGCGTAAATAACCTGGAGGTATACAGGCTGTAATAAAAATGCTAATGATCCGTTCAAGGCGTTTCAAATTTCAAATGTAAAAAATCCATTTTTTTTCCAGAGATACTGATTATGCCTAAACGATACTTGTTACAACCTGTATACTAACGAGATATGTTATTTGATACGTAAGTACTACTAAGTACGAATGCAGCGCCATCCTACATCCTTGGTGCGTTTAAAACCGCCTTTGCAGGTTTTTGCCACGTGCCTACGTCTACTTAATAAATTCATTTCTCGCTTTGGTTTTAATAAAACAGTAATTATGAAATTAGGGTTCGCACATAAGCGTCTCAAATCATTGTTACTGAAAACCGAGTAGAAAATGTTATTAAATGTTTATATATGTATATTTTTTTTATGCTACGACGGTGACAAACAAGTATACGGCCCGCCTGATAGTAAGCGGTCACCGTAGCCTATGGACGCCTGCAACTCCAGGGGTGGTACATGCTCGTTGCCGACCCTTTAAAAAAAGGAGGATTCACTGTGTCAGCTAAAGGGGCAAGCTTTGCTCCGTGGGCCCCAGCTGTCAACACAGTGAATCCTCTTGAAGCTTGAAGCGGCCTTACTCACCAACAGAAACACAACACTATGAGTAGGATCTAGTGTTATTAAACTGCGGTTTTCTGTGAGGTGGAGGTATGTACTTCCCCAGATGGGCTCTGCTCCAGATTTGAGCGAGACGACATTCGTTGTGCTGTGCCCTACCGCACTAAACGATATGCATCCGCTGCGCCCATACCTCTCTTAAAAATATTTTTTATTAAAAAATAATTTTTATTTTAAAATGTTATGCACAACCTCATTATCCACGCAAGCCACGCTTGGCACTTTTATGCCGTCCAGCGTAAAGTGTGTGGTACTACGTATTTACGAGTACGTCTTAGACATGTATTTCACCATATTTTGCTTAATTACAAGTAAGTCTTAAATTTTATATTAGAATCATCCTCGAAGAACCAGTTTTTTCAGAAAAAAATGAAAAGTCGAAAAATTCTTTTAAAAACTCGAGTTTGTAATCTTCTTACCGACCGGTGATGCATACAATGTTTTTCATCACACTTGTAAGGGAAAAACAAATATACAATGAACCTATTTATTAAAGTTGATTAATACTCAGTAAAGTTGGTCTATAGCCAAGTTTGAAGATTTGAAATAAGCCTTAGCTGATGTAAAACCTCCTTCGTCTGAAGTGAAATGACGTACCATATTTTAAAACTAAACTCATAACTCCCTCGGGAGTAATATTGTACTAAAATCCATAACTCCCGAGGGGACTAAATCGGCTCTAACCGCTATATACGGCTGCGCGTTATAACACCATTACCGAGCAAGTGTGATGAAAAAGTAAATAAAACTTAAAATAAAAACACCCAATACTTTCTTTTAGTATCAGCAACTATACAAGGCGGTCCCCTCCCGAAGATATTAAGTCACCGTCTTCCAAAATGGGTCAAACTGGAGCCTATAAAAATATTTCAAGACACAAAAGAAGCCCTCAGACTCCCATTATCTAGAAAAAACAGCCTTATGGTACTTGATATACCACTTGACACAAATGCTAAGAAACGGTCAGAGTTCTTTGAGAAAAGACTGATTAAAAACGAACTAAGATCATTACTCGGAAAAAACGAGGAGCAAATGAATGACGGATCTACTGAGCTGAGATCAATATTTGGGAATAATGATTTTATATATTTAACGAAAGGGAAAAAGACTCAGCATAATAATTTGTTAAATATTGTGGAACAGTTGGTTCAAGAGGACGCGCGGGATCCATATGGTCGGGGCGTAATGGAGGTGTCTTCTGGGTTGAGGAGGGGACTGCGGCGGCAGGGGGGACTCCCGCCTAAGCTGGTTTATGAGTTCAATGAGTTAGTTGAGTGATAAGGTTGATGAATATATAAAAGAAAAAAATTAATAAAAAAAAAGTTTTACTGTGTCATTTTGATGGTTTTATTTTATTTCTTATCAGAATCAGGAGCCGATTTAGATCCCAATAGTATCTCAATATTTCCATACATTTTTGAAACTTCTATTTTATCATCTTTAACAAGTACGGGTATTTTATTACATTTTAGATAGACAGACGATACTGGATACAAATAACGCAAATTTCGCATAAAATATTATTAGAAAAGTGGTCTTACATTAAATTGCAACGGTTAACACTCATGTATTTTTATCACAATAAGCGTGACACGTTTCGACTGCATCGGGCAGTCATCGTCGGACAGAGTGGTTCTGTCACCTTCGCGGCTCGGGCATCACGGTTCATACGTGTGTGAACACACAAATAAATGCCCTGACCAGGATTCGAACCCGGGACCTCCTGCTTCGTAGGAAGGGTCACTACCAATTAATCTAGGAGGCCGTTAAAAGAAGAAAAACAATAACGACAAGAAATAGTTGATTTACCCATCTAGTTTTTCAACCATATGTCAGAAGGTTTTTAAATAAAACAGCACACTGTAATAGATAATTTTATTTCTATTCATACAAAATATTCAAAATCGGCCGCATCACACGACTGCCCTCACCACGTCGCTTTTCAACAGAGAGCGCCAAAAGCAGGCGAAAAACAACTTTAAATACATTGCCACAGAGCTCACATTCACAACTTACCATTAACCATTTGACGGCCCCAGTCGGCTGTAGTCGTCATCGGAGTCTTGTTGGCGCTAACGACGGCTTCAGCCGACAACTTCGCCAATACAATAACGACTTACGCTGGACCCCATAAAGTTCAATTTCGCTTAAATAATCGTTCGCCTGGCGTTCGCACTCTTTCACCATCAAAAGGTTAATGTTTATTTATTCTCTGACAGTACTGTCATCAACATGAAAAATCTTTTTTCCAAAAAAAATCCCAAAAACCTGATTCTTCCAGATCTGGGGCGCGTTTCTCGAAAACTTGTAACTAGTAATACAAGCGGAAGTCCCTGTCTAATAAAAGAAGTTAAACAGAGACTTCCACTTGTATTACAAGTCACAAGCGTTCGATAAATGGGTCACTGGACTTGCTTGGGCTCATCAGAATCACAAGCTAATGTAAAAAAATTACAAAAAAAATCATATAAAATTTAAGTTTCCATTACGTCCTTCGAGCAACACAGGAGACGGCAAAACGACATATTATCGTACAAATTATTCTGTCACCTTTTGCGGGGGGAAACGTGCACACAGACTTTTCACATTCTAAATAAATACAAAGAACAATGTGTACAAAGAACACTGACACGTAGAAAATGATACAACTACACTAACAAATCTTGCACACATCGATATATTTAAGCGTACGGACTAGTGACAACACAGAGCCTCGTATGCCCATTTGGCCTCGTATTTCGGCAGAGGGGAACGGTACGTATGCCAACTCCCCCTCCCTGCGTTGCTTGAAGATAACGTCACACTCAAAGTAAGTTCATATAAAAACGTGACGTAATGGATATTTGAGTATTTTTTTATTATCAGGATCGAATCAGCTGATTCTGATTCTAAAGACCCCAAGCAAGTCCAGATCTGGAAGAATCAGGTTCTCAGTACTGAATTTTTACAAGGAAGGCCTTAATTAAAAAAATAGGGTAACCAGTCATTATCATTTATTGCAATAAATAAATCTTAAAGTTTGCCACCCTGCTTTGCGCTTGTTAGTATCACAAAAGACACATATACCCATAAAATATAAATTAAAAAGAGACGTATAAAATCTTACCCACCGTTAAGAGCTAATTATTATTTTACTACATAGCTTAGTGTAGATTTGGAAATAGAACACTGCCGAGAGTGGGCTATAAAACAATGATAAAAACCGATTTTTAACAACTTTTCATAATTAAGTAAATTTTCTCCCTTCTTTATTACTTAGGTGTGTAAAAAAAGTGACCCGTTTAAGAGAATATACCGAGTAAATATAAGAAAAAAATTTTTTTTATGCAAAAATCATTTGTATGGATTGTTTAGTCAATTTGGACTACATGCGCCAAATAATTCTTTCTCACGCCTTTCCTTTAATTCAGAATAAAATAAATATTACGCCTTCAAACGGACCACAACCATTTTTTTACACACTGAATTCATTTGTTATTGACATACCAAAACACAATTATTTTCTAACAGAAGCAGGCATTAAAACATGTTTCTTGTATACCATAAACAAGTGAACTGTTTCATAATCATAATACTAATATTTCGTTTATAATTTCTAGTAAATAATAATAAAAGGGTAGTCTAGATTTTCTAGACACAAGTTGTCTGACCCGCTCTCCTTAAACGCGTTTGACGCAAAATAACTTCGTAATAATATCAAAAATACATCTAAAAGTGGAAATTATATTTGTGCCAGGAATGACTACTTTATACAAAACACGAACATAAACTAACCCGTGACGTATTTAACCATTTGACAGCCCGTGACGGATAAAAAAATATACCTACAGAATATTTTTCCATCCCT
The DNA here is from genome assembly GCA_949128165.1 of Lathronympha strigana. NCBI lineage: Eukaryota > Metazoa > Arthropoda > Insecta > Lepidoptera > Tortricidae > Lathronympha > Lathronympha strigana. The sequence goes on along the minus strand of OX421925.1, from coordinate 3,400,990 downwards.
TAGTTATGACTTTTCTTTGTCATGTTTGCGAGATCATTAAGTCACACTGAATAAAATTTACTATGAAACCAATATGGAAATCACGAAATAGTTATTTACTATACAAGGCAGAAAATAATCAGAAGTTAATAAATAATAGAAGTTAATCAGTTCAACCTACCTAATCACCTAACAAAATATGACCTTATAGTTGAAAAACATCCTAAATAATCAGTGTGATTAACGCAATAGCGACTTACGGATATTTACATAAGGTTCAAATCCATAGAACGACATTTATTTTAATTCGAAGATTTTTCCACATGGCTGTCAAAATGGCTAAATTGCAATTCATAACCCATCTCTTTCTGTACAATGCGATAAAAAGGGACGACATAAAAGTCGAAAGAACAGGCTATATTCTACTTTCCAGGTTAAAATATAGACTTCGTCGGCCCCATCCAATGTCGCACTTTTGTTTTATTTCCTATTATACATCTATTATTGCTTAAATCGCAACATTATAAACCAATTAACAATTCAAAAAAATCGTGTATGCATTAATTTAGCTAATATTTTGTAACAATATATCTTATTCATTGATTATTTTACAGGCATTAGCATAAGACAGTATCATAGTTATTTAAACTATTTTTGTATTATCATTATACATTTAATGACCGAAATATATCGATATAGAACAAAATAGTTGATCAATTTGTAAGACCCAGCGACATCGAGGTATTTCCTTACATAGAAATGAAAGGAAATACTTCTTTTTTTTGTAACACATGAAGCGCGACTTGTTTCGGAGATGAACCAGACCTACACTCGAACGATCCCGTGGTTCCAGGACTAAGATCGGTCATCAAGGGCGCCGCGCGCGGCGAGGTCTGTCCGCCCGCACGTGTCTACGCGCCCGGTTGACGCTTGATAATGGCATCCTAACATGTCCGAAACGTCTGTTATCCCTAATTTTATTATATGTCTTACGATAGTTTAAATTCGATACATACTTTTTGGTTTTATCTCGATATAGTTCTGTGCATTTGATATTTCTTCAATACCTGTTTCACAACTTTTAATGTACAGTCAGATACAAAAGTATCTGTGCGTTTAAGCACCTGTCAGCGATGGACATTAACCAAATAATATTTGAAATTAATCGTTCGGATAAACAACAATCACGACTTAATGATATAGGTGGAAAACGAGCAGGCGTATCGCCTGATCGTAAGCGAATATCGGTGCCCATGGACACTTGCAACACCAGGAGGGATAAATCATTCGATTTTATCCCTCATTAAATATTCTTATTCCGCATGTGAATACATTTTGTCCATTTTTAGGTGTCGAAAAATCTCGATAATTTCCCAGCTGACTGTATTTAAAGTAATATAATATACATTACAAAGACATAATTTTTCATTTCAACCAATAATATAATACTTATAATTAAAAAATAATCGAGTTCAAATGTTTTATGGCCAAATTAATTGTATTTCAATATTCTTTGAAATTTATTTCTTATATTTGCAAAAGAATTTAGTAAAATACACAGTAAAAAATGCCGCATTCACATTTAAAGTAGTCAAAAATTTATTTGCTAAAATCTAAGCTATTGGTCAATGTAGAAAAAATTTAAACGCGGCATTTTCTTCACATTTTTATACGCACCATTCCTTATGGCAAGTCAAATAATATCAATTCAGTGTCAAAATAATCAAAACTTTTTGTCATTAAAGAAAAAAAATATTGCAAAAGCGTATATTTAAACTATAAACTTGCAAGTCCGTTGGGGCAAATACCCTCGAATTTCTGAAATACCGAAAGTACGCCTATTTTATACAAACCCAAAAACTAGTCATGAAACAGGCTTAAAGGCCGCATAAGGCTTTAGAGCGTCTTTAGACCGACATTTCTTTACGCATCCACGCGCGTTCAGTCGCCGTTAAATATATCCGAGCGGCCAAAGTGACCACAAATATGTGAACACGCCTCTCGTCAAAACATTTAGGCTTCATACACAAATCACCTGAGGTTTTTATCGGCTACTTTTTGACCCATGGTGATATTTTTTGGCCAATTTCACAACAGCCAGTCTTTTGCGACAGGTGCGATGTCAACCTCATTATTACTGATATTACAGGCGTCCATGGGCTACGGGCGCCGCTTACTATTGTGCGGGCTGTATGCTTGTTTGCCGCCAACATGTAATTTTTTTTGACACTCAACACAGGATCATTATCAAATCAAGAACTACCGAAAATTCTATAAAACACTATTCTATTAGATCTCGTTACAATTGTCAAAGGATCTTTACCAAGAAATTATCTATTTATTTGACGATACATTACGATTTTATTTAAATCATAGAAATGGTGGCAAACAAGCACGCAGCCCGCGCGCTGGTGAGCGGTTCGTAACCTATGGACGCCTGAAACGCCAGTGATTCAGTCATTTTAGGAATCGTTATACATGTCAGCGTGGTGAAACTGGGCCCAGAGCCTATACCACGAAACTCGAACGATTGCGGCTTTATATCTCCATCTCTGTCACACTTGCATAGTGACAAATAGGTTTTCCCGCCAAGCGATTGTGAAGTTTTTCCAGCCCCCCCCCCCCACTCCCGCAAAATGGATCATATAGTTTATGCAGGAGAGTGCGTGTATAGATATCTGTGACCACCTCGGCAGCTCCGATGTATCTGCAGGCGACCGTGCACGCTTATTTTGTGTTCGCGCGAACCGGTGTGAAAGGCGTTGTTTGAGGCATTGAAAAAACGGATTCTATAAGCGCCGAAAAACGTTAGTCTAAAAACGCCCTCGAAATATCTGTTATACTATTAAACAGAATATAGTGATTTCTCAAAACATGTAAAGATGTAATAAACTCTCTTCCAAACAAATAAACTGTCAAACTTGAATGTGTCATTTTAAACGTCAAACCTCTATGAAATGGCCAAGCCTCCCGTCAAAACTGAAAACATCAAAGTCATAAACTCGTCCTTCACTTCCTTACCAAGTAAAGTAAGTGACAAAAAGAGATGTATATATGTTTGTTATTTCTCCGATTCCGTAGGTTGAAAACAGTTTTGCTGATCTCTTTTGATGCAATTGGTCCAAGCAGCCAAATTAAACACATCGTTGTAATTTGGTAGTCGGCATCAATGCATTACAACTTAACTTGGTCGCATATTTTGATAGTGGATTTTACAAATGTCGTAAGAGGCACGTAATTAAGTTAGACTTACGACATTTGAGAAATCCACTGCCAAAATATAGATCGCTCCAAACTGTTCTCATTTGACAGTTATCGTACTACTTCCACGCTAGTTATTCTTCCGTGGAAATGGCTTTTACTTAACATTTTCAGTCTTACTCGTAGCTATCAAAATCGAAACAGCTTAGTTGGATTCTGAAAAGTAGGTCCCTATGATAGAATTTGACATTGACTTTATCAAATTATTGATTAAAAATGATTACATTTTCTCGATATTTGTTTCAGTATATACGTTTGAAAAATCACTATTTCATAAATACAGCGTAACAATATTATATAATATATATTTATATCGTATTCCCATCTGTACATAACTTTATCAGAGATTTGCTATACGGTTTTAGGCACCAGAGGCTTTTTGGAGACGAACGAAAATAAAACTTAGGTTGGAAATATGGTTGTAATTCGCTTGAATATTTACAAGTGAAGGTCAATTGAAGATAAACTGTATTAAAATTCAAAAAAATTCAAAAATTCAAAATAATTTATTTGTTTAAAAAATGATTTTGTAATTTACTCCTTAAGAGACAAACAGGGTTGAAAGTTTTCTATTACGAGACAAACAGGGTTGAAAGTTTTCTATTATGAAACAAACAGGGTTGAAAGTTTTCTATTACGAAACAAACAGGGTTGAAAGTTTTCTATTACGAAACCAACAGGGTTGAATGTTTTCTATTACAAAACAAACAGGGTTGAAAGTTTTCCATTACAAAACAAACAGGGTTGAAAGTTTTCTATTACGAAACAAACAGGGTTGTAAGTTTTCTATTACGAAACAAATAGGGTTGAAAGTTTTCTATTACATTCTTTATTTTTCGATTGACATTATCTGCAAAACGTTAGTCATTTTGGCCGCCAGATGCTGCATGAAATGTAGTCACATAAAAGTACACTTGTAGCAGTGCACACCGAACTAAAATCATGGGCGGATCTAGGGTAAAAACAAATGACTACGCAATATATTTAAGCAGGCTTAACATGTTTACTAAGAACAGATTACCCCGCCCTCGATGTCTGATCATCACTGGGGAATCGGACGAGAATTATAAAAAGACTGGGTAAAGAGACCTCTTCCCTATACTGTGCCTGAGTCACTTTAAATTAGATTATTGCTAAGTTTCGTTACGATTCGTCTCCAAAACCTGTCAAGTAGCACGCACGAAGTTCGTGCAAGTCCTCGGCTCGGGGGCGATGCTCCGCGCTCGTGGTCGGGTCGGGGGCGACACCCCCTCGGGCCGCGCGCCTCACCTGTGGGCGGGGGCGGGGGCGGGCGCGGGGGCGGCGGGGGCGGGGCGGGCCGGCTCGCCCGGCGCGGAGTGTCGGGAGATCTTCTCTTTGCGGTGGTAGTTGTCGTCCAGGGCCAGGAGGCAACCGACGGCACCGAAGTATCTGGAAAGAACACCGGTGTTATAGTCTGGCCATCCAACAAACGCGGTAACAATAACCTCCTGCCACCATGCAACAAAACTTGCCAATGAATTTTGAATCTACTGCTTAGGGAAATAGAATTCAATGGGAGCTGCCGTATTATCGCTCACCAGGCGGCGCCACTCATGCATGGATATACACAAATAAATGCCCTGAACTGCTTCGTAAGCATGGTCACTACCGACTAGGCTAGGAGGCGATCAATCGGGCGACAATCTTACTCCTAAGCAATAAATTTACAATGAACTTACCCTTCATGCTCTAAAAAGAGCGCTTTTAGTGCGCCGCGAGACCAATACGACATCGCGTAGGATAGAAGCTTCATGGATAGCGGGTTCACTCGTAAGAAGTTACCGCAGAACACCACCTGTAATTAAACATGGATTTTAGAAAACTCCTGTGAGTATTACCCATATTAATATAGACAAAAGAGGCGAAGTGTTCTATAAGGCAGGGGTAATAAATGAGAGTGTCTTAGATAACCGAGCATCGCGAGTCCGTCTATTAACGCGAGGCACTCACCCGCTCTATATTTTGGTTGCTGGCGCACAGCCTCGCGATGGAGCCGATGTTGTTGGTGATGGTGACCAGGGTGGCTCGCGCCAGGTCCTCACGGGACACCTTCGCCCGTCGGTCGGCCGTGCACATCTGGCCGAAACTGGAAAAAAATAAGATAATATAACATTTATTCAAATACTACACAACAAATAACAAGGTAAGGGAGTGTTGAATGAGTAAGTTCATCAAATGGACTGAACTCAGTATAATGTCGGGTCTTCAAGCAACAGAGGGCAGAGTCGGCATACCTACCATTTCCCCTCTGTCAAAGTACAAGCCCAAATGGGCATACGCGGATCTGTGTTGACTCAAAACAAAAATATTTATTTTTCAAGTAGGTGTTACAGTGCAGTTTTGAACGTCGAATTAATTAAAAATAAATAAAGCTACACCGGCTTTAACATGCATTAATTTACACAAAAAGCACACTAGTCTGTACACAAAAATAAATTTAAGTGTTCAAGATTTGTGAGTGTAGATACACAGAATAAAAAAACTGGAAACCGAAGAAAATGACGCCATAAGAGTACCGCAGTTGCGGTACTTTTTCATAGTCTTGGAACGTGACGATTCGTTAAGTGCCAACAGGGTATAAAGTTTTAACAGTGTTGGTAGTTCTGTGTATAATTTGACACTTACTTACGTCAGTAAGCTAAATTATAAATTTACTAAAACGGGGCTAAATCGTGTATAAACTTTGAAAACAAACCTCCGACGTCTTTCTCCGGGACCACGGGGGCAATGTCGCCCTTGAAACGTCGGAGGTTTGTTTTCAAAGTTTATACACGATTAAGCCCCGTTTTAGTAAATTTATAATGTGTGAAAATCGTGAAGGTTTAAATAAGTAAGCTAAATTTATCGTTTGTATCATCAGCAAAGCAAAATTGTTCGCTAATGTAATTCTGAATTACATTTTTTGACGTTTCTGTTCTGATTTGTGCTATTTAAACAAGTGTAGGCCTCTCCAGCTACCAACAAGATCCCTGGAGAGGCGCGTAAACCCCGCCGTAGATAGATAGAATAATTTATTCATCATCATCATCATCATTTCAGCCGAAAGACGTCCACTGCTGGACATAGGCCTCCCCCAAAGATTTCCACAATGACCGGTCCTGCGCCACCCGCATCCAGCGGACTCCTGCGACCTTCACCAGGTCATCAGTCCACCTTGCGGGGGGCCTACCCACGCTGCGCCTTCCGGTACGCGGTCGCCACTCGAGAACCTTTCCGCCCCAACGGCCATCGGTTCTACGTGCAATGTGCCCCGCCCACTGCCACTTAAGTTTAGCGATTCGGAGAGCTATATCGGTTACTTTGGTTCTGCTGCGGATGGTCTCATTTCTGATACGATCTCGCAGAGAGACTCCTAGCATAGCTCTCTCCATCGCCCTTTGGGTGACTTTGAGCCTTCTAATAATTTATTAACTCAATGGCAGTTATAAAACAGTTTCCTGCAAAACTTTATACAAAGTTTGACTGCAGGGGTCATTGAATTTATGTTATGTTATGGGAGGGACGCTCGGCCGGAATCGAGCGGGCTGTCGAGCACCTAATGTGCTCATTCACCCCCATTTCCCCGTTACTGGAGTTGCAGGTTATTGTCCCGGCCGCTTTCCCCCCTTACTTCCTTCTAGCTTCCCTGTCGCCTTACAGAACCTCAGGACATACCTAAGGTCAACGTCCTTTAGCTCCTTCTAAAGTGTATCCCTACCAAACACATTATAACGCACCGCCGCATACATAATGCATTCCGCCAGAACATGCTTGCTGGCTCTAGCCCAAAATGCGGACAGCCTGCCTCATTGCTTATACCCATCACCTTAAGATGCCTGTTAAGACTGTTAACACTTTCGCAACCAGGCAAAATTTCACAATAACCCAGGAACCGACAGTACTCGCTAGTCGGGCAACGACGTGCAACTCAATGCTGCACGCCACGAACCCGCTAGGCGGGCAAGCGGCGGACGTAGCGCAGATGCAATGCTTGCCCGCCTGGCGGGTACTTTGGCGTCGCGTGTAGGTTTATAGCTCTTGCCCGACTAGCGGGTACGCCGGCATCTGAGTAAAGTTTACGAGTGCCCGCGTGGCGGGTACGCGGTGTCGAAAGTGTTAAGGGTGTTACGTCTAGTGATGATTCCGGTTAGCATCCTTAGGTTGGTTTTCCCCAGCTTTGTAAGGTATTTGGCTAGATGCCCCTAATGAGCTTGTTGCCTATAAATATGTTTAGGCCTCACCTGCTAGCTACAAGATCCCCGGACAGCCCGAAGCGCGCGTAGTCCCCGCCGTAGATGTCCCGGATGAGCTTGTCGACGGTAGTGTTGTCACCGGAGGCCGCCAGGGTGATGGCCTCCTCGTAGCTGCTGCAGCCGGTGAGCAGGCAGCAGAGGCCGAGGAATGTGCCGCCGCCAAGACTGGAATGAGAAGTAGTATTTAAACGGCGGCCAAATTACATGTTAAGATTTTATTTATCTAATATTTCAACTGGCTTGGACTGGAAGGAGCTCGAACACGCTGCGCAGGATCGAGCCAAATGGAAACTGCTTCTTACAGCCCTATGTCCCTGATGAGGGATAAGAGGACGTCATCATCATCATCATCATCATCATTATCAATATTTCATGCATTTGTAACAAGCCATGGTGTTTCAAAACATTTAACGATTTATGGCCACCATTTTTTCATACATTTAGTATGGCGGTAGCGGAATAGTAAGTTGGAAAAATGAATGGAAATTTAAGTACACTTTTTTCTCCTAGAAAGAGCTCGCAATTCTAAGTAAAAAACTTATAAAAATCTCCAATTTTGCAAAAAAAATATTTTTCTACCCTAAAAAAATAAAAACGCTCAGTTACAAGTGAAACTGTAATATTGTCTTCTGTTATTGATTGTTATTAAATTTTTATTGTAAGAAACTAAACTAAAGTTACAATAAAATAAACTTATACTAAAATTTAATATATACAGTAAAATTAAAAATAAAATCCTAAAACTATCTATAAATAAAAAATGCCCCCCAGATCGCTGCCAATGGGTAGCGTGCCCATTAAGATAGAATAGAATAGAATTATTCATTGAAATTAAACACTTAAGATTTTTTTGAATCCTCACAGGGTTCTGGAATTTTAGAATGCCCTTCAGGCAATGTACTACTTTAGCTTTATAAGCCCCTCTGGGCATTGTAGACCAACCTTTGTTTTTAATTACTATTTAAAACGAGATATTTACTATGTACGAGATAATTACTATTTAAGATTGACGTTATTGGTCTGTCATTGGCATAAAACGTACGCTCCCTGGTGTTAATAAACGCGATTAATCCGTCTAAAGTGTTTAATTTCAATAAGTAAACTGTGTATATGTGTGATGACCTCATCTCTTTGTAAAGGTTTTAAGCGGTGTGTGTATTCAGCGGTAATTATTTAAACAGTTGGTAATTATTATTAAGTAGCTTCGACTTCCTACGTTTAATACATATGAATTAATAAGTGGAAATCTCAATAACAGCGGAACGGACTTTTTTTTAAAGGGTCGGCAACGCGCATGTAACACCCCTGGTGTTGCAGGCGTCCATAGGCTACGGGGACCGCTTACCATCAGGCGGGCCGTATGCTTGTTTGTCACCGTCGTAGTATTAAAAAAATATAGGAAATAGTACTAAAATAGGGATGACGACTAGGTTGAAAAAGTATTATTCTATTTAGTCCGTCAGTTAGATTATCAAAATTTATTAGAAGATTTATTGACGACGATACAGAGCATCAAAGTTCCGGGGTGGGGGCAAGTGACGTCACTTAGAGGTAAAAATCGTACAGTCAAGTGTAAAAATATGGGTGGACACACCTTACTCAAAAATATGTCCCATAGCATTTTATTCCATTGTAATAAGGGCGTAGTACCATATTTATGAGACGATTTTGTCGATACGTATTTTTGCACTTGACTGTACCTAATTGTGACGTCACGCGAGACTTTAATACACTGTATTCGAGTCGTTTTTAATTTGACGAACAAAAGAAAAAATACGTGTCGAATATTTTTTAATAATCTAACAGACGGACTAATTAGATTTTATTTGTCGTCAAGCCTATTATATTGTCTTCTGTTACCGCGATTATTGTTCATTGAAATTAAACCCTTACTTATTCTGTGGTATACACTAGTTTTTACGAAAGTGATTTCAACTCACAAGATAGCGTTGTTGGTATATTACAAAAATCCAAGTCTACCTTCCGGTCATTCGTTCAGTCAATCATTCACTCATTATCAGTAATGTTAGTATGATTTGCGCTTCACATAAATATGTAAATACAGAGCGTTGAGCGAACGCCTTTTTGTTGACACAAATCAAATTATTTTAATTTAATATTAAAACCGTCGCTTGTACTTAGAAAATGGGCACGGGCGTCTTGCCTGTTACTAAGATTGCATATACTCGAGAAATTCGCCGGCATTTCGATAGGACCAGTTGGCCTAGTTATGGCGTTAGCCGCGTAAGCTGAAGACGCGAGTTCCGTCCTCGGATTGGCCTTCGTCGGTGTTGGTATTTTTCTTTAGTATATGACATCTATTTCAATTTATAGTAAACACGCCGTTTTACTCTGACTATCTTACTCATACCTATAGTTCTTTCTTCAGTGATTTTAAGTAGATGTTTGTTACCTGGTACCGCTGACTCGGTAGAAGTCGTTGGGCCCATTCACCACCAGTATGGAGACGCCGCTGCCGATGTTCACCAGCAGGAAGGGGTAGGGGTTCGAAAAATCGAATGGCTGACGCTCGTACAGGCTCAGGGCCGCTTCTAGGTAGGGCGGCTGCAAAAAAAAAATAGTTATGTCACTTTTTACGCCATTCTTTTTTAGAGAAATTAAAAAATTCCCGCCCCAAGCGGGATTCGAACCCACGACTTCTCGTGTCGTGTTCAGAGAGGTCGTGGGTTCGAATCCCGCTCGACGCGAGGAATTTTTTTCTTTCTATCATAAAATTGTAAATTTCGTTCGCATACGTCTCTGCTTAATACAAAATTAAAAAGTAAAATATCTGTTATATTAAGCGTGTAACACTAAAAAAACCGGCCAATTGCGAGACGGACTCGCGCACGATGAGTTCCGTACCATTATTTTAAAAAACGGCAAAAAAACACGTTTGTTGTATGGGAGCCCCCTTAAATATTAATTTTATTCTGCTTTTTAGTATTTGTTGTTATAGCAATAGAAATACATAATATGTGAATACTTCAACAGTCTAACTATCAAGGTTCTTGGGATACAGCCGGGTGACAGACAGACCCTTAGTAATAGGGTCCCGTTTTTGGGTAACCCTAAAAAAGCACATAAAGTGTCAACCGTAACTTTTCAACCCTTTAGCGTAGTCAAAACTAGAATAGGGATGACGACTAGGTTAAAAAACTATCATTCTAATTAGTCCGTCGGTTAGATTATCGAAAATGATAGGCACGTATTTTTTTATTTTTCAATTTCACTAAAATTGACGAAGATAAAGAGCATCAAAGTTCCGGGGTGGGGGCTGGTGACGTCACCGCTAGGTAAGAATTGTACCTCATAGTGACGTTACGCGAAACTTGAACGCGCTGTACTTTTGTCATTTTTCATTTGACGAACAAAAGAAAAAATACGTGTACAATATTTGTTAATTATCTAAAAGACGGACTAAATAGATTTTTTTAGTCGTCTAGCCTATTGTTTCGACCGCGCAAGCGCCATAAATCGGAAGACCAAGGCCACTGCGTTAAAAATTTAAAAAAAAATTGCTTGATACATTTAACAGTGAACTGTATAGCCCAGGTAATAAGGTAACTAGAGCTACCAAAAGCAGTTCCACTGACCGTGCTAGTGTTGTGATGGAGTAGCTCCGAGTCGGGAGGGGCCCAGTAGTAGCATTCCGCGGAATGCCACGCGTCGACGTAAAGCAGGCCGGCGATTAGCGCGTCCAATTCGTCCAGTTTCTGTAGGTGCATGTTCACCTCCTGAAATAGAAGTTGAAGCTTAAACAAGTGGCAAGACTCAACCGGTTTGACTCGTATTTATCTTATCAAACCACCTGCCAAATTTCAGGACTATCCGATCAACGATACTCGAGTTACATACATACAAACGTTGGATTGTCCAAGCCGATTGGGTGAACTTACTCGCTTCGCTCGCTCATTCGAGTCTTTTTAATCCTAGTAAGTACTGTAAAGAGAGCGTAAGAGAGACGCAAATTGAAACTTCACAAAGTAAAATTGGCGACCGGTTGGTGTTGACCCTGCCTGCTAAGCCGATGGTCCTGGGTTCGAATCCCGGTATGGGCATTTATTTGTGTGGGACTTAGTCAATTAGTGTGTGAATGTTAAAAAAAAACATTGAAAAAAAATACGTTTTGCAATTTTTGTAGTCAGTGGAAAGTAAGTTATTAGTATACAAGGGGTCAACGTTGTTGTTTAACTCTGGTGGGTATATTGAGACCTGAGCAAGTGACAGCAAGCGTAGCGAGTGGTTCAAAAACTGAAATCTTGAGCTTTACGAGAGTTGAACAAACGAGTGTAATACAAGATTTTTAATATCACAGTAAGATTAAAAGTCTTGTATTACACTCGTTTCAATATCTCACTATTGGGAGTATAGTAAAAACTATTCATACGAGGGCAGTCATGCCTTTAAACCGGGGTAAGGCTAACTAGAGGAGCCTTCCATCTGTGGGACCTTGGGACTGACCTTGATAAAGTTCTCTTCGAACTTGTACGCCCCTCCGCCAGTGGCGTATATAGTGTTGACGAGCGCGGCCATGCCCTTAGACCGGGCCAGTTGTAGGAACGCCCCCACCTCTGTGGTGGGGAAGCGGATGAAGTGGAGGGTGCCGCGGCGACCGCGGATTGTTACGTTGTCCATCTGAAAGGAAATTATGATTTATACAAAATGAGTATTACTTTGACAATTTAAATGGCACCTTATCACCGAGCCAGACTGAGACTGAGCGTTAGCGATTGGCATCTTAGCTACGAACCCAGGACACTACATAATACTAGCAGTCCCACCAAGTAAGTACCAGGGCATTAGAAACAATGAAGAAATAATCTGTAGAAAACTCCGCCTCCTATGCACCGTCCGAAGTAGCCTTATCAAGTACAAAGGCATTAGAAGTACCGAAGAGTATAACTGTAGATATACGTCTTTCCTATGTACCGTGCCAAATAATTCCACCAAGTACCAGGGCACTAGAAGCAACGAAGTGTATACCTGTAGATGGACGTCTCTTCTCCCTGTGTTGCCATACGCGGAGTTCCTTGTGAGGTACCGCCTGATGTTCTTTAACACCTCGGTTTCCTTGTCCAGCTCCCGTCTGTTGGTCTCTCTTGGCTCGAAGTAAACGAGTTTGGTTAGGGTTCCCCCGATGTCCATGCCGAACCAGGGCATTGCTAAAAAAAATATTTTGGACAGTATTAGACTCTATCATACAAACAGGTGGAACAATTTCCGGAAAACTGTCTAAATATGCAGCGCCATCTATTAAAAGCGGATTAGTTATTTTGAAAAGGCAGTTTCTTGTTAGCTAGATGTCACAGATTGCGCTAGAGTGTTTGTCAAAGTTCGAGGAACGAAATTATAGTTATTATAACTATTATGGACAATGTGAGTCTCTGAGTGTCCAAATAGTCTACGTAGGTATATACTCGTACATGGTTGGTGATAAGTACGAGTATATATGAATACTTACGTGGCGCATTATTGTCAGGCGGCGTCGGCGGTGTGGGGTCCACCATCTTTGTACAGTTCTGTTTGCTCATCGGGTAGGGCGAGCGGCGGCGTTTGCACAGCGTGGTTCTGTAGGTTAACGAGAGATGGCGTTAAAACCAATCAAGAGTAAAAAGCCGTTAGATTTAATTTAAATTTAGTTATTTCGTTTGCACAACTGGGTCCTGTTTGCGGACCAAATAAGGTGATATAATTAAACTGAAGTAAAAGCCTTTCATTTTAATTAAAACTTCGAATAAAGACGGGAGACGGCGATAAATTCAACGTAAAAAGTTTCAAATATACTCCATTAGCCCCCAATAGGTATAATCAGGCTCACTTACACCACCAGGGGTTCAGCGTTTTTTGTATGGAATTTGGCAGCTTAACTCCGGATTAACGGCTAACCAAGTGGGTCTTAACGGGGCCCGGCGAAACAGGCACGCCACAAAGTAGCCCTCACATCTCTCCCTTTCTTCCCTTGTCTCGCTAAGCCCCTTTGTGTTTAGTGTTAGTACCAGGGCATCAGAACTTACTTGAAGATAGTCCGCGGGTAGTCGGAGAGCGGGGCCCGGCGCGGCGGGCACGCCGCAAGGCAGCCCTCACAACGATGCAGGCGCATCTGAAAGAAACCAAAACGTTTATGATACTGGTCAATCTACTGGGGAGATCTTAAAGAAAAGCAAGAGGAGTCGCAGTGTGTATAAAAAAAAGATTCCTCAGAAAAGAATCAACTTATAAATTGAAAGAGATGTTATATACTACAGAAAAAGTGACCCAGTGCCCAGGGCTGTAATCGAACCACACCGACGTTCTGCTTTCGTGGCAGACGCTCTAACCACAAGGTTACCCGACTGCGGCATACAGGGTCCGAAATTTCTTAAGTATATGCAATTCCTTCTTATTTTAAACGCAGCAAAACAAACAGCAGGCTAATGCTCAACCATCAGTTGAATTTTGCTAACGCAGCAGGACTGAGTAAAATAAAAACGTTCCTTCCAGACATAAACCCACAGTGACTTCCATTTACAAATAACGTTACCTATAAAGTAATTGACAACATTTCATATTTTGAAGTTTTCCATTTTATGAGCTAATCTATTTTCAGAAGGCATTTTAAGCGACACGTGTTTTTTCTTTTTCTTGATAACTCAATTTTTAATATAAAAAAACATTTCTTAAATGTTGGTCGTTCTAAAAGGGCGTATGGCGTGGATGATGACGTCACTTTTATAACGAAATCAGGGGCAGAGTAGTTAATTAAAAAAAAGTTATCTATGACATTGACACTGATAGTTGTAGCACACCGTGGCAACATCTGAAGGCCTAGTATAAATTAATAATTGTTATGTTTGACAGTTACTTTTCGATCGCGTTAGCGTATCGAGAGTTCAAATTATGTTTGCAGTTTATATAAATCATCCGGCTTCTTTCATATTTTGACCTCTCGATACGCTAACGCGGTCGAGAAGTACTCGTAAATGTCAAAAATGACAAGTAAAACATGCCAGTAAAACAAGTCTAAGCCATCTTTCCACGATACGTACACTTGACGTACAGTACAAAGTCGAGATAGCGACCTTGGTAACTGGCCTGTTTAAATAACGTTTAATAAATACGCGAAGATAAAACCTGATTAGCAGTATAGGTAATAAATAATATGACGTCAGAAGTTATGCATAAAATATAAAACAAGTTTCCAATTTGAACTTAATACCTACATAATAAATTAGCGTTTATTCAGTGACTTAAAAGTGCTTTTTTAATTTGCATGGGCAATAATGCTTTCGTATGTCTGACCAGAAGGGCTAGTAATACGGGCGCAGAATAAGTAATAATAGTACTAAAGTACAGAAGCTTCTCTTTCCTACATCGTTTAGCTTGTCAAGCATGCAAATGTCAAGATGACATTACCATTAGGGTTGTCACCATGCTGTCAGGTGCGTATGGTGGTACAGTCGGTGCCCTCACATAAGTATCCACCCGCGCTACGAGCTTGCATACGTGGGGTGGATACTTATGTGAGGGCACCGACTGTAGAGTCATTCGGGTCAAGAGCACGCACTTTATTTTTGATGACCTCTAAGATCTATACCAAATAAGATTTTTGACTTATTTGAGTATACAATTGGTCGAATATTTAGTACATTTTCATTAATTAGGCAAATTTACCATCAATATTCACTAACTTGCCCGGTACATACGTTTAAAGCAAAAAAGACCCAATGCGTCCTCTTAACCCGATATGTGGGTAAAATTACGCACGCATTAGGGTAAAATTACGCGCAAGGGGTAAACGTACGCATTCAGGTTTCTAGGGAGGTACTCGAATAAAATAAAGGCTGACAATATTATACTTTGTTGTGAACATTTTCAGCATCTTACGCATTAACAAAATTAAGAACGCTTAGGACTAATTACCATGTTTAATCTAGGTTTAACTGTACTAGAACTGAGATCAATTTTTTTTTATGAATCAACAGCCTCATTAATTTTTAAAATAAAACAACTTTTAAATTACACCTCTATAACATCTACTAATAAGTAACTTTGGACATGAATTATTGAATTTAGTTTAATATTAATATTAAATACTAGAAAAGGAGATCAAAGTTTAGTTTAAGATCACATACAAATTTTACTCGTTGCAAAAATTACTTCGAAATATTCCATTTTCATAAGCAGTGCAGTTCTCATGAAACCAGTCCTCGCAAATTAAACATTGGATCCAATCTCCTGTTGATGGTTCCCGATATTTTTCGTCACAAATGGGACATTTTATTAACTTACTCTTTTTGTTCATAATCTTTTTATTTTGTTTATTTTTAGTTGTATTGCATTTTTTGTTTGTTCCTGATAGTCCAGGCTTAGGGTCAAACTCCACCTTTTTCCTCTTTTCTGAAATAATAAAAACTTTTAAGACTTTTTGTTATTATCCTACGCCTTGGGGCATGAGTACGCGTCGTGTGTAAAAGTACGCGTGCGTACTTTTAGAGTCGCACTCTTACCCCAATCGGGAAATTTATAAAATCAACTGACACAACACACGGGTTAGTTACATTAAAGAAAATATATATGATTTCATAATAAGTACAATAAATATACAATTCAAAGAAAGTAAACTTACTTCCAGATAATAATCCATTCAACTACAACACACTTTTCCCGAGATCAAATATTGAACGAAATAATTGCACCACAGGCGTTCGGCGACCTGTCGCAACGAGTACCGATTTTGCGCCGGAGTGGCACGTGGTTCCTAAAAGGCGACGCAAGCACCACCTATTTTTGCCAACATACGCCCCGCTCCCCTTCCCCGCTGTCGGAGATCGCGGTACTGCGTACTTTTACCCTCCGCGTTCCGTTACCCCGAATGACTCTACAACATTTGTATAATCATATAAATGAGAACAAAATATTATAATTTTTATTATAAGAACACGTTTTTATGGATTGTTTATTAGTATTAATATTAATTGTGTTAGTAATGTTAGTATGCGGTGTTTGAGATATAAATATATCTGAACGCACCCGTGAGGTAATGCGCGTTGCGCGAACGCTGACAGTTTATGCCACCTGTAGGCGGAAGAATTTGTGTCAACGTAAAACGCGGAGTAGGTAAGTGTGACTCTATGCGTCTCTTCCGCACTTCCTTGTTAGAACGTGACAGCTATAGTGATAACCCGACTATAGTGGACTAGCAGATCTTCACCTCTACAGGTCACATTTTTATAGTTATGTTGTTTCGTTTTTTTTAATACTTTTTTATAACGATCGTAAAAAAGGCCACACAGGTAATTTGGAGATTTCAGTATTTTTAATTTGATGTTAATAAATAATCTAACTTATAAATATTAAAAATGAATGACATTTATTATGTGCAAATTAAAGATTCTAACATTAGGTATTACAATTAACAAAAGGTTCTTAATAATTAATAATTATTTTTAAATACTGGAAAAATCTAGTAATTGTTTAATTTTTTTTATTAAATGTTAAATTAAAACCCAACAATATAATAAATAATCGTCTTGTTACTTGTTTTGAAATTAAAATAATTCTCAGATAAATATTCTGTTTAAACAACCTCAAAGATAAACAAACAATACCTACATAAATTAAATACAACATGGATACGTTTAGAGCGTTTCACATGATTTAATGTATAGATTTGAACAGGTTAATAGCTAAGTTAATTAATACCTTACAGTAATACATAAAAGAAGTATCCACCTAGGTAGGCAGGTACTGCAACCCTATTAGGCACACAACATTACAGCTCCAAGAATCAGGAACTTTCTGGACTCATCAGGGATCAGTAATGATTTATAAAGGGCTGCCACAATAGATCAATACTGACGCGGCATCTTCAATAGCCCAAGAGCAATAATAATCATAATTAATAATTGTACCAGTAGTTGTTTCGGCGAACGGTAGACTAACACCTTGAGAGGCTCTCGCTACCAAGTTCTGGTTGGATCAAGGGTCAGATGCAGAAGGCGGTAATCCTGGTCACGGCGCACATAGTCCGACGGTTCCTCTCTTTGCGGCCCTAACCACCGGCAGCCTGGGCCCCGCCCCGTTGCCGGCGGCACTCTGGATTAGGTTTTTATGATGTTTTTATGTTCTATATTGTTTTGTATTTTAATTTTATATCCATATTATAAAGCCTAATCTGTGAATCAAAATAAATGAGATAATAATTAATTACCTTTTGTCCCCCTTCATTTTTCGTCTCCATTTCCAAACACTCAGAACTTACACCCTAAAACTGCACATTTAACTTCAGCACGAATAACTTTAAAAATAATTCAATATTTTACAGATTTAATTTTGTCAAAACGGAAAAATACATTTCTTGAATCACTAGAGAACACCTGTTTATAATGACGCAAGTTAATTTAGTTCACGAAAAGTCAAATACACGGGCGAACATATTCCTAGGGGTTCTCTTCCAGTTAACCTTTGACTGCATGCAAACTATGGCGATCACACGTAATAAAATGATAACTAACGAATGTAAAAACACGTCTTTTGCACACTAAATCTAAATCGAACTGTTTTATTGGCGGTCCCCACCAAGGTAAAAGATAACGTGCAACTATCAGGAATATCGCGAAGATTATAAGATATTTAGCAATAACAAGGATATTTGTTTATATGTATATCAACGATTAGTAATCATTTCTTATAACTGATAATTCGTTACATTTTACTAGGTATTGCCAGGTATATGTCACTTAGCGTTTTACATTGATACAAAATCCTCCGCCTACGGGTGGCATACACTGGCAGGGTGCGTTCAGACATATTTATATTTCAAACAACGCATGCAAATGTATACCTAGTCAAATAAGTAATAAATAATCAATAAAAACGTTCTTATACTTCTTATAGTTATAATACAAATAATGTTCCGATACATAGTTTGTTCCTACTTATGTTTATACAAATTGTTGTACACGTACCACCATACGCACCTGCATGGTGACAACCCTATTGTTAGTGTCATCTTGACACATGTATGCTTTACAAGCTAAACGTCAAATGTAGGAAAGAGAAGCTGCTGTACTTTAGTAATATTACTTATTTTGTACTATAACTTCTGGCTTGAAAAGATGAACTGGAAGGACTACAATATGGGGTTCTTCAAAAAAGGAGTGTTATTGTTTTTAAAGGGTCGGCAACGCGCATGTAACACCCCTGGAGTTGCAGGCGTCCATAGGCTACGGTGACCGCTTACCATCAGGCGGGGCGTATGCTAGTTTGTCACCGTCGTAGTATTAAAAAAGATCAAAATTAGATTATTTTTTACTTTTTTTTGCTGCAGCATTCCAGTTCACGCGAAACACGTGTCGAGGTTTGTTTGTACGATTGGTGATGGTGGTGGTGGTTTGTTATATTTATTTTTTGCGGCGGGAGGATGAGAAGTAGAACATTGATTGCATACGAAAATACGCGTAGTTACTCGTACAAAGAGATGACACTAATGAGGATTACCGCGAGTCGATTTTCCGCTAGGGGCGCTAGTGGAACGTGGGGCCTGCGGGAACCTTTCAAACGTCACTTTGACAATTCTCTCATACTGACACAGGACCCACGCATGAGTGGCGCCGCCCGGTGAGCGACAATACGGTAGCTACCATCGACTAGCACGTTTGGCGGAATAGCAAAGTAACATTACTGTCGTTATTAATATGGAATTCCGCAAAGTAACGCCTGATTCAATAAACTAATTTAATTTACTACAAATAAATGATAAATTGAAAGAGATGTCATATACCACAGAAAAAGTGACCAAGGTCATGCATGCTTTACAATTGTACAAATAAATGCTTTGTATTTGTATTTATTTGTAATGACATGCTTTCTGCCCTTGCACCAAAATGTGCCATGTCATTATCATATTCATCCATCATTATTTTTATTTAATTTCTGCGTAGAAAGTTGATATGATTTTTTTATCTGCAGCTATAATTAATTTATCACAAATCCTTGAAAAGTAGGTAAATGTATATCGTGATATAACTAATACGATAGGAAATATCAGATGTCTCCTTAATTTCAATGACAACAAGGTCATTTGATAAATAACAATAGATAATAAATAATATTATAATAATTACATACCAGTAGGTATAAAAATGTTGGTTATGCCATCGTTCCGTACACTGCGTTAAGAATAATTTGAAAAGGAAGGAAAAAACTGATCAGTTTGTTGTCCGCCCGCCCGTCTGTCTGTCAAGATCCATTATCTCGGCTACGTGTAGAGGTAGCAAGTTGAAATTAATACCACATACACAAGTCTGCAGTCCCTTGAAGCCGTCAAAAAACCAAACCTCTACGTCAACGCAATCAAAAGATACGGCCGTTTATGTCGCATTTCCCATACATTTGCAATGGGAATCAAAATGTATAGGGTATTTCCCGTTGACCTAGAATCACTAAATTTGGCAAAAAGCAAGAGCTGGTATATCGGTCACAGACCACAGAGTAAAATAAACCTACACTACTAAAGCATAAAGTTCAACTTCAGTTTTGACATTTAGATGACGTGGCGTCTGAGTGGCTTTTGTGTTTGACATGGCGTCGAAAAGGTTCATTCTGGGAAGAAAACAAGGTAATAGCGTCCTGTGGTGTCTTCTACTAACGAAGACATCGGTTAAGATTTGTTTAAAATGCATTGCACAGTAAAATAAGTACAAAAGGCAGACTTAATACTTAAGGGATTCTCTACCAGTCAACCATCAGAACAAAAAGAAACAATTATTTCCGGTAAATGCATAAAACGAGAACTTAAAATACCGATTATTTCGATTGTATTTCTTTTAACTATTTCTGTGGTTTTCAATAAATACTCAGTTTTGATTTACCTAAATATGAACTTTAGATTTCGTCGTGTAAACACTCTGGAAGAGATCGCTTTTTAGCGATAAGACCGGCAGTTTTCTACCGGTGTTTATAATTTACTGTCTCATTTGTATTGTTTTTGTTTCTTACTTATAAACCCCAAAACAGGCTGTTTTGTTATGCTAAAATTATAGTAGGTATAATAAATAGATTTTACATAGTCCGGTTATTTGTTTACTGATTGTTGACAACTATTAAATAGCCTTGAATTGGACATTATGTTTTGTCAAATTATGAGTCAAAAACATCCTAAATTAGCAATTCGTAAGTGTATGTTAATTGAACGGAGCTTAGCTTGCTGCCGCGCAAAAAAATTACCATGTTTTTTTTTCTTTAATAAATACCTAGGATTTATATGATATTTTTAGTTAATAAAACCATTCATCGGCCTCATAGCCTAGTTGATAGTGACCCTGCCTTCGAAGCAGGAAATTCCGGGTTCGAATCCTGGTTACGGCATTTTTTTGTGTGTTTATCACGAATGTTCCTGAGTTATGGATGTTTTCTATGTATTTATATATTTATATGTATCTATCTATTATATATATGGTCGTAGTACTCACAACACAAGCCTTATTGAGCTTACCGTGGGACTAGGTCGATTTTTGTAAGATTGTCTCACAAATATTTATCATATATTTATTTAATTATATTCGGTTTGATATTAGAGCACGAAAAAGGAGATTACTGCTGCTCGAAAAAGCAATATTCTTCATCTGCCGTAGTCTCCTTCTATTTCATTTTAAACTTTTAACCCCACTCTTTTTCCATTGTGGTATACAATACATTTCGTCACTGTACCGGTGGAGTTGACATCCAAGGATGCGCTCCTTGCCTAACGTTGCTCTAGTGATGAAACTGATGAAAATGTAATGCCTATGCATAAGTTGGGCAAGACAACCGCAAGGCTACAATACTTTGTTGTTTGACTTAAATCTGGCGAAGAAGTACTGAAACATTGTAACTTACAGCGTAAACAAGGAGTAAAAAAAATTGTATTAAGGATTGACTTGGCCTATTTGGACGGTTTTACCTTTTAATCGCGCCAAAATCACTGATTACGCTCCCAAAAAGACCAGCGTTTTTGTTACATCCAGAAGGCCTAGTATAAAAGTTGTACGACATTAACTCCTCGACCGCGTTAGCGTATCGAGGGGTCAAAATATGATAGTTGCCGGATGATTTAAATAAACGACAAACATAATTTGAACTCCCGATACGCTAACGCGGTCGAGGAGTTAATGTCGTACAATTTTTATACTAGGCCTTCTGTATAATTAAACATCACATCATTCCACGGGAAAAAATTTAGAAATGAAAGCTGTAGAGAACAGTCGGACAGCGAAACTGATATACGAATGCATTATTGCCCAAGTTAAAATATTCGCGTTCGCTCGCTCATTTTGTAAATACGATACATTTCTGGTGATTTAGCGGCTTCCTGCATCTCAGATGCAAACATACTTATTATTAGAAACTAACAAAACAATGTCTATGCAGAAAAGTCGTTTTTGATTCGTCCCAGCCACGCTTGTTAAATAATGAAATACAATAGTTATTTTTACAGAATTTCAGGAAATAGTAGATTCGACACGATTATACAAATAATAATATACATAACGTATTTCACGATATAATTTATTTAGATTCGTCTACGTGACGTGTATAGAATTTACTGTACAATTAAGCACGAAAATACCTATGTATAGAATAAATAGTTTCAGAAATATGGTAGTACGCTCTTGTTACACCAGAATACGATGCTATAAGTAATTTTTATGTAAATTAATTTTGTATTTAGCAGAGACGTCTGCGAACGAAATGTACTATTTTATAATTGAAAGAAAAATTGAAAAATTCTCCGCGTCGAGCGGGATTTGAACCCACGACCTCTCTGAACACCGGTCAGATCGCTCTGCCAATTGAGCGAATTGAACGAAATTTACGTCTCTGCTTAATACAAAATTAATTTAGTATATATATGGGGTAGCGCATTGTTATCAATGATTTCTAACATGTCTTTGAGGACTATAGTTACTATTTAAAACGAGATATTTACCATGTACATTTGTATTCATTTGTTTGTTTGTTTTTGTTTTGTTTGTTTGTGTGTGTTTTTGTTGTAACTATAGTGTAAATGACCATGTTAGCTTAAAATCTTATATTGTCTTTGAGGACATTCCCGAAACCGGCCAAAAAGTTAAAAATCCCGAACGTCCCGAAGTTTTAAAAACTCGGGCCGGACACTCCCCGGGCGATCTCCAAACTAGGACAAATCCGGGGAAACCTGGAAGGATGGCTGCCCTCCGTGCAAGTGTTTAACACGTTCGGTAAATGTCGCTACGCTACGCGTCTTCCTAAGGCGTACCTATGAAAAAAATAGTGGATTCGCCGGGGTCTATCGGGCGTCGACGGCTCAATAGGGATGCGACTATGTTGGAAAACTATCAATCTAAATGGTCCGTCAGTTACATTCTCTAAAATTATTAGACACGTATTTTTTCCTTTTTCATTTTGACTAAATTTGACGAAGATAAAGAGCATCAAATTTCCGGGATGGGGGAATCGTTTCTTGTAACACAGGCACAGGTGACAGTAGTAGTGACATATTGTTATTTATTTCTTAAAAAAACGAAAATTTCGGAAACAAACGAAACGAACGAAAGTTTCATTAAATCATGAAAAACACATTTGATTTTTTCCGGGATTTTCAACGCTAGGCATAACGCGAACGTTCAATTTGACAATCAAGACCAATGTGCTTATGACAACCCTAATGTTAATGTCATTTTGACATTTGCATGCTTGATAAACGTCAAATGTAAGAAAGAGAACCTTCTGTACTTTAGTACTAATTACTTATTCTGTGGTATCACGTTAAAAATACACGACTTCATAAAAAAAACACACATATTATAATGCCAAATAGAATAATTAACGGCCTCCTTTTTTTATGGGAGGAAAATCCATTATGGATGCTTCTGCACCGCAGGGACAGGTGCAGAAGCGATGTCAGACTCACACCGACTAAAAACCTCCCCTGTTCTTCTTCGACGCAATCAGGGCAGCCCTGGGTGCGTAGCCAAGATGCCAATCGCTCACGCTCAGTCGCTAACGAAACGCAACTGTCATTGTCACACTAATAAGGAAGTGATAGAGAGAGGTAGCTACGATACGTTAAGCGTGAGCGATTGGCATCTTGGCTACGCATGTACGCTCGCTGGGATCTCCAGTGGAACGCACCAGTGCCGCCCTTGCGTCAGGCCTCTGTGGGTCCTTCCTTTTCTTTTGGACAGCAGCAGACCCTGATTGCTACTGTCTACGACCTCAAGGACTCCTTTTTCGACAGGCAGGAGATATTGTAGCCGTATTCCGCTGCCCGGGCTATAGGGCGCCCTCCTAGCTTACTTGGTACTTGGTAGTGACTCTGCCTACGAAGCAGGAGATCCCGGGTTCGAATCCTGGTAAGGGCATTTATTTGTGTGTTTATCACGATTTCTTGAGTTATGGACGTTTTTCGTATTATACATATATCGTCGTCTAGTACGACTAGTACGCATAACACAAGCCTTATTGAGCTTACTGTGGGACTGGTCGATTTGTAAAAGATTATCGCATAATATTTATTTGTATTTATTTATAGAATATGGCAAGATACCATCGCGTTCATACGATTCTTGAACTGTCATTACATTATGTCACGCATTTTGGCAGATGCTTCATTACATAAGAGGAATCAGGAAATCCTGAGGGGATATATATAGATTTCTATATACAGAATAATTATTCGCATGAGATTATTTATGAGATTATCTGCCGAATGCACTCGGAACGATGGGTCAAATTAGCTGCAGACTGGCCGAATGCACCAGGATACCAGAAGGTAGTCGCGGCAGAGGCAGACCAAAGAGATGGCGGGACGACCTGGATGCCTTTTGTAGCGAATGGCGGAGACATGCACTTAGCCGTGACGGGTGGAGGAAGAGAGGGGAGGCTTTTGCCCAGCAGTGGGACACAAAATAGGCTATTAAAAAAAGAGATTATTCTACTTAGCGTCCCGGGTTCGAGCAACACAGGCTTTTCAACACGTTGGAGGGTTGGAACGAAGGCAATGCGTCATCTTACCGTAGAAATTATTCTGTCACTTTTTGCGAGACGAAACGTTCACACAGACGCCCTTCTCACACATTACATATAAAAGGCAATCTGTAATGACGACACTAACATAGAAAATGATACAACTACACTAACAAATCTTGCACACTTCGGTATATTTTAGTGTACGGACTAGTGACAACACAGAGCCGCGTATGTCCATTTGGGCTTGTAATTCGATAAAGGGGAAATGATATGTATGTCGACTCCCTGTGCGTTGCTTGAAGGACGGAACAGATAATTACGGAATTAACAACAGTAACCTTACCCAAGTATGTTGTATACACATTTCACTTATTTAAACCATAGTATACTAAAGTATAACAAATATTACTCACACACTTTGATCTAGTTTTGTGTACCTACAATTACAAATCTTTGATATTTTCACGCGATTTTTTCCGTTGTGTCCCGTATTAATATATGCTCGTGTTTATTGTTAAAAGTACATGTTACAGAAATGTGTTATACGTTTAACGAAACCTTGTTTAAACTTAGTTTTTTTTTGTCCTTTTGGGGACTTTAGAGATAGCCTCTACTGGCCCAAGGAATGACGCCGGTCTGGCCAGCCTGGGGGAGGCTTGTTTCAACGGGGAGACCACTTTCGACCACTTTCGACCACTTTCGACCACTTTTGAAACTATAATCCAATTTGCAAAGTCATATTTGTATGCAATTGTATGGAGAAAAATATCGTGGCCCTGATTAGTTAGCCACCATTGTATTTTAGTTAAAATAGCATCTAACTGTAAGTACTAGGCTATCATAAAATAGAAGCGTTTATTTTGAACATATCGACGTGACCCGTAACCACAGTAAAATAGCTCTTAAACCATCGACATAGAGTCCATCAATCAAGTTTATATGTCGATAACTTTACGAGCACGACAATATTTGGAAAGTAGATCAGAGTTCATTGACTCCGCCAATGTCATGACTACCCGCTCTTGCATTTTGAACCTTAAACGAACTAGATTAGAGTCTTTATTGGCTTGTGGCGCTCTGGCACTTATGACTGTAATTTCATATAAGTACAGTTATTGCAAAAAGTGAGTATGCGATTGTTATGTATTATGTAATTCGATATCGGATTTACTTTACGCGGTGGTTTGCGAAATTGTGACAGCAGTATTTGTGTGTGTTATGCTTGTTATTTTTACAGTAAAAGGCAAAAACTACACATTCTTTATACAAGGTTACATGAATACTGATGATCCGTTTAAGAACTTCATGAATATATCTTATTTTTATTTACTATGAAACCATCAGAAAATTAAGCATAGATCGGCTGAATATGCCCAACATCCGTACAAAAAAATAATCGCCTCAAAAAGAAAATTCTACTTTTTCCTAAACGGATCACCAGCATTTTTATTAAATCCTGTAAATAAAGCTTTTGTAAATTTCAACCCCAAATGGGTTAAAAGAAAACAAAAAAGTCACAAGATTCATCTCAGTTTTTGAATATCATTTTAGCTACAGTACATATGGTGCTACATTACCGCACTAGTGCGATAATGAGCACTTTATGTGCCTATGTCAAAAATTCAAAGAGCCTGTATGTACTGTACTGTAAAACGTCGTACGACACATGCGCGAATACGAATAGCTAATTCGCAACTCGTGTCGACTTAAAACACTCCCTCCCGTCGTGTTTTATTCTATCGCCACTCATTGCGAATTCTCTCCTATTCGCACTTGTATCGTAATGTACTATTCCAGCGACTCAGTAACATTCCAGAAAACCACAATACAACATACACCTCTCTTTCGCACTTCTCCGCGACACCAACGAACAAAAGAGACAGATGGTATTGGACTCTGCCCTCAGCTACGTACATCAAGCTGATAAATATACAAATTACATTGTTACCGACTCGGGTTTGAACCCGTGACCTTTTCTGTATTACGTACGTGGACAACAATATATATTTTTTTTAAGTCAAAAGGCGATTGTCCCCGTCGCCATTGACGGATTAAGAATTGAACCCCTTCTCCCCTTTCCTCCCGTAGGTCAAGTCAACAGCAGAAAGCTCGTATACCATGACACGATTTTCAGGGGATGATAGGTAGCCTCGCCTCGCTCCATGTAATCAACGGAAGGGAACTTAGGGAGTCGAGGGAGAAGGGAGGGGCAGGCGATAATCGGCCCCTAAAAACGTGTCTCCTAGCCTAGTCTGTAGTGACCCTGACTACGAAGTCCCAGACCAGGGTTCGAACCCAGGACCTCCTGCTCCTGGGTTCGAACCCTGGTCTGGGACTTTTATACTACTTACTTTCTGCTTCATCACTTAAACGGAAAAAAGTGGTCACTTTTTACAATTTAGGTGATAAAACAAAAAATATGCAAAATTCAACTATGTACCAATGACCAAACGTTGGGGAATTAGTAGGACTTCAACGATCTTATGGTGGGGTATAGAGAAATGGTATGGTTTATTAGAAAACACAATCTAAAAGTGTTACAGTTATGAAAAAAATCGTTACGAAACTGACCAAAAAGGGACAATCTTTTTCATTTTTTAAATCAATAGTAAGTAGGTGATGGTTATAAAATAACCCAAAACTTCCTATTTTCAAAACAAAGGAAATAGTACAATTTTTTTGAAAATGCCCTTATAGTTACTGAGTAAAACCGTTGTGACATACAGACGGACGGACAGGCGGACTGGACGAAACTGTAAGGGTTGCGTTTTTGCCATTTTCGCTACTGATCCCTAACAAGCACACTAATGCCTAAATTAAATTATAAGTAGTATTAAGTTTTATAGGTGTGTTTTGGTTTTTCATTTGATGTAAACTGTTTTTTGAAATAAATAAATAAATAAAATGTATAGTTTATTTTTAACACGCTTACCCTATGTATGAATATAAATGTAGTTTCCAATGACTATTTACTATTAGTGGGTATCCTCAAGGATACTATACATAGGTACCTACTAATTCATTATTGGTGGTAAATAAATTATTTACCTACGTTTAGGACATAACATACCCACTAATACTATATATAATAAATAAAAATTTATTAGTAAATAACTTAGAATATACACGGTGCACTTTGCCGGGCACTTTGTCGCGTGACAAAGTGGTAGGTAACTTCTACTGAAAACATGCCCAATTTGTTCACTATCTGCTAGAGGCAGTAGAGGCGGAATACAGACATACTTTTACGGAATGACCTTTCTTAAATGTATGATAAGCCGCTAAATTATCCTAAATTAGGCCACTCTGGGGGTGGAAATCGAGTTGGTGACTGATATAATAGGTAAATGTGACGGTTTTAGACTTTAGATTCCTAATTGTCTGTTGTTGATAAGGTATTTTTTTATTGAGTAAACCTTAATATTCTTTATGGCAGTAGCCTCTTATTGACAACTGAAAATATGGTACCTATAGCCGGATAACGTCATATGTTTAGATATAAGGAGTGTTAAAGTTTTTAAAGGGTCGGCAACGCGCATGTAACACCCCTGGAGTTGCAGGCGTCCATAGGCTACGGTGACCGCTTACCACCAGGCGGGCCGTATGCTTGTTTGTCACCGTCGTAGTATTAAAAAAATATATATATATATGTATGTCATGTCAACTTCAGCTAAATGTATAAGTCATACCGACCAACTTTAGCCAATGCCGATTCCGCAAAAGAAATTGGCTGTTGCATACATTCCGGCCGGTGGGATGAAGACGATTTGTATGTTTTTCGCAATTTCGGCATTAGCCCCGTAGTAAAAATTGGTAATTATGACTTATAAATTCACTAAGTGACGTTCGAACGGTATTTTTTACATCACCTGTATATTTACATTAATTAATAACAATAAAAACAAATTAAACAAATTTGGCATTAATAACAACCATTCCCCTAACAACTTACTTGATGAATAGTAATAACACCACTCTGCTGCTTCATTTTAAATAAATTAACAATAAATTAAATAACACTAATATCACAGATTGAATAAATAAAAACACAATAATCACAAGTCACTCATCCTCTACATCCAATTCGAAGGCGTCAACTAACCTTTTTAGTAGTTTTTTTAGGATATAATTCAGAATTTTGCATAGAAAGATATTGTAGTACACGAATATGTATGTTATTTGTATTATTAGGCGGGGGTCGGGCATGCGTGCTCACGCCGCGACGGCCGGCGAACGACTGAGCGTTTTTGTATCAGTTGTTTTATATGCGTACGCGCAGCGGGCAAATGTTTTGTTTACACGCGCGCTCGGGGTGGACGCGAGATGTCTGCGTTATCAGTGGGCAAAATTGTGCATGTTTTATTTAGATAACAATAGTGTGGATGTGAAATCGAGCGTGATTTTTAATTACTTCACAAGGTTTTATTGGCTTGCCGTGTGAATTGTGGAACCTCAAGAAACTTTGATAAGTAATACTTTGCTCCAAAATTTGCTCCACTTTTTGAAATCACTACTTAATTCGATTACAACATATTAATAACTAGATAGGTAGTTAATATAACAACTATTCCCTCACACTAAAATCATAATGATACAAATATTTTGAGACAAATATATAAACTTTAACTTAGGAGCAATCTTATGTATTTGTTTGTGTTACGTGGAGCAATTTAACTCCTCTCGTCTGTAATGTTGCTCCCAACAGTCCCAACGAATTTTATGCGGGTAAAATTACACCAATAAAGCTATAAAAACCCAAAAAAAAAAAACATTCTTTAGATCATCGCGATTATTTTTTATGAAATCAATGTCGATCTTTTCCATTTCACCAACTGACAAATACAATAAGATTTAAAAAAGTAGTTGGAGCATTATTTATTACCCAGTCAGGAGTAAAGTAGCACCATTTTACGTTATGATTATGAAAACTGAGTTTAGAAAAAAAAAGTGAAGGTAACTGTTTAAAAAATATCGAAATAAATATTTTTTTGTATGTATATTTAAGTATTTGTGCTACGCTTCTTTCACGAGTTAATGCCCGAAAACGTAAAAATGTGTAGTCCTTGAACAGAATAGTGCCACTTTGATCCCTCCCTAAGCTTGAACAGAAAAAACCTGTTTATGAATAGGTGGTGTGAAAAAGTATTTGTATTGTATTCTTTGAACTTAAACAAACAAGTGTAAAAACCGCTGTGCGGCACAAGTAAAAACATTGACATTAAACATCTTTAAACATCTTTTACATCAGCCCTACGAACAATATGTACCTATTTTATCCAATCCTACCCTTACACATTTTAATTATTTTTAAATACTATTGGACAATCTTATACAAATCGACCTAGTCCCACGGTAAGCTCAATAAGGCTTGTGTTGTAGGTACTAGACGACGATATATATAATAGATATATACGTATAAATACTTAAATACATAGAAAACATCCATAACTCAGGAACAAATATTCGTGATAAACACACAAATAAATGCCCTGACCAGGATTCGAACCCGGGACCTCCTGCTTCGTAGGCAGGGTCACTACCAACTAGGCTAGGAGGCCGTTTAAAATTAAGAATATAGTTATAAATTAAGAAGGTCAAAACTGTTTATGTTGGTAAATATTGACAAAGGAATTTTACATGATGGGTCGATGAGTATGTAAAGTTTATTTGCACAATAACCATTAACCAGCTGTATTGTATTCGGATATGCACGGGTCATTTTAGATACAAACTGACCCGTTACAACTGAAAACGGTCTCTTAGCCTAGTTGGTGAACCCTGCCTTTGAAGCAGGAGGTCCCGGGTTCGAATCCTGGTCAGGGCATTTATTTGTGTGTTTATCACAAATATTTGTTCCTGAGTTATGGATGTTTTCTATGTATTTAAGTACTAATGGTGGCCGCGACTTCGTCTGCGCAATATCTTTATAAATTGTAGCCTATGTGTTATTCTTATGTATAAGCTATATTATTGTTAAGTTTCATTAAAATCCATTCAGTAGATTTTACGTGAAACAGTAACAAACATCCATACAAACTTTCGCGTTTATAATATTAGTAGGATTTATATGCGTCTATCTATTACCCACAACACAAGCCTTATGGAGCTTACCGTGGGACTAGGTCGATTTGCGTAAGACTGTCCCACAAATATTTATCTATTTATTTATTAAAAGTTTTATTAGATGTATGATTTGCTAAATATTATTGTTTCATTAATGCGAGCCCCGTGGGCTGAACAGACCAGATTCGTACCACACTCAACTTTAGGGCTGCTGAAGCAATTCATGTTGCTGAAGATCGAAGTCGTTGGCGGAATATCGTCAGGGAGAAACTGATGACTTGATAAGTCACGACCCCCAGCATTGGGGTATCGACGCAAGGAGGAGGAGGAATTCGATCAAATAAAGTTCGCCCCGAACTAGCGACCCCTATATCAGTGACGCTAAAACAGATTGTAAGAAATCTCTCACTGCTTGTAATTTTGACATGATTGTAGTGGCATTGGGTTCCAATTGGTTACATAATTGTATCCAACAATTACGGTTAGGTAGTATAGCAACCTATACTCGTACCAACCTAAAACAATCTGCCGCCTGATCAGGTATTAGACCAAAAGCTTGTATCAAAAATTATTTCATTAACAAAAACTTGTCCGTATCTATAAAATATGAATTCTCCAGCAACTTTATTGCAGACTATACATTGGAGTATAGCTTCAAAACCTGACCGCACCGACCACACCCACGTCACGAAGGTCAACCAAGGTCAACTGTCAAAGTCAGGTCTAGGGCGCGCAATCAATCGTCAGTTGTCACATCACATGTGACCTCACATACACCACACTACACTCTTAATAACATATAAATAAAGTCATAAATCGAATGACACGGCCGCAGTAGCGGAAATCATAAGGTGGCGGTTAACATGTGAATTTGCGTGCGTTAAAAATTGTATCTTAATTATTTGTAGATAAAGTTTAAAATAGATTGGTGCAGGTTTAAAGTGACCGTCACATTGAATCGCTGATTCGATTGGATGTATAGATGCAATATGAACTCTATATTCGTAGGTTTTATGCGATTGCCATCTGAACTTCCAATCCAGGGGGTAAACTTAATTTATTAGGATTAGTCTGGTTTCCTCACGATGTCTTCCTTCATACAATTTAAACGTGGGTCATACTGCTATTAAAATTAAATAAAACCGGACAAGAGCGAGTCGGACTCACCTACCGAGGGTTCCGCACAAAGGATGCTCCCCCCCCCCCCATTTATGACCTTGGGTAATTAAAAATACTGATGGCACGGAACTCTGTGTGCGGTAATTATACGGTTTTCGGAATTAATCCTGTACATGTGCTACAAGCTCTTGCTTTTTGTCAAATTTCGTGATTCTAGGTCAACGGGAAGTACCCTATACATTTTGATTCCAATTGCAAATGTATGGGAAATGCGACATAAACGGCCGTATCTTCTGATTGCGTTGATGTAGAGATTTGGTTTTTTTACAGCTTCAAGGGACAGCAGACTTGTGTATGTGGTATTAATTTCAACTTGCTACCTCTACGCGTTCCTGAGATAAAGGGTCTTGATAAGTAGACGGACGGACGGACGGACGGACGGACAGACGGACGGAGAACAAAGTGATCTTATAAGGGTTCCGTTTTTTCCTTTTGAAAACTCACGTATTTTTATCACAATAAGCGTGACATGTTGCGACTGCGTCGGGCAGTCATCCGCCTACATCGGCGCGCGCGACCCGTTACCTACGCCAGTCTCGGTCAGTGATGGTGATGTCCGGGCCGCGGAGGTGACAACACAACTCTGCCTACCGACGATGACTGCCCGGCGCATTCGAAACATGTTTTTAACCGTTTTTAAATTTTTGAAGTTTTCCTTCACCGAAAAGCGATTGGTAAAAAAACATTGGTACGGGCCGGGGTTTGAACCCACGACCTTCCCATTAAAAGTCACACGCGCTTACCGCTGGGCCACCAACCAAGTAGTCATTTTATCCATGATCGTATGTAGTAAAGAGATGGATATGCTTACAAGGGTCAGAAGGCCTATTGGAGTTTTCTGGATCTGTCTGGAGATGTAGGGGGTACCTGGAGGCGGGAAAGAAGGATTAGGGTAGGGGTATGTTGGATGGGGGAGACCTCGTTGTAGAATGCTTGCGACCCCGTGACGTCCCTCATTAACGGAAGAGAGGGTAACGCCGGTGTTTTAAGTTGGTAGGCTCCTCCGCCTTGCAGTAAGCAGAGGGACCACTGAGTGACCTTCCCCAGGTGGGAGGTTACGCGTAATATATATACACATATTAAATAATATTCAAATCGGGTCACTCATGTATTTCTGTCGATTTTCGCTCGACATGTTTCGATCATTACGAAGAAGGTCACCACGAGCGACCAGCGACAGAGGCAAGTCGTGTAAGGGCCCTTGCACCACCCGGGGTTAGGGTAAGCCACATAACCCGGAATTACCCGTTTTTTTGTATGGAATTTCACAGCTTAACTCCGGGTCAGCGGCTAACTCTGGGTGGTGCAAGTGGGCCTTAGTGTGCGACTTGCCTCTGTCGCGGGTGTCGCTCCTGATGATTCCGTAATCGACTAAATTACGCGAGTGACCGGTTTGAAATATTATTTAATATATGGGAATGTCTGGGGGACACTCTCGGAATGCCCGAACGTACATGGCATATTGTACTCACCTAACAGCATCGCACACCCATCGAGCAGCGCAGCATCATGGTCGGATATGTCACCGGGCCGATGTTGCCATACTTTAGCACTGTGGACAACATAATTATATTGTGTTAGACAGGGGTATACCGTGTGGGCCTATAGCAGGACTCCCTAAACCGAACAACATTTGCTAAGCTACTTTTAAAAATAACGTGGATTTCGATTTATATAAATAATAAATAAATAAACAAAAATTTCAAAAATATTTAAAAAATAACAGATTCTCAACCATTGTAAATGTCGTGGTGCTAGGATGGATTGCACGAAGTACTGTCAATGTATTGATTGCACAAATGAGTAAAAAGTTAAAGTGGTTGAGAATCTGTTATTTTTTAAATATTTCTGGTGAAATTTTTGTTCGTGTCAATTAAGAGGACATCCCAAGTAATTAATAAAAAGATTTTAGAGAAATTCATTTAGTCGTTTTTAATTTACGGCAATGCAAAATCAACTCCAAAACTTGATTTTTTTTCATTGTTTATAAAAAAAATGCTTGACCAGTGAGTGCTGATATGGTAACATGTTATATATTTGTAATCTACTCAAGACGCACTTTCATTTGATACCACACATTTTTTTTTTGCAGCCGTCTAGAATTTGAGGAAACTATTGATAATTCGAAGTGCTAATAGCAATTTTCGGATTCAGCGATATGCAAAACCCCGGAAAAGATCTCTTAGCAACTTGTTACATCTTTTGCTTCTCACCATGAAACATAGAAGGAATTCTGAATTTCTATCTCAGTCTATAATACAACTAGCCTTTGCCCAGGGCTTCGCTTGCGTTAGTAAGAGACAAAAAGTAGCCTATGTCACTCTCCATCACTTTAACTATCTCCACTTAAAAAATCAAGCCAATTGGTCGCTCCGTTTTGGCAAACAGACAGACACACTTTCCCATTTATAATATTAGTATGGATAAACTAAATATCCACTGTTCACACCTGGTTCACAAATGACGAAATAATACTAAAAAGACGTCTGATATTAGTTGATTTATCATATCTTATGATAGAGTGATAAATATAACAAACAGATGAGATAGCGAGTACTTAAATCTGTTTATGTTTTGACTTGTATTTGTGAGAATTCGAGATTTAAGGTTCTTGAACCTACAGGTAACAAAAATGGTCTTGCCAGACCGACGATTAAACCCAGAATTCTTTTCGTCTTCTGTTCTGCGTCTTCGTACGAACAATAGTATTGCTAGAAGTTGACGTCGATTGAAATGACTCATGATAATCGACGTGAACACTTTGTGCGTAAACAATATCCGAATATTATTACCTATATTTGCACGGGTTCGGATCGAACTAGTGCGTAAGCAATATCCGAATCCGCCCTTAGGGGCTCATGGTGGAGAACTCGAGGGGGTCAGTTAATAGCCTCGCAGGGGAGGTTAAGGTAATGTTAAATTTAAAGTGGACTATACGCGACCAGCGTTACATCTGGACGAGTCTTATCACGCATGTCAATACGGTCAAGCATCAGACTTGATTGATAACAGATATAAATTCAATTGTGACACTAATTACGGCAATTTCAACTTTAAAGGTTAGACGATAAAGTTGCTATTGCAATGGTAGCTATGTTTTAATGACATCTCGGTCATCTCAAATAATTAAAATTAGATTATGGAATTTTGTAAACTTCCTTTCCATAAAGATGTAGGTAGTATATTTTGGGAGTCAAAGTCTTACACATAATCAGTAAACAATAGTAGTTTATGCAACAGTGATATATAATACTCTCGGGTCTATTATTACAAAACTCGACTTCGTATCGTTTTGTAACGGCGACCCTCAAGTTTTACCAAGAACCAATTACGTAGCTCACTCGATAAATTTTGAGATGCTCGAAATTTGAAAATGGAACGCACCCATTTTATATGTTTTTAAAAAGCAAATTTATTTAAAAATAGAACACTAGTATCCAGTACACTCTAATTTCAAAAATAGATTAGTTCCAGTTGTTTTGCTACAACGTTTTCCGTGGGTTTTCTTTGAAACGATGGAGCTGAACCGCGAACATTTTCGTACTATGATATACTAGCTTTTACCCGCGGCTTCGCCCGCATACTAAACGTAATTTTCAACCGTCTACAAATAAGGAGGTTCTTACTTGGGCCCGTATATTTTTACGTACCTACATATGTATGTTTGTCCGCTATTATCTTGCGGTTGGCTCAACGGATTTAAATGGAATGGATGGTTGTCGCAAAAGTGATCAAACTGAAAAATTCAAGTTGGCGGCTGTTTCTCAATTTTGACCTCTGATTTGTTATGAAGAACCTCTCGAACCCTTTATATGTGCCTACCGAGCTTTATCACGAACTTAACTCTATAAATTCAAGATGGTGGCCGTTGATGGTGGCGTTGGTGGTTCGTTAGAAAGAACCTTTCGGATCTTCGGATATCGATTTTCATCACGATCAGATCATAACTGAAGAAATTCTACACGATGGCCGTTTTTCTCAGTTTTAACTTCAGATTATTCATAAAGAGAACCTCACGGATCCTCGGAAATCGATTTTAACGCAATCGGATCAAAATCGAAATAATTCAAGATGGCGGCCAGATCTTGCAGTTTTTACTACAGATTCGTTACTGAGGAATCTCTCGGATCCCCAAATACCGATTATTATCAAGGTCGGATTAAAACTCAATAAATTCAAGATGGAGCCCCTTTTCGCAATTCTGATCAAGGACTTATTCTAGATTTGAGGTAGGTAGAGGTAGGTCGTTAGGTAAGTTACACTTACTGTATATTTTTCTCATGTTGACTTTTTCACCCCATTTCGTACTCCTATTTACTCATTTCTCGTTAGGAATACTCCTGTGAATAAAATAGTCTAATAAATCTTGTTTCCCGATATACAATCAAATCCCACTTCACCCCTGGCCTTTAGGAGGAGAATTCTAAAAAATCCTAGCTATTTCCCGCAGCTTCGCCCGCGTACAAAATAAATGTTTAACCGTAACGTAATTTCAAAATCAAGTTGGCGGCTTTGATTCGTTATAAAGAACCTCTTCAACCCTTTGATATGTACCAACCGAGTACATATTACGATCAATGTTGACTTCTGATTCCTTAGAAAGAACCTTTCGGATTCTCAGATATTGATTTGCATCACGATCAGATCATAACTGACGAAATTTCAGATGGCGGCCTTTTCTCGCAGTTTTGGCTCCAGATTCATTGTAAAGAACCTCTCGGATCTTCTTTCTTATCTCAATTAGAAGGTGAATTCTGAAAAATCCTTTCTTAATGCACCCCTACACCTTAATAAGAAACCTACGTGCCAAATTTGAAATTCTAGAAACAGAAATAAACAATAAAACGACACTCATATTGATATTTTGAGATTTCAACCCCATCGCACCCCAACAGGGAAGATGGTGTATCATACGTCCACCTCATTGGATTTTAAAATGGTTGTTGTTTTTGATTTCAGCGACCCGATAAACCATAAAAACGATAATCATGATGTTTTTTGACTTTGTTACCCCTTTTTGCCCTCTTAGGGATTTAATTCTCAAAAAATCAAATACACGTCTTTACTCATTTATCTTTAGAAATACTCTTGTGTAGTTTTGAATAAAATAGTTTAACTAATCATGTTTCCCCATACATAGTTTGTACCGTCATTTCTCCCCCTTTGGAGGTGAATATTGAAAACTCCTTTGTTCGTGCACCCCTACGCCTTATAAGGAACCTAAGTGTTAAGTTTGGAATCTATAGAACCAGAAATAAACAACAAAACGACACCCATATTTATATTTTTAGAGTTCGGCCCCCTCGCGCCCCAACAGGGAAGATGGTATTTCACAATCACCACGTTAGATTTTAAAATCGTCGTTGTTTTTGTAATCAGCGACCCGATAAACCAGAAAACGATACCCATGTTGTTTTTTTTACTTTTTCACCCCTTTATATATATATGGGTTACCTATATGGGTTTTTTTTTTTTAGCTAAAAAAAATAATCATTTATTCTCGAAATATATACAGTAAGTCTTAAAGACATTTAATGAAAAAGTATACCATCAATTACTACATCAGTCCCCAAACGTGTCAGTATATGGGTGTTGCAATAGTATGTACAATGCACTGTTTTCGAAATTAGTCGTTGAATTTGAAAAAACCTTTCCAACCAAAGTAAGTAAAGCAAAGCATAGTTTTGTGTTCAGTGATTGGGCAACCTCGGGTATTCGTAAAAGCAGGGAAAAATTGTTTGAGTTGTATGAAGCAAAGAAAACACTGCAAACAGAAAGTTATTCGGAGTACGTCAGAATTTATTCAAAAACATTTAAGAAAGTCTGTTTGGCAGCAAAATGTAATTTCATTAAAAATAAAATCAAAGGTGCTAAGGACAAAATAAAAACAACTTGGAACATTATTAGAAAAGAATCTGGGAAGGTGAAACCTCCCAATAAAGATATTGTGCTGAACACTTCCAATGGACTGGTCAGCTCAAACTTAGAGGTTGCTCAAGAATTCGAAACATTTTTCACAAATATTCCTATCAAGACCACTGAATCGCTAAAATCCTCACCAAGTAAAGCTGCGGCATTGTTAAATGAATTTGTTGATAAATGTAATAGTAAATTTAAATTTGAATATATTAACTCAGACTGCATTATTAGAACTTTTAAGCAAATTAAGGTTAAATCTACAGAAGACTTATGGGGCATGTCGGTCAAGGTCTGTACTGCTATAATAGTTACTATTGCGCCCTATTTATGTTTAATATTTAATAAGTGTGTCGATGAGGGCTCCTTCCCGAACCTGATGAAAGAAAGTAGAGTTATACCATTATATAAAGCTGGTGACGCGAAGGAGGCTGGTAACTTTAGACCTGTCTCAATTTTACCTGTTCTGAGCAAAATTTTCGAGAAAATCATACTCAAACAACTTCTCTGTCATTTTTATAAAAATAATTTATTTCATACACAGCAGTTCGGTTTCACTAGGGGTCGATCAACTACGGACGCGGGTATAAGTTTAGTTAAACATGTCTTTGAGGCATGGGAAGGAAAAAAAGACGCTATTGGCATTTTCTGTGACTTAACAAAAGCATTCGACTGCGTGGATCATGAGACTTTAATTTCAAAATTAAAATACTATGGGATAGAAGGACAGGCTCTAGAGTTACTAAAGTCATACTTGATTGGAAGAAGTCACAAAATTACTGTAAACGGGACAATATCAGCTGGATCTCAGGTTGTGATAGGTGTCCCTCAAGGATCGATATTGGGCCCTCTCTTATTTCTGATTTATGTGAATGATCTTCCTTTTATGGCGGAAAAACTAAGTAAAGTTGTTATGTTTGCCGATGACACTTCACTTATATTTCATGTTAATAGAAATTGCCAAAACTTAGCCTGTATAAATAATGCTATGGCTCAGGTGCACGATTGGTTTACTGCTAATAATTTGGTTTTAAATGCAAAGAAAACGAAATGTATACATTTTAAGTTACCCAACGTGAAGCATAGCATAAAAGGATTGTCGATCAATAACCAAGAGTTAGATGTAATACAAGAGTCAGTTTTCTTAGGTATAACGGTAGATTCAACGCTACAATGGGGTCCTCACATTGCTGCTTTATCAAAGAAACTGAGCTCAGCCGCATATGCAGTGAAACGGATAAGGCAGATAACTGATGAAGATACTGCTAAGTTAGTTTACTTTAGTTATTTTCATAGCATCATGTGTTACGGGTTGGTTCTATGGGGAAGAGCAGCTGACATTGAGACAATTTTTACCTTGCAGAGGCGAGCAGTACGTGCGATTTACGGATTAAATACTCGTTATGACCTAAGAGAAAAATTCAAAACAATAAATATTATGACATTGCCTAGCCAATATATATATCTTAATATAATGTATGTACGAAAAAACTTGACAGTGTTTAAAAAAAAAAGTGACGTACATAAATTTAACACTAGATATAAGAATAATTTATTTGGTATAAAAACTAGGTTAAGTAAGGTTCAAAAATCATTTATAGGGCTCTGTACACGGTTTTACAATAAGTTACCCGACCATATTGTAGACTTAACAGAAAATAAATTTAAGGCTAGAATTAAAAACACGCTAATAAAAAAAGGGTATTATAGAGTAGATGACTATTTAAGTGACAAAGACGTTTGGTCGGATAATTTACCTTCAGTTAAATGTAAATAATGACATCTAAATTATTAATAATGTTTCAAATTATATATTGTATAGCTCTGCTACATTCAATTAGGAATAAGAAGTTGCATGCTTGACATTCAATAAGTATTCTATAAGAATCTATTTTGAATAAAATATTTTTGATTTGATTTGATTTGAATTACCTAACTACCTACCTCTACCTACCTTAAATCTAAAGTAGGTCCTTGAGGCATTGTACCTAGGATGCTGGCGGCATTTCCTCGTTGTATCGCAATGCTGATACGTTGTGCGAGGAAGCCACCAGCTCTTCGGTCACCAGTAACATCAACCAGACGTTGGTTGATGAATTCAACCTATATGGGTTGAATTCTCAAAAAACCTGAAACACGTTCTACGTCATTTATCTTTATAAATACTCCTGTAAAGCTTCAAATGGAATAGGTCAACTAATCTTGTTTCCCCATAAAAACTTTGGACTTCCAAATCACCCCCTTAGGGGGTTGAATTTTGAAAAATCCTTTCTTAGTGCACCTCTAGACTTTATAAGGAACCTACGTTTCAAATTTGGTATCTCTAGGACCAGCGGTTTGGGCTGTGCGTTGATATGTCAGTCAGTCAGTCAGTCAGTTAGTCATTCAGTCAGTCAGCTTCTTTTTTATATATTATATAGATAAAAACACCTTTTTTGTATTTTGATGAGAAACCCTTACACATAAAATAAAGTCTCTAGCTAAACAGAAAACCTTCCGCCATACAAACTTTCAACACCCTTTTCACCCTTATAAGGGTCGAATTTTCGAAATCGCTGAAATTACTTTTTGTAAACTCTAATGAGGATTCTTTTCACAAAGTTTGTAGTCTATAACTAAAAGGGAAACGCTTCCGCCATACAAACTTTTAACACACTTTTCACCCCTTTTGGGGTTGATTTTTCCAAAACGCTAAAATTACTTTTTTTGTATTTTAATAACACACCTCTACACCAACTTTTGAGTCTCTATCTAAAAAAAAAAACTTTCTTCCATACAAACTTTCAACCCCGATTTAACCCCCTTAGAAGATGATTTTTTCAAAACCCTTTCTTATTCGTTACCTTCGTTAAACACCTAACGTAATGTGAAAATTTCAGGATCATACGTTTAGTAGTTTCGGCTGTGCGTTGATCAGTGAGTCAGTCAGTCAGGACTTTTCCTTTTATATGTATAGATTTAACTAGACAGCGCTAGTGTAATGTATAGTTAGGGATTTTAATATATTCATATTTTTCTT
This sequence comes from Lathronympha strigana, assembly GCA_949128165.1. Lineage (NCBI taxonomy): Eukaryota > Metazoa > Arthropoda > Insecta > Lepidoptera > Tortricidae > Lathronympha > Lathronympha strigana. The sequence goes on along the minus strand of OX421925.1, from coordinate 3,360,349 downwards.
TATATGTTTTTAGTGGCATCGATGTAGTGATAAAATACTCAATAATCCGGAGTACTTATCTGAAACGGATCTTTAAATGCGATAACCTAACAATAGGATATCCGCCTCATACAAATATAGACGTCACTCTTAAGAATACGAGTTATTTTTATCCTGATAGTCTTTGTCACTTATGTAAATGCGTGTCATGTTAACACTAAATACAAGTATTTGCTTTAAAGTTGTGATTTTGTTTAAATGTACCACTTTACGAAATGCACTCGGGTGTGTGAGTGAGTTTCGCCATGTCTGTCTGTCCGTCCGTCAGCGGCTTAGCTCAGTGACCGTTAGTAGTAGAAAGCTGTATTTTGGTATGAATATGCATATCAATCACGCAGACAAAGTGGTAAAATAAAAAGTTAAAAAACTTTTATTTTTAGGGTACCCTCCCATACACGTAAAGCCAAGGCTGTTGTTTTTTTTCGTGTGTACCCTTCATTGTGAGGTATCGTTGGATAGGTAGGTATTTTAAAAAGGGTTTGATGATAATTGTTTTTGCTAAAGAGAATATTTTCGGAAATAATCGCTCCGAAAGTTAAAAACAATGTCGTTACTATAACTTTTGAACCGCAAGTCCAAAATATAAATAATGAAACATTAATGAAAGTAGAGCTTTATAAAGACTCTCAAGGAAAATTATTCAGTTAAGTAATTTTTGGTTGTTTGCAAAAAAACGAATCTCCCCGGTTAAATTGCATATGAATCCTTAGAACTGAGAAAACACTCCTTTTTAGAGTCAACTAGGAACCCTTATAGTTTCGCTTTGTCTGTCTGTCTGTCCGTCCGTCCGCGGATAATCTCAGTGACTGTAAGTACTAGAAAGCTGTAATTTTGTACGAATATGTATATCGGTCACGCCAACAAAGTGGTAAAATAAAAAGTGGTTATAATTATTTTTTTAGGGTACCGCTCCCATACACGTAAAGTGGGGAGTTAATTTTTTTTTATTTCAACTCTAGTGTGTGACATATCATTGGATAGGTATTTGAAAAATAATAAGGGTTTTTTAAAAACAGTTTTTGATAAAGTTAATATTTTCGGAAATAATCGCTCCAGAAGTTTAAAAAAATGTGTCCCCGCCCCTCTAACTTTTGAACTATGAGTTCAAAAAATATGAATAAAAATTACGAAAGTAGAACTTAATAAGAACTTTATTGGAAAATTATTTTGAACTTGATTGGTTGAACGGTTTTTGAAAAATTGTACAAAATATTTTCTGAATTAATGTAATTTAACCGTATATGCAAACATTTTTTTTTAATTTGAGTACTTAATTTATCATCCCGCACGTATCTTCCTTCTAATAAAAAAATAATGATTCAAATTGATTCACGCGTTCAAAAGTTACCCCCGAAATCCAACATACATAAGCCGTCTAGTTTGTATAAATTAGTAACCCAATTTCCCGAGAGATGGCGCTGTACCGTGGTCAACTTCGCGCTGTTAAGATTTCTTCGGAGTTGATGGGGTCGGGACGGGTGTGATCGAAAGTATCATCGAATTGTTAATTATTATAAGCATATTGACCATGGTATATCTATTAAAACACTTTTTAAGGTTGCCTGTTGTGACGGACGGTAAACTACGGAACCCTACCCTGAGCATGGCCCGACATGCTCTTGGCCGTTTTTTTCATTGTTATGAGCATGGTTTCTTTTCAACCCCTTTTTAAGTTTACGGAACCCTTTTTTTTTTTTGTCGCAGAGGAAATGCATTACGCATCCCCCCGGGACCTGGGGATGGCCCATTAGTGGGGGGTATGTGGGACTCTCTCTTCCAGCAACCCCTCCGCTAGTCGGAGGGAGGGGAGGAGCCTACCCACTAAAACCTCTGCGGCGTTGCCACCACTTGTCGTTGCATGGGGACGCCGTGGGAATGTCATATCATCCGCGACGCCCCCCGACTGTACCGGCTCGTTTTGAGCCGGGGCTCCTGCATCAAAGGAGAGGGGGAACCGCAACGCTCGGAACCCCCTCCCAGGCATGTAGGGCCAAGCTTGAGGGTCCCCTACCCTCGGCCCTACTGGGGGAGAACGCGGTATATCGTGGCATACCGCGCGCGTCTTCGACCCCTACGCCTCCGCCGAAGAGGAAGCGCCTCTTCGCTATCCTCGCGCTCCCTCTCCGAGGCCTCAAGTTTACGGAACCCTACACTGAGCATGGCCCGACATGCTCAGGCCGGTTTTTTTCTTACGCCCGTTAATTTACGTTTCTATCGCTGAAAACACAAGCTATGAGATACAACATTTCGTATATAGACTTTGGTCCTAAGCCTAGTTTCCCCTTGGGGTTGAAAGAGCTCAGACGGGATTCTTCAGATTAGGTTGCCAGGCGGACTACATGCGAATCATAGCTATAGGTGAAAAACTTAAGTAAGTCACCTGTTGTATGTAGTAGTGAGCTATTCGAATAGACAATACATGCTTAAAATTTGAACACAAATAAAACAAATGCCTATTTGAATAGCTCACTACTACATACAACAAGTGACTTACTCAAGTTTTTTACTTATACCGGATTATTGCTACGAAGATCAATAATAATATACATTTTGTTTGAGTGTTTTTCACATTATGTTACTATCACGAACACGCCCTCGCGATAACAAGTAAATATAAGATATAACGTGATAACACACCTGTTGTGATCAGATTGTTTACCATGCTTATACAGGCCGTGGCGTAGTTGGTGACCCTGCCCGCTAAGCCGATGGTCCTGGGTTCGAATCCCGGTATGGGCATTTATTTGTGTGACACAGATACTTGTTCCTGAGTCATGGATATTTTCTATGTATTTATGTATATTATATATATCGTTGTCTGAGTACCCGTAACACAAGTTGAGCTTACTTCAGGACTTAGTCGATTTGTATAAGAATGTCCTATAATATTTATTTACAGGGTGCCCCATAAATGACACGTCACAGTGACACTGGAGGTAGACCAGGCTAAGAGGTACCAAACTTAACATGACCCCCAAAACAAATACAACAAAAAAAAACGCCTAAGAAACCATGTTCATTATTTAGAATATCATAATGGAGTAATGAAACAAAGACACAAAAAATGTACATTGTAATTGTCAACCAATTCTCTCACATTTATATAAACACAGTTGAAAAGAAGATATATACTAAAATTAAACTACTATTTAAACACAGTTGAAAAGAAGATATTTTCAACTACTTACTGTTATCACAGTTACAAAGTACACATACTAACGGGCATCTCAGGTTATTGGACTATTGTTTTGTGGATAAAATCTAGACATAGACAACAATGTCATAATTTGTTGCTCAACTTCACTCTACACTCACAATAATTTTTATTATATTCTCAGGTGGCTGGGCGTTTTTAATGTTTTCTCCCCAACTTTTTTTATTCAGATAAATTCTAAGTGATTTCTACTTAGGATTGTGTGCTCTTTCTACCCAAGTAGGAAAAAAGTGTCATAAACTTAAAAAAAAAATTCAAACCGTCCATTTCATTACTATTTTTCTATTACTAGAATCAAAAGACCTTGTGATTTTGAGAAAGGTTAGAGAGAGGGTAGTTTTAAATACAAACACCCAATTAGTGCACCATTCAGGGATCATTGCCTAAGTACTACAATGTAGGAAGTAGATAAAAAAAAAAACGATATCCATCCATATTAGTAGTGATAATACTGGCTTAGGAAGAAGACAGTATGGTTATCTATAACTATACAGGAATGAGAACAGATACTGGTCAAACTGCTTATATATAGTTATCTGTCTGCTTATAGAGCGTCTGTTATAGAGAGTCTGGTTATAGAGCTGTCTCTATAACCATATTTATAGTGATGCCCCACTTGAACACTGGTATGTGAATCCACATTCAATGCATATATTGCCTTAAAACATCAACAGATACATGTGTACATGGTTTAATAGCATCCAATTATTATGTTTTGAAACCTTGGAACAAACAGTTTAAATTGGCTTTTAATAGCTTTGAACAACTAGTTAATTAAGCATTGTTAAAAATAAAATGTACACTACTAGGACAATAATTAAAAAATAAGTAGGTAGGTTGTATTTTATAAACATTATCTTTAAATCAGTGATAGTTTTGAATTTTTCATTCGCATATAATTGTATTTATGCTATAAACTATGTTTACGTATCTGCATCATGGATGTTGCAAAATAATTAACTGTTCAAATGTATATTCTAATAAGAATTCGGTTATAACTTGAACTACTTCTATAGAAATACAGTTTAAAAGGTATCTACGCGGTAATAACGCAGTCCGAAGTACAGGGTCAAGCCATTGAGCTAATTTTTCCTCTCAAAAGAAACCGCAATCTTCAACATAACTGTTCCGAGCCGCTAAAGTAGACCGCGACCTACTGGAACTGGAATTTGCGATAAAAATTCCATCTTTATATCGGAAAATATCAATAAATAAATAATGTAACTTACCGGTTATATAATCGAGATTGTCCCAAAAGGTCCAGAAACTTTATTACAGCAGGGTTCTTGAGGGGAATAAGCAAAATTTAAAGCAATTTCGCGCAAATCGCGACGTGACAACGCTTGCCGATGAAATGAAAACGTCACTCTGACAGGTCAAGTACACACGAATTGTTTCCGAAGTGCACATAACGTACTTTACACAATTTCTCTACAGCTGTCTAAATCTTTACATAAGCAACAAGAAATTTATTTTGAGTATTATTGAATTGTCTTAATTTATTATTGTTAACAATAGTATACTTTTCATCGGTACAAAAATGATCAACAAAAATACAGCTGACATATTTTACCTAGCCTGTGGTAAATTTGAAAAAAGCATGGCGGATTGTCGTTCCCGTGCTGTGTGTATTTTTATTTTGACGTCTCCCTGTGAACTGTCTTTGTTTTAAATCAGCAATATTTATAGCAAACTGTGTACATTTGAATCGTGAGTGTTGATAAAAACCCACAATGGGTTTACCGGACACTTGCATCACTGAGGATAAGCTTCCTCAGTGTTGGTCAGACGATGTGCGCATGAATGCACTTTTTGCACCTTTTCGTTTGAAATCTGCGAACCCTGAGTCTTGGGACATGAAGATGAAGTTCTGGTCTGATCTTCTGAGGCAGTGGTGTCGTTGGAAGAAGGACCCGGTTGTGTCAGCCGCGGATTTAAAGTGCGCCTTTATGAGGAAGGGTCGGACGCCCGCTTGTCTTGACATTGTGGTCGAAGAAATGTTCCGGTAAGGTTTACTCTAACGCTGCGCTTCTTAACAAAAATTACTAAACAAAAATTACTATTGCGTCATCCCATATTTGCATTAGGAAGTTAGAAAATAAACAGGTTTACATGCTTTGTTACTATGACAAAAATAAACAACATTAATATAACAATGATCCACAGTAGACATGTGGTAATATACATAGCTAATTTAATGTATCTTCATTAAACTAACTTGGTACATTTTATTATCATCCTGAAGTGCTAACAGTAAGAATGCCTTGAAATAATGCACTTTAAAGATACAGTGGTAATTATATTGTTTTGTATAAGCTTTCTTTGTACTTTGAGTATTTATTGTTTTTAATAGAACAGACATACCATTATAAACTATCTTGTATTTAATGGACCTTGTTTGAATGGTAGCTTTAAAACTTAGCTGAGCAAAGCTATTAACATTTCATAAAAAATAATATAGGTATGATGTTATGTAATTTATATAAAAAAAATTTTTGTTTCTCTATTATGCAAAAGTACCATGCAATCATCATCATCATCATCTGACTTTTTTATCATCCTTAATATCCTTATATCAATTCAGAATAGGTGAAATTATGTATCAATTTATTAATTTTGATATGTTGTGTGTTTAGTTTGATTTTTTATGAAAATTTTTCTGGATATACTTAAACTCCATTGCCTGGATTGAATTAATTTCATTCATTCAGTCTAATGATATCAGCTTAGCTTTGTTTGACCTTACATCTTACTTCAAGTATTATCAAATAATATATTGAATCTCCAATGGCCAATTCATGTATCCTCCTGCCGCTCAGAGGCCTATAAAAAGGTATCCTCCACTGCTATGAAATTTAAACTCTGTTCAATTGAAATAGAATTTCATTTCTCTGCGGGAGGTTACATTTAGTTAATTTAAGTAATTTTTCGGTTTCCCTTTCAGCAATGGTGACCTAGCACCGCTAACAAAATATCAACAAATCCTGCACAACGGGCCTGAAGGCTGGATGCGCTGGGGCGCCCGCTTGGCGTTCAAGCCTGCTGCATTTGCACTGACTGCTGTTACATCCCTCCTGCCCGCTCGGCAGGCTATTGACGGTGATGGGCTGCCGAAGGCCAGCATTGATTCTACGCAGAGATTTGTATGTGAAAGTGCTGTTAAGGTATGTACCAGAATAGTTTAAGCTGCCTAGACTAGTGTTTCGCCCCGCGTAAACTCGCGGCCCCCATATTTTGGAAACCCTTTTGCCAATTTTGCTTACATCACCTCATATTCAAACTCAAAAATTCTATTTATCTCATTTTACCATTTTTTAGCTGATTTAGAACTGAGGAAACTCAGACGTGATGTCACAATTATGATAATATAAATGGATTATTGACATTATTGACTAAAATAATAAAAATAAAATACATTCATTCAAGCCATTAAAAATATATATGAATGGAATCTGTGCGTACGTACGTGTACGTTTGTTTCGTTCGAGGCACGTCTACACAGATCGAACTGCTTTGCTCCGCATATTTACCGCATCGCGAAATGGCTCGCTCTGTGTGGAGCCGCCTATTCGCGCACCATTTTCCATGTATGAGTTTATTGTGTAACATTTAAAAACAAACTAATAAGGATAACATTTCACAAGCGTTGGTGGCGCAGCGGTAAGGAGTGCGACTTTCAATCCGAAGGTCGCGGGTTCAAATCCTGCCGGCTGTCTAATGAGTTTTCCGAAACGTATGTACGAAATATCATTTGATATTCACCAATCACCGCAAAAAAACTTCCGTTCGTCGCGTCACCTCGTTTTGAGAGCACTCCCCTATCTGCCACAGCCAGTATTGGAATCCTTGGCGTTGACATCTCGAGTGAAGTCCAGTTCCGCGGCCACCTAGAGGGTAAGGCCAAATTGGCCTCGAAGAAGCTCGGTGTGCTCAATAGATCGAGGCAGTATTTCACGCCGGCCCATCGCCTACAGCTTTATAAGGCGCAGGTTCGCCCGCATATGGAATACTGCTCTCATCTTTGGGCAGGGGCACCTAAGTACCAGCTTCTTCCTCTAGACCGCATCCAACGGAGAGCAGCTCGAATTGTCAACTGCCAACGTATTTCTGATCGGCTTGATCCCTTGGCGCTGCGTAGAGATGTGGCCTCACTCTGTATTTTCTATCGCATGTATTATGGGGAGTGTTCCGAGGAATTGTTCGGATTAATCCCTGCCGCTTCTTTCCGCCATCGCCCTACGCGACAATATTTCCACTCTCACCATTTAGATGGTTGGCAGTCCTCAACTGTGCGCTTTTCCCGAAACTTCCTGCCTCGCACAGCTAAACTGTGGAACGAACTGTCGCCAGCGGTGTTTCCGGACCGATACGACCTTCAAACCTTCAAGAAAAGAGCGTACTCCCACCTTAAAGGCCGGCAACGCACTTGCGACACCTCTGGTGTTGCGGGTGTCCATGGACGACGTTAATCGCTTACCATCAGGTGATTCGTTTGCTCGTTTGCCCCCTATAGCATAAAAAAAAAAAAAAAAAATAACCAATCGCTTTTCGGTTAAGGGAAACATCGTGAGGAAACCGAAATAAACCCATTATGGGTATCTCACACCCTGCGTTTGACTTATGTACATTTTATTACTTTTTACTATACTTAGGAACAAACAGAGGTAACAAAGAAAATCACTAAAAGTATGCCAGAACAGGATGGAAAGGAGTATGCTAAATCTAAAACTCAAAGACAAAATAAAACTATCAAGCATTAGAGAAAAAACAGGTGTCACTGACATAACCCATACAATAAGGAAATTGAAATGGAAGTGGGTTGGTCACACAATGCGAAGTACGAAAAGCAAATGGTCCAAAGATATTACTGCTTGGTACCCTCGCGATGGGAAAAGAAAGAAAGGAAGACAGAGGAAAAGATGGGAAGACGAAATCAGACAGATGGCAGGAACAACGTGGAGAAGGAAGACAATGGACAGAGAGGAATGGAGAACTCTAGGGGAGGCCTTTGCCAAAGGGCAAATTGATACTTAAGTTATAATACTAAAAATACTTTTTGTAAACTGGAGTCAATAATAAAGGCTTATTTTATTTTATTTTATTTTATTTTATATACTTAGGGTACATTTTAGCGTGACCTTTTCACCACACTCTCGCCTGGTTAAGGAGTAGTTTACCCTCCGGTCTTTTTTTAATTTATTATACTACGACGGTGGGAAACAAGCATACGGCCCGCCTGATGGTAAGCGGTCACCGTAGCCTATGGACGCCTGCAACTCCAGGGGTGTTACATGCGTTTTGCTGACCCTTTAAAAACTTTTTCAGTCCTCCGGCCGGTAAGCGCCACTTTACGCAAAACTAAATTGCCGCCTGCCGGCTCCGTCGGGCTGAAAAATAGTATACAAACCTCGGCCGGTAAATGGGAAAGCCTCGGATCACATGTTAGTCGACCTCGGCTTCGCCTCGGCCGACAATTACATGGAATCCGAGGCATTTCCCACTTAAACGGCCTTGGTATGTAATGTACTATAACACTCCTTTTTTGAAGAAGTCCATATTGTAGTCCTTTGGGAAAACAGTGGCAGGGAGCTCGTTCCACAGCCGGAGCGTCCGCAGGAGGAGTTCCTCTTAAACCGCATGGTACGAGACCATTTAAGCTCCCTGCCAACGGCTTTATCACTTTATCGGCTAGCGACAAACCTGGGCTAGTACCTCGAAAATCAAACAATTGCGGATTTGTATTCTCCATCTCTGTCATACTTGCATATTAGAGTAACAAAGAGGTTTTTCCGACAATGCCAATTTTCGATGTTCGTGTTAGGCATGGTGATACCTTATACCCCCCTCATTAAATGACATTACATCATTCATTTAAATTTCAGGAACAAGCAGCAGAACTGCTTGAGAACTACCCGAGCGACGCAGAGCGCGTCGGCACAATAGACGAGCTCATGAGGAACTGCAAATGGCAGCACAGCCGGGACACCTTCGAGATGCTGCTTGGGTACTTGGTGTCGCAGGGCGCTGCTGTCAAAAAGGACGAGGTCATCAAACTTGGTACGTTTCTATTTTTATTTGTGTGCAGCTCTTGTTGGTGGTTTCCTATGGCACCCCACTTGGTCAGAGGAGACGAGAAATGGAGCAAGCATATAACTGAATGGTACCCAAGGGGTTGTAAAAGGAAAGTTAGCTCTCAATAAAAGAGCTGGGATGATGACATTTGATTAGTTGCTGGAGTAACTTGGAAAGAGTAGCGCACGACAGAAACGAGTGGAGAAGGCTGGAGGAGGCCTTTGCCGAGCAAACAGACATGCAGAGGATAAGGAAGAGAGATATACTTACTGGAATACTAAAAACTTTAGATTTCTGCATGTTCTGGAAAAAAGGCTAAGATATACGATGGCACCCCAGAGGGCCTTTGCAAGCTCGCACCATTCTGTGTTCAGCAACCCTCCAGTTTATACCACTGGAACCAGGCTTCCCGGGGTTTACATCCGAAAGCGATGCTGTTATTCGCATTGCTGTGCTCTTACTAGGGTAGTTTTATCGAGAGCGAGCCGCCTCGCAAGGTAAATACCGCGCGACGCATATAAACGGTCGAACAGCTGTTAGTGTGTTGATCAGGACTGAACAGGCAACAGAACTGCTGGAGAGCTCGAATGTATTGCAAAGTTACGTAAAGTGCCTAATTTAAAAAATATGGATGATCTACTAAACACTTCACCTTAAATTAAATAGGAACGTTTGTTCCTAATTAAGTTGTAGTGTTCATTGAATTATCCATATTTTGACTCCTAAAGTCATCCGCTTAAACATAATGTTTCTTCCTGCAAAACCAAAGAAGTCCTACCGGAGCTAAACTACAAGCTCACGAGAATTTTACTGAGGACACCCAGACACCAACTGCGGAAAATAGTAGGACTATTCACAGGACACAACACTCTAAACAAACACTTATATAAAATGGGTATAACAGACATTCCTATGTGCAGAGCATGCATGGAAAAAGAGGAAACAACAAAACATATTCTCCTAGAATGCGGACAGGTAGAAGTAATACAGGAGTAAGTACTTAGGAACTCCAAAACACTAAAGGAAGCAATTAGCAACCTAAAAAAGATGCAAGAAGATGCTAAGTTTCTTGGAGGAGCTAGGGTGGTTAGAATAGGGCTACCTCGTTATCACGCAAAAAAGGCACAATAGATGTCGAGTTGCGGAAAACGCCCAGCATAACTAACTAACTTCTTCCTGCAAATCGCATTTTACTATGCGTCTACAGTAATAGCTATTTATGCAACAAGTGCGGAAAGTCAGTGATTTCCGACGAGTGTCATATTATTCACGAGCGAGCGAAGCGAGTGTATGAAAATGAAAATGAAATGAAAATGAAAAATGATTTATTCAGTAGCAAACAAATTAAACATAGTACAGGTTGGTGTCCCTTTTTAAGTATGAAAATACCTGTGTTAAGGAACACCGCTCTTCCTTAGTGATTAACTTACTTATATAAACTTTCTAAGAGGTACTTATTGGTAAACAAACTTAGACTAATATAACATATGACCTATGAGAAACAGGTCAGATGATTAACATATATTACAGATTTAAGGATAACGATTTCAAAAGGCCACTTCGTATTCACTTCGATTTCATAAGCCGACAGGAGTAGGAAATCATCTTTACGCAAGTGTTTCATACAATGTGGGAGTGGACTATGCATTGTGGGAGTAAATAAAAAATCATATCATGACAAAATAATGTTACATGACAGTAATTTAATTATTAAAATTAAAAATGATATTATTTTATAGTTTTCTTACATACAAAATACTTTTTGTATCGGACTGACGGAGTGGAGTTCAAAATTTAAAAAAAATTAAAAGTAAACGCACTGGGGCCAAATCGTGCAGAAAAGTGTACTTTTCTGCACGATTTTGGCTTCATCGGACAAATCGTGCGGAAATGTACACTTTTCTGCACGATTTGGCTTCATCGGCCAAATCGTGCGGAAAAGTACAACTTTCCGCACGATTTGTCTTCATAGAAAGAGCACTTTTCGAGCACATGCATTGTAAAGTATGTTTTGTCCACAGCCGAGCCAAACAAGAAAGCGACGCCAGTGACGGAGACGGACGAAGCCCTCGTCCGTCTGGTCGCAGCCGAGACCCGCTTGGAGACGGAGGCTACCAAGCTGGCGCGCGACGCGGGCTCCGCTGAGGGCGAGGCCCGGGCTGCGCTGCAGTTGGGAAACAGACTCGCGGTGGGTAGTTGCAGTTCGAACCTCGGGTGAACTTAAATATATGCTCGGAAACCAGCGGTCGAATCAGTAAATTGTTAATATTCAAACGAAGGTTAACAAAATGGCTACTGGATAAATGTTTTTATAGCGTTAACCCTTTATTTGACAAAAAAAGAAATGGTCGTGAGTTCCAGCCTCCTCGGCGCTCAATACTCCGGCTGGAAAAAGAAATACAAAAAGAGGGTCGAAGAGTTTGTATGACCTGTCATACATTACCAAATTAAGCATTATTTAAATCTTAGGGATCCGATGACATTGTACTGGTTATAATATGTAATATTGACATTCTATTTATTTAATTATTGTAAATATTTTAGGTTACCTTGAATGACTATTAGTATGCATGCTTGCATGCTGAATACACAGATTTTTTAAATATTTTATTATAAGGCCAATTGTTACTGCATTCAAAAATATTGATACCCACTATCGGCGGGTAACAACGACCGCACCCAAACATGACAAACATGGATTCATTTTCAACGATTTAAAGTGAAATAAAACATACTCTTTTCCTCACAACCGAAGTGAAAAGCAGAGTTCATATCTCAGGCATAAATACCCATTTTATCCTCGCTACTATAGTAGTATTTGTTGCTATATAGAGGTCCAAGACCTCGGCTAAAATATGTTTCTTGCCATAAAATCTACTATTTCACACCACCTATTCGCAAAGGGTTTTTCTTCCCTGCTAGGTGGGATCAAAGTGGCACTTTACACATTATCTGGTGGCATCGTGGTGTTACTATGATGCTGCTTTTATTATTTCAAGTTTTGTTAATTTTTCTAACAGTTGATGTGAAAAGCAGTGTGTGTCACACGGTATCACGGTACTACCACTAGTGGTCACATTAAGAAACATTTATTATTATTATTATTTTATATTAGACAGCCAGCTGATGCTACGTCTAAATCAAAGTTCACTATGCACTTACATATTTTTAGTTACAAAATTGTTTAACTTTTTTTTAAACAGGCGAAGAACCACCTCCGTCGTAAACACAAGCTGCTGCAACGCCTGGAGCACACGGACGGCGCCCTGCAGAATGTGAAGCAGCTGTTGCAACAGATGCGGGAGGTTGACACCACCACCGCCATCGTAGACACCTACAAGTGAGTTTAGGATTAAATAGGCGCGTCCACACAGGCCGAGCAGTGAGGAAATAGGCTATACGACAATAAAATCTAACTAGTCCGTCTGTTAGATTATAAAAAAATATTAGACACGTATTTTCTCTTTTATTTGGCAAATGAAAAATGACGGAAATACAGTGCATTAATTTTTCGCGTGACGTCACAATTAGGTACAAAATCTTACCTAACAGTGACGTCAGTTGTTCAATTTTAGTTATCTTGAAAAAGGAATACGCGGTTAATAATTTTGGATAACCTAACTGACGGACTAAATAGTATAATAGTTTTTTCTCAAACATGATCGGAAATGTATGCATTTATGTCACGACATGAAGACATGAAGTTTCTTGTTTATGGCTCCCCCCCGGGGAGGCTCCCCCCATTTACTTCTTGGCCGGAGGCCGTGAAGTAATGTATGGCGTAAGTATGAACGAAACATTATTTTCCGCTGCTCTAACTTTTTTAAATTGACAAAGGAATAAATACATACAGCCAACGTCCACTAGTTACTTGCGACATTAAAAAAAAAAACAAATTCTATGGTTCCATGTATATTTATGTGCGTTTAAACATGTTGCTTGAATAGCTCATTCAAATGGCATGTTTAAAATTAAAAAAGGCGGCAGATTAAAATATATTTTCTAAATTAACCATTTACCTAGTAGTTGTAATATTTCCTAACATTGTTTGACAAAAGCACTCTAAAAGCCTCGACCGGAAGAGAGATTGCAGGACTCGTTTTATCCAGCCTCGTCTACTCAATCTCGTCCAGCAATCCCTTACTTCACGGCCTCTGCAGTAATGTAGGTACTATCGTAGTTTAACGGTTGTTTGTTTCAGGGTGACTTCGCAAGCGATGAAGCGCAACATGCAAGAGGGAGGGCTTGACGAGGACGCCGTTCATGACACGATGGACGATCTTAAAGAGGTATATCATCGCATACATTATATTATTTTCATCACACCTGCTCGTAAATGGTGATATTATATGCAAGCATACTTAGACTTAAAGAGCTCTATTAATCCCATGGTTTTAAAGGATTCTCATACTATTTTACCGCCCGCCCGTGGCTACCGGAGCACCTGCCCCCCACGCGTTCGCTGCGCATACGTACGCGCATAGTCGTACTCACTCCGGAGTACTGTGGACTGTGCTACTACACTACTGCTAATAATTATTGTTTCTTTAGCTGCCTAGAAAGTTTATTTATTTCCTTGCAAATGTGATGAAAAACATTGTGTGTACCACGGGCAGTAAGGGAATTACTAACTCGGGTCATTTAAAGCCCTCCGCCTTCGGCGTCGGGCTTCAATAGACCCTCGTAGCTAATGCCCTTCTTACCGCCCTAGATGCACAATGTACTATTGCTCAGTGTATGGCTTGTGGCGCCGCCCTAGCGGAAAGAGGGCATATTAGTTAGTTACCTTGGAGGTAACAGCTTATAGTAGTTTATGTGATTGTCGGGAGCGTACAATTCATGCCGGTTTCGTCATAATGACGTGTATAAACACAGAGGATGTTTCTAAATACGTTATGAGTTACAGATAAAGTCTATCAACGTTCGATTGTAATTCGAACGTCAGTTTTGATAGTATCCAATGACAGCACTATTCATTCAAACGTAAAACCTGGAACATGCTCTATGAAGCTTGACGTCATGTGTCTGTCATCGGCCTGAAATGTACGCTCCCTGGTGATTGTATATAATGAAAGGCATTAAAACTTGAGTGTGGGTCTATGAAACGAGGCGGAGGCCAAGTTTCATAATAACATCACACGAGTGTTTTAATGTATGTATATAAAGCAGTGTATGTAATTAACAATTACATACACTGCTTTATATACACACATATCATGAGCTGTCCATGATGCGTTCAAACCGCGTATATTTCGACCGCCATTACGACTTTTGTGAATGAAAACTTTTCTATCTGGGTATTTTCGCAAGATAAGTTTTTTTTTTAAGTAGACTAAACGCGATGGAAAATGGAAGACGTTTTCAAAGTTCAATTTGACTTATGCTGTACGTAGTTCTTTAATAAAAACAACTTTAAAAAACAAATGACGCTCGGGCCCCCTTCAACACACGCTAGGGTTGCCTACGATTAGAGATATATAATACTGGTGCCGGCGCGCGGGTTGTGCGCAGCCCTTTGATAATATGTGGTGTTTTCAGGCTAAAGGTACCACATTGTCGATTATCGATAAGGTTCTACTGTCATAAATAATGACTTAGAAATCAACCTTTTCAACAACCGACAATGTGGTACCTTTAGCCTGAAAACGCCACATATGTGTTGTTACAAACACAAGACAATCGATTCGAGTTTGCGCGAGACTTCTAGATTTTGTTCGCGTTTGTATGTAATAGGCTAGACGACAATAAAAATCTAATTAGTCCGTCTGTTAGATTATTAAAAAATATACGATACGTATTTTTTCTTTTGTTCGTCAAATGAAAAATGCCGGAAATACAGGGCTTTAAAGTTTCGCGTGACGCCACACCTGAGTACAATTCTTACTCTAAGGTGACGTCACCAGCCCCCACCACGGAACTTTGACGCTCTTCATATTCGTCAATTTTAGTTATCTTGAAAAAGGAAAAAATACGTGTCTAATAATTTTTGATAATCTTTCTGACGGACTAATTAGAATAATAGTTTTTCAACCTAGTCATCATCCCTATTGCTTTTGTATTAACTTTAGGTGATGGAACAATACAGCGAAGTCGAGAAGGCCCTAGCGGGTTCTGTTGAGGATGTGGACGCGGCGGAATTGGAACAGGAACTGAAGGATCTTCTGTCTGGGCCTGCCGCGCCACCTGGCGGCGGCGAGAGGAGAGAAGGTTGGTTTAATTTAGTCTTTTTATATACTTTTGACATTAAGTCGAAAATCTATTAATAATTGACTATCACTGGAGCATCATCATCATCATTTCAGCCGAAAGACGTCCACTGCTGGACATAGGCCTCCCCCAAAGATTTCCACAATGACCGGTCCTGCGCCACCCGCATCCAGCGGACTCCTGGATAGAAAGGAGTTAACTGGAGCTTAGTTAGAAAGAAACTTTAAGCGAATATTTTCGGAAACAATCGCTCCGGAAGTTTAAAAAAATTTGTCCCTCTTACTTTTGAACCGCAAGTCCTAAAAATATAAAAAAATAACATGAAAGTAGAGCGAAGCGAAAAGCGACAACGATGTTAATAATGCTCAAAAAAATTTATGAGCTGCAGTAGACTCCGGATGTAACGACGTCCAAGGGACCGGCGATGTTTCGTCGTAGTAACCGGAAGTCGTACTAAACACTTACAAGGAAAATTATTTTGAACTTGATCAGTTGAGCCATTTTAATTTGTTTGCCAGAAACACATCATCTTGGTTAAAAGGGCGTATAAGTCGTAAGAGCTCCGAAGATACTCCTCTTTTATTGTTATGAGCATCTATTAAAACCCTTTTAAAGTTCAGCTATTAGTAAACTATGGAACTCTTAACTGAGCATGGCCCGATATGCTATTAGCCAGTTTGTATTGTATTTCTTTATTGCTATTCACATGTACATTACAGACATTACGCAACATAACACACTGTTTTAGAAGGTAGGTACATAAATGCCATATGAAACCCTGATGGGCGCAGCAATGAAGGTAGAATGCTTACTACCGACCGCTCCGAGCGTAGTCTTATATCTTATGCATTATTTCGAGAGCGTAGTAACAATATTATTATTCTATTTTGGTACATTGGCTTTCGGAAGGTATTAAGAAGTTTTTTTATGTATGTAATTTTTTATGTTAACGGCCTCCTAGCCTAGTTGGTAGTGACTCTGCCTACGAAGCAGGAGGTCCCGGGTTCGAATCCTGGTCAGGGCATTTATTTGTGAGTTTATCACGAATATTTGTTACTGAGTTATGGATGTTTTCTATGTATTTAAGTATTTATATGTATCTATCCATTATATATATCGTCGTCTAGTACCCACAACACAAGCCTTATTGAGCTTACCGTGGGACTAGGTCGATTTGTGTAAGATTGTCCCAGAATATTTATTTATTTATTTTATTTATCACATTAAACGTTTGTATGTCTCCACAGTGCCAGTTCCAAGAACGCCTCAGTCCAAAAAGGGCCTGGAGCCAGACTTCGTGTTTGACGGCGAAGAGCGTGTGATCGCTGAGCTTAACGAACTGAGCGTTGAAGATGCTTCCCCGAGGGCCCCTCGCACCAGGGTGCCTGTCGCTGAGGCTGAGGGCTGGACACCACCAGGTATGTACCAGGTTCTGAAAGAAAGTCTAGGTGATCTGAGGAAGATCCTGCCTTTTCGTCGAATATCACTTGCCAACCAACTTTTCGCATATCGTCGCTATACTTTCTCAACCTCATATGTACAGCAATCATTTGATGGAAATGTCACCTTTCTGTCACTAGGAATACGGGTGTTTTCTCTATCAAATGGGATTTGCAGATACGAGGTTGAGTAAGTATAGCGAATATATGGTTCACTTGGCATATCAACGTTTAATAAATTATTATTTGTCAACTCACTTTTGGCCGACTTTGATTTGCGAACTAGGTTGGGTTAGGGTTGGAATATGATATTCGGCGAAAAACACGGTTGCGAAATTATTAGTTGGGAAATGATTATTTGGGAAACATGTGTTTTGGGATAAGGGCATTTTTTATTATGTTTTGGTTTTTTTGGGCGGTGGGCCTTATTCTACGCTAGATAGATACGAAATCTCAATGTGCGACAAAAATTTTGGACTAAATTTTCCAACGATTTCGTAACTCAGTGGACAATTGTGGGACATGCTGGGAAATTGGGACTATCTTGAAGAGAATAAGCAACTCTACCTACCCACCAAATTACATAAAAATGTGACGCGAAAGAAAAAACGACAACAAAATAAAAATATGCCCATAAATTGTTTGGGGAATGACAATTTTAGACTGTAGTTAAAACTTGTGGTTCACTCCGAACGGGAACAAATTAAATTTATATTTATATTTATCTTTTTTTTTTTTTTTTTTTGAGAGGTAAAGTTGATATATTTCTCCTTTTTAATCATAGAAAATATAAAGTAACGGTAACAATTAACAAAAATTAAATACATTAGAAATTAACAATTATAAAAAGGAACACAAATAATAGAAAAAAGGAAGTAAAAAAAAAGAGAAAAAAAAAAAACTAAATGAAAACTAAAACTATCTTAACCTATGGGGCCTAACCTATATGTACATATGTCCCCAATGTTAACTGAATATGGAAGAGTGCCCACAAGGCTGGCTGCATTACCTCGCTGAATGGCAATACCAATACGCTGAGCGAGGAAAGAGCCAGCCCTGTGGTCACCGGTGGAATGAATAAGCCTATGTTTAAGCTTAAGAAATAAATTGAGGGCCTCTGGCCCCCAAGGACCCAAGGTTTCAACGGCAAACGCCGCAAATACATAACTTTCGCCTAAAGATGCGTATTTGCGACGTTTTGCGGTTTCGGCTGTAGCGGCAGCGCTGCCTGCCCTTAATGACGTCGTGCCGAGGTGAGACGGCGCGAGGGTGTCCACGCATGTTGCGTCCCATATTAGTGGCCGACCTTTTTCCCACGGCACGAGAGTCAGCCCATCAGGTCTTTTGCCGTCATCACGTGCCAAACCGCTAGGCTCCAGCATGGCGGGTACGTTGACGCTAACTAAGGCCCGACGGATGATGTCATTAAGGGAGGCGTGACGCGATAGGCGTCCGGCGCTTTTGGAGCATGCGAGCCCGTGGTGACCCAGACGATCCACCGTTACCCCGCAGACGCATTGGTGAGGCTCGACGAGGTTGGCCCCAAGACGCAACCCAACCGCTATGCGGAAACTGTTAGAATCTAGTAAGTTTCCAAAATTAGCGGATGGGTATGCATGGAGCCAGTGCCCTGATTCTCTTGCTGAAATTGCTAACAGGCGTGCTTTTTCTAATATTGAAGGGCTGTTTTTCAGCAGGTCTTCGTGGATGGACCGACAAAGAGGTTCGTCCCAATATTTTTGTATACCTGGGTTGGAGGGCAGGTCTTTGTCAGGGCAGGCCGCCCGCCAAGCGTCCCTGGCCTCGGACAAGCACACTATCTCACAATCACCTAGTGAGGGTTGTAGAATACTGCCTATGAGAGCTAATGTGCTGTGTATCGAAGACAGGAACGCCGGCAGGGAGACGCACCCAATCAACCTTAGCCCTAGGCCACCGAACCTTACGGGTAAAGATGCAATAAGGAACATCCTTGCGTCGATTTTTATGTTAATAATTTTTTCAATTTGAGACCATAGAATGCTGTCTAGTTTTTCACATAAATTTGAATATTTCCAAAAGGGACTGCAGCGCATAGCGTAGGTAAATTTTGGAACGAAATGGCAGTGCCGCAAAATGAAAATGGCCATATGGGGGTTAATTTTGAGTAGGCGATCGGAAAATGAGTGAAAGTGGTCAACATTCTTGTCAATGAAATTTGGAATAGCTTCATCAAAAATAGGTGCACCGAGTAGATGAAGTGACTCTTTTTCTAATATTCTAATACCCGGGCAGATAACTTGGAAAGACTTTATAATTTCATTTTTATGAGCATCATTTGGGTTTATATAAATTTCACATTTGTTAAAGTTGAGTTGTAAGCCAATGGAGTCGAATTTGGTGCTGATGGAGATGAAATCATCTAAAACTGAAGTGTAATCACCACCTAGTGTTCCGTCGTCTAAGTACCAAATGTTGAAAGGCGAGGTGAGATCTGAGATGTGAGGATGAATGGCGAGACTGAAGATAGCCGGTCCCAGGGGGTCGCCTTGTTGGCAGCCGGTGGATGACAGTATGGTATGACTTCTGAACTTCAGATCGGTGGGAGAATTGTAGCACTGCCATATATAAGGGTAAATATTGGGGGTATTTTTTAAAACTTCAGATAAAATGGCTTGTCTATTTACAGAATTAAACGCATTTTTGACATCTAATTTTAGCAAAACGGCATTAGAAGAATTATTTAGAAAAGTGCGGCAGGCATGAACTGCAGCTTCGCAGCCGCCCTTGCTGCCAAAGCCTAATTGAGTGGGTTTAAATTTGGATTCGAGAACCGGGCGTATGTATCTGCAGCATACTTTGGAAGCGAGTCGCCTAAATGTTGAACCTATGGCGTTAGGGCGTACGCTGCCATCTTTTTTGGAGAGGGCGCAAAGGTTAGCTCCGTATAGGGTTTGACAAACAGTTTTGTGTAACTTACCACTAACCATTAAATTTACTAAACGAGTAAGGCTGGAGAGAAGTTCGCCAGTATTGTTACTGATGAGTAGATCCTTAATGTGTTGAGGGGTAATACCGTCCAAGCCACCAGCCGAACCGTTATTGAACGCCATGATCGCTGCAAAAACGGCGTCTTCTGATGCGACAAGGCTAGGCAGCGTGGTGTCTGGGGGATCTGGGAAATTAAGAGTTGACGGGGGTGGTGGGTGTTTACTCTCGAGGGCAGCGAGGGTGTCTTGAGAATCAGGGGCTGTCGTGTCGCTCGAAAAAATTATTATTATTATTTTATCTTATCTAAGCACCTGCCAAATTTTACGACGATCCGATCCGATCCGATCAACGATAATCGAGTTATCGTCAAACATACATATATATATAAACGATGGATTGTCTAAGTATATTAGGAGAATTAACATGTTACTATAAATTGACGGCCTGCAGCCCTGGGCACCGGGGGCCTTTGGCACTTTTTCGGTAGTATATGACATCTCTTTCAATTTATAATTTATATATACAGTGTGTAAGTCTAATACGGGCGATAAATTTAACCAAACATAGAATTGATTAGTGTTGTCAATAATTAAAACATATTTTTAAGTTACACTTAATTATGTCCTCGTAATTAAATTTTTTATATAATTTTCAGCAGCAATGTACTTTAAAAAATTTGACGCTGACAGTTGTCAACGAATGTTTAACGCGAGTGTATTTGCATTAGATTGCGGGCCGAATTATTTTCTATGGATAAAATTTTAGTTGCAATTCCATTTAAAAGTTACCTAATTACATTTCTTATGTCCTATACTAACCACCATTAAAAGGTTCGCCTGTATTAGATTTACACACTGTAGTAGTGTGACTAGTTAAAAACATGAATCAAAACATATATTATATTTAATAAATGATCTAATTCATGCTTTACAATTGTATAAAATGTTACTGTTTTTAGCACCGAAGCCATCAGAAAGGAAACCGTCCCCAAAACCGTCTCAAAGCTGGTACCCACCAAGCACCGAGTGCCTCCGGCCTGACGGTGCTTGGAACAACAACCCGGAGCGCAGCTACGACGAACTCCGGCTTGACGACCGCCTGCACCCTGGTGAGTCGACTCCATCAACTTAACCTTTGGCCCGCCATACAAAAATGCTATTTGAATTTGACATCAATAGTGTAGGGGATAAGGTTGAGTTTATTTTACCTACTCACGTCTATAAAGTCGAAAATAGCTCGACATGTTTCGGAATAGTCGGTGTCTATTCGTGAGTTCGTCTGGCCGCGGCGGCTGCTCTACACACACTTGACTTGAGTATTTCAATATAATTATTTTAATACGTCTGATACTCACGGGAGTTTTCTAATTGAAATTGAGTTTATTTTGTTTCAAAAACAAATAAAGTGCAACTTTGTTCCAAATAGAAGTAATTTAAATTTCAATTACTTAGTCCTATTTCCATGTGTCTGGCGTAACATTAAATTGTCTGTTGAATTACCATAAAATTCACCAATTGAATATCACAACATAGTATAAAACAAAGTCGCTTTCTCTGTCCGTATATCCCTATGTATGCTTAAACCTTTAAAACTACGCAACGGATGTTGATGCGGTTTTTTTTAATAGATAGAGTGATCCAGGAGGAAGGTTTATATGTATAATAATAAACCGTGCTAAGCCGGGGCGGGTCGCTAGTTCTCTAATATAATCCTCTAATCTCTATAATTTAAACTTTTGTGAGTCATACTGATGTTAAATTGCAACGGCGTGACATGTTTCGACTGCATCGGGCAGTCATCGTCGGACAGACAGAGTGGTGTTGTCACCTTCGCGGCTCGGGCATCACTCTCTAATTTCTAGTCAAATTTTTTAGGGTTCCGTATCCAAAGGGTAAATAGAACCCGATTACTAAGACTAGACTCCGTCCGTCTGTCTCCAGGCTGTATCTCATGAACCGTGATAGTTAGACAGTTGAAATTTTCACAGATCATGTATTTCTATTGCCGCTATAACAGAAAATACTAAAAAGCAGAATAAAATAAATATTTAAGGGGACTCCCATACAACCAACGTGATTTTTTTTAAACCGGTTTAAAAATAATGGTAAGGAACCCTTCGTGAGTTAGTCCGACTCGCACTTCGCCGATATTTGTCTATCAAAATTAACAAAAAGCAAACTGTTTTATATCTGTTATTAGAAACGTGGTATTACCATGTACACGGGGTATTACTGAAGGTACATAGAAAACATCCATAACTCAGGAACAAATAATTCATGATAAACACAAATAAATGCCGATTCGAACCCGGGACCTCAAGCTTCGTAAGCAGGCTCACTGGTCTCACTACCAACTGGGCTAGGAGGCCATCAAAATATACCTATATTTACGTCGCTAAAAACGGTTGGTTGTTTTATGCGGAGCCGTTCTAATCGGATTCTACTGTAACACCGTCAATAGAACTTACTAACGATGTAAATAAAAGGTATCACATGTGTTGTCACTGTTTCTCCTTATATTTTCACCCTACCTCATCAAACACCACTGAAGACGTTCACGCCTGATATGGTCGTGTTATTGTAACATACAATACGTATTATAACTACTATTTGAAACGGGATAATTACCATGTAAGTTTGTACCGAAAGAGTAGATCACAACTAAAAACTCGCAGCTCATCAGTTTACTCCGTGAACAGTCAAGTGTGAAAATATGGTGGTGCACATCTTACTCAAAATATGCCCCATAGCACCTTATGCCGGTGTAATAAGAGCGTAGTACCATATTTATGAGTCGATTATGTCGATCCATATTTTTTGTACTTGACTGAAATATCGGGTGCTCAATAAAACAAACATACATGATAATTATCCCGTTTCAAATATTAGTTATAATGCAAATGACCATGTTAGCTTAAAATCATACAATACGTAATCTTGGTGATTTCATTAAAATTATAAAAGTTATGTTTTTACGATCAATATGGCGGTTTATTTACATTGTTAGGGAGTTGGATGGACGGCTATTTTAATTATACGAATGTTTTCAGGTCAACCATTAAACGTGGACTTCACGTTACCAGCCAAGCTGTACAGCTCGGAGTTCCAGGTGCGAGACCACAAGCTGCACTCCGGGGTGTGGTTGTATAACAGCAGAGACGACAACAGCAACCTCAACAACTCCTTCGGACCCAGTACGCGATACACGAGGTGAGTTATGTAATATAGCTGTTAATGGAACTTACTAACGATGTAAACAAAAGGCATCACATATTTTGTCAGTTTTTCTCAGTGTATTTCACCACTCACTACTGAAACTGTCGTATTATAACATACAAAACATAAGATAAGAGATGAAGATTTCATTAAAAACTTAAAAGTGAGGTTATTACGATCAATATGACGGCGATTTTAATGGTTTTATAACTGGGCAGATTCAATTGAATATAGTCTTCTTAGCAACTTAGGTATGCAACAGCTCATAATTGGTTCTTAAAACTCTCGAGTATATTATTACAAAACTCTGCTTGGCCTCGTTTTGTAACGGCGACCCTCAGGTTCTTAAAACTTAAAATCTAGAAGTAAAAAGCAAAATTTAGAAACGTGGCAGAATAGGGAAGATGTTGTGCACACTATAGAAATTAAAAAAAAAACAACAATGTTAGCTAGAAATCGTATATTGTATGAAAATCCATAGGAGCAGTGTTCTTATGGAATACCACAGACAACGTTATAATGTATACTTTTTAAATATCGCTGTCAGTCATCTAATTGACAGATAAAATTTCATTGCGTGTTACCCCATCAAGTTTCCCCATAGTGTCATTCCTTACGACGTAACCGCCTGAATCGCGCGTAATAACTCAACTTTTTAAATTTGTCTACAGCAACGAAAGCCCGGGCAAGTCGGTCGGCGGCTTCCAGATGGCGCCCGGGGGGGAGCGGCGCCGCTCGCAGCCCGCCGCGCCCCCCTCCCCCCCGCCCTCCCCGCCCTCCCCCTCCCCGCCCGCCTGGCCCACAGACGACGTGGCCGACATCGAGCGCCGGCTGCACAACCTCAGGGGGTTCAACTTATAATGTACTGACTAGTGCATGCCTGACAGGTAGGGACATGTGGACGCTTACAGTGATTTGTATTAAGGGGGACTTCTGGGTTGTAGGAGAGTGATCGAGATAGGACTAGTTGAAGCTGTACGCTAGTAGCAGAATATCTACGGTCTCCTAGCCTAGTTTCTGATCAGGCCGTTTATTGGTGTGTTTATCACGAATATTTGTTCATGAGTTATGGATGTTTTCTATGTATATTATGTATCTATCTCTTACACGCGTCCTGATAAACGACGGTGACAAACAAGCATACGGCCCGCCTGATGATAAGCGGTCGCCGTAGCCTATGGACGCCTGCAACACCAGGGGTGTCACATGCGCGTTGCCGGCCCTTTAAAAAAAGGAGGATTCTATATCTACGGTCTCCAGGCCTAGTTTCTGGTCAGGCCATTTATTTGTGTGTTTATCACGAATACTTGTGTCTGAGTTATGGATGTTTTCTATGTATTTATATGTATCTATCTATTACACATGTTGCTCGGGAGCAGCATATTCCTGATATATTTTAAGTTAAAAATCTTTAACGTCTGCTATATTCAGCTCGACCTTTGAGATATTTCGATTTTCCTGTAAAATTGTTGTAATGAAATCTCCAGTATAAAACACCTTTGCGACGTTGCGAGACTTAACCATCTAATTTGACTGTAAACCTAAAATCCAGTTAGCCATTATGAATAAAAATATGAAGAAAAAAATTACTCGTAATTCGACCTAAAATCGTATTACATTTATTACTACTTATAGCCTCAGGAATTCGTGATTAAAATCTCTCGCAATGCTCACGAGCTCCGTGTATATATCGTAGTCTAGCGCCCACAACAAGCCTTATTGAGCTTACCGTGGGACTAGGTTGATCTGTGTAATATTGTCCCACAATATTTATTTATAGTAAAAGAACTGGATGCCCAATCAGCCGAAAAAAATGACGCCATAAGAGTACAGTTGCGGTACTTTTTCATATAGTCTTGTTTGAAACGTCACGTTTCGTAAAGTGCCAGCAGCCTATAAATTTTAACAGCGTTGGTAGTTCTGTGTATGAATTTGACACTCAATGCTTACTTTGGTAGGCTTTTTTTGTACGAAACATTTATCGTGTGTGTCATCATCAATGCAAAATTGTTCGGTAATATAATTCTGACTACATTTATTAACGTTTTAGTTCCGTTTCTATTTCATTTAATATGTCGGTTCATCTTTAAGTTAATAAGATGCCGCTAGCGTACAGCGTCAACTAGCAGCGTGTATTTGAGTATAAATCTTGAAGCCTGACGATATTGTAGTCAATATGTTGTATATTTGTATAATAATAGCGTAAAGTGATTGTCCTGGTGACATAGACTTAAGTTTGTGTATTCACATATGTCATATCGCTTCTCATTGTGAACTATTATAACTATAAAGCATTAAGTTGAATATAAAAACAGTCGTCTTTGTACTATTTCGCTTCTGCCAAAGGGATATGCAGAAATCTTACATCTTTGTGTGGAATTTGTTAGTGTAATGTATGGATAGCCGTTAATTCTACTGGTTATATCAAAATGGTTTACGATTTGTGCGAGACGGACTCGCGCACCGAGGCTTCCGTGGCCCCACAGAATAATGGTACGGAACTCTTAGTAGGCGATAACAGAAATTTTTGCCAAGATTCATGATTCTAGGTCAACGGTCAACTTATGCATTTTGATTACTTTTGCAAATGTATGGGAAATGCGACGTAAACGGCCGTATCTTTTGATTGTTTGGACATAGAGGTTTCGTTTTTTCACAGTTTCAATGGACCGTAGACTTGTATATATGGTATTAATTTCAACTTTACATCTCTACGCGTCTTTTATGATAGGGTCTTGACAGACAGACAAACGGCATAACATTTAAGGTACGGGGCGTTAAAAATTACAAAAAAGACACATTATTCATAGTAAAATTTTGAACAAAGTAGTAATAATTCACAATGAAAATATATCTTATACGGTGTAACTATAAATATATTATGTGTATAAATATTGTGGTAGCCGCTTATATTGTGACGATTTTCGATGTAGTGTTATTTTTGGTTAAACTATGGATTATACTTTTGTGTCTGTGAACTTTTTCACGCGGCTTTTCCTTTTTATATTTATGACGAGTTACATTTTCCGATCGGAAACTCGCTTGTGTTTACATATTTTTATATTTCAAGCAAATTTTCGTAATAAGTTTTTTCAAAAATTGGATACATGCTTTTATCGCTGACTGGACTTTGGTACCATAATATATTGTCATCCAACCTTAATAAGCATTTGAAGTTTCAGCTTATTCGAATAACGGGAAGTTAGTCAAATTTCATGTAAGATTTGACCCTGACAAACACACTTAAATAAAAGCTTGTGAAAAAGGTAGGTGTCCAGCATTTTTTGATAAATTAACTAACGGAATAACTTTGTATCCTATTTCCTTTCTTAAAATTTGAATGTTTATTTAAACCTTTATAATATTAGACTTTTTATCGAGTCTTTATTCAGTACTTTTTTGAAGTTAATATGTGTAGTTCTTTATGAATTTGGATTTTTTTTATGACAAAGCCGCTAGGAAAAAGTATAATATTAATTGACTGATGAATTTGAGTAGTTAAGATGTGGTTTTGTTAGTTTATTAGTAAATATGTATCGTGATATATTGTCTGACTAGCAATCGAGGGCAGTAACAGTAGGTTAGAGAGCATCATACTGTTTCTTTCTTACGGTAGTAAAATAGGGATGGATATAGGTAGTTTGTTTGTCCTACTGTCTACTGCGATCGTTCGCTCGTCAGACTAAATGGAATTTTGTTATACTGACTACTCGTATATGTAATTTTGTTATTTTCGATTTGTTCTTCCGAATATAATTAAGGGAACGTTTAGTTTTTCAATTTAGCGAAATAATGAGTTAGAAATATTAAACAATTTATGCAGTTATTATTTTAACTAGTAACCAGTTGGTTACAGAAATATGTAAATGTGATCCTCAAAATGATTTGGGGTGGAAAAAATATCATGTAGGAAAAATTACTTTTTTATACTAAAGGAATATTCATTGTCTTATTTTTAATTGTATATCTTTAGTTTTTTCAATACCTCAGTGACGGTCCCATACATTTTGTCGGTTGTTATAAATGTTTAGTTTAATAGTTTTAGTGAAGTATATATAGTAATACACCTAACTCTAGTTGTGCCTGTGCCTATATTAGGTTAGTAGATATTATCTTAGTTTACTTTATATATCAACAATTTTTTTTATATCACATGCATACAAGCTATACGGCTCCCCTGATGGAAATCACTCACCGTAGGCTATGGACGCTTACAACTCCTAGGGTGCTTTTGTGTCCCTTTTCTGCACTTGTTATTCCTAGTGCTGTAAAGGACTCGAAACGTAGGGTCAGAGTGTTAATAAACGCTATTAATCCGTTCTAAAGTGTTTCATATCATAACAGTCGCGGAATTTTTTTTATTATGTTTTATCAAGCTAAGCTATTGTTGATATATAAAGTAAAACAAAAGTGTCCTTGTCCTATTTATATTTAAGAGTATGTTTTGATATCAAATTGACAACCGTGATGTAGTACGATTTTCAATCGACGAACTTATTTCTGTGAGAATTACTAAAATCTTATAGTAAATTACGGATAGCACTCACTTATTTAAGTTTCGTAGGATCCCATTATCAAGCGTTTAGTACCGTGTGCCGGTGTACTGTGGCGCTTCGCCGCGCGCAGCGCCCTTGATAACAATACCTGTTGAGGATGATCCTGTAAAGATTTCTCGGGATCGTTCGACTGCAGGTCCGGTTTATACAATGTAAACGGCATCGTTTATAAATCAATTATTTTTCATTGTTCCTTTCAAATGATATCCCATATGACTCAGTTACTGAACTTTTAATATTTGCCCCTTTTGTCGGGAATTTTCATTGAAAATTAAAATATATGATAAATCTTCTCTCAATGTGTTTGAGTTAACTTTGTTTATAACTATTCCAAATTTCAAATCGGTAGCTGTTTAGTTTGTTGTTCGAATTTCTCCATAGATGTCGCTGTTACGAACGCAAACTAGATAACGAGAGTTGTACACAGATTCTAAGGTAAGCTAACAGCATCGCGTGTTCATTATCAAAGTGGTCCTTCGTAGATAAAGCTTAAGTAGTTCTCGATATATTTAACGATGTGAGAGTGAGAGACAGACCGACAGACTGAGTCGCACCATAAGGATTCCTCTTTTACCATTTTGGTACTGAACCCTAAAAACAATAGTGAGTGTTGTTCGTAATATGTCATAATATTATGACATATTAATATGTCTTGCGGTCGTTTAAATTCGATATTAATTGTAAATTTCGTACTGCGTCGGTTAAGTTATGTATGTTCACGTATTAAGTTAGTTTCATTTTATAATTCTCAATTTGTAATACGAGTATTTGAAGAGGCGGCGAAAGAGAATATCTAAATTAAACAGTCGTGTTATACGTGCAAGGTGTTTCAGGCGCATGAGGGCGTAATCAGTATCGTGGATTGAGTAGGAAAAAATATAGGGCTGGGATTGAACCAGCGACCTCCTGCTTTCGCGGCAGAAGCAGTCTGCTGCGAAGGAGGTCGCTGGTTCGATTCCAGCGCTGCTCACTTGGTCACTTTTTCTGTAGTAATTAAATGACATCTCTTTCAATTTATATACACCATGGGCGGTAATAACCTAAAAGATTTAAACGGTGTATACCTGACCGCATTTAGAGACTAAAATGTCTTATAAAATTTTCTGGATTTGGATTAGTTTCATAGATTTTTACATCTTTCTCTAAAACTGTTTTCATCCAAAACGCATTTTTTTACTGCTGTGTTACGTTACCACTGTCTTTTAATTTTGACATACTTATTAAATATTAGAACAGATCGGTAAAAAAAATTGCAAAAAAACCTCTAAATTAATAAAAAAAAACTTTTAATCTCCTTTTTCTACTCCAGCACTTGATGAAGTTGTCTATGGTATTCCATAAGAACACTGCTCTTATGGATTTTTATGCAATATATTAGCACTGTTGTTTTTTTTTAGCTTTTTTCTCTATTTTAGCTGTCGTAGAAAAACTAGCGTATGCAACAGCTCATAATTGGTTCTTAAAACTCTCGGGTCTATTATTACAAAATTGGACTACGTCTAGTTTTGTAACGGCGACCCTTTTTATGCACTGTTGTATAAACTACTAATTTGGTTATGACTTATCACAGGTCATGTATTAAAAATGACAGACAAAAGTCATATAACATTTGCTTCTTTGGTCAAGAAATCATGGTTCAAATCTTTCGGATTCTTTACACCCAGGTGTATACTCGTAGCAGTGTGGCTACTTGAAAACATACTTTACAATTGTAAGATTTTTTTTGTATGGGGCAGATTGTCTTCATATGTTATTGATATTCCTTTAAAATTTTTGTTTGCGTGTTATTTTTTTTCTATATAGTTAACGATACTGATTACGCACTTAAACGGTTCGGATTTTGTTACACCCTGTATGACGTCACTATTACCTATTATTTAGTTAAAGTGCGTCGCTTCAATACTCTTGATAACTATACTAATTTAATAATGTTTTTTTGTATGTGATATTAACACTGCCTGTGTTTAATTATGTTCATGTTTTGTTGTATTTTTGTACTAGTTATGCCAATGTTCTAATACTTCACAATTCTATGGATCGTGCACTAGGATTGTGTGACACTCAGAAAAAAGGGACCCAGTTTTAATTTAGACTTCTACATGTAACGTTCCATGAATAAAGGAACCAACTTGCATATTATATATTTAAGTTGCAAGCTACTATGTGCTACGGTAACCGCTTACCAATCAAACCTACTCTTGTTTGCCACTTAGTACATGCTTACAGTTTTAGGGTCCCTTTAATCTGTGACATTGAACCACTTGGTTCTTATGTTTATCTTTAGTTGCAGGATGACATCTATTGAAGACAAGCTAACTTATTTTCTAAATAACTCGACTTTTCATTCATAGATGGCGCTGTATAACGGAAATAGGGATGGTTCGACTTTGTATGGATATTGTCAGTCTTCTAGATATTTTGTTTAAAGTGACCTATCGATATTATGTAATGATTGTGAATGTAAATAATTATGTAAAATACGCCGCGGCTGGCCCGCAAACAGTGAGGTTTTCTAATCAACAATAAGAAAAAAATGAGAAAAAAAATCATTTAAACATTGTAAATTCTAGCTCCTAAGTAGGTTATCAAATTCAAATTATCGTTAGATAGGAAAAAAAAAGAAAATGTGAAAAAAAAAACTTTTTTACCTCGTCGGTGTATGGAATTTTTGAGTTTATTTTTTTATGAGATTTGGATGATTAACATATGTTGTATGTATTTTCTTAGAAACAAGGACTTTTCTACCATTTGTACTCATGTTTTTATATAAAAAAATCTAACAGCCATGGTTTGTAGACATGGCTAAATTTAGCTTGCTTTGCACGGACTTTGACACTTAGTCTGACTAACACTGAATTTAGACGAGTCAGTAAGTTTTTTTCTTTTTTTTAAGCAAAAATTATGTGTGTATTATATTTGAAAGCATACAAATGCTTTCAAATATTTAAATTCAATTTAAATTTGTGTCTTTGATACTACCACTAGTGTTCAGAATCATATTATCTATATAATATTCTACAAAAAATAAGATTTGTGACCCTAACGTATAAATTGCTAACCGTAGGCAACCCTACCGTTTATGCGGGGGAGATGGGGCCGAGTGTTAATTGTTTTTTGCGTACTGTTCAAAACTGTATTCGCTTTTTCTATGATAAATATTTGTTTTTAAGTACTATTATATTATCTGTGACAATGGTAGAAAAGTCCTTGTGAGTGAGAGTGAGGGGGGGAAATGATGTAATGCTCTCGAACGACTGAAAGATCATAGAATAATTTTACTTACAGTAAAAAATTACATGAATATAGTAATTATTCATTGTGAGTACTTCGTTGTTTTATTTATTTAGCTTCGTCCTACTAAAATCGCCGTCAATTGAACTTGCTAAACTATGTAAACAAACCGCCATATTGTCGTAATAACCTAACTTTTAAACCATTTCAAGTTTTAATGAAATCTCCAAGATTTAACATTTGTATGTTACGATGAATGAATGAGCAATTAGCATGTTCGGTTGATGGCGATTTTACTATATTCCTTTGTCTATAAGACTTAACCCGTCGAGACCCAGCGTCATCATATGATGTCAGTGCTCATTTCAATGCCTATAATAATAGAGTCTATAGTAATAATGCCTGGGACTCGATAGGTTAACCCTTAAATGCATGAGTTAACAGTATTGACCCTAAAACGTCCTAAGTGACAACCAAATTCATTTCAAATTATAACTTACGACTATATGACAAAGTCTACATTCCAAGAGAATTTGATTGTCACTTGTCTCGTCTTTGGCATTTAGGTCAGCGTGTATTGAGGCTGTTGTCTTTTACCGACAATGGGCGATTTACTCGATTTTTCAGGTTTTTGATCATGTGTAAAAATGATAACAGTAGAAATTATTAAAAAATAAACATTTATGTTTGGAGTACACTATTTGATAGTTATTTTCATGTCGGTAAGGTATTTTTCTTTTCAGCGGTTTTCTAGAAAACACTGTGATTGAGTGGCCCCTTTCAATGAAGACAGCCTACCGATTGACCATTCTATCACGATGTTTTGAGTTATATAATGTAGGTAAGTTTAGTTACTAACCAGGGAAGTAACCAGTATACTGTTTAGATAAGGTAATTCAAAATTTTGGGCATTTACCTCCAACCAAAAAATAATAATTAAATTCTAAATTAGTCAGTTTCAGCGCGGAGACAGCTCATAGTCGCTAAAAACGGTTTATAAGCAAACTGCAAGACAATAAAACTTAATCGAGTTTATAATAACAATTTATTTAATAATCAAACAATATACAGAAAACTACAATATTTTCCCTATTTGACATAGCTTACATAGTTAACTGAAAACCGAAGCTTACACACTACCCTGTATTTACATTACACAAATACATCATCATCATTTCAGCCGAAAGACGTCCACTGCTGGACATAGGCCTCCCCCAAAGATTTCCACAATGACCGGTCCTGCGCCACCCGCATCCAGCGGACTCCTGCGACCTTCACCAGGTCATCAGTCCACCTTGTGGGGGGCCTACCCACGCTGCGCCTTCCGGTACGCGGTCGCCACTCGAGAACCTTTCCGCCCCAACGGGCGTCGGTTCTACGTGCAATGTGCCCCACAGTGCAATGTGTTACGCAAATACGCGATGTTACAAATACAGCGAAATGAAGATACGTACCTTTACTCTGTTTCATGTTTCTTAGAAATCTAGTAAAAGTGGAAAAGCGGTTTCGGGCGATATTCGAACTCGCTACTCTTGAATACACGCCCATTGCTCTACCATTTGAGCTACCGAGTCACTTGTTTGCGCATTGTTAGTGAATTCTCAATATAACTCGATACTCAATTTGTCGATTATGAAGTAAGTAGGTACTATATCTTCTCACGGTAGGAGATACGAGGGATATGGTGCAGAAATTGGCCACCGGTGTGTCTCGGCGTATATCCCATAATCGCGAGATCTACTCTCGCCCGAAATTATCCTTACCCTTACCCTTTATCTACTTACCCTTTATTTCTTAAAAAATTGGTATCGTTTACAGATGATTGTGCTTAAAAAATCTATGTCATACTTTTGGATCTATGAACACACTATTTGTTTTAAAGATTTATTATCCTATCGAATAACATTGAACAGTCTGATTTAAGCCTAACTTCTAAAGCGTTGTCTCTCGCTACTATTTAGTAAATGTGTTGTGCTAACAAATGTTCTAGTTTTAGTAAAATTAACCATTTTGTCGGCAGTTCTAAATGACTCTTTAGTCTTGTAATGTCCAACAAAGTAGTACATTTTATAAATTGAAAGAGATGTAATATACTACAGAAAGTGACCAAGGCCCCCGGTGAGCAGGGCTGAGATAGAACCAGCGACCTCCTGCTTTCGCGGCAGCCGCCCTAACCAATTTCGATCTCAATTTCAATTTATATATAGTAGTGTGACTACTTAAAAAACATGAATCAAAACATTTATTACATATTAAAATTCTTATATCGGGTTACTCACGTCAATAAAGTCGGAAATAGCTCGACATATTTCGGAACAGTCCGTGTCCCTTATTCATGAATCATGAGTCATGCGTCTAGCCGCGGCGGCTGCTTTACGCACACTGCGAGCCTCAGCGCGGTCTGATCTCGACGGTCTCATTTATTACATTTCATAAATGATTTGATTCGTGCTTTACAATTGTATAGTACATTTTAATCAATACAATCACAAATAGGCTAAGTCACAGTCGATCTGGAACGACGATAAGGCTGATGTGACGTCTTATGTTACGAATGTCGAGTAGCCCAGTGGATCGTCGATCCAGAACGCCGATGACGTCACATATATTCTTTATCGTCGACGCAAATCGAGAGGGTAGACTATGTAAAAAATCGCACTGTGTGTGTTGTGCCTTTAACCCTTCATTTGGTAATGTATGACAGGTCATACAAACTCTTCGACACTCTTTTTTTTTACAAGCCAGTATCGTTAGGACTTTTGAGCGCCGAGGAGGCTTGAACTCACGACCATCCATTTTTTGCTAAATTTAAGGGTTGACCCTTTGACCGCCATAGTCGGCTATGGCCGTCATCGCAGTCTTGCCACGGATGCCAATGACGGCTACAGCCGACAGCTTCGGCAATGCAATAGGGACTTACGGGGGACTTCGTAAAGATCAATTTCGCTTAAACAATTGCGATCGCCTGGCGTCCAGGGTTTAATAATAAAAGTAATGGTTTAAAATACATCTGTCATAAACTATCATTGAAATACCAGCACTATAGCTTCCGTGTTACTCTGGCACCGGTTACACGATCTGGATCGACGATAAAGACAATACTGGATCGTGCTGAATATCTATTATGTAAACTAGAGTCATCCTCATCGTCGATGCAAATCATAGGTGTAATCAATGCATTTATTACTAGCGATATTTACTATAAAATATTTATTTATTTACTGTAAATTAATCCTAGTAAGTTTCTATGTGCCACCTGACTAGTGTAAATGCGATTTTATTTAGCTTCTGTGTTGATTAAAGACTTAATTCAATGAGGAATACCGCGAGTCGATTTTCCGCTAGGGGCGCTAGTGGAACGTGGGTCCTGCGGGAACATTTCAAACGTCACTGACAATTCTCTCATACTGATACAGGACCCACGCATGAGTGGCGCCGCCTGGTGAGCGACAATACGGTAGCTCCCATTGTATTTCACATTATATCATACTGCACTAGTAATTCGACGTATTATAGATTGACAAAGTATTTTGACATTATTTAGTAATCATATTTCTTATTGCTGAGATTGTCGGAGATAATGGCACGTTTACACTGATCCTCAGATATTCGTGAACACAGAATACAAACACAATAATAATAAAAAACTAATTAGTCCGTCTGTTAGATTATTAAAAAATATTCGACACGTATTTTGTTTTTTGTTCGTCAAATGAAAAACGACGGAAATACAGCGCTTTAAAGTTTAATATCGCTGTCAGTCATCTAATTGACAGATAGAAGTGCTGGAATAGAAAAAATAATTTTAAATTAAGAATCGGTATGACATTTCAAGAGAACTTGATTGTCATTTGTCTCGATTTTGTATCATAAATGCATCTTCATGTTTTTAAACATTAATGTCACTCAATATACAAATATCACTCAACCTTAGGTGCTAGGGAATTTACTCCTGTCGTTTGAACAAGCGGTTTCATCGTCATGCTAAAATCGCCGTCTATCCAACGATGTAAACAAAGGCATCACATGTTTTGTCACTGTTTCTCCTTGTATTTTCACACTACCTCATCAAACACCACTGAAACGGACGTATTATCGATCGTGTGTATATAAAGCAGTTTATGTCATTGTAAATAATTCTCGGCTGCCGGCTTGTTTCATAAACCCACACTCGAGTTTTAATGCCTTTCATTATATAAAATCACATAAACTACTAATTTAATATATAAGACAGTGTTGGTAACAAGCAAGTTAGCGTTAGCGAGACTTCAATGATGGTGACACCCAACACTGGCGGTCAAAAGATCAAGGTTAGGTTACTACTGTATTTGGACGCCTAGCAGTAGTTCAGCGGTGGAGCTTGGGTTAGTACTCTCCAGCCATGATGAGAGGTAGGAGACCAGTCCAGCCAGTGAAGGGGCGGCAGCCGGAGCCCTCCCCGGTCTCTCCTGAATACTGCTCCCAGAAGTACCCCGTCCGCCGGTACTGGGAGAGAAGGTTACCTGTAATAAATATTTATTAATTTATTATATTGGGTATGTATGCACTCGAAAACGGCTTTTTAAAATGGCTCTTTTGCGTGTGAAGGAAATTTTGTTATTATTAGTGTTTTTTATTTTCCTAATAGGTGGTGTGAAAAGCAGTATGTGTCCCACGGTATTAAAATTAATTTTATCTAGGGCGCTAACGCTTGAATCCCTCGTTACGCTCAGGATTCAATGTGCGCCCTCGCCGTAACTACATCGTTTTGATCCCTCGTGACAAAATCTACTCTTTTTTATAGCTGATGGTGTCACAAAAGAATTATTGCTTGTAGTTGCATTGTACAGATGTAGTTATAATGTATTGCCCTCGTATTTTTTCGGAAAGGGTCGTATTTGTCATGCTTCTTAAATACCGGCCCTCTTTTGTCTTTGTTTGTTGTTTTGTTTAGCTTGTTAACAGATAGGGTATAGTTGATACTCACGGACGACGTTCTCTCTCAGCTTATCGTGCAGCTGTCCCGCTCGCGCGGCATGCGGCCCCTCCTCCCTCGAGTAGTGTTTCAGCGCCGCGAGAGCGAGATAGTTGATGTTGATCCACACTTGCCCGCGCCAGTATGGGGGGTCATGTTCGGTGTTGCGCTTCATGTAGAGGGGAGAGGACTTTGAAAGGGATCTGAAAATGTTGGTAAATACTTGAGGAGAATCTTACACAGAATGTCCTAGGCTTAAACTAAGCACAACCCACATAGGCAGGTCCCAGGCAAAACCCGTAAAAAAGTTATTTTACATTGAAACAAGTTACTATTTTACTGTGCCCATTTCTGAAACTAATATGTTATTTCTACCCAGGACCACTGGTTTTTCAGGTTTAAAAAAACGTTTTAATTTTCATTAGGTTACTGCCTTATAAAGTATAGTACGAATCTTGTCAGATGAATTTCACACCTCGGGGGCCTTAATCCCTTAAACAATGGCCTTTGTAATTTTTTACAAGGGCTCCCGGCACGCGCCGAGGTACCTACTAGCTTTTGCCCGCGACTTCGTCTGCGTAGAATTAGAATAAAAACTTCTATGTCCTTTTGCCGGGGTCAGACTATCCCTATACCAAATTTCATACTAATCTTTTCAGCGGTTTTAGCGTGAAGAGGTCACAGACAGACAGAGTTACTTTCGCATTTATAAAATTAGTATGGATATGGAAAATATGGACTCAATAGGGAAAAATTATCTATAAATTGATGTTGCCTAGCAAATACCTGAGTCCATAGTTACTCCACAGCAGGTCTGGCTTATCCAGGTCTCGCAAGATCTTGCCCAAGTTCTCGCTTTTGGGCTTCAGCACCTTCAGGAGCATTGGGAAGAGAGACACGTAGCCTGTGAAGAACAACGAAGGGTTTAAATGGAGTAAATGGTACTGATTTTTGACAGATTATAGTTTATTTGCACCAACTTTTCGTTTAAATAAAGGCATACGTTTCTATAACTCACCGAAGGCAGACGTGACCAGCTTAGGCTCGGGCGGTACGGTGACGCTCCGGACCACTTTGGCGGGCTCTCCCGGACGCTTGGCCGGCTGCCGGACCAGCCGGACGCCATCAGTGTGCAGACCTGTTAATAACACGATTGATATAGCGACAAAGCTACTTAATATGTAAATTTTCTGACGTGGGACTTTATTATTATCTATCGACAAATAACAAATAATGAAGAAATGAATGAATGAATGATAATGTCTACAGGCCTCCTAAGGATCTCTCAACGTAGCGACCCTGCTTACGAAGTTGGAATTCGCTTCTGAGGGATGGATGTTTTCTAATAATTTAAGTAGATATGTAATAAGTGGGAATACTACAAATAAGAAGTAATTACGTAGAGTAGGAAGATTGCCGAAATCGTAGTCAAGTAAAAGTTTTTCAAACGCTTTTATTTTTTAAGTCAAGAGTTCCTAACATGTATAGCTGTATACGGCGAGCAGCGCCTTCATAGCGCGCGGCTCGAGCGCCTCCCCAGCGATCACGGCAGTTACCGCGGGTACCTTAATGTCCCTACTTCGAAACGTCAATATTCTATCTATAGTATTTAAACTATCGTGAGACATATTAATATTACAATAAAATTACGGACAACACTCACGTGAATAACGTTAACGGTTGATAATGGCATCCTGAGATGTCCGAAACATGTCGCACATAGAGACTAAAAATAATGTTATCCGTAATTTTATTATAATTATTGAATAAATTAATGATCCAATCATTAGCTATATTGGACGAGATTATATTACGGTTATGTAAGTCTACATACTGAACAAGTTTTACTATGGGATCAACTCCGATGCCCCTAATAAAATTTTGGCTGTATCACACATTTCGGCAACTCAGATGTAAACTTTGCGTAAGGGTTAAAAAAATATAGTCATCTACCAACAACACAAGCATTTTAGAGCGTTCTGTAGGATTTGTGATGGATTATCCGACTTTCAAAATATTTACTGAAAAAACTCACCATAGTCAGCATAGGTCTGAGTATGCGGCGACCAGTGCAGTTGGTTCAGTAGCTCTTCGTCGGCTAACTGGTCTCGAGTCGCTTCGAACCTGAAAAGGAAAGGCAATTGAGCATACCTATAGCGCGGTAAATATAGAGTCCACAGTTCCACACTGATTTCAAACGAAACTATCGAATTTTACAGTAGGTAGAAAAATGCTATCCAATTTAGCTCGCGAAATGGAATTAGGATAGGCAAACGTCATACGATAACACTGCTCGTAGAAGCATGGTTATCTACTATCTAGTAGCAGCCGTACACCTCAATTAAAATCAGTTAACGATTGACAGATGAATTTTATACATTTAAATATCTACCTTGACATAAGCAAAACAAAGTCCATATTCAACCAACACAGCCCCAAATGAAGTGCAACTTGTTATTGACTTTATCATTATAACAACAAGACAGATATTCGAATGTATAAAATTCCCTTGTCAGTCGTTACCTGATTGTAATCGTATTGTATACATGGCTATGGTTGGTATAGTAGGATATTCACCTAGTAGTATCCCGCTGAAGGACGTCGGCTATGGTCACCATAGCGTCGGCAGCCGCGTACATCCAGCAACGTAAGTCTACATGACGTTCTATGCTCGATGGGTGTGAGGCTCTGAAAAAAACCATGCAGTTACTATGGGCGAATTGTATTTAGAAGTTTGTTGGTACTTCTATACTGTTCAGAGGGTGACCTGTGTGGTGAGGAATAATATGCACTTTTATCTGACTCCGTATGAGAATAAATAACAATTGAACGTTATAATGGTTAAGGCGAGACTAGCCCCGCCGCTCCTTTCATCGGATATTACTTTTGGTTAGTCAGCTCATATCGCGGTACGCATAATGTACTTGAATATGAGCTGATATAGCTAAACTGCTCATATAAGTAGTTAATGCTGCTGCTACATACAACGTTAATTACTAGTGGCACTGTGAGCTGCAGACCTCGTGAGATGATACTGGTATTGGCGCCATAGACTCCAACGGTCCTTAGGACTTTTGTGCCATCTCCCGCCATTTTGAAAATTTCCAAAAACGGAATCGACATTTTTTTTTTTAATTATCGAACATGCTTATAAATTTACACAAGAATTGGTTGATAAATGCGACCTGTAGAGGAGAACAAATGGACAGACACATGAGAGCATTTTTACCCAAGCTGGGTCAAACACAAAACTATGTTCGGAGTCTTTCCGATTGATTAATCAAAAATTAAGGGCTATAAAGCTTGGTTTTCTTATTTAAGCCTTATCTACATTACGGAGTACACTATTTCTATTGCATTGAATGATAAAAAATCATTACTACATGTCCACAAACTATTGACCACGGGATAGAAAAAGTGCGTGTTCTGTTGAAGTGTAGAGCCAATCTTTCCTGTGGCCAATAGTTAACCTCTTGTGTACAGGAGTCATGATTTTTGTCATACAAATCAATAGAAAAGGGGTACTTTTAATGTCGATAAAGATTCAATAAAAAAATTAACCTTCATAGAAACCTTTAGAAAAGTCCACCGGAAAAATTCCGAACATCGTTTTGTGTTTGACCAAAGTGGGCCTTAGGGGTTGAATTTAAAGACGTATTTACGATAACATTTACCTCGGGTAGTCATCTAAACCCGAAGTTAGCGTCTTCGGGTTGAGTTGCAACTCGTCGTCTTCACGGCCTCGCCAGCGGTAGGTCGTGGGTTCGTCTCCCTTCTGCGACGACTGGAACCACTGGTACCAGGACTGCAAAACACGGCTAGATAATAAAGTGACTTCTCAATAGCCGGCCATATGAGTCCGGGCATATCCGTCGGGTCTGTCAATAAATTTATGGTAGATTTGTACGGCGGGTGCCTGGCGGGCATACCCGCTATGCAGGTCCGGCTAATGTCTTCCCAAATATAGATATACCAGCAATATCTTTCAGTAGAATATTTTTACAGGGTCCCATGCCAAAATGGTAAAAATGGTGCGACTCAGTCTGTCTGTTACATCGTTAAATATCTCGAGTACTACTTAAACTCTGGGTTAAATAAGGTTAACCCAGACACATTGAAAGAGGATTTATTATATATTTTTATTTATTTTCAATCAAAAAAATATAATATTGACACTATCTCCACAATTTTTTCTTCTCATAAAAAACTTTTCTGAACATAATTTAAAATATTTTTTTTTAATTTTTTAATTTATATGCCTCCCTTTCTTTCGGAGTGAAAAAGGGATGCTCATAATTTAAAAAAAATATTCTAGTGACAGAGATTTCTGGAGAGTGTAAAACCTGTCCTACAATGAGGAAATTGCTGGATTCCAAAAATATAAAAGTACACTTTTAACGGCCTCCTAGCCTAGTCGGTAGTGACCCCGCCTACGAAGCAGGAGGTCCCGGGTTCGAATCCTGGTCAGGGCATATATTTGTGTGTTTATCACGAATATTTGTTCCTGAGTTATGGATGTTTTCTATGTATTTAACCTACTGAAAAACACACCACGCGTTTACAGTCGAGGGGTGAGTGGGTCCTGGGGACGTATCTCCAACAAAAATATATGGCATACAAACTTACAACATGTCTTACTGTAAGCTGTTACCGTAGCCTATGGACGCTTGCAGCTTCAGAGATGTTATTACGAACCGAGTACGAGTATGTACCAGGGCATCATAACATAACTCACCTGAAGTTTTAGGTATGTTAGTATACAGAAGTACCAGGGCATCATAACTTACCTGTAGTCTCGTAAACATTCGATCCAGCGTTCTTCTCAAAGGCCAGTGTGGTTGGAAGAGCTGAGGCTGCGTTTTCACTAGATGCGCTATGGTTATGAGCAGCATGGGAGGGTTGGCCGCCGCGTTGCTTTGGACTACGAACTCTTTGGGGACTCTTGATAGCGCCTCCGCTCCTGGTGAAAGAATAAAAATGGTTAATAATAGCGGCACACAAAAAACACCTCTAGCTTATCATTACCATAATATAGTTAAAGAAACGGAGTAAAATCGCTGCTGTAAAAGTAAAACCGTCTCCTGTAACATTTAGACAATTAGGACGAATCTATTGACGTAAGGGTAGCTCTACACTTCGGGTATTTGCGTTTTTCCTCTCGCTCGCACCAGTTCAATTTTGCTTCGGTAAAACGCAAATACCCGAAGTGTAGTGGCACCGAAAGAATCATCAAAATCTGCCGACGCGTTTATTCTCAATCTATATGTCTGTTCAAATAACTCCTATTTTGGTAACCGTCGCCCGCTTACCAAGTATCTGCTCTCTTGGTATCCATCCCTCCACATTGATGAGGTCCAGCCAGTGTGCCGCTATGTCCATCTGGATTTCTGGAGACCAGCGCTGGATGAGGAGGCCATGGAAACCCTCGTCCCAGAGGAAGCCGCGGGGGAAGAAGGATCTGGGGACAAAATATTGTGAATGAAACTAAATTAATGTTTAATAGTACATTGTGTTAAGGGCGATAAACTCGGGCTAAAATTAAGCTTAAATTTACACTCGATCGTGATCCTTGTACCGCCCGTGATACATACAATGTTTTTCATTACATTTGCGAGGAAATAACTAAACTTTCTAGGCAGATAAAGAAACAATAATTATTAGCGGTGGCTACGTGGGGGGCAGGTCCTCCGGGAGCTCCGGGCGGGCGGTAAAGTAGTATGAGAATCCTTTAAGACTATGGGCTTAATGCAGCTCATTAAGTCTAAGTATGCTTGCATATAATATCACCATTTACGAGCCCAGCCATTTAGTGATAAAATATAACATTACAGGTCCAGTCTAAAGTGGATATAGAATGAGACATGCCTTACAATAATTACTAACTTATATACTCCTGGCACCTTGGTCTCAAAAGCGAACGAAAATGTTGGTAAACAAGCACATAGCACGACTATCCGTAAGTGAACGCCGAGCCTATAGACGCTTGCTACTAAGGAGCTCACCTGCTAGGCACAGCAGTATACAAAGGAGCCCTCCAATACGGCACGGGCTCCCTAGTATACGCGGACTGCACGCGCCCCGCGCCGTAGAAGTAGCCGATGCCGCCGATCATGTTGGAGAGGGCTGCTTGTGCTATGCTGATGTCCTGGTCGGAGTATCTTAAATAGAACGATGTTTTTAATAAAGTTAAGTTGTTACTGATATTTGATGGCCATTTTAGCCGGCAATCCGTCAGATCTCCGTAGTGGGTACAAATTTACTATACATTTGCCGGAATACAAGTTGACACAATAATCATCGCCAGGAGACAAGTAAGGAACAGAGTTCTCACTTAATAATTAGCTGTCATTACTTCTTCACCTTTTGAAAGTAAAATATTACTTCAGTAGCTTTACAGGCTACTCAGACATTATATATGTATAACAACAGTATGTTACAACAGTATTTATTAGTATATATAAATGTATAAATATATATGTATTTTATAATTGTGTATAAGTTTTTTTGCTTTAGTTCTTTTTTTTCTGCACCTCCTACTGTTTCTTTATTTCCTGTTTTATTTGCTCCGCTACCCTAAGGTTGTCTGGAAGAGATCGCTTGTTAGCGATGTTTTTATTTTAATTTATATTATTTTTTCTGTAATGTTTTGTAAGGTGTGCAATAAAGAGTTATTGTATTGTATTGTATTGTATTGTATGTTATGTTATAATTTAAACTTTCGTGAGACATACTGATATTAAATTTAATTTAATTAAGTATGTTATGTTTTTATTCTTTATATTTTTGTATGTTG
The DNA here is from genome assembly GCA_949128165.1 of Lathronympha strigana. NCBI lineage: Eukaryota > Metazoa > Arthropoda > Insecta > Lepidoptera > Tortricidae > Lathronympha > Lathronympha strigana. The sequence continues at coordinate 3,317,659 of OX421925.1, read as the reverse complement.
AGTGTTTTGTTTTTGTATGTTTTCAGTTCTGTTTACAGGGAGAATTCATATTTTCGCAGTCGTAATTCAACTGTGACAACGAGTGCTGTAAATGACTCGAAACTTAAGGGAATGTAGTCAATATACGTGATGAATCCGCTTTTAAGTTTCATTTCAATGTTTTATGTAAGTGACTTACTTCTTCTGTTTCAAGCCGAACTTTCTTTCAAACTCGTCGTTGAAGAACCTCTTCCTATCTTCTAAGACCCTGGTATATTCGTCGCCCTTTAGTGGCGGTGTGGGCAAGTCTTCTATGGTGAAAACTATGTCCATAACAAAGGGGGGCTCCACAATCATTTGGATTGGGACGTAATTCACTTCCGCATCCTGTAAGTATTAAAAAAAAGTTATGAGCATAATCCATACTCCCATACTAATCGTTGATTCTCTCAAACTACTTGGACAATACATCGTTTGTATGCATGTTTGTATGTTTATCTATGCACATATCATTCATGCTCTAAAATGCGTTCAAGGCTTCAAGGCCTAAACCACGAAAATCGAACGATTGCGGATTTGTATCTCCACCTCTGTCACACTTGCATATTGGAGTGACAAAGAGGTTTTCCCGTCAATGCCAATTTTCGATGTTCGTGGTAGGCATGCAGAATACCATACGCAATGACCAGCATTACCAACCAGAAGGAATTAATAGGACTGTAATTTTAACATTACTTCTTGAAAACAGTAGGTTATGAGTTTAAATTTAGAACTGCTGTCAAATTCAACAAAGTGTCTATTCTAGATTCGAAACGCCGCGCCGCCATTTCGAACTGTCATTTGTTTGATGATTTTTTACTGTTCACATGATAAATTATAAAAAACAAATATTTTTAAGCAGATACGTTGCGTACCAGAAACTGTAACGAAATCAACAAAAAATTAAATTGAATGTACTACTGTTTACAGAGTGAAGGACACAGCACAGTTCACAAAAGAAATCTGATCAAATGTTTGTGTATATCGTGTAGAACCGTAAAATTTTGTTTTATTTTGTTTATTCTTTTTTTTTGTCTTTCTGTTTCACTATTTTCTTTTGATATGGTTTCTTGTAGAACCACATATTGTAAATATTTTTACTACTTTTGTAATTTGTTTTGAAAAAATAAGTCCCGCCGAGTTTCTTGCCGGTAATAATCTTCTCGGGCTGTGGTGTAGGGACAGAACCGGTAGTAGCTTTTTTTTGCAAAATTCTACTCGATTGTGTAGAAAATAAAGTCATGATTAGGCCGTAAATTTACCGTATTCCTAAGTTCTTCATCTGGTCTAAGTACTGGGATTCTTCCGTAAGTAGGATGCCGTTCTGCCTTGAGCAGTGAGTAGAACTTCTCCTTCAGAAGATGAAGGCTTGGGGCGTGGCCTTCGGAGAACGAAGTGTGGAGGACCTTGCCTGAAAGAGACGAAATTTATAATTAAAAGAAACAAGTTAGGTACTGTTAAAGCCATTTTTTTAGTTCTGGAGACAAAAATGACAACCTCAAAGTTTATAAAAAAAATATCAGTTAATTTTAAGTCAGTAACCTTACTAATTTATTTTAAATTTAATTTAGCATTAAGCCAATCGTCACTAACTAACCAATGAACTAACAAACTATGGATCGCACAGGTCTGAAATAAAGCATTTTTTTTTAAGTCGAACGTGAAAATAATGATACCAGATTAAAACAACTAGAGCTGATCTTTGATTACGAATTCGGGTCGATTTGCAAATAACCGACAAAATTGAGTTAACTTGTTTTTTTTTTTTAATATGTAACGCAAATAAGTATAGTTATAATACAGTTTCTCAAAAGTTACGCTCTTTTTAACTATTTTGCGGTGCAAATTTTGTTTTTCATCCAGTTTGCCTTTAGCGGATGCCCAGGTTTACACATTAGCAAATTCAACTTGCTTAGATAACCGGATAAATCAAGGTGGAAATGCCAATGTCGTGGTTTTAAATATTATGGAGTTAGAAAGATACTAAATAACTAAGCGTACATACGCATATCGAGCTTTTGCCTGGCTTTATGTATACGATTTGTTTGAAACTACTCTTCCATCTCTATTTCCGTTCAATGCGCTAGACAGATACAAAATCTCAATGTGCGACAAAAAATTGAACTGAATTTCCCACGGAGTAACTCTGTAGAAAAAATTGTAGGATATACTGGGAAATTGGGTCTATCTTGAAGAGAATAAGGAACTCTTCCTACCGAAACGAAAACAAAATATAAATATGCCCATATAGAGTATAAATCACAGACATTTGCAACTTCAATTTTAAACATCTGCATTCTGAGGCATTTATCCTTTTTATTGGAAAATTGGGTTTTCTGATTCTATATAACTTATTAATAATATACCCCCTTCAGCCGCGCCTCTGGAGTTGGAGTACGCGTCCATAGGCAGCGACGACCGCCTACCATGATGCGGACCGTATGTTTGTTTACCAACATTGTAAAAACAGAAAATGTTCATAGAACTTTGTTGTTCTCTAACAAAGCTGCTCTGCATGAGTACTCTTCTGGGTGCAGAACCCCTGGAGTTGCAGTCGTCCATAGGTTACAGTGACCGCTTACCATCAGGGAGTCGTATCATTGTTTGCCACCGTAACAGTATAAAAATAGAAGAAGACTGTCTCTTCCAGCTGCCCCCTAGAGTCAGAGGCGTCCATAGGCTACAGTGACCACTTACTATACAGTACGGTTGTTTATCACGATATTGTTATAATAAAAAAATACTTGTGTATTTTAGACCTTAGATGACCTTATGAAGGTCGCTGGGAGACACTGGATGCAGGTCGCTTCCAACCGGTACATATGGAGGTCCAAAGGGGAGGCCTATGTTCAGCAGTGGACGTCTTATGGCTGAAATTATGATGATGATGATTTTAGACCTAACTGGAACTATACCAATGAGGACTACCGCGAGTCGATTTTCAGCTAGGGGCGCTAGTGGAACGTGGGTCCTGCGGGAACATTTCAAATGTCACTTTGACAATTCTTCCATACAGACAGAAGACCCACGCATGAGTGGCGCCGCCTGGTGAGCGACAATACGGTAGCTCCCATTCCTACATGTGTCTCACCTTTTACTGTTACCATGTTGACCCTGAAGTTGTGCAGCATGGCCGTGTGGCCGTGTATAGCGCCACCCTCGAACCAGAGCCGCCCGGGGGGCGCCGCTGGCCCCGGCGACTCATCCAGGGCTCCGTACCACACCATAACCAATGGGGCGTAAACGTCACCCTGTAATAACAATACAGTCAGTTTGAATGCCAAAGGACCATGTGCAAATTGGCCCCAAACCCAACAGAGCTGATAGTTATCTAATTTGATAGGTATTTTTATTTACTTATTTTCTTTATATGGAGACCAAGTCGAATTCCATTGGAGAACTGAGATATTTAAACTTTTGTCAGTCAATAATTGGTACATCAATGCACCCGAGTGGTATGCGTAACGCATTCCCCCCTAACAAAACAATAAAGGCTGTGTGGATCCGCCTTAATCGCCGAGTGGTTGTTAATATTTTACTTACATAATACTCGCGTTTAAATACGAATATCTCAGATCTGCAATATAATTCAACTTGTTGCCCGTATAAAATGAAACAGACAATAAGGCTGGTTTGAAGACCTAAGTCTCATCTCTATTGGTTTTGGGGCCAGCCTCCATACAAATTTGTCCATGGTCCTTTAGGTTGTACTGTCACAGTAACATCTACTAAAGAATGTTATAAATAAATAGAAAGTAGTCAGCAAGTCAATAAAAAAAAATACTAGATAGAGAGACATTTCCAAAGGGACTGGATTTTTTGCAAAGGAGCAGAAAGGAGAACAAAAAAACACCACAAGGACAACAAAAAGAGGGTACAAAGAGGACCAAAGGCAGAGATGAAAATCGTTGCAACACAATAAAGGGATTTGTTGCCAATGACACAAAGCTATTTCTTTGGAAAAGGAACAGTGTTTGCTAAAGGGATAGAAAATTATTTTCCCAAAAGAGACAGAAGATGTGGTGTTATTGCTAAATGGAAAAAGAAACCAACTCTTTTCCGAAGTGAAGGTTTTTGGCAAAAATACTGTAGTGTTGTCCGTTAAAAAATACAGAGATTTATGCCACACCTGGCCATAAAGTGCCTATTTCTGCCCAAGTGAAGGCATAAAATGATGTACCTAACACGTGAGGTAATAAATAAAGCCCTTGATCGTCCCTCGCTTGCAGCTCGGGTCGCAATCATCTGCGATCTCGGCCTTTCTTTGTTTTACGGCACTAGTTAGGTAATGTACTATTTCATCCTTTGATGAAATACTTTTATCTGAGGCTGTTTGACAAATCTCTCTGTTCCTTTAGTCTACAGCTGACCTTAGTAGTGACATTGACGCGCACGGTCCAGTGACCGCCGTGCTCGCCGCCCGGCATCTTGATGAAGCTGGTGTATATCTCGTGGGGCGGATCCAGTATTCGCTGCTCCCCAAATAGTTCACCATCGTGGTAGAGCCAGCCGTAGGTGGGGAGGTTGTCGCCCTGGTCGCACCAGTGTCTGAAAAAACAGAGTTGGTCACAGTCAAATACTTAGTAACAGTTCAGAATACACTTTGGACTATGGTAGCCTTAGAGATCGACTTTCGTAAAATAAAAATCTGTCTATCTAGATAGATATTTATTTATATCTAGATAGATTATTAGTAAGCTCTTTTTCGTACGAAACATTTATTATTTGTAAAATATGTATCGAGTATAAATGCTAAATTGTTTGCTAATAATATTGTCTTCTGGTAACGTGATTGTTATTCATTGAAATGAAACACTTTAGAACGGTTAATCGCGTTTATTAACACCATGACCCTACGTTTCGAGCCCTTTAAGGCACTCGATTTCACAGGGTTAAGATGATGACTGAGAGAATGCGAATTCTCCTCCTCAATCAACAAAGTTACTTGGGCAAACTACCTACATACAAAAATATAAAAATAATTAAAAACAAAAATAAAGGTTGGTCTATAATGCCCATAGGGTGGGCTTATAAAGCTAGTAATACATTGCCTGAAGGGCATTCTATAATTAAAATTAAAGATAAAAAATTATAATGTTAAAAATTATTATGTTTGCTAATGTTATTCTAACCCACACTTTTTGATGTTTTTGTTCTGCTTTGAGTGTCCATTTCTTTTAATAAGCAATACACAACAAGGATGTCCATAATACAATTAAAAACAAAACTAACAAATCAAAATTAAGTGTGTTAATACTTACAAATTTAAAATATCAAATAATAATAATGAATAACAATGGCCAAATATCTCCCAATAAGAATTGTCAATAGCTTAATGAAATTAACACGTTGGTGGACACGACTGCTATAGCATTTGCATAGTTTTTTGTTTTTTCCTTTGGCCCATGAAAGATGACGTCACTTACCATCCGTTAACATGTTAAAACAAAAGCACATGCTATGTGTCCTCCATGTGTAGTAAGCAAAAATGCAAAGTTGTATTACCTGATTCCCTTCTGTGATACGTTGGCCAAGTCATACCACATGAGCCCGAACACTGGGGATCGGGGCTCCCTGCTCTTCATGCCCAAGTACACTCCGGGACGGTAAGAGCCCCAATAGCGGCTCGGGACAGCAAGGCCTGTGTCTGATACAATCTGGAAATATAAAAGAAAGTTGCAGTTTATTATTTCTTTGTGCTGTTTTGTGACCTCTGAGTAATTCCAGGAATTTTCCAGGAAACTTAATAATGATCGACAAACCACAGGACAGTATGCCTAGCCAGAAAGCACTTACAAGTAGGGAATGCAACCGGTAAATATTTTGTATGAGAATTACGTGTGGTAAAAATAATATGTTTTACTCCAACTTTGTTTACTCCAATCAGATAATTTATAAAAACATATTTCTGACATAAAACCCACTTTGAATAAAACCAGCTTTCACAACCGGACGGTATATATACTCTATCAACATACACAAATCACATATCATAAAGAAAAACGCCGAAAAACATGAACAAAATATACCGCACTGACGTACCTTTTCATCACCAAAAGGGGTGTTTACTCTAGTCTCCAAGTACCCTAAAGTCCCAACGTATACCGCCACTGTCAAACACACGCATCCTATTACTGTTTTCCATCCAGAAAGGACTTTAAGCGAACGACTACCAGTGGCAGTATCGCTGCTTGCGGAACTGCTACTACCGTTCGCGTCTCCCCGATGTGGATGCTGAATGTGGACCGTTTTCCTATTCCGAACCATCGTGGTACACTTAATTATGCCTTAGCTAGTTACATATGTGCTTAATTGACGCGGTTTCTTAAATTATCGATGGATTTTTGTGTTTGAGCTGTCGGCGTTTGTATGGCCAACGCAAACGTCAATACGTACGACGTTTTGACAGATAACTATTGTTGACAGCTTATCATCGTTCAGAAATAAATAGTGTAATCATTGGATTATATAACTGATGACCTGTGATGTACGAAATATTTTAGTTGGGTGTACAAATTAACTTTCGTCCACATAACTTTTAAAAAATAATTCATACATGAAATACAACATTTCAAGAATGCATTTATAAAATAATTTTACAACTGGCAACAAAAAACTTTACGGTGCCATAAAAACTAAATAAAAAAATATAAACATTTCTTCGTAATTTTAGCAAATGACTGTTTCTCGTTTTCTTTATGAAAATTCAACCAGTATCAGGTGATATTGAATGGATATCTTTATAATTTTATTTTACGTTGGTCAACAATTGAATATTTAGTTTAAATAACAGTGTTACACGCGATTAATCCGTTCTAAAGTGTTTAATTTCAGTGAATAACAATCGCGGTAACAGAAGACAATATTAGTGTATAATATACTACAGTTTAAAATCTATTTGCTTGATTTGCATTTGTAAAATTGCTTAAGTATTTTTTTTTATTACTATTTTATAAAATGCTTAAGATATTTAACTATGTATCATGAACCAACACATAACTGTTGGTTTTTTTATCTATGTTTCGTTTTAAATACATACTATTATATTTTTGTACTCCAAGATTACAAGTGTATACCTGCATGTACATATTTTGTTACATTTTATTATTTATACCGATTGATTTCAAGTATTCCACTTACTACGGCCGCATTGTATATGCATGTAACTTGAAAATAATGATTTTTATTATTTGATTTGATTATGGTGCAAGCATGTGATTTCAAGCCGCCGCGAAAGATGGCGCTAGTAGTCTCATTGAGTGACGACGAAATGTAGCGTTGTGTTTACTTGAAGAATATATTTGATCAATTGTTTTTACGTTTTTCAATGAAATCTCTGACGGAGTTATAAATGAAACTGTGGTAAATTAGAGCTCTTAAATTTGTTTCTGTATGTGAACGCAAAAAAAGTCAAAACAAATCAAAAAATGAAAACAAACAAAAATGCAGGTAGCATCGATACAAACGCATATTTGCAAATGGCCGCGCCACCTGTCTGCTCGCTGGATGGAACAGAGCCCCAGCGCGGTCGGTAAAGCAGCTAGGGCGCGCCCCCGTCCCCCGCGGCCCCCGCCCCGCGCCCGACGCGGACCGAACCCCAGTACGATCGAGCGAGACGGGCCGGGCGTACCTGCTACCAACGACCGTACGATGCGTCACACTACGCGATTATGAGGCGAACGCGACTATTTTCCTCAAATAATCAGTGAAATAATGTAAAACGTTCATCAAAAAGTAACTACAAGCCGCCGCGGCGTCACCTGCGTGCCCGCTCCGTTGTCCTCCCGCCGGCCGGCGGACGCTGCACGCGACAACGCTTCCAATAAAAAAAAACTAAAATTTCGATGTCAGTGAGCGTGAGGACTCTAGTGTCAGTGTAGTGTAGTTTTAAAATAGTTAAATGGATAAACGGCGTGCAATGTTCGTATGAGGAAGAAAGGCAACCGGAACATCGTAAGTGGAGAGTTTGCTCTCAGTGTTAATTCTGTTGTGTCAGAGCAGAAATGCGGGGTAGCTCGCCCCTGTACCCGGAGGTTTAACATACGAGTGGGGAGGCCGCTCAGCGCACTACGGAGGTACGGAGGTCTATCCCTCGTATACTCAATGTTTTTTACCCCGAGCAGGTCTCTTACCGAACCCCTTTTTTGTGCGCATTTTTTTGGAGGGAATGTTTACGAATCGATATCTTGTAGGTTATGATACCCTTGTAACTGTAGCTTGCATTTTGGCGATATCGCATCCATATTCTATGACGCACAATAATATAAACAAATACGTTTTAACATTTATAGTAGATATTAAATTCTGTGATACAAATGTTTTTCTTATCATAAAACAAAACAAACACACCCAAATTCAAATCAATAAACGTTTTCGTAAGATTTTCTAGCATTAACAATACGGTTTATTATAACCTCTTACGATAGCAAAGTGTAGTAACTCCAAAAACGATAATTTGCCGAGCTATCGAAAAAAAACTGGAACGCTATATACAGTGTTTAGGTAACCTCAAAACTCGTTTTGCCGAGGCTCCTCATTTAAACTCCGAGAGTTCAAATGATGAAACCACCGTATACAGTAATGTTTTATGATCGATAAACATTAAGATTTAAGCCATCGCAGAAAAGCACAATGTCAATATTTGGCCAAGTGTCATACAATGTTGTTGTTATGTCATTATGTTAATAACAAACAAGTTTAATGCAAATGTGTATACATTGCTAAATATAGCCAAAAGTAAACAATACATTTATATGAATAAACCTTTTATTACGTTAAATTTATTAATGTCATCTTAGATATTTCTTATGACTCAAACCGATTCAAACGATGGAATCACTTTTGACATGCGTCGTCGTGTTTTAACCAATTGGATTAAATGATTGCCTACTAATATTTATTTGACAAAAAATTACGTAATCTAGTTAGTTCAAAGAAAACTTCTACTAATTCAAATGAAACACTAAAACCCAGACATGATTCAACTCGGTGTCTACTAGTATTCTAGTGGACTCGAAACGTAGGGAATGTAGTAAATATACGCGATTTAATCCGTCTTAAAATGGATGTCAATGAGTAAACAAACAGATTTACAAGCCACAACAAATAGTTCTCAATCGTAACAAGACGAAATTGATAGTTAACTAACGCAATTGTCACTTGAACCAATATCATTGATTCAATCGAATTGCATTAGATATAAAATGATCAATTCATTTTATAATGGACTGTCGTCGTAATAAAAGAATTTAATTTAAAAAACTAAAGCATTAATAGAACAAGTTGTTTTGATCGTATGCCTTCGATTTTTATAATTATAAGACCATTTATCTGCTTACCACAAGTATGAAATTTACTATATAACCGTACGCTTGTTTTTCTCAAATTAGGTTCGAATGGGATATTTATAGATAATATATTCCTACAAACTTTTCTTCAGAAGTAGGTAAAAAGTAAAAACTAACTTTAACTAAGTCGATTTTTTAAATGAACGGTAATAAATATTTTTTTCGTATGTGAACATGACGGCACATTTGTCTTTTATGTGTTTATTTTATTTATTTTCTTTTATTAAATCTACAAAATGTACGTATGTAATAGATGTGTTATTTCGCTAGAAACCAAAAAGTAATAAGTAAAAAATGACCCTGACCCATTTTTAACGACTAAAAAAACATATATATATACGTATTTTTTTTACAAGAAAAACGATTAAAACATAAATGTACATATTTGTGACAATTTGCATGTAACGATATTTTGTTGCCTACATAATACTAGACTCACGATAGAATTATCTGTTAAACTAAAAAAAATCAGCTATTATTAATTATTTTCCAAATAAGTAATTAAAATTTCTATACAAGCTGTTAGTTAAATGACTGGATTAATATAATATACTGGCTAGCATCTACCCTGTCCGTGCATCATGCTCGCACTTGCTGGTAGCGTGATGCAAGTATAGATAACGAGACGCAAACGAGACATCATGGTCTATAGCAACTCTTAGTAACTCATAGTACCTTGGTACTTTTAAAAGTCACGTCAAAGTTCTGAAATCTGACTAAATGTTGACAAGTGACAACTATCATAGCCTAATAGCTGATCAATGTGTACAGTCGATGGCAAGTGTATACAATTTTGCACTGTATTACTAAGGAGTAAGGTGCAAACGTGTAACTATCTGACGTCGGCGTACGGATTGAATGAATTAGAAGGGCTCCGTAATTCACATTGTAATAAAATTCGACCCCAAAAATGCGCAGCGGTGGGAATCAATGCTTAGATGCGTATTCAATAAAGTAGTTATTCAAATAATATACTATGGCAACGAAACAAAACACAGTTATGGCAACAGTCAAAATTGAAATCTAACAGGGTTAATTTTAACAATCTTTTACTAGAAATTAAACCCTTTAGAACGGATTAATCGCGTTTATTAACACCATGACCCTCCATGAATCTTTTACTTCCACAAAATCTGAATTCTGAATCTGAATTAGTAAACTAGTGCGAAAGTGCGTATAGCGGGATAGTCGATATAATAGCAAAACGAAAAGATAGCTTTTTATTTATAGTTACCATAGAGTCAAACCACTTTGTTTATGTCCAGTAAATGAACTGTCAAACTATAAAGTGTTATTTACACGGAAGAATAACTAAAGCATGGAAGTAGTACAACTGTCAAATGACAACAGTTTCTAGCGGCCTTGAAATTGGCAGTGGATTTCTCAAATGTCGTAAGTCTAACCTAATAACGTGGCTCTTACGACATTTGATAAATTCGCTATCAAAATATGCGACTAATTTAAGTTGTAATGCATTGATACCGACTACCAAATTACAACGACGTATTTAATTTGGCAGCTTGGACGAATTGCATCAAAAGAGATCAGCAAAACTGTTGACAACGTACGGAATCGGAGAAATAACAAATACATATACATCTCTTTTTGACACTTCCTTTACTTCGTAAGGAAGTGAAGGACGGACTTATGATTTTGATGTTCTTAGTATTGAAGGGGGAACCATTGGTTATTTTAAACGTCAAACTATAATGAAATTATGACGTCCACTTAACACATTCACATTCTGTGCTAACAAAATCTAGGGAACTTAGCATAGACGGACTCATGTCAGATGATATTTTATAATTGTATATCTTCTGCCTGCCCTTATCCCACATTATGTGGGGTCGGCACAACATGTTTTCGTCTTCAAATCTGCCCTATCCCTCGTCTCAGCACTCACTCCTTTTTAATGTCCTCTTTCACACAATCCATCGCTTTTTCGGTCTACCAATCGCTCTCCGTCCATCAACATTCATCCTTAATCCTATATTGTATAGTTGTTCCAGTATACGAATGAATTATTGGGATAGAATGGATAGATACTGGTCCAAGATGAGAATTGGTGGTGCTACTTGGAACAAAACGCGTATTAAACTATGCTCTAAAAACACGCAGACCCAGAAGGCAACCTTTACATACATCCTCTCTTCCTTTCTTCACTTTCTCTTTCCTTTGCGTACTTTGAGACCTAAGTGCTTCTATGGCATACATATTGTAGAAGTTTTATGCTTCTAAACATCACCCAGAAAGTATTTCTCATGCCAAACTAGAACATGTCGTGGTTTATTGGCCACGATAGCTTCTTGGCACGGCTTGGCACAGCGCGACACCGGGGAATCCAGCGGTGCCACGCTAAATGCATTTATTTTCGTACCTAACTGATTTGAAGATAATTTATTTATAAATAGACGTTTGCCATACCAAATATCATTTGATATTTACCAATCGCTTAGGAAAACATCGTGAGGAAACCGGAATAATCCCGATAAGGCCTAGTGTACCCTCTAGAAGGTCGGATGGCAGATGCTGTTGTACAACTAGGGCCTAAATGTTGGAATTAGTTGCCAAAGTGGACCCCAGGGTCCCTGCGCCTTGGCATAAGGCGGAAAAACGCTAGGGGGAAGAAGATTGCAAAATTATTCTACCAGGTCTGCAGCAATGATAAAGAATGTGTTGACCTTCACCTGTCACTTCGATTAGAGAAAGCTCGAGCTCCATGGCAAGGTCATACCCAAACACATTTAATGCCCGGTGTACATACTCGTTCTTGAGTCGCGACCGAACATCTCGCGATCGAAAATCGAATGATTGCGGATTTGTATCTCCATCTCTATCACACTTGCATATTGGAGTGACAAAGAGGTTTTCCCGTCAATGCCAAAGGTAGGCATGCTGTACACACTCATTCGTAAGCCTCAGACGAGAAGCTATCTAAGCTTTTCATGTAGTTTGGGCGAGTTAAAAGTCTTAAATACCTTGGGTATGGTGACAGGTGTGTCATGTCAATACAATTAATAAAGGGTGAAACTAAGTTTTCATTCATTCGTTTATTATTCAGATTAGAATGTAAATGGTTTCATGAGATGAGAGCCCGGGACGAGACAAATGAGCACGAGACAAGACCGTCCTGTTCTCGGCTTCTCGAATGTTTAGTGACATCATTAGTACCATCAACTGTTAACGGAAAAAATAATTTATATTCAAAGTAACTAGTAAGCGTAACTTACCTAGTTACCTACCTCTAGCTACCCTAAATCTAAAATAAGTCCTTGAGTAAGGACGACTCCCGCCAATCCGATCCGATCCGGAACGATCGGTCAGTTCAGTTAAAGATGACTCACACTAGCACGGGACGGGACGGGAAAGTCTGTAAATTACTATAGAAAGAATCACGCGATAGCTCGGATCTGTCAGTTTCTATAGGAAACGTGACGTTCGAGCCATCCTAATCTATGCCGCGATTCAACGTAAAATTCATAATCGTAATATCCTTCATCCACATTACACCCGAAAAGCACATAACTTATCTAAACCATTTATTTATTATCAAACAAGACTACGAGTACTTCAACATTCACCTTGTTAAGAAAAAATCTTAAGAACGCATCCACGAATACAAACATTCGTAATGTTTGAAAATTTTCTTTATTCTTCAACTGTATTACAAGTATGCTACAGAATTGATACAAAAGTTTCGAATTAGTAAACTTTTCATCAAAGTGATTAAGGATGACTCACACTAGAACGGGACGGGACGTGACGGGACGGGTGGGACGGAAAAACTGGCAATTTCTATAGAAAGCGTCACGTGAAATCCGAGGGCTCCGAGCTATCACGTGATTCTTTGTATAGAAATTGACCGATTTTCCCGACCCGTCCCGTCCCGTCGTCCTTAAAGGCGGTCATATATGCCGAATCTGCCAATGTATTGTAGATTTGTCTTGTAGACGCTCGTCGGGCATAACCGCTATGCAGTCCTAGTACCACGAAATACGAAAGTTCTAAAATTTGTATCTCCCTGTCACTCACACTTGCTCATCGGAGTGAAGAAGAGAGAGAAGAGGAAGAGGTTTTTCAGGCAATGCCAATTTTCAATGTTCGTGGCATGCCTGCAGATCCCACGGATTTCCCGAACGTACATGTCCGGCTCTTAACTGAACTTTAGTATTCAGACAGTGTCAAATATATGTATACAACCTAGACCTCATTATAATGTAATAAGGTCCTAATTATACAGATATATTTTGACGTCGACTTTGCTTTAACAGAACCTATTGTCTAACATCCAAAAGCCCCAAAGATACGATCTTCCATGACAATACTTAAAGATCTGCATCATTGCGTGCTACGTCACGTTTTCCCCGCACTTTCCCAATGTCAACCGTCTGTCGCGTTGATTAACGGCACCATTTTCTAATTGAACAGAGTGTATACAATTTACTTACAAAAAAAAACTACCAGAAAGCATGTTGCTTCGAAGATCATCATCTATAAGCAGGAGTTAACTGTGAGGAATAACTGTGTGATACCAGAAGGCCTAGTATAAAAATTGTACGACATTAACTCCTCGACCGCGTTAGCGTATCGGGAGTTCAAATTATGTTTGCCGTTTATTTAAATCATCCGCCAACTTTCATATTTTGACCCCTCGATACGCTAACGCGGTCGAGGAGTTGATGTCGTACAACTTTTATACTAGGCCTTCAGATGATCTACCGCGAAGATTTTCAACAACTCTTTCGCAAGTTTCGCGATCGAGAAGGGGATAGAAATTTTCATTCGATTTTTGCAGTAAGGTAAAAATAGATTCCAACGAAGTAAGAACCTTTTGTTTTTTAAGTCTGTTAAGAATGGATCTATGGATAGATCAAAATTTGGTCGCAACGTTGTATATATTAAATAATATTTAAAAACGGGTCACTCACGTAATTTAGTCGATTTCCGCTTAACATGTTTCAAGAGGGTTTTATAGTTAAAAAAACGATGTATATTGTTTATCTCATTCTGTCGCGTAATTGCGAACAAAGTTTGCTATTTGACAGATGTTTGTTAACGAAAATAACGACGTATTTGACAAGAGAACTGGTGTTGCCACTAGTTTTCCGCAAATCGACCATTGTGCCGTTTTTGCGTGATAGCGAGGTAGCTCTACTCCAACCACCCTAATAGTTCCTCCACGAAACATCGCTTCAAGGTTGCAAACTGCCTCCTTTAGTGTGCTGGGAGTTCCAAAGTATTTGCTCCTGTATACTTCTACCTATTTACATTCTAGAAGAATACGTTTTGGTGTTTCTTCCTTTCCCATGTATCCAAGGTATTGCCACATAAGTCTTCAAACTATAAGAGCAGAGCAGGCTAAGATCAACGAGCAAAATTTTTCGATTAAATTTTTATCAAGCGAATCGGATGGAATTCATGTTCCCTTAAAGGCGTGGTACTAGTTTCAACTCGACACACCTTAAGTAATGCATCCTTGTATATACTGCACTCAAATGTTTACATGACTCGTTGTCATAGTTACGAAATTGAAATGGTCTACAACACACTGATGGAAAATTCTAATAAGTAGCATTAGATAATGCACTTATTATTGATTTGAATTTCATTAAGTATAACTTATTAAGTTAGCAATTGACTCAAAGTGGCAATTGACTTGACATTGAGAGGCCTGCACTGACTGCCAAATGGTTATGACATAGTGTCATAATCATTGTATGTATGGCCTGACGTTTATTTATGTTTATTAGACGAATAGATAGTTTGACTTGCCTCTCCACCGTATAATTAATTTGACTGACGTCTATTTTGGCACTACCTTCAATGCCAGATAAACTAATGAACGAAGTAAGCGATTGCTGGCACCAATGTGGTTAACCAACCACACTGGTGCCTAACCAACAACGCACCAAAAATCTCGGAATCTGTTGAAAACTGATAGATTAATCGTTGGGGGACTCCCCTAGCGCTACTTCTTCACTGTATAAATAAATAAATATTCCGGGACAATCTTACACACAGCGACCTAGTCCCACGGTAAACTCAATAAGGCTTGTGTTGTGTTGTGGGTACATAAATACATAGAAAAAAAAATACGTGTGGCACTCGGGGACTGCCACGGTAAAGCTATTGCATATCATTTTGTATCAACTTATGCAATTATAATTATTTATTTATTTTATTCATGCAGTATTTCTTTTTCTTTGATATTAATTCAAGTTACACTTTTTGAGCGTGGTGACCGATAAGAAAACAATTTTTTCTATTATTAAATAAATAAACAAGCACACAACGCGGTGTCGACAACGCCGTGTCGAAGACTGCCGAACTGAAACGACGTTAGACGATGCACGGCCTGCAAGCCACATCTCCGTGTCCGTCGGAGTGGGGAGCGTGAGGTTTTTTCGTTACAGAATTTCTGGATTCGGTCCCCGCGCTCAAGGCCCGCCATAGAAGCTATGCAATAACTTAACAGACGATTTGAGAACCTCCTCCTTTAGAAATATTGAAGTCGGTTGAAAAAGCAATAATAGTTTACGCGGACATATTCATCAACAAATACTACTACACTAATACTACGGAGGCTAGGGGGAACTATTCTTAAAACCTCGTGAGTTCAATGAAAACTCGCTTAGCAGCCGTAAAAGCAGCTGATGGCGGCTACACAAAATATTAGTCGAGCGAAAGATAGATTTATACTAGTAAAAAAAAAGTTAATTGTAGCATTTAAGAGCTATTTGTATTTTAAGGGAATTGGTCCTTTTCAGTTTTATTTCTAACAGTAAAGTTACAAAGTTACCATTATTAGTGACTAGCTGTTACCCGCGACTTCGTCTGCGTAGTATTATAATGTTTGGTAGTGTATTTTTATTAGCATAAGTATTAAAGACCAAATTGACTTGAACTGTAAATTGCTAATTAAATTCCGGGGCCGTATAAAACAAATAACTAACTTGCAACTACAGTAACCTGTTATTATTTTTTCTCGTTAATAATTCAGGATATACCAAAAATGCTGGTGATCAATATTGTAATCTGATTTAGAAAAAATAGGACTGAATGTTTTTTTGACAAACATTTTTTGTTAATTTTTTCTGCTTATCACAATACGATACCGATTACGCATTTAATCGAATCAGCAGCATTTTTGTACAGCTGTATGTCTCTTTGTATCTACCACATATTAATCTTTCAGTGGTTGGAATACTTTGTAGATATGGTAAAAAGTACGTCCAAGTTTACATAAATTACTCGTATCTTTTAATTAAATAAGTAATCAAGGCCGAGTGTTTAAAACAATGTCTTAAGCTCACTGAATTTAACCCATGGAATGCCATTCGATACCTGATTACAACTTACTTCCCAGTGAAGAAAAACATTGCGAGGATACCAAAATAATTACGTCGCGCATATAAACTTTCATTAGGTAGTAGGTAAGTATATATGTCTTATCCAAGGACGATCCTATGATAGGTTCGGCATAGGCCTTTATTCGCATGTACCTACTCAACATAAGATAAAAACAAAACTACTGTAAAAAAGTGCAATGCACAGTATTGAATTGACTATTTCACTTGCTTTCTTTCCGCTTTTTTTCCGTAACAAAAACTATCCTGTCCTTTCCTAGGAGTCAAAACATCCCTATACCAAATTTCACCTTAATCCGTTCAGCGTTTTTAATTTACTTTGAAATGGTAACAGATAAGAGTTCATCTTTACAATTTAGCATAGCATGGAAATTTGTCCAAAATTTAATTGAAGAAACCGTGCTCTGGTTTTGTGACTGCTTCACTAACGCAACATCAGTTTGCTTGACAACAAAAATAAAATAGATGCCAAGTAAAATGTATCTAAATCTAACGACATGATCTAAGAATGTTTTTGCGCAAAGTTAAAATAATTTTAATCAAATCAATTTAAGGAGGATATAGGCGATACCTAGTTCGATTAGTGGCATATAGATAGAACTGTAATAAGTGCCATCCTAATCCATCAAGTTGTGCATATTCAGTAATTTTTAGCCTTTTAAGTATAGTAATCATACGAAAAAATCTAAGCTTAGCCATATTATACATTGAGTTGCCTTCTTTGTAGTGGTTGGATTCCGCGTATCTGTCACTATAGCCTCAATGATATTGTCCTGAGGTCTGTCAGTCAGCGGCTGTTCATTCCGTTCTGGAGCCACTGAGTTTAGGCGCAGTGATAGCAAGATGGAGTGACGCTGGTGCTATGGGAGACGGGGCGGTGTTTGGTGTGGGATGCTACATGCGTCAGCACATTTTCGACTACCCATATTACTCGCACTTCCCACGTGGCAGGAGCCCTCTGCCGAAACTTTAGCGGCGGCGAAGCGGCATTAGTGTGCGCTCCCTTCTAAGATAAGATCCCAAACGGATAGCGGGATACTTACGTAATAGGCCAACACATTGTTACATTTGTGTGTAAATTTCTGATAATTCTATACAGTTACTCACATTTGACAGCAATCACCGTCGCGCTATCCATGCAACTTGTCTTTTCATGAACTTATAGCATTATCATTATCAGATGACATTCGTGGATAACCAACTTAGGTCTGTAGGACATGGATACAATACATGTTCATACCTTTGGTAGTGGAGACTGCGGGCTGCTTTGGGGGAACCCAAATTGTTCTGCATGACATAAGCCGTCGACTCAGACAAAAGGGAGAGGAGCCCGATCCAAGGTTGTCCGTAGCCATCCAGCATGGAAATGCCGCTAGTGTTCTGGGCTCTTTTGCACCAAGAATGGCGAAATACGGGTTATTATAATAAGACTTGTGTTTGGGTTTTTTTTATATGTAATTCAGTTTTTAAGTAACTGGCTGTGATTAATTTTTCAGTATATTCAATTTATACCATTAGGTTACCCATTTCATTTCATAGATTTTGTTTGACAAAACCTACTAAACTGTTAACAGCGCCATCAAACAAATCTAGAAGACTTCGCGGCTTAGTATGTTTCCTTAGAACGAAACAGTTAGATACCTACAGCTCTTAAGTAGTTCTACGTGTAATATATAGATGGCAGTGTAATAAACATAATATGAACGGGAAAATGTACCTTTTATGCCTTTGTGCCCATTTCTTCCGATAAACGTATTAAATGTGGCACAATTTTATTTAAAATAAGTTCTGCTGATTAGCAAAATATTGCAATAAAACCATGAATTTGTCGTGGCATATTCACTTACTTCATATCTAAGCAAATAGATGGCGCCAGTGTAGGTACCTGAATTAAAATATTTTTTGGATTTTTGAACATTATTAATAACTGTTGGAATTAATCAACTTAAATTTACCGTAATATGCTTCTTAAACGGGAAATCACGTAGTAGTACACGTTTAAAGTATTTGAAACGTATGAAGTTTGCATTAATTGCAAATGTTTTACATCACGCTATCGACATTTTTAAATCACATTGCATAAATACAACTTCCAATTTACTAAATTTAATATTCTATTGCAACTTTCAAAAACCCTCTAAATTTTTTTCGCTTATAATATTAGTGGGATTTTATTTATTATCAAATTTATGACAGCATTAAACATATCATATTTACATAGATTTAATGGATCCCGGCACATTGGTCACTTTTCAACTAATTTACTAAAAACACAGTTATGTATTTTTTGTGCACTTTCGTCAGTAGTGACAAATATGTACTTAAGTTTAATTTCTGTTTGTTTATGACACTACTGAACAATACAAACTTAAAATAAATTTGGGTACATTTTCGTCTGCAGTGAAAGAGAGCTTTTTTATAGGCGAACAACATACGGTGATCATCGTCTTCGAACAATATTTACAGCACGCAGCAATGTCACCTTTGTGATTATCACAATAAGGAACAAATCTAATATACCAATAGAAAATATTTGATAAACAAGACAAAGGCATATTTCGATA
This sequence comes from Lathronympha strigana, assembly GCA_949128165.1. Lineage (NCBI taxonomy): Eukaryota > Metazoa > Arthropoda > Insecta > Lepidoptera > Tortricidae > Lathronympha > Lathronympha strigana. The sequence continues at coordinate 3,298,363 of OX421925.1, read as the reverse complement.
CTCTACTTCTTTGTAGGTACTAATATTTCTTATGCCAATGAAATTTCCACTTTATTCCGTTGTGCACTAACGTGCTAAATTCACAAATTTAAAATGGTACTTAGTACGACTTTGCATTTGCACTAAGATATCGATTAAAAAAACAAAACGATTCGCAGTCTAAATAAAAAATTAGGCGCCTTTTGCCTTTAATTCGATCCAGCCAGTATATTATGCATCGATTACAAAATCGATTTAACATATTTGATTCTGGCGGGAAAAAATGATAGTGTTTATTTTGACGTTTGACATCGCCGTATCTCTGGTAATAAGGGCTACTGTCCTCAATATTTTGTATAGAATATGACACTTAGCGACATTCGTATGGAGATATATCCTTTCCCCGATAAAGAACTTTGTAACAAAGTGAATAAAGTCGGTTTCGGTCCGTCGGAGTGGGGAGCGTCAGGTTTTTTTTCGTTACGGAATTTCTGGATTCGGTCCCCGCGCTCAAGGCCCGCGATAGAAGCTATGCAATAGCTTAAAACATCCATAACTCGGGAACAAATATTCGTGACAAACACACAAATAAATGCCCTGAGCAAGATTCGAACCCGGGAGTCCCGGGACCTCCTGCTTCGTAGGCAGGGTCAGTACCAACTAAGTTAGGAGGCCGTTAAAGGTGTAGGGATTAAGATGTCTGTATACTAGCTCTGTATGTGTTGGACAGTCAGGAGTACTAGGAGTCCAGAGTCAGGAAGAGAAATAGTCTCGTAAAGTTTAGACGAAAGATGAAAAATTCCTCATCTAGTTGGTTACTTAGTTGTGATTAGACCGCCGATTGAATTAGTAAGTTCGAAGAAACAGAAAAATATTAAATTGAAAAGATGTCACGACCTTGCAGGTGCAGAACCGGAAAACAACTCGATGCCCACTCGTTTTCCACACTTTCACCTCCAAATCCTGTAGATCTAGAAGGTTAGATTACTCCAGCCCCAGCTAGCCTAAAGAATCGCACCAATCCGATTCGATCGGGGACGATCTGTCAGTTTCTATAGAAAACGTCACATGACCTCCGAGGGCTCCGAGCTATCACGTGATTATTTCTATAGAAACTATCAGATCGTCCTGGATTGGATCGGATTGGTGTGTGTCATCCTTAATGGGCTTAAAGGATGACTCACACTAGAACGGGACGGGACGGGAAAATCTGACAATTTCTATAGAAAGCGTCAAGTGACATCTGAGCGCTCCGTGATTCTTTCTATAGAAATTGACAGATTTTCACGTCCCGCCCCGTCCCGTCCCGTGCTAGTGTGAGTCATCCTTAAATGGTATGCTACTGAAATCTAGTTGATAAGAAATCGAACTCTTCAACCCAAAGCAGCCGATTAACTCAAAAAGCTCTAGCCCAATCATTTTCATAAACACACAGTTATCTTATTCTTATCCGTTTCAACCCAAACCTTTTAAAACTGACTCAATCGTCACGACATTGCACATCGACAAATTGTTTCGTTCTCTGTCGCTCACATAAGAGCGGAAGAGATACAGATATTCGATGTAATATGGGATCAAGATCGTTTATTACCTGCTCTTCGGTCGCACAAAAGAACAAATATTTGGACACAAATAGCAGATTTTAAATGTAATCGTCAACTGTTTACTGACTATTTATGGTCTTTATTACAAACGACATACGGTATAGTCATGGTTAGTTGAAAATATTTGTATGCAACAATGGTAATGGTGGATGGGATGCAGATGCAAGAGTTATTTCGGAAGTTAATATGAATAGTTAGTATGTAGGTATTAAACATGTTGGATTAGAATTGCATTTATATTTAGCCTAGTTGATATGACTCTGTCTACGAAACAGGAGGCCCGGGACCTCCTGTCGAATCCTGGTCAGGGTATTTATTTGTGTGTTTATCACGATTTTTTCCCTGAATTATGGATGTTTCCTTGTATTTAAGTATTATATATCGTCCGCTAGTACCTACCAATAACACAAGCCTTATTGAGCTTACTGAGCTGTTAGCATCCACAACTCACAAGATATACCTCGTACATTATATATGACCTCCTACAGTCACGTGCAATAGTATCTTCCGCTAATAAAGGCCGCAAAAGTGACGCTCTTATGCCTGTACCAATAAGATTGTTTCAGATGTTTTTGCGGCCTCCATATTGGAAGGAGGATACTATTGCTGGTGACTGCACAGTCAACATAAAAAAACAGCCAAGTGCGCGTCGGACTCGCCCACCGAGGGTTCCGCACACAAGATGCTCGGTGCCCCCCCATTTATAAACTACTACTTAAAAATATTGATGGCTCGGAACTCTCAATGTGCGACAATTATACGGTTTTCTGTACTTTTGCTACTAGCTCTTTCTTTTTGCTAAATTTCGTGATTCTAGGTCATCGGGAAGTACCCTATACATTTTGATTCCCATTACAAATGTATGGAAAATTAGACGTAAACCGCTGTATCTTTTGATTGCGTTAACGTAGAGGATTGGTTTTTTCATAGCTTCAAGGGACCGCATACTTGTGTATGTGGTATTCATTTCAACTTACTACCTCTACGCGTTCCCGAGCTAAAGGGTCTTGTCAGACAGACGGACGGACGGACAACAAAGTGATCCTATATAATATAAGGGTTTCGTTTTTTCCTTTTGAGCTACGAACCCTAAAAATAGTTATACTTCGTGTTTTTTAAGATACTAAAAATCGTGCGATTGTCATCGTGCTATAATTCATTCATATCATAATGGAGATACGTAATCTTATTTTAATATTTTCCTGAGGTAATTGAAGAAACGTAGGCAAATTCGACAATTTTTTTTTCTAATCCTAACTTTTAGGATGACTCACTAGGAAGGGACGAGAATGTATGGGACGTGGCGGGACGGGACGATCTCTATATCATCAATTTCTATAGAAAGAATCCCATGGTAGCTCGGATGTCACGTGACGTTTTCTATAGAAACTGACAGATCGTATCGTCCCGTCCCGTTCTAATGACTTACATTAGAACGGGACCGGATCCCTTACAGTTGCATAGATTTTTGACGCTGACTTACCCAACAGGGTTAAAAATGGCACGTGTTCCTAAAGAACGATTTTAAAAGTGACGAATGTAGGTCAACCTATTTAATTGAAAAACTTGAGCCGAAACAGGTTGAGGGCAAGATGCAGGTGCGGTGAGGAGTTCACGGCCTGAAGGCCACGCGAACACGCGAGCTTTACTGACTGTATGTGGTCCTGGTCCTTTGCCCGTTGCCGATAAGGTCCTAATGCCACAAATATTGGTTTAGAAATGAACCTTATTGACCATTGACAAAATGGGACCTTTTATTAAAAACAAGAGTACTTAACAGAGTAAAGTTCCCCTTAAACAGTTGTGTTTTTTTACCTATATCTGTAATTAATAGCAGGGATGACGACTAGGTTGAAAAACTATCATTCTAATTAGTCCGTCAGTTAGATTATCGAAAATGATTAGACACGTATTTTTTCCTTTTTTAACTAAAATTGACGAAGATAAAGAGCATCAAAGTTCCGGGGTGGATGACGTTACGCGAAACTTGAACGCACTGTATTTTTGTCATTTTTGATTTGACGAACAAAAGAAAAAATACTTGTACAATATTTTTTAATGTAAAAGACGGACTAAATAGATTTTTTTGCCGTCTAGTCTATTCCATCATACTCAAACTACAGCTGCCAAACATAGTGCGCATTTTTACGATTCATCAGATACATGTTTTGCTACCCGGTCGCCCTCTAATAGGTACGCAGTTCTTCGTTTTCGCTCTCATTTAATAAGATTGAGAGAGAGAGAGAGATTGTGATGACGCTGTATTCGTTTATAAACGTAAATACCAAATTTTACACTGATATAACTGTATAGTACAGTACAGTTTAAAATAAAGAATGGCTTCTGTCCAGTGGGAAAGTTTTGCCAGTGTCAAGGTACATTGCCACATGTGACGATAAAAATATAAAAATAAACAACAATAAACATTTATTTTCAAAGTATATAGGTACCTACAGTAAGTTACAATTACCTTGCCACCTACCTCTACCTACCTTAAATCTAAAATAGGTCCTTGAGGCATTGTACTGTACCTAGGATGCTGGCGGCATTTCCTCGTTGTATCGCAATGCTGATAGGTTGTGCGAGGAAGCCACCAGCTCATTGTAAACAAGTATGTTGCAGTGACTGCTAGTGATATTTTTCCTATCTCTAACACGTTTGTAGTTTAACTGATGAAAAAAAAGAAATATATTTAATTAAAATATTCGCATCGATTTTTTTATATTCGTTACATGTAAGTATAATCTGGCAAAGATCTGTTCTCATTCGTGCATAGCCAGAGAGACAGATACTGTCCTTATCTTACGCTTGTATTGCCACTTCGAAAAATAGGGGGGAGGCATATAGATTTAAAAAAACTGTTGACGAAAAAACTATGTTATGTTAACAGTTACAAAGTTATCGTATCAGTCGATGTTTAATCCCATTTGGATATTGCCCTGTTTTGTTTTGTTTTATTATTTGCTCGCCTTGAGTTAAATGCTGTATTAAAGCAATATTATCATCCTCAAGAATCTTTGTGTCATTTCTGCCATGGGTATTAAAAGCAGACTTTATTTTTAACCATAAACAAAAACCCGTTTAATGTTTTTGTTCTTAATTTAAATTGCTTTGAAAGTATTTCTGGAATTATAGTTCTGCTCCGAACTGGGAGACCGGTTTGTTGGAATTTATCTTTTTATTGAGAAATAATAAGAAAAATTATTGATTGAATTTATAAATTACTACTACCTTTTGACTATTTAATAAACCAGACTGGCATTATCTGTAATTTTATATATAAAAAATATCTGCCGATTTTTGTGGGGGAGGGGCACGTCACATGTATGGCTATTCGTCGTACGTAGCGTACAAATAGCTATGTCAGTAAAACGTCAGTCCATACAATTAACGTGATCGTTAGTAGTAATATGCTTTCGTTAGAAGGGTCCAACATAACCTGTCATAAACATAACAGCCGGTCGGCTGGATTTACTGAAAGGCTTTTACTACTGCAAGTTGCGTGTTCGCCGTGTTCGCCAAATATTCGTATTGGAGTCCGAACATCACAAGTACGCCATCCAAACTTGGGGTGCCAACAAAAACCTATACTCCACGTAGCAAAAAAATTAATGTCAGAAAGTGACACTATTGACAGATGATAACATCTTAATCACGAGTTCATTGATAGTTAAATGCTCCTAATTATGAGTAATGGGAGCTACCGTATTGTCGCTCACCAGGCGGCGCCACTCATGCATGGGTCCTGTGTTAGTATGAGAGAAATGTCAAAGTGACGTTTGAAATGTTCCCGCAGGACCCACGTTCCACTAGCGCCCCTAGCGGAAAGTCGACTCGCGGTAATCCTCATTGATACTTTGCTATCGATTAACATATAATTAGATTATTTTCGCGATTTCGTGGCTGTCCCCATAGTGAACGTTGCTCAGGTCAGTGTGACCCTCCCCAGTGCTCTGTGGGTTTCCCATAAGTTGTACGTAAACTTAGGCGTTCTTCTCGCTTCTACCACTAATCTGTGTGCGTACCATGAGTGGTTTTCGATTGAGACTGCAGCATTCGAAAGTATGTCCGTCTCGCTCCTACCACTAGGAATCGAATCAGCGACCTCCTGCTTTCGCGGCAGACGCCCTAACCACTCACCGATCATGGCAGCCAGAGTCCGAAATTTCCTAAGAATATGCAATCCTCTCTTATTTTTAAAACGGTTAAAGTTCTAAATTCAATTTTAATCAAGTATTCAAACGTATTTCTTTTGTTATTATTATCAATAAACAGATATGTGAACAAGTGACCCACCCTAACACAAATAGTATCTTTAACCGGTTTCTGCGCTGTCCACGCGACGTTACCCCTCCCATTGAAACTGGATGTTGACTTTGACCCTGTGCGTCGTTCAGAACAATATTGTAAGTACAATAAGGGTAACGGATTGCATTTGGTTACGTCCAAATTGAGACAGATACATTTAGAAACTAACCGAGCATGTGGTATTACCTTTTACTAGAGTTTTTTTGGTAAAAGGTTGTGGATTGTCGAAAATGATCGTTAATTTTCGACAATCTCAAGTTTCGTTTAGAAATGAACGGTTCATGGTTCATCTATTGTTACAGAAGATACTTACGTAAAAATCCAAAACTTGTAGAACAGTTCACAAGATACTTAAGGTTAGACGGTAAAAGTGCTTAAAAACGAATTGGAGGACGTTCCACTAGAGTCAAACCAGGTTACGAGTATCTCTGCCCAGCAAATGAACTGTCGAACTTTAAAGTGGTATTTAAAACGCCAAACTTCTATGAAATTATGACGTTTACTTAACACTTTCACATGTGCAATTAGAATCTAGGAAACTTATCATAGTCGGACCTAAAAAGAAGCACATAATAGGGATGACGACTAGGTTAGAACACTATAATTCTAATTAGTCCGTTAGTTGCATGCATGGAAAAAGAGGAAACGACAAAACATATTCTCCTGGAATGCGGACAGGTAGAAGTATACAGGAGTAAGTACTTAGGAACTCCAACAATACTAAAGGAAGCAATTAGCAACCTAAAAAATATGCTAAGTTTCGTGGAGGAGCTAGGGTGGTTAGAATAGGGCTACCTCGTTATCACGCAAAAAAGGCACAATAGATGTCGAGTTGCGGAAAACGCCCAGCATAACTAACTAACTAACTAGTCCGTTAGTTACATTATCGAAAATGATCAAACACTTATTTTTTCCTTTTTCAATTTAACATAGATTGACGACGATACAGAGCATCAAAGTTCCGGGGTGGGGGCTAATGACGTTGACGTCACTTAGATAGAGGTAAGAATCGTACCAAAATGTGTCATCACGCGAAACTTTAATGCACTGTATATCCGTCGTTTTTCATTTGACGAACAAAAGAAAAAATACGTGTCGAATATTTTTTGATAATCAAACAGACAGTAATTATATTTTTTTAGTCATCTCTCCTAAGAAGCTGCGCGTAAGTATAAGACAGTAAAGGATGACTCACACTAGCACGGGGCGGGACGGGAAAATCTGTCAATTTCTATAGAAAGAATCACGTGATAGCTCGGAGCCCTCGGATGCCACGTGACGCTTTCTATGGAAATTGTCAGATTTTCCCGTCCCGTCCCGTCGCGTTCTAGTGTGACTCATCCTTAATGTAACCTTTCTCTCTGCCTATGCAGGAATGAGAATAAACCCTGGTCAATCTACATATAATCGTATTTAATTTTTTTTTAGTCAGATTAAAATCGCTTGTTATTTTGGACTAAAATTGCCAGTTTGATGCCCTAAATCTCGAAGACAGTGAAGGACAGCATGCCTACCACGAACTTCGAAAACTGGCATTGACAAAACCTCTTTGTCACTCCAATTACAAGTGTGACAGAGATGGAGATACAAATCCGCAATCGTTAAATTTTCGTGGTACAGGCCCAGGAACGGCCTTAAACGGAGCACCAGCAATTTGGTTACACCTTGTATGCAATATAGCCGTGAGTGTTTGTGAGTAGTATACTATGCATACCGTATCGTGGTAAAAATGGCCGCTAGCGCCGGAACTTTCAAATTTTATTACACATCGCTCAGAGCCGAACTCTATTGAAAATAAAGGTTGTTATTTTGACCTAGCTAGCTCACGTCCTTGCTTAGCATACCGAGTTCAAACCTTCAAACACACTATAACAAAAAAAATCGTTTATGGAAGAAACGAAGAAAAACAGCACGACGCCATCTAGTGGAGTTTCGGAGTACGATAAAATGGATGTTGTCGTTGCACTAGTATTTTAGTTATCTCCTAGAGATATTTTTAAAATACAGAATTGGTAAGACAGAAATAGGTGTTGGTATGGTACCCATGGGAATAATCCTTACAACGAGTTTACCTTCTCGAGTGATTTCAACTATTTTAAACAGATTTATTGTTGGTTCTAAAATGTGAAAAAGTTCGTTGTAAATACTAAAATGACTAAAACGAACTTGTAAATCAAATTAAAAGACATGATACCCATACGAAAACTATACGTAATGATTACCTATTATTTTACTTATTATTATATGAATTTAAATATTTGGTGAAACCCATTTCTCACAAGCAATAAAGATTATGTCCATAAAAAAAAATTTCAACCTAAAATAATGCTATCACAACATACCTAACTAGTTCACACTTTTACCGATAGATGTCGCTACGCTACCGCTGTAAAATCACTGAGCGCAAAAATGTTAAAAATGGAGTTACGCTGCTCTGCCCTGCCATCGTTCGAGAAATGTCAACCCGCTTCAGTTACATTTTGAATTTTGTATCTTTTATAATCTAGATTGCTAATACAGGCGTCGCTTACTATTGTGCGGGCTGTATTCTTGTTTGCCGCCAACATGACATTTATTAATAATGATTATTACCATTAAATACTAACACTTGTGAAGAGCTCTTGACATTTGTCACTTGTCAGAATCATTCTCCTGTCAAAAACTACAGAAAATTCTTTAAACCACTATTGACGATACATTCCGATTTTATTTAAGTTATAGAAATGGTGGCAAACAAGCACACAGCCCGCGCGATGGTAAGCGGTTTCCGTTGTCTATGAACGCTTGAAACGTCAATCATTAAGTCATTTTAGAAATTGTCACAATTACTTGTCAGCGTGGTGATATTAGGGCCTGGGCCTTTACCACGAAAATCGAACGATTGCGGATTTGTATCTCCATCTCTGTCACACATGCATATTGGAGTGACAAAGAGGTTTTCCCGTCAATGCCAATTTTCGATGTCCGTGGTAGGCATGCTGTATGGCCGGGACATAGAAAAAAGCGCGAAATTCAAAATTTTAACGTGCCGTTCAGCTCTCTCCATACAAATTTTAAATTTCGCGCGATTTTTGACTGTCAGATGTGTCTTCAAGGTGTATAAGTAGTTATTCACGGTTCAAAGCGTAACAGCGCGCGACTTTCTAATCGAAGGTCGCGGATTCAAACCCGACTCGTACAATCAACTACAAAGATATGAATACAGCCAAAGTGCCAAAAACATGTAAACAGGTCTTTATTACCTGGACATAAAGGTCGTGTATACATATTTTTGGCACTTTGACTGTATTAATATCTTTGTAGCTGACTGTACCAATCAGTTTTTCGGAACTTATTCACGAAATTTCATTTGATATTTACCAATCGCTTTTCGATGAAGGAAAACATCGGGAGGAAACCGGACTAATCCCAATAAGGCCTAGTTTACCCTCTTGATTGGAACGTTGGAAGGTGAGGTGGCAGTCGCTTTCATAAAACTAGCGCCCAATTCTTGGGATTAGTTTCCAAAGCGGATCCCTGAGCATAGTATTAGTCGGCAAACCGCTAGGAAGAAAAAGATTAGTTGTAGTGTAGGTATATTTGAATTTGCATTTCCATTAATATAAATAGTAGGTATTTTATATATTCAAGAAACTAAACTAAAACCATATAATATAAACATATAATAAAAATTTAAAACTATAAGTAGGGCTGCCATCCGTCCGGGTTTCCCCGGATTTGTCCTAGTTTGGAGGCCGTCCGGGGAACGTCCGGCCCGGATTTTTAAAACTGTCCGGGATAAACCCGGACATTTTTGGGTTCAGGTCAATCCCTAGCAAAAGCTAAATTTTTAAATTAAAAAATGGATTTCTTTAGTGTCCGGGGAGAGACCGCGATTTTAATGAAGCGTCCGGGTTTTTTAACTTTTTTGTCCGGTTTCGGCAACGTATGAGATGGCAGCCCTAACTATAAGTAACAAGAAATAACATTTATTTTCAAAATATATACAGTAAGTGTAACTTACCCAGCTACCTACCTCTACCTACCTTAAATCTATAATAGGTCCTTGAGTCATTGTAAGGATGCTGGCGGCATTTTATCGTTGTATCGCAAAACTAAACTAAAACTAATATAAAACTAGATAATAACTAAAATAAATCTAGAAAAGGCCCCTGCGGCATGGTACCGATTACGCTGGCAGCATTTCCTCGCTGGATTGCTAAGCTGACACGTTGAGCGAGGAAGCTGGTAGCTCATGGGTATCTGAGTCTCTTCGATAGGTCTTTGAAAAGACTCAGAGCGCTAGAGCCCCACGGACCAAAGGTCTCGACGCCGGACGAAAGGAACAAAATTATATTCGGCGTCGAGACCCATGTTCTTCGATAATTACGTATACACAAGTGTTCAAAAGCACATGTGCAATTTATGAATGAATTCATTCATAAACTGCCAATGCCATTTTCGTGTGCCGTTAACAAAGGCGCCATGGGATCGCGAACATGTCACCACGACGCCCTCCATCACTCCCAGGACCTCCAATATCATAGGCAGGGTTAATAACGGACCGCTGAGCTTCCCTCTCCCTTTCTAACGCTTCTCTTTCAGTTAACGAGTATCCTCTTCTAACACTCCTGTCTTCCAGATGTCGGTGGGCCTGCAGCGGCGCGTGCCGCCGCTGGACGACGCGGCCGGCGTACCAGCGGCCTGGAAGAGCGGCAACCCGGAGCCGCCGTTCTCCTCGTTCGCGCCGCCCGCGGGCTCCCCCGCCGGCCCGGCCTTCGCCGCCTCCCCGGCGCCGTCGACGCCAGGCCCGGGCGGCTTTGCCGGCCCGCCGTACGCGGCGCCCGGGCCGTTCGGCTCCCCCTCCGCTAGGCCCGGCAGCGGCGGGGGCTTCCCTCCGGGCCCGCCGCCGCCCCAGCAGGGCCACTTCCCCGGGCCGAACTTCGCGCCGCCCGGGTCTCCGTTCCACCCGCACCCGCCGCACCCCATGCCGCCACATCCACATATGATGGCGCCGCTACCGCCGCCTGTTGACAGGTGAGCTCCTCGTTATTTCTGATGCCCTGGGACATTTAATTGGTGATGCAGGCCAATCGAGGATCCACGTGATGAGACGTTTTATCACCGCGCGTTACCGTGACTGTCGCGTTGATAAGACCGGCAGGCTATTTTATACATTCATTGAAATTTATGAATAAACTCATTCATAAAATGCCTATGGAAATTTGATCGAGTTGTACCTTCATATTTTCATAATTCATATTTGTCGACGGTAGGTTCATTGCGAGCTACCGTATTGCTCACCAGGCGGCGCCACTCATCCAAGGGTCCTGTGTCAATAAGAGAGAATTGTCAAAGTGACGTTTGAAATATTAACCAATAGGTTCAGGTAAGCTCCTTAACATTTCTGATGTTCTGGTACTTTCAACCGAAGGCCTAGTATAAAATTATACTACATTTACTTCTCGATCGCGTATCGAGAGTTCAAATTATGTTTGCCGTTTATTTAAATCATCCGGCAACTTTCATATTTTGACCCCTCGATACGCTAACGCGGTCGAAAAATTAATGTCAAATATGACAAGTAAAAATTACTAAGCCTTCTGAAGGCCTAGTATAAAAGTTGTACGACATTAACTCCTCGACCGCGTTAGCGTATCGAGGGGTCAAAATATGAAAGTTGCCGGATGATTTAAATAAACGGCAAACATAAATTGAACTCCCGATACGCTAACGCGGTCGAGGAGTTAATGTCGTACAATTTTTATACTAGGCCTTCTGTAAGTCTCGTTTACGTCTCGTTATCTATAGTTGCATCACGCCACCAGCAAGTGAGAACATGATGCACGGACAGTGAGTTAAGGTTCGAAAATTTTGTAACCTTTTTTTTCTCGAAGTTTTTTGTCCCAGATTAAAAAAGCTAGTTATTCTGAGTAGGAAAAACATTAAATTGAATATATTTGGATCTCTTCTCGCGAAAATGCCCAATTATCATCAAGTTATTGTCTTAAATACTAGCAAATTGGCTGTAAACCCGTTCTGGCTGGATAAGAACGGTCTAGAACACGTCTAACGCTTATCTCGATAGTCAGAGGTCAAAGCGCCTTCCACGAACCGCTTCGTTCGTCCGTTCGTCTAAGATCTCTGTCAATGGAAGTTCCTTACAATGTAAACATTGATCGTAATAACCTAATAACTAATACTAATAACTTTCAAGTATTTTCTCTACTCCAGCACTTCTATCTGTGAAATAGATAACTGACAGCGATATTAAAATGTATACTTTATAACGTAGGGAAGATGTGCCCACTATAGAAAAAAAAAACCGGCCAAGTGCGAGTCGGGCTCGCGCACAAAGGGTTCCGTAGCAGCAAATATAATAAACTTATTATGTCAATTTATACACCTGGTGAATGGAGCCTAAACTTATAAGGTTCAGCCATCGTTTTCAGTGTAAGCACAATAACTTAACCAAAATTACAGTTAAATCAACCTATCTCAAAAACTATAAGAGATACTTTGATCAAACCAAAAATCGTTGAAAGAGTTAATTAGCATGCATCACCTCTATTTTTTTTAGAATTTTATACCCCGTAGTTATAAAAATAGAGGGGGGGGGACATACTTTTTACGACTTTGAGAGCTGATATCTCAAAAACCGTTCACTTTAAGAAAAATGTTTTTTAGAAAACTTTATATCATTTTAAAAGACCTTTCCATTGATACCCCACACGGGTATGTACATCGAAAAAAAAATTTTCATCCCTCAGTTACATGTATGGGGGGCCCCACCCCCAATTCTTTTTTTTACTATTTAGTGTCATAATTTTGTAGCGGTTCATACAACACATATTCCCATCAAATTTCATCACTGTAGTACTTATAGTTTCCGAGTAAATCGGCTGTGACAGACGGACAGACGGACAGACGGACAGACGGACAGACGGACATGACGAAACTATAAGGGTTCCGTTTTTGCCATTTTGGCTACGGAACCCTAAAAATAACAATGCTAATATATCGTATGAAAATCCATATGAGCAGTGTTTTTATGGAATACCATAGACAACGTTATAATGTATACTTTTTTAATGTCGCTGTCGGTCATCTTATTGATAAATAGAAGTGCTGGAGTAGCAAAACTACTATGAAATCTCCAAGATTATAGTAGTTTATGCAACTGCTACATAATTATGTACAGTTGCATACACTACTTTATCTACACACATATCATAAGTGCTCTAAGATGGGTTCAGAAGCCATAGGGAAATGACCTGCATTGCTACTAGTGCTACTTGTAAAATATCTATAAGCTATATACTATTAAAATAAATTTGGACAAATACAATCAAATTATTTATTGCAATAATTGTAATTTATTTTAACATTTACAGTGGTACAGTGGGATATATTTAATGGTCCTGGTACTCCTGGTTGTAGTGTTTGTATTGTCGTTGGATGATCTTGCATGGAAGTCGAAGAGTTTGATGGCATGTTTATATTTATAATTTCTTTATTTTGAATTGAATTTAATATCTGGTTTGACACATTAATCTTATTGTTTATTGATTCATCGATGTACCCTTCTGCAACTGCTGTTGACCTCCAGCCCCCGTGGTGTTTTAAAGTTGTTATGGCTCCGCCTACGTCTACCAGTAAAGTAGCTAATGTCCTGTGGAAGCAGTGTCCTGTGTAGAGCTCAGGATCAGGAAGATCTAAATAACTTGCTATGGTTTTTCCCAATGTGCCAAATTTATTAATCCCAATCTTTTGGTTTGTGAAATCTCCATGAAATCTCTATACGCCTTCTCGTATTTGTCCCGTGATTTTTGTGGCAACAAGTTGTTTGTTGCAATTGTAGCTGCATCAAGAATATCCGGCGGGGTGTTCATATTGTTCATAATATCATTCTCACTGTCACTATTGCTCATATTTTCAATTTTAAATTGTTTTTATAAATTTTCTTCCCCAAGACTCACAACGGCAAACTATCAAAACAAATGACAACAGTAATGGCGCCAATGGCGGCTATTCGAAAAAAGTCAACATTAATGTTTTTTAAAAACCATAGATAAAAGAATGAAATCCCTATTCTCATGTCACTCAAGATCGAATGTCGTGCGGTTTATATTAAGAAGACGTACTGATTTGACATTTCATATCGATTACTATTCGTAATATCTGTGGATACTAGAATAGTGACCCACTTGAGTTTTGACAGCTGTTCCAAATTTAAAGTTTTAAACTCATTTCAGTACAAAAATCTGTACTACAATGTTAACTTTTCAATACAAATTTTACCTACCACAGACAAAAAAGTTCCCATAATTAAACTGATTGTAATAATGCTGGTCGTTTCCTACGGTTTTTGAACGCACATTGGAGCACTAATGATATGTGCGTAGATAAACTTATTTATCTTATGTTTTGTATGTTACGATAATAAGACCGTTTCAGTAGTGATGTTTCAGTGGTGTTTGATGAGGTTGTGAAAATACAAGGAGGAACAGTGTCAAAACATGTGATGCCTTTTGTTTACGTTGTTAGGAAGTTCCATTGACGGCAATTTTATTTGCCTTTTTGTCGTTCGAATACGCGAGAGCAATAGAGAGATTAGAGAGGGAATGACGATCGAACGAACAGAAGGCCTAGTATAAAAGTTGTACGACATTAACTCCTCGACCGCGTTAGCGTATCGAGGGGTCAAAATATGAAAGTTGCTGGATGATTTAAATAAACGGCAAACATAATTTGAACTCCCGATACGCTAACGCGGTCGAGGAGTTAATGTCGTAAAATTTAGGCCTTCTGAGTGGTTTGTGGTAGGCCCTCAGATAATCGGTGCTGCGTGAATTGTGGAATTTACTTATCAGTTGGGGTAACTTATAAGGGGTTATAATGATCAGGTGGAACTGTCTATCGTTGGCGTGAGCATTTATAGTCTGACAAGACAATGATCGAGACAAAAAATCTATACCCGTCCCTTTTTTCGAGGTGAAAATACGACCGTAAGAAAAATACGGTATGATGCCCTCTAACCTCTAACCTACTTGCGTTCGATTGCTTGTTGAAACTATATGAGTAGCCCTAGCAAGAGTGTCGCGAAAGACAACTGTCTTTGTCTAATACTAACAGTTAGAAAATGACATGACATTCTGGACCGACTCAGGGTTTGTAAAAACCGCCGGAAATCCAAACCCGGTTTTTTTCCGTCGAATTATAAAGGATGACTCACACTAGCTAGGTACCACGGGACGGGAAAATCTGTCAATTTCTATAGAAAGAATCACGTGATAGCTCGGTGCCCTCGCATATCACGTGACGTTTTTTATAGAAATTGACAGATTTTCCCGTCCCGCCCCGTCCCGTTTTAGTGTGAGTCATCCTAAGCCATTTTTTTATATTGCACGTGTCACTGTTCTCGACGATACTTCCTAACATTTACAGGACGGTTTTTGAAATGTATAATTAAATAAATATTATTTTTCTACTCCAGCACTTCTATCTGTCAATTAGATGACTGACAGCGATATTTAAAAAGTATACATTATAACCTTGTCTGTGGTATTCCATAAGAACACTACTCCTATGGATTTTTATACAATATATGAGCACTGTTGTTGTTTTTGTTTAATTTCTATAGTGGGCACAACATCTTCCCTATTCTGCCACGTTTCTAGATTTTGCTTTTTACGCAATTTTAGCTGTCGTAGAAAAACTAGTGTATGCAACAGCTCATTGGTTCTTAAAACTCTCGGGTCTATTTCTCGGGATTTAGAACCCTTATTATATCACTGCTGCATAAACTACTATAAAAAAATCTGGTTTGGTCACGAATTGGAAGCAGGTGGGGCAGGATAAATTGAACTGGTAGCAGCAGAGGTACATGGGTCAAACACAAAACGATATCGGAATCTTTCCGGGGGACTCAAAAGTTAAGGGCCATGAAGGTTGATTTTCTTATCGAACCCTTAAGGGGTACTCCCTTTCTATGGCATTGTGTGCTGAAATTTTTACACAACTTTAATATTCTCATTAATAATACATCTTTATTAATTTTTTTAATAAAAAAATATCTTTATTTCCAAATAAATATATACTACTTAAAAATATATTTACATCTCGCTCCCCGCCGTTCCAAGTGCAAAAGTGCCCATAATGCTAGCGGCATTGCCGCGTTGTATAGTTATGGACAGCCTTTGCACTAGGAACGAATTTGAAACACTCTGAATTTGAAAGTTAACTGCCTTAGATTTTTTTTCTTTAAATTTATGCTGCAAAGTACCTATGTATTTTTATTTTATAAGTATTTATGTATTTTTATTTATTCTTTTAAACGTCAAACTTCTATGAAATCATGACGTTTACTTAAGACTTTCACAGTATGCGCTATCAAAATCTAGTTAACTTAACATAGCGGACTCCAAAGCTATACTGCATATATAGGTTATAGGTATACGCGGGCTAGTTTCCGCAACTCGACGTCAAATGATGCGCCTATTTTGCGTGGTGGGTTGCCGGCACTACTCCTGCCAACCCAGCTCTTCCAGGAAGCCTAGCAGACCCTTAATGTTGCCGACGACTTCCGGGAGAGACCTCGGTGTACCGAGGTATTGTGCCCGGTAGTTTGCCACCCCAGTGCATTCGATGATGACGTGGGCGGCTGTTTCTTCTGCCTCCAAGCAGGCCCTGCAGAGTGCGCTGTCTGTAACACGCAAAGTATGCAAGTGTTTGTTGAATAAGGCATGACCTGTTATGGCGCCGGTCAGGAGACGGAGCTGGGGCCTTTTCAGCTGTCTCAGCCTCCGCGACAGCCCGGGGGTGATTGTCGGGAGGGCTAACCTTGTTTGCCTGCAGGTTCCTATGTTAGACCAGTAAAGTTGGTGTTTTACCCTGGTGTCTTGTCGGAGAGTGCTCCGCAGCCAGGCGAGTGGCAGGGGTATGATCGGTTCTGGTCCTACTACGACCGTCTCCGAACCTTCCCTCGCCAATATGTCTGCTGCATCGTTCCCTCGCGAGTTGCTGTGCCCCTTGATCCATTGTAGAGTTACGTGATTGTTCTTACATACCTCCGACAGGATTGTGTGGCACTCGTGGACTAGTCCCGAGGTTAAAGTGTAGCCTTGTAGGGCCTGTAGTACTGATCGACTGTCAGAGAGTATGCGGATTGGGAAATCCGTTACCTTCCTTGCGACGATTGCGTGTGCTGCCAGTATAATGCCCAAACACTCCGCCTGGAAGACAGTGTTATGTGCACCCAGTGGTGTAGAGATGTGTATATTTAGATCCTCAGAGAATACTCCTGAGCCAGTGCCCGACCTTGTCTTTGATCCGTCCGTGAAGATTCTCAGCTCCCTTGGGTTGAGGCCTTCCCGGGGGTCTTCATGTAATTGTATCTTGTATTTCTTATCGAATATGTATTGCCTGGGTATCTTATCAGTTGCTGCCTCTATGAGCGGCTCCTTACCTATAGCCTCGTAGAGGATTTCGGTGTGGGGTACCCGAGGCAGTCTCCAGAGGTTCATCTTCTTAAGATGTACCGCCGCGGCTAGTGCCTCCTGTTGTATAAGGAGGTGTAGCGGCGGGAGGCACAGTAGGGCTTCCAGGGCAGCGGTGGGTGTTGTCCGCATGCATCCCGTGGCCGCCATACAGGCCAATCTCTGCAGTCTTTGTAGTTTGGCCTCCACCGTGGACAGCCTGGTTCGTGGCCACCAGACTATCGCACCATAGCTTATTATAGGCCTTATTACCGCCTGGTATAGCCATAGAGTGATTTTCGGGGAAAGTCCCCAGGTCTTACCTACCATTCTACGACACTGCCAGAATGCGATTGTAGCTTTTTCAATTTTGTTGTTAACATGATTGCTCCAATTCAACTTACTGTCAAGTAGTACTCCCAGGTATTTTACTTCAGTTGCTAGTTGGAGTTCTGTATTGAACAGTTTGGGCAGCCGAAAGTTGCCCAGTTGTCGTTTGTTGGTGAACAGTACTAGTTCAGTCTTCCTGGGATTAACTGTAAGCTCGTTTGCGGTGCACCAGCGTTCCACGATGGCTAGTGCAGAGCGGGTGACATCGCATATCGTACCTGTGTGATTGCCGCTCGTAAGTATCACTATATCGTCAGCATAGCCGATCGTGTAATGGTGATTGTTGTTCAGCTTGGTGATCAGGTCATTCACCACTAAGTTCCATAGCAGTGGCGATAGGACTCCCCCCTGCGGGCAACCTTTCGCCACCAGCGCCTGTTGTTTTTCGTCGGTCCCGAGTCTGATAACTCTCTGGCTCAACATGTTATTTATCCATTTAACCATAACTGCACTTACTCCATGCTTTGTCAGTGCTGCAGTTATGCTGGTGAACCTGGTCTTGTCGAAGGCTCCCTCGATGTCTATGAAGGTGCCCAGGCACATAGACCTGCTTTTGATCGCTACTTCAATCTTACTTACAACTGCGTGAAGTGCTGATTCCGTTGATTTGCCGGGGCTGTAGGCATGTTGGTTCGGGTGTAGGGGTACCTCGGTTAACACCTTCTCTCTCAGGTACCTATCGCACATCCTTTCTAGTGTTTTTAACAAGAAGGAGGTCAGGCTGATGGGTCTGAAAGATTTGGGGTCCGAGTAGTCACTTTTACCTGGTTTTGGTATGAAGATAACCTTGACTTCTCTCCAGCGTCTAGGCACATATCTGTGGGCCAGACAGGCGCGCAAGACGTTGTTGAGCCTGAGGGCGAGATCCTCCTGCCCCCACTTCAGTAGTGCTGGGAAGATCCCATCCAGGCCCGGCGATTTGTACGAGTCAAAGCTGTTTATTGCCCAGTGCGTGCGCTGCGGGGTGATAACCTCGCATGTCTGTTGCCACTCATCCTCCGTAGGAGCGGTATCTACCTCTCTCCAACTTACCGCGTTCAGTATCTCGCAGTCCGGGAAGTGCGTTTGTACCAGAATACTTTCTGCCTCTTCCCTTGAGGTGGAGAGGGTGTCATCGGGTTTACGTATGGATCCTAGGGATATGGTTGAGTTGTTAGAGAGAATCTTCCTTACCCTATTGGCCTGTATTGTGGTCTCAATGTTGGTGCAGAAGCTGCGCCACGAGTTCGTTCTTCTGTACCTGAGACGTTTCTTGTACTTAGACTTGGTGTTTTTATAGCTGTCCCAGTCTAGGTCGCTGCCAGTATTCATCGCTCTGTTAAATTGTCTCCTCATCTTAGTCCTGAGTCTCTCCAGCTCAGGGCCCCACCAGCTGGTGTTCGTGCCGCTTTCGGCTGTGGGAGTAGATAGGGGACATGCATGGTGGTAGCATTCTATGATAGTGTCTGTGAGAATACCTACCTGTTTTTCTATCTCCGCGGTGCCTTTTATTCGGCATGGACTCTCCATCGCTCCTAAGGCCGAGCTCAGATGTCGGTTGTATTGAGCTCGGTTTGTTTTGCGTAGGTTACGTCTCGGCACCGCCGTAAGTGTAATTACCAGGAGGTCGAAACGGATCCATCTGTGGTCTGAGCACGAAAGTTCGTTTGAGACGTGCCAGCTTGAGATGTGTTCCGATGCTTCTGGCGTTGCTATACTGCATATAAATATAAATAAATAAATATTATAGGAGATTCTTACAGTAAGTAACCGTAGTAAGCTCAAGAAGGCTTGTGTTACGGGTACTCATACAACGATGTATATAATGTACAAATACATAGAAAACATCCATGACTCTGAAGGCCTAGTATAAATTTGTACGACATTAACTTCTCGACCGCGTTAGCGCGTATCGAGGGGTCAAAATATGAAAGTTGCCGGGTGATTTAAATAAACCAGGGATCGGAACCGGTATTGGCTTAACGGTTAATATCGTTCTAATTCCATTTCTTTATTTCGTTCGACAATTAACCGGTAAATTGATGGAACGAACAAAATGAAATCGAAATGTTCGTGCTTACCGTTAAGTACAGATAACGTAATTTTAACGTTCGCACGAACGAAATAATAACGGTTAAACCCAGCCGATCCTGACATGTGTCTGCGTGCGGCGGCGCTGTTTCGTCGATCGGCGGGCATAGTGCTATTTTAGTTTCCATCATGTAGAGAATATTCTACGCTTCATGTTTTATAACACAAACTCGGAAAAATCATCTAAGGGGTCTCACTTTTCATGCATATAATTTTTGTCAAATTTTAGCCCGCATTTACAGTTTACCGATTCCGATTTCTAAAAAATTCTTAAGTTCGGTTAAACATAGATGTGATATACAGGGTGGAAATAAATTTTGGGTCAGTGAGGGCAGCTAGCAGGTCCCGTGTTGCTAGGCTAAATAGGTCTTCGGTCTTCAAAAGCTTGTATCGGACTAAAAAAAAAACCCGGCTAGAAAAGCCATAAATCGAGAAAAACTTTCCTCATACAATTTGTATGAAAAATGAAAAAAGTTTTTTTACATGTATTTTTTTATGTCAATCGATTCCATTTCTATCCAGTATCAATAGTTTCCTTGGGGTCACTTTCGGTAATGTACAAAAAAGCCAGAAATTAAAGAAAACTGTTTTCATACATTTACTATGGAGTAAAAGTAAAACTTTATTCTTATTCATCTGTCACCATAATTCGTCCTCATATGCTGTATGAAATTTGATGGTATTGCATAGATGATCTCTAATTATCAATATGCCTAAAGTTTGATTTCTATAAATGTTACACAAAACAGTAAAAACACTTAAATAGAAGTCACGGGGTGTTCAGTGGTGCTAAGAATCTCCGGAAAAGATCCGGCTAACACCACCGACGACTCCGGGCCCTGGCAACTTACAACACGCGTCCACTGCTGACCGATGAAAAGTTAGCGGAACTGGAGGAAGTATTGAGAAGAAAGTTGCGTTGGGACGTCGTGGGGTTGTCAGAAGTCCGAAGAGAGGGCGAGGATACGATAATCCTTAAGTCAGGCAATTTACTTTATTTCCGTGAGGGCGACCAACAGTCCCAGGGAGGTGTCGGGTTCATCGTCCACAAGTCCCTCGTAAACAACGTGGTGAAAATCGAGAGTGTGTCGACTAGGGTGGCGTACCTTATACTCAGAGTATCTGAGAGGTACTCGTTGAAGGTCATACAAGTGTACGCGCCGACTTGGGCACACTCCGATGACGAGGTGGAGGCTATGTATGAGGATATTTCAAAAGCTCCAGAACCTGTACCGTTGTTATGGAGGACTTCAACGCGAAACTAGGCAAGAGAGATGGTGACGAGCTGAGAGTGGGGTAGTTTGGGGTTGGACGTCGGAATCACCGGGGGCATTTACTAGTTGGTTTCTTGGAGAAGGAGGGACTCTACATGATGAACTCTTTCTTTAAGAAACGCGAGCACAGACAATGGACCTGGATGAGTCCCGACGGTGCAACTAAAAACGACATTGACTTCATCATGTCGACGAAGAGACATATATTCAATGATGTTGCTGTGATGAATACGGTCAAAACTGGAAGCGTACACCGCCTAGTAAGAGGCACATTGAATATATGTCCTAAGCTAGAACGCTCTCGATTGATGAAGTCTACGCTCCGTCCTGCACTCCAAACTCAAAACCACGAGAGCTGTCAGCTGTAACTCCAAAACCGTTTCGATTACCTAGGCGATGATGTGGACGAATTCAACGACGGGTTTGTGGAAGCTGTCCATAGCGCTGGGTCTAAGTTTTTTAAGACCCAACGGACAAACAAGACCAAAACGCTCTCAGACTCTACTCAAATGACTCATCGATAAAAGGAGTAAAATGGGGTGTACAATCTTCAGTTGATGCGACTCTATACCGGCGGCTCAACAAGTAGATCTCTAAAATCCTAAATCCCTCACTCGAGATATGCGCCAATTAAATACTAAGTGTATTAAAGAGGTCATTGAGCGAAATAAGGGCTCCAAAGTTTTTGTAAGTTGTTCTGTATTTTGGGCAAAGCCAGCTCGCTAAGTTAAAAACTGAAGATGGTAGAATCGTCACATCCAACCCTGAGCTCCTGAGTGAGATAGAGAGCTTTTATGGACAGCTATACACGTCTACTAGCAGACCCGAAGTTGGTCTGGCGGAAGACCCCGGAGCTAGACTGACCCGACACTATACCGAAGACATCCCGGACATCACAGCCTGTACGAGATTAGAATGGCTCTTAAACAGCTCAAAAATAACAAGGCGCCTGGTGAAGACGGAATTACAGCCGAACTTCTGAAGACGGGTGGTAAACCGATCCTTACGGCCCTTCAGAAGTTGTTCAACTTCGTATTACTGGAAGAGAGAACGCCAAAGGCATGGAGCGCAGGTGTGGTAGTACTGTTCTTCAAAAAAGGCGACAACGCCTTACTGAAGAACTGCCGACCCATCTCACTTCTCAGCCATGTCTATAAGCTGTTTTCAAGAGTTATTACGAATCGTCTCGCACGCAGGCTTGATGACTTCCAGCCTCCCGAACAAGCCGGTTTCCGAAGAGGCTTTAGTACCGTAGACCACATCCATATGCTTCGTCAGGTTATACAGAAGACCGAAGAATATAATCTGCCCCTCTGTTTAGCGTTTGTGGACTACGAGAAAGCCTTTGATTCGATCGAAACCTGGGTGGCACTACAATCTCCAACGGTGCCAAGTAGACAGTAGCGTATAGCAGTAGCTATATCGACGTGTTGAAGGGTTTGTACGAGAGCGCCACTATGTCAGTCCGACTCCAAGACCAGAACTCGAAGTCTATTCCGCTGCAGCGGGGAGTCAGGCAGGGAAAAGTCATCTCTCCTAAGCTGTTTACCGCTGCACTTGAGGATGTTTTCAAGACTCTGGACTCGAGAAGGCTAAACATCAATGTAAACGGTGAGTACCTCCGTAGACCATGGAGGATTTGTGTACGATGCTTGTTGACCTTCGAGCGTGTTGGTCTTAATAGATGAATATTGATAAGACGAAAATTATGTCAAATGCCCATGTAGCACCAACTCCAGTTACAATCGGAGACTTAACACTCGAAGTTGTAGGCGATTATATATACCTAAGACAAATTGTCCCGTTAGGTAGTCCCAATTTCGAGAAAGAGGTTAATCGTCGAATCCGACTCGGATGGGCAACGTTCGGGAAGGTACGACACATCTTTACGTCCAATATTCGGCAGTGCGTGATGACGAAAGTCTTCGATCAGTGTGTGCTGCCAGTGATGACATTCGGTACTGAAACGTGGTCGCTTACAATGGGCCTCATAAGAAGGCTCAAAGTCACCCAAAGAGTAATGGAGAGGGCGATGCTAGAAGTCCCACTGCGAGATTGTATCAAAAATGAGACCATCCGCAGCGGAACCAAAGTAACCATATTAGCTCTCCGAATCGCTAAACTTAAGTGGCAGTTGGCGGGGCACATTGCACGTAGAACCGATGGCCGTTGGGGCGGAAAGGTTCTCGAGAAACGAAGAATAAAAAAAACCCATGGACTTAGTCATTTCATTTATACCCACAAAGTACACTCATGATTTTTTAACTAAACCTAAAATCAGTTCGTATACTTTTTCAATATTTAAACCTCAAAAGGTTTAAATATCTTACTATTCAGTTATCTACAACGTGTAAAAAAAAAGAGAAATAAAAGTAAGTTCTTGGGATTTGAACCTGGGACCTAACAGCCTAATCGCACTTATTAATCAAACCATCTACCACTAAGCTATGTTTTGGCATGAGCGGTCACGTATAAAGTTAAACTTTGTCATACTTGTCACTAACTTTTGTGTAACTCTAAAGGACCTTTTACAATGTAAAATTTATTTACTTTGTATGAACAACGAAAAATTTTCATTTTTGATTCGACTATAAGCGACCTACAACGCAGCTTCTATTAACGTAACAAGCAACCTGTCAAATTTAAAGGATATAAAAAAAACACCCTGTATATTTTTGAATATTCAAGTTAGCAACGAGTTACATACGATGAGGTAAAAAAATTGTTCTCCAATTATGTCTCGTTTTATAACGAAGTTCTTTTACATCCACATTCCAGCACCATTACCAGACCCTCGATTGATACCATTACAAAATACTCGTCAAGACAAATTAAACGAGCCCAGACTCGATGGGATTAAGTCGTTTTATTACGGACTTCCTATGGCCACCTTCAGGCTCTATCATCAGACCCTGGATACTAGGCTTTATCATCAGATCAGCTCCATGTCATCATAATATTGCATTGCCAACCGGGAGATGAGCTAAATTTAACAATCAAGATTTCATTACAGATTACAAACAGACAACGGCACAGTTGAATGAAACTAAATAAAACATTGCATTTTGTGATAAAAACGATTATAAATATTAACTAGACTAAACATAAATGAACGATAATAATTACAAGCAAACAGCAGGATCGGAATAAAATATTCTAAGTCGAGTACAGCAGGTTGCGTACTCACGACCTCACGAGTAGTCGTATAAAAGAGACAGCAATACACGTTCTATCTCGTTTCAAAATTTTCAATTTAACCGATTAATTTCGTTCCACAGGAACGAATTTATAACAAAATGGGCAAAAACCGGTATCTTATTTGAACGGTTCTTTTACCGGTAAACGAGAACAGAAACGAAATCCTTTCCGTTCATGGCGGAGGGAGCGATACCGTTACGGCAAAAATACCGTTTTCCGATCCCTGAAATAAACGGCAAACATAATTTGAACTCTCGATACGCTAACGCGATCGAGAAGTAAGTGTCGTAAAACTTTTATACTAGGCCTTCCGGCAACTTTCATATTTTGACCCCTTGATACGCTAACGCGGTCGAGAAGTTAATGACTTACAATTTTATACTAGGCCTTCAGGAACCAGTATCATCAGTAGTGGTCATCGCACAAATAAATGCCCTTACCGGGATTCGAACCCGGGACCATCGGCTTAGCAGGCAGGGTCACTACCAACTACGCCAACCGCCCTGTCAAATACTATGTTTTTACACTATAATTTTCCCGAATATCTTCAACTCTATAACTGTCAAACTGTCAATGTATGTATAATTATATTATTCCTCTGATAAACTTTCGTATAAAAATCGCAAATGATCCTGTAGTAAAATAAAGCTTGTGTGTGCTCACGACGCGTCTGTGTGTGAGCTATAAAACGCGTCTGTGTGAGTGCACAAATAAATGTAGGTGAGCAGTACGTATATATTTTGTGAGCGCGGTACAGTCGGGCGGGGAAGTTATTAATTAAAGGATTTTAATTAATATTTTCTATTTTTAAAAATAGTATTTAAAGATGATCATAAGGGGGGGGGCGGGGCGGTCATTGTGGTAATCTTTGGGGGAGGCCTATGTCCAGCAGTGGAAGTCTTTCGGCTGAAATGATGATGATTATCTTTTCTGTACAATGTTATTTTTATAAATTGAAAGATATGTCATATACCACAGAAAAAGTCCTACTTACTGGGTACTGGTTGGGGCCCAGTGGTTGGGGCGTCTGCCGCGAAAGCAGGAGGTCGCTGGTTCGATCCCAGCCCTGCTCACCGGGGACCTTGGTCACTTTTTCTGTGGTATATGACATCTCTTTCAATTTATAATTTATATACAGGGTGTCCCAGAAATCGACGTCAAGCCGTAAATGGGTGATAGACCAAGTTATAACAGTTCTCAGAAAAATACGAAAAAAAATCTATCTCATGTTTTTAAAAAATTATGGTCACTTTAAAAATTTACTAAAAAAATCAATCCCTGTAATGGTTCTTTAACTCCAATTGCTACCAATCCCATAATTTATCTAATTTTATTATTAAAAATGTAAAAAATGTGGACCGGGATACTAAATGGCAAAATAATTGGACCTTTTGAGCTGCCAGAGATTTTGAATGGCGCAGTTTATTTGGATTTTCTTCAAAATACTTTACCAGATTTATTAGAAGACGTGCCACTGAACGTTTACAGGGAAATGTGGTTCCAGCAAGATGGCTGCCCAGCGCATTATGCCCGTTTTGTAAGAGAACATCTTGATGAAGAATACCCGCTCAGGTGGATAGGGCGCGGTGGGACAATCTTGTGGCCACCCCGTTCGCCTGATTTAAATCCCCTAGATTTTTTTTACTGGGGAGCGGTAAAAGAGAAAGTGTACTCAAAAACAATAGAGAATTTAGCCGAGCTGCGGGAAAGAATAACGGAAGCCGTTGACTTTGTAAATAGGGGAAGATTTGCCCGGAAAATAACCAGATCTTTTTTAAGAAGATGTCGTGCGTGCATTGCCGTCGAAGGAAGGCAGTTTGAACATTTATTGTAATAAAAAAAAATTAAATCTGATAATTTGTTTTTTTTCTAAGATGAGAAAACTGGTCCTGACTTAAAGTAAAAAGGTTGAGTCACTATCATAACCTTGCTCTTAAATTACGTGAAATTACGATTTCTTATCTCGCTCACACTTCGTAAAATGACTCTCTCCGTCTCTATCGAACTAGAAACGGAGTTTAGCAAAGCTTTAGGTAAGCTAAAGTCATTTTAAGGAAGTATGGACATTTTGTGTAAAAACCGAGGCTATTTACAAAAAAAAAATTGACCAATTATTGAAAACGTAATCTAGCAAGTGTTACACCATTTTTGAATCCTTATTAAATGCGCCAATTTTTCATGTTACTTGCCAAACATTTTTTTTTCAGTACAGTCAGTTAAAGTTGGGCGAAACAGTAAATTTGAATATTTTGGTTTTGAAAAAGATTAATTTTCTTCCAAGTAGGAGGAGTTGGCTTTAAATTTTAGGCAAAAATCTACACAAGCATTATTCAAGATTACATAATAATAATAAAATTAGATAAATTATGGGATTTGTAGCAATTGGAGCTAAAGAACCATTACAGGGATTGATTTTTTTAGTAAATTTTAATTTTTTAAAAACATGAGATAGATTTTTTTTCGTATTTTTCTGAGAACTGTTATAACTTGGTCTATCACCCATTTACGGCTTGACGTCGATTTCTGGGACACCCTGTATAGTAGTGTGACTACTTGAAAACATGAATCAAAGCATTTATTATGTTTAATAAATGATTTAATTCATGCTTTAAAATTGTAATGTTATTTTTACTTTATCAAATTAATGTGAATTAATAACTTTTTATTTTCAAAATATATAAGTTCTTACAGTAAAGGATGACTCACACTAGCATGGGACGGGACGGGAAAATCTGTTAATTTAGCTCGTAATATAGTTCGGAGCCCTCGTATGTCACGTGATACTTTCAATAGAAATTGACAGATTTTCCCGTCCCGCCACTCTCGCCCCGTCCCGTCCCGTCCCATCCCGTTGTAGTGTGAGACATCCTTAAGTGTAACTTACCTAGGTACCTACCTACCTATATGAATTATAAATAAACGATAGTAGACTAAATTGCGTAGGTATAAATAATTTTTAACAGATGTTTTCCAATAAATACGAATTGATAATTCTGCGTCTGTTTCATCGCAAGAATAAGCAAGGGCAATACTGAGTGCCTCAGGATATTCTGTAAACTAAAACAAAACAAAACCAAACCGGTAATTTTCTAACGCTGCCGGCGACTGTACTCGCCCACCCCGAGTACAACCTCTCTCTATCTACCTATATCTATACTATGGATCCCTGGTACCGCTGCGGCCGCTCTAACTTGACCCGCGCTCCCCCCCGCGGTCGGTACCCCCGCCTGCAATAAAAGGGTGTTTGTATGACGCTAGGGGGGTCAGGCGAGACCGGTCGCGGTATGTACATAAGTAAAGACTGTGGAGTGAGACGGCACGGGTGCCTCGAGTGTCGTCTGCCGTGCTCCCCGATCAAAATCATTCCAAATTCAAAATGGAATTTTGACGTTTTTATATTTTTCCGTTGGTTGGATTTGGGGCGTGATGAAAAAATTGGGAGTATTTTTTGTGCGGAAGATTTGTATTTTTGGAGAACTGCGTTTTATTAAATCACATTTCTGCTTTTTTATCCACTTCATTTAAAGTAGGTACCTACTATTTTATTTTATTTTTATTTAGAAAAGAATATGGAAATTAAACACTAGAACGGATTTATCGCGTTTATTAACACCATTACCCTACGTTTCGAGCCCTTTACAGCACTCGTTTTCATAGGGTTAAGATGATGACTCATTATTATCATCTTCTTGAGTGCAACTGATGGTAAGCACAAAGATGAATTTGTTGGGTACCTAAATACAAATACATAATAACACCTATTTTCCCAAGTTAGGATGCCATACGTACTTTCT
Source organism: Lathronympha strigana (assembly GCA_949128165.1). Classification (NCBI taxonomy): domain Eukaryota; kingdom Metazoa; phylum Arthropoda; class Insecta; order Lepidoptera; family Tortricidae; genus Lathronympha; species Lathronympha strigana. The sequence continues at coordinate 3,270,290 of OX421925.1, read as the reverse complement.
AAAGACTTCCTTTTAAAAGTCCTGTGTATGAAACTATCATAAACTATGTAGGTACAATTATTTCTAATTTATATTAGAACTACTTTAAATGAGATATTTACCATAACAACAAACCATGTATACATAGTTTGGGAGTGCCCCACTGGTAGCTGGTGCCCAACATACATTACATATGGCGTTAGTCTCGTGGTGGCGAGTGGCTTCGCAAGAACCTAATAGGCACTGGAATCTCCTCGGTCTAATTACGTCTTCTAATTGGGTACACAAATTAATATTTTTTCAATATTTAATATATTTTTAATAATTCCGCTAAAAGTGCATATTTTTCGTAATAAACACGACTTAAATTAAAAACCAATGAGAAATGTACTGAAAATGATATATAACCTCTTTTCATAAAACCCACGGTCCACTAGCGCCCCTAGCGGCGAATTCACTCGCAGTCGACCTCATTAGATGACTGACAGCGATATTAAAAAGCGATATACATTATAACGTTGTCTGTGGTATTCCATAAGAACACCGTAAAGCGATATTTTCATACAATATGTGAACATTGTGAACTGTTGTTTTTTTTTTAGTAGTTGGCATACGTCTTATACATTCTGCCACCTTTCGAGATTTCTGTTTTTAGCTGTGCTGTGGTGCCTGTGGTGAATGGGGATGGAAGTTTATCTGGGGATTCAGTTACTCCTTCCATGCAGACGAAGTCGCGGGCAAAAGCTAGTAAAGAACAATATTGTTTAAAACAGGTAAATACCCCATTTTAATAGTAGTTACTTTTTTTATATACTACGACGGTGACAAACAAACATACGGCCCGCCTGATCGTAAGCGGTCACCGTAGCCTATGAACGCCTGCAACTCCAGGGGTGTTACATGCGCGTTGCCGACCCTTTAAAAACTTTAACACTCCATTTTTGAAGAACCCCATACTGTAGTACTTTGGGAAAACAGCGGCAGGGAGCTCATTCCACAGCCGAAGCGTCCGCGGGAGGAAGTTCCTCTACTTGATAAAACTGCAGCCAAAGATCTTGGCTCTCAAGGCTTCTTGTTTTACATTAGCTGTCTCTACTAAGGATAATTACACTAGAACGGGACGGGACGGGGCGGGACGGGAAAATCTGTCTAAATAATGTGTGTTTCTAATTTTCTATAGAAAGAATCACGTGATAGCTCGGAGCCCTCGAATGTCACGTGACGCTTTCTATAGAAATTGACAGATTTTCCCGTCCCGTCCCGTCCCGTCCCGTTCTAGTGTGATTCACCCTTAAGTGTCTAGTGTGCACTTGTTAGACAATAATCCATTCCCAACATGCCCCACTGGTCTAATTTGAATAGAAATACGCAATTAATAACATTCCGAGACATGTACAATTAGCTCTGCCTGCCGAGTGCCGACTGGCACACTTTATATTAGTCTAAGCACGTATGACCTACATCTACATCTGACTGTATTGTTGACTTTTTATCGTAATTAAAATTAATTTTTGGGAACTACATAAGTGCAAAAAACTTTTTACCGTTTTTTGAAATGCCGACTTTTATTATTTCGACTGATAAAAGCACTAATATTTAAAACTCCGAATACCATAAAGCCGTCCGCACACCGAAGCGCGTAGCGTTGGCGAGATATAAGCGGCGCGGAATGCCCGGCGCGCGCGCGCTACGCGGTCTGACTAATACCGGCACCGCGGCTTCCATTCAAATGAATCCAAACACACATGTCCCACCATCAGCAAAATAAGGTTTATAACGTCTTGAAACAAAAATCCGAGGGTGTGCAAATTCCGTGACGCTTAGTGTATAACGTGCCACTGACGGCCCTCCGACGAATCGCCGTTTTGGTGTGCGGAAAGCTTAAAAATCGATTTTTCAAATTCCGAATAACAATACCGAATCAGTTTACATTCGGAGTTTTAATAGAATCGGAGTTTTCATAGGTTGAAATAATAAAATTCGAGATTTTGATAGGTATTATGATTCATAGAAATTCGCGATTACCTATAAAAATTTGGTAACAGGATTTTTTTTAATATTTGGGTGTAGGCCTTATTTTGGTCATTGTATTTTTTTTTGTCAAGCTTATAGATACAGATTTTCAATGTTCGTCATACCAGGCTACCAGCGCTGGAGATGATTTAGCCTGGCTTTTTTTTGAGTTGAGGAAAAGGTACTCGATTGGCTCACGCAAGGCAAGGCAAGAATCCCGATACAAGGTAACATACCAAAATCTGCACGCCTACCACGAACATCGAAAATTGGCATTGACGGGAAAACCTCTTTGTCACTCCAATATGCAAGTGTGACAGAGATGGAGAAGCGAATCCGTAATCGTGCTGATCCAAAAAGTTAATACTTTCACAATTATATCGCTGTTATACAAGGGGTGAGCCACGTGCCGCCCCTACCCTTACAAATATAGCCTCGACCACAATCATTGTGTGCCCACTGGTTTTGAGGGTTTTCATTTAACTCCTTTATAGTGCTGAGAGCCTGGTATTGAAAAAGCTGAAAGAAAGGGAAAGTGGTAAAACAAACCCGCGGTTCTGGGATACCAGCCCACCGCTCTGTCAACTGAGCTACCGAGGTCACACCTGTTGCCCCGAATTTCTCCACCATATTCAGCCATACATATTGCCTACGATTCCTACGAAGCAGGTCCCGGATGCGAATCCTGGCCAGGGCATTTATTTGTGTGTTAATCACGAATATTTCTGTGTTCCTGTGTTATGCATGTTTTCTATGTATGTATTTGTATGTATCTGTCTATTTCTATTATGTATCGTCGCCTAGTACCCAGGCCACAACACAAGCCTTATTTAGCTTACCGTGGGACTAGGTCGATTTGTGTAAGATTGTCCCATAATATTTATTTTATATCCCTCGTGTGGGCTCGATAGCTTAGTTGGTTGAGCGATGGGAGTGTATCCCAAAGTCGCGGGTTCAAGTACCGCCCGAGGTCATACATTTTTCCAGCTTCTTTCTGAGAAATTAAGTAATCGTTTTTTTATTAAAAATAATAATTTAAGGCTTTCGGTACTTAGTATCGTAGACGCTGGTGAGTATAGTCGAAAAAAGATTTTCGGACGAGCGAGCGAAGCGAGTAAGTTCACCCAGTCTACTTCGACATTTTGTCGTTTTAATGTATGCGGGACGGGATGTCAGTTTCCATAGAAAACGTCACGTGACATCCGAGGGCTCTGAGCTATCACGTGATTCTTTCTATAGAAATTGACATATCGTCCCGTCCCGCCCCGTCTCGTCCTAGTGTGACTCATCCTTTATACTTATAAATTAATTAATAGTTTTTATTGGTTTGTTGGGCATTTTATACTCCACATTATCACAAAGGTTTCTGCTTCGCTAGTAAATGAAATATTTATTTTATGATCCATTCAATAAGTTCCCATTGTGTATATTGTCATTAAACAAATACATTAACTTTAAATGCTCTACAACTTGTTACCGCGTATAGAATCAGATCTATAACGGAATTCCTAATGTTTTTAATCCTATTTGCATTCCGTAATATTGTTTGACATACTTAATGATTATTTGTCCTAAACTCATATATGTCCTAATATTGTTTTCTCTACTCCAGCACTTCTTCTTCTTCTTCTTTTATAATATGGCCTCTGTCCGAGAATTGGACAATTTTGCCAGTGTCCCGTATTAATATATCAGTGTATCTTATACCGGGTGGAACGGCTCGACGATCCTTTCCGCAAAAGGGGGATTGTTTAGATTTAGTACTGTATTTCCTCTAAAGAAACTAGGCTCATATTCGTAAGCGTTTTTAAGTTATAGGCAGTTAACTTTTGATGCAAAATACTGCAAGTGACAACCCTCATTAGGTTCAATAACATTTAACAATAACACAAAGGTCAGTGACATTTACCAAAACAACATTTCTACCCCATAATATTTCCCAGTCAATATTACAATTGTGTGAACTACCCACTTACAATAATCTAACTAACCATAGATAAATTAAGACTAAGGGCAGTTATACATGCAGAATCGTAGAATTGAAAATAATATCTTCTGAAGCCTTTATTTTTATAATTCAAATAAACATGTTACTTTTGCATTTATTTCCATACAAATCGGTTAACCAACAGCATTTTCTAGCTTCCACGCACCCCGCCTAGTATGCTCTTCTGGCGGTGTATTATGGGCTTTATGAACCTATTTATTGTAACTGCCCTTAGTCTCAATTTCTCTATGGTTAAGTTAGATTTTTGTAAGTGGGTAGTTTGCACAATTGTATTATTTTGTTTGGGAAAAATATTAATTTTTACTCAGTCTTACCCGTGATAAAACAGTGACGCAAATAAATTGCAAATTACGTGATAAAACCTATTTTCAAAATGCCCTTGGGAGCCCGCGATTACCTAAATTTGCTTATGTTATACGGGGAGTGTAATTATAATGCCGCCGAGACGTTACGACGCTATCGACAAAGATATCCTCCACCACACCCAACTAGCCGTATGTCAATTTTACGGGCCTTTGATCGCGTGGCAAATAATCAGCCCATAGTACCACAAACGGGCCAAAACGACCAACGGGGAGGAGGTGTAGTTCACATTGCACCAAGGTTTGAAGAGCGAGTGCTGCGGTATGTCGAGCAAATTTTTGTAAACATAAAGTGTCACATTACAGTTACATGTAGGTATAGTACATAGTAATAGCAGGGTTGTCACTAAGAAGAACATTAATTAATTTTAATATTTTTACTGATTGTTCGTAACAAAAATATAAACATTACTAATCGATTCTCATTCACTTAAACTAACCCCCCTTTGCGAGAAGGATCGTCGTGTCTTTCCACCCTGTATAAATAGTATATTGCCTCTTGGGCGACGTTGTTCGGTAATTGGCCTTGCTATTTATTCCGTTTACAGCTTATACGTAATAAATATTTCAGGAGGCCAAAATCACAGGGCAACCGAGTAATAACCCAATAACGCGATTACACGCGTTTCAGGATTAATTCTTCATTAGCTGCACACTTCTTCGTTAGTTTACTGCACAATAAGCTATAAATATTACACATTAAACAACATTTAGCACACAAAAATAAAGAACTATTCAAGAAACGCAACCGCCATTTTGAATATCAAACGGAAGCTACTCCAGCACTTCTATCTGTCAATTACACGACTGACAGAGGTACTAAAAAAGTATACATTATTTGTCTATGGTATTCCATATGAACACTCCTCCTATGGATTTTCATACAATATATTAGAACTGTTGTTTTTTTTTCTATAGTGGGCATATGATTTCTTGTTTTCACAAGACACGCCATCTTCCACTGTCTGCCACCATTAAATAATTCGCTTTTTTCGCTATTTTTGCTATCGTGGAAAAACTAGTGTATGCAACAGCTCATAATTGGGCTTAGTCGCGTAAAACATTGAAAACTAACCTCCGACGTTTCAAGGGCGACATTGCGGTATTTCATCAGTGCTCTCTCTCTCTCCTGGGCATTTATTATTCCCATCTGATGGTGGGGTCTGCCTTCCTTGTCTTTCTCTTCCACTTTGCCCTGTCTGACGTGTCGGCTTCAGAAACATTGCAGCTCTCCAGATCCTTCCGTATCGAGTCCGTCCACCTCTTTTTTGGCTTTCCCCTCTTTCTGACTCCGGGGGCATTGAGGTTCATGACTGTGTTTAGGATGTTCTCAGGAGGCCTCCTCTTCACATGTCCGTACCATCTGAGCCTGCTCTCCTGAAGCTTGTCGGCAACATCGCGAACTCCGAGACTTCCGCGAACGTACTCAGTGCTCTGTCATTTTATATTTTGTGTATTGTTTATAATAAAATTTAAAGTATCAAAACTTAAAAACGTCATAATTTCATAATAAGTCTTTGAGAGACTTTCACAGGTCCGTGCTATCAGAACCTAGGAATAGTCTGACTCTAATAAAAATCTAGGAACAATCTCACAGCTCAGTCCAAACAAAATTTTAAAACAAAGGTCAGCAAAATTATAATTATCTCTCGCGAGCGTGCTGGGTGCTGCAAACTTTTCGCGAATTTAGCTTAAAATGTGGGTCAGATGTCATGAGTGTCGTTATACGTGTCATTATAGTCTTTTGTGTAAATTAACAGGTCATTTTGAAGTTAAGTAATAAGGTAAAAGTACTAGTGCTCGACGCTGCACTAGTATTCGACATCAGCACTTTATGTCAAAGTGACAAGGTTTAAATTCGATTATCGATAAATCTTCGTTGTTCAAATTTAACTTATATGACTTGAGAACACACACACCAATGCCTATTAATTTTAACTATTTCTTTCTTTATATTATGATTAGTATTAGCTTGACATTTAAGAATAATTAATTACCTATTGTAATTGAGTCACTTATCTTATATGCATGATATTGATTTATTATTACTTCATTATTTACTCTCAAATATTATTTTTAACTTGACATTGCTATATTTGCTATAGGTACTTTAATTATTTATTTTTAACACTTTTCAATGACATGCGTATTGAGAGTTAAAATATTGTACGCCACACTCTGGCTGATTGTGATGTAACTAAACACTAACCCTACCACCATTTGTAACCACTCACATTCAAACAATAAATAATTTGTATTTGTATTTGACATAAAGTGCCCATGTCGAATACTAGTACAGCGTCAAGCACTGGTACTTCTACATTAGTACCTACTAAAGTACAGAAGCTTCTCTTTCCTACATTTGACGTTTAGCTTGTCAAGAATACAAAAGTCAAGATGACATTAACATTAGGGATGTCACCATGCCGTGCGTATTGGTGTTACAACAATTTGTATAAACATATACTCGTAGATAGGAACAAAATATGTATCGGAACATTATTTGTATTATAAGTATGTTTTTATTTATTATTAATTAGTTTGCATTTCTATTAATTTAAAGTATAAATTAGTAAGCGGTGTTTGAAATATAAATATATCTGAACGCATCCGTGACATAATACGCGTTGCGCGAACCCTGATAGTTTATGCCACCCGTAGGCGAAACATTTTGTGTCAACGTTAAACGCACTCCGCGTTTTTTGTTTGACACAAAATACCCACCCCCGGTTTAGGTGAATTTAGTTCCTGATGTAGGCTACGTCTATTTAGCGCTAATCTGACTTAACTAGTCGCCCCGAATGTGAATTCGCGACTATATCTCGGCAACCCCTTGACCGATTCGGCTCATATTCGGACTTGAAAATTATATTTTACACTCACTAGTTCGGAAAGCGCTGTTTTGTCCTTTAAAACTAGCTTGGAAAACGCATTTTATCCACATGTGGGGCAAAGTAATCTAATTCCTATCACTTACCACCAGTCCAGTATAAGTGAGTCCTATATGCCCATAGTAAATATGCGCAATCGGAGGTCACACCTTAAATTGGTCATGTGATCATGTGTTATCCCGCACTTGGTAAGCTGTTGGCAATATAAAAGTATCAGGAGCGTACTTACTGTATGACAAATTTTTAAATTGATTTTTGATGGTTTCTTCAAGATAACTTACATGTGGATAAGATTTATAATCGTATCTAGTCTGTATTTTCCTCGCAATAGTGAGGGGAAAAATGTTGTATTACACTCGGCGGCAAAGTTTGTTCAACTCTCGTGCCTTGAGACCCTCGTAAAGCTCAAGATTCCAGTAATTGAACCACTCGCTACGCTCGTGGCTCAATTTTGGAATCTTTCGCTTGCTTGGGTCTCGATATAAGCCCGAGAGTTAAACAACAACTTTGCCCCCTTGTATAATAAATAACTATTATCTCATCTAACGACCAACGATCAACGATACTCGAGTTTTCGTCAAACAAACATACATACTAAATTGTTTCTTGAAATTAGGGAACTACTATGTAAGATAACATTTATTTTCAAAATATATACAGTAAGTGTAACTTACCTAGATACCTTAAATCTAAAATAGGTCCTTGAGGCATTGTACCTAGGATGCTGGCGGCATTTCCTCGTTGTACTTATCGCAATGCGACGTTGTGCGAGGAAGCCACCAACTCTTCGGTCACCAGTTAGATCAACCAGACTACTATTCAATCACATAACTTATATTTTTCTTTATAAATTGAAGAACTTCGGTAATTTTATAACAAGAAGCAGAAAAATTACCTACTTAAAATAATAGGTGCATTGACTTCTTCAGAAAGTAGATTTTTTGACGAACCACATTGTTAGCAGAGTTAATCACATAATTAAACGGGTTTTATACTTTATTTTTGTTTATAGTACAAATAAATGTAAATAAATCTGATAAGCACTTTCTTATGTAGGTATTGTGTTTATGTCATCGTTGAATTGTGAACTCCCGACAGATTATAATTTGACTAGGGATATTATAAACTAACCTAACCTATCCGTTTGTTCACAGTCTCGCGCGTTAGTTTATAAACGGTACACACAATTCATCTCAAGAACAAAATACTTCGTCAAAAACAATTACTCAAAATTATATTTTAAACATCTCACTTGTGGGACTGAGTGTCCATTGATTTTTCATTTGCATGGAGACAGAGACGGCGCGATCGTTCGACGCGGGCGCGAGCGAGACGGGTGATTATTAATGGGGAGAGTATAAAATCTGCAATCGCAACCCCAAAATTCTGTGGTAACTTTTTGTTGACATCAAGTTGTCTCCGCTTAGTCATAGATGGCGCTGAAATCAATTCTAGATTGAGCTTTTCGAATTTGGTTTTAGGCGGTTAAACTTTTTACGAAATACGTTTAATAATTATGATTTAGTGATAATTTTAGATAATAGATGGATCTGTATTGTTGTAATCATAAAATATAAATGTGTATAAAAATAGTACAATATATAATTTAAATTTATTGAGACTAAGTACCATATAGTCCATATAAATGAACCACTTTTAAAACGTATTAAATTGCGTAAGTTAAATTAATTCCTTATTTTACTGAGAAAACTTGTTGAATATTTACCATTTTAAATTATCAATAAGTAAATACATTGTTTTTGCATACATTCAAATTTCATACACAATACTGTTAGTGCGTAACTTATGAATGCTGTTAAAGTTTAAAGTTATTGAATTCAATACTATACAGTGTGTAAATCTAATACGGGCGAACCTCTTAACGGTGGCTAGTATAGGACATAAGAAATGTAATTAGGTAACTTTTAAATGGAATTGCAATTAAAATTTTATCCATAGAAAATAATTCAGCCCGCAATGTAATGCAAACACACTCGCGTTAACGTTAAACATTCGTTGACAACTGTCAGCGTCAAATATTTTACAGTACATTGCTGCTGAAAATATTATTAAAAAATTAATTACGGGGTCATAATTAAGTGTAACTTAAAAATATGTTTTAATTATTGATAACACTAATGAATTCTATGTTTGGTTAAATTTATCGCCCGTATTAGACTTACACACTGTATAAAACACTATTTTGCCAAGGACAAGGACAACGTTTGCGTTGTGCCGATAAAAAAAATACAACATTATTTTGAACATATCCGATTACACGTACAGACACACCATTACACACACACACATACAGGTAATTGTCAAATGCTATTACACAGTGTCTATGTGTGCGTAAGTTTAACTCTGCTCGAAGTATGTTGATACTTAATGTACATATATCGAGTGCAAAGTTTTGGCGAACTATGACAATTGATATTTTGAACTCTAAACTAAAGTAATAGAGTTGAATTTTGCTTGTGGTTAAGACAATGTTTATTAGGAATTTGTATTTAGATTTTGCTTTTAATTTTTGTAGATGGCGATATACATATTACATTTAAATTATACTTGCATAAAGTGACAGATTTTAAGTACCAACACACTAACAAAATCTGATATCTGCCGGAGGAGGGAGGGAAAGGGGGGTAATTTTTATTATATTCGAGCCTTCGACTCTATCAATCAAAAGTATTTCAGATACGTGAATTGTATTTTATATAACACTAGACCCTACTCATTGTAAGCGACCACGTTTCAGTACCGTATGTCATCACTGGCAACACACACTGATCGAAGACTTTCGTCTTCAGGCACTGCGGAATATTGGACGAAAAGATGTGTCGCAGTTTCCCGAACGCTGCCCAACCGAGTCGGATTCGACGATTAACCTCTTTCTCGAAATTGGACCTACCTAACTGGACAGTTTGTCCAAGGTATATATAATCGTCTACAACTTCGAGTGTAAAGTCTCCGATTGTCACTGGAGTTGGTGCTACATGGATATTCGACATGATTTTCGTCTTATCCATGTTCATCTTAAGACCAACTCGCCCGGAGGCTCTACTGAGGCTAACAAGCATCGTACTTAAATCCTCCATGGTCTCAGCCAAGACTACTATATCGTCAGCAAATCGAAGGTGAGTGAGGTACTCGCCGTTTACATTGATGCCTAGCCTTCTCCAGTCCAGAGTCTTGAAAACGTCCTCCAGTGCAGCGGTAAACAGCTTAGGAGAGATGACATCTCCCTGCCTGACTCCCCGCTGCAGCGGAATAGGCTTCGAGTTCTGGTCTTGGAGTCGGACTGACATAGTGGCGCTCTCGAGTTGGGCCTCATAAGAAGGCTCAAAGTCACCCAAAGGGCGATGGAGCGAGCTATGCTAGGAGTCTCTCTGCGAGATCGTATCAGAAATGAGACCATCCGCAGCAGAACCAAAGTAACCGATATAGCTCTCCGAATCGCTAAACTTAATTTTTTATTTTTATTTTTTATTTTATTTATTCCTTAAAATTAACACTAACAGACAGGCTAAACATGTTAATCATACAGGAGGATAATAATTAATTTGTACTAAGATACTTAGGACTAGAGCAGTGGTTTACAAAAAATCACAGTTCTATGGAACTTGAAGTCGTGATAGACTCCAGGTATCGGCAGCTAATAGCCAGGAATTGAGACTCAGTGCTATGAAACATATCCAGTTTGCTGTCGCTGTCCAGTATATCGTTGAGAAGAGTCAAGGCATGGTGGAGTGGTGAGTGAGAAAGAGCCCGAGTACGTGCCGTTGGGACAGCAAAAAAAGAGCAGTGACGCGGACGGAGATTAAACCGGGAGATAGGACGCACTTGGAGTGAGATGAGAGATAACAATGTAGGGTTACTAATCTGACCTCGTAATAAACGAAAAAAGTACTTTATTAGTGAGATATTTCTTCTGCACTCTAGCGAAGTATAATTTACCATTCCTAGTATAAATAGAGAAGGATAAAGATGTGGATAGTACCCATAGAGTTTACGGAAAAGGAAGCGTATAAATGATTTTTGAACTTTCTCCAACATAAGTGTGTATTGCTGTTCATGGGGGCTCCATATCAACGCGTTAGACTCAAGTCGGCTCCGAACATACGCGTTGTACAATACACTAAGAGCATTTTGAGCGTGAAGAGGTTTGCATTGACGGATTACGAAGCCCAAGGATTTTCTTGCGGCATTACACGTTTTGACTATGTGATCGTTAAAAGTAAGATACGGATCGAACCATGTGCCTAGATCACGAACAGATGAAATTCGTTCGAGGGGCTTGCTTTGGAGCGTGTAAATATAATCGAGGCGATGATTGGCACGGGTGTACGACATGACGGCGCACTTCTCTTCATTAAGTGATAAGTTATTTTGGATACTCCAAGCATAAATATTATTGATATCCACTTGTAATTTAACACAGTCCTGATGATCACTAACTGGTTTAACTAATTTTACATCATCAGCAAACAACAAGCACGAGGAGTATTTTATTGATGCTGGCAGGTCATTAATGAGAATGAGAAAGAGAAGAGGACCAAGATTACTTCCTTGGCCTATTCCAGACAAAACTGGATAGGGGTTTGACCTAGATTGACCGTACTGCACATACTGCTGTCGACTTGTAAAGTAGTTTGCTAACAATTTCAACAGAGACTGTGAGAAACCGGCATGTGCTAGTTTTACTAATAGTGTATCATTGTTAACTCTGTCGAATGCTTTTCGGTAATCAAAATAGGCTACATCTACTTGTTTTTTGTCATCTAGTGAATTTGCAATAATAGTCGTTGCGTTGATGAGATTAGATGTTGTCGATCGCGTAGGTAAGAAACCATGCTGCTCATCGCAAAACCAGCCATTTAGCTGTTGATGGATGTGAGAGCATAGAATGCTTTCGAATACCTTCCCGAATACGGATAGCACGGCAATCGGTCTATAGTTGTGAATGTCAGCCTTTGAACCGGATTTAAATATGGGTAATACTTTTGTGGTTTTCCAGAGAGATGGATAAGATCCTGATTTCAGCGAAAGATTGAGAATAAATTGCAAGGGTCGGGTGAAAACTTCACGGCAGTCTTTAATTATGTACTGTGGGATACCATCAGGACCTTGGGTGTGCTTTGATGGTAGTCGTTTAATAGCTTTGCCCACATCATCTTCAGAAATGTTGTCTATACTGACAAAACGAAAGGTTTCTTGGGATCCCAAAGCAGTAGCGGAAGTACACGCGGCCAGGGGGTCCAGCGTAGGAGGTGTTTGTAAATACACACTTTTAAAAAAGTTTGCGAAAGAGTCGGCCACTTCCTGTGAAGTCATATTGCCGAAAGTGGCTGGTTGGTTAGACTTTCTGTTATTCTTAACAAACGACCAAAACGAGGAAGGATCTTTAATTATGTTTAATTGAAGTTTTTTAATAAAATATACATGGCATTCTTGTGATTTGACCAGTACCAGTTTTCTGTAGTATGTAAAGAATGCATAAAAAAGCTGATTTCCTGTTTGTTTATATTTTTTGTGGTACAAGTTTTTTAAATTATTTAGGTTTATGACTTCTGCCGTGAACCAATTAGGATAGTTTTTCATATTTGTTGAATTAGTTCTTGGTGGAACACATTCCGAGATTATTTTATTTAGTATATTATATAAGCAACTGACACAGTCATCAACGGTGGCACATGTATACAATGGCGACCATACAGCATTACACAACTTATGGTAGAGAAGGGGCAAATTAGCTTTTCTATAATTACGGTTAGCACACGAGGCAATGATATCATTGTTATTTGAGGTGGGTGTTGCGCTAGTGAACAGGGTTGTGCACGTGAAAGTTATGTCTAAGGGTAGGTGGTGCTTTTCAGAAGATACAAGACCAGCACTGGCTTCCGTGACTGATACCTCAGGCACGTCTTTGTTCGTAAGCACTAAATCCAATATACGACCGAGACTATTAACAATGCTATTTTGTTGCTTTAAGTTACAGTACGATATAAATAATTCAAAATCTTTGCGAATAATTGTCGAAGCAGAATATAAATTAAAATCGCCGACTATTACTGCGGGTACATTATGTTCAGTAATTATGCGTTCTATACAATTAAATGCGGAGTTATACTGAGTTTGATGGACATTAGGTGCGAGGTACACAACACACAGAACAAAACGTAGATGACTCTTACTTATTAGCACACAAACAATTTCGTCTTCAGACGACGCACCGCAGTCGAGGCTCCGTAGTCTAAAGGGCGAGCGGGCAGCCACCAGGACACCGCCACCGCCGCGGCCACGACGGTCAGCTCGTAGTACGGCAAAATCGGAAGGAAACAGCTCTGAATCATGTACTGTGTCGTCTAGTCGAGTTTCAGTTAGCGCAATTATATCGGCATTGAATGTGATAAGCGTATTTTTTGTCTGGGATAGTTTTCCTTTAAGGCCCCTTACATTCTGGTAAAACAGGTTAACTCTGCGTAATTTGGGAGTTTTCGGACCGAAAAAACGTTCTTCTGCCATTACCTTTGTTATTCCTCCGTTTGTAAGTGTACCATTCTTGCAATATGGTGTCTTTCGGCCAATTATCAGGAGTCATAAAAAAATCATATTCAGTATGGGGCACGGTTATTATGAAGCAATTGTGGGCGTGCGATTGTTCAGGTTTTTTTACGCTAAACGATTTACCTGGGCGTTTTTTGTTTAAGTATGACAATAAATTTTGGTCCGTAGTATCAGGATGGAAATTCCAAACATGTATGTACTTTTCGGGTTCTACTAATTTTAGGTCAGGGTCAGTATGACCAGTGGCTCTAATAATGGATCGCAAAGGACGGATTGATTTTCGGCCATTATTATCTTGTAGTCCAGAATTTTTAGTTGTACGTCTATGAAAGGTTGAGCTGTCAAGGAAGGAATGCTGTCCGGAGGTTGGTGGGATGACGGGCGCTGGGTTGTCAAGCGCACGGCTGACGTACGTCTGGCTAACGCTAACGGGCTCAGGATTGACCGGCGCAAGGCTGATAGATGCTGGGCTGACGGACGCATGATTGTTGGGCATAAGGTCGAGGGGGACGGCATCACAACCATTGTCAGCTGAAGCGACCGTCAACCCTGACTGGCTGTATGTAGAAATCATGGCCGATAACTTGGAGTTCAATAAAATGTTGCTAGTTTCAAGAACTTCAATACGTTTAACACTTTGGTCTAGAGAAGTTTTCAAGGTATTTTGGTTATCAACAATGTTTCCCATCGCGTCATGTAACTCATTGAAATCTGTTCTGAGTGCATTATGTTTTATAGTCAAATTTGTGAGAGACTCTTGAAAAACGCTGAGGCGATCGTTTTGTCTTTCGAGTAAAGTGGTAATATGTACACGGAACGCTGTCATCTCGGCGAGAATGAGTTTAGCATCAATTGAGGCTGGCTGTAAACTATCTGGGAGAGAGTCTGATCCATGATTGACATTTACTATCTGTTTACTTACATGAAGATTATTTTGTTGTAATTCAAGACCAAGTGATTGACTCGGCTGGTCTCGTATTTCAGCATTGTATTTCTCATTGGAGTGTTTATACGTTCTATCGATCATGATGGTATCGCCCGATACGCTTTGGCCATGAAAGGAGTCATCAACCAACATTGTCGAATTATCAAGCAAAGATTGTTCTAAAACTTCTATGCGCGAGCGGGCTGGAGTGTTGTCATTTTTTCGTCGAGATGTAACATTCAAACAACGGGGGCAATACCAAGTATTTTTAAAGGCATAATTACCGGTCATAAAAGTTGCCGTTGTTATATTGAGACACTTGTAGTGATATGTATCTTTGCATACTAAGCATATTAATGCTTCACTGTCAATTAATGGCTCAGGGCACGCCAAACAACTCATATTTTATAAAAAACAACAATATACTCGTACACACAAAGATATCATCACCGCGCGATCCCTCGCGCGTATAAGGTTGTAAGCGCCGCTAATTTGGAATACGCTTACGCGTTCACTTCGACAGTCACTGTTTTTCGCTATTTCCCGCTGTATAAACACACTTTGATCACTGATTACTATTTAAAACAGTTAGAAACAGGCTTAGTGAAAGAGTTCCAAAATAAACTGGTCGAATTTGTCCGTTTTTCGTATTGCAAACCAATAAAAATATCAGAGTCATTTAGTAAACGTCCGTGCGTACTGATAGTAGAGGGTAGTCACTGGCACCTTAAGTGGCAGTGGGCGGGGCACATTGCACGTAGAACCGATGGCCGTTGGGGCGGAAAGGTTCTCGAGTGGCGACCGCGTACCGGAAGGCGCAGCGTGGGTAGGCCCCCCGCAAGGTGGACTGATGACCTGGTGAAGGTCGCAGGAGTCCGCTGGATGCGGGTGGCGCAGGACCGGTCATTGTGGAAATCTTTGGGGGAGGCCTATGTCCAGCAGTGGACGTCTTTCGGCTGAAATGATGATGATGATGATGAGACCCTACTCATAGTGTTGTGTTTCTGTTGGTGAGTAAGGTCGCCAGAGCTCCAAGAGGATTCGCTGTGTTGACAGCTGGGGACCCGCGGAGCAAAGCTTGCCCCTTTAGCTGTCAACACAGCGAATAGGTACTCCTTTTTTTTAAAGGGTCGGCAACGCGCATGTAACACCCCTGGAGATGCAGGCGTCCATAGGCTACGGTGAACGCTTACTATCAGGTGGGCCGTATGCTTGTTTGTCACCGTCGTATTAAAAAAAACTATGCAGTGGTTCGCCCCGCACGAGTATATCTCGGCATCCCCTTTACCGATTGGGCTCATATTTGAACTTAAAAATTATACATATCTCATCTAACCACCTGCCAAATTTCACAATCATCTGCTCTGGCTCTGATTGCAAATGATCAGAGCCTGTACCACGGACATCGAACGATTGCGGATTTGTACCTCCATCTCTGTCACACTTGCATATTGGAGGGACAAAGAGGTTTTCCCGTCAATGACAATTTTCGATGTTCGTGGTAGGCATGCAGTTCCGATTTGTGCATAGTTAGAGAGTCATACTGTACTGTCTGTTTATAACGCTTGTATTAAAATTCAAATTCAAATAATTTTATTTCGGAACATGTCCATAGAGTGTTATTAGTTAGTATTGCCACTCCGAAAAAAGAGAGGAATATAGTTTTTTTATATCTTGTGTCATACTGGGTTTGTCAGACTTTAGATGTAAGTATTTTAAGTATTTTTTATCAATTCTATTATACCCTCCTAAGGCCCAACGCAAAATTCAGTATGTAGTCATTGCGTACCAAGGTCCTACCAGTAGTACTATTGTTTTATACTCATTCAGACCCAAGTACTCAGGACATATTTTTTTAATGTTCTAGTACTTGTACTGCACCAATAGTTTCTGGGTATGTTTATTATCTGGAAATGATACCTTTTTGGACAATTTGAATTAAATTAAATAAGTACTACAAAAAGGACCATGGGCTTTAACAGAACATGATTTTCGTGTTTTTTGAAATGTAGAAAAATAAAAATAACTCGTAATCATTTATTTTGTAGTTTTATTTAAATGATACAAAGTTTTGACCACTTATAATCAGTCTTAAATGGCTTTTCAGATACGCACAGTCTTTTTAATCACATTATTTATCATTTTGGGCTCTTCTTCAACAAACGTTACTACACTGCGAGATCGGGATCTTCCTCTTCTTGACGCACCTCGACGACGCCCTCTAGAAGTTGCACGACGCGATCTTGGTCTGCCTCGGGTAGGTCTTGAAACTAGTTCCGACAGAGGTACATCATCATCGGAACTAGAGGAATCGTCTCTGGATCCATTTGGCACAAAATTTATGTCTATCTCACACAAATCGGTACCATCATCATCCTCAGATCCATATTCAGATTCGCTGAGTGCGAATTCTATTTCTTTATCATTTAAACCTATAAAAATAAAAATAAAATTCGTGACTGTATGCATTTATCACCAATTTCAACATAAAAATATCTTTCAGTGAAATCCCGCAGTACTACATATAGGACTAAATATTTTCAACTCACGTGCTTGGTAAAATATAAGCATATTTACTCAAATTATTATTGTACTCTGTGAAATACCTAGTAAATATTAAGATACAATACAAATAAGCACAAGATCATTCGAGATTACTTTAATTATTTTGGATTTACTAACCTCTTCCTCGCGGACCTCCCATGTTGCCGGCTGCCAACTGACAGTTTGACACTTGTTTTTTTTTCGGACTACTACTTTCGGATTCATAGACAAGCCAAAACATTCGTTTAGAAGTTGAGAAACGTCATTTTAGATTGGCGCGAAATTTTAAATCAAAATGGCGGTTTTTTTAATAAGTCCTACTGGTAGGACCGTGGGACGGTATGACTACACAACGGTTGATTTAGCTGGGTCTGGATAACGTACTTACTTAGTACTATAGGTAGGACCTTGGGCCTTAGGAGGATACCATAACAACTCGTTAAGTATATATCGCTTTTATTTAACTTGAATAATTTCTTGCTTCATGTTGGCATGACTAACATTCTGTCATCTTCAGCTTCCCGCATTTTTGCCTAACTTCAAGTATAGGTATTCTATATGTTTGTATATGTCATGTGTTTATCCGTGGTGTTCATAACAGTTTTAGTGTTTAGGTAACGCAATCTCATGCTTAGAAAAAAATAAAATCACTTTCACAAAACATTCTTCTCACATGTGAAAGTCATAAAACTACGACATTGGCGAATCCACCTCGCTTGGATCAAAGCGTAGTAAGCCAGAAAAAAACAGTATTTATTACACTTAGTTACGCCCTATTTAATGTACTAAAATAGCATTTCACAAATCAATTATTTTAGAACGGATTAATCGCGTTTATTGACACCATGACCCTATGTCGAGCGCTAAAGGGTAAACAGGTCATGGTGTTAATAAACGCGATTAATCCGTTCTAAAGTGTTTAATTTCAATGAATAACAATCGCGGTTACAGAAGACAATATTTGAATTTCACAAATTAAAATTACAGACAGTACACATGGTGCTACTTTACAGCCCTAGGACGATTATGTGCACTTTACGTGCCTGCGTCGAATATTCAAAGGGCCATGTACTGTAAAACGTCGCACAATACACGTGCGAAGAGGTAATTCGCAACTCGTGTCGATTTAAAACACTCCCTTTTTTTAACTCTCCGCTAACCGAAAACGTGACGAGCGCCGGCATGGCTCACGCTCAACACGTGATCTTTGTTACTGTCCGGTTACAGAAAAAAAAAACAAAAGATCTCATTGCCTCGTGTTTGGCTACAATTCAGCCAAGTTTAGGTGCCCTTACGAAATGCGAGCATTATTTTTAAGACCAAATTTTTTTTAGAGAAATTTTATCCTGAATATCGATTAGTATAATAAAATAGGAAGTGTTTGTTTTTTTTTAATTTTAGTTGGTTCAAGTCCCGGGCGAGGCAAACGAGTTTAAGAAAATCTTTGAATGCAGTTTTGTTTCTTTTAAAAAATAAAGGAATGTCTCCTTTAAGTAAAATAAGCCAGCTTAAGGATTTAAGGTATATATAGGCGACGATATATATAATAGATAGATACATATAAATACTTAAATACATAGAAAACATCCATAACTCAGGAACAAATATTCGTGATAAACTCACAAATAAATGCCTTGACCAGGATTCGAACCCGGGACCTCCTGTTTCGTAGGCAGGGTCACTGCCAACTAGGCTAGGGGGCCGTTAAATAGCTAATAGCTATTTAATGTAGATATGAGCGCCGCGCCGGCGCGCCGCCGCCGCCGGTAAAAAAGCTCGCGCCGCCGCCGCCGACGCCTCCACCGGCGTGGAATCGGCGTGACCTTGATAAGGCATACCGAAATTACACTTATTTTGGAACTTTAAAAATTGAATGTTTTTAATAGCTAAAGTCGTTTTAAAAGCCACCTTTCGATATGTTTTGACGAATATTATGTTTAATACTTTTTAATTATTGATTTTAAAATCAACTTTCATCCTGGCGATGTTTTTTATACACGATGATTTTTAATCAGTGATCGGATACTATTTTGTCTAACTCAATAATTGACGGGAATCACGTTGCAGTCGAAATTACACGGTTTTTGTTAAATCAGAATTTTAATTTTGAGATAAAACTTATCCTTGAATGATCATTCTCCATATTTATACAAATGGTATGGTTGACGTGACGCACTGATACGACAAAGCGTCTGGACTACACAGTGGAACGTCAACCAGCCCTTTTACTGTATGTAAAAGGAGTGTCAGATATGGTTGCTAATAAAATAAGAGAGAAAACTGTTGGGGATGAAGATAGACTACGGACGTCGAAGGACAGTTTCTCTCTTGAACGTTCAGTCCAGTGTTGAGTTTACAAAATAGTAGCTATGGTAGAACCTACATAAGACAAACTAAGCGTACAATCGCATGCCGTATAAAAAAACACATACAAGCGTTTAAAAACAACTAACTCAGAAAATCAGCAGTCGCCGAAACCGAATATCTTTTGGAGGCAGGAAAAAATCGCTGGATTGAGTTACATAACCCTCAGGTAATCTCAACAGGTAATGGCGTGTATGGTGTGATGGCGTGGCAGTGATGCTTCTCAACAGGATAAAAACCGGTAGTGATCACCGAATGGTCAGTGGTTCACTGAATATAAATATTATACTTGAAAGGTCCAATCTGATGAAGTCTACGCTCTGACCCACCCAAACCCACATTCAAAACCCCGAAAGCTTTCAACTCGAGCTCTCGAAGCGCTTTTCTTGCCTAGAGAACTTTGTTTCAGTTGACGAGATTAACGACGGGCTAGTGGAAAATGTGCACGTCGTAGGGTCTAAGTTCTAAGACCTCAGAAATTGACCGAGCAAACCATAAAACTCGCTACTGGCTACAAGACGCTCACTACAGCTGCAGTCTCCAGATGACGCTAAGTCATATAGGCAGCTCAAAAGACGTATATCTAAGTCCTTGCGACATGATATGCGTCTCTTTAATAATAACGGTGTTAAAGAGACTATTGAGCGAAACCAAAGGAAAAAGGAAAAATCTGCTGGGCAAAGCCAGCTGACAAAGTTGAAATGGGAAGACGGCAGCATAGCGTCAGCAAAAGTAGAGGCTTTAGGTGAGATCGAGAGGCTCTATGGACAATTATACACCGGTCGCAAAGCCCGTTGACAGCTTGGTAGGAGACTCAAGAGCCAGGCTGTCCAGACACTACACCGAATATATCCCAGACATCAGTTTGTACGAGATTAGGATGGCCCTAAAGCAGCTTAAGAACAACAAGGCGTCGGGCAATGGCGGAATCGCCACAGAGCTTCTGAGAGCGGGTGGAACACCGGTACTTAAAGTCTTCCAGAAGCTCTTTAATTCCGTCTTGTCAGAGGGCAAAACGGAACATGGAACAGAGGCGAGGTGGTGCTGTTCTTCAAAAAAAGGTGACAACAGCCTTTTGAAGAACTACAGACTCATCATGCTCCTGAGCCATGTTTATAAACTGTATTCAAGGGTCATCACGAATCGTCTCGAACACAAACTTGATAACTTCCAGCCTCCCGAACAAGCCGGATTCCGACGAGGCTATAGTACCATAGACGACATCCATACGCTATGGCAAATTATACAGAAGACCGAAGAGTATAACTTGCCACTATGCTTAGCGTTTGTGGGCTATAAGAAAGCCTTCGATTCGGTGGAAATATGGGCGGTGCTTGAGTCTCTTCAGCGATGCCATATTGACTACCGGTACATCGAAGTGTTTGTATAGTACCGCCACAATGTCGGTTCAAGTACAGGAGCAAAGCACGAAGGCGATTTCGTTGCGAAGAGGCGTAAGACAGGGAGACCTTATCTCTTCGAAACTGTTTACTGCAGCAATGGAACGTCTTCCATCAAGCTCCTGGAATGGCAAAGACTTGGCATCAACACAAACGGCGAATACATCACTCACCTTCGATTTGCCGACGATATCGTAGTCATGGCAGGTCGACAGAAGAACTCAGCATGATGACCTCAACCGAGTTTCTCAACGGGTAGATCGCTACGGCATGTAGACCACAAAAAAAAATTCGCAGTAAATCAGTTACACCGTGAACATGGCGCTGGTGGGAACTCACAAAAACAAATACCTATACATGGTAAATATCTTGTTTTAAATATCTCGTCTTAAATATTATTATAATATAACTTTCTCATCACGGAACAATGGTGATTCGGGTCTTTGGGAGGTGTACGCGAAGCCAAAACCGACACGCAGAGTCCCTTTAGATCATTTAATGAAATATAAGGAGAACGCCGAGCAGCTTATGCACCTGTCCGAGTCATGGAACGCACGCAGAGGCAGCACCCGCCAAGGTGTATGGACTATCCAGAATTATTGAAATCTAAAATATACTGGACTATAAGGTGGATGGGGTGAACTAAATCCTGAGTAATGGAGAATATTTAAAACCGGACGCCTGCCTAATAGAATGCTAAGTAATTTTATTTTCGGCAGACGGTGAGTCGCATATAACATAAAATGGACCCCCACAAAAAGCGACATCTAAGATGGCTCAAGGGCAGTATCAGTATGATAGCAGGGGTAGAGAGGTGTCCCTGGACTTTAAACATATAGCCATGTCACCACTTTGGTTTATAGATCTACCCTGGAGAACACAGCCCTCGCGACCCCACCCTGGATGGCTATTTAAGGCAAGCCAGAGGCAGAGGACTTGGGCGGATGACAGAGCCTCCTCAGGAGCGCTCAGGTACGTGGGGTCGTGGGGGCAATGGGCGATGGGATCGTCAAATCCCTAATCCCTTTATACCATACCAATATTGTTTTTCATTGTAAATATTTTTCCAATAGATACTTTTATCGAAGCGTAATCATTCTGCATTTTAATCGAGCAAATACTATGACTTCTATATTTTTTTGTGTTAAGATTTGTTTGAAATATTGTTACATTATTTGACATTCGAATTTGTAAAATAATCAATCATTTTACTACAAGATGATTATGTAACGCATAGTTAAAGAAATTAGTGATATTTCTTGACTTTTAATCCTATAGACAAGTGTTTTCAAGGCCACGCCGCCGATTCGCCGCCGCCGCCGATTGATTTTGACCGGCGCGCCGCCGCCGACCATTTGGTCATCGGCGCTCATATCTAATTTAATGTGATTATTTTGCTCTGTTCTTTCTACAGGATGTTCTTGAGCATTCGCTTTAACTTCGTCATGCGGCTTGGTAATTAAGGCAACAGAAGGGCATAGTTTTATAAAATTCGTTAATTTTTATTTTTTTTATTTGTGATACAAAATAATTACATGTTGTATAACCGATAATGTAAAACGGGCATTAGAATTAACCTTACCGAGTGACAACCATGCCAATCAGACACATGTATCTAAAGATTGGGTCAGTCGTTTGTATATACGGCATGGATTGAGTATGCGAATTTGTTTTTCCTTGATATTTTTTATGACCTAAACTAATTTTTTTAGCTTCAGTTATAAGACAGTAAGAATAAAAAATTTGGTTAAATTTCAACTATTGTTACGAAAAGTTTTTTTACTTAATAACTAGTTAATGAAGTTAGGGTCAATGTAATATTTTTCCTGTTATGTTTATGATAATATTAACGTTCAGTTAAAAAAATCGTATTGTTTTCCTTCATAAACTTCAAAGATTCAAAGTATTTATTTGCATAATCTTCCGAGATAAAGGGTATTTTTTTACATTTTCGTTTATCTCATTACAAAAATTGATTTAGAATGTGCAAATCTATCCCTTTCAAATGATAGGTACCCCACATGACCCAGTAACTAAATTTTTAGTTTTTGCTTTCCTCTTATATCGGGTATTTTTCATTGAAAATTAATTAAAATATGTGATAATTGATAAATCCTCTCTCAACGAGTCTGCGTTAACTATGTTCATAACTATTCCAAATTTCAAATCGGTAGGTAGTTCTCGAGATTCAACGATGAGGCAGACAGACTGAGTCGCACCATAAGGGTTCCTTTTTTATCATGTTGGTTCAGAAGGCCTCGTATAAAAATTGTACGACATTAACTTCTCGACCGCGTTAGCGTATCGAGGGGTCAAAGTATGAAAGTTGCCGGATGATTTTAAATAAGCGGCAAACATAATTTGAAGTCTAGATACGTTAACGCGATCGAGAACTAAGTGTCGTACAACTTTTATACTAGGCCTTCTGAACCCTAAAAAAAGTAAACCAGAGACAAAATTACGTCTAAATGTAAAGCTCCTTACACACTAGCGCTGCGCTGGTGTGTGGCTGACCTATTTTCATTAATCAATCAAAATGTCTGCGTCTTGGTTGGGCTTAACTTTTTAACGTTACGTTTTAAGTAACATCAATGAGGTTGAACCACTGACACAATAAGTTCTTGACAGTTAGGAACTTTAGTCTGACAAGCGAAGGCTGCAGTAGTTTATTTTTTAATTTATATGCCTATTTTTTCTTACCTGATTTTTGATATTCGAGTGTTCCAAATTAAAATACTTACTAAATATCTAACGGCCTCCTAGCCTAGTCGGTAGTGACTGTGCCTACGAAGCAAGCGGTCCCGGGTTCGAATCCTGGTCAGGGCATTTACTTGTGTGTTTATGACAAATATTTGTTCCTGAGTTATGGATGTTTTCCATATATGTATATAGCTATTATATATCGTTCGCTAGTAGCCACAACACAAGCTTTATTGAGCTTAAATACTGTGGGACACGGTCGATTTGTGTAAGATTGTCTTATAATATTATTATTATCTCTAATTTTCTTATCATTTTATTTTTTGTTTACCCACGGAATTGAAAATAAATTGCTTTTACCATCCTAGAAGGTTTGACTTTTTTTATGTAATTGTGACTCAATCAGCATTGTATATTAGGAACAAATTGGCATTGACAAACAGACAGACACACGAGGTATCCTGTGAAAATTCAGTTAGTTCTAAAATTATTATGTTCTAATATTGACTTTATGTGTATGATAATAAGGTATAAAATAAATGGAAGGAACCATTGACCATCTTGTAATCGCTTTTTAAAATACATATTAAATTTCTGGCCGGCTCTACAGTTGGGTTATTTGGGATTTGCCTCTCGCTCGCACCGAAGCAAAGCTTAACTGGTGCGAGAAAGAGGCAAAACGCAAATTCACATTCACACATCGGGCACGGCCCGTCCCGGCGCGGGCTAGCATGAGTCATCCTTTATTCCATAATTTATAAAACAGTATTTAATTTGTGTAATTGTTTATATACGCAACTCATGCCGTATAAAAATATAAAAAAACTTTGTTAATAAAAATTAAGGCACGAACGAACTCAAAAGCATTTATTGAAGTAGGCCAAAACACAGCACTTTTCAACCTCATATTGAATATGAAAACAATACACAAAAGTAACACTTAATTCTAGTAAACATGTCAAAATATAAATAATAAAATTGAAATTGAAATAAAACAATGCCAACAGAAATTAAAATAACAACACAGTAAAAAAACAAAATTATAAGTAAGTCGATTTCCAAAGTGTTAGAGTCAGACCAAGTTATAGTCTGATAAGCAATCGAATCGAACCCAGTAACAGTAGGTTAGAGAGCATCATACTGTCTTTTTCTTACGCTAGTATTACTATCCCGAAAGGGATTGATATAGCTTCTTTCTCCTACTGTTACGCTTGTCAGACTATAAGTTAGCCTTCATTTCGATATTGAACTGGTATTTTAAACGTCAAACTTCTATGAAATTATGACGTTTACTTCAATTTCACAGTTTGTGCTATCAAAATCTAAAAATTAGCTTAGCCGGGCTCTATTTTAAGGGTTATATCCATTTTTAGAACGTACATATTTAATGTATGTTATTGTTTATACAAGTATACCTGTCGAAAGCATCATAACCACTCGATCGCACTATACACGCACACACCGACACGTTTATTGTCTCCGCACACAGTAAACTGTGTCTGTGTGCGTGAGTTCAAACTGCTGGCAGGTTAGACGGACGTAGCTGAGTTTTTTGTTAAATTAAATTTTGTTGACGAATTAAATAATTAATAAAGGATTTTTTTACTGTTTTTTTTATAATACTTTAAATATAAAAATCCTAATTCTAAATAAAAATGCAATGAAGGTTATGATAAGCATAAGTGCATAGTTGCATACCCATATTATAAATGAGTAAATTTTTAAGTTTAATTCTGGGTGCTCAATTAAGGGAACTGGGCAGTCGACATACCGTTTCCCCTCTGCCGAAGTATAAGCCCAAATGGGCATATGCGGGTCATGTTGTGACTAGTCGAAACGAAGTGTGCATGATTTGATTGTGTAGTCATCCCAGATTGGTTTATGTATGTAATGTGTGAGAAGTGCGTTGTGTGCACGTTTCCCCCAGCAAAAAGTGACAGAACAATTTGACCACCCACAGACCACCTCAACTACTTACTAGACAGAGCATACAAGTCAACTCACGGTCACTGCGCATACGCAGTGCTGTACTTATTTAGTATGGAAGCGAGCGCTTATTTCGAGTTGCATCCACGTTGAGTCGTTGACGATCCGTTCTCGTGAAATTATAATTATTGTGCTTTAGGGCTAAATCTGGATTATTGAAGTATAAAATGGTGAAGGTAGTCGGTTATGCTCATAGAATCGTAGGAATTTACAAGGAAAACTATGCGTATGTGTGACTTCATTCCCTTCATATTATGGTGTCTGGTCGTGCTGACACCAGTCGTTTTAATTACTTTTTTACGTTTAATTTTAATGTTATTATATGTATTAAACACTTTATAACGAATTAATCTCGGTTATTACATTCCCTTAGTGTCGATTCCTTTGCAGCATACGTTATCACAAAGTGAATTTCAAGTGTGTTTTAAGGGTTCCGTACCCAAAGGTTTACGCTAAGGGTTAAGGGTTAGCTAATAACTAAGATTCCGCTGTCCGCGGACCGCGTCTGTCTGTCTGCCACCAGTGGGCTTACCACGAACATCGAACATTGCCATTGACGGGAAACCTCTTTGTCACTCCAATATGTAAGTGTGACAGAGACAAATCCGCAATCGTTAGATTTTCGTGGTATAGGCCCAGGCTGTATCTCATGAACCGTTATATAACTATAACGGTTCAAAGATGATGTATTTCTGTTTCCGCTATTACAACTAATACTAAAAAACCGAATGAAATCAATATTTAGGCGGGCTCCCATACCACAAACGTGTTTTCTTTTTGCTGTTTTTATAGATAAAGGTACAGAACCCTTCGTGCGCGAGTCCGACTCGCTCTTGGCCAGTTATTTTATTTTTTTGTCTGATGTTATATTTCAAATACTGCAAAGCCAACCAATCGCGCCATTTTTAACCTCAATTGCTTTGCGATATATCCATGCGTTTAACATAATTATAATACATGAATGTTCGCGGTTACCACCAAATACGGTCATATAGTTACTTCATGTAGCAGACAACTTGTCTAGTACTGATTAAATAAAATAAAACATTAATTACTGTAATCAAGTCTACTCTCCAACGAATGTCACTTATTTATTTATATCAACAATTATCCCAATTTAGCGTTAAAAGTAAAAACTGGTTGCTTTTTATGGTATCGCGGCAATCATATTCAGCTATTAGGTTTGAATATACTTGTTCGCTTTTTTTGAACATTATGTTAGTAAAAAGGAATTCTAAGTAATAGTGAACTTCTCATTATAACTAATATTTGAAACGGGATAATTACCATGTATGTTTGTTTTATTGAGCACCCGATATTTCGACACTGTTGCAAGCGTCATGTTCACGGAGTAAACTGATGAGCTGCGAGTTTTTAGTTGTGATAACAAACATACATGGTAATTATCCCGTTTCAAATATTAGTTATAATTTATAATGCAAATGACCATGTTAGCTTAAAATCGTATAGTGAACTTCTCATTTTCAATTACTTAAAATGTGAGAATCATTTGTACAAAATCAAATGAATAGCAACGGTGAAAATGAAGTTTTCAGAGATGGCTTATAAAAAAGACATATATGTATGGATTAAAGAAATTTGTATGCAATTTGTACGGAGATGGCATAAGGTTACGCAAAGAGTATGAAATGAGATGTCCCTGTTTGCCGAATTAATCCCAAAATGAAAAGATTGTTAATAAAATTATGGGAATGG
Organism: Lathronympha strigana; assembly: GCA_949128165.1. NCBI lineage: Eukaryota > Metazoa > Arthropoda > Insecta > Lepidoptera > Tortricidae > Lathronympha > Lathronympha strigana. The sequence goes on along the minus strand of OX421925.1, from coordinate 3,242,835 downwards.
CTTTCCTCTTTCTATTTACTCGTACAACTATACAATAGCCTCCTAGCCTAGTCGGTAGTGACCCTGCCTACAAAACAGGTCCCGGGTTCGAATCCTGGTCAGGGCATTTATTTGTGTGTTTATCATGAATATTTGTTCCTGAGTTATGGATGATAGAAAACATCCGTATTTAAGTATTTATACGTAAAATAGACAGATTATATATATCGTCGTCTAGTACTAGTACCCACATCACAAGCCTTATTGAGCTTACCGCGGGACTAGGCCGATTTGTTTAAGATTGTCGCACAATATTTATTTATTGTTTGAAACCTAGAAGAATACGAGTAGCATTTACAATTTTTTTTCCGATCTTGCCCATTATATTGTAGTACAATGCATTTAGTTTTTATTTATCCTAGTAAAAAAATGTTTATTAAGTAATAAGGCAAACAGGCTGATTTATTTATCAGGACAAGTACACGGTACAGAACTTTATTGCCAGAGAATTAAGGTCGTGTATACATATTTTTGACACTTTGGCTCTATTCACAGCTGTGTTGCAGACTGTACACATGTTTAGTCATATTTATTACTTATACAGTGTGAGTCTTTTTAATGTGCACATCGGAAAATCCGAGAAACTACGACAAATTTCATCGACGAAAAAAAGGTTAAAAATTTTTTTGTTGCTTTTAATTTTTTTTTATGATTTTTTGAAGTTTTATTTTCGCAATTCCATACTACATGTAAATAAACCGTAACTGCTCCTAAACTACATGGCCTATCGACACGAAACAAAGACAATAATAATCAAGAATAACAGGCTAAGGACATAAGATAATAATTCTAAAATAAAAGATCTCCCTCAATTTATTATTACAAGATTTTTAGGGAAATTTTGTTTATTTTTGCTACTTTTTTTTAGAAAATGTAAATTATCTCAATAAAATGTCCTATTTACCTAACAATTTTATTAATTTACATTATTTTACACCGTATTAGCTAACAAACAGTAAAATTACCACGTTTATAACTTAGATAAAACATTTATTATCAGCTGTCAAACAATGGCCTTATCAAGCGCGCAATGGGCGCGTGCAACAAATGCGCAAGTAGTATTGGCGCTGTACCTAAAAACACCACAGGGTTTTGAGATAAGGCTAAGACTACATAAGGGTAGGCTAAGAACTGCTGACAGTAGCTCTGAAGTTTTCACCGCTGCTACTACCCCTCTACCCTTTGCCGTTTTCATTAATTCGTGTCGTAATTACGTACGGGTGTTTTCGAGTGCCCTTACGATGCCCCGTTTAAGTGAATTTCCTGCGAGACACTGCGACATCCATTTTTATTATGGAATTGGCTCATGGAATTGCTAGAAGAGCACGCGTGCTTTACATTGCTGCATTCCCAAACCGGATACCGATGCCGTCTGAACGCAACTTCCAAGAAATCCACAGAAAATTAGCCCGCATTGGTCTCGGAAACACCAGAGATCACCGCGAGCCGCAACAAATCATCGATGTCGCTGTCGAAGAAGCAGTACTAAATGCTTTATTCGCAAATCCAAGCATTAGTACTAGGCGTCTGGCCCTGCAATTCGGGATATCACAGAAATCGGTGTGGCGGATTTTAAGAAAAGAAGGTTTTGCATCCTTCCGAAGAGTGCAACATCTTCATGACGACGTAGACTGGCGGCCAAGGTGCGTCATGTCAACTTGGATCCTGACTAAAATAGGAGAAAATCCTGAATTCATGAGAACAATACTGTGGATGGATGAAGCTACATTTACGAGAGACGGCATTACGAATTATCGTAATTTGCACCGATGGTGTCCTAAGGGCGAGAATCCAAAATTGAAACGACCCTCTGGTTTTCAAGTGAGGTTCTCAGTTAATGTTTGTGCGAACGACATTAAAAATGATCCCGCGATGATACGGAGGGCCACACATCAGATTTCTCAATGGGCAGCTTTGTGTCTTCAACAACGTGGTGGTCATTTTGAAAACTTCATGTAATTTATGAAAATTTACAATGAAAATTTGATTTATGTTACAATGTGTTGTGTTTTAATGAACTAAAAAAACTTTCCACTTTCAAACCCTCGGTAGCATTTACAGTAACTGTCAGATTACGGTCTCTACCTGCGCCTTTGTTGCACGCGCCCATTGCGCACTTGATAAGGCCATTGTTTGACAGGTGATAACAAATGTTTTATCTAAGTTATAAACGTGGTAATTTTACTGTTTGAAAGCTAATACGGTGTAGAATAATGTAAATTAATAAAATTGTTAGGTAAATGTGACATTTTATTGAAATAATTAACATTTTCTAAAAAAAAGTAGTAAAAATAAACAAAATTTCCCTAAAAATCTTGTAATAATAAATTGAGGGAGAACTTTTTTTTTAGAATTATTATCTTACGTCCTTAGCCTGTTATTCTTGATTACTATTGTCTTTGTTTCGTGTCGATAGGCCATGTAGTTTAGGAGCAGTTACGGTTTATTTACATGTAGTATGGAATTGCGAAAATAAAACTTCAAAAAATCATAAAAAAAAATTAAAAGCAACAAAAAATGTTTTAACCTTTTTTTCGTCGATGAAATTTGTCGTAGTTTCTCGGATTTTCCGATGTGCACATTAAAAAGACTCACACTGTATGCATTGACTTATTAAAAGATATAGACACAGAAAGCGGAACAAAAATGTAAAAAACTGTGTCAAAATGACATTAACGAACAATTTTGTATTGATGATTATACAAACTATAAATGTTCCGTACGAAAAAGAGCTTACTGACGTAAGCCTTAAGGGTCAAATTCAAACAACAGAACACGGTTAAAACTTTGGAGGCTGTTGGTTGGCACTTAACGTTCCAAACAAGACTATATGCAAATAGGGCTGCAACTGCAGCACTTTCGTGCCGTCATTTTTTTTGGCTAATTGGGTGTCCAGTTCTTTTTTTTACGGCCACGCGAGCCTAGTTGGCAGTGAGTGACCCTGCCTACGAAGCTGGAAGTCCCGAGTTCGAATCCTAGTAAGGGCATTTATTTGTGTTTATCACGAATATTTGTTCCTGGGTTATGGACGTTTTCTATGTAAATAAATGTATTATTTATTTATTGTTTGTCTATTCTCATATGTAATGTGTATAATATTGTGATATGTTTCAAGTTAAAGGTACCACTTGGTCGGTGGCCGATAAGGCGTAAATGCTATGAAGATTTGTTTAAAAATGAACCTTATTAACAAACGATAAAGTGGTACCTTTTACTACACACAAGCACAAATGTGGTAGTTAACAACTTGCATAATTAAAAATTTATACACGTACCTACTAAACTAATAGACAGTTAGACACACAAAAAGAATAAGAAAGCAAAAAATTATTAAATAAAATAATGACTCGGAATGGAATGCTCAGCTACGGCTCTCTGCCGCTATCCCGCGCCGTAATAATAATAAAACGCGTCTGTGTGCGTGAGTCAACTCGCGTGTTTGTGTTGGTGTGCCCCGTTTGGTGTAGCTGAGTGAGATGGGCGAGTTACTGGAACATGCCAGTGTTTATCGTTTCTCAGTGTACTTGTTGGACAATCAGTCGTTTGTATGTATGTTTGAAGATAACTCGAGTATCGAGATTTGGATCGTCATAAAATTTAAATAGAGATAAATAGAATCTTTAAGTTCGCATATGAGCCAAATCGGTGAAGCAGTTGCCGAGATATTAGGGGGCACGAGTTCACTTCGGGGCGAACCACCAGTTATATTCAGAGAAAACTTTACGTGTCTGCACTGTCTAAGTACCTATATTTGCTAGTTACTTAAGTTAAAAATAAATGTAATAATAATAATAATACATGACGGTATATGTAGGTAAAAGTGCATACTTGCATAGAATCTCACACAATACGGGTTTTATGGAACCCATGCTCAATTTGAGAGGTGAACGTGAAGAACGTTCTAAACATATGTCGAGACGAAACCAATCACAAAATCAACATTTGTTTTATTGCCCATAGAAGTACCAACATCTTCTTCCTAGATAGCGTTTTCCCGGCTTATGCCACGGCTCAGGGAGCCTGGGATCTGAGCGCCTACCACGAACCGCGAACGAAAGTATACCTCCCTTTCGCACTTGTGATTTCTCACTCAAGTGCGACAGAGAGGTGAAACTTCGTTCGTGGTTCGTGGTAGGCCTTCTGGGGTCCTCTTTGGCGACTTATCTCAAGATTTGGCGTAGACGTTAGTTTTACTAATGCGACCGCCATCGGCGCCATCTGACCTTCAAACCCAGAGAATAAACTAGGCCTTATAGTAATTCGTTCGGTTTTTTTCATCGAAATGCGATTAACAAATGATATTTCTTACATAAGTTCCGATAAACTCAAACTCTTCACATATCTATATCTTTTATATAGGTATTTTAGATACCTTTTGACAGAATGATTATCTACATTTTCTTCGAGTGTCCTGAAACAATCCGGCTAAAACTGGAAACTGGATAAATACTAAGTACCTAAATCTCATTCAAGTACTAACCCCGTTCAAACGCTCCTCCAACTGATAGCCCCTTATCTCATCTACTACTACGTCAACAGACTCACTCCGTCCTTGTCCGACTAACGGCACGCGCGTCGAGCCGTCACCCTCGCACGCCGGTACCTTTCACTCATTCACACAAAGTGCATCTCGATAGCGCCGTCCCTGTCACACGCCGGTAGCGCCATGCTCGTCGCTCTAATGAATTGAATTAACGACCTCTCGCTTGCTCTCGATGAGATGATCAGTTCTTATTTGAATATTTGAAAATAGAAATTCGATTTTTGAGTCCTTGCGTTGTAGTGCCTTGTTACGGCATACTTCATTTCAAGAGATTTGAATTTAGAATTATTATTTATTTGTTTCTTTTAAAATATATATTTTTAGTTAAGTCTTTAAAAAAAAATTACTCGGGCACTTCTATCTGTCAATTAGATGACTGAGAGATATTATTAAAAAAGTATACATTATAACGTTGTCTATGGTATTCCATAAGAACACTGCTCCTATCGATTTTCATGCAATATATTAGAACTGTTGATTTTTTTTAATTTCTATAGTGCGCATATGACGTTCCACTTTCTGCCACCTTTCGAGATTTTGTGTTTTTCGTTACTTTAGCTGTCGTAGAAAAACTAGCGTATGCAACATCTCATAGCTCATAACATAATTGGTTCTTAAAACTCTCGGGTCTATTATTATACGGTGACCCTCAAGTTCTAAGAACCCTCATTATATCACTGTTGCATAAACTACTATTACGTGATCCAGAAAAGTCCTTGTATTCTTATGACGTAAGCTAGTGATGTGCAACAATTTTATTTTTACCGGTTTTTTAAAAGTACCAAAGTTTGTTGAATATTATCGACGATTTGTTTTTGTTTACAGCCATGACTTTAGAAGGTCCTTAAATTATTTTAATTGCTCTGCAGAGTTTAATGCTGCCATAAAATTGAAATACCTTCATAACTAATTAACTATTATAAATTGAAAGAGATGTCATATACTAAGCAGTTTAAGCGGTTTAAGAGGAACTTCCTCCCGCGGACGCTCCGGCTGTGGAATGAGCTCCCTGCCGCTGTTTTCCCAAAGCAAAGGGTTCTTCAAAAAAGGAGTTTTAAAGTTTTTAAAGGGTCGGCAACGCGCATGTAACACCCCTGGAGTTGCAGGCGTTCAAAGGCTACGGTGACCGCTTACCATCAGGCGGGCCGTATGCTTGTTTGTCACCGTCGTTGTATTAAAAAAAAAGTGACCAAGGCCCCCCGGTGAGCAGGGATGGGATCGCGACCTCCTGCGTTCGCGGAAGACGCCCTAGTTGAGAACCTGGTGTAACTAGTTTTATTTTATGTAACGTTACCTGAAACATCAGGCCTCCACTCGTATGAAAGCAATGGTCCATACAACAGTTGTGTAACGGTATGCACCGCTATGTACAACATAATGCAAGCTAACAGTTCATTTGTAAATATGTTTGCGGTTTGGTTTACCATGTCGATTGTGGTTTGTCATTAATAATTTTAATATGTTTAGATACGAATTGCCATCATGTGTACATTGCCGAAACCGGGCAAAAAGTTAAGAATTCCGGATATTTCATTGAAATCGAGTTCTCTCCCCGGACGCTAAAGAAAATAATTTTTAATTTAAAAATATATTATTTTGTTAGGGATTTACTTGAATACAGAAATGTCCGGATATATCCCGGATAGTTTTAAAAATCCGGACGCCCCCGGACAAACCCGAGGAAAACCGGGCGAATGGCAGCCCTAGATACGATACGTGTAGTTTTTGTAGTTATTTTACTTATTTTGTAGTTAGGTTATGTCCTAACTACAAAATAACTTTGTACTTAGGAATGTCCTGTAATATTTATTTATTTTATTATTTATTTTTATGAATGGAATAATTGAAGATGATTGATTTTCGATTGAAGTCTGATAATTTCATATGTAAAAATCCAGTTAAACTCAAAAAGTCTAGTCTGACAACCCTAGTCTGACAGTACATTTATTTTTTATTTGTCTACATAGATTTACCGTTCATTCATTAGAAAAATTACCGTTCGTATTTTTTTTTCGTATGATGATGACACAAAAACAGCTGTATAACGTGGTTTGTAATGATTAAGTGTATCTACTGTCAAATGAAGATCATTAATTAGCACCGACGTTTGTATCTAATCGGACAGGTGATTTAGTCGTAAATAAATAGCGCGTGTCCCGAATCCGAACTCTCAAACGACAAGAAAACAGCTTCCTTTCACTCACTTTCTCTTTGACAATGGCCGAATGCGATAGGATATGTTGTTTAAAAAAAATGTAAAATGTAGGAAACTATAGTCTGCGCTCGTAACCTATGAAACATTGGTCCAGCAGTAGATATGTTTTGGATGATATGGTGATGATTAGGCAGTTCAAATCTTGTTATAATATGGAGACATAAAAAAACGCCTAGAATTGTAGCTATCAACTGTTTTGAGATAACTTTTTAGGAGTACATTATTAAGTAATTTATTTCAACCTATTGGATGCATTGCTTACCATAAACCACTTATATCGTTAGTTCGTCTACTTATTTGCCTTTTTATCACTCGAATAAGTAAGAGAGAGGCGAATAGAACAACGCACGAAAGGAGTGGTTCGTGGTAGGCCTCCTAGTGCGTTGTCTTGAAATATTAGCAACAAGCTCAGATTTATTGCGCTCTTATAGCCAGTCTCAGAAGCCACTTTGCCGTCAAACTAGATTTTCGTCTATTGTGGCGAAGTGATTGACCTGCGACAACAACCGGTTTTCTATAAATCATGACATAATCTAATCGGGTAACATATCCGAACTTGCCGCGGCGAGCGCGCCCGAGTGCGCCCGAGGCGCGCCGAGCGGCTGACAGTTCGTCACTTGTCCGTCACAGCGCGGCACACTTCTCTTATGTATTGAATTACATAGGCGCAGTGTACGCGCCGCCGCGCCGGTAACTCTAGCGTTCTCTTTTCAAACTATTTACACTGCAGTTTCAAAATTGAGCTCGGTCGATGATCGAGCTGTCGATAGGAGCGGACGCGTGATTTTTTCCCTATCGATTCGCGGTTCGATAGGCGATATTTTTACGTGGTTATTCCGCGGCGGGCGTGCGGTGCAGCGGACGTTATGTACAAGGTCCAGGTCCGGAGGCTCCGGGGCCCGGAGTCCTGACGCACGTGCGGCTGTTTACGTGCCGCTCGCGAGTCATTGACACGCCGGCGTGACACACATTCCGCGACTGACGGAACGCTAACACGTCCGCGGTTTCTCGCCGTTTTTTTGCGCGAGTGTTTAATTGTCTAATTTATCTGGCGTTATCATTTATTTGGGTGGATTTCGTAGTGTTTTATCGTGTCCGGTTATGAATGTGATAGCGCGTGAAGATAGTTTTTACGATGATAGTAACAATAGTGCGGTTTATTTACTTGTGATCGTTACTCAGGGCCGACAGAGTTTATGTCAATACCGTACCGAGTCGTATCTTAATCTGTCCTTCTTTATTCTATCTATAAAATTTGCCTCTTGTTTAATTACTTCGACCTTAATTATATTTTTTTTGCAAATTAATTTACCGGTTTTTGAAATCACTAGTAATTTTCATTAGTTCCTAATTTTATATAATTACAGTTTGAAGAAAACAATCAAATTAAAAACGCGCTTAAAATTCCTTTTTTTAATAATTGCTCCCTGCTTCGTCGACGCGTCTTCATTCGCACGTCACAGTAACGTGACGTAGTAACACAGCTTGTCATATCTAAAGTTAAAGATAAATGAAAAACCGATTACTGAAATCCATTGCAGACAAATTGAGGCAAGATATTTTCATGGACACGTCTCGTCTATTATTTATAGACGTTCTGTTTGATTTGTATACGGCGTGGCGTAGCTTACCTACATAATCTACGGCCGTAGCTGGCGGAATGTATGTACATCTTGCACTATGTAGAGCGTATGTACAACGGATATAACAATATCAGCGTCGTTGCCAGTGTGTGCGTGCCAGCGTAATGAGCGTTCTATGTGCTAAGAAACAGTAAAAAGTATGGCGCGAACGCCCGGAGCGGCAACGTCGCGTGCGTTCGGAGGCCTTGCCGCGGTAAAAACAATAGCCTTTTTATTATTTTTGAATAATACATTATGCATATGCGATAATTACTTTCCGAACCGCGCGTGATGACAGCTCACTTAACGGGGCTCGTTAATTACAGCTTAACCCAGTTTAATTTCCGAGTTTTAGTAAAGTTTTTATAATTACCGTTATTTTAGTAAAAGATTCCTATTTTTTATTTCCTTGATTGGTTTCTTATCTAAAAATAGGGTTGATGACTTAATAGGTCAAAATCGTACCTATATGTGGGTGATAGGTAGTAGAATACAAACATACTTATAAAAATAGCTCGTGTAATAAAAAAAATTGTACCTAACCGATGTTGACCTTTCCGAACGCTCCTCGTTTCTAGTGCGGCCAGCTGACGAGCGACGTTGCCAGCTCGCCGCCGCTCGCGACTTCCATCTACCAGCTTATCGCCTTTATTCCCTCGCACTACGGACCACAGTCGTGTATCACGGCTAAGTACATAAGGAACTTGTGACGTTTTTCACGCTACGCTGGCACTTCCCGGCGCGAAAAATTCGAAATGCTTTTTATCAGTCGCCAGTACGCGTTGTCAGGCGTTAGTTCACTCATTCCACCTGTTTACAGATATTGTGACATGACGTGAAGCGAAGCTTTTGTGATTAACAAACCAAAGTGCCCAAAGTTAGTTAAGAAAAGAGTTTTTATTTACAAATTTATTTAATAAATTAAATTATATTTACAAAATTTTTGAAAAAACCGGTAATTGCAATCGGGACTCGGGACATCACTAAAATTTAAAAAGTGAAGTGAGTGAAAAAGAAAAATGGCGCGGTGATAAGTTGACAAAGTGGCCTACATGCCGGTGGCGCTGGGCTCGCTCGGCGGCGAGGGCGAGTACCGCGAGTACCACCACCTCTCGCCGCATCCTCATCTGCAGTACCATGAGTATGCGCCGCCGATATACCATCCTGTGCCGGACCCGTACTACAGGTAATCCTACACACCTATGAGCTCCTGGTAGTCCTGGTAACTGAAAAAGGTGTCATATACTAAAGATAATGAATTGACCAATAAGAATTGAAGTTGTCTTCTGCATTCGAGGCTGATAACTTATTTTTCAATACAGTTGCTCAAAAAGTGCCCTTTTTTTGTTATGCGCAAAGTTTGTTTTTGCGAACTAGTGCTTTTTACTTTTCCAATTTTTTTAAATGTAGATGTGTTCCAATTCATGACTGCTTACCGAAGAGTATTATTGTTCGTTAACTTTACCGAAGCGTAATACAACTAAACACCTACTATTAACGCCAAAATATTAAAGATATTGATATTTCATATTTCAATATTTACTTCTTCATCATAATAATGATCATTAATTAAAAACATTAACATTGAAAACAGTTCTTATAAATCTGTGTGTATGAAACGGAACAGTGTCAACGAAACGTCAGTCAAAGTAGAGGCGTTTTTCAATCAGGTAAAGATGTTCGAAGCATTGATATAAGTAAAAGAGGAAGATGTGTGACGCTCATAGTTGTCAACACGGAAAGCTAGGTCAAAACCCACACACTTGCAATTTCTTACACACCGCTGTAATATGTATGTGCACAGTGCGCAATAGAGATAAAATAATACGATTTACATGGTTGTGCAAACGAGACTCCCCTATTTTGCGTATTACACACGGAGCGACAGAGATAAACAAACGCATTCATACATTTGCGCAAGCGAGACACCCGTATTTCTTACAATACCTCTATAAATATGAAACCGTGTCATTTCGATTTTAAAAAAGAGGACTTCGATTTGATAATAATCTTAGTCCGTCCCTTACGGACCACTTGAAAGCAAGCGAATATGGCTATTATCAATATCAAATCAAAAAGTTTTACTCCTGGTACTTCGATATTGCCAATAGCTTACCAAGTGAGGGATAAGACTTGACAAATTTAGATGTGATCTCCGATTGCGCATATTAGCAAGGCAAACAGGTCTCACTTTTACTGGACGAGTAGTTACGCTGGTAAGCTGTAGGAATTAGCGCCCTGAGTTGGGAATCTAGGTAGCGTCAGAAAACAAAGTCAATAATTACTTAAACAATTTACTAATTTCATAATGAAACAGAATGAAATAAAAGATCGTATTACAAGTCGGGACCCTATTTTATTAATATTGTAATGTACATACTTCACAGATAATGAAACTAAAAATAACGTTCAATAATAGTCGGTGCTCACCGGAGTACCTACCTACAGAGTAAAATTAAAAATATTAAAATAATAATATGTTTACTTTCTTTGTATAGACAGTTATATTAAATTTCATTTAACTTAAAGTTCTTATTAAGTTTTAAGAGTAAAATAAGTTTGAAAGTAAGGAATAGCGCCTTTCGTTATTCTTCTTCTACCCTTGTTGGTGGTGTAAATATGTTCTAGTTTAAAGTGTATTGAACATATTCTACTATTTTTGGTAGATTATCCACTCTGGATCCCTTCTTTGAACACGAACCATTGTGAGCCACTTATCTCTCCATATTTCATCGGCAAGAAATCTGTATATTAAATTATTATACTACAATCTACACATAATACACACATGTGTGTATTATGTGTAGATTGTACACACACTACACACAATACATGTGTGATTGTTTAAGAGTCTTGCAATATCGTAGACACCGGTGATATAAATAAAAGTATTCTAAATGCCCAAATTCATGGGACATTTTTATTCCTTTTAAAAAGACGTCCCACTAACACGTAGAAGTTAAAATATACAATATGACATTATAAACTTATTACCATACCAATTATAATTTTTGTAATTCAAACAAAAATATGGTGAAAACCAGTGAAAATGGGGTTAAAAGTTGTAAGTATAACCATTAGCATCAAATCACAGGAGGTAAGCACGAGTATGTAGAGGTACTCTACGTAGGTATGCATACAATAGTTATTTATTATACAAGGGGGCAAAGTTGTTGTTTAACTCTCGGGCTTATACTGAGACCCGAGCAAGCGAAAGATACCAAAATTGAGCCACGAGCGTAGCGAGTGGTTCAATAACTGGAATCTTGAGCTTTACGAGGGTCTCAAGGCACGAGAGTTGAACAAACTTTGCCGCCGAGTGTAATACAACATTTTTCCCCTCACTATTGCGAGGAAAATACAGACTACATACGATTAAAAATCTTATTCACATGTAAGTTATCTTGAAGAAACCATCAAAAATCAATTTCAAAATTTGTCATAGAGTACGTACGCTCCTGATACTTAGATATTGCCAACAGCTTACCAAGTGCAGGATAAGACATGATCACATGACCAATTTAAGGTATGACCTCCGATTGCGCATACGTACTATGGGCATATAGGACTCACTTATACTGGATTGGTGGTAAGTGATAGGAATTAGATTACTTTGCCCCACATGTGGATAAAATGCGTTTTTCCACGCTAGTTTTAAAGGACAAAACAGCGCTTTTCGAACTAGTGAGGGGAAAACATAATTTATGCCACACCTGGCCATTTACACATATTATTTTTATAAGTGTTACAATAGTACATTCTTTTTATAAGTGTTACATGCGATCAAGGGCTTTATTTATTACATCACGTGTTAGGTACATCATTTTATACCTACACTTTGGGCAGAAACCGGCTTTTTCCGTACGCGTAGCGTGCGGAAAAAGGCACTTTATGGCCAGGTGTGGCATAAAATTTATATCAGATGTGTTTTAAATAACAGGAGCGCAGAAATTAAAAATACATTTCATATTGATCAGAATTTGTTTTGCTGACCCTATCAAGAAAGTGAAGTGACGTAATGTGACAATCGGATAAACGTGTTACTCGCGTAGGTATTAGATATTTAGCTGTCTCTCTCACTCAATAACAAAGATTATTTTGAATATTATTTGCTAAAATATAATATTTTCATACTATAAACAGTACTTACGAATGGAAAGTAATACCGTGAGCATTGTTTTTGTGTCTTGAGCTGTTGAAATGCTCAAAAAAGGCGCAACACGGCATGATTCTTTAATATTCGTGCCAGATGACCACGCTGTTGACACATCGGCCGCCGTCACACGACTATTTCAATATAGGTGCAGTAACCTATATTTCGTGGCACACGAAAGTGCGCCTGGTACCATATCTTCCCCTTTTACTTACATCAATGGTTCGAAGGGTCTATTAGACATGACGATACGATTTGTCACATGCGATTTATTATTTTGTTAATGACAAATAATGGTTATGATATTGAAAATGAGTAAGTAAAGAAGATAAGATAAACATTTTGAAGATGTTCTTGATAGTTTAGTTACAATACAATAAATAGTGTTACGGAAGTAATAAAAAACTTTCAAATTCGTTCTTATGTATTTAATTTTTTTTCGCATCTGTATTGAAAAACGTCGTTCGATACACGTGCGGACATGTCATTTTTCACTCATCCCGAGTATTGCCACTCGCCTACGGCTCGTGTCAAGATACCTCGGGACTCGTGAAGTAATGACATACTTTCCGCACTAGCATCGAAATGTACTATTACCTAGCCATTGAGAGTGTCCCACTGCTAGGCCAAGGCCTCTCCGTTGGATCTTCATAAGCCTGGCAGTCTTCTCGCCTACATCTACTGCGCTCCATTGCTCGTTGGAAAACCTCAGTTTGGACTTCTGATCCTCGTTGAGGGACCACGTTTGGGCACCGTAGGAACACATATCGATGAGTTTGCGCTTAAGTGACAAAGGAAGGCTTCCCTTCATTAGCTCCTTCATTGACCAGTCATTTTGAACACGACGCTCGACTTTATCTTACCTGTTATTGAAAGAGACTATCTGGTCCTAGTAAATGTACTCGTCGACATACTGTATGTTATATTCTGCCAACCTCGACCCTGCGTTTCGTGCTATTGGTCATCACTTGAGTCTTTTCGCGATTCATCTAAAGTCCAACTTGAAGGCTTGCGTTGCTCAGATCTTGGAGCAAGTTCAAAAAGAACAGTGTCGACTCCAAAGCTGAGGTTTGACAGCATCTTGCCACCGATATTTTATTCCCCATCCTCCTAAAACACAGCCAAGCTCCTGAAAACTGATTATAATTGAGGAACTAATGCGGATATAATTGCATGAGGAATGGTTGGTACCCTGTAGGTTTCAAAGAAAAATTTAAATAAACGAGTATCACCTCCTCTCGCCTCATCGTCTGCAGTAGTACCATACCTGCACTGCACTACAGGTTGACATCCTATTATAGGTACTTATTAACTCCTGGTAGCACCGGTTAGTTAGAAAACTGAATTACATGACTATGACTTAGGGCCGGGATAGGACCTGCGTCTTTCGCATTCCCGGCAGACGACATTAACCTTAGTCCACCAAAAATAATTTCGGCTAATTAATATGGCTCTTTGAAATGCTAAAAACGGATTATTATTTTAATAACAGCTCTGCATTTCACAAGAAGTAGATTTTCAGGCTAAATCCTTACTAATGACTTTCCCGGTACTCAATCGTTTCCGAGTACAGTCCCATTTCCTGCTCTTTATTGATTGCAACTGTGTTCCGGTTTTTTATACAAATGCTACCGTTAAAATTACGTTGCGCAAATAAAATTGGTGTTCACGTAAAAGACTAAAAGATACATAAATTGTTGAAAAAAAAATCAACACCTTGCCTACGAAGCTGGAGGTCCCAGGTCCCGGATACGAATATCGATAAGGGAATTTATTTATGTGTTTATCACGTTTTCTATTTATAAGTATGTATTTATTTATTTAAGCATGTATACCGTATCCTGGTATGCATAGCTTGGCTTAGTTTGAGACTGGGTTGATATGTGTGAAATTGCCTCCTGATAATTTTTGTTTCATTTTATTTTAATAATACATTCCTAGCTCCGCTACCTATTAAAGATAAATAAATAAATATTTGGGGACAATCTCACACAGATAGACCTACTCCAAATTATTCGCTGATATTCCATTTTTAAATATAATGTTATTAAAAGGCGATTTTATAAACCGGTAACCAAAATACGCTCCCATCACTAGAAATTGGAACTCGAAAAAATTTATGATGTTCGTAAATGTAAATGCTGTTACAATTTTTTTCCTTCTTGTCATTTTGTCAATAATAATTGTTATAAGGTATATAAGGAGACCGGAAAAGTCGAAAATTGCATAAACTCAAATCACGTTATCTCTTCCAAGCAAATGAATTGTCAAACACTCAAAGTGTTATTTCAAACGAGAAACTTCCGTGAAATTACGACGTTTACTTAACCCTTTACAGACTGTGCTAGGTATCAAAATGCATGCTAACTTAGCTTATACGGGTATTACATAGGACGATAATCGGGTCCCGAAATCCCGATCCTCGGTGTCTCCCCGTGTAATCAACGATAGGGAACTTAGGGAGTAGAGGGGGCTCGTACGAGTCGTAACTGGTAGGGGCCGCCTGCCCCGGCCCCGTCCGTTAAATCGCGACGTGTAATACTAGCAATTGTCGGACTGAAATGAGTAGCTGATTTGACTAGTTACGAAAGTAGCTAATTTTAATGGTTTTAGAGCGCCATCTACAATTTCATTGTGAAACTGTTCTCTACAGTTCTCAGTTCCGTTGTACTCGAATTTTAATGTTTTTTTTTATCTGCATCGTTCAGAGATAATGTAAAAGCCCAAAAGAAAACTAGATCGTATACTAAAAGTAGGTATAACATACCAAAAAGTGACGTTTTCAAGCGAAATGTACCACGTTGTCAGTCGTCGATAGGGCGCTGTTACTTGTTCTAGATATTTAGAGTTACTTAGATAATGCCTAACCTTGGACTACCTCTTTGTTCCCAATTTAGCACCAGATTTAAACGTATAGGAGATAACCACTATCAAGATAAGATTTTTCAGTTATTGTTATTTGACATTATTATTCAAATCGAGCATTATTCATACTCAATCAATTTTTATTCAATATGACAATTCAGTCATTAAATTGCAACGGTTAACACTCACGTATTTTTATCACAATAGGATAGGCGTGACGTGTTTCGACTGCATCGGGCAGTCATCGTCGGACAGATAGAGTGGTGTTGTCATCTTCGCGACTCGGGCAAAAGAACTCAACACGGACGCTGGTTCAAGCTCAGGGCCCTTACTTAGGTCTTAACGCGATTCAGTTAAGGACCTAAACTGAGTCGCTGCCATACAGCTGGGGCCTTACCATGACGGGTTAACGCAATGGGAGCTACCGTATTATCGCTCACCAGGCAGCGCCACTCATGCGTGGGTCCTGTGTCAGTATGAGAGAACTGTCAAAGTGAGGTTTCAAATGTTCCCGCAGGACCCACGTTCCACTAGCGCCCCTAGCGGAAAATCGACTCGCGGTAATCCTCATTCAGTTGACGACCTAAGCTGAGATCGCTTTAATAAAACTGAGCATAGTTAAGAACCTAAACTGAATCGCGTTAAGATGTCATGGTAACGCCCCTGAGCTTGAACTAGCATCCGTGTTGAGTTCTTTTTCAAGAGTTGCTGTAGTAAACGGTAAGGTCCGACCGAGACTACTTTTTTGTGTCGGCCGAGAGATTTTATAATATATACGAAAAAACGTGCATTTTCCACAAAAAGTCTGTTAAGGGGCTACCCGGCATATTTCACTGTTTTTAAAGTGAATAGGCTTTGTTCAGCTCCAAGCACAACGCTTGAAAAAAATATATAATGTAGCTAAGTATTTGGTCTACATTTGGTTCTACTGAATTGTCGAAAAATATAATACATCAAGAGAAAAAAAAAACCGTAAACCCTTTTTTCTACCTTAAATCTGTATCTACTCCCTTATTATGCGTCGTAAGTACAAGAAACAAGCAGTATATATTTATGTTTACTTTAAACGCATCTACTGATTTTTGGATAGGTTTTGTACTTTTCGAGAAAAAGCTATTACACGCATTTTTCCGATAACACCGGCTCGAGATGCCTGCGCGGGCGACGGAGGCCAGTCGTGTAAGATGGCACTAGTAGTTTATAGGGTTGCGTCCTAGTACTAGCAGCTCTTCCTAGGTGACGACTTATGCTTATTGACGTATTGTATAACCGGTGAGGAAAGGAAGCGGGAGGGGAAGAAAGGAAGGTTCGGCCAGTGTCGAGAATCTCGGCCCTTTTTGGCCGAGAGCCGAGACCGAGATTCGGCTTGAATTTTGGCCGAGAGCCGAGACCGAGACTGAGATCTCGGTCGGACCTTAGTGAACGGTATCTCGTTTTCGTCTCGTTATCTAAATTTCCATCTCGCATGGAGATCTTGCTAGAGAGCAACTGCGAGCATGATGCACTGAGAATGTCGACAGTGAGTTGACGTAAACAAAAACACTTGTACGCTTTCCTACTTCTGTAAAACAAATCAAGTCGACAATCAAATGAAGTCAGTTTCTTAACTTATGGCTTCGTAACTAGTGGCGTGATGGCCAAGTTTAATGAAACAAACCGACCAAGTGCGAGTAGGCCTCGCGCACCGAGGGTTCGGTATAAACTTTATGTTGCAACTTCACCTAGAAGTAGAAATTTGACGTCAGACACATGTATCGATTGACTGATTGGGTCACTCGCTTGTACCTACGGCATGGAGTTAGTTATTCCTTGATATTTTTTTGGAACATAAAGCATTTTTTTTTACTTTATTTATAAGACGGTACTTACAGCATGATATTATATAAATTTTAGGAAAAAAAACAATCTAAGTTACTACATGTCAAATTTAGTGCAGATAAGATTTTTTTTTTGTGAAATTTCTTTTTAATATGTATTTTTCAGTAATATTTATGATATATAAGTTGTGTGAAAAGATCATAATTATTTTTTATTTAAATTTTCGTGTATAACTCAAAAAAAAATTAATTGTTAATAAAAATGTTTTAGAATGTGAATACCCCAATAAACATATTTTTTTTTCAACAAAATGAACTGTCAAACTTTAAAGTGTTATTTTAAACGTCAAATTTCTATGAAATTATGACGTTTACTAATCACTTTCACAATCTGTGCTATCAAAATATTTTTAGATTAGCATAGTCAGTTTTTTTCCCCTTTCGTCCTTTTGGACGGGCTAAAGCTCTAAGCCATGCTGCCTTGTCATCAGTTTAGCATATAGTCAGACTATAGTTGCCGATTTCTAAGTCTGAACTTTTGACACTTGAGTATTGACGTACTTAGTGATGAGGCTAAGACAAATCGTTTGTCAAATTCAGCGATTATTGATTTTAGCGATGAATTGTTTGATTCGATTTTACTACTACGGATTTGTATTTGATAAGACCGAGAAACTTCGACAAACTGCGCATTTGTCATACGATTTTTTCCAAAGTCATCTTAGTTTCGTTCAGAAATCAATACTGTTAAATTCTTAAAATGTAAGATAAAAACCTTCATAGTTAATTTGTCTTATTTTAAATAACATTTTTTCCACATCGTACTTAGTTTTATTTTCGTTTTAATCGTTTTGTTTTGATTTTTTACTGTATTGCCTATTGATAACAAGATCGATTTTTATCGATTAACAGACAGTTGTATGAATCGGAACAGCAGACATGGTCACAACACTAAATTTAAAAAAAAAACGACGTAGACCGTAACTGTTGGCGTGCTAAATTGTTATCGTAAAATATTCAATAACGAATGTATGAAAAAATGTTACATTCATCACATTATGTTTATGAAAAGTGAAATATTGTGTTTATGTACATGACTAGCTGTAATATCTTTATGGGATTTTGTTTATAATTCCAAAGTGTCTTGCGCGTTTACGTTCTACGGGTATTTCGATGTGTCAAAAGTTCAGACTTAGAAATCGGCAACTATAGTGACACGTATTTAAAGTTTTTTTTTCTTTTTTTCAGGCGGCACACCCCCTACTTCGGACAGCCGGATTACAGAGTTTACGAACTCAACAAGCGGTTACAACAGAGGACAGAGGTGAGTCGATACCATAAGCCTGCCATATACGTCCGGACATATCCACCGGACATATCTGTCCGATACGTGGCGGACATAACCACTAAAGAGATATGCGGGCCTAAGATGCCAAGCGGATAGCCTGATAAGACGACAGTTTGTCGGCACGTTCTGACAATTTCTGATTATTTTAAACAGTTCTGTCAAATTTCTTTGCATTTGGCAGCTGTCACCGTCGCGCTATCCGTGCAACTTGTCAGTTTATCAACTTATAGCATTATCTTATGACATTCGTGGATAACCTTCTTGGGCGGGGATCCGATGGATTGCCCGACTAAACCCCAAATAAGTATGATTCAGATTTTTGAGCATCACATAAAACGAAATATCAATGAAACGGTACATATATTAAATAGGTTAAAACTAACATAGAAGTGAAATAAATCGAAAGTTAATAATTAAAGTGCTTAGTAGAATAATAAAAACAGTCGTTTATTTGAAAGACAATATTGGAATACGGAGTGAAATGTTTCATACTACTAGCGCCATCTATGGGCGTGGTGACAAACCACTGACTTGATAATTTGATATTAACGCCATCTATGGCCACCAGCTTATATTTTTAAAATGTTTTATATGAATCGCCATTCACTAAATAGACACACCTATTATACTTACTTTACTCTTTGCACAAAACACAAAATGTCAACAATTGTGGGTAAGAATGACATTATCGAACAATTTGGCATTAATGATGCTCGCTACTCTCGTGATGCGAGTTGCGACGCCATGTAGCTGTTTGGCAGAGCGAGAGTAACACAAATAATAATGATTTATTTATTTACTACTGGCTCTTGTGAGCTGTAGACCGCACAAGATGTTACTGGTATTGGCACAAAAGTCGTAAACCAATTCCCGCCATTTTGAAAATTTCCAAAAACTGACAACAAACTATGACATTTATTTTCGAAATATATACAGTACTTACGTAACTACCTACATCTACCTACCTTAAATCTAAAATAGGTCCTTGAGGCTTTGTACCTAGGATGCTGGCGGCATTTCCTCGTTGTATCGCAATGCTGATACGTTGTGCGAGGAAGCCACCAGCTCTTCGGTCACCAGTAACATCAACCAGAATTACAAAATTTCACAAGAATTGGTTGATAAATGCGACCTGTAGAGGAGAACAAATGGACTGCCGTAGCTGAAACGGGGATATGCTTCGTTCGCTTTGCTCACTCGGTCAATTATTTAAGTAAACTAAGTACAAACTCGTAAATAACTTGTAACTGTCACGTTTCAGGACTCAGACAACCTCTGGTGGGACGCGTTCGCGACAGAGTTCTTCGAGGACGACGCGACGCTAACACTTACCTTCTGTTTAGAAGATGGACCTAAGAGATACAGTAAGTACAATAAAATAATATATGGCACACTCGTTGAGGTAATAATTAAACTAGAGACAACGACAATAAAATACAGTCAACCAATGGGAGCTACCGTATTGTCGCTCACCAGGCGGCGCCACTCGTGGGTCCTGTGTTAGTATGAGAGAAATGTCAAAGTGACGTTTGAAATGTTCCCGCAGGACCCACGTTCCACTAGCGCCCTAGCGGAAAATCGACTCGCGGTAATCCTCATTGGAACCATCATACTGACGCTATAAATCATTGAAAGAGATGTCATATACTACAGAAAAAGTGACGTGAGTGAGTGATCACGGCCGTGATCGGGTAGCTCAGTGATTAAGGCGTCTGCCGCGAAAGCAGGAGGTCGCTGGTTCGATCCCAGCCCTGCTCAACGGGGGCCTTGGTCACTTTTTCTGTAGTATATGACATCTCTTTCAATTTATAATATATATAGTAGTGTGACTATTTAAAAAACAAGAAACATGAATCAAAACATTTATTACATTTAATAAATGATTTGATTCGAGCTTTACAATTGCTATAAATCAGATTGTAAAAAATCTTTTACTGTTTGTCATTTTGACATGGTTCTAAAGTGGCCTAGGATCCCAATGAGGATTACCGCGAGTCGATTTTCCGCTAGGGGCGCGTGGTCCTGCGGGAAGCTTTCAAACGTCACTTTGACAATTCTCTCATATTGACACAGGACAGGACCCACGCTTGAGTGGCGCCGCCTGGTGAGCGACAATCGGTAGCTCCCATTGGATGAGTGTACGCCATTTTGGCCATATTTGACCGTCGGTGAGTCAAAGAATGTAGCTTCGCTAACCAAGAGTCCTAAAACTACGACATTCGCAAATCCACCTTGCTTGGGTCAGCAAGAAGTAAGCCAGAGAAAAAAAAACAAGAGACTTAAAGAGCTGGCGCTCAACGCGCTGCTGAAGTGTTCTGTGGGATGGCGCGTCTAGTAAGTCTGTGTGCTCACCCCACAAACTTTAAACATAAAAGGGTTTAAGATTTTGGATAACCAAAAGCCTATAGAGGCCGACTAAGCAAGTTTGTATTTTGATAGCACAGAATATGAAAGTGTTAAGTTAACGTCATAATTTCATAGAAGTTTGACGAATAAAACAACACTTCAAATGTTTGACAGTTTATTTGCTTACAAATAACGTGGTTTGTCTCTAACATGTTTTTTTTTAAATTCCAGCGATAGGAAGGACGCTGATACCGCGTTACTTCCGCAGTATATACGAGGGCGGAGTCTCAGAGCTGTACTACACGATGCGGCAACCCAAGGAGTCCTTCCACAACACCAGCATCACGCTGGACTGCGACCACTGTACCATGGTCACGCACCACGGGAAACCCATGTTCACTAAGGTTTGTTGGTCCTAGTATTTTACCCTGTGGCAACCCGAAGAATTTGTCCTGTTACAACTGTTCTACACGATGCGGCAACTCAGAGTCCTTCCAGAACACCAGCATTCCGCTGGACTGCGACCTTAGTCACGCACCACGGAATCTCATGTTCATTAATGTGCGCTGGTTCTTTTTTATGGGAGGAAAATCCATTATGGATACTTCCACCGCATGGACAGTGCAACTATGTCAGACTCTTACCAACTAAAAAACCCCGTCGGTCTTCGACGCAATCAGGGTGACCCTGGGATCCCCAGTGGAACGCCCTAGTGCCGTCCTTGCGCCACGCTTCTGTGGGTCCTAACTTTTGTTTTGGGTAGTAGTCCGTAATTGCTCCGAAGGACGTCTTTTAGTCCCCTTTTACTATAGGCAAAGTCGAAGGCCGACGCTTCAGGGGTGGGATACTGATAAGGTGGGCTGACACCACGAAGTAAGCTTGTGGTTCCATCCAAAAGGCAGTCTATATGGCCCTAGACCGCGCCAGGGACATCACTGTTGGATGATCCTCAGCGATGAGGGAGCTACTGAGAAGACGACAGGCAGGAGATACCGTGGCCGTATTCTACCTACGGCCCGGACTATTAATAAATAAATATTACAGGACTTTCTTACACAAATTGACTAAATCCCGCAGTAAGCTCAAGAATGCTTGAGCGTTGCTTTAATTTTCAAATACATAAATACATAAAAAACATCCATGACTCAGGAACAAATATCTGTGTTCATCACACAAATAAATGCCCTTACCGGGATTAGGACCATCGGAATAGTAGGCAGGGTCACTACCAACTACGTTAACCGGTCGCCCATTGCGGCAACCCATAAGTTTTTTTTTTGGGACAATGTTACACAAATCCTAGTCCCACGGTAAGCTCAATTAGGCTTGTGTTGTGGGTACTAGACGACGATATATATAATAGATAAATACATATAAATACTTAAATACATAGAAGACATCCATAACTCAGGAACAAATATTCGTGATAAACACACAAATAAATGCCCTGAACAGGATTCGAACCCGGGACCTCCTGCTTCGTAGGCAGGGTCACTACCAACTAGGCTAGGAGGCCGTTAGAGATCCTTTAAAAATACTGCCATTGCAAATCCTACTCCGTGGAGCGGCGGATACGTACGGCGTGTGCGCGAGTCGCAGGTCCTCCAGAGGGTCTGGGCCGCTCGTATTAGCGAAATCCCTGTTATTGAGGTTTATGTTGTGACTTCCAGGTGTGCACAGAGGGCCGGCTGATCCTGGAGTTCACGTTCGACGACCTGATGCGCATCAAGTCCTGGCACCTCGCCGTCCGCGCGCACCGCGAGCTGATCCCGCGCGCCGCCGTGCACCCGCCCGACCACGCGGCGCTCGACCAGCTCTCCAAGAACATCACCCGCCAGGGCATCACCAACTCCACGCTCAACTACTTGCGGGTCAGTATTAGATACTATTAGATACTTGAAATTTTCACAGAGTATGTACCTATTTATATTTATTTTCAACCGACTTCAATATTTCAAAAGGAGGAGGTTCTCAATTCGACTGAATTTTTTTTTTTATTTTTTTTTTTAATGGATGTTCACTCATAACTCCGTCATTACTGAACCGATTTGATTTTTTTTTTTGTTTTCTAAAAGTAGACGGTTCCTGGTTGGTCCCGTTTTTTTCAAAATCCATTTCTGATGATGGGATCCATGAGGAACTGAGGGAACTCCTCAAATTTGAAAGGCACATGCATGCTGATTTGGGTGATTTCTTAAGAAACTCGAGCATTTCTTTACGAAAATCATCAATTTGGTGGAGTGGACCTGATGATGAAGACCAGGGATGGCAAAGTGGAACTGCTTCGTAATTCTCAGGACTATGATCCGATTTTAAAAAAAATTTTTTTGTCTGTATATAGATGGTTTCAGAATTGTCCCGTTTTTTTCAAAATCAATTTCTGATGATGGGATCCATGAGGATCTGAGGGAACTCCTCAAATTTGAAAGGCACATGCATGATGATTTGGGTAGTTTCTTAAGACACTCGAGCATTTCTTTACGAAAATCATCAATTTGGTGGAGTGGACCTGATGATGAAGACCAGGGATGTCAAAGTGGAACTGCTTGGTAATTCCCAGGACTATCGTCCGATTTTAAAAAATATTTTTTTTTCTGAAAATAGATGGTTCCAGATTTGTTCCGTTTTTTTCAAAATCAATTTCTGATGATGGGATCCATGAGGAACTGAGGGAACTCCTCAAATTTGAAAGGCACATGCATGATGATTTGGGTAGTTTCTTAAGACACTCGAGCATTTCTTTACGAACATCATCAATTTGGTGGAGTGGACCTGATGATGAAGACCAGGGATGGCAAAGTGGAACTGCTTGTTAATTCCCAGCTCTATCATCCGATTTGAGACATTCATCTTTTCTTTGTAAAGAAATACCTTCAAGATAGTCCTATTTGATTATAGTTCTATTTTGATGATGGGCTTCATGAGGGATTGAGAGAACTCCTCAAATTTTAACGGCACATGCATTCTGATTTGAGGGTTTCCTTAAGTAACTAAAACAGTGTTTTGGCGGAGTCAAAATTTTGATGAACTTGATCTGATGATGAAGACCAGGGATCGCAAAGTGGAACTGGTTAATAAACCTAGCTCTACTTATTATCCTAGTTGTAACATTCATCTTTTTGATTTGATTTATATTCTGATGATGGAGTTCTAGAAGAATTCAGAGAACTCTTCAAATTTGAACGGCAGGTTAATTGTGATTAGAGGGTGTTCATAATTAGCTTAGGCATTTTCTTACTGTGGCCATCATTTTGCTGGAGTGGACCTGATGTTGATAATCAGGGATGGCATAATGAATATGCTCGTTAATTTACAGTCTGTCATCCAATTTAACACATTGTTATTTTGTTTGTTTAAAGGTCTACAAGGGAGTTCCGTTTGATTATACTTCAAATGTAATGATGGAAGCCCTAGGACATTAAGAAAGCTCCTCAATTTTCAATCGTACACGTGCGGTGTATTGGATATTTGTGAAGTAAACTGGCTAACTCAAACAAATTCTTAATTTCACTTTTACCGGGAACCAAATGAAGTCGGTTTTTTTTTCTTAAAAATTATCAGAGATTATGTATTTATATTGCCGCTTTAAAGACAAATACTGAAAAGCAAAGTAAAATAAATATTTAAGGAGGCTCGTGCACAACAAATGTGATTTTTTGCCCTTTTTAAAAATAATGGTACGCAACCCTTCGTGCGCAGTCCGACTCGCACTTGGCCGGTTTTTCAATGTTTATTCTTGAAATTAAACACTTTAGAACGGATTAATCGCGTTTATTAACACCATGATCCTACGTTTCGAGCCCTTTACAGCACTCGTTTTCACAGGGTTAAGATGATGACTGAGTCATCATCTTAACCCTGTGAATCACTAAACCTATAACTCATAACGTTACCTAATGTCACACGTGATGATTCCAGTTATGCGTGATCCTGGAGCCGATGCAGGAGCTGATGTCGCGGCACAAGGCGTACGCGTTGTCGCCGCGCGATTGCCTCAAGACCACACTCTTCCAGAAATGGCAGCGTATGGTCGCGCCTCCCGGTTAGTGTAGCGCCAATACTCCTATTTAATTCAGAAGGTTCAACGACTGTTTAATTGGTCACACCACAGAGCAATATAGACATCAAGGAATCTTCAGTTTTGTCACTTCGGATACGTGGCGTTTAAGTGAAAACGCCATGTCGAAAAGTAAGGTCCGACCAAACCTATTTTTTTGTCTCGGCCGAGACCGATACCGAGACCGACATTTTATAATATATATGAAAAAACGTGCATTATCCAGAAAAAGTTAAGATTAAACTGTTGTTTAATGTAGCAATGACTAAAACACTACATTTACTGCCAATGCTTGTGAAAATGCATAATGCACAGTACGATAACACGGTACACTTTATAATTGCTTAAAATACTGGTGAGTACCCACCAAAATCGCAAAACAGTTAAGACGGAAGATTTGGCCAGTGCCGAGAATCTCAAATAATCAAATAATAATCTCGGCCCTTTTTGGCTGAGAGCTGAGAATTTTGGCCGAGACTGCCGATACAGATCTCGGTTGGACCTTATCGAAAAGGTTAAGTGGACGAACGAACGCAACAATTGCATTGTTATCACAGCATCGCATATTGTATCGCATCGCTATTTCATTTCAATCGCGTTAAAGGCTTCGTCAGACTAGCGCGTGGCGTGAGCGGGGCGCGAGCGGGGCGCGAAGCGAGCGCGACCCGCGCTTGGACGCAGCGCGGCGCTAGCGCCGCGCTCCTATCGCGCCCCGTTTTCAACACGCGCGCGGCGCACGGCGCGACCGCCGCGCAGTCACAACTCACAGCGCAAAGAAAAATGCTCGATGAATCGAGCGCGCGGCGCTGCCGGCTCGCTCGCGGGACGCGCGCGTGACCCGCGCGCGATGTAAGCGCGCCGCGTTCCCCGCTTCTATCGCGCTCTGCTCGCGCCCCGCTCACGCCACGCGCTAGTCTGACGAAGCCTTAAAACGTCAAACAAACCATTGACACTTATGAAGGTGGCACAACTTTTGTGACCGTGCCCATGCAATTTTGAATGCGATAGTAGGTACTTCTGATAACTTTTTTTTTTTTATAATATAAAAGTATTTGACATAGTAAGTTAGTAACCTAACAAGTGCATCCACAGTGCATTTAAACCACTTAGGAGTGGGTTAAATGCATTAGAACTGGTGAAAACCGGTTTTTAATTGTATGGGAAAACCGGATAATAACCGGTTATTAACCGAAATTTCATACAAATAAAACCCGGTTTGCACACCCTAATTCCAACGTCCTATGATCAGTTGAAACACTTGAATAAGTGTGTTATTATGATAATAAGAGTAGACAGAAATGTAAGATATCGTTGTCTCTTTCCTTCAGAGTCGCAGCGGCCGGCGAGCAAGCGGCGCAAGCGCAAGGGCAGCGCCGGCGCCAACGCCGCGCCGCCCGCGCCCGCCAAGAAGCGCTCGCCCGGACCCAACTTCAGCCTCGCCTCACAGGTACCAACTACCAACGCACTGTTTCACCATTACAAATGCTTATTCCAACGACCAGTCGGTTAACCTTTTATCGCCACAGTCAGCTGTTACTACAGCAAACAGCTTCGCTAAGAAAAATACCGCGCGAAGCGTACAACGCTGTCGGTCGCAGCTTAAATATTCTCACGTCACCTGCGAGGCAGTTTATTCAGGCAAAATGGCGGCCGTCGAACAGCTGTTAGTGTGTTGACACCTGGGCCTGTACCACGAAAATCGAAAGATTGCGGATTTGTATCTTCATCTCTGTCACACTTGTATATTGGAGTGACAAAGAGGTTTTCCCGTCAATGCCAAATTTCGATGTTCGTGGTAGTCCTGCTGATCAGTACTGAACACACTGACATGACAGCTGATCGAGTGCCGCCATCTTGCCGAAAAACTTGGGTCGGTCGTCGGTCGCCTCGCGCGCGGCATTTGTATGCGTTAAATATGTGTACATTTGACGTGCCGCTCCCCCGTAAAAAATAGCAGACAGCTGATTAAAAAGTCAAAGGTGAAAAGTGTTGCAGTTTGTACAGCATGTTCTGAATGTTTAATCCTCTTAAGCCTTTATGCACGAATTTTATAAAAGGTGGTGTTAAAACCCAACGTCGGCGTTTTTTCATGGGTTATGAACAAAAATAGCACTTTTTTATATAGCATTATTCTATGTTTGACGTTAAGCGTTTGACTTAAATTCGAATTTAGAGTATGTAAGTGCTCTGGGGTACGCGGTTCAAAAAATGGTAAAACAGCTGTTAGAAAATGGTGGATATTTGAAAAACTGACTACAATTTTGAAATACTTTTTCATTTATTCCATTCAAATCGAAATTATCTCTTATTTTTTTTAATTAAAACATGTACAAATGAAATGTTTTTGTAACTATGAAAACTCATGGCAAAAAGTTGAGCTGAATCGGACAAATTTATATATCGGGCTCTTAAGTAAACATCATAATTTCATAGAAGTTTGACGTGTAAAATAACACTTTATAGTTTGACAGTTCATTTGCGTCGAAGAGATAACGTGGTTTGACTGTATTTAAACCGTATTCCTAAAATAAAAATCGCACCATTCTCTAATCTTAAAAAAAGGTTAGTTTGACGTGTGTACCGTTGTTAAGATTAGTTATGTCGGCAGGACGTGATGGTGGTCGGCGAGCCGTCGCTGATGGGCGGCGAGTTCGGCGACGAGGACGAGCGGCTCATCACGCGGCTCGAGAACACGCAGTACGAGGGCGACGCCGACTGGAGCGCGCCGCCGCCCGCCTCGCCCGCCAAGACGCCGCCCGGCAACCACTGACGCTAGCCGGACACCGCCGGACACCGCCGGACACCGCCGGACACTGCCGGACACTACCGCTCCCGGATTACTTACCCAAACGTATATGGCCGGCAAATAGCGGGGATATGTCAAAATTGATACAATTCGAAAACAAACTGATCCTAGGGTCCCTTTACCTTTTGAGGCACAGAATCATAAAAATATGAAGGGATTGCATATACTTCAGAAATGTCTGCCGGGAAAGCAGGAGATCGCTGGTTCAATCCCAGCCCTGGGCACTAGAGGCCTTGGTCACTTTCTATAGTATATGACATCTCTTTACTTATACAATTTTCTACAAGAACAAAGTATCTGAAACACGCTAAAATTTATTTAATCGCGTATATTAACCCTTAACCGCCTGCAACAAAAATCGCCAGTGAATTTTGAATTTATTGCCGAGGAAATATAACTCTTATTTCAAAATCTAAGGAAACAAAAGAACAATTCTATTCCAAACCAACAGAATTTAAATTTGAATGAAGTGGAGGATATAGCGACACAAGATTAAATGCATGGGTTATCAATCTTAAACGTCCCAAGTGACAGCCAAATTATTTTTTTCTACTCCAGCACTTCTATCTGTAAATTAAATGACTGACAGCGATTTTAAAAAAATACACATTATAACGTTGTCTATACTCCATAAAAACACTGCTCTGCACTGTTGTTTTTTTTCTATCGTGGGCATACAACTTGTTCCACATTCCTTGTCATTTTTTCGCTATTTCAGCTGTCGTAGAAAAACTAGCGTATGCAACAGCTCATAATTAGTCACCCTTATTATATCACTGTTGCAACTTCTATTAAATTAATAACTTATGATGATATGAAAGTCTTCTCTTCAAAAGAACTTGATTGTCACTTGTCTCGTTTTTGTATCATAAATGCAACATAATGCGGTTCATAAGGGTTAACTATCGTTTCAAGTCCTTTACGGCAATCTTCAAATGTGAGATGTTTAATCAGTTCTAAAGTGTATCAGCAAATGAAATATCATACAAAGAAATTTATACTTGAAACAACCTGTATTAGAAATGCCCATAATTTTCATGCCGATGGGCGATGACAGACAAATGACGTCAAACTTCGTACATCATGTTTTAGGCTTTACGTTTGAAAGAATAATGCTGTCATTCAATAGTGTCAAAGAATCGAACGTTGATAGACTTTATCTGTCATTAACTCATTTCGTATTAAAACATCCTGTGTGTTTATATACGTCATTATGACGAAACCGACATGAAAATTATGAGCCCTGCGAATGAGACGAGACAGTGATTGTCATTTTTTACCACAACAATTATTAGTAATCAAAATGTAGCTTAATCGCGTGTTGGTTACTTATAATGGGGGAAGATCGTGAAAGTCGCAAGTTTTAAGACAACAAAAGTATCTGAAATTCAGAGGTTTATTGTCTCTGAATACTGTCTATGGTCACGCAGTACGAGAGCGCTGTCTTGTCACCAGACTGACAAGGAGTGTTGTTTTTTGCCACAGTAATTGAATAAATTTTAACTATAAAACTCTCGTGAGACTCGAACATATTAAATAATATTTAAAACGGGTCACTCACGTAATTTAGTCGATTTTCGCTCGACATGTTTCGTTCTTTACGAAGAACGTCATCAGGAGCGCCCACTCGCGACAGAGGCAAGTCGTACACTGCGGGCTAATGCCCTATCTGCTCTGGTACTTGCAGCTGGCGGTGGGAGCGAAAATCGACTAAATTACGTGAGTGACCCGTTTTGTATAAATTTTATAATGAATAACTTGGACGCAGGCGTGAGAAAACGACCGATTGTTTGACGAGCCAGTTGATACGTCTGAATTCAAATTGAAATGTATATCCTGAATTCAGTGATCATAGGCATTTATCCTTTGAACGCTTTCCCCGGAAGCCAGGCGATCGCGATTATTTAACCGAAATTGAACCTTATGGAGTCCCCGCGTAAGTCCGTATTGCATTGGTGAAGCTGTTGCCTGAAGCAGTCGTTGGCGTACTTAGAAGACTTTACGATGACGGGCAAGCCAACTGTGGCGTTCAAAAGATACAACCTCAACCGCAGTTTTTCAGATGTTTTTGATAGGCCAACTAAAAACTTTCATTATGACTTAGTTATAGGTTCTGATACTGACTGGTTACACAAATAGTTAAACACATGGATGTATTTCAACTTTTATTTGTTAGCCTGTGATAACAGCGCCTATTTCAGAACAAGAAAAGAAACATTGAACACTAAGTTATGAATTTTGACATATCACTAGCTAAAATCGCAAGGAGACACCTGTTGAATAACAGTTTTGCTAAAATTCAGGGTAATATTTAATTTATGGCTACCTTCCGTTCACAATAGATTAAGAATAGAGGACTAAAATAAATAATTCACTGGGTGTTTCCTTAGCTCTTTCTGGCAAGATAAATTATGGAACGTTTCGAGTTTGTGGGTCTTGTCGATTCGAAAAGCGGTGGAATATCGCCTATCCCTGTCTGATACCAGCTGAGACTGAGTGAGTGAACGGGAGCGGGCGATCATCGCGGTTCTGAGTCGATTTCATGCCCTGTACGTGTACGTGTCTTGGAAGGCGTCAGTGCTCCAGACTGTTTATGCGCCCCTGGTACATTGTAATTTTTTGACTTTTACGAAACGCGGGCACACATGGATTATTGTCAACAGATATAAATAAATAAATATAGGCCTTTACGGATAATATAAGTTAATTTATTTGTTTCATTTTCATCCCGCCTTTCCATAAATTGTGCTAATTTCATATTATTGATTTGTTTAACCTGTATTATCATCTTGTATTATTGTATCGTTGCGAAAGGTCGACAAACCCACAGCAGCAAATGGTTTCAAGACAAAAAGCGTGCAAAAAGGCACAACCGCGATACTGTTTCCTCTGCGGCGGGGCCTCAATGGGAGCAACCGTATTGTCATGATTGTCGCTCACCAGAGGCCTATTGCATAATGACTTGTAGCTTGTAATATTAGCGGAAGTCTCTTTTCAATTCCTTTTTAATTAGAAAGAGAGTTCCGCTAATATTACAAGTTATAAATGATTATGCAATGGACCCAGGTGGCGCCACTCATGCGTAGGTCCTGTGTCAATATGAGGGAATTGTCAAAGTGATGTTTTA
Organism: Lathronympha strigana; assembly: GCA_949128165.1. NCBI lineage: Eukaryota > Metazoa > Arthropoda > Insecta > Lepidoptera > Tortricidae > Lathronympha > Lathronympha strigana. The sequence continues at coordinate 3,211,897 of OX421925.1, read as the reverse complement.
AATGTTCCCGCAGGACCCACGTTCCATTAGCGCCCCTAGCGGAAATCGACTCGCGGGAATCCTCATTGACTCGTAAGAAATATGGACGTGCATGTCGCTCCCGGATAGGTCTATATAGGCACGAGAGGAGTTGCCTCTTCAGACGCTGTTTAAATCATCTGTCAAGATGTTATGAGGCATTGTGACGATGACGATAACCCATATTCTAAATCGTGTTTTGCTGGTCAGTCTCATGGATCTCCACTAAAACAGTTGCCAGACACCCAGATCTAGTAACAAGGATAGTATAGTAAACTGTAGCTAAACACAGCATACTACATACAATGGTATCGCCTGGTAACCAACTAATTAGGAACACGATTTTTTTCCCATACAGTTCCACATCATCAGCTGGCGACGTATTGAAAACATGGAATGAAGACTACTCATTCTGGCTATTATGGGCAGAACTACCTGTTAACGTCTTCGAGATATACACCTTTATTGCAAATACAGTACAAGGGCGATTTTGGAAATATTCAGGTGTAGTACTTCGAGCAACACAGGGTTCCAACGCAATGGAAGGGAGACGTCATACTGCGTCATACACTAACAAATCTTGCACACTTCTATATATTTTAGTGTACGGACTAGTGACAACTCAGAGCCGCGTTTGCCAATTTGGGCTTGTACTTCGGCAGAGGGAAAACTGTACGTCTGGCGACTCCCCTTCCTGTGTTGCTTGAAGGTGTTTAGTAGGAGAAATAAGTGTTCAAACTTTCCATTGCCCTAACGCCATCCTAAATCGGTGAAATTGAGGCGAAATGGAAAATTAATCGTGGGACACTGTTCTCCTACTAGGATTAAAAGAGCTCGCGATTCTGAATACCTACAAAACATATGTCAATTTCCAATTTAGCAAAAAAAATACAACAAAAAATAACAACACCATCTATAAACACCATGTTTATTGAAATTAATTATATATTTCAAAATAACATTTAAAAAGATTGAATATTAAAAACAAAAGGTAAATCTTGTTGTATCGATCGCATCCATAAAGATTTGGCGTTTTGGCCACACGTCATCGGTGATGTTTTAAGTTACGTTCGGAATATAAGCTATAGAATTTCAAAAAATAACTAAATAAATATGTATAATAAAAATTGAAGTTTAAATAAACACTACCTAATTAAAATTGTAACTCAATTAGTTAATTGATATGTTCTTTCTTTTCTTTCAATTCTATTAGCTAAATGTAGGGCAATTTATTAATATGACGAATGTACTTTCTCTTTCTAAGCCTAGGTTCCGAACGCTTCAATACGTGGACGACATTCATCGAAATCGGGAGACGACGGGCAGTTTCCCGTTAGATTTTATTTAGCGTTAAGACATAAAGGTCACAAAAAAGTTAACAAAATGGTCACAAAATACTTTATTGCCCTAGTCGCCCTATGCTCTATGAGCGGGGTTTTAGGCCAAAGCTGCCAAAATCCTCAAGTTGAAGCAGCGTCGTTCACAAGTTTAGATGCGACCGTGGTGACACAAATAGCGTATATCACGGAGTTTACACTGAAGTGTGACAATCCTCTGCCTGCGAACTACGCTCTGTACGCGGAGGTTGAAGGGAAACCGCTGACGGCTGCTCGTATTGGAGAGAACAAATATCAGGTCAGTAACCTCAAAATATTTTTACAGTGTTAATCTACAGGTACCTTTTCTCATGGTTTATCCTATTAGGGCCAGAGCAAGAATCATTATATTTGGACGGTGTTCTTTGTGTTAATCTTTTAATTCATAATTTGTGTAACACATCAGCTAAACATACATTTTAGGGCCCATCACACATTCCACGTAAGTTATTTATAAAAGCCTACGGACCCAGCTCATAAATATTGCGTAGAATGGACCTAATTTAAAAAAAAACACACTACACCTAAAAGAACTTTTTTTGATTTCCTTAAGCTGATATTGCTATTGAATTAAAATTGATACAAGCAATTTTGTTCAAGGGCCAGTGTAAGTTTAGTAGTGCTTCAAATGTTGAACATAGATAGCATCTAGCCCTTAGGGTAATTTTTGAAATAGTTTATTGTAGATTGATTATTTAGGTTACAGTAGAATCTTTTTATATCCCTATACAGATATAAAAAGAAAGAGAGGTAGACCTCGGAAAAGATGGGCCGATGACATAAGGAAGATTGCCGGACATCTATGGATGAGGAGAACACAAAATCGGAAAGACTGGAGAATGCTGGAGGTGGCCTATGTGTCCACAGGACACACAGACTGAGTCTCAACTACAATCTTAACAACATATAAAATCATAACTTTGTCTGTATCAAGGCTATAAATAAATAAATAAATAAAAATAATCTGATTATAATGATGCTAAAGGGACACACAATATTATGTCATACTAACCGGAAGTCATATTAAACAAATTGGAAATTTTTAAGTTATAATGGTTCAATGTAAATCACCAAATAATCGAAATTAATAATATTTGCTCAATAGCAAATTGTTGAACCATAGACTATTTTCTCGTACCTGCTACCCAATTACATTACAACTTAAGCCATTGTAAATTGGGCAACTTTTTTTACACATAATGAAACCCTTATGCGCTTAAGTTTTTAAACATTCGCTTTGAAAAAAGGTTCTATCTTTGGTGGTTAATCGGATTCTACTGTATATTGAGTATTGATACAGAACTAAAGAATTGGATACCCAATCAGCTGAAGAAAATGATGCCATAAGAGTTATGGCAGTTGTGTTGAGAATATCCTTTTATAACATGAAGTTTGTTATTAAAAGTAAATTATAATTTGTAAGCACTACAATTCTTGCCAGTAATGTCCCTTAAATGTTAGGATATTTAAAAAATCGGCTTTGTAACCTTCACTACTATTACCACCGCAATATAGAATTCAGTTTGAGCTTAAATTTGGAAAAAATAGCCAATACCAAATTTTTTAAAAATTATGCTTAGAAATGTACCCTATGTATGTACAAAAATTGGATCCGGAGGCAGAAAACAAATTCAGATTCCAAAATGACTTTGCATACAAATAAAGACATAACTTTTCATAACTGGGCCCGACGATAAATTGAAACTCTTTTTCTTCATACTTGAGTGACCGACTCTAGTTGCAGGGCAGAATGTTGCAAGAAAACCTACATAACTTTTTTGCAGACAATTCAAAACATACCCAAATCCTTTCAGGTGTCCTGGACTGAGGAGCCCGCGCGCGCCCGCTCCGGCACCCACGAAGTCCGAGTGCTCGATGAGGAGGGCTGGGCCTCCCTCCGCCGCGCCCGCCGCGCCGACCCCGCCGCCACCGTGCCTCCGCTACTGGCTGTTCAGCTCTCCCACCCCGGCAGTGAGTATTTATTCATTAAGATAGACCTAAAGGAATAGCGATGAACAGGTCACTTGCTCAGAGGCGCACAGGATAAATGGAGTAAGAGACTGACAGAATGTCACGCCAGAGATGGCAAACGAAATAGAGGACACAATGCAAAAGATGGAGGGACAAATTAAAACTTACAGTGGGTACCCGGGATGATAACCAATAAAATAACAACCAAACTACCCCTGGCAGGCGTTGGCATCGACAATCTTATACACATAAGGTTTAGATGCAATTTAGATCTTAAGCAGATTTTCGAGATTCAATCTGAATTTAGAAAGCACGAGATCTTGAGCAGGAATTTGCTTATAAGCATGCTAATAAGCACGAAGCATTCTAGTAAGCAGCGTGTGTACAGCGTAGAGATGTATTCTATACTGTGAGGTAACTTCATACACGGCCAGCGGCTCGGCTCGGTGGTCGTGCTGAGGCTCAGGGTTGTCAAAAACTATGCGAAAGATATTATACAGTCTGATTGGCAAACTAATTTCCATTTTACGCCCCTTAAAATAGACCGCCGAATTTTCATAGAAATTCGGCGGCGCCTCCTCCCCGCCTCCTTCCCCGCGCGCCCCCCATCGATGACCCAGAGATCGGCGGAGTTAACCCACTGTATAGAATACATCCTTACGCTGTGGTAATAGTATCTTAATAATATTTGTGTTACAGGTTACTCCGGCCCCTGGGTGAACTCCGAGGTCCTGGCTACAGTCCTGTCCGTGCTGGTGGCGTATACCGCGCTCCGGAACAAGAGCAGGATCCTCGCCTAAGTGTTATTTATTGTATTTAATAAATCTTTTCTAATTTATTCTGATCTCTTATTTTTTTAATCCTCCCAAGGCCTACGGACCTTATCCATAGAGTTCGTCTATACTAAGTTTGCATAGATTTAGACAGCAGATTGAAAGTGTTAAGTAAACGTCATAATTTCATAGAAGTTTGACGTTTAAAATAATACTTTAAAGTTTGACAGTTCATTTCCATAGAGGGATAACGTGGTTTGACTCTAGTACTCATTTGTCCATGATTCCTGAAAGTACTGATACACATGCTCATTAATAGCATAACTATTAGCAACTTATGGATAGCACAGAGCATGCTAGTAATGAGCATGTAGGTATAACAGTAGCTTTACCCATCTATCTTAGACCATTTAACAAACCAGAATGGCTGTGCCTGTTATTTTCTATACTTACAAAAATTCTGCCATGTTTTGCGCCAGTCCGATCTAGTTACCCATAGAAGTAATACCACGGCAGAATAACTAAAGCATGGAAGTAGTAGGTACAACAACTGTTAAATGTCGTAAGTCCAACCTTTTAACATGCCCCAAACGACATTTGAAAAATCCACTGTCAAAATATACGACTCATTAAGGTGGATCTCCCCGTGCAAGTTTCATACAACTTTCGTTGCAGGTTTTCTCGTATTGTATCGATGCACCGGACTTTAAACCGTGATATTTAGGTTGTGCGAGTCCTCCAATTTGCGCAAATAGAATAAAAAATACTAGAAAACTAACAATAACGTAGAATAATCCGATATAAAAAGTACTAAAATTTCGCTTCAGCGCTTGTTTGTGTGAGTAATCCTTATACTGTCCGTGTAAACTAATATGGCGGCCCAACTGACAGCCACTGGTTTTGAGTTTAATCATAACTATCAAAGATGTCACTGCAACCGCCTGTAACACAGGTCACCGGACTGAGTAGTACCAAATTTCGTGCACAGGTGGACAGTACAATCTTAGAATGAGCTTGTAAGTAAAGTACTACGCAAGATATGCAACTGTCAATCATATTCTATCATACCTAAGTATACAAAAATATAGTAAAATGACTTATGGGCTCCGGTAAAAATGTATCCGCAGATTCGCACGCAAGTTCACGTCACCAGAGATCAGGCTATATAATATATAGTTGTCGTTTTCAACGTAGCGGCTGGGAATATTTATTTTGTGTTGTGATCGGTTTCAAAACTAATCATCAGACTAATTTTAAAAGTAGCTAATAATGAATAAGTTTGTCAGGTACTCATCAATACTTAGCTCATAATAATTATTAATAATATTATGCCACGGCTCAAGAAGCCTGGGGTCCGCTTTGGCAACTGCCATCTGGCCTTCCAACCCAGAGGGCAAACTAGGCTTTTCTGGGGATTAAGTTGTCCAATTCCACAACAATAAGACATGCGAGTGGTAAATATCAAATGGTATTTCGTATATAAGTTCAAAACAACTCATTGGTACAAGCCAGTGTTTGAACGGCCATTAGATTGAAAGTCACACGGTCTTACCGCTGAGCCACTAATTAATAACATAACCTACATAATATTATAATAAAAGCATTTTCATTTGTTGACATAGTCAACCCCGCGAGTACCTATGGGTAGGGTAGGTGCTGAGTGCATTTTTCTCTGTGCTAACTTTTAACTACCGCCCGTTTCGTGTATACATTTTCTGAGAGGAGGTCGTTGCATCTAGTGAATTATTTTGTATTTGTGCTGTGGTTTTTACTGGCTGGAAACAGTTATGATGACTTTCGGGTAAGTAATAATGTCATGACAGCTGTCAATATCTTATATTTTCCTGCTTATTTGTTCTTTGACGATTTCTTTCAAGTGGAACTATAGTACTCGCAGGCATTTCACACTCCGCTACCTTCCTGCACTATATCATCAGTCGTCCAGTGGAACAAATTATTTTGACAATGGGAAGAACTAATAAAACGGAATATAAGAACCACCGTTGGTCTGGTGCTGTAAGAAAAAAACGGCGGCCTTTGAAGCTTCCTTGCTCAACCATTATGGCACCAAATCGTATGTATTTCAATTGTATTTCATTTGTCACTTTTCATACCATACTAATTCCTACAGGTTATCATCGTCATCATCTATACTGTCTGACTATAAGTGCACTGATGGAAAACAACGATTAACGGTCTTTTAGTCGTTGACTGCCCGTAGCCATTGATTTCGTCAATATTGTTTTAAATGCATAATTTGCTTACATGTTGATAGGTACCAGGTCCTCTGTGTCTGTTTGTTTTTTGTACAGTCTTACTGCACTCTTGTACCTACAGTGTACAGTCACCAGCATAAATATATGACGGTGAACAGCCGTGCAAAAATATCTGACGCTCTATTGGGCGCATATAAGTATCTGACGACACTACCTCGTAAATAATATGTGATGCTTTGTGGCCGGCGAAAATATCGTTACTCCGTATCCGTAAAAATATCGGATCAAGGCGCTTATAAATATGTGATTACTTATAAAAATTAAATTGATGATGTGATCACTCTCATCGGCAGAAATATCTATCCCCTGTAAAAGCAAAAACATCGGCTGACTGATGGGTAGCCTATATATCTGACACGATAGTTAAAAATATTTTATGAATCTGCAAAAGAAAACCATATCTGGCTGGCATAAAGCCGTAAATTATATGTAGTGATTTGACAATTCACGAAAAGAGTGCAGACTTGTCATTGCATATGTCTGTCTCACGTTTTATTCTGTCATCAAATCGAAGTTTAAAATTGCTGAAATATAACAATAATAAAGTTGCTCTGAGAGATGTGAGAGGCTACCGCAAACATCGGAAATTTGATTTTCTATCTGCATCTCTTTCGTTCGAATAGGTATAAGTATAAGTGCGATAGAAAGGGAGATAACTACATTTTTTTATTTGTTCGACTTTCTTGGTAGTAGACCAGGCGTGCGTGTCCAACCAAGCTCTCCGTCAACACTCAGAACATCAGTCATACACCCTTCCTTCACTTCCTTACTAAATAAAGGAAGTGTCAAAAATAAATCTATATGTTTGTTATTTCTCCGATTCCGTACGTTGTCAAAAGTTTTTCTGATCTATTTTGATGCAATTCGTCCAAGCAGCCAAATCGTAGTAATTTAGTAGTCGAGCATTGACACGATTCTGTGTTTGTGTCGTCGTCTAGTTGAAATGTCGCCATGACAATGGCGTTCGATTATAAGTTATTATAATACTTTTTTTTTAATACTTATATAAATATTATTTACAATCCCTGCTAGATGCAAAAAAAAAATTCTACTCCACTCAATTAGACTGACAGCGATACTAAAAAAGTATACATTATAACGTTGTCTATGGTATTCCATATGAACACTGCTCCTATGGATTTTCATACAATATATGAGCACTGTTGTTTTTTTTTAAATTTCATTAGAGGGCATACGACATCTTCCACATTCTTCCACCTTTCTAGATTTAGCTTTTTTCGCTGTTTTAGCAGTCGTAGAAAAACTAGCGTATGCAACCGTTCATAATTAGTTCTTAAAACTCTCCGGTCTATTAAAACATAATTATTAAACGGGTCTAACGCGAAATAACTTGTCCAGTGAAACCTGTGTCGAAACGTCGGTAAATAAGGTAAACAAGTTAATTCGCGTTAGACCCGTTTAATAATTATGTTTTAATATGTGTTCTCCGGTCTATTATTACAAAACTCGACTTCGTCTCGTTTTATAACGGCGACCCTCAAGTTTTAAGAGCCCTTATTATATCACTGTTGCATAAAGTACTATTGTGATTGAGTTATGGCCTGAGTGCGATTTTCTGAAAAGTGACATATGATAAATGTTGACTTATATAACTATTATATTTTTCTTTTTAATGCTTTGGAAAAAGGAGGTTGATCACTATAACTTCACTACTCAGATCTCATAGGAAAAGTCTTCTGATGCCTGAATTTTAATGTTACTATTTAAAATTGCAAATGGGAAAATGTAAGACAGACATATGCAATGACAAATAAATGACAAGTCTGCACTCTTTTCGTGAATTGTCAAATTGCTTCATACAATTTACGGCCATCTAAATGCCATACAGATATAGTTTGTTCTTGCTGATTGATTTCACAGCTTTGAATATCTTGTCAGATATATATAGGCGATCCATCAGTCATCCGATATTTTTGCTTTTGCAGTAGATAGATATTTCTGCCGATGAGAGTGATCACATAATTTTGATTTTTATAAGTAATCACATGTGTATAAGCGCCTCGATCCGATATTTATGCGGATACGGAGTAACGATATTTTTGCCGCCCACAAATCATCAAATATTTTTACCGGGGTACTGTCGTCAGATACTTATGCACCTAATAGAGCGTCAGATATTTTTGCTCGACTGTTCACCGTCATATATTTATGCTGGTGACTGTACTGTACAACAAACAAACTAGAGTAGAGTAAGTAGTTGACATACTTATATCGTGACTCGAACAGCTATAACAATTACTATAAAAAATTCAGCAGAGGTCAGGCTTGGCGTCATATTCCAGCGGAAGGAACCCCATCAAAACCAGATAAAGTAGATTCGGGTTTGCAAAACCAATCGAGTCAATTAAGCAGTGCTGAACCTACTGAGTAAGTATCGACCAAATTTGTTTTTACATTTCTTGTGGCATAGATTTTACAATAATAGAATTTTTAACCAAACCCGTAGCCTTCTACGAAAACTAAACTAAATATGTGTTTCCTTTTATCGAAAAAGAAAATGCGATCGAAGGGAAATAAACATTTACGAAAGTCTCAGGCCTACCTTTACAAGTGCGAAATGAACTTTGAGTGAAATGCAATAGTATGCGCGTGGCCTCAGGACAGGATATGCTACTAAGATTGTATGGAATCTGGCGGCGCGCCTTGCCGTCAGTTGCCATCCTGCAAAACGTTTGCCAATGGCTCCGTGGGTGAACCACTGATTTAGTTCATTTGCCTCGCGGTATTTTTTCTGTAAATAGTTTAAGCACTTAAGTGGCAGTGGGCGGGGCACATTGCACGTAGAACCGATGGCCGTTGGGGCGGAAAGGTTCTCGAGTGGCGACCGCGTACCGGAAGGTGAAGGTCGCGGAGTCCGCTGGATGCGGGTGGCGCAGGACCGGTCATTGTGGAAATCTTTGGGGGAGGCCTATGTCCAGCAATGGACGTCTTTCGGCTGAAATGATGATGATGATGATGATGATGAAATAGTTTAAAATACACATCTAATGTTTCATTTGTTGCCACTTTATATAAAAAACTGTATTTTAGAACCATTAATTCCATTGCGGATTTGCGGTCATCATACTTTACTGATTTACTTAGGGACAGTACAAATTCCATCAAAGTTGTTTCAGTAGACTTTAATGAAATATTTCTAAATAAATAATGCAAATCTTGTTTCCACTTCCGTTTGCTTCGTACGTAAAAATAAAATAAATTAAATGATGTATTGGCGGTTATATCGTCAGTTGTAGGAAATCCGTCCGTCTGTCTGTCACATCATTATTAGGGTTCCGTACCAAAATGATAAAAAAGCAACCTTTATGGTGCGACACGTCCGTCTGTCTGTCTGTCACATCATTATTAGGGTTCCGTACCAAAATGGTAAAAAAACAACCCTTATGGTGCGACACGTCCGTCTGTCTGTCTGTCACATCATTATTAGGGTTCCGTACCAAAATGGTAAAAAACAAACCCTTTTAGTGCGGCTCCGTCCGTCTGTCTGTCTGTCACATCATTATTAGGATTCCGTACCAAAATGGTAAAAAATAAACCCTTTTAGTGCGGCTCCGTCCGTCTGTCTGTCTGTCACATCATTATTAGGGTTCCGTACCAAAATGGTAAAAAAACAACTTTTATGGTGCGACACGTCCGTCTGTCTGTCTTTCACATCATTAAATATCACAGGGGTCGTCACATCCCTACGCCTATTATTGTAATTATTGTAATATTATTGTACCAGGCAGGTCTTATTGCGTATTGTATTTATAATTGAGTTTGGGGTTTTACTATCAATGTTTTAAGCTGTGAAAACCTCTGGTAGCTCTTTAAACACATAAATAGGCCCTGGCGTTGAAGGACTCTACAAATTGCTATAGTATAGCTTATATTTAGTCACTCACTAGCTAGTGGCAAGACTGCCATGTCCTAGACTTTTTGGTACAGAGATATTCTCAACCTGGACCAGACATATATGAACAGGACGCATCGTATCCGACATGTCATTGAAACAAAAGACTAATATTATAAATATTACATTATTAAACAATACAACAACAACATTTTCAATCATTGTTTATAAATAATGATTGAAAATGGAGTAAGATATTTTAATTATTAAACTAATATACATTATTTTATGTCTATAGGTGCAAGGACAACTACGCATTGCTGAAAAGGCGAAATGTTATTTTGTCTGTTTCATTGAACCTGGAGCCAATTTGACTATCGTTGAAGTAGGACGTGACGACAACTTCATTCAAGAGATGAAACCGAAGTTAGTTGCGTTTTATAAAGACTATATAGTCCCAGGTCCCCGAGCTCGTTTTGCGCAGAGTTCCAAAAAACCAACGATGCGTCGAAATGTCAAGCCTGCCAGGTATGTTTTGTATTTTACAAAATCAAACTTAGGCAAAAACACAGAATAAAAGTACTAAAGTACAGAAGCTTCTCTTCCCTACATTTGAAGTTTAGATTGTGCATGCAAACAATGTCAAGATTACATTGATATTAGGGTTGTCACCATGCTGTCAGGCGTATGGATGTATCTCAATAACTTCAATAAGTCATCATAGTCACGTCAATAGTGTGCTTATCATTAGTTGCACGTGGCCGTATTCGACAGCGACTGCAGCGTTCGGGGGTATATCTGTCTCGCTCCTACCAGAGAAATGGTAGGAGCGAGACGGACATACATTCGAACGCCGCAGTCGCTATCGAATTCAGTTGCGTGTACCTCATCGTGAGCACATAGGTCGACATGTTGGAGATTAGTTAGTGAGCCTTATTCATGAGAATCATGAGTTGCGTTGCGTTCTCGACGGCTAGTTCTTCGCACACGCTGTGCTCTTTGCTGTGTTCGTTTAAAAAACTCCCTAGTGACAGGTTTTTTTTCTTCCAGTTAAACTACAACAAGGGGCAGCCGGCGCAAATGAAAATAAAAAATAATAAAACATGAATTATAATTAGCAGCAGTTTGTTTTATTTTGTAATATTTTTCAAATACACAATATAATATTATTTATGCCACACCTGGCCATAAAGTGCCTTTTTCCGCACGCCACGCGTACGGAAAAAGCCGACTTCTGCCCAAGTGTAGGCATAAAATGATGTATCTAACACGTGAGGTAATAAATAAAGCCCTTGATCGCATCCAGCTCGGGTCGCAAACATCTGCGATCTCGGCCTTTCTTTGTTTTACCGCACTAGTTAGGTAATGTACTATTTTTCTATTCTCTTGAGCGTCGAAACTATGTGAATGTCAGTATGATAGGACTACGGTGGAGTTTTGAATCGCGAGTTATTTCAATATTTAGTGCCTTTTTCGTACTATTTGGTACCTAATATCAAAAAATAGTACCATGCTAAAAATCGAGTATTATTGAAAATTAAGTGGTCAGTCATTCTGACGTCCAGGTCAGGGCCACCTCCAGTTCCCATGGTTGTAGGCCTTGTATCGTTCAGTACCTATTTAGGACCTTCTAAAATGATACTTAGTATTTCATTCTGGCTTTCTGAAATAAAGTTACGGCTAAAATAAGCTCTGAATGAGAACAGTGTATGCCCCGCTACACGGCCATGAGGTAATAATGATAACGAAACGGTGAACATTGAATATTCAATATTTCTCGATTTTTAGCGAGTTGCGTTTTTTGGGACCGCCAAGAATGAGTACGAAAAAGGTACTAAATATTGGAATAACTCGCGGTTCAAAAACTCACCGTGGTTCTATCATCCTGACGGTCACGAAATTATCACTGCTGAAGGTTAATTCTTTCATAACGCTCCTGGGGTTGTTAATCCTTATGGTGAAAAGTAAACTGTGGGGCTTGCATATGTGTACTGTACGAGCTGCAAATGCACCCACTGCTCGGGTTATTAATTTATTAAATAACCTGCTGATACAGGTCCCGGATGCCGACCTTTTTGCTGATCCGCTAGGGAAGTTTCTAAAAATTATCATGCCTGCTCTGGATTCTGCCTAGCTGGAGTAAAAAAAAAACGTATTATTTTAATTTAATTTTTATGTATTAGCTTTTTTATTGAAACCCATAGTATTGTAAACCCATTTTGTTGGAGTTGCATGTTATTTTAATTAGAGATTAATGTGACATTTTTTTAGCCTATTTAATTATTTTTTGTAATCTTTATGAATCAATCGTTATCTTATATAATATAATAGTTTGTCGTATAAGCGTTTTGGTGTAATACTGTAAGCTTATATGTGACGAAATAAATAAATATAAATAAATATATATGTGATAATTTTTCGTAAAAGTTACCGTTTTCTCGGCGCTATATGTCATAAATATTTATATAAAAGTAAACTTTATCAAAAAAAAACTTATCAATTATCGACAAAGTACCTTTAGGTACAAAGATACCTAACACACTTACGTTTTTATTTCACCAAAAATTAAAAATTTTAAAAGTACAATTTTTTATTTTTGGTTGAAATAAAAACGTAAGTCCCGTGTAAGTGCAAATTAACGCATTTATGCGTCTTCGTTACCTTTGCATTGAACGTAAAAATGTAACAGTTATTTAGTGACTTTCGTCTTGTGCCTTCAACGCAACGCAAGTGCCTAATGCGAGTTCAGAATTTTTAGACCAATATCATATTCGTATGCAGTGACATATGCGTTGGAGGCACCCTTACCGAATCCCTTAGGTACTTACATGAGCATTTTCGCAAAAAGAGATCTACTTACGAAAAAACTTTTTCACTTCTCCTATCGGAAAACAAGTGTTTTGTAGCCCGTTTGTAGGTATCAAAACTGCATTTCGTTCCCTTTCAAGAAGTTTGGTTTAATCTTTCATTTCTGCCCTACTTACAGGGTGTTATTGAATTTTGCTCCCTGTTATCAATTTTGTAAGTTGGTAGCAATGCACGGAATAAACATTACCGATTACCGAAAATAAAAACTTTTGGAGCGCGTTAAAGCGGTTATTAGACGGCTCGAATTAGTCGGGTCCGATCTGTCGCGTACTATTGTCCCTTCGAAACCTTCTTTCGGTTCCCAAAATTCCCTTTCTGTACTACTAGTATCCAGCCCGATATACATGATCGGGCCCGACGAAACGCATCGTCTAATACCGGTTTTAAGAAAAATAAATGTACCATAGACAAAGTGAAAACCGCGGCAAACATGTGTTTTTTTAAATAAAAAAAATATTATTCCACTAAAACGTACAAGACGAAGTACAAACAACTTTGATCTTTTTTCATTTATTCTGTCTTAATTTCACGAATAAGGTTAACAGCAAATTAATTCATCAATTAGCAGTGATGAAATATTAGCTCCAGTGCAGCAACAAGTCATCACTGTCATCAGTAACCTGCTCCCGGCAAAAATAAGGATTAAAATAACTAACAGCCTATGAAAACTTTTGTACATGAAAAACAGCTAAATGAGTGAAATCGTTTATTTCATATATTAGCATATTTTTCGCCATAAAAGTAAGTACATACCTACTTAGTACTTAAACTCCGATATAAATCAATGTTTTTCTTTCTGCTTTTCTATGTGTAGGTACAGTGTGCTTACCATGTGTTGTAAGTAGTCGGAGGCGTTAGAGACTGAGCGTTTCTAAAGTATGTCCGTCTCGCTCCTGCCAGAGTAGTGGGAGGAGCAAGCCGGACATACTTTAGAAACGCCCAGTCTCTAACGCCTCCGCTTACTTACTACTCATGGTAAGCACACAGGTATCGGCACAGGCCTTTAATAAGAAACGTCTTTTGCAGGAAGTGATAATTTTCGGAGTCACTGCATGGTGCATACGAGGATTGAAATTATTAAACACTAACTACCTAGACTAGAAAAATCAAACGGAAAATAAACAACCAGACCGAAGAAGATACTTAATAGAAAATCAAGATTAATTTCACCGCCCATAAAAAAAATCTAAGCAAAAATGCACAACTTTCATAGTAAACTTTTAGCACCTATTTTATTTTTGATTTGTTTTTTACTTATCTAATTAAAATTTAATGTTAGCATGCCTATCTCGTTTTAATTTATGTTCATTTAATAGGAGAAGTGAAAAGTAGAGTGTATTACGCGGTAGCAAAATTATTGATACCTCGGGTGACATAGTTTGAATCCCTCGCTTTGCTCAAGATTCCACGTTAGAATCCCTCGCTACGCTCGGGATTCTATTCTGGAATCTTTCGCATCGCTCAGGATTCAATCTCTCACCCTCCATACAATATAGTATTTTGCTCCCTTGTAATAGAATCTACTATTTTAAAGGTAGGTAGGTAAATTTACCTACCTTTAAAAAAGTTTTTAAAGTAGGATAAACATTAAATTTAATGTTTATCCTAATCTAAATAAGAAGCTCTTTCAATCTAGGAGATAAAAACAGCGAGAAAAAAGGTCTCAAAAGTTTTAAAAGTTTTTACGCAAATGTATTAAAAATGGTTACAGAAAGAAAAAATTGGGACTGTTTTTTTTTTATATATATATATTTTTTTAATACTACGACGGTGGCAAACAAGTATACGGCCCGCCTGATGGTAAGCGATAAAAGGAGGATTCGCTGTGTTGACATCTAAACGGGCCAAGGGCTTTGCTCCGTGGGTCCTCAGGTGTCAACAAAGCGAATCCTCTTGGAGCTCTGGCTTAACATGTAGGATCGAAAAAGCTCGTGATTCTAAGTAGGCAAACATTAAGTTTATCAGTTTTAGAAAAAAAAGTTTTGGATCTATTCTCGCGAAAATGCCCACATGTCAGTTATTCTGCTCTCTATGAATATTGGACCAGTGTGAAAAACGCATTATGCCGTATATATCCATTATGCCAACATAAGCAATCAATCGCAAAATGAACTAGAATGTTGAATACTTATCGCGGTTATTTCATTCTAACTAATGAACGCGGGTTTTTTGATCAAATTGAGCTGCCGATATTTCGGCGATGTTGCAACCAAGAACGCATTTTCATTAGTTGGAATGTCTAACGCATATTCATCATAGGATAAGCAAAATTAGGTTAGTTAGGTTTCTTTAGACTCCCGAACAGCAAATTGCGCAGAAATAGAAACCCCAGTAAATGCAAAATTACTACAAAACGATTGGTTACTCGTATTTATTCTTCTTCTTTCACATTGTTTTACTGAACTAGCTTTCGGTCTGTGTCCTGAAACTTTAGCTTCTGGTGGTTACTAGTATTACAGCTGACGATGACGTAAGTAAACACTTTTTTTGATTTGGTGATGGAGGAATTTAAAAAACAATCCAAATATAAGTAATGACGATGTACGAGTACACCTCTATACAAAGTTTTCAAAGGCTGGGTAAAATATATTTATCGTAGAACTATGCTGTAAAAACTTCTCGAAATTGGATTCTAGCCACTCGAGTATTTATGACTTTGTATGTGTAGTAAATCTCGAAAAACGCCATCCTCCTATTTAATTTATGACCCCAAGTCTTCTGCAATGACTTCATTGGTCAAACATCTATTTGCTAAATACTACCAAAAAGTATGAAGAAATAGAGCGGTACTGTCAAGTCCAATTCTGTAGCTATCAATTTTAGTTCGTTTAAGTTCTCCAGGTGGCCCTAGTAGTTCTTTTTTATGGAGTTACGTCCTTTTACTTTGTGTCAAAATGGACTTACGCCCGTTTGCCATGTTTAAAATACAAAAGCGTTTACTACGTTTCGGTAGCTTTTCACCCAACCAATTATTGTTCAGGGTTTATTTTAGATGGCGCTAAATGTATGAAATTAACAGATTTCACAGATTAAGACAACTTTTCGCCAATTTGACGTACGTAACTAAGACGTTACGCGTCATTTGTAATAATTTACATAAAATAATGGATATTTCGGATTTCAGGGACTATATAATCCAGCATGTTGTTAGCGACTAATTTGATAGTCGCAAATATTGGCTAAGGTTAGGTATGGATTGCCATCTCAGGTACACACTTAAATAAGTAATTTAGTTGCTAATGAATTGTAATTAAGTTCAGGTACAGATAGCTCGCGAAAACAGATTCGCGGTTACCCCTTGCCCGAACCTACGACGTTCTTCACATAGGATTACATTGTGAGACCCACGTATTTCCCTGCTGCAGCGCCTGCCGACTCCCCATACCGCAAATCTACGGTTTTCCTTAAATGTGGCGAAAATAATATTTTGACGACACCACTTAGTCAAAGGTACGAAAAAAATTATAATAGATACCCTGGTCAACTATATAAGCTGGTCATGTCCGTTTGGGCAATCCGTTAGACCCTATTATCTCGGAAAAAACTTAGGGAGCATCCTTTGTGCGGAAGCCTTAGTTGGCGAGTCCAACTCGTACTTGACCGGTTTTGTTTTATGTTCACAGCTTCCCCAAGAATCCCGCATTGAAGGATGTGTGGAAAGAATTTTGCAATCATAAGCGAACGTGGAATCCTAAAATGACTGACAGAAGCGGAAGAGTCTTTCCAGCAAAACGGGTTATTTATGATTAAACTTCTGCGTGTCATTGTAACTTGTATAAATTGTAAATGTATTGATTCGATTTATATACAGTTCTAAAGAAGTGTATATGTCATATTTTATTTTCATTTTCACGGTCGTTCTGTAAAGTTTTTCCCTAAAAAGTATTAGCTTCAACCTGACCTGAATCAGTGTACAGTCACCAGCATAAATATATGACGGTGAACAGCCGTGCAAAAATATCTGGCGCTCTATTGGGCTCATAAGTATCTGACGACACTACCTCGTAAAAAAATATGTGATGCTTTGTGGCCGGCAAAAACATCGTTACTCCGTATCCGCAAAAATATTGGATCGAGGCGCTTATAAATATGTGATTACTTATACAAATCAAAATTATGTGATCAGTGATCACTCATCGGCAGAAATATCTATCCCCTGTAAAAGCAAAAACATCTGCTGACTGATGGGTCGCCTCGCCTATATATCTGACACGATATTTAAAAATATTTTATGAATCTGCAGAAAAAAACCATATCCGGCTGGCATAAAGCCGTAAATTGTTTGTAGTGATTTGACAATTCACGAAAAGAGTGCAGACTTGTCATTGCATATGTCTGTCTCACGTTTTATTCTGTCACCAAATCGACGTTTAAAATTGCTGAAATATAAGAATAATAAAGTGGCACTGAGAGATGTAAGTAAGAGGCTACCGCAAACATCGAAAATTAGATTTTCGATCTGCATCTCTTTCGTTCGATTAGGTATAAGTATAAGTTAAGTGCGATAGAAAGGGAGATAACTACGTATTTTTATTTGTTCGACTTTCTTGGTAGTAGACCAGGCGTGTATGTCCAACCAAACTCCCCGTCAAAACTAAGAACATCACATGGGAAAATGTGAGACAGACATATGCAATGACAAGTAAATGACAAGTCTGCACTCTTTTCGTCAATTGTCAAATTATAATATAAAATTGTCAATAATATAGGTTTATTCATAATATAGTATCCTTCTTTTGAGGATGCGGGATATTAACAAATGATAATGACGCTATGATTTTTTCCGACTATGAATGAATTAGAAGAGATCATGATCAAACTACCTATATTTATCGCGTCATTCTAATCATAACTAATGCTATAGTCTGACACGGATCTGGGCCTATACCACGAAAATCGAACGATTGCGGATTTGTATCTCCATCTCTGTCACACTTGCATATTGGTGAGACAAAGAGGTTTTCCCGTCAATGCTAATTTTCGATGTCGTGGTAGGCGTGCAGTTCTCATTTGTGCATAGAAAGAGAGAGTCATACTGTCTCTTTCTAAAGCTTGTATTGCCACTCCGAAAAAAGAGGGCATATAATATATGTAGAGTTTTTGAAATTTTCTGTCAGACTATTATATTTCAACAAATAACAGTCGCTACCTCTTGAACCACGTTCAGCCTAATACTTTATTTATTTAATCGTATGGCACATGAATGGAATCAGAAACTGAATATGTATAATATTGCTTAATAGTAATTAAATGTCGACACTTAGACCAGTCAGCCACTTAGTGGCTTTGTCGCTCAGGGTGATCAGGTCTTCAAGAGGACCGGCGGCGTAGCGCGTTATGGGACAGTCTTCAATTATGTGCCGAATGGTTTGAGCTTCAGCACCACAAGCGCACGCCAGAGACTCCGCCCAACCTATACAGCCTACTACTAACAATAAACATTTTGCTTTGTAAACTCGGTTCAGAAAACGGCAGTTTTCGTGATTGTCCACACTAAGTATTCTTTTTTTGATTGATCTTTATGGATTTCTTTTCTGCAAGCGTGGTTATAAACCTAAAATATAAAGTAAATACGTGGCGCTGGAGTCTGCCTAGATGTTTTTGCAAAAAAAGAAACCTTTTTCGAGTTTATATAGTTTAAAAACAAAATAATTAGGTAAAATAAGGTTTTATTATTATATAACGAACTTATGATGGCACTTGATTTAATTGCCATCTATCGACGGTTTAAATAAAAATATGACAAACTATCATCACTGTCATCTACTGACAAAGCAAAAAAACTAATAGCGCGTCATATGAACTGTTTGAATACAAGAATTTTGGACTAGATGGCGACAACGTATATTGTTCAAAAAAACGTTTAACGGTGGTGCCATCTCGTCGAGAAGGACTAGAAGCCTGTGCTGCCATCTAAACCAGAAGGGTTTTTTGTAGTTTTGTTCGGAGCACGTTTTTTTGTTTGACTTTCCACATCTAGGAAATAAATAAATCTTTGATACTACATAAGCACTTTTATAACGCCACCTAGTTAAACGCTAGTTAGTTTTCGAGGAATGACATTCTCCGCGCCCTCTGTGTTTACGTCGGAAAGGTTATCTATAGTAGCGACATCTAGTTAATTTTTGAAGTGATGATAACACTACTGACACTGGTGACTGACAGAAGACGTGCTAGTGTGCGTAAATGGGTAAAATCTCCGTATTTCCAAGTTGTTGCAGGTTTTTGTTGTAATAAAATACTGTTGGCTGCCGAAATTCTCGTATTATACTTCAGATTTTCTAGTATTTGCGCAAATACAAAAACATCTTATGTATCTGCCTTAGTTTTGGAGGAAATTGTGAAAATAACTAAGTTTGCAGCACTAGCGCCATCTCTTGGCCGCTAGTCGCCATACCCTCCAGGCACTTCCACCATGTATTGATACCGACTACCAAATTACAATGATGTAATGTAAGTATTTAATTTGACTGCTTGAATGAACTGAGTCAGAGAAGTCAGAATAACTGTGACAACCTACGGTATCAGAGTAATAGCTAACATATATACATCTCTTTTGGACACTTTCTTTACTTGGTAAGGAAAAAAAGGACGGGTGTATGACATTGACTCTGACGGGGGGCTTGATTTGAACACAAGAAATTCAACCATATTCTCCAAGAGCCGGTGCCTACACAGCGGGAGCGGGCGCCCACAGCGCGATTATTCACATTCAGTTGTTTTTAATGCACATCTGCACGCAGGCTGCGAACGCGTACAGAACAACGAAACCTTCCTCATTAGTAAGCTTCACTGTCATTAATAACTACTGCAAAATCCGTACAACTGGCAGCTGTTTATTGGCGGAGCTTGCGAGTAGCATTTGTGCGCCTGTATAGTACGATCATTCACGGCTGTCACGTAGTCATGAAATGGACAGCAGTATATATTTACATAGTAAAAGACAGATACATAACAAACTACATGTTTTTATTCGAAAAATAACTATACATTAAAGTTAACAGATATTTAACATTATCAACACAATCAAAATTGAATCTTATTGCCTATATTTTATGGCCAATTAGAAATAAAATTCACTCTTCACATGACACCAAAATGTGGGAATAGGATTCAGTATATTGCACTTTCGCTTGCTCCTCGCCAAAGAAGTCCGTACATGTTGCCGGAAAGTCTCCCTCAGTGCCTATAGGCGTCATATGACTTCTTTTTTTTCTTTTAAATAATGGAGTCTGTCCGAGAGTTGGACAATTTTGTATTTGTTATACAAATAGTATACATATTGCCAATTGGGCGACGTTGTTTGGTAATTGGCCTGGCTTGTTAAGTTTATAGCTATAAGACGTAACAAATAGTTTCTCAGGGGGCCGAGATCCCGGGACAACCGGGTAATGACTAAATTACGGCAACACGCGTTTCAGGATGAATTCTTCATTAGCTGCAGACTTCTTCGTTAGTTTACTGCACAATAAGCTATAAATATTATACATTAAATATCATTTAGCACAAAAAACAAAAAAGCTATTCCAGAGACGGAAGCTAGCGTCAGCGACGTCAGGAAGTAACGGAAACGTTTAAGTCTGATACCTAGCTACGGAAATAGGTATGCAATTTATAGAGCCACAAAATCCCTCTAGTTAGTGTGACATAATATTAATTAATCCGGGTGCGATAGTTGCTGTTTGTCGTCGCCTGGCGTAGTGCTCAACTGAATATTTGCACACACGATTTTGAAGGTCTACTCTAATAAAATAGTTTAGGCCCAGACCTCTAAATGAGACATCCATGGCATTTTTTAACACACTTTGGACATCACCTGGCACTACTTTTCCCCCAATTAAAACGCCTGGCAATGTTATATTCAAATAAAAATGGTACATAATTAGATTAATTAGCTATTATATCACACCAAACTCAGACCTCTATAAATTGCACACATTCATTTGCTATTACAACCCCTTTGCTGCTCATCCACTCTTACACCCACTGCTGAACAGCTACCAGCCACTCGGATTAATCAATAATGATAGTATGGCACTCTAACTGGCGGGGTTTCATTGCTTTATAAATTGTATACCTAATTCCATAGCTAGCTCTCTGTCTATTATGTAATAAGTTACTCTACAGGTATGTGTCAGTATAAAATAACTGAATTTGCAGTCCATATCTACTTTGAGTTTTGATTTATAAAGATTTATATCAAATACATTCCCATATAATTACAGGCAACGAATCTGCAATGCGCAAAACAAATGCTATCCCATTTCTATATAAAAATTTCATGCAAGAGTGAGTGAGACATCTATAGTTCTAGTTCTTGGCTTTAGCTGTTTCCTCCTGCTTGTGCTTCCCTATGCACGCCCGGAACTCTTCCACTTCTGTCTGGCACTTTCTCCAATCCTTTGTGGTTGCTATGCACTCCTGGTAGACATAAAAATATTTTAACACTTGGAAACAAAATAAAAGTGATATTAACAATAAGTTCGCAGAAATGTCTGTTAATACCACGAGAATAAATCTAGGCCGAACCGATTTTTAAAATATTATTTTTGTTTTATGTATTGTGGTTATACAACTATGACTTAAGAACATTGCATTGTAATTTTAACAGAACATTGTAATTTTAACAGAAAAAAGTTGGGTTATATTAAGATATTAATTGTCTATATTAGGGATTTGCCATTGACAAACTACACAGTTCTATACTCTCGTTATCTATATCATATAACCTTCGGGAACCATTTCATTTATTAATTGCAAAACACGGTACATAATATAGTGTTACAGAAGTATCACATGCACCCTGAATAGGGTATAGCAATTACATAGGTATACTTATTTATTAGGTACTAACACGTTGGTTTCAACTATAATTGACATGTCTACATAATAAACACAACACAAAAAAGAAATAAGTAAATGATGAAAACAAATTTAATACCTGCACTTTGTAATGTAATTCGAGACAGCCGGTTTTCTTAAGCATATTTTCTACGGGGTCTTCGTCATTATCGGGGACATAGCTCGGTTTGACCGTCATTTTGAAAATATATTACATTAATTAATAAAGTTATTTTGTATTTTACAGATTTCGAGCGAAGAAGTGGCCCAATAATGTAATTTTTTTTTATATTTTGATTTGAGACTGTCAGGTGTCAGTGTCAAGATATGGGAGTCCGTATAAAAGGCAGCCAAATAATCGGCAGCCCAATAATTCGTGTTCATTTTTTTGGTTGCGGATTATTGGGTTGCTGATTATTGTACTGCTAAAACTGTGGCTTCGGATTATTGGCCCGCTACCGAGCTTGTCCGACCCGATAAAAGGCAGCCCAATAATCGGCGACCCAATAATTGGCGACCACGATGTACATGGATTATTGGGCTGCCGATTATTGGCCTGCTTCGAGATTGCTCGACCCAAGAAAAGGCAGCCCAATAATCGGCGACCCAATAATCCATGTACATCGTGGTCGCCAATTATTGGGGCGCCGACTATTGGGCTGCCTTTTCGCGGGATGCGAAAAAAGTCGGTTCTGGCTGTTAGGTCGCAGTTCTACCTAACACTCCTCCTCGCTTCGCTCGTCGTCGTACCTAAACCGACCTGCCTTAACATTCGATCTAAGGAGTCTGTATAAAAAGCAGCCAAATAATCGGCAGCCCAATAATTTGTGTCCATTTTTTTGGTTGCGGATTATTGGGTTGCTGATTATTGTACTGCTAAAACTGTGGCTTCGGATTATTGGCCCGCTACCGAGCTTGTCCGACCCGATAAAAGGCAGCCCAATAATCGGCGACCCAATAATTGGCGACCACAATGTACATGGATTATTGGGCTGCCGATTATTGGCCCGCTTCGAGATTGCTCGACCCAAGAAAAGGCAGCCCAATAATCGGCGACCCAATAATCCATGTACATCGTGGTCGCCAATTATTGGGTCGCCGATTATTGGGCTGCCTTTTCGCGGGATGCGGATTAGTGGCACCCAGATATGGTACTTTTTTTTTTTAATTAAATTGGCACTTTGATTGTGTCCTGTGGATGCAAAATTTGTTTTGTATTTCCCTTAATTAGTGGTACTAATCATTTTAAAAATCATAATCGTTATATTTATTTATCAACTTTTTGTCTAGAAAAATCTTAAGACTTTATTTTTATTTTGTAGAAGGGCTTGTGTCCACTGTGTGCAATCAATCTCAGTATTACTATTACTCTATGCAATCAATTAAAAAAAATTGTTATGTCAATTTTGACATTACGAAACCAAAACACGCGAAACTTAGGTTATAAGTTCAAAATGTTTAGAAAATTAAGAATAACACGATTCTCAACCCTCTACTCCTACTATTCAACTAAAGTTGAGATAGACACCAGTTTGAAAGAAAAATTTGAAATCAAGGAGTACAAACCGCGCAAACATCCTGGCACAATACGAGTTAAAATGGCTGCATTACCTCCAGATATAATCAAAGCTATTAAAATAGTATTAGATGATTCCGGGGCCCGTTCTATGCATGAAGACAGTGTTAAGTTAAGTAACTATCTCCGCTCGCGTTTACTTCCGCCCGAGGAAGGAGATATAGACCACAAAGCAGCTAAAATACACGATAAAATTTCAAAGAAAGCATATTCAAAAATAGGTGATAACTTGACAGAAGACGAACAAAACCAGCTGAATAAGCAGGTGCAATCAAAGGTTTTCAACATTTTAAAAGCAAATGTGTACCGATGGGGCAATATCTCATTTGACAAAACAACATGTTTACAATATTTAATGGCGAGAGCTGCGCCGGAGTATGCCGTCCTAGTACGTATATTAGATGAGATCAGAATGAAATATCCAGATTACAAGCCAAGAAGTTTCTTCGACTTTGGTTCGGGAGTAGGAACAGGCACATGGGCGGTTAATCAGTATTGGAACGGAGACATATTTGAATATTTCTGTGTTGACACATCACCGCACATGCATGATTTAGCTCGACTTCTCTTATGTCAAGGAAAGGATAATGTAACTATGCCTCTAAAAGGATATTTCCAACGGCAGTTCCTCCCAGCATCAACAGATCTTAAATACAACATTGTTTTGTCAGCATTTTCATTGTTTGAGCTACCAAGCATGAGAGCACGGTTAGAAACTATTCAAAAACTGTGGAAGAAAACTGAAGATTTCCTAATTATAGTTGAACAAGGCACTAACGCTGGCTTTCAAATTGTTAATGAAGCGAGAGAGTTTGTATTAAACTTGCCGAAAGGAAAACACAATGGCTATGCATTCTCACCATGCCCAAATGACAATGTATGTCCTAGGTATTTAGAATTAAAAACTCCTTGCAACTTCATTATGAAGTATGAGTCTCTGCCGTACCCGTCAAAGTCAGATGTATTTGCAGAGTTGTTTTCATATGTCATTTTAAAAAAAGGAGTGCGTCCGTCCGACGATCCTCAATGGCCTAGGATAGTGCGGGCGCCTATAGTCCGTTCCGGCCACACTATTTGTAGGTTATGTACAAAACAAGGGGAGCTTCAAGAGATTATATTTTCCAAGTCTAAGTTTGATCAGACTACGTACCGGTGTGCGAGGACTAGTAACTGGGGAGATTTGCTGCCTGTAAAATAAATATGTAAATTCAGTTTTGTTGTTTTATTTTTATGTGCTCCTTAGGCTGTTCAACCAACCGGAATGGCAATGTCTGTCATCTTCTTTCGGGTTGGCTTTAGGTTTCAGTTACGGAAAACACAGTAACGAAACCTGACTAATCCCAATAAGGCCTAGTATCCCCTCATGGGTTCATTTGATGGCAGTATAGCTTTCGCTAAAACGTTTAGGTTTCCAAGCGAATGTCTGACCCTTGGAAAAGCCGGGAACACTACGGACACACTACGCGCGGCTAACTAGTGTCAAAGTAATTTGAACCTTCAGAAGGTGTACTTTACATTTCATTTTCTTTTATACTCTGATGGTAAGCGGTCACCGTAGCCTATGGACGCCTGCAACTCCATGGGTGTTACATGCGCATTGCCGACCCTTTAAAAAAAAGGAGGATTCGCTGTGTTGACAGCTAAAGGGGCAAGCTTTGCTCCGTGGGTCCCCAGCTCTCAACACAGTGAATCCTCTTGGAGCTCTGGCGACCTTACTCACCAACAGAAACAACACTATGCGTAGGGTCTAGTGTTATTAAACTGCGGTTTTCTGTAAGGTACTTCCCCAGATCAGGGCTTGCAATATCGGAACTGATTTCCAATTCCGGAATTCATTTCGAGATTGGCCTTCAATTCCGGAATTCCGGAACTGGTTCCGGGATTTGAAAAATTATGATTTTAAGGCAAATTTTTTAAAATACCGGTTTTTTACGAATAGTACATAACATTGTTGGATTTATATTTATTAATCAATAAAAACGTGTAATCTTACGCTACTTCAAAGAAACAAAAGCAAGGGTTTAACAGAGTTGTTATTTTTTTTTATAATCATTAAAGGATCTCACAAGCCAAGCTAAGATTGTCTATTTTGAAGAGTTTGGTTATAGTTTAAAGTGGTGTAGCAGCAGGAATTACCTACTTTAGAAAACTTTATGCTTAATTGACCAATTTCTCGGTTGTTACTGTTAATAAGGTTAATTTCCGAATCAATAATTTAGGCATTTGTACCTTATCGATTAACTAAGTGGTACTTTTTGCAGGAAAACGTCAACCTTAATTCTTCTTTCTTTTGTGTCAGATTAATTCCCAAAAGTGCTAAAAAAAAAAAATTACACTTATTTTTGCGTAGCCAAACAAATAAGGCTATCAAAATAAAAATTTTCTTCAAGCTAAGGCTAAAAAAACAATGTAAGGCAATCATCGCTCCATTTTTTTGGAACTTCTGTCGAACACACCAAGAAAATATAAAAAAAAATATGTTAGATTAGACTTAGAGGTCAAAATTGTCTATTATGTATTGCCGAATACACATAAAACTTAATTACCTACAACGTTACGATTACAAATTAATATTAGGCTGGTAGTCATGTTATGGTAAAGCGACAGCGGCAAAGTTTTTGAATACAAATCTTTAAATTACATCGTTTTTCGCCCAAAACACTCAATTTAAGGCTAAAAACTCACAACCCTCGCAACAGTTTTTTAACAGTATTTCAATAAGAACTCATTATTTAAATACCGAAAAGCAACAACTGAAAAAGATAAAGGTAAGATATTTTTCGCTTCAATCTTTTGGTCTACTACCGTGAATAGAGAACAATCGAAAATGTATTTATCCTGCTCTAAAGCACTTGCTTCTTTGGGCGAAAGATGTGCAGATTCAAAGTATTGATGCTTGTGGTACCTAAGCCTTCTGAGTCCAAAAGTAAGGAACATTTATCTGCACACGGAATATATATAATTCATCAATCTAATACATTTAGTGGCAGTTTTGCGAAAGAACTATGCCAATTGAAATTAAACACTAGAATGGATTAATCGCGTTTATTAACACCATGACCCGACGTTCCGAGCCCTTTACAGTTTTCTTGCCGCTTTCTGCCCCGTAAGCCAGTTAGGGAAGCGTTCGTAAATTGTACGTATGTTTTACAGGGTTTTTTATTATTAAATTAAACGTGATTAATCCGTTCTAGTGTTTAATTTCAACGAATAACCATCGCAGTAACAGCAGACAATATTATAACATTTATAACCATGTCAATATTAAACGTTTCCGTCAAATAATAGGGTTATTTAAATTCCGGAATTTTCGAGATTGTGGGTGTCAATCCCGGAACTGTAATCTCGGAAAAATAGTCCGAGATTCCGGGATTTCGAGATTCCGGAATTCCGGGATGCAAGCCCTACCCCAGATGGGCTCTGCTCCAGATTTGAGCGAGACATTTAAATAACAGTGCCAAATTGCACGGCGCGTCAGAGCGCTGTCAAATGGAACGGAATGCCTTCCGTTCCGAATGACCACTCTGTCACGATATTTTGAGTTCAATAATGCAGGTAAGTTTACGGTCATTAACCAGGGAACAAGTATATACTGTAGGTACTGAACTAATATACTAAATTCAAAATTTCGAGCATTTAGTTACTCGTACCTCCTACCAAAAATATATAATTAAATTCTAAATTCGAGAGTTTTCAGCGCGGAGACAGCTCATTGTCCCTAAAATATGAGCACGGCCCACTTACATTTCATATTTAAATAATAATCATCATCATAAACTTAAGAGTTATTCTCTTAATTGTCAGTGGAGTATCTTCCAGCTCTCTCTGTCCTGCGCCAGCGCTTTGACCTTTTGATACGACACGACACGGCTTTTACTTTTTTCTTCACTTGGTCCATGTAGCTTCGTCTTGGTTTACTGTATTGCTCCAGAATAGTTTTGAAAAACTGGTCATGTCGTATCAAATGTCGAATCATTTTTCCGCGTGTCATTTCAATGGTATTCAGGGCCTATACCACGAAAATCGAACGATTGCGGATTCGTATCTCCATCTTTGTCACACTTGATTATTGGAGTGACAAAGAGGTTTTCCCGTCAATGCCAATTTTTGATGTTCGTGGTAGGCCTGCAGAATCGTTTTTCTCTCAATATTTAAATAACAGTGACAATTTGCATTCTGTTCTGTCATTTCATTGCTGTCATTTAAAAATGGAACGTAACTACAGTATGAAAGGTTCAATGTCCATTGACTTTAGTAAAACGAGCGCTGCGCTGCGCTTGCGACCTTAGGCAGTGCTATTCAAATATAGAATGTAAGTACACTGGAGAAGGTTCAAATTCCTTTGACTGCCACTGTGTGTAAGTACCTCATACAACGTAAATATTTAATTGAAGTAATTAATCCATTTTAATGACGACCATCAGAAATCCATTTTCCTGACAAACCTACCAGTAGGTATATCCTTATATGACTTTAACCCTCAGACTTACATTGCTAATGGTGTTTGAGCCTTATGCCATGTACATTAAGTGGTTATTTGCATGACAATGTTTCATGGAATTTTATATCATGGAAATTATACGTCTTTGTTTTACAATTATCGTGTACAATGAGTCAATGACTTTACGTGGGTTTTATTTTATTTATCATCAAACATATGTAATGTAACGTTATTATATTAGGACTTGGGCATAATCGTATTTTTATCACAATAGGCGTGACATGTTTCGACTGCATGGGGCAGTCATCGTCGGACAGACAAAGCGGAGTTGTTACCTTCGCGGCTCGGAGTAGGTAACCTACTTGAATATATTTATAGTTAACTAAATACAAACAATATTAATCACCTACTTAATACGGTTTATACTTAACTAATTCGTTTGTAATTAATTACAAACGATCAGAATTTCGTTAATAAACCTAATTAATATGTAATCTAATTCCCATTTTATAATAATCTCGCAGAAGTCGCAGATAACGGTACGATGGTAGTCGCCATTAATACGAGTATGTGTACAATTTTACACCTTGTCACACGGCATTAAGGTGTAGAAATGTACAAAAAATTATGGTATGTGCAATACGAGTTACTGTTAAACGTCAGCCGTTCAGTGTGTATTTGTATTTCAAAGGAATTGACGTGGACGTTCAATTGATTGTAATAATATTTACGTAGTGCTTACGAGCATTTAGTAGAATTCTATACTCGCGTGTGTACGTCAACGCACCATTAGTGCATCTTGCGAGGGAGATGCAACTGTAGAATTGTACATACCGAGACGTAAGCGAGACATCATTCTCTACATAAACTTATGAGTCGTGAGCACAGTCTAACAGACTGAGTTAGTTGTGCCACGAATTTCTACTGCAATGTAGATTGACTATTATTTTAGAAGTTATTTAGTAAACTTTAGTTGATATTTAGTATATAACACAAATCGGTGTAATGTAACCGTACACGAACACAATACTTTAGTAAAAACTTTGTTTACGTGGTAGAGCTAAACTTGTGAAAGTGATTTTGCCGCTATTTGAATAGAATGAAGTCTGCCGTTTGTTTGTTTGGTTTATTGATCGTGTTGAAAGCGGCTGATAGGATAAATGGCGGTAAGTTTTTTTATCTGTTTTTTCTTTGTTTATATTTGATAATGATGATAAGCTTTGTTTATGTTGGCCTTGGAAAATTATATTAGTTTATAGATTAGTTTATGGTAGTTTATACTTAGGCGTTTAGTAGGTGAAGGTAGATAACATTCGATTTAAGGATTACTCACAATATCACCGTACGGGACGGGACGGGGTGGGACGGGAAAATCTGTCAATTTCTATAGAAAGAATCACGTGATAGCTCGGAGCCCTCGGATGTCACATGTCACATACCTCTTGTTCTAGACTGCATACTCCTATTGAAGAGCGACTTCGGCTCACCATCGCCCGTCTACTTGTCTGGAGGCGAGTTCCTCCGACCCAACACAGCGAGCGGATCCATCTCAGTCCGTCGAAACGCGGTTCTGACCGTTGCCTGCCCGCAGAGAACGGTCACCATCGCTAGGCAGGGCACTAAAAAGGAGGCAGTGGTTAGTATATCAGGCAGGATATAGTATTATCTGAGTCGCTGCCATACAACTGAGAACAGTTAAGAACCTAAACTGAATCGCGTTAAGACATCAAGATTCAAGGTAAGGCCCGTAGGCTTGTACTATTATTTATTCTGTGCCGTAGGCTTTAGAGGGACGCCTAGTGATATAATGGTAAAAGTACAAACCGGGGCTCGAATCCACGGCCCAGTTAGGAAGTCTACGCAATGTCACCAGCAATCAAGAGTGTTGCTAACTGATGGGCAAGACGGGTTATTAGCAATGTCATTACGAATAAAATGGTAAAAGTGGCTTCCTTATACTTAGTTTCAATTTAAAATTTTAGTGATGATGTAACTAACTGCTACGTGTCCTGGACGGCACCCATGCTCCAATCCAACTTAACTTCATTAACTTTTCAGGATGCAAAATGCGTGGAAAGCTCCAAATTCTCCGTGGGGCGGTGGACCGGCGAGCTGAACCAGTTGAACTGCAGTTCAGCTCCAGTCTTCACCGTGAAGGAGACGAATAAAGCGTGCTATCGAGGAGGCCAGAAAACCGTCAAGTCAGTATATTCCTCCTAGCCTAGTTGGTAGAGACCTTGCCTACGAAGAAGGGGTAGACGGGTAGACCGCTCAGCAAAACCAATTGAATCGTAATGTAGTATAATTTTTCACCATTTAAGAGACCATTAGGTCGTGCTACCGATTCGGCCAGAAGGCCGTCAAGTAAAGGATGACTCACACTAAAATGGGACGGGACGGGGCGGGACGGGAAAATCTGTCAATTTCTATAGAAAGCGTCACGTGACACCCGAGGGCTCCGAGCTATCACGTGATTCTTTCTATAGAAATTGACAGATTTTCCCGTCCCGCCCCGTCCCGTGATAGTGTGAGTCAACTTTAAGTATATACCTACCGTTATTCTTCCTTTTTTATTAGAAGGTGAAAATATACAGTAATAATAATATATTGAGAAATTGCTTACCATGATGACAGACGTCCGATTTTATTCTTCATAACCCACTCCACCACTTCCACCCAATAGTCCAGTGTATTTTTGATTCCATTAACTTTGAATAGTCCAATACACATTGGCGGTAGCTGCCTCTGCGTCCGAGTCCGAGCAGGTGCAACATTCGCTCGGTGTACCCCTTACATTTTATTAAATTGTCGAAACGGACTCTGCGTGTTGGTTTCGGCTCCACGTACGCCTCCCAAAGGTCCGGAACACCATTTCCGTGATGGGAAAGATATATTGAATAAGCAACGGTAAGTGTAACTTACCTAGCTACCTACCTTCAATCTAAAATAGGTCCTTGAGGCATTGTACCTAGGATGCTGGCGGCATTTCCTTGTTGTATCGCAATGCTGATACGTTGTGCGAGGACGCCACCAGCTCTCAATAGAATTGTATCTTTAATGTGTTTGTTTTCAGAGTGGGCTACACAATCCGAGGCCAACTTCACGAGCTGTATTCAGCGTGCTTCGACCGCGGCACGCTAAACACGCTGTTCGTGAAGCACACGCTCACACCGAGCAGCGTGAATATACAGAGCGGCCATAACCGGCCACAGTTTACAGGTAACACTTTACCAGTAGCTCTCGACTTCGGTTGTAACAAGCTAAATCGCTGTTCGTGAAGAACACGCATACACCGAACAGCGTGAATATACAGAGCGGCCGTAACCGGTCACAGTTTACAGGTAACGGTCGACTAGTAGTTCTCGACTTCGATTGTTACACGCTAAACACGCTGTTCGTCAAGCTCACGCCCATACCGAGCAGCGGCCATATTTACAGACAAGACCTAGTGGTTATGGCGTTAGCCGCGAAAGCTGAAGACCCGAGTTCGATCCTCGGATTTGCCTTCGTCGGTGTTGGTCTTTTTCTTTAGTATATGACATCTATTTCAATTGATAATTTATATATACCTAGTAGTGTTACTACTTTAATACCTAACAAATCAAAAAAATAAGTATTAAATAAAAGAATTTGATTTGTGTCAACAAAAAGTTGTATGGATGACAGCGCCATCTCTCTCACCAATAATTAAAATAATTAGATTTGTGTCAACAAAAAGTTGTATTAACAGACAAGTTCCAAGGGCGCTGCTGGCCAGTGGGGAGAAAAAAATGGTATTTGCTCTGGGCACCCAAACCACTTGGACACAAAGGGAACAAAATAAAATGGTGACATTGGTGACTCACATTACTCGTGCCGTGGATTGACCCTGACTAATATCTGTGCAGGTGGCGACCTCTTTCCAAGCCAAGTCCAAGTTGAGAAGCTCTACAAGATGCAGAATGAAAAAGACAGGTTTAACGCACTCCTAGGGCCGGGCATGGCTGAAAAGTACTTCAGTAAGAGTCAGGTGAGACAATTTGATTCACAACATTACTACAAGGTTTTATTTAACTTGAAATGTGTTTAATGAAAAGGTACATACAAAGACTTAATAAACTAAAATAAATTTAATAAACTAAAGATTTACCTAATTATAATATTACAAAACTAAACAAAGAGCCACACTACAAGGAAATAAAACAAAAACCGGCCAAGAGCATGTCGGGCCATGCTCAGTGTAGGGTTCCGCAGTTTACCGTCCGTCACAATAGGCAACCTTAAAAAGTGTTTTAATAGATACCATGTTCAATATGCCCGACCCCATCAACTCCGGAAAAATCTTAAAAGCGCGAAGTAGACCACAGTGCCATCTCTCGGGCAATTGGGTTACTAATGAATGAATGTGATGAGGTACACTAAAATTTCGGGTATTTACCTCCTATAAAATGACAATAATTAAATTCTAAGTCAGGCACTTTTCAGATAGGAGACAGGTAATTGTCGCTAAAAAAAAAAGAACGACCCAGTTACCTACTAGTATAGTTTAAGTTCTGTCTTGTTTTGTTTTTTGTTAGTAACAGCTATGGAGCTACGCTTCCAAAGAAAGATATTTAATCTTAATTTAATTTATCCAGCGACACGACACCAGCATGCCTACCACGAACATCGAAAATTGGCATTGACGGGAAAACCTCTTTGTCACTCCAATATGCAAGTGTGACAGAGATGGCGATACAAATCAAAATGGTATAGGCTCTGGGATCTGACCCCAGAAAGTAGCCCTATCTAATACCCCCTTTTTTGATTTCGCAGTTTCTCACGCGAGGACACTTGGCCCCTCGTGCGGACTTCTCCCTGGCAGCGCTGCAGCGGGCTACGTTCCACTTCGTCAACGTGGCCCCGCAGTGGATGAAGGGCAACCGAGGCGACTGGGGCGCCCTAGAGGAGGTTAGTATATTGGCAAAATGGGTCCTCGATTTTCCATACGAAAAAAAATTCTTAAGTAGTTTCGTAACGGCCCATACAAAATGTATAAAAAAATGCGTTACGAAACTGACCAAAAAAAGGACACCCTTTTTCTTTTTTTAAATCAATAGTTCGCTTGATTCTGGTTATAAAAAACCAATAAATTTCCTATATTAAAAAAAAGGGAAATGATTCACTTTTTTTGTAAATACCCATAACATCAAACACTGTCACCAACCGTAAGGCAAGGCGGAGTTGGAGACCGGAGTAGGGGAGAGCCGGAGGACCACAGTATGAGGTTCTCCAAAAAAGGAGTGTAAAAGTTTTCAATGGATCAGGCGGGTAGTATGCTTGTTTGCCGCCGACGTGGTATACGTATAAAAAAACCGGCTAAGTGCGAGTCGGACTCGTGTATGTATACCGAGGGTTCCGTACAAACTTTGAGTTGCAACTGCACCTAGTAGGCGAGTTTGTTGGTCCTTGATATTTCTTTACTTCGTATACCGTTTTTTTTCCTTTATTTTAAAGGCAAGTACTTACAGTAGTTACAGTATGATCATATAGGTACATTTTTGAAAAGTCCGCTGAAAAGATTCAGAACATCGTTTTGTGTTTGACCCAGGGCGCCTTGGGACTTGTATCGAAGGTTCTCAAGACCACCGCGTCTTGAAAACCATTCGATATTGGCGTTCAATTTTCAATAAGTTCTTACTAAAGAATTGTAGTAGTAGTGTATTAGTAGTAACAAGTTGGTAGTTTCTCGAACTTTACTATAAAGTAGCTTTTTTGTCGCAGGGGTAAATGCGTGTACGCATCATCACCCGCGGGCTACGAACCGTTGGGGATGGGGTGGTATGTGGGACTCGCTCCTCCTAACTCCCTCTGCTAGCCTGTGGGAGGGGAGAAGAATACCCACTAACATCCCCTGCGGCGTTACCCTTTGTTTATGGGATCATAATAATCTACCAAAATGCTTCCCTAGGTTGCTCGACTGGACACCCTCGCGCCAAAGGAAGAGTTGTGTAACGCTACAACTAATCCTCAGACTTGTAGAGCCTTATCTGCGGGTCCCCAACCCGTGGCCGTCACATACAAGGCAAAAGCCTGAGCCTAAGTATGTGTACTATCATGTCGAAGTAAGACTTAAGTAGACCTTTGTTCCCAGGCCCTCCGTCGGCGAGTGAAGTCCACCAACTCCTCAGTAACAGTGTACACAGGGACCCACGGGGTGCTAGCGCTACCCGGGACGCAGGGAGACACGGAAATATATCTATACACGGACGAAAACAATAATATGGCGGTGCCAGTACCACTATACTTTTATAAGGTGAGGATTTACTGGAAGGGTAGAGCTATATAACTACCGTTATAGTAGAAAGGTTATTCAGTGGTCCAAAAGTCGTAGAACGAATGTGACTATTATGTAAGGAAAGACCGACCAAGAACATGTCGGGCCATGGTCAGGTAGAGTTCCGTAGTTTACCGTCTGTCATAATAGACGAACTTAAAAAGGGTTTAAAATTATAATAGATACCATGCTCATAACAATAAAAAATACGATGTATACGCCCTTTTAACAGAGAAGATACGTTTTTTAACAAAAAATAAAAATAGCTCAATTGATGAAGTTCCAAATAATTTTCTTCGTAAGTCTTTATAAAGCTCTATCTTTGTGATTTCTTTTCATATTTTTGGACATGCGGTTCAAAAGTTAGTGGGGCCCTCATTTTTTTTAACTTCCCGAGCGGATTATTTCCGCAAATATTAGCTTTATCAAAAAATGTTTTAGCAAACCCCTATTATTTTTCAAATAGCTATCCAACAATACCTCACACTTTAGTATTGAAACGAAAAAAAAATACGCCCCCCACTTTATGTATATGGGAGGTACCCTAAACATAAAAATAAATCTACTTTTTATTTTAACTACCACTTTATGCCAAATTATATTATATTGACTGATATATATTGACGGACGGACAGACAGATATGGCGAAACTATAAGGGTTCCTATATAGTTGACTACGGAACCCTAAATAGTAGGGTGACGATACTAGTAATGGACAAGGTTGTACTGGACATTCACTTTTATTATAAGGCAATAAGGTACATACATTTATTTGGGGTAAAAGAACTGAACGAACCGTCCAAAACTGGTGCCTGTCAGCTTAAAGCGTTCATCATTGGTGCCGTCACCCTGTACAACCACTATGTCACTGGCCGATAAGGCGCTGGTTAATGCCATAAAGATTAATTAAGACATGAACCATCAACAAGCGATAAAGTGGTTTCACCTTACACTAAAACCAGGCACATCACCACGGGCATCATGTTTCACGGGTTTTACTTTTTTTTAAATTCCAGCTAGTCCACGACCCAACCCGCCGCGCGGCCACCGCCTTCCTAACAATCAACTCTTCCTTCTTCAACACGTCAAAAGAAAACGAGCTGACGTTCTGCGACGACGCGTGTCCGTCCTGGTTGACGTGGCGAGAGGACGCCACCCACAGTTTCTGTTGTAACTATAAAGAGTTTAGTCGGGTTGTTGACCACGTGCAACTGGAGGTCGATGAACTATACTAGCGTCATCCTGTGAACGATGACTGAGAACGATACTCGAGTTATCGGAGAACAAACCTAAATCGATACATTATTTAAAATGGCCGTCAATCCAGCTAACAATGTAAATAAACCGCCATATTGATTGTCATAACCTAATTTTTTTTAATGAACTCTTTCATCATCATCACCATCATCATGTCAGCCGAAAGACGTCCACTGCTGGACATAGGCCTCCCCAAAAGATTTCCACAATGACCGGTCCTGCGCCACCCGCATCCAGCGGACTCCTGCGACCTTCACCAGGTCATCAGTCCACCTTCCGGGGGGCCTACCCACGCTGCGCCTTCCAGTACGCGGTCGCCACTCGAGAACCTTTCCGCCCCAACGGCCATCGGTTCTACGTTGAACTCTTTAGGATTAAGTTATTTATCTTATGTTTTGTATGTAACGATAATACGACCGTTTCAGTAGTGAATGGTTTCAGTGGTGTTTGACGAGGTAGTGTGAAAAAAGAAGGAGAAACAATGACAAATGTGATGTCTTTTGTTTACATCGTTTGTAAGTTCGATTAACGGCGAATTGAGTATTAGGATTATTTATTATAGGTTTATTTAATATTAGTTTTATCTTATATTGTCTTTATGTCGCAATAAAGTCTAACGTTAAAATATTTAACATGCTTATTCACTGATGTATACAGAAATAATTGGTTAGAAACCTGCATCCTGCGTCTCCCGGCGACCTTCATAAGGTCATCTGTCCATCTTGTGGGTGGACGTCCTACGCTGCGCTTGCCAAGCCGTGGTCTCCACCCAAGCACTTTTCGACCCCATCGGCCATCTGCTCTGCGTGCCCATTGCCACTTCAGCTTGCTAATCCGGATCCGGAGGGCTATGTCGGTGACTTTAGTTCGTCTACGGATCTCCTCATTTCTGATTCGATCACGTAGAGAAACTCCGAGCATAGCCGTCTCCATAGCTCGTTAAGTGACTTTGAGCTTTGAACCATATGCTGTCACTCAAAAGCCGAACCGAAGTGTCAAACTGAATATAAAATTCAATTAATTCAATCAATTGGTTTTTTGAATTTTAAATTGTTTATAATTTTTATAGCACCAGTGCTATAAAATGGTAGGTTTGTTTGTATAATGTAGAATATATAGGTTTAATATTTCTTTTTTTTTTATGTGATGAGTACTTGTACGTACTAATATGTGTCCAGTTACACGAAATAAATAATTTTGATTTTTGA
Organism: Lathronympha strigana; assembly: GCA_949128165.1. NCBI lineage: Eukaryota > Metazoa > Arthropoda > Insecta > Lepidoptera > Tortricidae > Lathronympha > Lathronympha strigana. Next base: position 3,175,144 of record OX421925.1, on the reverse strand, counting down.
TATGAACTTTGTGTCTGTGCATGTAGGTTTATATTGCTCTGTGACGGATATATCCGTCGTTGGCGTCGAAAAGCCAGTCTCTCCTTCACTCCTCTCTGTTTTGACTATCTGGTGTTACAGACCATACGTTAGTAAAAAAATAAAACGCATAGTTTCACTTAACTGTGTATTTTCTATTTATATGTATGTATGTAAGTTTATAAATATCTTCTGTAACTAAACCAAAAAACGCTTACATTTGTACAATAGCGTTGTTTTAACGTAACATCCATTCCTTTCTTTAAAAATAAAGCAAAATACATATGTAGGTAGTTCATTTTTTATTTAAAAAAAAAGGCTCAGTCCAGTGGGACAATTTTGCCAGTGTCAAGGTATATTGCCACATGGGCTAAGTGTACGGTGAGTTAAAAAGCAGGCTCCTAGACGCGCCAATTGCACAAATTATAGCTGTAGATACATAGCGTCTGGGGGCCGAGATCCCGTGGCAACCGGGTAATGACTTAATAACGGTTACACGCGTTTCCGGATTAATTCTTCTTTAGCTGCACTTCTTCGTTAGTTTACTGCACAATTCACGCATGTAACAGCCCTGGAGTTGCAGGCGTCCATAGGCTACGCTGACCGCTTTCCATCAGGCGGGCCGTATGCTTGTTTGCACCGTCGTATTATAAAAAAAAGGAATGAATGTTATGCGTTTAAATGCACCAAGAGACAAGACTTACAGCATAGAGAATAGGAGTAAAGTTTCAATACAATTTTCTCTCTGCCAATGAACTTGCATTGTGCAATTCGCCGTATTCTTTCGCCGTCCGGCGTTCAAAAGACTAACACGGCGCATTTAAAATACCTATAAAGAAAAATATTGCAATCGCAAAACATAAAGTTAGATCTTATAATAATAAAAATAACTTGAACAATTCTTGATTAGTATATAAATTTAATACTTATTAAACAACAGTTTTAGAGGTTTAGCTAACTGTATTATGAATTCATGACCGCTAAAATTGTCGTTGAAATTGTACAATAAATCGCCGCCAATCAAACCTGCTAACGATGTATACAAACCGCCATTGTGGTAATAACCTAACTTACCAATGAAATCTCCAAAACTAAGTTATTTATCTCATGTTTTGTATGTTACGATAATACGGCCTTTTCAGTAGTGTATGGTTTCTATGGTGTTTGATGAGGTAGTGAGAATTCAAGGAGAAAAAGCGACGCCTAGGATCCTTAATTTTCATGTCGGGTTCGTCATAATGACGTATATAAACACACAGGATGTTTTAATACGAAACGAGTTAATGACAGATAAAGTCTATCAACGTTCGATTCTAACATGGAACGTAATTTTGACTCTATTGAATAATAGCATTATTCTTTCAAACGTAAAACCCAAAACATGATGTATGAAGCTTGACGTCATTTGTCTGTCATCTTTTTGTTTACATCGTAAGCAAGTTCAACTGACGGAGATTTTATGTACCTTAACGTGGTATTGATGATAATGTATATCAACCTTCAGCCTTATTACCTCCACCGTCGGCTGTGACCGTCTTCTGAGTCTTGCCACGGATGCCAATGACGACTACAGGAGACAGCTTCACCAATGCAATAAGGACTTACGGGGGACTCCATAAAGTCTAGTTTCGCTTAAATCGGGATCGCTCGTATTGAACCGCGGTATGGCGTTCAAAGGCTTGATCTGAATAATTTTGGTAGTTACATTTCATCAGTTGTATCAGAGTTCGAAATGTCATCAAGATAATTATTCTAAGAGCAAACATTGAAACTTACCGCCATAAAAAGTCTATAAAACAATGGTAACGGAATAGAAAAAAATACATGTCCACATGTTATGTATATATGTTAACATTTCCAAATAAAATAAAATAAACTATCCGAAAATAATCGTGAAAATTATCAATATAATTATCTTGATAATTCCAAACCCTGATTTATACTGATAAGCTGCTAGAGGCGAAGGTACTCATTAACTTCTAAACACGACTCTGTCAAGGCGGTGGAGCCCTTGTTTACATAGCTTTGAGCACCTCTGCTCCGATATTTAAAGGCAACTGTACAGTGTACAACACAGATCTATATCAAGATAAAAGAAAAAAAGTTAATCAATTTCCGTGTAGACCGAGCGTGCGTGAACGGTCTATATTCTTAGACCTCACAGACAGAGTATAGGGTTCCAAATGTTCCAATTAGTTGACTGTGCATACCATTTTTGGTTCAATCTCGATATATTCCTGTTACATTTTGACCGTGTATAGTTACCTATATCTGCACTTTATAATCGCCTTCTACATCTATAATATTCTGCAACCGCTGCCTCATAGACCCAATCAAACCCATACACAAATCCGTCCCCCTATGCGACTCCCATAACTCTGAAACATGCTGCTTCAACGTCGAAAAATCCTTCACTTTCTCAACATCCCACGCTCTAACTATCTTATCCCACACGTCATGTACAGGATTAAGGTCCTGCGATTTAGGTGGCAGGGCTATTTCGACTAAATTCTCCTGTTTTTTAATCCATTCCCTCACAAACCTGGATCGATATGAAGCTGCGCCATCCTGCACGAATTGAAGCGGCATACTTTGCGTCACAGGAGTCGCTGTCGGTATCATAACATCTTGGAGAATACTTATATAGTCGTTGGCTGTTAACCTGCCTTTTACATCAGTAATATGTCCAGTGCCCCCTGCTGATATCCAGCCCCAGAAGCTGAGAGTTAAACCTATATTTTTGAAGGTTAAACGATTTTTCTTCTTCCTCCCTAATGAAATCTTCCCATCTAAAACGTTAACTGTTATTATGTCGATGAAAATTGCGTTTGAGAAGTCGTAATTCAGGTATTTTTTTGCGAAATTGAGGCGTTGGGTCTTATGTCTTGGGGATAGGATGACTTTTCGGACGGGGGTCTTTTGGACCCCTAAGTCGTGGAGGCGACGGCGGATGGTCGAGGCTGACACGGAGAAGTTCTGCGCCAGGTCTGAGGTGGTGACGCGGCCTCCTTCCTGTAAAGGTATAGGAATATTTTAATATGTTTGGAACCACGTAACCAACCAGTAAGGTTTTCTTTTTAATTTCAATACAGTTTGACTAGAATAATCCGTGGGCGGATCACAAAGTCACTGCAAGTTGAACAAGCACATGTTTCTAATGGGTAAGAAACAAGTTTAGTTTGTAAAAGATTAATTAAGAACATAAATTAGTATTGTATTCTCGCTTTGCCCTAACAGGGCCCATGTGGAACTATTTTTATTAATATTGCGTACATCTAAAATACCATGGTTCCAATAAAGAATTAAGAATTATGAATTATAAGATTCAGCATGCAGGTTCTGCCAGGAAACAGAGGAAACTGCGATGCACATCCTCTGCTCCTGCGGACCATTAATGCACAAAAGAAGTATCCACCAGGTAGGCACGAACTGCAACCTTATGAGATACACAACATTACAGCCCATAGAATCTGGAACTTTTTGGACTCAACGGGAATCAGTAATGATAAAGATAAAGGGCTGCCATAATAGATCACAACTGGTCGACGCGGCAACTTCATGAGCCCAAGAAACTAGGTTGAAAAACTATCATTCTACCTAATTAGTCTGTCAGTTAGATTATCGAAAATGATTAGACACGTATTTTTTCCTTTTTCAAGTTAGGTAACTAAAATTGACGAAGATAAAGAGCATCAAAGTTCCGGGGTGGGGGGTGGTGACGTCACTACTAGCACAGGGTAGGGATGTATTCCATACAGTGAGGTAACTTCATACACGGCCAGCGGCTCGGCGCGGTGGTCGTGCTGAGGCTCAGGGTTGTCAAAAACTATGCGAAATATATTATATACAGTCTGATTAGCAAACTAATTTCCATTTTACACCCCTTAAAATAGATATTTCCTCCCCGCGCGCCCCCCGTCGATGACCCAGAAATCGGCGGAGTTAACCCACTGTATAGAATACATCATTACGCTGTGCAACTAGGTAAGAATTGTACCTAATAGTGACGTTACGCGAAACTTGAACGCACTGTATATTCGCCATTTTCGATTTGACGAATAAAAGAAAAAATACGTGTACAATATTTTTTAATAATGTAAAAAACGGACTAAATAGATTCTTTTAGTCGTCTAGACTATTACCTGGACTTTCTCGACGATCATCCGGTCATCGTACGCACACGTCTTTCTCGGTCGTCCAAACGACACCCTGTTCTTCAACACCCCCTCCGTCTCGTACCGGTGCCACCACAAATACACCGTGTTCCTCTGTAAACAACAATACCTGCATTTTCTCTAAGATCTGACGGTCATCGATCGCGCAGGTTTTCCTAGGCCTCCCGAATGAGACGCGATTCTTGAGCGCGCCCTCTGTTTCGTACCGGTCGCACCATAGATACACCGTCTTTCTCTAAAACCAGAGAGTAGAGTTAGGCACATCACTAACCCGGTTTCAGTCGTCTTTGGTTCATGTTTATTTTTAAATATGGGTCAAAGTTGCCCTATCGTATAACCGCGAAACACTTGGTTTTGTTTGTTTGTCTATTTGCCTCTTTATCTATTATGGTGTCTCTACACTCTCGGCCGAATGTTTCGGCGGATGCAAACCTTTTTAATACACCTTTTAACTCACCCAAACTAACTGAAAAAGCTTAAATTTTCTCTATATAGTATGTCTCGAACGAGTGTGTACAGGGCTAGTATTCGCCCAAAGCATTCGGGCGAAACATTCGGCCGAGAGTGTAGTGGCAGCAAGATATATGCAACAGCGATATAAAAATAGACAAACGAATGAAGTAGTTCGCGGTACTCGCTGTACCTAGGGCTGAATTTATCAGAATTTCAGCACAAATATCTATTTGGACTAAATTACCTCGATATTGTCTATGGCTCTAATTTTTGTATACAAAATAATGATGGTTGCTTTAATTAGCCGTGTCCCTATCTGATTTCAGTCTATGGTCACCAACATGCTTCCATGTAAATTCATGAACGAAAGACTGACTGAATTAATATATTTTTGTTCTTATATGCGGTAGGTGATGTCATATTGTGGTACGTGATCTTGAGGAATAACAGGGTGTAACAACAGCCACTGAAAACCTCAAACACCCAATATGTATAAGTCATACTTGGCAACATTTACTATCCAACCCAGAAATAGCGAAAATTTTTTTTCAGTCCTCCGGCCGGTAAGCGCCACTTTACGCAAAACTAAATAGCCGCCTCCCGGATCCGGCGGGCTGAAAAATAGTATACAAACCTCGGCCGGTAAATGGGAAAGCCTCGGATCACATGTTAGTCGACCTCGGCTTCGCCTCGGCCGACAATTACATGGAATCCGAGGCATTTCCCACTTAAACGGCCTTGGTATGTAATGTACTATTCTCAAAAATACTCAGAAATGGTCGCATTTTGTTCGCAAATAGAAGACGGAAAGTATCCAATTCTCTAAACGCTGCGTCCGCGGCCTGCTGGAGCGCGGACGCAGCGGACAATAATGGAATTTGTATAGTTAATTTTACTCCTAGGGAAAAAAAAATTTTTTCCTAGGAGGCCATTTAATGGCCTACTGGCCCTGGGGACATTGCCCCACACGCCGCCAGTCGCCGGTGGCCGTGCATGTTTTAGAAAAGCACTACATTCCCTTCCATTCAGTCAATCCCTTACTTTCCATCCCTCGCCATTAATGTACTGTAATGTGCTCTTGACATTTTGTATGCGAAGGATATTTTTTATCGATTTCCGGGTTCGTCTGATAATGAAAGTTGTTCAGTATGACTTATACCTATGGGGTTTCTGAACTTAGTAACCAATATTTAAAATGTATGTAAAAAAAATAAGGACACTTCCGTCTCTTAACTTCAAAGGAGTAAATCCATTTGTCAGATTATGCTATTGGTATTAAGAAAAGGTAATAAGGTAAATATTTGCTGAGAATGTCGAATGGATTTACCTGAGTTAAGCTAAGCGACACAATTACAATTTATTTATTTTTTGTGTCAATAAAGCACCTCAAGATTACGTGGAAGTGCAAATGTATATCATACCATAAAAATATTACGCGTAAATTATTATTATCTTTACTTATCACTACCCCTACTCTCTGGTAACAAACAAGACATATTTTGGAGGCGATTTAACCTCTTGAACGCAGGACGTAAAGAAATACGCCGTGCATCGGACGCCAGGCGATTGAAGCGAAATTTAACTTAACGGAGACCGCCTCCATATTGCATGAGCAAAACTGTCGGCTGCAGCCGTCGTTAGCGTTAGCAAGACTGCAAAGACGGCCACAGCCAACTGGGGCGATCAAATGGTTAATAAACTACCTTGGAACCACATAGATACTAGATAGTAGCCACGAGACCAGTGGACTCAACACAGTGTCTATATTAGTGGTTTTTCTGTCAGTGATATGTAATCCCACTTTTTTCCACACAGTGTTTCGGTATACCTATGGCACAGCGTAAGGATGTATTCTATACAGTGGGTTAACTCCGCCGATTTCTGGGTCATCGATGGGGGGCGCGCGGGGAAGGAGGCGGGGAGGAAATGCCGACGAATTTTCATACAAATTCGGCGGTCTATTTTAAGGGGTGTAAATGGAAATTAGTTTGCCAATCAGACTGTAATATCTTTCGCATAGTTTTTGACGTTTGCACGACCACCGAGCCGAGCTGCTGGCCGTGTACGAAGTTCTCTCACTGTATGGAATACATCCCTACGTTGTGCCTATGGGAAACAAAGTCTGGCAAAAAACTTAGAAGCTGTTGTGTTAAAAAGAAACGTAATTCTTTTTAATCTGGGATAGAAGCACAGAACACTGGTTGAGAACCACCACTCTGGACATTTTTTTTATTTTATTTTTTATTTTTTTCCACACTTACAACTATCTTTACAGGTACTAAACCTAAGACAATAGTGTAACTATTAACATGAATAACAATTTATTCAAATTTATGGCGCATATAACATATCGTGAACAATGTGGACTTTGTGACACATACATGTGACATAAACATCATAGTCAACCCGGTTCCTATTTGTAGGATGTCAGATTTTGTCAGACATTCCATTGAAAGAACATTTTATATGAAGCTGTTCACACTTGCTCGACAGAGATTTCCGTACAAATTAAATTTCAAATTAAAATCTGGGCCCGACATCCGACAGGTGGAAACCAACTTTAAATCCTCTATATATTCTTCTTAGGAAAATGTTAACCAAACTGATATTCTTAAGCGGAAACATCCGTGAACATCCGATTTGATTTCCACTTTACCGTTCTAAGAAATAAATGTAGGTAATTATTTCTTATATTAGCAGAAATAATAATTAAGTTTAAAAAATATATATTTACCGTAAGCCCCAAGGACTCGGCTATTTCCGTGACAGTATATCCTTCTTCTTTCAAGAATATAATCCTATGTTTCGTGTAATCGTCCAACCGATACATCTTCACTTTAGGCTTCTCCGTTTTTGACTTGTTCATTTTTTATTTAAAAAAATTACATACTCTGATTGATACTCAAATAATTGTTTCCATTTGGCTGTGGTTTTCAATAAAGACACTCAGTGTTGTTTCATAGAATATCTGAAAAAAAAAATCTTATTTAGCTGAATATCCTAGTCCTTAAATGCCTATTTTAAGGTTAAATAATATGATACACAGCTTAGCTAACTGTTTTAAGTCGGACGATTCCAATTCAAACTTTGCGCCTACAGCGCCGTCACTGTCTTAGAGTCGGGCGTAGTTCGGGGGCTCTTACATTGGGCGCCTACGGCGGCCCCACTGACTTAGGGCCTACGCTAGCTGACGCGGATTACCCGGAACGGACGCCCTTCTAATAAGAAATTGTATGAACAGCGCTAAGTGCAGCGGGCGCACGGAGCGGGTGCGCCATATTAAATCCACCCACCGCGTGCACCCGCGTCAGCTAGCGTAGGCCCTTATGTTAAAATCGCGCTGTCACTACTGGGTGCCGCACCTCACTGTCTTATGTTGGGCGAAGCGGGGCATTCAGAGCACGCCTCGCGCACTTTTACTACTTGCGCCTACTGTGCCCGCATTGTCTAGAGTCAGACATTCAATTACTCTATTAACGGCCTTTTAGCCTAGTCGGTAGTGACCCTGCCTACGAAGCAGGAGGTCCCGGGTTTCGTCTGGACCAGGATTCGCCTGGTCAGGGCATTTATTTGTGAGTTTATCACGAATTATTAGGTTTAAAGATCTTTATTTTCTCAAAAGAATACACAATATTCACTTACACGAGAAAACTTTGTTTTATGCAAAATACAATATTATAGTATAGTGGTGAGCGCACACTTAACTACTAAACAAAAACTACTAATACGTGCTACGTGCATAATTATAACTAAAATACACTTTTTTGTTTTTGTCGGGTAGTTTAAACAAAACAATTCGCAATACAATGCGAGCGTAGTTGCTACGGCCGGACCATAGAAACAGAGATAAGACTATCCTACGTACTTACACGGATATAAAGAGCGTGGAGGTGACAAAGCGCTTCGTTCACTTGCGGTGTGTATGTGTTTTAAGGAACGCTCATTTAAATGTTATAAAAAATTTCCAGGTATTTATTTTTATTATATTTTTAGGCTATAATTAAAATTCTTTATAACAATAAATAAGTGCATTTTTACATTATATACATATATGTTATAGTTATTAAGTTTTTGTATGCATCTATCTATTATATATATCTGTCTAGTACCCACATCACAAGCCTTATTGTGCTTACCGTGGGACTAGGTCGATTTGTGTAAAATTGTCCCGTAAAATTGATTTATTATTTATTTATTTATCTATACCAGTGGCAGAGCAATAAAAAAGTATTTTGGGCAAGCTGGTGCTGAATTGACCTGCTTTCTCTTGAATCTACTTTGAGTCATTTAGAAAAAATGTGCTAGATTGGCTCACGCAAAGGAAGCCGCTCAGAATCGTGTTCTATAAATACTCTGCCACTGCTACTATTTATTTTAATAAAATCTTATTAGATAAATAATTATAAAATGAATATTTTTTATCCCACAATCTCTCTAAAATTATCCCATGTATATAATGATTATATAAAATTACAAACATAAAAAGGAAGTAAGGTAGACCTCAGAAAAGATGGGCCGATGACACAAGGAAGACTGCCAGTCATTTATGGCTGAGGCGAACACAAGACGGACAAGACTGGAGAATACTGGAAAATGCTGGAGGAGGCCACAGGACACATGGACTAGTGTGAACTTATCACAAAAACACTAAAAAAAATATTTTGTCTGTATCTAGGCTTTAAATAAATATTAAAGGTAATATAAATAATCCTGAAAGCTTCTGCTTCGTAGGTAGAGTATTGACTACCATAGGAGGCTGTTAGTTAAATTTTGACTACTTATAAATGACCTAAATCTTAGTAGTATCTAAAAAATTTGATTGTGCATGATCTGGTCTATCTTTTTAGTTCTCAATTTGTTTTATTGTTAATTCTCAAACAATTTGTGTTTTTAATAATCTGTAGATATATCTGTGTGAATGAAAGTTTTATCATGTCCACACTTTGACTTTGTAATGAGCCGGACTGGCATCATCTGTCCGTACCGTAAATAGATTCCAAAAAATTGACCTCAGTCATTCCCTTTCTCTTGTGTTTGTGTATGTTTTAAAAAACTAAAACAAGCCATAAAGATCTATTTAGTGCTGATTTTTATGATATGATGTAAAGAAGTAAGAAGATTTTACTTAGTTACATGATTAAAAAAGAATAAGGGAGTGAGTGAGATTAGTTTTTGGAATCTAATTAGGGTGCAGAGTATATATAAAATAGTCTGCCATTTTTTTAGGGGCTCCTCCCTGCCAACGTCAAATGTACATTATGTACAAATAGCTGTGTCAGATGAATATTAGTCCATACAATGAGTGTGATACTATGTCATACCCATTCGGCAGAAGGGTAGGCCTGCCATTGCTAATTAGTCTGGATGAAAACTCAAACTGTACACATTTAATATTTACAATTGTCATCATTCACTCTTTGGCTAAATTGCAAAATGCTGAGTTCAGAACATAACACAAAACTATCAGTTTCTCCAAATTACAGTCAAACCTTCTATTGAATTCCGTAGAAGTGTTAAAATAAGTCAATCAAAGTTCGAAACTAAATGCATATTTTCAAAATTAAACAGCATTTATAAAATTTAAAATTGAAGCATACTAGAATTTCAAATTTCATAACATTCTTTTAACTTAAGTATTCATTCGTTTAAAAGAGTAACTAACACTCTTGGACAGATAATATCGTGAGATTGACAACTGAGGCGTTGTGTGCTCAATTCTGTACACGTAACAGTTCATATACATATATACAACGCATGACCCAAAAATATCAAACCACATAAGTTTTAGGACATAAATACATTACAAGTAGGAAACGCATGAATCCGGTGGTTGCTTATGTTATTGTAAAAGCTACTTTCTATTTAAGTTAACTAATAAAGCATAGGTTTTGTTAAATACTTACTGTATAGATCAGCAACGATTGGTCATACGAAAGTACGCGAGTATAAGTTCTTTTAAAATAGTCACTAAAACTTGAGATTTATGTTATTATTATTTGCTGAAGTAATATAATTATTAAAGAGTTAATTATATCCTGATTTGTGTTATGTTATTGTTTTGATTTATCATTAATCCGAGAATCTGACAATCATTAATGAAATGAAAGTGAAGTGATCACAAATGAGACAACGTTCAGAAACCAGAATATTCTATGTTTTATGAGTTTAGAGCAGTCTAGAGTATTTTTGGGTTTGGAAGCCATTCAAAACAACCTACGCCATAAAACGTCCTTAATTAATGAACTGCCATTATTTTTATTATTTTCTTTAGCTTCGTTTTGTAAATTAAACAAGTCAAATTCTTCGAGAAAAATATTTTGTAAAATAATATGTGGTATTTGTTCTGAACGTGCATGATTTGACAGTTATATGTCGGTGTTGCTATATAAATGATAGACCACGGAAGAATAACTAGCGTGGAAGTAGTACGATAACTGTCAAATGAGAACAGTTTGGAGCGATCTATATTTTGGCAGTGGATTTCTCAAATGTCGTAAGTCTAACTTAATTACGTGCCTCTTACGACATTTGTAAAATCCGCTATCAAAATATGCGACCAAGTTAAGTTGTAATGCATTGATACCGACTACCAAATTACAACGATGTGTTTAATTTGGCTGCTTGGACCAATTGCATCAAAAGAGATCAGCAAAACTGTTTTCAACCTACGGAATCGGAGAAATAACAAACATATATACATCTCTTTTTGTCACTTCCTTTACTTGGTAAGGAAGTGAAGGACGAGTTTATGACTTTGATGTTTTCAGTTTTGACGGGAGGCTTGTGATAGACAACTTCTATGATTTCTTTAGCGACATCTAGTGACGAGTAGTAAAACAACAATTTTGTATGTATGTATTTTCAGGTCAGCCGGAGTAGCCGTAGCCGGTGCCTATGTGGCTTTTCCCTATGACACCATAAAGATATAAACTCACTTATAAAATAAACCTAATATATCATTTAATATTATGATTACGAGCAAATTACCAGTAAGTAAATAAAAGTACACACATAAAACGCGAGCTCTATCAGATTCATTTGGCAACATTTAGAAGAAAATGTGTGGCGATTAAAAATGGCGTCTCTTTGATTCGAGTTGTCCCTTTCGCACTTAAATACGGCGGTTTAATCTCAATTTTATGTTATCAAACAAGTATTTTTACTGTTGTTAATGCGGCAATTAGTGTATCGATTATATTTAGTATAATATCTAGACATTAAAACATTAACTAGCAGGAAAAATGTTGTCAAATGGGTGCGGCGTACCTCTGTTTACTATAGTTACTCTTATTTCCAAATATTTAAATAATATCGCGTCTCAGCGTATTCTATACGCGTTTTAGTGCAATTACATAGTGTAACAAATAAAAATGGACAAGAAAAACAAAAAGAAAACTGTGATAAAGCGGAAAAGTGATGAGCCAGGGGAAAGCGATAAGAAAAAAATTATGGTGAGCCGCGCTAAAGCTGACGAAGAGAAAGACAAAGTGGAGGTTGTAAATCAAGTTGTTGAGGTGCCTGTGGAGCAGGGGCAGCAGATTGTGCACACGGGGCAGCTGGTGGAAGGGAATTTCGAGCAGCCCGTGTTTGTGAATATGAAAGGAGAGCCTGTCCAACTGGGACCTAATACTGTGATCCTTTACGAACAAAGTGGGAACCCCTCGAACTTTGCATTTGGTGGTATGTGGACGATGGACTCCTCTGGTCGCATAGTGATGGCGGAAACCATATATGACGTGAAAGGGGAGCCGGAGGAGGAAGGAACTACTTTTGTACAGGGTACCCAGGAAGTTAGCAATGTGAGTGATAATTCATTTAAAAACTTGGATTGTCCGTACTTAAAGTCCTCAGAATAAGACATTTATGTAACCCAAGTTTTAGTGTACATTTCAATTTCAAAGCCTTTATTTGCTGATATAATACAATTACAACATTTTACACACTTTATTATATTATTTATATTTGATCAGCATCTCCTTTTGACACAAAGGCCTCCTCTATTTCCTTCCATCTTAGCCTGTCCCTTGCAGGCCTGACCCATAGTGGGCCAACAACCTCTTTGAGGTCATCTGACCATCTCATTCTTGGTCTCCTGCTTCTTCTTTCTGCATTGTGTTGCAGAAAGAAGCATTATTTTATAAAACTTAATAAGTATTACAAGTAGGATGTTTAGGTTGCAGGACTATACACAATACAAAAACTCTTCATTGCACTTCAACAAAATAAAATACAGGCACTTAAATTATACATGAAAATAATCCTCTTTTTACGATAAACACAATTTGTGATAATTTCAGTAAAAGGTACCATCCTTGCTAGCAGATAAGGTGCTAATACCATTAGGATTTAATTAGAAATTAACCTTATAAGCAATCGGTGAAGTGGTACTAATTAAGACAGGCACACTTGGCAACTGCATCACCCTCATATTAATTCCAACATGTCTTCCATTTCAGCAACAAGTAGAAGAACAGCCCAACACGTACCAGCAGTACGAGATGAGCAACAACCAACAGACGGTGGAGACACCGCAGGAGTATGAAGTTGCTATCATTGAGAACCCACCTTCTGAGAATGCGGAAAGGTAGTAATAGCATGTTTTTACCTGACTGTACAAAGCAGGGTGTTTGTTCTCAGTCATCTTTATTTTAAATCGTATGTGATCACAAAGTTTGATGAAATCCTGTTTGTCAACAGCGCCGAGCCATCGGTGATCACAACTGAGGAGCAGCTGGTCGCCACAGGCACTGGAGCTGTCCGGTGGCTCAACCAGAAGTACGACTTTGTTGTGAGGAAGTTGCAACTTAATTATGGTAAGCGTCACTTTATTTACTTTTGAGTAAAGTTTAAAGTTTCTAAATCGCCATACATATCTTGAGGTGTTCTTTCATCTTCAGATCATGATCAAATTTATATGAGATCAACTGTGAGGCTAGAGACTTCTTTAGAACAAAAATAAGTCAAATTGGATGAAGATGGAGCTGGTTTTTTCTATTACTATTTCCCCTGCAGATGCCGGAGTGAAACTGCTACACTCACCGTCGGGATGCATCCAGTGTGTGTATCTCACAACTCCGAGCATGCAGATGGCCTTCAACGCTGTGCCCCAATTCCTGTGCATCGAGACAGGTAACCACATCCACCACATTATAAGCGTTTACAAAAATAATCAAGACTGTTTTACTTGTAAATTTCTATGAATCTATGAGCATAACCAATTACCACTATACACCATTTTATACTAGAATATTCCAGGTTCACCGCTAAAACACAATCATTGTAATTCATTTAATTTTATACGAGAAAAGATCGTGACCTGGCGGTCATGTCATCATGATATGCCATGGTTTTCATTTGATAAAGTTAATTCTTATGCCCGTTTTACATTAGGGGTTGATGCAACATTTAATTATTTTGTAAGAGAAACTAAAAAAATAAAAATTAACTAATTTAATAAAACTATGCCATTCTGTGTCCTTAATTATACCAAGCTACATGACGAAGTTGATGCAAATGCTCAAGAACATCCTGTATAGAAAGAAAGGTGAAAAAACTCAGGCCCTCGGGCGAGACGATATGCATCCGCTGTGCCCATACCTCTCTGAAAGAACTTGTCAATAACTTTTTATCCTACAGGCATCGAGTTCAACAGCACCATCCCAACAGTGGGCGGCACTGGCAGTCCCAGCGTCAAGCACAACGTCACCCTTTTCTTGGCAGAAGATGGCAACGGGAAGTCCGTCATTGTTAGCGCCGGTACGTATACAACTCGTGCCGGGCGAAAGTGGACACTCGATCCACATATCTAGGCAGTCTTTAAATAAACTTCGCTCGTAATATATATATATATAGAACTTAAAAAATATTGTTGAGTGTTCCTAAAAAAACACCCTGAAAACCTGATCCTACCAGAAAGGATAAATTTTAGGACATTTGCCAAAAAAAATCAGCATTGAATCAGCTTGTGATTATGAGCTGGAAAAATCTGGTTATCGGGATTTTTTTCTTTTTACCATCAGCCAATAAGTGTCTCGAGGGTTTACAAATATACCGTATATTGTATGGCAAAATTGGCAAATTATCACTTCCCAAACCGCATATTTTTAACTTACCTAACTTATGTCAAATGATAGTTTTACCAAATGACACAATGAATAATATGAATTTGCCAAACGTTTTTACACCAACTATATGCGATAAGTGGGGCGGCAAGACCTATATTTATCAAATACACTTGATTTTTTCCTTCCCTCGTATTCGTTATGATAAGTAGAGTGTTTAACTCGGATAAAGGCCTTTAATGCCGTTCTTTCCTTGGTTAACAATTTATTTGTTTTAGGCATATCGGCGCTGATCGGCGACGACCTAACTTGGCTTTTGGACACCTTCAAATCTTGTAACCCCGCCTGGCGGCAAGTGCGCTGCGTGGTCGCAGACCCCACTAAATGTCAGCAGGTGAGGTTATGCAACCCTTGTTACTATATAAGATTATTAAGAAGCCCCTACGCCTTTGAAAATATTTCTACTGAAATTATGTCGAAAGTGTAGGTGATTTTCACTAACAGTTAAAAAATATGATACTCTGATTTTAATTTTAGGTAGTAAATAGCCAAAAGTAGTATTTGTTGTGCGTAGAAACGGTTTTTTTGCTAATAGTTTTTGAATTTCAAGTCATTTTTGAAGTGAGATCTCTCTATAAAATTTCACTTAAATATAGGTACATAATTACTCATAAATACTAAAATACTTAGAAACATTACGTAACTCAGCAACAAATATCTGTGATAACTGATAAACAAGCAAATAAATGCCTTTTCACACCACCTATTCATAAATAGTACATTACATACCAAGGCCGTTTAAGTGGGAAATGCCTCGGACACCATGTAATTGTCGGCCGAGGCGAAGCCGAGGTCGACTAACATGTGATCCGAGGCTTTCCCATTTACCGGCCGAGGTTTGTATACTATTTTTCAGTCCGACGGAGCCGGCAGGCGACAATTTAGTTTTGCGTAAAGTGGCGCTTACCGGCCGGAGGACTGAAAAGGGTTTTCCTGTTCAAGCTAGGATTAGGTTTTCTTCCCTGCTGAGAGGGATCAAAGTGGCATTTTCTGTTCAAGGACTACACATTTTTACGTTTTCGGGCACTAACAGGATCATACCAACACAACGATGCCACTACTGGCATCATGCTGTTTTCGGTTTTGTTTATTTCCTCATAGTTGGTGTGAAAAGCAGTATGTGTCACACGGTATCAAAATTATTTCCGTCTTAGGCGTTAACGCTCGAATCCTTAATTACGCTCAGGATCCTACTGTAGAATCCATCGGTTCATTCGGAATTCAATGTACGCCCTCGCCGGAAATATAATATGTTGATCCCTTGAACATAATCTACTATTACTGGGATTCAAATTCCTGCTTCGTAGCGTAGATAGGGGCAAGACTAGAAGGTCGAAGATAATTCGCAATTTTGAAGCACTTATTAATGGTCAGTTAAGGACAGTGGCGGTCTCGGGTGGCGGAGGCCAAGATCCATTTTGGCCTCGACCCACGTGGGTTAGGGAATGCTGTACCATTTTGGGTCGAGGCTGTAATCCTGTAAGTATTAATGTTGGTTACAAATGGTTCCGTGACCAGGATATGTCTGAAGTCGTTTCTTTGACACTTCGCCCTAGCATCTCAATTGTAAATATTTATTAAATAGTACATTACATACCAAGGCCGTTTTAGTGTTCGGCTTCGCCTCGGCCGACAATTACATGGGATCCGAGGCTTTCCCATTTAACGGCCGAGGTTTGTATACTATTTTTCTGCCCGACGGAGCCGGCAGGCGGCAATTTAGTTTTGCGTAAAGTGGCGCTTACCGGCCGGAGGACTGAAAATAATGTTTACTTTCAGTCGGTCCGCTCGGCGTTCCCATCCTCCCACGTGACATGCTCAGTTTGGCAGGCGGCGCGCGCCTGCGCACGCCTCTGCGGAGACTGGGCCAGACGGGAAGACGCCTCGCTCGCGCCTGATGATGTTGCTTCTAGGACCAAGACTTATGCTCTGGCATTACTTAGGGGAGAACATACTCCAGCACAACTACAGGTAAGAGTTATTTCATCAAAAACATTACACGTTAAAAGGCACAAGTCTCGCTCCGCAGTGTTATGCTGCAAAAAAGTTTTAAGATGTTAAAACAAGTTGACTAGAACCGACTCGCCTATTTTTATTTGAACTCTGTGACCTCTACGATTTGAAAAAAAGGCAAGTCGCTGGTGGGGAGCATACTCCAGCACAATTACAGGTAAGAACTATACGAAGAGCAATCAATAAGAGCATTGCTAAAGTTTGGTGGTAAAAGTGGATCACTGAATCACTGGACGAGACGGGAGGACCCCGCACTAGCGTCTCTTGCTAGAATCGAAAGAGTTCGTAATTCTGAGTAGGAGAAATATTAAAATTACCCATTTTAGAAAAAAAGGTTATTTTACAGGTTATCTGCAGCACAATGCTTTTATTGTTTCTAATTTGGGCATCTCAATTACAATTACAGACATATAGTCTGACAAGCCAAGGCTGTAGTAGTTTTTTTTCTTAATTTATATGCCTCCCTATTTTTTGGATACTGAAAAAAGGGAACGCACGTAATTTAAAAATAATAATTTACTGCAGCCTTGGCTTGTCAGACTAATAAACTTTATGTTATGACTATCGACCCTATAGATCAAAGTTCGCCAGTATTTTTAGCGGAGTTATTTCTCAATTTAAACTTAAGCTGGCCATACACGTTCGGGCATAATTGCCGGATCTGCCGATAAAAATAGAGATCTGACGGATTATGACGCCTAAAAAATGCCTTTGAGTGACTCGAGTATCCCTATTTGTCCCAGATTGGGGTACTGGTGTATTGTAGCACGTCTGTCCCTTAGGTCCTGAAGCGCGGCATCATCGGCACGGGCGCCGGCACGCTGCGGCTGTGGGAGGCGCTCACGCGGCCGGGCGGCGCCGTCGCCAAGCTCGACTCCTGGCTGGAGCCCGACAACTACACTAACATATTGCACAAGGTAAAACTATACTAGACCATCCGCAGCAGAACTAAAGTAACCGATATAGCTCTCCGGATCGCTAAACTTAAGTGGCAGTGAGCGGGGCACATTGCACGTAGAACCGATGACCGTTGGGGCGGAAAGGTTCTTGAATGGCGGCCGCGTACTGGAAGGCGCAGCGTGGGTAGGCCCCCCACAAAATGGACTGATGACCTGGTGAGGTCGCAGGAGTCCGCTGGATGCGGGTGGCGCAGGACCGGTCATTGTAGAAATCTTTGGGGGAGGCCTATGTCCAGCAGAGGACGTCTTTCGGCTGAAATGATGATGATGATGAAAACTATGCTTTTACCCTATAGATATAGGATAAAAGAACTGGATACCCAATCGGCCAAAAAAATGACGCCATAAAAGTGAAGCAGCTGCGACTCTTTTTCATATAGTCTTGTTTGGAACGTAACGTTCCGTTAGTGCCAACAGCCTATATATGTATAGTCAGCGTCAGAGATATGTGACCCCCCCCCCCCCCATAGGTGTACTGCCACTCTCGTTCGACACGAGAATCGGCATATACCACACTGTCATTTAATTCTTTCAAAAATGAAACATCTCAAATCTGTTTGTCTGCTAGCTGGAATCGATCCTGGGGCCTCTCTGCTCACACTCATTCGCTTCACTCATACTTTAGACCGGCTTTTTTCCGCTGGGCTATCTTAACGCATGGACTACAAAACAAAAATATGAACCAGTTCTTAGCAGGCCGACCGGCAATCTCATCGCTATGTGCCTTAAAAAGCTTGAAATACACGTTTTATTTACTTATTTGGTGTATTTCAGGGTCTAGAGCGACTGGTGACGAAGTTCCAGACCCTGGTGCGCAGCCAGATGCAGCCGGACGAATTCGTCTCTCTGTTCTTCAACGTGGCTAACCAGCTCGAGGACGAGAGGCGAAGCTTCGCAGTCAGCAGGCTTAGAGTAAGCATTCCATTTTGTTTATATACCCACATATGTTTAAAAAGTTTTCATTCGTGAATGCCGTAATGGCGATCGAAATATGCGGATTGATCATGCTTTCAATCCGCATATTTCGACCGCCATCATGCATCACGGAAAGCTTATGTTATGATATATAGTACTTATATAAACCAGTGTATGTGAAAGTAAATAACTAGGCATAAAATAACAACAACAGTTTGATACAAATATATATTCAAATACAAATTCATGTAAAATTACAACATATCAGGAATATTTACAATTAAAAAAACCTTAAACTACACACACACACACACACCACATTGCTACCTACATACTAACTATTCAAAAAGCCTACCCCGTAACGTTCCCGACGCAAAACTGCCCATCACAATCGCAGTGTTCCCGCGTTAAACTGCAATAATTTTGCAAGTTTAATACTATTTTGCGTCCTTTGCGTCGTCTGATCAGGCGCAGAATTCAGCGAATTAGTCTTTAAACGATTATCTTATTTTGACCAGTTTTGCCGGTGGAGGGATATTATTCCAGCATTTGTTTGCGAGATAACTGTAAAGTACCTTCAATGTAATTGACCGTAATTTCAGGACACAGAGACGCTGAAGCAGTCCCATTTACGGCCTCCTAGCCTATTTGGTAGTGACCCTGCCTACGAAGCAGTAGGTCCCGGGTTCGAATCCTGGTCAGGGCATTTATTTGTGTGTTTATCACGAATATTTGTTCCTGAGTTATGGATGTTTTCTATGTATTTAAGTATTTATATGTATCTATCTATTATACATATCGCCGTCTAGTACCCACAACACAAGCCTTATTGAGCTTACCGTGGGACTAGGTGGATTTGTGTAAGATTGTCCCATAATATTTATTTATTTATTTATATAACCCCCCACTTACCGTAATTTCAGGATACGGAGACGCTGAAGCAGTCCCCAACGGACACGATCACACAGTACGCGTACAACCTGATGTCCCATCAGACTAAGATCGCCCAGAAGTGTCTGGACGATCGAGCCGGGAGGTACGACTTTTTCCTATTTACCACAGAGCTCCAAGAGGATTCGCTGTGTTGACAGCTGAGGACCCACGGAGCAAAGCCCTTGGCCCGTTTAGCTGTCAACACAGCGAATCCTCCTTTTTTTTAAAGGGTCGGCAACGCGCACGCTTACCATCAGGCGGGCCGTATGCTTGTTGGTCACCGTCGTAGTATTAAAAAAAAGTTAAGAACTAGTTCTTTAGGACAGGCAAAGACATATTTCTCACTGCAATTTACAAGTAATGTATTTTTTTATTGACCGAGTTAGCGAAGCATCTTTCAGCTTGGGAAAAAATGCTTTCGTGTGTGTCCATTTGTTCTCCTGTACAGGTCGCATTTATCAACCAATTCTTGTAAAATTTTGAAAGTAAATTCCTTAGTAACTTTTAACCTTTTGGCCGCCGGACCCTGTTCGCCAAGACGCTCACTCACACGCCAGAGCAAATTTTAAGTAAACAACTAATAAAAAGTTTAGGGATTGCAAATAGTGATATCGATATTCATAATTAAAGGTGGAATTCTTCTCAATTTGCCTTTTTTTATTTCCAAACTTAGATTTCTCTCAAAATTTCTAAACTAAACAGATTTACTATACAAGAAAATGTTGAAAATAAAGGACTTTATCATGAAAAACAACAACTAAACATTATCGAATCATGAAGTAATATCACCGCACTAGTCTGTACGAGTAGTCTTCTATACATGTCAACGGCGCGCAGGGCACGTCTTTAGTTCCGACTGACAAATACTGTTTACGCGCGAGTTAAGTAATAATAGCGTCTGAGTCAACGGCATAAGCGCTTGTCGGTACGTAAACTTTATAAACCATAAGATTAGGGACGCGCATCGTGTCTCGATAAATTTACATACTTACCGGAGGGTTTTCGGAGAAAACTAACAGGTGGATTTAATAATATATATATATATATACAGTATGTATCAGAATGAAAGGCAAAACAAGAAACCCGTTAATGTTTAGATCATAAATATGAGCATGGTACTTACCTAATTCATCAAAAATACGACAGGTTTTACGTGAGGTATAAAAATATACATTTATTATTATTGTGTTGCACCTCCCCTGTATTATTTGTTTACAATCTTATAAATGACATTTCTTAAATTACCAACTGACAGACAGGCGTCAAACCTTGTTGAAGTTTGGATTTTTACCTAGTTACAAACAAATAGTTAACAAAGCGCTTGCGCGTTGCCTATGACTACAGCCATTATTAAAATAATTACCTAGGTTACTTATAAACAGAACTCAAAGCGCATGTGTATTGACATAACAACGTTAATGTTAATTAGTTGCCCCTAGCTACATATCAACAGTACGCAATACGCATGCACTGTCAAAAATCAAAAACGTAAACAAACCCTATAGGATGTTACAAAAACCATTAACCGACTGCAAAAATATGGTCTTCGAGTAATTCATTTAGTAATTTTATGCCATAAAACATGTATTTAGGCACGTGAAATGCACGTCATTACATTGTACTCGAGTTCCCCGTCAACCAGTTTTAAGGTTTGCTCTTCGTTGTGATACATACTGTATATATCGGTTATATATATATATCGAGTTAAAATGTAGACCTCCGCTGTCACTGCGGTCAATAATTTATTCGGCAAATAAACCGCAATGGACAATTTACTGAAGAAGCTGCCTAAACTTTATCCATTATTATGCCTTTTTTTTTCTACATATACCTACTTACTACGAGTAGTTACCAACAATGACAATAATTGGCAATTAAATGTTTGAACGCTTAAATAAAACCAGATTCGTGAAAACATATTCATTTTAAAAACTTGCACATCAATTGAACTTTCCCATCCCTAGCTGTCTTTTATACATGCCAACGGCGACAGTGACACGGAAAAATGTAGAAATTATAAGCATATTTTTTAAATCCTTTATTATGAAACAATGGATTCATATACCTGCTTAAAAAGTAAATGTATGAAAAAACAAAGGGTCAACAAGTTGACACGAGTACAAAATAATTTTTAAATTCTATTATTTTACCATTTAGTAAGCGGTTGAAACTTTGTCTTGTATACAAGACGACGGCGTTAGTGTATCGTACTATCGTTGTCTTGTATAGGTGACAACGGCGGTCAAAGGGTTAAAATGGCGGGAATTGGTATAAAGATCCTAAGCTCCATAAATCCAAAGGCACTTAGGACCTTTATGCCAATACCTCTACAACCTCGCAAGGTCTACAGCAGCTGAAGTCTAAGAGGTCCCCGGTGAGCTGGGCTGGGATCGAACCAGCGACCTCCTGCTTTCGCGGCGGACCTTAAACTTTTAAAATAAGAATTGCATATACTTAGGAAATTTCGGACCCTGGTTGCCGTGATCGGGTAGCCCAGTGGTTAGGGTCTGTAGTGGTATTTGTTCAATTAAACTGATTTTAACCTTCAATACTATAGATTACCTTGTAAATGATAGTTTTTCTAACCTTTATTAATAACTAGCTTTTGCCAGCAGCTTCGCTCGCGTGAGAAAGAGACAAAAAGTAAGCCTATGGCACTCTCCATCCCTCAATCAAAAATCACGTCAATTCGTCGCTCCGTTTTGCCGTGAAAGACGGACGAACAACCGACACACACTTTCCCATTTATAATATTAGTATGGATGATCGTGCTAATGGGAGCTACCGTATTGTCGCTCACCAGGCGGCGCCACTCATGCGTGGGTCCTGTGTCAGTATGAGAGAACTGTCAGTGACGTTTGACGTCCCGTAGGACCCACGTTCCACTAGCGCCCCTAGCGGAAAATCGACTCGCGGTAGTCCTCATTCACTATCCGGTATCCGGCCGGATACTACGCCACTATCCGGTGTTCGCCCGGATAGGTCGGATATCCGTTACATGTCCCGATATAATAAATAAACGCGGGTAGTAAGAGCACACCTTGTTCCAGAAGACACAGCAGCGTAGCGATATGCAAGTACGGCACCAGTACCCAGGAGTGTTCCTGCCTCTTCAGCAAGGTGTTCCGTCTGCCCTGCCGCCATATCCTCATGCTGACCACAGAGCTCAAGGTATACCCACAGATATTCATTTATAAAAACACAAATAGGTAGTTCCACGAGAGTCGAAGTGAATGATTTCACACACAACTACACAAAGTACTGATTACAAAAAAAGTGAATGAATGAGTGAATGTCAATGTCAATGAAAACACAAGATATATTTGGAATAGGTATAAAAACTTTTTGTAATCTTACAATTCACTGTTGATCTTGCCATCGATACAAAAAAGAACAGTAATTTCAAATCCCGATGTCATTACATGACAATCATGTGTGTGACCTCAAGTCTGGTGGAACTCCCTTGCCCTATACTCGCCTCCACCTCCACGCCTCCACGCTTAACGGCCTCCCAGCCTAGTTGGTAGTGACCCTGCCTACGAAGCAGGAGGTCCCAGGTTCGAATCCTGGTCAGGGCATTTATTTGTGTGTTTATCACGAATATTTGTTCCTGAGTTATGGATGTTTTCTATGTATTTAAGTATTTATGTGTATCTATCTATTATATATATCGTCGTCTAGTACCCACAACACAAGCCTTATTGAGCTTACCGTGGGACTAGGTCGATTTGTGTAAGATTGTCCTATAATATTTATTTTATTATTTATTATATGTATGGTTGCAGGTGAAAACGCACATCCCGTTCGAGCCGCGCTGGACGGTGCAGCACTGCCTGTTCGGGTGCGAGAGCGCCGCACCGCAGCCCGCAGGTAAACACCAGTCCACCATAAAGTCCTTGGATCTACGAGTATATCGGAATCCTTAAAGTTTCTTATCCTATACAATAGGCTAGATGACAAGAAAAAACTAATAAGTCCGTCTGTTAGATTATTAAAAAATATTCGACACGTACTTTTTCTTTTGTTCGTCAAATGAAAAACGACGCAAATAAAGCGCTTTAAAGTTTCGCGTGACGTCACAATCGAGTACAATTCTTACTCACAGGTGACGTCACCAGCCCCCACCACGGAACTTTGATGCTCTATATCTTCGTCAATTTTAGTTAAATT
The DNA here is from genome assembly GCA_949128165.1 of Lathronympha strigana. NCBI lineage: Eukaryota > Metazoa > Arthropoda > Insecta > Lepidoptera > Tortricidae > Lathronympha > Lathronympha strigana. Next base: position 3,151,387 of record OX421925.1, on the reverse strand, counting down.
GATAAAGGAAAAAATACGTGTCTAATAATTTTTGATAATCTTTCTGACGGACTAATTAGAATAATAGTTTTTCAACCTAGTCATCATCCCTATTGTAAAGCACGAATCAAATCATTTATTAAATGTAATAAATGTTTTGATTCATGTTTTTTGTTTTTTAAGTAGTCACACTACTATATATAAATTGAAAATATAAGTTGTGTTTGCCTTTAATTGGGTGGATACTCAAACTAGTTAAATTTGTCTTAGTTATACATAAGTATATGGTATTACACCTGTTGGCAAACCTTAAATAAATAAAATAAAATAAAGAGATGTCATATACTACAGAAAAAGTGAAGAACGTCCCAGCCCTGCTCACCTGGGACCTTGGTCACTTTTTCTGTAGTATATGACATCTCTTTCAATTTATATTTTTTATCCTATTTGGCGTATCCTAATATCTAAAACGGTATAATTACTATGTATGTTTGTTTTATTGAGCACCCGATATTTCGACACTGTTGCAAGCGCCATGTTCACGGAGTAAACTGACGAGCTGCGAGTTTTTAGAAGCGGGAACAAATCACTGGATTGAGTTACATAACCCTCAGAATAACCACTACATTCCTAGGATGAAATTAAACTCTTTAGACCCTACGTTCTTGTTTAATTTCAATGAATAACAATCGCGGTAACAGAAGACAATATTATTCCTAGGATGGTCAAGGAAGCCATTGAAAGCCTTAAATATATTAAATATATCGTCCGCTACCGCTAGCGCACAGCAGTCACTTTGTTGCCGTCTCCGCTATTATAAATCAAAATAGTGTATTTTTTTTAATTTATTACATAACTGTGTTATATTGATTTAAAGCCAGTAAATAGAGGATTGCAGTGCAAAAAACGCAATCGAAAAATACTTCATAGTTTTAGAGATATCGCAAAAATAATTTTAAATTATTTAACATAACGTATTTAGTCGACAACGCGAGCCGCAGCCAACGGTGAGTCATCCGCACGTCGCTCGGACCGGTGCAGTGCGCGGCCACTGACAGACGATCGAAACGGACATTTTAATACAGGGGCAAAACGGACATCGTGAAAATGGTAAAAAAATGTGTAAAGTGCGACAAAAATATTACCAGTCGGCGAGCACTCATCTGCAACCAGTGCAAACACCATTACCATCTGGAGTGCTCCAAAGTTCCGGTAAAACAATTTATTTCAATGACCCCAGAAAAGAAAAAAGACTTCCAATGTAGTTCGTGCCTTAATAAACCAAAGCCAGTCACCATCACCAGCCAGACTAAAACGAAGCATGCTGCTGGTGAAAACACAAAACAAACAGAGATGACAACACAGGCATCAGGTACGCCACGTAAAAAAACTGTTGTTAACATTCCTATTGAGAACTCTTTTGAATCCCTCTCCAACGACAAGGAAATCAAGTCAACCCCCTCTCAATCATCACGCAAAATCGATTTAGATAGTAGCTGCACAGAGGAGGGACTAGGGAGTGGCCCTACTACATTAGATATGCAGGAACCAAAAGACGCCACAAGTTTGGAGTCTTCCATCAATCAAAGCGATTTTCCGATTGTGTCACAACAATCTACTAGCACGCAAAACATTTCTGCTGGGCACAAAGATAGCTTTCATGCATCGGCAGAACCTGAAAACACCCTTTACATATCAAAGACGCAGAGCAGCCCTTCTATAAAATTAAAATCCCCCTTATCTATGGAGCACCACAGCGAAGTTGACAACGTTACAACACGTTGCAAACGCTTGGATCTTCCCAATATATCAGCCAATAATCTATCGCTCAGAAATTATTCATTAACAAATATTAATACATCGGATGCAATAGAAGAGTCACCTAGCAAAACATTGCTTAGCTTACCACCTGACATGTCCTCATACGTTATGTCGTCACAGAACGCCGAGCTAGAGGAAAAAATTAGCCGGCTGGAAACAGAACTTCGTATCGCTCACGAAGAAATAGAAAAGTTGAGCTTGGTAATCATAGATTTGAAGAAACAATTACAAAATTATGAAAATAAAATAAAAATATACAAATCCGTAGGAATTGATGACATAACTCTTAATAGCAGTATTAATAACTCGACACCTATAAACAAACATATAACGAAACGAAAAAAGCAGCGTTACTCCACCATACATGCTAATAGTGGACTACCTGAAAGATTTGACGCCATGAGAAACTGTTTATTGACATCGCCGGAATCATCGCCAGTAACAAGCCGTAAAGCCCCACCAGAAAACGGAACCCCGCGCCGCCCCGCCACAGACAGAGGTCAGAACCTCGAAACCATCCCCATTCTAAATAAGCAGATGCAGACAACCACAGAACCAATGACTATAGATTCCAACAGAAAAAGCACAATATTTATAATAGGAGATGAGCAGGTATCCGGGTTATCAAAATCAATCCTAATGTCACGCGGAGGGAAGCAGAACGATAAGTATCTTTCAACGGCCTTAATTAAGAGAAATGCTGCATCCCAACATGTACTTGACTACTGCAACCACATACAAAAATCAGCTTCTAAGAACGACGTTGTGATATTATGTACAGGGAGCAACGACGTAAACCCTTTTGCTGTGTTAACGAACATTAGTGTAGCCCTACATAAGCTATCAGCTGCTAACTTAAAAGTACTGATTCTTCCAGTTAGGCGGAACCCATATTTGGATATAAGGAAGCTTAATACTAGTATTCTTGGTTTAGTTAATAATTATACAAATTGCCAGTTTATTCAATGTAATGTCCATACTAACTCTAAGCCGGCTTACTTGAGTAAGTTATGTGTAAAAATAAATGCATTTCTTGATTGTAATGAACTCTTAACAATTAAAGAGGCACACTCACCTAGCATCGATCACATGCTCTTCAATAGTAGCACAACTACTCAAAAAACCGTTGATAGAAACTCGGTAGAACATAACTCCAATCCTGCAGATTTGTCAGGAGAGGAGGTGGAGGACACATTTTTTCGTCCCCATTAAACACCTTACTATCTTCCATCAAAACATTGCAGGTCTTTTGTATAAGCAGGATGCACTTGAAATAGCCATTAATCACCTGGAGGACAGGAACAACTCTGTTGACATAGTTTGTTTGTCCGAAACTTTTGTTAAATCTGGCGAGGAAACAAATATTTCCTTGAAAAATTATCAACTGATTAGTAAGTACAGTAGACCTAAATCTAGAAGAGGCGGTGTATGTGTTCTAGCCAAATCGAATAATTTTGAATGTAATCCGTTCCTTTGGATAAATGAATATTGTATAGAAAATCTTTTTGAATGCTGTGGGGTAGATATCCCCGAACAGAACTTATCAGTAATATGTATATACAGAATACCGCGTGCAGACTTGGAGGTTTTTTTTCACAGGCTGCACGAATTACTAAGTACTTTAATCAAAAGATTTCCTAAAAGGCGAATCGTTATTTGTGGAGATTTTAATATAGATCGCCTGAAGTCTCAACTAGAAATAACTAAAGAATTTGAGCGTGTTTTGGAAGTGTTTAATTTCAGATTACAAATTACGGAACCAACAAGGATAACAAGCCTCTCAAAAACGTGTATAGACAATATTGGCATAAATTTTAAAGATTCAGGTAAAGCAGTAGTTCATCATCTAAACCTGTCCGATCATTCGGCCCAGACGATAAATATACCTTTAAAAACAAAATATTCCCCCACCTTTTGGTACATCGAAAAACATGACTTTACAGAATCTAACCGTAACAAATTTCAGGAAGCGTTAGCCAGCTTGTCATTTAACGACGTGTTTTTGTGTAATAAGGCAAACGAAGCATTTAACACACTACATGACTACTTGCAGCTATTTTTCAAATTGTGTTTTCCTGTCATGAGAATAAAAATACAGGCAAATAAAAAATCAAAATGGATTACACGAGGCATAAAAATATCTTCGAAAGCTAAAAGACAAATTTTCTTGGAATATACTCGTGTAAAAGACAAGGGTACTAGAATACGTCTAAAACAAAAACATAACACATATTCCAAATTACTAAAAAAATGTTTAAAACAAGCGCGAAAAATTACTAATACTAAAACAATAACAAACTCTGATAATATAGTGACTGCTACATGGAACATCATTAATGAAAATACCGGTAAATCTTTTCATAAACAAACGATTGATCGTATTAATGCAAATGGAAATGTCATCACAAATAGTACTGATATTGCCAATACTTTCAATAATATCTTTACACAATCCGTAGATCCAGCTGACCACGCTTCCCCTCTTGCCCCAGAGTTGTTGAAAACATTAGGTAGTTCAAACTGTTCATCGGTGTTCTTAAATCCCACTGACTATGTCGAAATAGTCAAAGTTGTCAGAAGTCTTAAGAATACAAAATCAGTAGGATACGATGACCTAAGTACATCATTGATAAAGGACAATATCGCTGCACTTGCAGAACCTCTAAGTCATGTCATAAATTTGTCTATGATTGAGGGCGTCTTCCCCGATCGGCTAAAAGTTAGCATCATTAAGCCGTTATTTAAAAAAGGAAATAAAGAGAATTGTGACAACTATAGACCTATTGCCATTATACCAATATTGTCTAAAATATACGAAAAAATTTTATACAGACGATTGCTTAACTTCCTCGAGAGATATGAAATTTTGAATACCAACCAATTTGGATTTCGAAAACAGAAATCTACCACGTTAGCTATCTGTGAGCTAATTAAAGACATCACGACATATAGAGATACAAGGACACCTGTAACAACGATCTTCATGGATATGTCCAAGGCCTTCGATTGCGTCTCGCATAGCATACTCTTAAGCAAACTTGATCACTACGGCATACGAGGGAACTGCTACGAATGGCTACGGACCTACCTTACGGACAGACAACAGAGAACTGAAATTACATCGTACTGTGCAAAGACAAAATCTCTATCAAAAATACTCTCCGACCAATCCACTGTAAACAGGGGGGTGCCACAGGGAAGCATACTTGGGCCATTATTATTCTTAGTTTACATTAACGATCTCCCTAATGTTACGCACAACAAGGTCCTTCTTTTTGCCGACGACTGCTCCGTAATCATTCCCGCTAATAACCCCGAAACTTACCAATTAGAAGCAAACTTAGCTTTTAACAATATCAACATCTGGTTGCTGAACAACAAACTGAAAGCCAATCTAAGCAAAACCAAATTCATGGAATTCTATGCTCCCCAAAGCAATGCTAAAAATTTGGTAATTGAGCACAATCAAGAAGCCATAGAAAGCGTTCAGAAAATAAAATTCCTCGGAGTGATTCTCGACTGCCATTGTAACTGGAGAGCACATATTGAGTACCTGGTCGGCAGGCTTTACAGATTTGTGTTTGCTCTAGGCAGGATCTCTCAGGTGGTATCCCAGGAATCTGCTCTTTTAGCATTTCATGGTCACATTATGTCAAACCTGCGCTATGGTCTTGTTTTATGGGGAAACTCCACATTTGCTCAACAAGCGTTCGTTTTACAAAAGAAATGCCTTAAAGCAATCTGTGGCGCCAAACAGGAGGACTCTTGTAGACCGTTTTTCAAAAAATTTAAAATCCTTCCTTTACCCACACTGTACATTTACGAAATGTGCCTCTTTGTAAAGGCTCACATAAGTCAGTACCAAATTATGAAATCTAACCCTAGGTCAACAACTAAATCTCATGGACTTAATATCAGTTATCCATGTCATAACTCGGCTCATTTTGAAAAATCTATTCTCTTCATGTCCATCAAAATATTCAACCATTTGCCAGATGACTTAAAATCTTTGGATTGTCCAGGTTTCAAAACTAAACTATTTAAGTGGTGTCTACAAAAAATGTTTTACACCATAAATGAACACTTTGAGAACACGCACACCAATGCCTTTTAATTGTAACTATTTCTTTATTTTTATTATGATTAGTATTAGCTTGACATTTAAGAATAATTAATTACCTATTGTAATTGAGTCACTTTTCTATATGCATGACATTGATTTATTATTATTTCATTATTTACTCTCAAATATTATTTTTAACTTGACATTGCTATATTTGCTATAGGTACTTTAATTATTTATTTTTAACACTTTTCAATGACATGCGTATTGAGAGTCAAAATATTGTACGCCACACTCTGGCTGATTGTGATGTAACTAAACACTAACCCTACCACCATTTGTAACCACTCACATTCAAACAATAAATAATTTGTATTTGTATTTGTATTTGTATTTGTATAAAACGTATAAAACTTTAACCGGGAAGGTTTTCAGCTGTCGAAGGTCTGGTATATTAACGTTAAGGTTAACCTATGATAACATGAGGATTTTCTGTTCCAGCGGGCGGTAACTACATGGAGCAGGTGGTCGTTGAGGCTGACGCTGCTCACCGTCAGCCGGTACAGCAGCAGCAAATACACCAGGTAATTCCTTTATTCCCTAACTCTTAATTCTCAATCAATCATCTTTGAGCAACACCGGCTTCCAACACGGAGGGGACAGGTCAAGTCGAAACAACATCTTACCGTACAAATTATTCTGTCACTTTTTGTGGATGGAAATGGGCACACAGACGCCTGACACGCATTAAATACCAAAAATATCTTTTTGTATGGAAAATCGAAGACCCATTTTTTTTTTAATGGTGCACTTGTTTATGATAATGCCCATATATAACTGGCCATGTTGAAGAATTTCATTGGCACTAATTTCTTTTTCTTAAAAAAATGACTTCTGTCAGAGTTTTTTTTTTAATTTATTCTTAACCATGGATACAAAGTCCTTCAGTCTTTCAGATTAAAATGAAAGTTGGATAATGTTGCCAATGTTTAAATAATAAACTTTGAATAAAGTTTGAACATGACAATGGGTTAATCAACAATTTCTTGTGACTAGTTGCCATGGTTACGACCTGCTGGGTCACATTTAAAATCACGGTTTTATTGCATTAAAATTTAAAAAAAAATTTTTTTTTTGGTAGCTCTTTCGACGATAGGCCATGTATCAAGAATGTCAGTAAAACATACTGTAACGTTTCTACTAACAAACTGTGCTGCAATGAGAATCACCGCGAATCTATTTTCCGCTAGGGGCGCTAGTGGAATGTGGGCCCTCCGGAACATTTCAAACGTCACTTTGACAGTTCTCTCATACTGACGCATGAGTGGCGCCGCCTGGTGAGCGTCAATACGGTAGCTCCCATTGTCGGAATAACAACAAGAAATAATTGATATGTGTCGCTTAACTTCAAACTCGGGTAAATCCATTCGACCCTCTGCAAATATCTACCTTATTACCTTTTCTTAATAACAAAATCGCAAAATCTGACGGATGGATTTACCCGAGTTCGATGTTAAGCGACTCATATGTAATGCTTCTTTTGAATTTATGAACATGTGTGATTGTCAAGTTGTCAACTAGTGATGTGGTATAATATATCCGTATCGCAGGTGGGCGGCGTGCGGCAGCAGTACGTGCTGGCGGCGCCGGGCGCGCAGCAAGCCAACCCGCAGGTGCAACAGGTATATTATTTATATTATATATCCATATATTACCGAAGTTTCTAGAATAGACTTTGTTTCGTATTAAAATAATGTATATTAATCATAATCAATAATAAAAATGTATAATATAAACGTAAGATCGGAGTCGTACACGAAAGGGTTTAATTTTAACAAATATTCGTGATATACACAGAAAAAAATGCCTTGACCAGGATTAGAATTTGGGACCTCCTGCTTTGAGGTAGGTAGGGTCACTACTAACCGGTAAAAAAACCGTGCTAAGCCATTTCCGTGTCGTATATTAAGCCCTTGGAATTAAAAAAAACGCCTGGACTAGTTTCTCACCCGTAATACCAACTCCATATACTCCGAGGCGCCTAACCGATATATATTTGCAGGTGATCTTCTGCGGCGGCGGCGTCGCTGTGAGCGCCGCTCAGCCCAGCATCCCGCTGGCGCAGGCCGTGCTCGCCTCGCACCAGCTGCACCAGTAACACACACACACACACACACACACACGACTGTAGACAGACAGCGAGCCGACTCCAACCCCTAAATCCCAAACAGTAATGCTTTCTTTAATATGACAAACAAAAGTGACGCAACTATAATGCAAATCCACATGATCCTGAATCCTCCCCGCCTCCTTCCCCGCGCGCCCCCCATCGAAGAGCCAGAGATCGGCGGAGTTAACCCACTGTATAGAATACATTCTTACGCTGTGGTAATGCTATGTAATAACCATAAATGGTGTCTGACCATGAGACACTCAAGGTTTGATTTTACTTTTTGATCTGAGTATTTTTTACTACTAATATACCAAACCGCGAAAAAATTGGGTTAACCCCGTACTACGCATACACGATAACATTTGAAAAGTAAAAACAAACCTTGTATTTAAAGCGCCCATGGTCGAGACACCCAGTATAGAAATTACTGGAACTGGAAATCTAACATATAACAAACATAAATATGTAAATGACAATGACTGCTTGCATAATAATAACAAAATACTTAATGCTCCCAATTCACTTCATGTGGATTTGCATTATATTTGCGTCATTTTCGTTTGTGATATTAAAGAAAGAGACAAAGTTTCAGCGAATTAACAATAATACAACACGCATATTGTGATGAAACACCCAGATTCAATGCAAATTATAATGAATTTACTTATTCAGGACTTTTAAACGTATAGTCAACCAATTGGAACCCTAGGCCATTCTGAAACCATATCAAAATGACAAGCAGTAAGAGATTTCTTACAATCTGGTTTATAGCGTCACTATGACATAGTCCTACATAGGAGGGTTCCAATAGGAGCTACCGTATTGTCGCTCACCAGGCGGCGCCACTCATGCGTGGGTCCTGTCAATATGAGAGAACTGTCAAAGTGACGTTTGAAATGTTCCCGCAGGACCCACGTTCCACTAGCGCCCCTAGCGGAAAATCGACTCGCGGTAATCCTCATTGGTTGTCTACACTGTATGTTAATACTACATATTCGAAAACGTATATGAAAACAAATCCTTTTTATTTAAAGTAGTCACTCCTTTTTTATATGATTTATACTCAGAATCGCAAGCTCTGTCGATACTAGTAGAAGAAAAAGGTACCAAGATTTTTTTTTCATTTTGTTTTTTTCTTATAGATTTTGTACGGCAGTGCCGAAATGTAAGGTTAAGAAAAATGTATGGAAAGTTTGAGACACTTTTTCTCCTAGTAGAATCGAATTCTGAGTAAAAATAACATAAACATGTAAAAAAATGGAGAGACAGCGTTCTGTAAAAGGTACCACCAAGTTTTACAAGTTTACTCCAAATGAATCCACAAGACTTTTGGGCCGACGAACAAAGTGGTGCCTTTTGCCGGAGAACGTCACATTTATTAATATAGAAATAACCCGGAGTTCCGATATTTATATTTTTTTTTTACTGAAAGTTACTCTTGCTACTTACGACCGCTTTCCACTTTTACCAGCGCCCGTACTTTTCATGCCGATGCCTGTTTCATGTCACGCCGATATATAATGATCCCAAATAGTTTTATTGTTATTATTAATCATTAGTCGTCAAATCATTATCATGACTTCAAATAGTATGCGACAGTGATATAATAAGAACCAATTATGAGCTGTTGCATACGCTAGTTTTTCTACAACAGCTAAAATAGCAAAAAAAGCAAAATCACAAAAGGTGGCAGAATGTGGAAGATATCGTATGCCCGGAAATTTAAAAAAATCAAGTGCTAATATATTGTATGAAAAACCATAGGAGCCTCGTTTAGCAGTGTTCTTATGGAATACCATAGACAACTTTATAATGTATACTTACTTTTTTTATAACTGCCAGTCATCTAATTGACAGATAGAAGTGCTGGAGTAGAAAAAGTAATCAATACCTATTTGACACGTGAAACGTAAATTAAACTATTTGTTTCGCTTTTACATGTCACCGTAGAATTGTGAGTACCGTCAGTTTAGAAACTAGCGCGCGAGATTGTAAACAAACGGTTAGGGTAAGTTAGTTTATAATATAATATTGTCTTCTATCACCGCGATTGTTATTCATTGATATTGAACACTTTAGAACGGATTAAGCGCGTTTATTAACGCCATGACCCTACGTTTCGAGCCCTTTACTCCTTTACTCGTTTTCACAGGGTTAACCCTGTGAAGGGCTCGAAACGTTGGGTGTTAATAAACGCGATTAATCCGTTCTAAAGTGTTTAATTTCAATATTTTATAATATAGTGAAATTATAAACTGTCGGGAGTTCACAATTTAACGATGACATATAGATACATTTCATTATATTATTATTTTATTATATTGGCTGCTATTATTTTGAGGATGAACTAATAAATCAATTAAGTCCTCTAGATTTTTTGTAACATTGAAATTATGAGTATATTATTGTAACATCGTGTTCAATTACGCAAACTTATTTCGAAAAGCCTTTAAATTGAAAAAACGAGCGTATTTATAAGTTAAAAAGTAAATACTACTATTTCCATTACATGTTTAACTAGCGACCCGCCCCGGCTTCGCACGAGTTATTATTATACATATAAACCTTTCTCTTAAATCACTCTATTTAAAAAAACCGCATCAAAATCCGTTGCGTAGTTTTAAAGATTTAAACATACATACATACAGACAGCGGGAAACGAATTTGTTTTATACTATGTAGTGATGATCCTTCGTAACGCACGCCCGCGAATTACGGGGCTATCATGTACTTCGATCCCCAATAAGTACCTCCTTCCCAAACCCTCCCTATTAGGGTGCTTCTTATTTATTGAAGATAAATATTTAAACGTAAGAGTTAATGATTGATTATCATAACTACTCAAATTGCAATCATTCTGTACGCGGCGTGACGACTTTGGATTCAAATGATTGGATTTGGTTCAAATGTACGGACCTGGATATTACCTTAGTAATGTGGTGAAGTTTTCTACGCGTTGGCAAGACTAGGCTATTAGATGTAAGATTTGTAAATAATACAGTAAAACAAATGTACACAAACACGTTTTCGTATGCAATAATCGAGATAGGTGTTAATTTAATTTTAAAACTTGCAATTTCTCTTTTGACATGATGGTAAGCCGATATCATTACAGTACATCAATATTAATAACTAAAATGGGTTTAACTGAAACTACAAGAAAGTGAAATGATATAAAAATTTAACCCTTATATGAATGATGATATTTATGACACAAATCGAGACTAGTGACTATCAAGTTCTCTTGGAATGTAGACTTTGTCGTAAGTTCTTAATTTGAAATGAATTTGGTTATCACTTAGATTGTTTTAGGATCCATACTGTTAATGAATGCATATAAGGGTTAAGAGGCCGCCGAGCGCCCAGTAGCGCATTTATTGGGGATAGTGATGTGCCTTTCTCGGTAACTTACGGTAATTTACCCGATTTGTATAGGGAATATTACGCGCGGGGTAACTTTCTCCATACAAACAGCGTAAATTACCGAGAACGGCACATCCCTAATTGGGGATAGTGTTTTTAGATAATCCATGGTATTATTGTTGTACTAATTCATCAACTTTTGGGCAACACATAATTTCGATTACTTTCTCTTATCACATAAACGGCGAAAAGTGACACTTTTTTTCATTTAGGTGATAAAGTCAAAAGTAAAAGTGTCGCCTCAACAGACGATATAGTGGGAACGAGCTTTAATACAGCAGATAACAATATGGGGTTCTTCAAAAAAGGGGCGTGCAAGATTTGAATTGATTTGAATGCATCGGCAACGAGCATGTGTGCTGCTCCTTAAATTTAACTTCTACATGCATTCCTTATTTAGGATACTAGCTTTTTGAATATTCACAGTTTTTAACCCCATTTTGGCTTATTATTGTGTTCAAAAGAAAATGTGTTTTAAATTTTATTAGGCATGGCGTCCCTTAACTTTTCTGTTTTTTTGCCTGATGACTTGTCTGATGTCTGATATACTATATATATATATATATTATTAATATACTGTGTTCAAATATAACTGCGGTGTACGTTGATTCAACAGCTGGATTGTGTTGCGTTGCATAGCACAATTTGATTAAATTGGCAATTTGATTGTGTCGATGTGTTGGCGCAAGAGTTAGCAAAAATCATAACCATAAGAGCAACAAGTTCATAGCCATAGTGAACAATGCATCTATTATAGCAAGGTCGAGTTTCGTTTAATTATTTTATTGTAATTAGTGAGTTTTTCTTGTCATCTGACGATTCCAAATTGGCAATTTGATTGACCTGTGTAAACGGGGCCATTGGACGAATCTGACATCTTAATGATGGCGGTAAGAAGTTCTGAATTTTGTTGGTTATGAATGAATACTGATAATAAACGGTGGTGTAATAATCTAAGTGTATTGTAACTTATTATACATTTACATTACATAATAATAGGTTATTACTTGATGTACTTTATAAATATTGTACGAATAAACGATTTGGAGACGATTGGTTACTTTTATTTTACAACTTTATCAAAGAGAATATACCTATCCAATTCAGAAATGAGGAGATCCGTAGAAGAACCAAAGTCGCTGACATAGCCCGTAGGATTAGTAAGCTGAAGTGGCAATCGGCCGGCTACATAGCGCGAAGATCGGATGGCCGATGGGCCAAAAAAGTCCTTGAATGGAGACCACGTACTAGCAAGCGGCCACCTACGAGATGGACCGACGACCTGGTGAGGATCGCTGGGTCTCGTTGGATGCAGGTGCCTGTAGACCGGCCGCGCTGGAGTTCGATTGGAGAGGTCTATGTTCAGCAGTGGACGGTTACAGGCTGAAATGATGATGATAATGATGATGTTTTAGACGTACAGCTCGCTCAGTTACCTATTTTTGAAGAGATATTTGCTAAACTTATTGGAACGTAAAATAGAAGTTAAACGTATGAAACAGATAACTGTGGCATTTCCAAGAGCTGCATCCACATTTTGGAGCGCTTATTGCGCTAGAACCCGGACTGAGCGACCGACAGATGTGTGGTTGGCACTACATACTGACGCGTCTGTCTATATGTAGCAAAGATTTATTTATTTCATCTAGATGTGGAAAGTCAAACAAAAATTATAAACAATAATAGTTAATTATAATTCTTCATACTTTTTGATATGTAGTGAAGGCATGGAGTAGGTGTTTGGCGTCTGCAGATGCATCTGGCACCAAACCGATTGTTCTCGGTATTGTGGCACAAATCAAAGGATTTGGCACGAGCGTCTGATATCCTGGCCACACATCTGCCGACGTCCGCGGACGCGCCTGTAGACGCGTCTGTCTATGTGTAGTGGCGGCATTAGGGTCTGGGGCTGTTAGATTTAGGGTTTTTTTTTTCTTTTTGTAAAAAGTATTGTTGTATGTTGTTGGGTGAATAAACTATTTCTTGTTGTTATATTCTGTACATTTTGTTGTAGCATGTTCTACAGTACTGACATGCTTGGTAGATGGCCCGTCATGGAAAAGGAATGTAAGTACCAAAAAAAAATTTTTTTTGTGAATTTTAATGCCATGAAAACCGTGATTATAAAAGTGACCCAGGAGACCGTAACAGTGACGAGAAATAGTTGATTGACCCTGCTAATAATATAGGTAGGTATTAAATAAAACTATATTTTCATAACAAATGTGTATATTTTTATTAAATTTAAATAACTGCTATAAAGGCTGTGCACAATGACCCTTTTTTTGTGTCCATTCACATGTAAAGGCATAATAACAAAATTTTAATGTCTTGAGTTAATCACATAATTATAGTTTGTGTTGTGTTCATTTTCACGCATTTTCAAGGAATAGTGAGTAAAATCTCGTATTTTGTGATGTTATGTCAATAGTAGTTTATTAATAAATAATATTATAAATAAATAAATAATATTTGTGAATAGTAGTTTTTTTTACTACTTATTTATAATTTTTTTTTTAATAATGGTAGTTTGGTAAACTTTGTCAATAGCAGAATAGTACATATAAATACTAATACTCTGTCCATCTCTCACCATTCATGAGCTACAGCCATCTCATGAACCGTGAGAGTTGGTTGAAATTTTCACAGATGATATATTTATGTTAATACTGCTATAACAACAAATATTAAAAACAGAATAATATAAATTTTTCATACAAAAAAAGATCCTTGTAAAAGGTCCTTTAGAGTTACACAAAACTAAGTGTCAAGTATGACAAAGCTTATCTTTAGCCACAGTATAGTACCTACCTATGTACCTAGTAGATAGTTTATTGACTTTTTACACTTTACTATTGAATATCTTAAAAACTGTAGGTACTAGGTACCAAATTGTAAAACTTATTAGCATTATCATCATTTGTGCCTTAATTTTCTTTGTAGATATTAACACAAAACAAAAAATATGAAAATATATTCAGAATCCTAACAAAATCGTACATTTTCTTGTAATTGCGCAAATGAATGTGTATGATTAAAATTGCCGTCAATGGAACTTCCTAACGATATAAACAAGAGGCGTCACATGTTTTGTCACTGAAACCATTCACTACTGAAACGGTCGTATTATCGTAACATACAAAACGTAAGATAAATTAGTTAATCTTGGAGATTTCATTAAAAACTTAAAAGATAGGTTAATATGATCAATATGGTGGTTTGTTTACATTGTTAGGAAGTTCCATTGACAGGGATCTTAGTTATATTCATCAATAACAATATGAAAAAGTTTTCTAAATATCCTAAAACCTGCAATAACATTAATATTAAATATGCTTGTCCACCTTACCTATGGGCAATTCTGGAATTCCAGAGCTGCCAATACAAAAAAAATCTGGAAGCTGCTCCTTCAACGCAGTGCCACATTCAGCATTGATAAGTCAGAACCATGGTCAACTAACCATAGTCACTCTTCCTTCCAAATAAATGCACTTAACCTAAACACACCATTCATGTCCCAGTTAAAAATCCTCTCACCAGGCTTGGAACCTCCGGCCCCGGCAACCACCAATAAAGGCATAAAGTGCTCCGCAGCGCGCGGGGGATGAGCTTCAGATGCCCCGGTAGCCTCCCTCCACGATATCAAGCCTTCTCTCCTTTTCTCTTCATCTGCTGTACAAACATCAGTCAAATAATCATCAAACTCCTTATTTATAACGCGGCCAGCTCTCCGACTGTTAAAAAACTCTCTCATATTATGATATGACATCCCCGAACCGAGTATAGCAACACCTTCTTTTCTGAATTGATATAAAGCCTGCCCTAGTTTGTAATGTTGCTCAGGATCTTGATTACCTAACACAGATATCTGTATTATAGGTATGTTAGCTTCAGGGTTGATTAACATCATTGGTACAAAGACCCCATGGTCCCAGCCTCGCGAGGAATCGAGACGCGAGTCAATACCACTATTCTTCAAAGCTTCGTGGATACGCGCAGCTAACTTAGGGTCACCAGGCGCGTCGTACTTGTACCTGTACGATTCTGGCGGGAAACCATAGTAATCGAAGTACAGATCGTGATGACTACTAGAAGATATAGTCACCTTATTTTCCTCCCAATGCGCGGTGACCAAAACAATTGCTTTTATGTTCTTAAAATCAACATGTTTCTTCACCTCGTCACGAAGGAAAGTCGTCAGTCCTGCATGATCTTTGTCCCCTAGAAGAGGCATCGGGCCACCCCCATGGTTAACGAACAAGGCTGGAGCGATCAATGCCATTTTCCCCGCGCTAGTGAAGTGACGAATTATATTCATGGAAATCAATGACATAAACACGATGAACCCCACTTGTAGAAGTATCGTGAGCGTGTTGAGGATAAGCATATAGCTGACTCACTGAGGTCAATGGGTGAAACATATATAATGAGTCATTTAAATAATTAGTTCAATAACAAAGATAATTGGTCTTGTGATTTCTCTGCCTCAGGCATTGACAGACGTCAAACAAAGTCATCAAACGTCAGTCCATTTGGCATGACACTGTTCAAAAACAAGTAAAGATAGATTTATTTGTGTTTTTTCATATAAATTCGTACAAGATAAGAACATTTGATAATACAGGGCGTCCCAAACTTATGGGACATGAAGGGGAAGTACCTTAAATATCGTAGATAGTGAATTTTGCTCAAAGAAGACTTTATGTTATTTTTAAAAGTTAGTAATTCTGCATTCATAGATTTTCTAAAAATTACTTGCTTCGTCTGGGAATCGAACCGACTAAAATGTGAAAAAAAAAATCACCCTTTTTTTATGATGCCAATCGAAAGAACAGCTAAAAAATAATAACTCTGCTTAAGTAACATAGTATTTTAAAAGAAAGGAACAACGTGAAATTAATCATTTTAATCAAATAAAAAACATACATGAAACTGCCGTAGTCAATTAGTTAAGTAGGTATTTTTTTGTAAATTAATTAATTAAATGCTCAAAATGTGATCCCTCTTGTCTTACGCAAATCGCCAATCTTGTAATAAGCCCGCTGCCTGTTGATTTTCTTATCATTTTATGGTGAACACTCGATGTGATATGGCACAATTCTGTTTGCAACTCGCCTACGTTCTCGTATCGCTTTTTGTATAGCATATCTTTCACGTATCCCCAAAAGAAGAAATCTAATGGTGTGAGGTCCGGGGATCTGGCCGGCCATCTAATCGGTCCATTTGTACCAATCCATGTAGGAAAACATTCATTTAGAAAATCTGCTGCTCTCCGACTATTATGAGCCGGAGCTCCATCTTGTTGGAAAATTAAGTTTTCTTGCTCCGCCGCGGAAAGGTTTCTTATCTTATCCCTTAAAATTTGAAGTATTCCTAAATACTTTTCTGTGTTCAAGGTTCCTTGGTAAAAATGGATTAAGAAAACCCGGTTTTTTAAAAGTCCGCACCAACAGTTAAGTGAAAAACGCACTTGGTTATTAGTTTCAGTGACTAATATCGCTACTTTTCGAACGTCGTCTTCGGCAATAAATAACTTTCTTGAAATTTGACTCAATCATTTTATGGTGTTCCTTTCTTTTAAAATACTATGTTACTTAAGCAGAGTTACTATTTTTTAGCTGTTCTTTCGATTGGCATCATAAAAAAAGGGTGATTTTTTTTCACATTTTAGTCGGTTCGATTCCCAGACGAAGCAAGTAATTTTTAGAAAATCTATGAATGCAGAATTACTAACTTTTAAAAATAACATAAAGTCTTCTTTGAGCAAAATTCACTATCTACGATATTTAAGGTACTTCCCCTTCATGTCCCATAAGTTTGGGACGCCCTGTATAGTCAGTCTGACAATCCAAGGCTGCATGCAGTAGATTTTTTGATTTATTTATGTGCGTCCCTTATTTTCGGTATGGAAAAAATTCAAGGCATATAAAATTTTAAAAATATTTACTGAAGCCTTTGGCTTGTCAGATTGCGGTTATTAAGCCTACACCACACATCGGGTGTTTGCGTTTTGCCTCTCGCTCGCATCGAAGCAAAATTTAACGCATGAGTGACAGGCAAAATGCAAATACCCGTAGAGAAGAGTTACCCTAATGCTGCTAGTACACTCTCGGGCTCTCGGCCGAAAGTCTCGGGCTCTCAGCTGAATATCTCGGGCGAATGTCTCGTAAAACCATTTTAAACCAAACCACTTTCTTAATCGTCCATCGTGGCCCATTGTGTGGAGTGGCCATTATGGCGCCTCTACACTATCGGTCAAATGTCTCGGGCGAATGCAACCACTTTGGATGAAGCTATTTAAAAGGTGACTTAAATAATTTCTGTCACCGAAGTTATTTAAGACACCTTTTAACTTACCCAAACTACCTAATAAAATAACGCTTAAATTTTCTCTATACAGGGTGTCCCATAAATGACACGTCACAATGACACTGGAGGTAGACCAGGTCTAGAGGTACCAAACCAACTTAACATGACCCCAGTAAAAGTGGCACGGTTTTTGAGTTATTGTCGAATTAAAGAAAATTTATATAAATTTAAACGTTTCTGGATTCGCCTATTTAACCATTTTCCTCGTCTAAACACAAATCTCCTTAAGCCACACCACACATCGGGGGTTTGCGTTTTACCTCTCAGTCGCATCGAAGAAAAATTTAACTGGTGGGAGCAAGAAGACATTTAACCCTTCGTCTGTGTTTGATAGGATACTTATCACCCTTACCACATTTTTTGGTCATCTTTATGCATTTTTTTCTAAACAATTTCATTTGCCCTTTACGATACCACCGAGGTTTGAACTCACGACTTTTTGACCCACCCACAGACGAACGGTTAAGAAGCAATTCGATTTTTAAACTTTCATAACGCGGTGTCGGTGTAGTCTGTGGTTTTAAGTAAGTAAAAGGTTTTAAATTAAACCCACAGTTTTACAAAAAATATTTTATTCACTAAGATAAAAATTCAATCACACTTTATTTCTAAGTACATATTTATGTCAAATTGATCGTATTTTTTATTTTATACATAATCATGAAATTACTACTAAAACCATTACTTAAATAAAAAATAAGCCGCAAAAAAAACGTAAAAGAACTGTCGGAATCGGTAGCATATTTAGGTATTGTAAGTAGATACTTAAATACAGTTATAAAAACAGTTACGTTATACATCGGATGTGAATGGCAGATACAGAAAATAAAAGAAGTAAAAAAATCTTACAAAATAAACATACTACAACCAAGCTCTACCATACCTTACTGCCCCTAAAATAGTTACAATAAATAGGTATACCAAGTAAATTAATATTAAAAAGTGCTTATTCAACAAAGATAAGATATTAGAAGCTTAAAACAGAAACAAAAACCAGCCAACTCTGGTAACAGAAAATCGCGAAAATTCCAAATTTATATTTCAATGGAGAATGGCGGACCACCCGTAAAAAAAAAATCGCGCGGTTTTTTCTGAGAGAGCTGGCTAGCCTATATTACATTATCAAATATCTTTGATAATACGTCTAAGATCGCCGTTAATGGAACTTCCTAACAATGTAAACAAAAGGCGTCACATGTTTTGTCATTGTTTCGGCTTCAATTTTCACATTACCTCATCAAACACCACTGAAACCATTCACTACTGAAACGGTCGTATAATCGTATTATCGTAACATACAAAACATAAGATATATAAGTTAATAATTACTATAAATAAAACTTAAATGTTAGGTTATTGCGATCAATATGGCGGTCTGTTTACATTGTTAAGAAGTTCCATTGACGGCAATTCTATGTACCTCCCTTTTTCTCCAACATGAAGAAAAAGAACGGCATGTAATCTATGGTCAGAGATATGTTTATATAAGGTATAGTGTAATATGGGCCCAAGGACTTGGAAATACGATTATTTGCCTACTTACAAATATAAATTTAAAAAACGCAAATCTCGCATGGTGCCACTCTATTTCAAAATGGCGAACGGCGGGAATGAAAACCATAAACATCTTGCAGCATTTTTACCCTTTGGAATCCTCTGAATTTGATCATTAGCAGTTGGCACTGGGACAGCTACATACTACAAACTACTATTGTTTGATATATTTTATCCCTGTACTGGTCTGAAGGACTAAATACTAAACTAAATGCTATTTATGGTGGAAAATTTAAATTTACAAAATCTTTTGTTATTTTTTTAAGTGTCCAATCATAATTAAATAAAAAAATAAATTTTTTGCTTTCTGTTATCTACCCGTGCTGCTGTTAAATAGGTAGGTAGACTTTAAAAGATGGAAATACATCATTATGCCTTTTAGAAAAGTTAATTGAACCACTGTGAGTGAACTAAAACAAAAACCAAACTACGTGAATGTATTTTTTTTAAATGTAAATGTCACTCACTTGATTCACGCACAGTCTTAAAAAGTAAATTTGATACATTGTCCATAAAGTACAACTCTTATCCTTGTTTAAACACCTGTTTTAAAAACTCTCTACGACACTTAAGGGGTTTTCAAACATCACGAACTATTAGCATGTTAATCTACAATGAATGAAAATGAAATCTATCAACCAAATACATTGTATCAGAAATCGCATGCAATAATCGGTGAAGTTTATAGACCCCTTAAACTGAGCTGATTGTCTACCACGAACCACGAACGAAGTTTCACCTCTCTGTCGCACTTGAGTGAGAAATCTCAAGTGCGAAAGGGAGGCATACTTTCGTTCGCGGTTCGTGGTAGGCGCTCTGGAATGACGATCTGGATCATCGTGAATGTGTATGTGTAGCCTAGTAGATCGGTAATCTAATAAGATGATTTTTGTCGTCATTACTTTGTAGTTTGATTAATTTTAGTTACCATTTTTTAATAAATAATGAATCGCGTCAGCAATGTAGACAAGACCAAGGTCAGAGCTGAATAGAAACTCCTGTTAGCGAACCCTGGGACAGGAATGTTACTACCAGCACCAGTACACGCTTGTAAATGGCTGAACAGTTCAATGTAGTTCTTAGCCGGCTGGTTAGTGGTAGCTGTAGTGGGTTCTGAGAACCCGACGGCTGTGTTCTTGAAGAGGAGGTCGCGGACGCCGTCAAAGCTGGAGAATATTTCGAGGTTGACGTGCTGGGTGCCCGAGGAGGCGGTGTAGCCGAAGTACTTCTCGAGGGTGTCGAGGAGAGTGCTGATGCTGTTGTAGGCTTCGTCGGTCCTGAAATTGGTTTGGAGGTTAATGTATTAGGATCAACCGCGCATGACTACTTTCCCCATATAGATGTAGGTACTCATAATGTTTTGCCTTCTTATTTTGATAGAAACGCCCGGGTCATGCTATCTCAGGCAGTGTCATTACTAAAGGTACCGAGGTCGACTGAAGTAGCATGACAAATACGACAAATGACGAGAGTGTAGTTCGGGCGTTGCACGTTGCATAGGGCTGCCATCTCGGACATTGCCGAAACCGGGCAGTAAGTTAAAAATCCCGGAAATTTCATTGAAATCGCGTCCTAGCCCCAGACAATCAAGAAAACAAATTTTAATTTAGAAATATACTATTTTGCTAGGGATTCACTACAATCCAAAAATGTCTGGTTTTAGTTTTAAAAATCCGGCCCGGACGCTCCCCGGACGGCCTCCAAACTAGGAGAAATCCGGGGAAAACCGGACGGATGGGAGCCCTAACGTTGCAAGTTGTCACGTGGTAGCATGGCACGTTGACTGGCTTCAAATTATGCACTAAATTCATAAACGCTCATCAAACCTCCGGTAACTAATTTGTTGTTTATCCTTATCTGTCAATTTGGCATTTGCGTTTGTTAAAAAGGGACAAAACATATTTCAACTAACATGGGTCTGTTAAGTTTTTATGAATAAGGCGGGATCTTTACAGTCCTTTACAGGACCCGTTGTCACAGGGTTGTTGGTTTAGATTAAATTTATCTATTAATGTAGGGGTTAAGTAATGGCAAATGACTAATAACCTACTTAGGGTCACTTGCACCACCGAAAATGGAGGGTTAACCTGAGGTTAACCCACCATTTTATATTGAATTTGACAGTGGACAGCCCACTAACCTTGAGTTAAGTGGGTGGTGCAAGTGGCCCTTAGGGTACAATAAGGGCCGCTCCACACAATGGGCCATGATGGGCGATGATGAACATAATAATGCAAGATATACAGAATGACTCACACTAGTACGGGACAGGACGGGGCGGGACGGGACAATTTGTCAATTTCTATAGAAACAATCGCGTGATAGCTCGATGCCCGGATGTCACGTGACGTTTTCTATGGAAACTGATAGATCTGCCCGGCCCGTACTTGTGTGTCAAAGATGACACAATGAGAAATTTGTCGACTTAAAGATAAGTCGACAAATTTCTACGACCTATTTCTACGCAACTTGCTCTACTGGCATCTGGCGATGGCTAACGAACCTAACCTATCTATTGCTACTATCATTTAACAAAACAGTTTACAATCTCGCGACGAAAATGAGATTATAATCTAACGGTTTTTACAATTTTACTTTGATGGATACGTACACGTAGACAGGCCTCAGTGGCGGCGGTGGGGTGGTAAGTGAATGGTTTGCGGGCTTCATCGGCCGTGCTGGGTGTTTAAAGCAGGGACCGGTCCCGTATCCCCTTCGAGGGTTTTTGAAAGGGTATTTCGTTCGACTTTGCTAACCAAAGCCGTTCCCGCTTAAAACCCCTTCATAAGGCTTTTTAAACGACTTTTAATACGGATATCAAACGGATAGTTAATACCCTTTGCTTAGCGCTTAAAAAGTCGTTCGAACTGCTAACCTCTTGAAGGGGTTTCCCTTATAACGCTTAAGCCATTTTGATCCTTGTATCAAATGAAATAAGAGCAATATTACAGTATTTACGTTGTTGGCGTTTAGCGCGGTATATCGGCAAGCGTTGACGTTCTTTGATAATGCCGCTAGCCGCCGTCGCATTGCAATCAAAAGTAACTTATCAAATAGTAATAAGGTTTAATTGCGTGTGGCAAAGGGCGCGTGTATGTTGCGTCGTTTTGTTGCGTGTCCGTGTTGCGTTTGTGTATATTTAGATTTTCAACCGACTTCAATATTTCTAAAGGAATTGTCTGAATTTTTATTATTATTTGTCATTTCTGTCCGGATCAGCAAACTATCAACAACA
The DNA here is from genome assembly GCA_949128165.1 of Lathronympha strigana. Taxonomy (NCBI): domain Eukaryota; kingdom Metazoa; phylum Arthropoda; class Insecta; order Lepidoptera; family Tortricidae; genus Lathronympha; species Lathronympha strigana. The sequence goes on along the minus strand of OX421925.1, from coordinate 3,128,770 downwards.
AGTGCATCAATAGTTTTACCGGCATGATTTTTCAGATTAAAACCACAATGTAAGGACTCTATACAGTGGACAAGGTTCATAGAACCTAGTCGTTCGGCGTCTTGGCTTGTTCGAAGACCAGGGCTGTCACAAATATTTCGTGACACTGACATGTTTAAATTTTTTTTTTCTTGCGACAAATTAGATTTTTTAGGTGGTGATTTCTCGGAATTTCAAATGTAACAAAATAAACATTTTACATTTGATACCTATTGTAAAAATAAGTGCCATCTTGGATTTTGTGAGATTAACTCCGATTTAGATAAAATTCGATATCTGAAGATCCGGCGGAATCTTTAATATGAATCTAGAGTCAAAATTGTAAAATATTGCAAAACCGACGCCATCTTGGATTTTGTAACATTAACTCCGATTTTGATAAAAATCGATATCTGACGATTCGGCAGCGTCCTTAGCATGAATCCAGAATCAAAATTGTAAAATATTACAAAAAGCGACGCCATCTTGGATTCTGTGAGCTTAACTCCGATTTGGATAAAAATCGATATCTGACGATCCGGCGGGGTGATTAACATGAATCTAGACTTCTAGAGTCAAAATTGTAAAATGTTGTAAAAACCGACGCCATCTTGGATTTTATAAGAAATATTCCGATTTGCATAAAAAACGATATCTGAGGATGCGGCGGGCTCCATAACTTCTATTGGCAAAATTATAGATTATTGTAAAATTTGATGCTATCTTGGATTTTGTTTGTTGAAATTAGATTAACATAAAAATCTGAGTATCCGGTGGGGACCATAAAATGAATCTAGGGTAAATAGGTAGGACATCAATTAAAGCTTGAAAAGCAGAGGTCTCACAGTAACCCCTACAAGCACTTTTTGAGCAATCGAGTGGTGAGGGCTTGGAATAAACTCCCAGAGGACGTGGTTTCGGCGCAAAATGTCAACCAATTCAAAAATAAATTAGACAAGCATACTGAATGAATTAAACTGGACAACGATAACTGTGTCGATGATTACTGGATACAGGCAATATCAGTTGTCACAACTGCCTGCCTGCTTATCAATAATAATAATAATAAATATTGTAAAAACCGACGCCAACTTGGATTTTGTGACATTAACTCCGATTTTGATAAAAATCGATATCTGAGGATCCGGCGGGGTGCTTAACATGAATTTATAGGCAAAATTATAGAATATTATAAAATTTGATGCTATTTTGGAATATTTTGAATTTTGTAAGTTGAAATTCGATTAGCATAAAAATCGATATCTGACGATCCGGGCTCCATGAAATGAATATAAATTCAAAATTGTAAAATAATGTCAACACCAACGCCATCTTGGACCTTGTTGTAGAAAAACTCTGATTTGCATAAAAATTAAAATTAGACGATCTAGCGGGCTCCATACAAGAACCTATAGTGAAAATTATGTAATCTTACAGAAACGGCACCATCTTGGATTTTGTAAGTTTAACACCAGTGGGCTTAAAAATGATATCTTATGATCCCGGTGAGCTCCAGTGAGTTCAATAGCGCTTGTTCGAGTTCAAGGTTCGGGGCACAAGGAACTATAACTTTTTTGTAACATGGTGTAGTTTTTGGTTGAAATTGTCCCAAAAATCTCATATTTTGAGTAGGTATCCGAACCTCTGATCATCCGAACAAGTCTCGGTCCCAATTACATCGGATACTGCAAAATAAAGTCAAGTAAACGATCTGTACGATTTTGATTTAACTAGAGGAAGAATTAAGTAGGTAACTTTTGAATTTCGATTATCGAATAATGTTAAGGACCCCACCGGATCGTCAGATATCGATTTTTATCAAAATCGGAGTTTATCACCCAAAATCCAAGATGGCGTCGGTTCTTACGATATTTTCCAATTTTGATTCTGAATTATTCTCAAGGACCCCGCCGGATCATCAGATATCGATTTTTATCCAAATCGGAGTTAATCTTACAAAATCCAACATGGCGTCGGTGTTGAAATTATTTAACAATTTTGACTATGGATTCATATTATGGACCCTACTGGATCGTCAGATATCGATTTTTATCCAAATCGAAGTTAATCTTACAAAATCCAATATGGCGTCACTGTTGACATTATTTAACAATTATGACTATTGATTCATGTTATGGACCCCACCGGATCGTCAGATATCGATTTTTATCAAAATCGGAGTTTATCACACAAAATCCAAGATGGCGTCGGTTCTTACAATATTTTACAATTTTGACTCTGAATTATTCTTAAGGACCCCGCCGGATCATCAGATATCGATTTTTATCCAAATCGGAGATAATCTTACAAAATCCAACATGGCGTCGGTGTTGAAATTATTTAACAATTTTGACTATGGATTCATATTATGGACCCTACTGCATCGTCAGATATCGATTTTTATCCAAATCGAAGTAAACCTTACAAAATCTAAAATTCCAACAGTTTTTACAATATTTTGTAATTTCGACCATACTATTCATTTAGGAACTCGTCGCAGTCACAAATACTGATTTCCTGAGAAATCACGTTCTAAAATGGCGTACCTACCTATTTTATTAATTCTCGTATCAAAATACTATAACTTGACAGCCCCGAAAATAGACCTCACAATCTGTACAGAGTTTGTGAGGGAATCCCCATCCGCCCGCTTCCCGCACACCCCCCATCGTTGACGCAAAAATCACCGGAGCTGACTCATGTTATCACTATGATATCGGACACTTTGTCGTACGTACACCAAGACCAAACTATTAAAGGCTATACGACTTCTACGGACCGCCAAAAGTCAGTGACCTTAGTGGCTGACTCAAGTCAAAAATAACCCCGCCTAATGAAACGAAATCAGGTCGAAATAGGTACTTATATATTTCAAGGTTAGGATAGCAAAGGGAAACCCGTTCCTTATGCTAAGCAAGGCTTGTCGGCTATTCAATAAACAATTGAGCCGTTCCAAAAGCTTATTGAAAGAAAGGGAAGCCCTTTCCTACATTCAAGTGACCGCGAAAGGGAAACCCCTTCCTACAGCTAAGTCAAATGAATGGGAAAGCAATTCAAGTGGTAGGCATGTGGATTCGGGCTATTTAATGAACGGCTAAGCCATTCAATGGCTTTTGCCTGGGAAGAGGTTGACCGGTCCCTGGTTTAAAGGTGCCCCTTGAATGAGAAAACCTACTGACAACTCTTTTTTTTTCGCTCTACTCGCTACATGTGTTTATTGTCAATGAAAAGTTTTAAAGAGCCCGAATATGCTGTTTCCTAGATTTTGATAGCGCTGACTGGGAAAGTGTTAAGGGTGACACACGCCCCGAGACCGGGACGTGTCAAATAATATGGAAAGCGTCACGTGAGTAAGGTCGCGTTGTTGGCGAGTAAGGTCGCTAGAGCTCCAAGAGGATTAACTGTGTTGACAGCTGGGGACGATATTAGCCTAATAATATTAGGCTAATATCGTTCGAGAAATGGGCCCCAGTTCGTGAACTAATAATATTAGACTAATATGGTTCGAAGAATGGGTCCACGGTGTCAAATTTCGGTCCTCCCCTCACCCGACGTAAAAAGACCCCTCATGGTCAATGGAATTTTAAGTATACGACATAGTCTGATAGATAATTCTTTGCTTACCGTCTAGTCAGAACCTCGGAGTCCACAACGTACGACAGTAGGCACGCGTCATCAACACTGACGCCGTTCGCAGCCGCCAACGTGTTGTTACTGCAGAGTGCACGGAACAGGGTGCCGTTGAGGTTCAGCGCTCTCAAGTAGTCTGTGGAGGTTACGGGTTAGAATTAGAGATGGCAGCACTTACTACTTGCATATAGATCGGCCGTTTCTCGAGACCTTGTAACTAGTAATACACGCGGAAATCTTGTCTAATATAAAAAGTTAAAGGAAAAAGGAAGGGGAGAATCCGGGCCCAGGAGACGTCTTTCGTATCATCCCCTAAAAGTTTGCACATTTGTTGTACTTCGGCAGAAGGGAAGTCTCTTCCTTGTGTTGCTTGCAAGATTCAGGAGAAAGCTTAATTAATTTCGTTTTAAGCAGACGTCGGCGAACGAAATTTTCAAGTGTGTAAATGTGCGTCACTTGTTCCACCCAGGGGTTACCCTAACCTGGAATTAAGCTGTCAAATCCCCAACGCTTAACTTTGGGTTAGTTGGCTAACTCCGGTTGGTGCAAGTGGCCCTAAGGCGTATAAGCAAAATTAAAGAAATAGTGGAAATATTCGCCGGGGGCGATCGGGCGTTCGAATCCCGCTCGACGCGGCGAATTTTCCCATTTTTCTTTCAGGAGAAACCTGTCTTAACACTTACCGGTGATGTTGGTGGTCTCCACGAACGCAACGTCCGCGTCGTTATTAGCCAGGCACGACAGAGACCCGTTGTTTCCAAAGTACAAGTTGTTGGAGAAGTCCCAGGCGCACGTGACTGCAAAAAGAAACAAATATAGTTATAATGTAAACTTTGAGTCACAAAGAAATATAGTTACATATAATTTAAACTTTGAGTCCTACCGACATTAAAATGTAGAAACGGTTAAAACTCGCATACTTATTTCAATAGGTGTGACATGTTTTCTACTGCATCGGGCAGTCATCGTCGGACGTAAGTTTGACAGTTAATTTGCTTGTGAAAGACAACGTTGTTTGACTCTCAGCACACTGTATGTATACCTTTACATTTGCGTTTTCGGCCTCTCGAATACAACCGTACACCTGGACTCAAAGGAATACTAGTGAAGTAACTTACAGCTGGTGTTTGTGTTGGCGCCGGGAGTCCTGCACGCGGTGCAGAGGTTCGTGGCGTTGTAGTTCTGGAATACAATCAAATGTTTTATCTTCATTGTATCGGATAAAACAATTTTGGCAATGGGCAGGCCACATTGCACGCAGAGCAGATGACCGATGGGGTCGAAAAGTGCTTGGGTGTAGACCACGGCTTGGCAAACGCAGCGTAGGACGTCCACCCACAAGATGGACAGATGACCTTATGAAGGTCGCCGGGGGACGCTGGATGCAGGTCGCTTCCAACCGGTACATATGGAGGTCCAAAGGGGAGGCCTATGTTCAGCAGTGGATGTCTTATGGCTGATATGATGATGATCGGACAAAACAGGGGCAATTAGAGCGCCAAGGCGTCCCGCCAAGTACAACGGGGTGCGATCTCTATCTATTTCTAATTAGCGATGGGGCGTGACAAAATTTTAAAGTTGCAGGTGCGTCGCGGACTGAAAAAGATGGAACCCCTGGGCTAAACTATTGCTTTGTGAAGTAAGGGCCTCGCTTTTTCTCCGGGTCGTAATGAAAGTGGATCAGATCCAGGTTTGTTCCGCTGGATGTGAAGGCTTTGCGTAGTTTGGAGCCCCCTGTTTTAACTAAATGGTCAATAGTTTAATTTAATTATATTCATATTGGAGCATCAAGTCAATAGTTGTCACTAAGTGAAGTTAACTTTTATAAAATGTAAATGTAAGAACCTGTAATTGCCCTCTTGTTTTTATGTATATTCTTAACATGTTTCACGTGCTGTTGATTTTCCCATAAATAAATACATACAGTTTTGGTATAGTTGCATTTCTTCGTATTTAATGACCGGCCAAGGGATACTCACAGAGATAGACGCGTCGAGGACGTTCTCATTCTTTGATGTCTAAGAACTCTACGATCAATGAGCACACTGTATGGGGCGCCAGGGTCGCCATAGAAGAATTCACCCACAGCTTTGGCGTAGTTGCATTCCCTCGCATTTAATGACTGGCCAAGAGATACTCACAGAGATAGACGAGTCGAGAGCGTGCGAGGCGTCCTGGGCGCCAGGAGCGCAGGCGCCACCGAAGAATTCACCCACAGCTTTGGCGTAATCGCACTCTTTGGCATCTAACACGCCAACCGATTGCGCCGTGCGCACAAATGACATGTAAGCTGGGAACAAAGATTATAATTGTTAAATGGAAGTCCAGAAGAGAAGGACAACCAGACATCTAGGTTAATGTGACTTCAAACCGGTATTTGGGAACTATATTATAAATACATAAATCAATGATGAAATTTTCATAAGTCCTCAGTCTTGACCGCGATCAATTAGCAGAGGTAGCTCAAATGTTACTGCTAAGTACGAAAATAATAAGAGCAGTTCGTTTCAAAAGTAAACTCGTAACCCTCTATACTCTTCTTATATCTTTGGCTGACTGAATTGGCTCATATTCGATTTTTTTATCTCATTTGTTGAACAATCATAAAATACAGTGAGATGGGACGATTGCGAGAATTGACTCAATAATAAAATAGGTGAATACCTAGTGAATAAAGCATTTTTATAAGAATATGACAATTCTGGTCTAAAAATACCAACTCACCTGTCCCATTCATGTCAGAACTACCCTCACAATCCCTACGCAATCCCTCCTTTAACGGTAATGGATTGTTCTAGTAGACTCGGAGATCACGCTCCTTCACTTAAGGAATCGTAAAAAATACTCGTATAAGAGCATGGCCAGAGAGTACCATTTTGTACCATTTGGGGTCGAAACTCTAGGTCCAGATTGAAGTAACTGGTGACCAAAGAGCTGGTGGCTTCCTCAACGTATCAGCATTGCGATACAACGAGGAAATGTCGCCAGCATACTAGGTACAATGCCTCGAGCGCCTATGTTAGTTTTAAGGTAGCGAGTATATATTTTGTTATAATATTTATGAATAAAAAAGTTGAATTAAGGAAGATGACTGTCAACTCACAGATGCCACCATATTCTGGGAAGCAAGCCTTCCTGCCGCGAAGGTTCTCGAAGCGGGTAATGTTAGAGCTGTTCCTCACGAGGGCTACGACGCGGGAGAACGAGTTGGCGTCAGAGTGAAGGTTCTGGACTAGCTTCACTGGCGTCAGGCTGTAGTGTCTGTGAACAGAGTTAACCAGAATTAGACCCTTGCTTTAGTTTAAAGTACGACAGAAGAAAGAATACATTTATGAAGGCTGCCCGAGACCATGACGATGGTGTAGTATACGCGCGCTGACGTCACTCTGCTCCAGACCACGGTTGGGTGCAGTCGTGCCGTGCGCTTGTATGTTATACCTCAAGTGCTGATAAATACTGAAATTATTTACAACCCTTAAGCCTTCCACAGATGGGACATGACATTCCCACGTTTCCTTTATTTGTAAGAAATTGGGTATCGTTCGCAGACTTCTTCTCATTCGTTTACTCTTGACAGAGTAGTCGTGGTCACACGTGTCTCCAGGTAACGTCATACTATCTTATTTACTACCTCTCTCCATCTATTTCTGCTGGCCTTGCGCACTCATTAAGTTGCTCCTGGGTAAGCGCCTTGATCTAGTCGGTCCAACGACTCAGCCCTACATTACTAGCCCCTCTACGGAATTCCTTCCTCTTCTTGTCACATGCCCAAAGGTTGTTAGTATGCGGGATCAAACAAGGGTTGAATCGTCCTTTGCTCTTTTAGAATTGACTCATTGGTGCATTGTTGTGTCCATTATGCGTGCACCACATCTCGAATGCGACACTACGTTGTATTTTCCTTTCCCAGTTCCGTACAGCAAAAAAATAAATATTTTGAATACTCACTGTCTAGCGAGGTAACCGTAATTGGAGGCGGTAGCTACGAAGTCAACATTGCGGTCTCGCACGTCGCGCAGACATTGGAAGGTGTCCGATCGTTGCGCGCATGTAATTGTTGGCTGAAAACAAAGAACATGTCAAGGAGAAAACAATTTGGGTTCATCAGTACTGATGCTTTAAGTGATTAGAGCACGTGGTGCCTTTAAAAATGACAACAATCGCTTTCATTTAGTGCATATATTACTCGTAGGGAGAGACAGAGAGGGGTCAGCCGCGAATACCGAATGTTGGGTTGCTAAATATTGGAGGCTGGATATCATCCCCTTCTTGGTTAATGTTGGGATGTGGATGGAGCGAGTGGGTATGTAAAATGGGAATGTTCGTGTAGTCAAGTTGTTTGCAGACCTTGACGAGAGTGGAAAGTTTCACAAACCTTGATACCCAAGCTGTAGGCGGCAGCACGAACCCAGTTGCACTTGGCTTGCTCCTGGGCAGATACGGTACACCAGACACGAGCGGGGACACACGAAACCGCGCTGTCGATGTTAGCGATGACACGGTCTGAAATAATTATGTTAAGTTGAAGAGAGGTATGGGCAAAGCGGATGCATATAGTTTAGTGTGGTAGGGCACAGCACAACGAATGTCGTCTCGCTCAAATCTGCAGCAGAGCCCATCTGGGGATGTACCTCCACCTTACAGAAAACCGCAGTTTAATAACACTAGACCCTACTCATAGTGATGTGTTTCTGTTGGTACGTAAAGGTCGCCAGAGCTCCAAGAGGATTCGCTGTGTTGACAGCTGGGGACCCACGGAGCAAAGCTTGCCTCTTTAGCTGTCAACACAGCGAATCTTCCTTTTTTTTAAAGGTTTGGCAACGCGCATGTAACACCCCGGGAGTTGCAGGCGTCTATAGGCTACGGTGACCGCTTACCATCAGGCGGGCTGTATGCTTGTTTGTCACCGCCGTAGTATAAAAAAAGTTACAGGATCTTCAATCCTGTAGACTTAGCGCAAGAGTGCTGCAGGAGTATCCCGCGGTCGGGAAAGACATCTGTCACTTTCTAACTGGATGCGTAGCCAAGATGCCAATCGCTCACGCTCAGTCGCTAACGAAACGCAACTGTCATTGTCACCCTAATAGGGAAGAGTGATAGAGAGAGGTAGTTGCGATACGTTATTAAGCGTATATTAAGTATTGGCATCTTGGCTCAACGACGATGCCATATATGCACGATGCGGGCTAGCATATGTTACGTTCTCGCGCGCGAGTCCATACATCGGCCGCGACTTAATGTATGAAGTGACAGGCGACGGTGTATGTTGTGCTAAGCATACAAATGGCTAATGGGTCTGAAAATTGATTTGTGAATTGTATTCGACGTGTAACTCTGCCATATGATTAAATAAATCTTGGCTACGCACGCTGTTCGGATTGGACGATGACAGTTGTCTTGTGTGACCGAGAGATACTGCTGCAGCACTCTTGGTGTAGCGCCACTGAAGATAGCTACCACTGAGTCTTTGTCGAGTTTGTTTGGGAGGAACGTGCCAATGACGCTGATTGCACCCTACCCCGAGTTTGTTTGCTATTCATCAGGACCCAAAACCATACTATTCTCCACATCATGCATTTAGTGGCCGTATAAGGGTAAAGGATGACTCGATTCGGGCGGGGGCCAGGATTTGACGTGATGCTTTCTATAGGAATAAAGATGCCGTCCCGGCCTCTGCCCGACCGGGGAAACTATGCCATGTGGTAGCTCTCCACCATATGGCACAGTTTCTTCCAGGTGGTGGATATAGAATTATAGAGCTCATTTTAAATGGAGAAGTTTGATATTCTGGGGTTAGCTGATGTGGTTGGTTGTTACTTACTGGTCTGAGTGTAGTTGGCAGGTGACATCAGCGTGTTTTCATAATTGACCACGGAGCTAGAAGACTGCGGTACTAGAGCAGAGTAGAGGGTGGCACGCCAGGAGTTGTCTGATGGATTGACGCCGGTCGGCCACCAGGTGCGCAGGTTCGTCTGGAACTCGTTGGCACGAGCGCTGGAAAGAGTAGTAGTCGTTAGGGTACGATCTCAGCAAGCGTTATGCCGCTCGACGTGTGGTACAGCGCAGGCAAATCAAACTTTGCAAGTGATCGCAGTAAATTACCTGAATTCGACCGCAACTCGAGAAAAGGAAGCATGAAGTGAGAATGTATCAGTTCAGTTGGACTCAGGTGACGCTAAAGGATGACTCACAACCATCCGATCCGACCCGATCCGATCCGGGATGATCTGTCTGTTTCTATAGAAAACCTCACGTGACCTTTGAGGGCTCCGACTACCACGTGATTATTTGTAACAAAACCAGATGACAGATCGTCCCGGATCGGATCAGCTCGGATCGGATTGGTGTGAGTTTTCGTAAATATGGATTCAGAGCAATGGAACAAATTAAAATGCTTTTTAACTAGTGGTTCGCATTTCATAATCCGTAGATTCGAATCGTGCTCTAGGCACTGAAGGCTTTGATCGCTTTTTCGTTAATATTTTTTTTTTTTTTTTTTAATACTACGACGGTGACAAACAAGCATACGGCCCGCCTGATGGTAAGCGGTCACCGTAGCCTATGGACGCCTGCAACTCCAGGGGTGTTACATGCGCGTTGCCGACCCTTTAAAAACTTTAACACTCCTTTTTTGAAGAACCCCATATTGTAGTCCTTTGGGAAAACAGTGGCAGGGAGCTCATTCCACAGCCGGAGCGTCCGCGGGAGGAAGTTCCTCATAAACCGCACGGTACGAGACCATTTAGGCTCCAGGGTATGCGGGTGAACACCCTGCCGACGGCGAGCGGTGCGGTGGTAGAATGCAGCCGTTGGCATATAATATAGGTAAGTACGACTTAAATTTCAGTTTACAAGGCGCACGCTTGTCACATATTGGTTTAAAAGAAGTGGCAACGTAATCTTAATCCTTAAGAACATATCAGATAGCGATTTGATGGTACTCCAAGGTTGCAAGGGCACGTGGCGCATTGGTATATAGTATATGATCGAAGTAACGTTAATAGTGAGAGGGTGCCTATAAACTTACGAGGTAGCAACAATAGCGCTCCAGGGTTGCTTAACGAAGGCACAGGGCGCAGTGGTCGAGGCGATTGAAGTGGCGTTGAGAGGAAACAGCGAGCCATCGGGGCAGAGGATGGAGAAGTTGCCGATGACGTCGTTGTTGCGGACCTGTTGGAATAGATGTTAATAAGATCCTATTTTGGAGCCAGTTAGTAACCAAAAACCGATGCTAGGTTTCGTAGAGAAGCTAGGGTTGTTAGAATAGTGCTACCTCGTTAAAATGCAAAAAGGCACAATGGATGTTGAGCTGTGGTAAAAGACCAGTTAACCTAGGATACTGTTTAGTGTTTCCATCGTTTGTAATTAACAGTAATGTTTGTTAAAGATGCACAAAATAGCACAATGCTAAGAAATGACGAAATAGTTGTAGTATCCATCGCCTCGGTCGAGACTCGAATTTGCGACTCATGTATATACCTACGCCCATTGCTCTACCAAGCCATTAAGATTTTACCAGTTGGCTGCAATATTTTACTAAATCTACGCACGTTGGTAATGTTGGTTGGTATGCATAGCTTCAGAATAGTTATTTACGATACAAGTGTCGAAAGTAGGCTTTAATAATTTAAACTGTCTCATGCAAAATTTGGAAACACAATTATTTGTATTAATAAAAAAATAACACAGCTAAATAATAAAAATCATGAAGCTGCGAAATATGTAACTCGCTCCGCATTCCTACGCAGCCTCTGACTCAGGTTGAAGTACTAGTAAAAATAAGCTCACGGTGAAGAATTCGCGAACATGCTGCCACGCCACATAGGCGACGTCACCACTGCTTCTCAGACACTCCAGGGCCTTCACATGAGCATTGTTGTTGTTGATTCCAGAGATGGTGATGCCCATATCGATGGTGTAGTCACACTGGGAGTTAGGGCCGCAGAGCGCGCAAAGGCTCGGGAAACGACGCTCTGTGAAGAGAACAATTGTTTTTAGTGTTTGAAACCGAAACCGAAGGTTCGGTTTTGATTTTTCGGCCGTAACCGAAACCAAAACTTTGATAAATGTGATTAAAATGCTGGATAAAATATCAGTGAGCCGTTTTTCTGATATAGGTATGAATAATGTCGAACGTCTCTATGATCCAATTTCACTTTTTTATTGATATATTGAAGTTTTAGCAAAGTGATTTAGCGGCCGGCAAAGTTAAGCGAGCGACGCCATATTGTTAACCGTGCCGAGTTCATCCGAAGTTAGCCAAACGCGACTCGAAAGTATGACATTGTAAGTTTCGGCGCATGCTACAGGTTCAGCTAGTTTTTGGCCGAAACACGATTTATAGGCCGTAACCGAAACCGAAACTTCGGCCGGACACTAGTTATTTTCAATATAGAGGATGGCTCTTCGGTACCATCACCAGCATGAGATCCTGCATTACATCTCAATGTCGCCATGTGGCATTCGGCATCATTCGGTATAGCTTCGGCTAATTAGAAAGAGATATAATATTACTTTTTGACTCTTAAATCGATAACTGGAGCACGGTGAGCAGTTTAAATCGAATTATATCTAAGTTAACTTACTAAGATCAGCGTCGACGGTGGCGTTGGCACTCCAAGCACCAGGGCGGCAGGAGTCTCCAAAGAACTGACTCAGGGCTGCAACCTCCATATCCTCGGCTGTCCTGAACTTGTGGTCTGCATCTGGGCAGCGGTCCGTGCCTGCGGCCTGAAGCATAACAATAGCATTTAAAATACTTAATATCGAGTTACTCACGTCAATAAAGTCGAAGATAGCTCATGTTTCGGAACAATGCGTGTCTTTTAGTCATTTATTCATATATTTTAAATTTTTATTTTATTGTTAAATCGTCATGAGTCATGCGTCCGGCCACGACGGCTGCTCGGCTCACCCCTCACACCTGACTATGCGTAACGTATTACCTCCCTCTAAACAAAAAAAGGTCAAGTCCACTGATCGAGGTATCCCTTTTCAGGAGTCTAAATAGTTTGAACGTCTGCTGGGACCTGTTAACGCACTATTACATCGTGCGTAGTCAAGATGCCAATCGCTCACGCTTAATAACGTATCGTAGCTATCTCTCTCTATCACTCTTCCTTATTAGTGTGACAATGACAGTTGCGTTTCGTTAGCGACTGAGCGTGAGCGATTGGCATCTTGGCTACGCACCACACACAAGGACTCGGCTGTGAAAACATGTTACTTTGCAAAACGACACCTTGTGTGAATTAATAACTATAACTATGTCTAAGATGTTTTCCACTGTCCACTTGCTGTCCACGCCTAAACTGGTTTGGTGGGAATTGAAAAGAGATTTTTCACCGAATGCAGTTATGAATCTAAGGGTATAAAAGTATATCGGTGGAAAAGTATGACTAAGGGAGATGTCAAACTAGACAAATAACTAGCGTCATTCAAGTCCTACCTGGGTCTCGAGTTCTTTTTCAACGCGCGGTGACCAGCGGAGCGCGGCCTCTCCCAAACCAGGGTGGCAGTACTTCTGTCCACGCAGACCTTGCACACCACCGGTGTGGGTGTTGCGGACTACCGTCACAGCTTCGAAGGATACGGCATCTGGAAGATGTTGGTTAGTGAGTAATATAGACGGAAAGTAAAATAGACGGAATAAGGTCCGATCTCCTGGAATTGGGGGAAACTGCTGTTCCGCAGGGTTCCGTGATAGGTAATAACCTCTTCTCAATATTAATGAACGATCTCACAGCCGCCTCTGACGATGCTGAAATTGTCATGTTCGCCGATGACGGCTGCGTTATTGTGGCGGCGGAGGATCTCGTTTTACTTAAAACTAAATTGACTGGGGTAATGGAGGCAGTAGGAAGGTGGTTCTCAGCAAACGGCATGATACTGAACGTGGACAAAACCAACATAATACGCTTCTGCTTGCGCGGTAAAAAAGAGCATGATCTACATGTTACCTGTAACGGCCAACCTGTCCCCCAGGTCGACCAAGTTAAATACCTAGGTCTGATAATAGACTCCGGGCTAACGTGGAGTCCGCATATCGATCAGCTGTGTGACCGATTGTCATCCGCATGCTTTGCTCTGGGTCGACTTCGTCCAAGTCTAAATAACGACAATCTCAAAAAAGCGTATTACGGCTACTTTAATTCTATATTAGCATACGGAGTGGACCTATGGGGCGACGCTGCGGACCGACTAAGGCCATTCAGACTCCAAAAACGAGCGATTCGCTCCATAACTGGAGTCCCGTGGGACCATCCAGCTCAGGAACTCTTCAAGGAGTCAGGAATCCTTACCTTACCGTGTCTATACATTTTTTCAGTGGCAAAATACGTAAGAGGTAACTTAACACAGTTTCCGACTCGTGGCAATGCACGAGGTATGAAGTCCAGAAGCCACGGCGAACTTTTTCCTCCTAAAACACGACTTGCCAAGTCTGAAAAGTGTATGCACACGGTAGGACCTAAAATATATAACAAGATCCCGCTAGAGTTTTAACTAGAAACTAGCGACGGAGCTTTTAAAAAAAACTTAAAGCTAAACTGGCATCTGAAGCCTACTACTCAATTGATGCCTTCTATGAGATCTAATACTGGTTCGCTGGCTCAGCCCTGTCTCGCTTGCGTCGAAAATGTTATAACTAACCAATTTATAACTATTTAACTAGTTGTAAGCACGTGTACCTATATTGACATGTAAAATTTTATTTTATCAATAAATGATTGAATTGAATTGAATTGAAAGTTCTGTAGAGATTGGTGGAATCGGAGCTTTTAGAGTTCTATTTTAACCCTCAGCGCCACTTGCACCGTCCGGGCAAGTAAGTGACCCTTTGTGCCACTTGCACTAACCAGAGATAGCTAGTTAACCTGGAGTTAAGTTAAGTTGGTCTCGCCCACCGAGGGTTCCCGCACAAATTATGCTCTCCCCATTTACCTTAGGTACTTAAAAATACCGGAGGCAGGGAACACTCAGTGTACGGCAATTATACGATTTTCGGATTTTCTCCTGTACCTACTTGTGCTACAAGTTCTTGGTTTTTGCCTAATTTCGTGAATCTAAATAGGTCAATGGGTTGATTGATTCACATATACCTACATTACATACATTTGTATACGTACATTTGCAGTACAGCGACATAAACCGCTATATCTTTTGATTGCATGGTTTTACAGCTTCAAGGGACCGCAGACATGTGTATGTTGTATTAATTTCAACTTACTGCCTCTACGCGTTCCTGAGATAAAGGGTCTTGACAGACAGACGGACGGACGAACGGACAACAAAGTGATCCTATAAGGGTTCCGTTTTTCCTTTTGAGGTTAGGAACCCTAAATCACAGACAACTCCGGGTTAGTTGAGATAACTCGGGGTTAGTTGACTAACCCTGGTTGGCGCAAGTGACCCAGTAGAAGATGCGATGCAAAGAAGACAGTGGAGGAAGGTGAGGAAATAAAGGAACTTTGGTGTCCTGTTTTGCCTTCATAATAGATCGCTCTTCAGCAGCAGCATGGGTTCACCTCATTCGTATGCCAATAATCTTAAGTACATCTTCAAAGGGCTTTGGTAGATAATATAAGTACTGACCTTGTTTAGTGGCGTCCCTCACGCTGGCGACGACGAGGTGGTCGTTGGGCTGCGTCTGCGCCAGGACTAGAAGCTCCTCATCGGTGAAGTAACCCACATCAGCGGTGCCGCGCGCTAGCTGCAATGCGCAGTCCACTCTGGAAATAGATGGGTAATTTAATTTTAAGTTAGTACGACGAAGAATGAAAATTCAAAGACTATAAATCAAAATTGCAGGCTTTTTGCGAGCGAATGGCCGAGGACCTTCATCGACTGGTTGGCCTGCTGTCGCGTTTTCCTCCCTTAGCGACGCCCATGCAGCACAAAAATTGCTAAACCAACTTCAAAACCGGACACTGTTTCATGGCCGTCTGCTAAGGAATAGAATGTGCATAATAGAAATCCTGGGATAGATTCCTGACCGGAATCCTGCCCAGGATTTCTGTTAACACCGGACCACGGTTTCAGTTACGGGGTGTTACCGGAATCTCCGGTACAGTGAACAGACTAATGGTAAGTAACTAACCTGGACTCAACCGGGGCGCATATGACTTGAGAATCGCCCAGCTCCAAGGCCTGGCACTGGCTTGTTGAAGACACGCATACTCGATCTGTAAAAACCATTGTATTGTGGGTAAAGAAAGAATATTCATACATGCTATGGACCGTTTAAACATATGATTATCATCGGCCGAACGTAAATGCAATTAGGGTAAAGGATGTCTCATACTAGAACGAGAAAGGATAGGACGATCTGTCAATTTCTATAGAAAGAACCACATCCAAGCTCGGAGCCCTCGGAGGTCACGTGACGTTTTCTATAGATACAGATAGATCTGCCCGGTCCGGTCACATCCCGGCCCGTTCTGGTGTGGTGTGAGTCATCCTTATAGAGTAAGATTTCTATGGAAATCCCTGTGTGTGTGTGTTATCCTAACTAATTACACCTACAGTCGATGATATATCGCCATGTATGTAAGTATGTCTGACTATTGTATGCTGGGGAAACAAAAAAAAACCACTGATATTCAATTTATCAAGGACGTTGACTGTTTCTGCGATGCACCAGAACATAATTAATCTGGGTACGCCAATATCATTATATTTGGTATGTACCTAAACCAGCATACTTCTTCTTTTAAATAATGGCTTCTGTCCGAGAGTGGACAATTTTGCCAGTGTCACGTGTTATCAATATTTCAGTATAATATATAAATAAAATAATATATTGCCACTTGGGCGACGTTGTTCGGTAATTGGCCTCGCTATAATAGTTTCTCAGGGGGCCAAGATTCCGGGATTGCCGCTTGATGACTAAAGGAGTGACTGAACTCGTTTTAGGATTAATTCTTCATTAGCTGAATACTGCTTCGTTAGTTTACTGCACAATTAGCTGCAATATTACACACTAACATTTTGCAACTAAAAACAAAAAATATTCCAGAGACGCTATCGCCATCTTGATTAACAAACGACAATCCACCTGTAAGCATTAATATCCCGCTTGAATTATGACGTTAAGGCTGCAGCAGGGAACGTCAATTCCTACCTATAAATATTTGTATATTGTAAGGCCCTCCATTCGATATCGGAGCGGATAATGTAAACATGTTCTTAATACTGCCCTGAAGCCTTACCATGACCTCTTAACGCGATTCAGTTTAGGTTCAGTTTAGGCTCAGTCGTATCCTGGAAGCGAATCAGGGGCCTTACCATGACGTCTTAACGCGATTCAGTTGACGACCTAAACTGAGTCGCTGCCATACAACTGAGCATAGTTAAGAACCTAAACTGAATCGCATTAAGACGTCATGGTAAGGCCCCAGTTTAGGTCGTCAACTGAATCGCGTTAAGACGTCATGGTACGGCCCCTGCTCATTCTAGTGTTGAGTCGTCCACTTACACTAGACTGGGCAGGGCCAAACTGTCAGTTTTTTATAGAAAACGTGACCTCCGACGGCTCCGAGCTATCACGTGATTGTTTCTATAGAAATTGACACTCCCGTCCTGTTTTAGTGTGAGTCATCCTTTAGAGTTATATTTTAGAATTTGCATGGCATTGGCAACATGTCCCAGTACCGTTTGCCTCCCCCTTTATTTATATTACGATAGCGGTTTTGCTGATAACTCGATAAGACATGTTAACTATTGGATCAATTAGGTATGGAATGGGCTACCAACATTTTTTCTGAAAGGTAACCGAATTTGGATATTATGTATGTATGGACATTGTCCATAGGTGTTGCAAGCTAAAGTGGCAGTGGGCCGGCCACGTCTGTCGCAGAACCGATGAGCGTTGGAGCAAAAGGGTTCTCGAAGGGGCACGCCTCGGCAAACGTAGTGTGGGACGCCCTCCTGCCAGGTGGACCGATGACTTGAGTTGAGAAAGCTGGTAGTGGTTGGATGAGGGTCACGAACGACCGTACTTTGTGGCGCACCCTTGGGGAGGCCTACGTCCAGCAGTGGACTGCAATAGGCTGATTGATTATGTATGTATTGCAGTGATAGTATAAAGATCACCAAAATCATTAGACATTTTCCTTTCAAAGTTATGGATTTTTCTGTTGCCCTGATATACGAGTATATGTGATAAGTAACGCAACACAGACTTTGTTTCTTTTTTAAATATACTACGACGGTGACAAACAAGCATACGGCCCGCCTGATGGTAAGTGGTCACCGTAGCCAATGGACGCCTACAACTCCAGAGGTGTTACATGCGCGTTGCCGACCCTTTAAAAAGGAGGATTCGCTGTGTTGACAGCTAAAGGGGCAAGTCCCCAGCTGTCAACACAGTGAAACCTCTTGGAGCTCTGGCGACCTTACCAACAGAAACACAACACTATGTTTTTGATACGACCATGTTTTTAGTGATCGATACAAAACTTTGTTAACGCAGCATTTATTGAACTTTAAAGGATGACTCACACTATATCGGGTCGGGTCGTGACCGGGCCGGGCTGATCTGTCAGTTTCTATAGAAAACGTCACGTGCCCTCAGGGCATTGAGCTCGGACGTCATTTTTTCTATATTCATATTCATTTATTTCATAAATGCACACATACAATACACGTCAAAAGAAAAAAAATAAGATAAATTAACAATTTTCAATAATACTTCACAGTTAGATATAATTCATAAAACTTCAAATTACATTACACACTCGATTATAAAAAAAAAAACATGTCAAATATACCTAATGGCTTTGTCAAAGTTTAAGTTGCATAAAATCCAATATAGCACAAAAACATAACATAACACGAAATTAAAAATTAAGATTCCTCATTATTAAATTCTGTTATGTCAGTAAAGGCATTTATAATAAGCCATTTTTTCAATTTACCATAAAAATTGACAGATCTATAGAAATTGACAGATTGTCCCGTCCCGTCCCGTTCTAGTCAGAGTCATCCTTTAGTAGGGTTTTTTTGTAACTAGTTGTAATTTATACGCCATGTTCACGGAGTAATTTCATGGAGTTACCCCGTGAACATGGCGCTTGCAACAGAAATTTCGGGCGCTCATTAATTAAATTCAATTTAAAAATAAAAATTATCTATTTTTAACAAAAGATTACAAAAATATAATGTCGAATCCTCCTTTGAAGTTAAAAACTTGTGTTAGGAGGTATTCGCTCTTTCATACAGGGTTGTGATTCAGCGCTAAAAATAAATATAAGTACTTTTCCTACGAGTAAAACATGGCATCAACAACAAAGTAGCTGGCATTGTTTTTGTAACAATATTATCATAAGTATTGAGAGAGTTTATATCTAGGTACTCAAACATACATGGTAAATATCCCTTATTAGATTGTAGTTATATTGTAAATGATCATGTTAGCTTAAAATCCTATAGTATAAATAAATAATAATTATTATAAATTGAAAGAGATGTCATATACTACAGAAAAAGTGACCAAGGCTCCCGGTGAGCAGGGCTGGGATCGAATCAGCGACCTCCTGCTTTCACGGTTTGTTTATTATTAGTAGGCAGACTATTGCCCGCCATATACATTCGGGCAATTCATCAAATCTCAGATGTCCATAGTGGGTATGGCCACTAGACTAACCTCCCATACATTTATCGGCAACTCTGCCAGATATGCCAGCATATGTTATTTAGAATTATTGGTTCACGATACAATAAGTACCCAGCTACAGTGTCCTCTACACTGATAAGCGTTATCAGTGGCTATCAGCAACTGCGATATTGAGCGTGAGGTGCGGCGGTATCTGAATCACGATGTGACGGTCTAAAGGAAAAGGATTGAAAGGTTATCTGTGTGCTTTCTTTTTAGCCGACTACTAAAAAAGGAGATTCACCGATTTCCCCGAGCTACGTCATCCGATTTGAGTAATTAAACTAGTATTATTTTTATCGAAAGGATTTACTTTCAAGTTGGTCCCATAGGAATTTGGTCCTAATCTGATGGTGGGATCCATGAGAAATCAAGGGAACTCCTTAATTTTTAAAAGCACATGTATGATGATTATTTTGGTGTTTTCTGAAGTGAAAAATTCAAAAACTAAAATCTATTTTTTTTTTAATAAAATCATTATTATAAACAAAAAAAAACGACTTCAAAAAGGGCAAAATAAAATGTTCCGTTTTATATGCGCTTCCAACTCAGAACCATTGAAGTCGGGGCATTTCCAAACGATACTGCATTGAAAAACAGAGAAAGTTGGAAGCGCATACAAAATGGAACGTAATATTTGGCCTTTTTGAAGTCGGTTTTATTTTTTGTTAAAAAGTTTTTTGTTAATCCTTTTTAGACTTAAATAAATACCAAAGCTGTTCAAAGTAGTATTTCAAAATAAACAAGCTTGTTTGTTGCATGCATATGCGTTTTTATTTAAAGATGTTCCGACAACTTTTTTTTATTTAAAAATTTTATGAGGTTGATACTCAGAATAGCGAGCTCTTTCGATAAAAGAAGGAAAAAAAACCTTCAAACATCCATTTCGTACAAAATCTACGAAATAATGGTAACGGACTGTAATAAAATCATGGGACACCTTTATACTCTTATTAGTATCGACCACGGACCTGAATATATCTGGATGGAGCAATGCGACTGCAAAAGTGTGTCCACATGAGATAGTACTACGGTACCGTTGCATCTCTTTCTAATTAGGGTGACCATAAGTCATAAGTACGTGGGATATTAGGTTGGGAGCGGTTACGCGAACGATCTGGATCGACGATATATACTTAACGATAAAGACATTTTTTTAAGTCATCATATTCATCACGATCTAGTATCGTCGTCTTTATCGTCTTTCCAGATCGTTAGAGAGCATCATATTGGGAGTGGTTAGGCGGACGATAATATGTAAAAACCAAGACCATTATTGGCCAATTTCCCCCGTACTCTATGGTACCCCGTACCTAATTATCGTCCGTCTAAAACGGGTATCGCATGGGGCAATAATCGGTTCCCTATTATCGACGGTAGCTTGCCCCTCCTACCTTCTCTCGATGCGCTAATTTCTCTTTTGTCTATTACACGGTGCGTGACTGATAATCGGACACGATTATTGCCACGTGTAATACCCATTTAACCTGGAGGGTTACCATGAACCACTTGTTCTCTCTACCGCTCTTGTATGTTCGGGATGGTGCCTCCACATGCTCGGGCTCTCGGCCGAATGTTTCGAACGCGGGCGAATGCAACCTACTACACGCTCGTCCGAGAGCCTCGGACGAGAAGCTCGAACGAGAGGCTATTTGAGCTTTGTCATGTAGGTTGGGTGAGTAAAAAGGTCTCTTAAAATGTCTTAAATAGCTTGCGTAAGGTGACAGTATTTACAAACAGTAGTTAATAGGGATGATGACTAGGTTGAAAAACTATTATTCTAATTAGTCCGTCAGAAAGATGATCAAAAATTATTAGACACGTATTTTTTCCTTTTTCAAGATAACTAAAATTGACGAATATGAAGACTATGAAGAGCGTCAAAGTTCCGTGGTGGGGGCTGGTGACGTCACCTTAGAGTGTGACGTCACGCGAAACTTTAAAGCCCTGTATTTCCGTCATTTTTCATTTGATTAACAAAAGAAAAAATACGTATCGTATATTTTTTAATAATCTAACAGACGGACTAATTAGATTTTTTTGTCGTCCAGCCTATTAGGACGGTACAATCGACATTTGTTGAACATGCCGCTGTCTCGGAGAGTCGCTCAGGCATTTTTTTTTCGATTGTTCTCATCTTGCTAACGGTGAGTACTAGCACAGACATAATCTCGTAGCCAGAATTATTCATACACTTAACCCAGGAAGAATACGTTTTCGATTCGACAGACATTAAATTATAATAGCCTGATTTTCTCAATATTTATAGATAATGTTACGTTTGAGGGGTGGGTACTTGATAAAAAATGCACTAATTAACCACTAATTAAAACTGAGGCTTTATTTCTACTTACAAGACACTAAACACAGTACTTGAACACAATTATCACACACTAATTTAACGCACTCGTCACTTTCACTCCGATTCGCTCTTGACCCGCACTGTATCGCATTCAGTATTGAACTACTCGTGGCTGCAGGCTGCCGCTATATATACCCGTCGGCGGTACTCCTGATGGTTCCAGAATGTTCCAGCCAAATCTCGCCTCGACAGGTCGGCTTCAATTCTAGTAAGTTCGCGAGTAGGTACCTAAGTACTTCTCGCGATGCTTCTAGACGCGGCTGGGTACTAGGCAGGTGTGTCCGCGAGTATTCGAGAACATTCTCGACTCTTGCTGTCTCTTTCTATACTTCTCTTTCACACCCTTCTCGAATGTTCCGTATAGCTATCCTTTTCTAAGAGTGGTCTCTTTCACACACTTCTCGAATGTTCCGTATAGCTACTAGGCAGGTGTGTTCGCGAGTACTCCAGAACATTCTCGATTGTTGCCGTCTCTTTCTATCCTTCTCTTTCACACACTTCTGGAATGTTCCGTATAGCTAGCTCTTTCTAAGAGTGCTATCTCTTTCACTCTTTCGAGAAATTTCGCCATATACTGAATTGTACTTCAGGGGCCCATAAGGGGTCCTGAAAACGCCTGAAAACGGGTTTTCAGGTTATTGCGCCATCTGGTAGAGGGTGGCCTGAAACGAACTGAAAACATGTTTCAGGCGCCTGAAAACAACGGTAACTGGGGTAAATTTTGAATCTTCTAGTATGTGAAAGAGGCACCTCTAAAACGGCCTGAAATCACTTTTCAGCCTGCTGAAAACGCTTCTAAGGCATGAAAAATCACATTTGAAGTTTTGTTCACATGACCGGCGTAACACTACCCCCTCCTAAGACATGCTCGTCCCGAGCATCATCATTATTGCCGTGGTATCTCGCCAGCCGATCAATGTGAACAATCTTACATGGGCTTCGTGAATTTCGCTGTATCCGATACGTGACGTCGTTGATTTTTGTGACCACTTTATATGGCCCTTCCCAATTTGGAGACAGTTTCGGGGATTTCCCTTTCCTTCGCATCGGGTTATGTAGCCACACCAACGAACCTTCCTCGTACCCCATCTGGTTAGACTTCCTGTCATATCGAGTCTTCATTTTTGTGCTAGCTTGAAGCCCCTGTTCACGAACTAGGCTGTGAACGTCATCAATCCGATCCCTTAAATTGCATGCATATTCTGAGATGCACCTTGGAGTATCCGGGGGTCGACCAGTTAGGAGATCAGCAGGTAACCGAAGCTCTCTTCCAAAATTCGCATACGCTGGAGTAACCGCCGTACTTTCATGGGTTGCTGACCTGTATGACATCAAAAAGAGAGGAATATGCCGGTCCCAATCTTTTTGGTGAGTCTCGACAACTTTGGCCAGGTGTCTCTCCAACGTCTGATTGAATCTTTCGACCATTCCATCCGATTGTGGGTGATATGCAGTAGTCCTAGTCTTATGCAATCCCATGATTCGACAAGTCTCCTGAAACACCGCAGATTCAAAATTTCTGCCTTGGTCACTGTGTATTTCCAGGGGTACTCCAAAGCGGCAACAAACTTCATTCACTAACTTTTCCGCAACTGTGACTGCTTCCTGATTAGGAATGGCAAATGCCTCAGGCCATTTGGTGAAGTAGTCCATTACGACAAGTATGTACTTGTTGCCAGAGTCTGTTGTTGGGAATGGCCCTGCCACATCTAACGCAACCCTTTCCCAGGGCGCACCGACGTTGTACACCTTGAGTGCTCCTCTGCTTCGGGTCTGCGGTCCTTTAACCGAAGCACAGTTTACACACTTTTTGCACCAATTCTCGACATCTTCACGGCAGTGGATCCAATAAAATCGCTGTCGAATTTTCATTAAGGTTCTTTTCACTCCAAGGTGTCCACCAGAAATACCGTTGTGGAAACTTTCTAAAACATCTTTCACTTTTTTTCTCGGGACGACAACTTGTAAGTGCGCATCTTTCCCATTAGCCGATTCCCATTTCCTGCATAGTACACCGTTATGCATGAGCAAGCTGTCCCATTGTGCCCAGTAGCTTTTTGTTGTCGTACTCATTGGAGCTACTTCACACCATTTTGGTTTGACTACACCCGCACTAATCCACTCAAAAATGGGTTTAACGTCGGGGTCCTCTTTTTGTGCTTGTTGCATGACTTCATTGCTCCATTCCTCACTAACTGTGTCTGTTCTCAACATCCTCAAACATTCCTTGCCCTCTTGTTTAAGACAATGCTTACAGTCATCTGGGCAAGGTCTTCGAGATAGAGCATCCGCGTTTCCGTGCAATTTCCCACTGCGATGTTCGATGACAAAGTCATATTCCTGAAGCTGTTCAATCCACCGGGCCACCTGTCCCTCGGGATTCTTAAATTCCAACAACCATTTCAGGGCAGCATGATCAGTCCTAATTCTAAATCTTCGCCCTAGCAGGTATTTACTGAAATGCTGTAAAGTCTTAACAACTGCCAGTAGTTCCCTCCGTGTGACGCAGTAATTTCTCTCAGGTTTTGACAACGACTTACTAAAGTAGGCGATTACGACTTCGTTATCTCCCTTCTTTTGTGACAGAACTCCTCCAATACCTGTATTACTCGCATCCGTATCAACAATAAAATCAACTTCTGGATCTGGATAACCCAGTATTGGAGTTTGGCAGAGTCTTTGCTTCAGGTTGTTGAAACTTTCCGTACACCGCTCGGTCCAATCAAATTGTCGCTTTTCTTCAGTCAGTTCATGCAACGGTTTTGCGATATCTGAAAAGTTCTTCACAAACCGCCTGTAGTATGAACATAGTCCTAAGAAGGCACGTACAGCAGTTTTGTCCTTTGGTATCGGCCAATCCTTCACGGCGCTAACCTTTTCAGGGTCTGTCTGAATGCCATCCTTCGAAATCACATGTCCCAAATAATTGACTTTTCGTTTGAAGAGTGAACATTTCTTTGGACTCAGTTTAAGGTTTGCCTCTCGTAACTTAGATAATACTTGCTCCAATTTGTTGAGGTGATCATCGAAGTCTCTTCCAACGATGATTATGTCATCCAAATAGACCAAGCAAGTGTCACCTAATAGACCAGCTAGTATCTGTTCCATCAACCTCTCAAATGTTGCTGGTGCGTTACATAATCCAAACGGCATGACATTAAACTGCCAGAGTCCCTTTCCGGTCGAAAAAGCAGACTTCTCTTTATCTTTATCCTTGATTTCGACTTGCCAATAGCCACTTTTTAAATCCAACGTTGAAAACCATTTCATTCCATTCAAAGTGTCTAAAGTGTCATCGATTCGGGGCAATGGATAGCTGTCTTTCTTAGTAACGTCGTTCAGGCGGCGGTAGTCGACGCAGAACCTCATAGTCCCGTCCTTTTTCTTCACTAACACTACGGGTGAACACCACGGGCTTGTTGAAGGTTCGATGACGCCGCTCTTCCTCATTTCTTCAATCATGTCCTCTACTTCCTTCTCTCGAGCTACTGGAACTCGCCGAGGTCGTTGTCTGATAGGTGTGACTTCACCAGTGTCGATCTCGTGTTGTACTACTCCAGTCCTTCCGATGTCACTGTCGTGCGCAGAAAAAACATTGCTGTATCGCAACAATAATTTACGTGCCTTAGCCCGCTCTTCCTTGGTAAGGTCGTTACTTGACCCGTCCAATAACCTTTCTATGTCGATTGAAGACAGAGTATCTCGAGATTCCTTAGCCGCTGTAGGGTTCTGACAGCTTCGAATCCATGAAATTTCCTCGCATGAACCAACCAGAGCTCCTTTATTAAGGACGCACTCAGTGTCACTAAGGTTGAGAACCCTCACAAATGCTTTAGATGACGTAGTTACCACCGTGCGGGCTGGCATCCACGGTTTATCATTGTTGACTTTTTCTACAATTACGCAACGACGACATCCTTGTCTTGTGTCACATGGCAATCGTACCGGAACTAGCACCTGTGCCTTCGGCTGGAGGATGGTCCTTCTATTACAGTAAACATTTCCACTTACTCCACCCTCCATAGGCACCTCATCAGATCCACATTTCAAGACTCCAACTTTCAAGTCAATTCTACAACCATGGTCTCTCATAAAATCCAATCCAATAATGCAGTCATCAATTATGTTAGCAACAATCACTCTATGCCAGTAGCTTTTCTCACCAATTTTTAAAGCTACTCCTCTCTCCCCCTGGATGGGAATGTACTGGCCGGTAGCGGTTTGCAGCTGGAGATGCCTAGGTCGGACTAGATGACCTCTGGTTAGGTGTTTCAGTAGCCGAGAACTGATCACCGTCCGAGAAGCTCCGGTGTCGATGGTGAGGTGACATGGTATTCCACCAATTTCTCCCTCGACGATCAGACTATTCCCGTCGTTAACCTGTGAGATCACTATTGGGACATTTCGACCACCAGCCAGCACTCGTCCCTTAGTCCTGGCTTTTATTCGTTTCCCTGCTGCGGCTCTGATACAATAGAGCCAGTTGTCCTTGGCACCAGGGTTTGCCCTCGTTCGTTCCCACTGCGATTTTTCGGGCAGCTGGTTTGGATGTGGCCGCGCTCTCCACAACGGTAACATCGTGGCCCAAATTCACGACGGGGTGCAGTGGGCTCCCTTGCTGACACTTCACGCACCCTGAAAGGCCTTGATGGATCCTGGCGCACAGCTTCCACTTCTAGAGCGTGGGCCATCGCGTCCTTCAGAGTCCCATGGTGCCCTAATCGAACTGCCGCTCGCACTTCCAGGTCCCGTATTCCGTCAACGAAGGCCTGCACAAGCGTGGTGTCCACGAAAGAGGCCGATGTACGTTGGTACGCCTTCCTAACCAACTTCTCAATTTCCAGGGCCCATTGTTGCAAGGTCTCATTACGTCCCTGTGTCCTATCCTTCAGCTGAGCTCTGTATACGTGTTCCAGGTGGCTATCACCATAACGGGCCTCCAACGCTTCTAGAAGCCGGTCGTATGATTTCTCTTCTCCTAAGGCTTCGAGTATTGTAAGAGCCTCGTCACGAAGCGCTAGGGTTAGAGCTGTCCTGGCTTGCTCCTTACTCCAGCCGTTAGCCTGAGACACGGACTCGAACTGCAGCTTATATGCAGTCCATGATGATGTGCCGTCAAAAGGAGGTACCTTAAACCTTCCACTTCCTGTCATGGGTGCATCTGATATGCAGGTACCCGTACCACTGGCCACTTTAATTTCTAGTTTCTGGAGGCGGTTCTTGTATGTTTCAACTTTGTCCTTGACGTCATTCACGGTTTCCTTGACGTCATTAACGGTTTCCTTGACGTCATTAACAGTTTCCTTGACGTCCGTCAATTGTGTTGCGTGCTGAGAAACTTGAACGTCTAAGTCCATTAGTTTCCCCTGGACTTCACTCATCTCCCGCTTCCATTCAGTCGTGGTCTCATGTACCTCCCTGAGCATACGCGCTTGTTCTTCTTGTCTCGCGAGTTGACCACGTAGCTCCTCCTTTAGCTCTCTCCGTAGAATTTCAGATTGTTTTCTCGCTTGCTCCTCCTGTTTTCTCGCTAGTTCCTCCTGTTTTCTCGCTTGTTCCTCCTGTTTTCTCGCTTGTTCCTCCTGTTTCGCGAGTTGACCACGTAGCTCCTCCTTCAGCTCTCTCGCTTGTTGCTCTTGTCTTATCGCTTGTTGCTTCAAGAGCAGAAATATCGCGTTGATGTCTACGTCTTGCTTGGCGGGAGCGGTTGAGTCCGATGAACCGGCTTCTGGTGCAGGATTCTGACTTGCTGCAGCTTGGCTCCGGGTCTGAACTCCCATCGGCACGTCCTCACTCGCTGCATCATGACTCCGGGTCTTGTCTCCCGTAGGCACGTCCTCACGTGGCGTAAATGGCATTTTCTATCCCACTTCTGACACCAAATGTTACGTTTGAGGGGTGGGTACTTGATAAAAAATGCACTAATTAACCACTAATTAAAACTGAGGCTTTATTTCTACTTACAAGACACTAAACACAGTACTTGAACACAATTATCACACACTAATTTAACGCACTCGTCACTTTCACTCCGATTCGCTCTTGATCCGCACTGTATCGCATTCAGTATTGAACTACTCGTGGCTGCAGGCTGCCGCTATATATACCCGTCGGCGGTACTCCTGATGGTTCCAGAATGTTCCAGCCAAATCTCGCCTCGACAGGTCGGCTTCAATTCTAGTAAGTTCGCGAGTAGGTACCTAAGTACTTCTCGCGATGCTTCTAGACGCGGCTGGGTACTAGGCAGGTGTGTCCGCGAGTATTCGAGAACATTCTCGACTCTTGCTGTCTCTTTCTATACTTCTCTTTCACACCCTTCTCGAATGTTCCGTATAGCTATCCTTTTCTAAGAGTGGTCTCTTTCACACACTTCTCGAATGTTCCGTATAGCTACTAGGCAGGTGTGTTCGCGAGTACTCCAGAACATTCTCGATTGTTGCCGTCTCTTTCTATCCTTCTCTTTCACACACTTCTGGAATGTTCCGTATAGCTAGCTCTTTCTAAGAGTGCTATCTCTTTCACTCTTTCGAGAAATTTCGCCATATACTGAATTGTACTTCAGGGGCCCATAAGGGGTCCTGAAAACGCCTGAAAACGGGTTTTCAGGTTATTGCGCCATCTGGTAGAGGGTGGCCTGAAACGAACTGAAAACATGTTTCAGGCGCCTGAAAACAACGGTAACTGGGGTAAATTTTGAATCTTCTAGTATGTGAAAGAGGCACCTCTAAAACGGCCTGAAATCACTTTTCAGCCTGCTGAAAACGCTTCTAAGGCATGAAAAATCACATTTGAAGTTTTGTTCACATGACCGGCGTAACAATAATATATGCAAAGTCCTACAAACTTTTCTTCCGGAAGTAGGAAAAAAGTAAAAAAACTAAACTCACTCGATTTTTTAAATTTACGGTTATTTGTCTTCTATTTGTTAAAAGGGAAACCGAAGAAAACTTATTCACGTAAAACCGTTAAGTCTACGAATTGTAAAGATGATAAATGTGTCATTTTATTTCGTTAGAAACAAACTGTAATAGGTATAAACTGGTCTTGACCTATTTTAAACGACTAAAAAAACATAAAACCATAAAAATCTTACAAGAAAAACGTTTGTACTTAACATGTGTGTACCTACATATTTGTGACGATAAGCATGTAACGATATTTTGTTGCCAACACAATACTAGATTTTCGATATATCCGTTACGTTAAAAAACCGGCTATTATAAATTATTTCCCAAATAATCAAAAATGTTATACAAGCTGTCCATTCCAATTCAATGACTGGATTATTATTATACGGTCTTGTGGAATACGAAGAGTCGTAATACAAATACTTACCTGCGAATAATCTCGAAAATAATCGTGCCACGTTATATATTGGGAACGACCTAGGTATATACAGTACTATATTTAAATATGTGTCTGTAATGTACCTACCGAAATATATTTCAGCAAGCATCTTTCTACGTCATACAAGTAAGTGAAACAATAAACAGGCCAATAAAAATATTGAGAATAATTTACTCTTACTTTCCCTAACTAATAAGAATCCTGGAAAATCGACTCACAACGTGCCGACATCATAGTCACCCTACCGAGCTTGTTTTATAATTTTATCGGAAAATGTACATAAAATTGTATAATTTTGGCTTACCTGTGAAACGATATTCCACAACCAAGATAGCTTTCACTCCGACAATCCTTTATGCAACACGTTTTTACCATTTTAGCTGATTTTCAAAATAATTTGTATAAATAATAAACGGCGCCATTTATGTTGGTATTTTGAAAGTTTAAAAAGTCAAATTTGGGGATACCAGTTAATATTCAAAAAGTTACTAATGTCTACCATATTTATTGAAATGTTTTTTTTTTGTTATTCACATCTTTGATCTAAAGGGTTATTAATATGAAAATCACAATTGTTTACAATTTACTAAAAAGATAACAAAATCCTTATTTGTATATAGTACTAAAATAAAATAAGAAGATATTAATTTTTAGTAGTAAACTGTTATAAACACTCCCAAAATAGTATCTTATAAAAATTTGCAACATGTGCGAGTGGTACAAAGCACCACTTGGAAGTGGTCTCATGTGGACCGTTTTCTCTCGTTCATTTAGTATGGCGAAAAGCGAGATAGGACCGTCCCCTATATAGAAGTTCCTGGTATCGACAGCTTGCTATTCTAAGTATAAATCACTTAGGCTGGATTTGACCAAACTTTTTAACCAAGAGTAACGCTTACTCTTGGATAGTAATGTCAAAATCCCATAGTAATTTGACGTTACCATCTGAGAGCAAGCGTTATTCTCGGAATAAAAATTTGGTAAAACGCAGCCTTAAAAATATAAAAAAAAGGAATAAAAATGCCCATACATGGGGGTAGTACATACAAAGAGTTTGTCTATGCTAATTTTCTCAGGTCTTGATAGCACAGACTGTGAAAGTATAAAGTAAGTACGTCATAATTTCATAGAAGTTTGACGTTTAAAATAACACTTTCAAGTTTGACAGTTTATTTGCTCGGAAGAGATAACGTGGTTTGACTCTACATAATTGTAAAAAAACGTTTGATAATATTCATCAAAACTACCATCATTATAAAAATATAAATAACAAACATTTTATATTTAAGGTTAGGGCGTCTGCCGCGAAAGCAGGAGGTCGCTGGTTCGATTACAGCCCTGCTCACTGCTCAAAACTCCTCGTCAAAGTCATACACCCGTCCTTTACTTCCTTACCAAGTAAAGAAAGTGTCCAAAAGAGATGTATATATGTTTGTTATTTCTCCGATTATAGAATCGGACCTAACCTAACCTATAGAGGTTGTCAGTTTTGCTGACTTCTCTCTGACTCAATTCATCCAAGCAGCCAAATTAAATACATCGTTGTAATTTGGTACTCGGTATCAATGCATTAAGTACAACTTTTAAGAAAGGTACGAGTATGGGCACAGCGGATGCATATCGTTTAGTGTGGTAGGGCATAGCACAATGAATGTCGTCTCGTTCAAATCTGGAGCAGACCCTATCTGGGGAAGTACCTCCACCTTACAGAAAACCACAGTTTAATAACACTAGACCCTACTCATAGTGTTGTGTTTCTGTTGGTAAGTAAGGTCGCCAGAGCTCCAAGAGGATTCACTGTGTTGACAGGTGGGGACCCACGGAGCAAAGCTTCCCCTTTAGCTGTCAACACAGCGAATCCTCCTTTTTTTTAAAGGGTCGGCAACGCGCATATAACACCCCTTGTAGTTGCAGGCGTCCACAGGCTACGGCTGACCCGCTTACCATCAGGCGATTCGTAAGCTTGTTTGTTACCGTCATAGTATAAAAGAAATATTAATTGATCGCTGACCCCCATTTTTTGACAATGTGATTCTGCTTTGTATCGATCTTTTAATAAGTGAATGATTAAATATGATATATAGAACCTTTGCCGGCACATCAAAGACTTTCGCAGAATGTTATCAACGACATTGTTTATCAGTGATTCTACCTAATTTGACTCATCACGTGACAAGAAAAACCGAAGTTCTTGGGCTACTATCTAAAAGTTCAGGGGAATAAAGGTTGATTTTCTTATTCTACCCTTAAGCACACAAATAACTAGATACTCCATTTCCATTGCCCTGAAGGCCTAGTATAAAAGATGTACGACACTCACTTCTCGATCGCGTTAGCGTATCGAGAATTCAAATTATGTTTGCCGTTTATTTAAATCATCCGGCAACTTTCATATTTTGACCCCTCGATACGCTAACGCGGTCGAGAAGTTAATGTCGTACAATTTTTATACTAGGCCTTCTGTATGATACAAAACATTACCACACACCCACAAGCTGTTTACTATTGCCCACAGGAGCGAGTGTTCAGCTGAACTGTAGAGTTTTTTTTCCTGTATACATGCAGTAATGATTTTTATTAACTGCTAATTTAAAAGATTTCAGTTGATATGTTAAAGAAGGAACCTAAAACTTAACTTAGATAGGTAAAACACGCTCGGGGCTTAGTTACATACTACAATCAGTATTGTTGATCAAAGCAACGTGTCACCAGTCCACGTATCACAGAAGGAATGGACCAATTTAAAATATCAATGTCTAGCTCTCTTGTCATATCATTTATGCAAATACTGGCTCGAATGAGGAAACTATTTTGCCTATACCGCGATGAAACACATTTAACTGAAAGAGGGGGAACATTATTGAATATGAATATGTCTCACTAAAGATAATCAAATGATCATTCGAAAATAACCTCTAAAGCTTATCGACGAACCGGGGTTTAATGTCTGCGAGCACTGACACTTAAATATGGATTTTAACCACTGTACACAAGGTCCAAATTCCTTTAATTGTAATCAAACCATTTCAAGATAAATAGGTTACATCACTAACGATTGACCACGCCAAGTTTGCACAGATTTTGATGTTAGAGACTGCACAAGCGATAATACGTCTAACTTCAATGAGATTATGAAACTTATTCATAGTCTGTACCATGAAAATCGAGGCAAACTTAACTTGGACTCTAAATTCAAAGTTATACTTACACCTATTTTGCGCCGCCGCACAGGCCAGTAAGACCGAGAATAGAATAAAACTTTGAATCGCCATTTCACAACACTTTTATGGGTACACTTTACAAAACCATCTACAGCACACGGTACCGCCCAACTGTATCAGTTTTCAGGTATCAGGGCTCGCTAATACATATCTTATCTCTTTCGAAATTCAGTGTAAAGGTGGGTGATATAATATCGGATAGATAACGATGAACAGTACTATATTTATGTATGAAGCTAAGTGTGAATCTAGAGACAAGTGAGAGGATAGACTGTTATTATCAGGGGCCGTAATTTTCATGCCAATGACAGACAAATGACGTCAAGCATACATCATGTTTTAGGTTTCACGTTTGAAAGAATAATGCTGTCATTAAATAGTGTCAAAACTATTACGTTCGACGTTAGAATCGAACGTTGATAGACTTTATCTGTCATTAACAATTTAGTATTTAAACATCATGTGTTAAACATACATTATATACGTCATTATGACGAAACTGGCATGAAAATTACGGGCCCTGGTGATTATAGTTGATTGTTGAACAAGGGATGAAAGCCCCCCGTCAGTAGTCCCCATAGTCCGAGACTGAAAATTGCCTTCCACCAGAGTTGAACACTAATTTTCACATCGAATTGAGGTAAGAAAAATACAGGTGTATTTTATAAAATATAACTAAACATAACCTCTAGATACTAGCCGTCGGCTCGACCATGTACCTGGGCATTTTCAGTAAAAAATGCACCATTTTAATGAAAATGGTTCCTCGATTTTCCATGCAAAAAAATATTGTCAGTTTTGTCATACAAAATGGATGACAAAATGCGTTACGAAACTGACCAAAAAAACGGGACACTCTTTTTCTTTTTTTAAATCAATAGTACTCGTGATTCTGGTTATAAATAAACCCAAAACTTCCTATATTTTCAAAAGAAAGGATATGGTACTCTATTTCTGAAAATGCCCACCTATTAAGAATGGGCATTATTAAGATATACTTTTAGCTTTATTTAAACGAGCGAGCGTTGCGTGCGTGTTCTCAAAGTCTACTGGAACAAACCGGCAAGTTTGAAATGTTTGCATATTTGTGGGTTTTTCCGACGATAACTCGAACTCTAGTTGTATGAGATAATAATATTTTTTATTTAAGTTCGAATATGAGCCAAAAACGGCAAGCGGTTGTTTGTTGAGATATAGGGGTCACCGGTTCACGCCCGGGCCGAACCACTACTTATTTTGACTAAAAGCTGCCGGCTTTTCCTCTATACAAAACGAACAAAATTATTTCGTTATTTTTCGTTCTTTGGCTTATTAATCTATTGTTAATGGGGTAATTTAACAATATGACTCTGTTACCTAAAAGATCGATTTCGAGATTTAAAAAAATCGTTTCCGATCCCTGCTGATAACACATGTTTCATCATTAGTGTCCCGTTTATCACGGTTAAAGGATGAGTCATACCGATCCAATCCGATCCAATCAAATCCGGATCGAATCGGATCGGATCGGATTGGTGTGAGTCATATCTTTAAAGGAGGTTATTATTTATATATTGTATTTTATTAATTTTTATGCTGTGTACCATTAATCCACCACAATAAAGCGTGTGCTTAGATCTGAAATCGACCTTGTTTCATTAAGATTCTATAAATCATGTTTACTTCGCCTAATCCTATATTTACTTATTTCGGAACCAAATAAGAAAATGACTATACAGACTACACTGAGACTACTCACATGATCCCCAGCAATAAGTAAGCTGATTCCACTAATGAATAGGGATGACGACTAGGTTGAAAAACTATCATTATAATTAGTCCGCCAGTTAGATTATCTAAAATGATTAGACACGTATTTTTTCTTTTTCAATTTCACTAAAATTGACGAAGATAAAGAGCATCACAGTTCCGGGTGGGGGGTTGTGACGTCACTACTGGGTAAGAATTGTACCTAATAGTGACGTTACGCGAAACTTGAACGCACTGTATTTTCATCATTTTTGATTTGACAAACAAAAGAAAAATAAGTGTACAATATTTTTTAATAATCTAAAAGATGGACTAAATAGATTTTATTAGTCGTCTAGCCTATTGTATTAATTTGCGATACATTCTTGCCTAATTAGTCTAACTACATGTAAACTGGTGCAACGTGGCGCCATCTACAACAGCGCCGAGAACGGCTCCGTTTTACAGTCTTTATTTTTCGCATGTCTCTGTTCAAACTGTACAATGCAGATAGATTTAAAATCAAAACGTCTTATATTACCTTGAATGTACATTGTATTTTGAACGTAATCGTATAGAATATAAGGGTGACAATTGACGAGCTTCAAAAATAGCTCTTTGGTGTATATTATAGTCAGGTTGTTTTAACGTGTTTACTTCATGTATATGGTAGTACTTTTAATACTGGTTGGGATAGGCAAAATGAAGTCATTCATCTAAGTAAATAAAACAGTCGTTATACGGTCATTTCCAGAAAAAATGTGCATCATTTTATTGAAAATTTTATTGAAATTGACAGTTTGTAACGGCCCATACAAAATGTATGAAAAAATGCGTTACGAAACTGACCAAAAAAAAAGGGAAACTCTTTTTTTTCTTTTTTTAATCAATAGTAGTCGTGATTCTAGTTACAAAAACCCAAAACTTCCCATACTTTATAAAAAAAAAGGAAATGTCACCCTATTATTCGATAGCGACTGCGGCGCTCGAAAGTATGTCCGTCTCGCTCCTACCATTGCTCGGCATGAGCGAGACGGATGTATCCCCCAAATACGACCACGTATAACTCATGGTAAACACATATTCGTAGCATGCCTACCACGAACATCGCAAATTGGCATTGACGGGAAAACCTCTTTGTCACTCCAATATGCAAGTGTGACAGGGATGGATATGCAAATCCGCAATCGTTAGATTTTCGTGGTATAAAGCCCCTCATTCACGGCAGTCCGCCGGCGCTCCGGCATGGCTGGATGTAGCGGACACACGGTGTGCAAGTGGCCCAGCCTGGCAGTCCAATTCGCACTTATTCGTTGAAAGATGCGCAGCGCTGCGTTTTAGCGCATACACTGTACTTGAATTAAAAAAAAGCCGCCATCTCTTATGTCATTTTTAATAATGAATAATTCATATTTTTTGCATTGCCGCATTTCTCAATTGTTTATTACCATAATTTAGTGCAATTCGGACTGCAAGGAGGTGGGCGGAGCTAGCAGGATGTTGCCGTACGGCACGCATCCGGCAACGACATTCACGAAGCTATATTACGTGCCGGAGGTGCCGGCGGACTGCCGTGAATGAGGGGCTTTAGCCCTTATTTGGGGATAATTCACACTAGAACGGGACATGACGCGGCGGGACGGGAAGATTTGTTTCTATAGAAAACGTCACGTGACATCCGAAGGCTCCGGGCTATCACGTGATTCTTTCTATAGAAATTGACAGATCGTCCCGTCCCGTCCCGTCCCGTTCTAGTGTGAGTCATCGTTTCGGATGTCTGTGTAAGGTACCCTAAATAAGATGATAAAAATTATAACTCCGTTTTATGAAAGGGCTGTAAAAATGTGATCGCCATCGATCACTGAATTAGAAAAAAAATTGGTTCCTGATCACCGATTAAAAATCATTCTGTATATATGTGGCGTTTTCAGGCTAAATCAGTTATCGATAAGGTTCTACTGTCATAAATACTCACTTAGAAATTAACCTTAGGTATAAACAACCGACAATGTGATCTCTTTAGCCTGAAAACGCCACATAGGGATGTGCTTGTTTTGAGTAAAAGGTCCCATTTAATCCCACAGAGTATCTACCCCTCCTTTCCTCCTTTTAGGTACTAAAAACAGTCATAACGAAGCTCTGTTTTAGTAAGATTTTTAACATTAAATTAAGATAAGACATACTTCTGAGTAAAATAGCAGATATCTTTGAGATTGTAGCTACCTTTGATTGTCAAAACAATATATGACAGTGTAACTATTTATAGTTCTCTTCATTTCCAGGAAAAATATTTTTTTATTAAACTTTACTCTCAAATTTGAATATAAGTTATTATTTACCTACTGTACAAATCTTAATCAATTAATTAATTCTACCTAATTAATTCTTTATGAGAAGCTGTAATCAATTATTTTGGTTTTAATATTATTTCCCTGCTTGTGTGATGAAAAACATTGTTTTAATTAGAAAACTCCCGTGAGTATCAGACATATTAAAATTCTCATAGCGGGTTACTCACGTCAATAAAGTCGAAAATAGCTCGCAGTGTGCGTAGAGCAGTCGCCGCGGCTACACGCATGACTCATGAATAAGGGACACGGACTGTTCCGAAACATGTCGAGCTATTTTCGACTTTATTGACGTGAGTAACCCTCTATGAGAAAAACATTGTGTGTAATTTTCTAACCTTTATCTCAGAAAAACCCGTTTTTGCCATTGGTTTTTTATTAGAGTCTCGTTTACAGTTCTAATAATTCCGTTTGCAATATCCAATTGTGATTTTAACACATAAAATAATAAAAATACCATATCAAACGTTAATTTCGCAGAAATTCCATGTTTACCCAGCCAATGATAAGAAACCATGATATCATTCGCTTAGTAACACGGACATGCTTACGACCGATATGATAAGTTTCGAAAAAATGCATATCTTAAGCATTACAAATATGAATCTTATGCAACTCCAAATAACATTCAAAATCGTAATGAAATACGAAAGTCTTTTGAATCTTGAAAGCCAGTCTGAGTTGTCATCTATTGGATTTGATAATATATCTAATATACTTGGTGTTAAGGCTTTATATTGTTTGAAAATTCTACCGGATATGAGTTTTTGAATCGCCTCCGGTTTTCTGAGTATATGATGCGTATTTCTATTGTTTATGATTCAATAGATTTCTATGTGTCTTGTCATTTATTTGACGTACGTATAGACTTTACTTAGAAAAGTTGATTAAGAAAAAATCAGTTCGTTCGTCAATAAGTGTTTGCGGATGATAGCTGTAATTTTATCTTATTTTCATGATTGTATCCATAATAATCATGTGTTCAATTTGTTGGTACTGTCCCCTAAGCTAAAGTAAATAACTAAATACTGAATATAAACCGGCCAAGTGCTAGTCGCACTCGCTCCATACAAGCTTTATCGTCAATCAGGCCTAATAATAATGACTTGTAGCTTAATAATATTAGCGGAAGTCTCTTTTTGATCCCTCTTATTAGAAAGAGATTTCCGCTAATATAACAAGTTACAAATGATTATGCAATCGACCCCAGATCGTGCATCTAACCGTCCTTTCATATAGGTATTCCACAAATTTATGACCGCGCATACCGTTGCTTAGAGTCTAACCACGTTATCTGTTCCTAGCAAATGAACTGTCAAACTTGAAAGTGCTTATTCTTCTTTTAAATAATGGCTTCTGTCCGAGACTTGGACAATGTCAAGTATTATCCAAATCTCAGTATGTAATCAGAGTGAAAAGTCTACAAATGTAAAACAAAACAATTTAGACCGGATTTTGACCCAGATATTGCCATATTTAAATGACACATTCACAGAATAGACCAAATAATGGAGTCGAACATGCCACAATAATTACAACCATTAAGTAAGTGAAATATCGTGTTACGATTAATGAACTCAACTAGGAAAAATAACTACAAACATGGAAAGTTGACGACGAAAAATAAATACACATTCATTTGTTTTCAAAGGCTGATGGAACTAGATGGTTAAAAGTTAAAGTTACAGAGCATACTTAGTGATCAGGTACTGTTTTTTATAGTTACTTTAGCGAGAATAATTACGACGTGTGTAAATAAGTCTTTCTTATTCTTCCTAGCGTTTTTTCGGCTTAAAGATGATTCACACTAGAACGGGACGGGACGGGGCGGGACGGGACGAGCTGTCAGTTTCTATAGAAAACGTCCCGTAACATTCGCGGGCTCCGAGCTATCACGTGATTCTTTATGTGACGGCTCAGGGGGCGTGAGTAGTGAGAACATTAAAATTTAGGCAAAAATTTGTTTAAATTTAAAGAGATGTTTATCACAGAACATAGAGATGTAATCACAGAACACCAATACCAATGCCTCCTGCATTGGTATTGGTGTTCTGTGATTATGATGTACAAATTATATTTGTTATGGTCCATAGGGACCATGGGGTCCCAGCGCACGCAAGTTTTTCGTAGAAATCGCGAAACGTCTGGTTGTTGTTACCGGTGACCGAAGAGCTGGTGGCTTCCTCGCACAACGTATCAGCATTGCGATACAACGAGGAAATGCTGCCAGCATCCTAGATACAATGCCTTAAGGACCTATTTTAGATTTAAGGTAGGTAGAGGTAGGTAGTTAGGTAAGTTAGTTAGTTAAATGTTTTGATATGGTCTTCTGGATTAGCCCAAAAATTGTGCACCTAGAGGAAGATAGTGGAGAATGCCAAGGGCGGTAGCGTCACCAGAATGCCAAAAGAGTCAAAGACAAAACGATGTTCGGAGTCTTTTTAACTGAACTGTAAAGCCAATGTTTCCTGTGGCTTTGTAGGCCTGCTTGTGGACATGTAGTCATTTTCTCATACAATTCAATATAAAAAGAGTACGTTTTAATGTGGATAAGGGTTCAGTAAGGAAATCAACCTTCATAGCCCTTAACTTTCGTAAAGTCCACAGAAAAAAAATCGAGTATTGTGTGTTTGACCCAATAAATATCTTGTTTCAGAATGGACAGACCCAAACGCAAGTTCACACCGTTCCGTGCCTTAGTAGCTTGTTGCCGGGACTTTTGCCGGCAAACTTCCATGCATGGCTTCATTCACATTGCTGCTGAAAATCGCTGGTGGGGAGAGAGGTTAGTATGTCTTATGGAGAGACTGATTCTCGGAGCCCTCCTAGAGGAAACTGACAGATCGTCCCGTCCTGTGCCGTTCTAGCGTGTCTTCCCTTAACAGTAGATTTCTGTCATAGGGTGCTGTGGGTATTTGCGACGGCAGTAGCCATCTTGGGAGCAGTAGAGATCTCGCTCGGACAGTGGCAGCGGTTTAACGAGAACCCCACCGTGGTGGCATTGGAGAAGGATTTTAGATCGTGGCAGTTCTGCTTGCCTGGTCTTACTCTGTGTTCCAAGGTATGAATGTGCGCTAATACCTTAGCATAGGAATGGATAATACCTAACAGTTCCTACTTTGATATGCACATGAAATATAGATTTCTGCCCTCTTTCAGTAAGTTGATTGAAAATAGCAATAATGTTCCTTTGAATGCTGAACTGTTATTTTTAAGCAGAAAAGAAATGTCTTCGATAAATACCTCTTAGAAACAAAAGGAAAGGTGGAAAAATTCATGTCCCCCGGCTGGTACTCGAACCCACGTCTGGGATACAAGCCCATTGCTCTGACCGAGACCTTACCGAGATCACACTCGTGGTCCCGATTTTTTTCCACCATATCCCTCGTATTAGGAGCGCTGGTGGCCCAGCGGGAAGAGCGTGCAATCTTCAATCCGAAGGTCGCGGATTTAAATCGAGGCTCGCACCTGGAAATGAAAGACACCGTAATTCCAGAGGGAATTATTTCATTACATGCATGCAGCTAGAATTTTCTTCTAAGGATATTCATCATCCAGTAAGGGTATACCTATCGTTGTCTCACTCTAAACTGTTACTCCACAGGTGAGAGTAGATGAAAAGAAGGTACCCTCAGTAATCAAGAAATACTGGGGCGTTGAACGCACAGATGAGAAGTACGCGCGCTACGACCGTTTTGTCCATGCCGTGGCTACTTCTAGTATGGTGAACCTGACTGATTTTCTGCAGTATGAGGGCGAAGACCTGGAAGTGGATCTGTATCAGCTAGCTGTTGACGTGAGTTGTCGCGGAAATTGTTGTTATATCCAATTAACATTATGGCATTGGATAGTGCATCATAGCCCTGTTGCAATAGTATCTTCCGTTACTCAAGCCGCAAAAATATCTGACCCGCTCTTATGAATGTGCAAATGTGATTGTGCCAGACATTATTGCGGTTTTCATAGAGGAAGATGCTATTGGTGACTGTGCTCGTATCAGTTTTTCGAAAGTTCTGTACGAAGAATGACATTTATCAGTTGCTTTTCTATGAAGGGATACATGGTGAGGAAATCTGCATACATTTGCGAAGAAATTAGAAGGTTTGTTTTTTGTCAGAGGTGGAGGTAATACTCATGTATAGGTACTGTTGACCCGGTAACCAACAGCATGCCTGATTTCTCCCAGACACCTACGGACTAAACCCCTCCACCCTGTAGAGTAATTAGAAGGTTTATATTGTAAAGTGGCCAGCTCAAGACACTTCACATAAACCTTCTAATGGGGGCCAGTGGAGAGATTGTAGGGATGTGGGGGATACGGGGAGAGGAAGTGTATACCCAGCAGTGTATACTACGTATTCCGTTGCTTGAGCAGTGATGTTGCTAACACAATACAACTGTCTACTGGATACTTCATGGATTAATGATACATGTAACATTCCACCCGAGGGAGCATACACCTGCTGCTGTGTGTGTGTACGAGGGATCCCCTGCCGCATAGGGCTTTACAGCCATGAAAGGCACAATATAAGTTGAAGATATTAACATACTTGTATCGAGTTACCTACTTACGTCAATAAAGTCGAAAATCTAGGGAACTAGATACCTCCACCTTACACAAAATCGCAGTTTAGTGAGTAGGGTCTAGCCTACTCATAGTGTTGTGTTTCTGTTGGTAAGGTCGCCAGAGCTCCAAGAGGATTCACTGTGTTGACAGCTGGGGACCCACGGAGCAAAGCTTCCCCCTCTAGCTGTCAACACAGCGTATCCTCATTTTTTTTAAGGGTCGGCAACGCGCATGTAATACCCCTGGAGTAGCAGGCGTCCTCTCAGCATCAGACGGGCCGTATGCCTGTTTGTCACCGTTGTAGTATAAAAAAAGTGCGAAGAGTGAGGTGCGATCGCGGCGATTGCTCTCCGCACATAATGCACAGTCATGGTAAAGGGACATGGACTGTTCCGAAACATGTCGAGCTATTTTCAACCTTATTAACGTGAGTAGCTCAATATAAGTATCTTAATATGACTAATACTCACGAGACTTCTCTATTTAAAATTCGGTTTAAGACAATAAAGTACTTGTGTACTTCTGCATTAAGACATTATGCTGAAGATGTTCAAAACACTGCAGGTTCTGCCGGAGTTCAACTTAAAAACAACATGGTCGGCCATTGCCAGTCCGGTGCCCTGGACAGCCGTTATGACCGAAGTGGGCGTCTGCTACG
This sequence comes from Lathronympha strigana, assembly GCA_949128165.1. NCBI lineage: Eukaryota > Metazoa > Arthropoda > Insecta > Lepidoptera > Tortricidae > Lathronympha > Lathronympha strigana. The sequence goes on along the minus strand of OX421925.1, from coordinate 3,087,239 downwards.
CTACCAACTCCCAGGCCATCTCTGATGATGCTATCGTGTGAGTCATTATGAATGTCAAAGCAATCTAACGGCCTCCTAACCTAGTTGGTAGTGACCCTGCCTACGAAGCAGGAGGTCGCGGTTTCGAATCCTGGTCAGAGCATTTATCACGAATGTTTGTACCAAGAAATTGAAGATCTGGTGGCTGAGCCAAATATCATAGAAGAGACAAACGCCCACAGACTCCGGTGGCTCGGGCACCTGGAGAGGATGGAGGAAGATCGCAAGGCCAAACAAGCATACCTCGGTCGCCCGGGAGGTCGACGCCCCGTTGGCCGCCCTAGGTATCGATGGGGTGACATGGTCGGCGCGGATCTGCGCGAACTCCAAGTCACCAACTGGCAAGCGTTAGCGCAGGACCGGGAAAAATGGCGCACTCTGGTGTCGGAGGCCAAGACTCACTTTGGGTCGCTGAGCCAGCGGAGTAAGTAAGTAAGTTTGTTCCTAAGTTATGGATGTTTTCTATGTATTTAAGTATTTATATTTATCTGTTATAGTACCCACAACACGAGCCTTATTGAGCTTACAGTGGGACTAGGTCGATTGGAATAAGATTTACCCAAAAAAAACCCTCATGACGCTCAGGACTTTTGTATTGACATTCAGGATTCAAGATTGTGTATTGCAGAATCCATCGCTTCATTCGGAAATTGATGTACGCCCTCGCCGGAAATATATCACTTTAATCCCTTGTAACAGAATCATCTATTTAGTATTCTGTTATTATTTCTGCAGGAAACCGAATGTGAACGAGACCAAGATGTTTCCTCTCACCTGCACATATTCATCTTTGATCTGCTACCTCACCTTAGAGGGCCCGGTGCCTATGATCGTAAGTTGTGCTCTCTTTCTTACGATTATCTCTCCTTCACTCTCTTTGCGTTCACGTCATCTTTAGGAACTGATTCGGAATATAGACCCTAGCTTCCCCAGAAAATCTGAAGAGCAAAGCCACATCAGTACACGGAGTGGCCTTAGGCACTTTTCGGCCCCTACCCCTCTGGCAAAACAAATGCAGAAAAATCATGTCATTGTATGAATTGACAAGTATATTACTACGTACGTAACCGACGAAGGTACTCCTATCATTATAGTTAAATGCAGGCTTTTGCATTGAAATTACCACTATCACCAGGGTGCGTAGCCAAGATGCCAATCGCTCACGCTCAGTCGCTAGCGAAACGCAACTGTCATTATCACACTAATAAGGAAGGGTGATTGAGAGGTAGCTACGTTATTAAGCGTGAGCGATTGGCATATTCGCTACGCACGCGCACTTAGTTTCAATACAAAGCAATATTCCCGTTGGATTCCCGTCTCCCTTGATCTTACAAAGCTTCCCTTTCCAACAGATGTATATCCATTCGCCCTACGATATCTTAAACGTAAAGGCTACTCCGCTGGAAGGCAGTCCTGGCCACGAGACAAGCACAGAGATCAGCGTTATAGAGAGCGGCTGTGGGCGAGGGGTCAGAGAGCTGAACCCTAGGCGTCGGGGCTGTCTTTACACGGACGAACCTCAAGCTAGGGGCAGACAGGTTAGTGAAGGTCTGTGGACCTCAAAGTCGGTGCGATGGAAGGCTAAACCAGCAAGGGGGTTATTCAAGTAAGCCTCAAGGAGGGCTCGGCAGGTGAGTAAAGCTTTGAGAAACCTTAAGCCCTAGGCGTCATAACTGTTTGTATACTGCTAAGCCTGAAGCGAGTGGTCGACATGTATGTCGTCTTAAAAGATCTACAGGCGTTATAAAGAGTAACATGGTCATTTGCATTATAACTAATATTTGAAACGGGATAATTACCATGTACTCGTATGTTTGTTTTATTGAGCACCCGATATTTCGACACTGTTGCAAGCGTCATGTTCACGGAGTAAACTGATGAGCTGCGAGTTTTTAGTTGTGATCTACCCTCTTACGGGTTCGCTTATTTTGTGTGTTCTCACTGGCACTACTACCGTCCGCTTTCTCACTTGAAACTCGATCACGTTTACGACACACCACACTTACAGTATCAACCCGTGCATTTCTTACCGGAACAGTCTCTTTTCGATTTGTGAACTTTCGGATCACTGGATACCAGACTTTCGGCAGCTGAAAACCATCTTCTCTGTTAAAGTTTTTATATTTCAGGATTTCAATGGCTTCCTTGACCATCCTAGGAATGTAGTGCTTTTCCGTCGAGAGAATCTGAGGGTTACGTAACTCAATCCAGTGATTTGTTCCTGCCTCTAAAAGATGTTCAGCGATTGCCGATATTCAAGGTTCGTTATTTTGAACCGCCCGAATGTGCTCCTTTATACAGTTATAATAAATTTTGGGTTTTTATAACCAGAATCACGAGTCCTATTGATTTAAAAAAAATGAAGTGTCACTTTTTTGGTCAAATTCGTAACGCACTTTTTCATACATTTTGTATGGGCCGTTACGAAACTGGCAAATTTTTTTTTATGGAAAATAGAGGACCCATTTTCTTTAAAATGATGCACTTTTTTGTGGAAATTTCCTACACGTCTATGTATAAAAATTGTTAAAATTAAATGTAGAAAATTAAAATAAAATATTTGGCTTGATTATTGCGATAATATTTAAAAAAATAAAAATAAAAAAAAAGGTATTCCGATACCGGGAATCGAACCCGAGCCTCCTGGGTGAGAGCCAGGTATCCTAGCCACTAGACCATATCGGAGTTGCTACACTTTGCGAAATTATGCTTTGTATTTCACTGAATCTATTTATAAACAGCCGCTAAGTTTGCAACACCTACACTGTTTATTTTCAACTTTCCCTTTCTTTTTGTTTTTTTACTTTACCTTGCCTTGTAAAGGCAACCTTACACCTTGATTTATATAAGGCTGATATTCGTACAGGCACTATACTGACATATGCATGACAATGACATATACATGTCAAGCCCAAAATAAACCAGTGGGCGTATGATAGGCGAGGTTACTAAGGTGATAGAGCAAACGCCACACGAATGAAAGAGACAGGCAATAATTATTATTGAAAGTAGTAATGGCGCTCGAAATATGCGGTTTGAACGCAACATGGAGAGCTCATGATGTGTGTATATAAAGCAGTGTGTGTAATTGTACTCAAATAATTTGGCATTAAACTCGAGTGTGGGTTTATGAAACGAGGCACCAGAATATCATTATAGCTATATAATCGCACAAACTATTATAATTTTACCTACATTAACTGAATATAATATTAACATCCTAATATTAAACACATTATCAAAGTTGCCTTGATTTGAGTCTTGAGTTTTTTTTCGTAGTTGGTCTCTAAGATCGAAGCCGGCAACACTGACAGCACTGCATCACCGTATTCTGTAAAATAATGAAACTCTTATAAAAAAAGTAAATATTTATATGTCCAATATTATAGATTTTATTAAACAAATCGATCTAGCCCTAAATTAAGCAAAGCTTGTACTATGGTACTAGGCGACTTATATAGATAGAAAACGCCCATAACTCATGAACAAATATTCGTGATAAACACACAAATAAATGCCCTTACTAGGATTCGAACCCGGGACCTACTGCTTCGTAGGCAGGGTCACTACCAACTAGGCTAGGGAGCTTGTTCTTTTAAATTGTGGAATTGTCCATTTTTATTTATTTTTTAGACATAAGTTATAAATTGAAAGAGATGTCATATAGTACAGAAAAATCAAATCAAATCAAATCAAATCAAATCATATTTATTCATGGTAAAAATCAGAAATACAAGAAAACATTAAAGTAACAAAGAAAAAACAGAATATTTTTACCACGAAATGGACTCGCCTCAGCATAATGCTATCCCGAAGGACAGCGCTGATTTTCTGGCAAGCCCATTTTGTTGGCCACGATCGCAACGTGTAAACATGGCTTAACAAAACTGAACGCAACGCGAGCGGTATCTATGGAATTTGCAGCATTGACAAGTGACAACACAACTCAAGTCACAAATTTCCAATGACATAAATTGCACGTTGCGATAATAAGGATTTATATATTTATAATACAAAAGATAAAAAGTGACAAAGGGCCCCAATCACCCTCGGATCGGGTAACCCAGTGGTTAGGGCGTCTGTCGCAAAAGCAGGAGGTCGCTGGTTAGATCCCAGCGTGTTGCTGTAGTATATTCTCTTTCAATTTATATATTGTAGTGTGACAAATAGTGTAAAAAATATGAATCTAAACATTTATTATATTAAATGATTTAATTCATGCTTTAAAATTGTTAGTCATAAGTGTTTGTCACAACGGATCCGTGTAGACCGAAAAAAAAATTGTTCATTTATGTATAATGTTAATTATGTTACACAAAGGATATTGCCGTTTCTTTTATGAAGGCCTGTACTAGGGTGTGCAAACCGGTTTTTAATTGTATAGAAAAACCGGTTAATAACCGGTTTTTAGCTGATAAATCATACAAATAAATAACGATTTGCACACCCTAGCCTATACCCTAACGATAATCGTTATCCACTGATGAAATCTTTTGCAAATCATTGGCCATCAACTGCTCATCACACATTCTAAATATTTTGAAAATCGTACGCCGGAGAATACGTAGGAGATTGAAATCGTGATTTATAGGTTAGTTTTTAAAGTAAAATAATCACATTTTGGTAAGTACATCTGATCCGGTCAAGAGACTTAGGGTAGACGGATGCTTATGCCATTCTATGCCATAAAAATCAATGAATTACCTGTACTAGCGTGTAAAAAAGTGCTTAAATGAGTGACGTCACGTACGGTAACACAGACTGTTGCGATCGCGTTATCATATACACATTTTAATAGTTTTCTAAACAATTACCTACCCGCGTCGCTTTCGTTGTGTGCACCGGTGCCCTCTAAGGTCGTGTGGGTGTGCGCAGCCCGCTCGCGTCTGTGATAGTGCTTTTATAGCACATTCATTGGTGTGTATCAATCACGGAGTGACTTTTTACGGTTAGTGGGTAGGTGTATAAATACACCAACTGGTGAATAAAACTACAAACTTATTTTTATTGTGATACATTTTATTAAAGCAAGATATATAAAATAATCTCGAACGTTTTTACACAAATATAAAACCTTACAATAAACTTAATAGAAAAACAGACTCTGATTGAAAATAGCGCCATCTAGCGTTCCTTGTCAGAACTTTTTATAGACCCTGATAACTTCGCAGCAAAAATGGGAAAGTGTGTGACATGCGGACGCTTCCTGTCTCAGAAAGGTGCCGCCACTGCCGCTTGCGCGCTGTGCCGTGGCCTCTACCATCGGCGTTGCGAGGGTATAGAACTACCAGAGAGTGTTGCTGTCCCCAAAGGCTGGCTTTGTGGTGAATGCCAGAAAAAAATAGATAAGGGGACCAGCACCGGCACCCCGTCAAAAGGCGACAGTAGGGTGCGAGACGCAATGCCTGCTGCACCCTCTCCTGCCGGCGCCGTGTTGCCCGTCACGCCTCCACCTGTCGTGATTGCGCGGCATGCCGCGGCCTCGCCTGCCAAGGTCGCGCGGGCTGCTGCACCGTCGCCTGCCGCGGTCGCGCAGCCTGCTGCATCGTCGCCTGCCGCGGTCGCGCGGCCTGCTGCACTGTCGCCTGCCGTGGTCGCGCAGCCTGCTGCACCGTCGCCTGCCGCGGTCGCGCAGCCTGCTGCATCGTCGCCTGTCGCGGTCGCGCAGCCTGCTGCACCGTCGCCTGCCGCGGTCGCGCAGCCTGCTGCATCGTCGCCTGCCGCGGTCGCGCGGCCTGCTGCACTGTCGCCTGCCGTGGTCGCGCAGCCTGCTGCACCGTCGCCTGCTGTGGACGTGCAGGCTGCTGCACCGTCGCCTGTCGTGGTCGTGCAGCCTGCTTCACCGTCGCCTGCCGTGGTCGCGCAGTCTGCTGCACCGTCGCCTGCCGTGGCCGCGCGGCCCGTCCCACCCTCGCCTGCCGTGGTCGCGCAGTCTGCTGCACCGTCGCCTGCCGTGGCCGCGCGGCCCGTCCCACCCTCGCCTGCCGCGGTCGCACCGTCCATCGCACACTCGTCTTCCCCACTACCTGGTGCTCCTGGCCCTGCCGCCTGCAAAGAGCTGGACTTACAGCAGCGTCTCGACCGATACATGGCCGAGCAACGCGAGTTCCGCGAAGAGATCCGAGCTACTTTGCGAGGCTTAACGGAACGCATGGATGGAGTCGAGCGTCGTTTGGAAGTGGTCGAGAGGAAGGTGGCGGAGGCGGAAGTGGCACCTCGCAGTGATAGCGCAGAGGTGAGTGAACTGCAGCGGACAGTATCGCTCCTTCAGCAAGAGCTAGAAGACCGTGACCAGGACGCGCTGCTTTCTGACCTTGATATCGGCCATATCCCCGAGCAGAAAGGCGAAAACGTGGTGCATACGGTCACCGTCATCGCTGCCAAGCTTGGTGTGACGCTAGAGCCCCGTGACGTCGTATTCGCCGAGCGAGTCGGTGCAATGACGCAGGACGAAGCGAGCGCTGAGCAGGGGAGTCCCGTGAGCCGGCCGCGCCGCATTGTCGTCAGGTTAGTGCGCCGCCAGCTGAAAGACGACTTACTTCGTGCCGCTAGGGTGCGCCGCTCCTTCACTTCTGCCGACGCCGGCCTGCCGGGCCCGTCGCGAAGAGTATACGTGAATGAGCGACTTACTCGCACTAACAGCCTACTATTCCATCAAGTCCGGGAGCAGTGCAAAAATAAGCAATGGAGGTTTGCGTGGACAAAGAGAGGCCGCGTGTACGCTCGACAGGGCGAGGGCAAACAGGGGTTCTCTATTAAAACTGTCGCAGACATAAAACGGATTTTTGGGAGCGATACAGTTTGAGTAAGCGGGACTTCTTATTTCATAATTTAACTTTGTGGTTTGGCGGTACTAAATTTGATAATATATATTTTATTTACACTATATATATACATTTTATTTCTAAACCTTATAAAATATTTTACATTACATATATAACTAACTCTTTCATAAACATTATAGTCGTTTCCTCTCCAACATACTATGTGCATGACTCAACACAAACTAGTGGTTACAGGTAAAAAAATGGGTCTTAAAATAGGTTTGTATAATGCAGGTTCCTTAAGCACAAACCAGGATAACCTCATAGCGGCAACTACACGGCATGCGGTTGACTTACTTGCCCTCAACGAAACTTGGCTCACTTGCGAGGGCCAAGGGCGTGCCCCGACTATTACGGGGTATAAGCTGCGTCACATACCCAGACCGCGAGGCGCACGTACGCGCGGCGGAGGCGTAGGTTTTTATGTACAAAGAAACTTAAATGTCCGTACGCTCCCCCACCCTGTTGATCCCTTGCACAGATTAGTCGAGCAAATGTGGCTTACGTTGACCGTCAACGGGAGGAAGCTGGTTATTGGCACAGCTTATCGACCACCTTGGATGGACGTGGACCTATTTTTTGACGCAATTTCTGACACAATAAGCTCAATCAAAGATTATGACAATTTAATAATATTAGGAGATTTTAATATAAATTTGTTACATAATAATAATGACTCAAGAATAATTAAATTTAATAATTTCCTGACATGTTTTAATCTTGATCAATTGGTCACACAGCCGACGCACTTCACAGATAGAAGCCAGACCCTGCTAGATGTGGTTTGCACGGACATGAGGGCAAAAAATACATTTGTTGAGCATGTAGGCTTGCTTCACGGGCACTGTCTTGTGGTCTGCGAATTCAATATTAAAGTTGAAAAACCAAAACCCTTTAGCTTAACTTACAGGCCTTTGAAAAACATTCAGCTTCAATATTTTGATAGGGACTTGCAGTGTGTGAGGTGGGACGCTGTATTAAATTTGGCTGATGTAAACTCTATGGTGCGGGTATTCAATCATAACTTGCTTTCTCTATTTGACTTACATGCACCCATAAAAACCACCATTATCAAGGGATGTTCTCACCCCTGGATCACGGACACAGTTAAGGACATGATGCGACTGCGTGACAAGGCAGCAGGAGATTTCCATAAAAATCAAACTGAAGGAAAAAAGAAATATTACAAAGACCTAAAATCTATAGTTAATAAAGCTTTGTACTATGAGAAATCTGCCTATTTTAAATTAAATATTAATAATAAATTGCACGACCCAAAATCACTGTGGAAGAATCTTAAATCTACGTTACTGCCTAAGAAAAACACTGAATTGCCTTCTTCATTCAGTGACCCTACAGTGATAAACAATCATTTCCTCAACTTGCCCGACAGTTCAAATATTAGCATATCTAACTTGACTTACTTTGAATTCCATAGGTTTAGTGATTCTATATTTCAGTTGCTGCCTGCCAGCCCAGATGAAATTATACAGATAGTTAAGTGCCTCAGTTCAAATGCTGAAGGGTGTGACGGGATTAATTTAAATATGTTATTATTGACTATTCCTAATACTATTGACATTATTACTAAATTAATAAATACTTCATTCTTGACAGCTACTTTTCCAGATATCTGGAAGGTAGCAATTGTTCGCCCACTGCCTAAAAATTCTAACCCTTTAGAGCTTAAGGATTTAAGACCTATTAGCATCCTACCGTGTCTCTCAAAGGTGATAGAAAAAGTAGTATGTAAACAACTGACAGAGTATCTGGAGACATACAATATTTTACCAGATGTTCAGTCAGGGTTCAGGAAGGGACGAAGCACTGCAACTGCCTTGATAGACGTCTCTGATAACATATTGTGCTCCCAAGATAAAGGAATGTGTACTCTGTTAGTATTGCTGGACTTTTCCAGGGCTTTTGATAGTCTAAATGTGAACCTCCTAATTTCTAAGCTCAGTTACTATGGATTTGATAGCAATGCAGTAAAATGGTTTGATAGTTACCTTAATGGTCGATCACAGTGTGTTAAATTGTGCCGAGGTGATGGGTCCACCCAAACCTCGGAACGGGTAAAGCTATCGAGGGGAGTTCCGCAGGGATCGGTAATCGGACCTATTCTCTTTATACTTTACACTGCTGATATAGCGTCACACATCACACACTGTAGATACCATATCTATGCAGACGACATTCAAGTATACATTTCTTGTAGGCCAAGTGAAGCTGATAGTGCAATTGAGAAACTTAATTTTGACTTGAGTAAAATAACTGCCTGGGCCAGAAGTAATTGCTTATTGCTCAACCCTACCAAGACAAAGTATTTAGTTTTTGGTAGCAAACAGCAGCTGACTGGGTTTAACCCCACAAGGGGTGTGATGCTAATGGGGCAACCCATAGATCGGGTGTTTGAAGCACTTAACCTGGGTCTTCTCATGGACAGCGGGCTGCGATATGAAAACCACATAACCAATGCAGTCAGAAATTGTTTCTATAAACTTAAAATACTGTATAAAATAAGGCCTTTCATAAATGAAAATGTTCGCATACAGCTAGTGGAGTCTCTTGTTCTCTCTAGGCTAAATTATGTTAACACTGTATATGGTTCACGACTTCTTGCTAAAACAAAAAAACTGATACAACGCGTACAGAATGCCTGCGCTCGTTTTTGTTTTAGTATCCCTCCAAGGGCGCATGTCACTCCGTTTCTTAATAAGCACAATATGTTGAAGATGCAACATCGACGTAAGCTCCATCTGGCTTGCCTCCTGTTTGGTGTCTTGAAATTAAATGCTCCGAAATATCTCTTTGACAAGCTAATAATCAGCAGGATGCGCGAACGTCGGATTTGTGGTATACAACTTCTGACCCCCCGACACACCTCAGCTGCTTTCCGTGGTAGTTTCCGATATGTTGCCACTCGTTGCTGGAATATTATCCCCCCCCCAATCAGGGACCTGCAAAATATAGTAAGTTTTAGGAACAAGCTCAAAAAGTTTATACTGTTGCACCAGCAAAGAGAGGAAATGTTGACTCATGACACTAGTTGTATATAACTATATAGACTGTAATTATGGTAATATATACATATATATACATATATTTATACATATATCTATATATCTCTTCTTACCTTCTATTTAATGTCCCGTTTACATGGCAGTACCGTCCAAAACCCCTATATTTAGTCAGCTGACTTTTTAATGTGCTAGGTTAATTTACATGTTGTTGTAGTCGCAGAGACTTGATCAATTCCGCTTATTATTTTACATTATTTTGCACACTTCTATATGTTTTCCTTGTTCCTCTGTTTGTAAAATTTTTCATATGCTTTTTCTCGTTTTGTCTTCCATGGGGCGACCATGTCACTTGCGTAAAATCGGCTGTCAGCGGTATTAGTGTAAGTGGGCGGAGCCTGACAATGACGTCTGACGTCTCATGTTGATATGGTCGCGTTCAGGGAAGGCGTAACTTTTTTTCTGTGTTTGTGTGATTCGTTTACTTCTTGTGTTCATGTATCCAGTTGTAGTTTTTTAATTTAAATTTTTTAGTTTTTTTTTTAAATTTTTTTAGTGTAATTTCTGTTTTATAAGTTGTTGCAGCATTGTGTGTTTTTGTCGTGGCATCACCATTTGGGCCCTACGGAAGACCAGCGCCGGTTTATTGGCTGGCAATATGCTGAGTTGGGTCCATTTTGTGACGCACACACACCCTAATCCTTGTTTGTCTTTTCTTTTGTTTCTTATGTTGTTTCCTGTGATGTCACAAATAAATGTTTTTCATTTCATTTCATTTCATAAATTATTGTTTTTCTTAAAAAATACTTACCCTAAACGCCTCGCGAAATTTATTAGACATAATATGATACAATATCGGATTGATGCACGTCGACAGATAATAGAACACTCCAGACACATGCGTGAGAATGGCGATGGCTCGCGCCATTATCTCGAAGTCTTCCGTCCTTGTCACTCTTATACCGTATATCACAAGGAGTCTTTGCGCGTGGAATGGGGCCCAGCATATGAAGAATGTCGCTACCACCGCCACTGAAACGAACAAGTTGTGTTTCTGTTGGTAAAGTCGCCAGAGCTCCAAGAGGATTCACTATGTTGATAGCTGGGGACCCACGGAGAAAGGCTTGCCCCTTTAGCGGTCATCACAGCGAATCCTCCTTTTTTTTAAAGGGTCGGCAACGCGCATGTAACACCCCTGTGGTTGCAGGCGTCCATATGCTACGGTGATTACGGAAATTGTCTCTCAAATAGTATATTATTTATTGATTCGATGGAAGTTTTTGAGCACATTTGGCAAATGTCAGAAGCTGTCTATTTTTGGTTATGTTAATAGCGATATATCTTTATTTTTCTCAAAGAAACTGCAAAAAGTCATCCACTAGTGTCATTGACTGGGCCGTTTACCTTATGTACCCGTCACATTTCTTCGCACTTTTATCATTCACCGGTGTAAGTACTTTAGGTACTTGGTACAACGCGTTCAATGCAGCTCGGCGAGTATGCGGTATCTTTTTTATAAACATTAGGAACTGGATTAACGATTAAGGGATTTGGGGAAGTTTAACGGAAGTTAATGATTTCGTTAACATTTTCTAAAGTTAACCCAAAAGTTAATCCGTTAATCAAAATGTTAACTGCGTTAATTAAAGATTAACGTATTAACGAGTTAATGCCCAGCTTTGTACTTACCTAACATTTTAATAATGCGTTTCGTTGCTTGACTGTGCTTCTTTTGAACTTCAGGCGCTACCATCATTTCCGATTTCTTCTTAGAAACATTACTCGAATCTTTCTTCAAAGCCAATCCAATAAGGCAGCAAAGGACTGTTATTAGGGCCATTGGAGCAAAGAAGAATAAAAACGTTGATATTTCGAAGTAGTGGCGTATGATCGTCCGGATTTGTTGGCAAATGGGGACGCCGAACCTGGTTTGGACGCCGAATTCTAATGCTCCTGGTAGCGCGAAAAGTAAGGCTACCAGCCATAGCGCCACCAGCTGTAAGAAACAAATAGATTGTTAGATTGGAAGCAACAGCCTCCTAGCCTAGTTGGTAGTGACCCTGCCTACAAAGCAGGATCCTGGTCAGGGCATTTATTTGTGTGTATATCACGAATATTTGTTCCAGAGTTATGGATGTTTTCTATGTAGGTATTTCATTTTTTTATGTTTCGATCTATTATATATGCCGTGGTCTAGTACCCATAGGACAAGTCTTATTGACCTTACCGTGTCCGAAAACTCAGAAATAGTTAAATACCATTCCATTCTGAACGATATAGTTAGCACACTGGCATTGGCATTCGGCGAAGTCTTCGAAACTAAAGCGTGTATTTCACAAAACGATGAACTAAACGCATACAGTGAGATTGAAAACGATAGTCGATACCATCTGTCAAACTGGTAACTCATGGTACCGATTTTGACAGTGACAGCTAAAACTGTATGGGTCTGACAGTCAGATTTCAACTATTCGGGGTCGATTGTCGATTTTGGCAGAAAATCTATCCTCAATTAAGAACAAGTAAGATGCAAATACTTAACCTTAAAATGCATGAATTAACAATATTGATCCTAAAACGTCCTAAGTGACAACCAAATTCATTTCAAATTAAGAACTTACGACGATATGACCAAGTCTACATTCCAAGAGAACTTGATAATCACTTGTCTCGTTTCTGTGTCATAAATGCATCATCATGAATTTAAGGGTTAAACATCGCGCAGTCGCTAACGATTATCATTTTGGTTTATATTATACTAACTAGGGTGTGCAAACCGGTTTTAAATTGTATGGAGAAACCGGTTAATAACCGAAATTTCATACATATAAAAACCGGTTTGAGCACCCTAATACTAACCTGCCGAGCCGCCCGCGCAGGTTTCGCCATCTTATGTGTTAGAAAAGGATAGCAAACAGCCAGATACCGTTCTATAGTAAACAATGTTATAGTTAACACACTTGCATTCGTCGATGCCTCCGAAACCAAAGCGCGTATTGGACAAAAAACCGGACCAAATGCATACGGCCATTTCCACCAGAGCGAATATGTTTCGTATGGTACACCAAAAATTAGGAAAATTATGTCAGATACCGCCAAATTGAATAAGTAACAGTTGGTTGTTGTGTGCAGAGTTTTATCTTTGATTATAACTAGGCATGTTATTATGTTTCCAAAGAGCCCAGTCAGTAATATGAGGCAGTATATTATTGTTATTGGAAGTATTATGTACATAGGGTCTCTTTGCGGGCCAAAAAGTATTACAGGGTCTCTTTCGTAAGTTTTATTTGTTATATATGTAACATTTTCGTATGTCATGTTTGTTTTTAAGTCCATTGTGTTTTTAGGTATTAATCGATAGTTAGATGCTTCGCATTCAATTATATTTGTGTATTAAATGAAACTGTTAGTTTTATTTTCAGTTGAATGTGCATTTCTTTATATCACTTTGACATCTGACACCTATTTTATTCACATTTCTCTAAAGTTGAAAACTGCTACCTTGTCATAAAACAATAAAATACTCAGATTGTCGCTTTCTACTATTTTTCGAAAGCTGAGTATGCAACCTAAGTATTCCAAAATTGAACGAGATACGACGAAAAGTGAAATCTAGATCATTAAGCACCAAAAATAAAAAGTAGCTCGTCTTTTGTCTTCCATATAAATTACGCAGACGCACATGTACGCAGAGACCGCACTCGCAAATAAATCTGAAACCTCAGTCTCTATCAAATGTGATTATAATGCTTCAGTTTTTCTAATTTCATTTTAATATTACACACAACACATGCTTGTACACTATAACAATATTTTAATTTTAATTAATATTTAAATAAATGTTACAAATATTCGTTTAATCACTTTGAATGCCAATTTTGAATAGTTTTTGTAACTGATGAGATAAAACGTAAATTATGCATGCAATTTATGTTAAACAGAATGCATGTATGTTTAGATAGACCTATATTATACTGAATAAATTAAAATGACTATTGCTGTTTGCGGAGTGTGTTCTTACACTTTTTAATTTAGAGTGAATCATCATCATCATCATTTCGGCTGAAAGACGTCCACCGCTGGACATAGATTTCCACAATAACCAGTACTGCGCCACCCGCATCCAGCGGACTCCTGCGACCTTCACTAGGTCGTCAGTCCACCTTGTGGGGGGCCTACCCACGCTGCGCCTTCCGGTACGCGGTCGCCACTCGAGAAACTTTTAGAGTGGATGCATTTTAGAAAATAATATAAAGGTACTGTTACACATGCTTATTACTAGCATCATCATCATCATCATCATTTCAGCCGAAAGACGTCCACTGCTGGACATAGGCCTCCCCCAAAGATGCATTACTAGCATGCTGCGTGCTTATTAGCATGCTAATAAGCATGCTTATTAGCATGAGGGGTTGGGAGCGGTGCCCCTCCCGCTTCCCCGCTTGCTAATAAGCATGCTAGTAATGAGCATGTGTAACAATACCTTAAGTAACTGGCCAAGACTAAAAAACTGGCCAAGTGCGAGTTGGGGAGACCGACTCGCACTTAACCAGTTTTTTTTATATATACCGTCATCTAGTACCCACAAGACAAGCTTTATTGAGCTTACCGTGGGACTAGGTCGATTTGTGTAAGATTGTCCCACAAAATATTTTTTTTTATTCTCCTTCTTAATGAAAAAAAAAAATTATTAATGCCAACCCTTTCACTCTTTTGCGTATGCAACGCGTCTACGGGTTGTTAAGGTATGTTAGAAATCATACGGGTATTATTAAAAATTAACATGGTACATTTTAGGGGTCCGCACTCGATAACAAACTGTTCTCTGATAGCGTACAGTCGCCGTCAAATATATCAGACGGGCCAAGGTCAAAAAATATCTACACACTGTCACCCAGTCGACACTCAGACACCAACACACTAAACAAACATTTATACACGGTGCCCGTGAGCATTGCGAGAGATTTTAACAGCGTATTCCTGAGGCTAAAAGAAACAAAAAAATTCATATGATTTTCGGCCATTTCGACCAAAAACAAAACATAAAATAATCCTTTTTTTTATTTGCTTTGATACATTGTAAGTAAACATTTAGAAAAGGCCCACTTGAAATACAAAAAAAAAATTTTTTTGGTATTTGTGTTTTGCAAAGACATCACAGTGTCACTTTTAAGTCTGTCAAAAATCATGTCTAGACTAGACCACATAGCAGCATTATCACATTCCAAAACGCGTTATATACCGAGTGGCGGTAAAATTATTTTTAAATCAAAATTGCAATTATCTCAGAAACTAGCCCTAATCCAATGCACTTAATATTACATTATTTTTCTCTTCTTAGGAATACGCTGTTAAAATCTCTCGCAATGCTCACGGGCACCGTGTATAACATAGGCATAACAGACAGTCTTATGTGCAGAGCATGCATGGAAAAAGAGGAAATGATAAATCATATTCTCCTAGAATGCAGACAGGTAGAAGTATACTATACAGGAGTAAGTATTTAGGAACTCCAGAAACACTTATCAACCTAAAAAGATGTTAGGTTTCGTAGAGGAGCTAGGGTGATTAGAATAGGGTACCGTGCGGTTTAAGAGGAACTTCCTCCCGCGGACGCTCCGGCTGTAGAATGAGCTCCCTGCCGCTGTTTTCCCAAAGGACTACAGTATGGGGTTCTTCAAAAAAGGAGTGTTAAAGTTTTTAAAGGGTCGGCAACACGCATGTACCCCTGTTATCTAAAATAGGTCCTCGAGCCGTTGTACCCAGGATGCTGGTATTTCCTTGTTGTATCGCAATACTGATACGTTTGCGAGGAAGCCATCAGCTCTTGATAATTACTGTGGTCCTCGAGGCATTGTACCATTGTACCGAGGCATTGTGGCTAGGATGCTGGCGGCATTTCCTCGCTGTATCGCAATACTGATACGTTTGCGAGGAAGCCAGCTCTTGATAATTACACTAGTTTTTTTTAATATAAATTTGTTTGTGTTGTAGGTGTACAGCACCAACAGCTGCCAGCGTTCATGCCGAAACCAGGAGGCGCTGCGACACTGCGGGTGCAAACCTTTCTACAATCATAACGATGGTATTGTGTCTAAAGTTGTATTTTTTTTAAATGGAGGCTCATTGGCTAAAGGCAAGCTCCGCTCAGCAAGCGTACTCAACAGGATCCTGGGTAGGTACGCTTGCTGAGCGGGTGGACTGCCCGATAATGCGGCATTGGGATGAGGCTCACGCTCCGGTGCGTGCCCCAGCCCGTCGTTATTAAATACTAGCTGACCCGGCGAACTTTGTTCCGCCTTAGAGGCAATAAATGAGTAGACTTTTGATTTTATCAAGGTCATATTTTTATTTGGATAATAAATGTAAATTAAAAGAGGAAATACCTATTTTAATGATTTTTTATTGGCCATGTATTTTAGTGCATGGGTTCCACTCTTCAGTAAAGCACCTACGACATACACGTCTTTCTTCGTTTTATTATCAGGTGCAAGAACAAATAACGCAGATGTTCTTCCGACTCATGAACATATAATTGATCATGCCACATATAATTGACCATGGGAAAAACATAGATTTTCTAGATTCAGACCACAAACTTTTAAGGATTGGCCTTGTATTGATGGTTATGGCGAATGCAAGACGGATGGGAAATGGAAGTCTGTTAAACTCAAACGGCATGTCGGTTGGGATCATCGGGATCCTTGGAATAAGAACTTCCTCACCTTCGAATTTTCCTTTGAGTATCGTCGCGTTAATCACATTGTTCATCAATTTCCTTACCACCCAACGTGTTCCGTTGCACAGTTTTGGTTGGTTTATGTTTCGAAGCATGATTACTACGGAGCCAACCGTTAATCGTAAATTGTGCGGTGGTAAGCCCGGCACATCCAAGGAATTTAAAAATTAAATTGGGTAGTTGGTGGCTTCATCTTCATTTGTTACACAGTCAATTGATTTGAAAAAAAGCAGTGTACCAATGATCTCATTCTGAATTATGAAGTATAAGTCATCTATATCTTTATTTTATATTTATTCTTTTTAGCCGCCAAAATTGCTCGCTCACTCAACCATTCATTATTTTTGTGGTTAGTAATGATGTTTGGGAATACTGTGTTGATGAGTTAAAGAAAAACGAAAGAACGAAAAAAAACGAAAAAAAAAAAGAACGTGATAAAAAGTATCCTATGTCCTTCTCCTGGTTCTAAGCTACCTCCCCACCAATTTTCAGGTAAATCAGTTCAGCCGTTCTTGAGTTATAAATAGTGTAACTAACACGACTTTCTTTTATATATATAGACCTTATTGCAATTTAATCCTAATATTTTTTTTCGTGTCTAAATACCTATAGTCTTCTACGGAATAAATAAAACAATTTTGAACATTATCGAAGTTTTTTCGTGAATATGGCGGTTGCGTCATCGCCGAAATAACCGGGGATTCATAAAAAACCGTGGTTAGAACCTGTTTTCATTAGTTACAAACTGCAACGTATTCTAACAGATGGCGTAGCATGCTCACTGCGCGGCATGCGCTGCCTCGCGGAGCGTTCGGCTAGCGAGGCAGCTCACGCGAGCTCCGAGGCAGTTCGAGCTAAAGCCGGTAAACAGGCGGCGCGCACTAACATTGTTGGCGATACCAAAGGTACTATATAGATGGCGTTGCATGCTCATTGCGTGGCATGCGCTGCCTCGCGGAGCGTTCGGCTAGCGAGGCAGCTCACGCGAGCTCCGAGGCAGTTCGAGCTAAAGCCGGTAAACAGGCGGCGCGCACTAACATTATTGGCGATACTAAAGGTACTACATAGATGGCGTTGCATGCTTGTTGGGAAGCATGCGCTACCTCGCAGAGCGCTCGGCTACAGAGGCAGCGCGCGCTCCGAGCGCAAGATAGCATGATACTGGCTGGTTAAGACAATAGTTTGTTATTTCATGAATATTTTTGATAGTTTTATCAGTTGTTCACAATTGACAGCAATTACCGTCGCGATATCCGTGCGTGTCTATATTTTTATAAACTTATAGCATTAACTATTATTTTTAAGCAGAAATGTCTTCGAACGATACCAAATTTCTCAGAAAGTAAGGAAAAGTGGAAAAATTTATGACCTCGGTCGGGACTCGAACCCGCGACTCTGAGATACCAGCTCATCGCTCTTCCAACTGAGCTACCGAGACTACAACCGTAGCTCTGAATTTCTACACCAACCGTACGTAAGCGAGTACTTCTTAACTGATTAAGAAGTACTTGCTTACGATAGATGTTGCTAAGCACCTCATAAATACTACTAGTAATACCGGCCAGAGGTCATGATTTTAGAATAACTTTTAACACCGCGATGTAGGATATTGGACATGCGGTACAGCGCCATCTAGCAGGTAATTAAGTAACTAAACAAAGTAAACAAACATTCTTCAACCAAAACTATAAAATTTTATACAACTATTCTTTTCTTCCTGAGAAACTTATAGCATTATCAGATGAATTTCCTGAATAACCATCTTAGCCCCACAGGTAGTTGTAAACTACCGGTAATTTACCGGTTAACCGGTAATTCCTATACAATTTTTACCGGTTTGCATTCCCAACCTACAGGGGACGCAGCAGCGTCGGCGCCTGCGCAGCCCGCCGCACCCTGTGTGTGCCCGCTCATGTGTGTCGACGCTCTCTTCGAGGTACTCTCTATTAACGCCAAGAAGATAGGGTAAGTTACGATATTTAAAAAAACGCCCACGAGAGCGTTTTTTTTCGGTCAAACACAAAAAAAAAGTTTGAAATCTTTCCGTTCAACGGCCTCCTAGCCTAGTCGGTAGTGTAGTGACCCTGCCTACGAAGCAGGAGGTTAGGAGGCAGGGGTGCGAATCCTGGTCAGGTCATTAATTGTAGTAGTAGTAGTAGTAGTAGTAGTAGTAGTAGTAAGCACTTTATTGTACACAAAATAAATCACAAAACAACTGAAAAGAATTGAAGTACAAAGGCGAACTTATCCCTGTAAGGGATCTCTTCCAGCTAACCTTAGAGTTGATGAGTGGAAAACTAACATTACGAAAGACATTGTGTGTTTAACACGAATATTTGTTCCGGAGTTATGGATGTTTTCTATGTATTTATATGTCTAGTACCCACAACACAAGCCTTAGGTATTGAGCTTACTGTGGGACTAGGTCGATTTGTGAAAGATTGTCCCACAATATTTATTTACTATTTCCGGTGGACTTTTCAAAAGTAAAGGGTTATGAAGGTTTATTTTCTTATTGAATCCTTATTTACATTAAAAAGTACACCTCTTTTATTGAATTGTATGATAAAAATCATGACTACATGCACACAAGCTGTTAACTATTGACCACAGGAAAGATTGGCTCTACAGTTCAGCTGAACTAGATTTTTTTCTTTCCTGTCGTCAGTTAACAGCTTGTGAACTTGTATTTTGTATAAGATGTGCAAACCGGTTATTAATTGTATGGAAAACCGGTCTATAACCGGTTATTAACCGAAACTTCATACAAATAAAAACTGGTTTTTAATAGTTTTGAAACCCGGTTAGTAACCGGTTATTAACCGAAACATCATACAAATAAAAACCGGTATGCACACCCTCATTTTCTATCAGGGACGGACCATTCAGTCAGAACGGAGTGAGCCGTATCAAAATACAGGCCCCAAGGACCAGGTACACCAGGGAAATTGTGTTTTACTTCCAAGACCTTATTGGTGAGTTGATAGATAAAACTGTTTGTTTGTTTGTAATACACAGATAGAAAATAATGTCAATTGCATACAATGACGCACGCAAGTCGCACGTTATTTTGATATCGAACGATATGAAGATTGGGGCCAACTCTAGTTTGTCTCCGAATTTAAAAAATATAAATGTAAAACTTGAATGTCACAAAAGTTTTTATACCTGAAAGTCGCAATGGCGGTCGATATATATGCGGTTTGAACGCATCATGGAGAGTCATGATATGTGTGTATATAAAGCAGTGTATGTAATTGTAAACTGTCTTGTCAATATTTTCTTTTGATATGGTTTCTTGTAGAACCACATATTGTAAATATTTTTACTACTTTTGTAATTTGTTTTGAAAAAAATAAGTCCCGCCGAGTTTCTTGCCGGTAATAATCTTCTCGGGCTGTGGTGTAGGGATAGAACCGGTAGTAGCTTAGACGTTCATAAGTGCATTGTAATGTGCCTAAATTGAAAAATAAAGATATTTATCATTTATCAAAAATATGAGGAAAACAATAAAATTCACTAAGAATTTTATTTTAAACGCAGAGCGGCCCGCGAGTCGGTACCCAGACAAAAGAAGATCGCTTCTTGTTTGCGAGAAGGGTTCCATATTGGGCTGCTATAGGTCTCTTAAGCGGGTCTCCCTCGACATCCCTAATATCGGTTGTCCTAAACTCACTTGCCCTAACTGTTTTGTCCTAATGATCATAATACCTAACGGTCAATTGTCTTAACGATACTTTGCCATAACCGAATTATTGCCCAAAAACGACCTCAGAACCGAATCGCTGTTAGAAAAGAAAAGTTGGTTAGGTTAGACGAATTGCTGCTAGAAAATTAGGTTAAAGCGATTTTAGGGTACCTAAACAGTATTAGGACATATTAATTTAGGACAAATAATCATTATGCCAAACACTATTAGTTATGTAAAAATAGGATAAACAACTTTAGGGATTCCGATATAGATATATCTTTTAGTGTCATTCGGTGGCGCTGCTGGCCTGTTCCTTGGAGCCAGTTTCATCAGCTTCATGGAGGTGGTATTCTTCGCGGCGGAGTGGCTGATTGGGGCTTGTCTTAATGATGATAAAGGCACACAACCAGTAAGCTACATTTCGTTTAATTTCCAGTAAGATTTGTTATAATTATAATGGATTTAGAATTGATGACGACCATCGCGAACGCGGGGTTTTGTATGAAAGGTGGTTCTAGAGTCTTCTTCTTCTTTCTAAAGTTTTCCCGGCTTATGCCACGGCCACAGCGTAGGGATGTATTCTATACAGTGAGGTAACTTCATACACGGCCAGCAGCTTGACTCAGTGGTCGCGCTGAAGCTCAGGGTTGTCAGAAACTATGCGAAAGATATTTAGTAAACTTTTAAATTGACCCGGGGAGAGGACCCGTGGGAACCGGTTTAAACATATGTATATTAACTGTGTGTAGTATAGTATAGAAAAGTTATGTATAGAAAAGGCCGCCATCTTGAATTAGATTTTTATCAAATCAAAAAGAGTTTAATGTAGCAAAAATGCTATGTTTCATATACATGAATTCACCTTTTACAGTCTGATTGGCAAATTAATTTCCATTCGACAAAAATCAAACAGAAATCGGCAGAGTGACCACACTGTATATTTACATCCCTTCGCTGTGGCTACGGCTCAGGGAGTGTGTGGTCCGCTTTGGCAATTAATCCTAAGATTTGGCGTAGGGGTAGTTTTACAGAAGCAACTGCCATCTGACCTTCTAACCCAGAGGGTAAACTAGGCCTTATTGGGATAAGTCCGGTTTCCTCACGATGTTTTCTTTCACCGAAAAGCATTGGTAATTGGTAAATATAATTTAAACTTTCGTGAGACATATTGATATTAAATTGCAACGGTTAACACTCACGTATTTTTATCACAATAGGCGTGACATGTTTCGACCGCATCGGGCATTCATCGTCGGACAGACAGAGTGGTGTTGCCCGAAGTGATGCCCAAGCCGCGAAGGTCACGCCTATAGTGATAAAAAGCGGTCTCTATATATTATTATAAATATAAGAGCCTGGGCAGAGAGTACCTGGTCTGGTTGATGTTACTGCATGGTGACCGAATAGCTGGTGGCTTCCTCGCACATTGCGATACAACGAGGAAATGCCGCCATAATCCTAGGTACAATGCCCCAAGGACCTATTTTAGATGTAGGTACGTAAATTACACTTACTGTATATATTTTGACTTTTTTTTATTTCTCTTAATCCAGGTGAAGAAGACGAAGGTGTCTCCAGAGCAAGCCCGGATCCAGCACCTTAACGCCATCTTGGAGAACCAGAGCTACCCACCAAAATATTTACATACACATCTTCAACTTTACGAGTGATATTAACATAGACTACAGAAACACCACAGCATTTTTTTTTTTTTTATGCTATAGGGGGCAAACGAGCAAACGAATCACCTGATGGTAAGCGAATAACGTCGTCCATGGACACCCGCAACACCAGAGGTGTCGCAAGTGCGTTGCCGGCCTTTAAGGTGGGAGTACGCTCTTTTCTTGAAGGTTTGAAGGTCGTATCGGTCCGGAAACACCGCTGGCGACAGTTCGTTCCACAGTTTAGCTGTGCGAGGCAGGAAGGGGTGTGGAGCATGGAAGAAAATGAAAAGATTTACAAAGAAAATGGGGTCCCCACACATATGCACAGTTTTTCTCGTAAATTTCTACGATTCTATGAGCATAACCGACTCACCCCAGATTCACCCCTAAAACACAATAATTGTAAATAAATTCTAACACCAATCACCAATTTTTCATAAAAGGGTTTTGTCTATTCAAGCTAGGAGGGATCAAAGTGGCACTTTTCTATTCAAGGACTACACATTTTTTCGTTTTCGGGCATGAACTAGTGGCATCGTGGTGTTGGTATGATGCTGTTTTCGGTTTTGTTTATTTCCTCTTAGTTGGTGTGAAAAGCAGTATGTGTCACACGGTGTCAAAATTATTTTCGTCTTGGGCGTTAACGCTTGAATCCCTCATAACTCATTACGTTCAGGATTCTACTTGAGAATCCCGAACGTAGTTCGGAAATATATCATTTTGATCCCCATCAATTTAGTTTAGGCCCGGAAGTACGGAATCGACTCAGTTTAGGTCGTCAACTGAATCGCGTTAAGACGTCATGATAAGGCCCCAGGGCTAGTACCACGAAAATCGAACGATTGCGGATTTGTATCTCCATCTCTGTCACACTTGCATATTGGAGTGACAAAGAGGTTTACCCGTCAATGCCAATTTTCGATGTTCGTGGTAGGCGTGCAGGCGTCTGGAAGTATTTCATAGATTAGGAAAAGTAACGACTTTGTCGTGCCTTTATGTAGCCTGCTACGTTATCGCTCGAATTAGTGGTGAATTCTGAATGTAATTTGAGACTCCACTTGCCGATTAGGAAAGTAGATACCTACTTTCTTATGGTAGATTTTGCTAAGCCCTCCCTGAGGCGCATACGAGTACGAAGAATGTGGTTGGAGAAATTCGGGGCTTAATTGTGGTCTCGGTAGAGCAGTCGGCAGAGCGTTGGGCGTGTATCGGAGAGCCACGGGTTTGAGTCCGGATGAAGCTCATGATTTTTTTCACTTTCTCTTTCTTTGTAACAAATCCATGTACTTAATAAATACATACATAATAATATATTTGCTTAACAAACCATAGCCATAGCACAACGACTGTCGTCTCGCTCAAATCTGGAGCAGAGCCCATCTGGGGAAGTACCACCACCTTACAGAAAACCGCAGTTTAATAACACTAGACCCTACTCATAGTGTTGTGTTTCTGTTGGTGAGTAAGGTCACCAGCTAGCTCCAAGAGGATTCACTGTGTTGACAGATGGGGACCCACGGAGCAAAGCTTGCCCCTTTAGCTGTCAACACAGCGTATTTTTTTTAAAGGGTCAGCAACGCGCATGTTACACCCCTAGAGTTGCAGGCATCCATAGGCTACGGCCGTCACCGTCGTAGTATAAGAAATAGCCATTACATTGATTGGTGTCGGTTGTCGTGCACACTGCACCGTCATTCAATATTCGTCACGCTATCAAAGTTTATTATCTGATTCGTCAATATTATACCGACCTATCTTCGCCACGGTATGTTTAAGTACGTGATTTACAATGTAAGTGGGTCATACAATTTGTTATTTCTGTTGACAGATATAACAAATGGTGGAGAGTTATGAAACTGATTTGTCTTTTTTTACACTAGACGAACGGTGGCAAACATGCATGAAAGCAGTTACCGTATACTATTTTTGTGCAGCTATACCGTACCTAATGTGTCCTTCGAAAGTCGCGTTCTTAGAAAGTGGCAAACCTCGAATGTGACGACCTCAGAACGTGACCTTCTTCGAAAGTGACGTTCTAAGAAAGTCACCTACTTCTCCAAAATGGCAGGGAGGCTGGGTCCACTTGCCAACCTAATCAAGTGATTAGGATAGAACAAAAACAGATTTATTTCTGCTGTTAATTACTCATCTCGAAGAAACGAATAGGCACAACATTTTAAGCCATTTCGCTTCGAATAGACTTTATGCAAAAACCTTTCAATGTTCGCTTTTTGATTGTTCCAGCCCACAATAAATCAAGTTCCTATACTATAATCATAAAATACTGTACATATGTATGTCCATTTCACTACAAATATCATCTACTTGTAAAATAATTACCCCGTAGCTGCATTATTAACCATGGGCGTGTGATGGTTGGGGCTATTCATGTGATATAGCAAATGTCACTTATGTCACTTACAAGCGATGGCGTAGCGTCAATTTACATGTACATGGGTAACCTATTTTTCACCACACTGCTCGTAAACACGCTGTTTGTCATTTAATTTCAGAGCGCAAAACTGTGTTTTATCCTCTAGAGGTTAAAGTATTTTTTTTTTAATCTTTTGGATAGACTAAAGCAAAAAGCCATACTGCCTGAGAATGCAATAAACTTTTTGACATTAATTTTGAACTGAACGGGTACGTTCGAAAACGTGATAGTCTCAAACAGTTTCATACACATGAACCGTTCATAGTATTATATTCAATATGCTTAAATCCAAATTAAATACCACATTTAATTGTATTAATTATGTGGCTTTTATTTTTAAAAGATGAAAGTGTTGATACTACGCAAATTTCAGAACGCATCCGAATAGTTTTTTCTTTTAAAATTTAAACGAGGCGGGTCGTGTTTTGTTTTCTTTCACTCTGGCTTTTCACAGTTTTCTCGACGAATTTATGTAGGTAATAGAAACGTAATACAAGTTAATAATAATGATGAGTGATAGTGATTCAGAGCCGGAGGAATTGCAAGAAACGGTGAAAGATGCCGAATTTCGTTTGCTGCCAGAAAAGTCAAGAAAGAAGTACATTAAAGCCTTTGATATATTTAATACCTGGCGGCATACCAAAGGCGCGAAAACATTCTCAGAGACGGTTTTACTGGCGTATTTCATCGAAATATCAAAAACTAAAATGCCGAGCTCGCTTTGGAGCATATATTCAATGATTAAGTCGGTACTGAAACTAAAGAAGAGGATGTTCACATTGAACACTATCCAAAGGTGATAGCGTTCTTAAAAAGAACAGCAACTGACCAAAAGCCGAAAAAATCGAAGATATTTACTGGCCAACAAATAGAAACATTTTTAAACAGTGCTCCTGACTCAGAATATTTAGCAGCAAAAGTAAGTAAAATTATTTAAAA
This sequence comes from Lathronympha strigana, assembly GCA_949128165.1. Lineage (NCBI taxonomy): Eukaryota > Metazoa > Arthropoda > Insecta > Lepidoptera > Tortricidae > Lathronympha > Lathronympha strigana. The sequence continues at coordinate 3,061,889 of OX421925.1, read as the reverse complement.
ACAGGTAAAAATCTCGTTAACTAAATATATACTGTCTTTATAACTAATACAAACTGCTTATGTTTCAGGTAATCCTTATCATAGGTATAAATGGAGTTTGCCGCACTAACGAAATTACCTTCCTGACAACGAATAATGTTGAAAAACATTCGGAAAATCTACTTCTATGCAAATTGCCAAATACCAAAACCCATTGTGAGAGAAACTTTGTCGTTCGTAGACACACAGATAAAATATAAGTAAATTAAATGCCTAGCTAAGTTAGTTAGTAGTTAAAAGATAAAATACAGAATATAATATTCATTTGAAATTCCCTAATTACACTCTCATCATTAGCAATCACTTCATTAATCTTTATTGTTTAATTTCATTACAGTGATAATTTAAATACTATCTTAAGTAATATAATACTAAAATCTATTGTCATCTAGACCTGTGATTTAGGATTTGATTGGGGATATCTTAGTTTGATATGTGCCTTTTTTGTATGATTTGTCTATACATTAGATATATTGGAGCTGCCAAGGTGCTCGAAATATCTGAACATGCACTCTACCTGGTGGTAGAGTGCATGTTCAGATATTCACCACTACCTTTACCACCTTGACTTGATGATTGATTGTAATTAAATACCTACTGATTTGTTTTGTTTGAGTTTTTTTCCTGTTTCCTCGCTTTAGTATGGTGAAAAATGTTGTATTGCACTCGGCGGCAAAGTTTGTTCAACTCTCGTGCCTTGAGACCCTCGTACAGCTCAAGATTCCAGTTATTGAACCACTCGCTACGCTCGTGGCTCAATTTTGGAATCTTTCGCTTGCTCGGGTCTCAATATAAGCCCGAGAGTTAAACAACAACTTTGCCCCCTTGTATAATAAATAACTATTTTTGCAATTTTTATTTTCACTCTGTCGGCGTGATTGGCATAATTAGGTACGTTTATGACCATTTTGAATGTATATATTCATACCAAATTACAGCTATCTAGTACAAACTTACCTACGGGCAGTCAAACGGACTAAATTGATTATACTGTAAGTTGTTCTTGTCCCTAGCTTAGTTGCTAGTGACCCTGTCTCCGAAGCTGGAGGTCTCGGCTTTGAATCCTGGTCAGGGCATTTATTTGTGTGTTTGTCACGAATATTTGTTCCTGTGTTATGGGTGTTTTCTATGTATTTGTCTATTTAAGTATGTATACAGGTTGTAACAAAAATGCTGATGACCCGTGAGACTTATTACAATATGATAAGATTCACGGATCACCTGCATTCTTGTTTACACACTGTATTGTCGCCTATAGCTTTGTATCGTTTGGGGGCTAGATTGATCTGTATAAGATTTGTCCCGAAATAATTTTTTTGTGACCATCATACACACGGCTAATAGGTGTAATAGACCCGTCATAAACCAGGGAGCCAGGATCAATAGCCGGTGACCTAATTATGGCCTGCATCGCGTGTCGGCTACCACCGCAAACAGGATCCCGGGACGGCTGTTCGACACGCGAGCGAAGGCGTATGTTGTCCTGGTACTTGTATCTTCTTTCTAGAGTTTTCCGGATTATGCCAAGGCTAAGGGAGCATGGGGTCTTTGGCAACTAATCCTAAGATTTAGTAGCTATTATACCAATATCTAAAACGGGACAATTACCCTGTGTGTTTGTTTCATTGAGCACCCGATATTTCGACACTGTTGCAAGCGCCATGTTCACGGAGTAAACTGACGAGCTGCGAGTTTTAGTTGTGATCTACTCGCCATAGCGAACTACCCTCTTACGGGTTCGCCTATTTTGTGTGTTGTCAAGAAGTTAGCAAGAAGAAGCTCCGTCCGCCCGCACACCTCGTTGGTTGTTGACGCTTGATAATGGCATCCTAAGATGTCCGAAACATGTCGCGGACAGTGACTAAAACTACGTGAATATCACCCGTATTTTTATTATAATATTAATATGTATGATAGTTTAAATACAATAATATCAATGTAGTCAGACAGGCAGTAACATAATGAATATTATATGTAGGTTTTAGTAAAACATATAAATTAACCCCTCGTGCGTCCTGTCAAATTAGATCATTGAAAAAGTGACCTTGACACTTAAAACAATGAAATCAAATTCCTGCGCACGGATAGGTACGTGTCTAAGCATACGAAGGGTTAAGTCTCAAAACTGGAAGAAACGTAGGTTGTATATTCGTACTGTTAAAAATTGTAACCAGAAAAGGACTAGGTATTTCTAAATCATCAATTCAAACTGTAACTAAACTCAAGTCAACAGTCCGACGGACTAGTTTGACAAGTAGTACCTTGCACAAAATGGCTAAATTGTGGCAATATTTAATATTTGCCAAAAATTACTGCCAAATGAAAACCTGTGAATAATTATGAAAAACAATGTAAGACAAATCAGTTCAACTCTCCACGGTTGTCAGAAACAACAAATTGTATGAACCACTTATATTGTAAATCAGGTAAACATACCGTGGCGAAAATAGGTCGGTAGAATAATGTCGATAATCGGAGAATAAACTTTGATGGCGTGACGATGAATATTGAATGAAGGTGCAGTGTGCACGACAACCGACGCCAATCAATATTATGGCTTGGTTAACATTATATATTATCGCGAATGTAGTTAATTTACCTTAATATACCGACGTTTCGACAGTTTCATGTTTCTGTCTCGGCTTGACTGATGAATCAGCGAAGTGTCAACTAGCATGGTCGGCTAGAAATGAAGGTCCTACCGAGACCGAGATTATATAATATATACGAAAAACGTGCACTTTCCACGAAAAGTCAAAATTAAACTGTTGTTTAATATAGCCATCACACTAAAACAATAGATATTACTGCCAATACTCGAGAAAAAAAGTGAAAAAAAGTTAAAAACACGGTACGGCACGGTTAGTAGAAGATATACGTTAAGTCACAAAATTGGAAGGAACGTAAATTCAAGCTGTATATTCGTACTATTAAAAATTGAAATCACAAAAGGATAGTCCTTTTGTGATTTAAATTCTAAGACTTCAATACAAAATGTAACTTAGTAAGACAGTTCGACGGACTAGTTTGAGAAGTCGGTATCTTTGCACAAAATGGCCTACATTTTGGCCAGTGTTGTTCTTATCGATAATACCTATTGTACAAGTGACTGTCGACAATATATATAAATATTATCGATAGTCACTCGTCAATTTAATCCGTCGAACTGTGAACTGGCGACAGCCGACAGCTGACCCACCCATCGTTTGGCCCCTTTGAATTTTAGACCAGACGGAGTGATTGATAGGCCTGCCCCTCTGCCGAATGGGTATGACATAGTATCATACTCATTGTATGGACCGACGTTTATCTGACATAGCTATTTGTACGTTATGTACGAATAGCTGTATATTTGTTACGCCCTTCCCCGCAAAAAATGGCAGTTTTTTTGTATAGGAAATGGCAGATTTTGCTAGTCCGGTTGATAATAATTTGCCCCACCCCAGTTAGGCCCGTTATACCTACAGGTAAGTTTTTCTATTTTATCGAGAGGATTTAAATGTATATTTTTTACTAATTAATAAAATAATCATTCGGTTTACACTACACTTTATTGAGCATCAACAATTACAAAAAATATTTTATAAAGTGTGAAGTGTGAGCTTGAATATAAAATGATGCACTGGATTGTAAAAGTCTCTGGCAGAGAAGAAGAATTTACAAAAACTACACGTCACGCATGATTAGTAATATTGAGCACTTAAAACATATAAATAAACTCAACGTAGATAATTTCGTCATACGGACTAATCCGTCTAATACTCGCCTGCGTTGCATATAAGCACAGTACGCTGCTGCCAACTCAGTCGATAAGCAGCAGGCTATCCTACACGAATACCACAAACATCGAAAATTGGCATTGACGGAAAAACCTCTTTGTCACTCTAATATGCAAGTGTGACAGAGATGGTGATACAAATCCGCAATCGTTCGAGTTTCGTCGTACTAGCGTAGCACAGCTAGAGTGCATCGAACATTAGACGGAACAGTCCCTATGATGGAATTAACCACGATTGTATTTAAATACACAATACTGTAGTTCAGTTCACTAAAATAATAAACCTTAATTAAACAATGGCAGTGTTTTATTTGGAATAATTGTACTCATAAAGTTATCTTCAATAATCTACTAAAGCTTAGTTGAAAGGATGACTTACACCAATCCGATCCGGTCCGATCCGGCACGATCTGACAGTTTCTGTAGAAAGAATCACGTGATAGCTTGGAGCCCTCGCAGGTCACGTGACGTTTTCTATAGAAACTGACAGATCTTCCGGGATCGTATCGGATCGGATCGGATGGATGTGAGTCATACTTAAAGTGAGATCCAGATGTGTGAGTTTTGGAGCACATCCTACCTATGTTAGCTTCTCCACGTCACAGTCAACTCGTAGATTACAACTAGTGTTATTTAAAGAGTACATTTAGGTGTTAGTTGAGCTGGTTCATTTAGTGCAGAGTTGCTCCCATGATAATTCTCTTCACAGAAGGGATCAAAGATAGATAATCTTGTAGCTAAGTCTGAAAAAAATGACCCATATAGAGATAATACTGATGAAGAGACCTTAAAGTCTGTTGGTGTTTTGGGTTAAATTCTGTTGATTTTCCTAAGTATGAAGTCTCCTTGTTTGTGTTATGCGTGTGGCTAACCACCCAGCCAAGTCTGCCCGGGCATCGTCTTGCCCGGGTTCACCGGAGGACATCTGGGTCAAATGCCAGTACTGCTGGAGTTTGAGGAGACGCTGTAGCAGAAAGTTCTGGAAGTTTCAGTAGACACCGAGATTTTTCAAACTGTCTTATTTAACTAGCCATGTCTGTGTTAAGCCGCCACTGCTTTCATGTTTTCCTCCATTGAAAGGAGTGTAGGTACTTGCCAAGTAATCTGTATTGAAGCCAAGTTTTCGTGATACAGAACTTGTCATTGACAGATGCTACAGCTCTGTTAAGAGCGTACTGAAGAAAAAATACACGTTTTATTAAAATAGTTTGTTGGTCCTTCGAACCATCTTGACGGTCTTGATCCTCCCATTATGAAATCTTCTTGCCGGCGGAGACTTATCTATGAAGCTTGAAGTTAAGTCTTCTCCACCCAGCCGAGTCTGCCTCGGCCCAGCACAAGCATGAGCACGTCGTCTTGCCCAGGTTCACCGGGGGACACCCGGGACAAATGCCACGACCGCTTTCTGGAGGTTTGAGGAGTCGCTGAAAAAGAAAATCAAGTTATACATAATTTTTAAGAAAAAAAAACCGACTTCATTTGGTTCCCGGTAAAAGTGAAATTAAGAATTTGTTTGAGTTAGCCAGTTTACTTCACAAATATCCAATACACCGCACGTGTACGATTGAAAATTGAGGAGCTTTCTTAATGTCCTAGGGCTTCCATCATTACATTTGAAGTATAATCAAACGGAACTCCCTTGTAGACCTTTAAACAAACAAAATAACAATGTGTTAAATTGGATGACAGACTGTAAATTAACGAGCATATTCATTATGCCATCCCTGATTATCAACATCAGGTCCACTCCAGCAAAATGATGGCCACAGTAAGAAAATGCCTAAGCTAATTATGAACACCCTCTAATCACAATTGACCTGCCGTTCAAATTTGAAGAGTTCTCTGAATTCTTCTAGAACTCCATCATCAGAATATAAATCAAATCAAAAAGATGAATGTCACAACTAGGATAATAAGTAGAGCTAGGTTTATTAACCAGTTCCACTTTGCGATCCCTGGTCTTCATCATCAGATCAAGTTCATCAAAATTTTGGCTCCGCCAAAACACTGTTTTAGTTACTTAAGGAAACCCTCAAATCAGAATGCATGTGCCGTTAAAATTTGAGGAGTTCTCTCAATCCCTCATGAAGCCCATCATCAAAATAGAACTATAATCAAATAGGACTATCTTGAAGGTATTTCTTTACAAAGAAAAGATGAATGTCTCAAATCGGATGATAGAGCTGGGAATTAACAAGCAGTTCCACTTTGCCATCCCTGGTCTTCATCATCAGGTCCACTCCACCAAATTGATGATGTTCGTAAAGAAATGCTCGAGTGTCTTAAAAAACTACCCAAATCATAATGCATGTGCCTTTCAAATTTGAGGAGTTCCCTCAGTTCCTCATGGATCCCATCATCAGAAATTGATTTTGAAAAAAACGGAACAAATCTGGAACCATCTATTTTCAGAAAAAAAAATATTTTTTAAAATCGGACGATAGTCCTGGGAATTACCAAGCAGTTCCACTTTGACATCCCTGGTCTTCATCATCAGGTCCACTCCACCAAATTGATGATGTTCGTAAAGAAATGCTCGAGTGTCTTAAGAAACTACCCAAATCATCATGCATGTGCCTTTCAAATTTGAGGAGTTCCCTCAGTTCCTCATGGATCCCATCATCAGAAATTGATTTTGAAAAAAACGGGACAATCCTGAAACCATCTATATACAGACAAAAAAATATTTTTTAAAATCGGATCATAGTCCTGAGAATTACGAAGCAGTTCCACTTTGCCATCCCTGGTCTTCATCATCAGGTCCACTCCACCAAATTGATGATTTTCGTAAAGAAATGCTCGAGTTTCTTAAGAAATCACCCAAATCAGTATGCATGTGCCTTTCAAATTTGAGGAGTTCCCTCAGTTCCTCATGGATCCCATCATCAGAAATGGATTTTGAAAAAAATGGGACCAACCAGGAACCGTCTACTTTCAGAAAACAAAAAAAAAATTCAAATCGGTTCAGTAATGACGGAGTTATGAGTGAACATCCATTAAAAAAAAAAATAAAAAAAAAAATTCAGTCGAATTGAGAACCTCCTCCTTTTGAAATATTGAAGTCGGTTGAAAAGTAATAAATATAGCTGTCTAGGCGCCAACTACGAGTTCGTAGCTTTTGGCGTCGAGACACTTGGACCCTGGGGCAAGGGGGCACGTGGGCTTCACAAGGCCCTTAGCAAACTCCTCAGGGACTCTACAGGTCACCCTCGCGAGGCTTTCTTGCGCAAAGGCTTGCTATCGCAATCCAGCGCGGAAATGCCGCCATATTTATAGTTCGTTTTATTTGTATTTAAAATTAAATAAAGTTTTTATATTAAGTTGTAGTTATAATCTTGATTAACAGATAATTATTAGAAAATAGTCTGGGGTAGGTAGATAAAATTTTCCTCAATAGCCTTGCAAAATCTGAAAGTGTCAAACCGAAATGCCCAAACCCTAGGAAAATGGATGTCAAAAATTACCACTACAGATGCATTCCATACATTTATATATACGTATTTTCTCGGAAACCCTTGTATTTGTCATGCTTCAATCGTCCTCGGTACTTTTACTACTAACACTGAAAAACGTGACTTGTTCAGCAAGTGCGAGATGCACTGGCAATGAGTTGGCGTAGTCGCTAGAGCTCGCGTATGCTAAATTTCATAGATTTTGATAGCACAGAGTGTGAAAGTGTTCAGTAAACGTCATAATTTTCTAAACGTTAGACGTATAAAATATGCGGCTTGTCTCTAGCGAGTATAGTATTCTTCAGTTTTCGAACTCGTAAGCACATAGTTCTACCACAGCGTAGGGATGATGTATTCCATACAGTGAGGTGGTCGTGCTGAGGCTCAGGGTTGTCAAAAACTATGCGACAGATATTACAGTCTGATTGGCAAACTAATTTCCATTTTACACCCCTTAAAATAGAAATTCGGCGGCATTTCCTCCCCGCCAACTTCCCCGCGCGCCCCTCATCGATTACCCAAAAATCGGCAGAGTGACCACACTGTATAGAATACATCCCTACGCTGTGGTTCTACTAACCGCCGCTGCTGCCGCCGCGGCGCGCGTGTCGCTAGCTGCGCCGGCGCAGAAGCGCGCACGATGACAACACAACGTGCGTGGCTACGAGCGACGCGTACGCAGCCGTCTGGTAGCGCCGTAGCCAGCTGGCTATCGTCTGTTGGCAGTCCTGGTGAAAAGAGTAAAAAAAATATGAGACAACGTATCAGCATTGCGATACAACGAGGAAATAATGCCAGCATCCTAGGTACAAGGCCTCAAAAACCTATTTTAGATTTAAGGTAGATAGAGGTAGGTAGTTAGGTAAGTTACACTTACTGTATATAGTACCAACACCACAAGCCTTTTTGAGCTTACCGTGATAGGTCGATTTGTGTAAGATTGTCCCACAATAATTATTTATTTACTTATTAAGCCCCGTTTAAGTAATAGTAGATTACATACCAAGGCCGTTTTAGTGGGAAATGTCTCGAATCCCATGTAATTGTCGGCCGAGGCGAAGCCGAGGTCGACTAACATGTGATCCGAGGCTTTCCCATTTAACGGCCGAGGTTTGTATACTATTTTTCTGCCCGACGGAGCCGGCAGGCGGCAATTTAGTTTTGCGTAAAGTGGCGCTTACCGGCCGGAGGACTGAACATTTATAATATAGTCGTTGCTAGCGATCCGCCCCGGCACTGGTTATTATTATACATATAAACCTTCCTCTTGAAACACTCTATCTATTAAAAAAACCGCATCGAAATCCGTTGCGTAGTTTTAAAGATTTAAGCATACATACATAAAGACAGCGGGAAGCGACTTTGGTTTATACTATGTAGTGATATTCGTATATTCATATGCTTTAACTAACCTTTTGATAGATACTAGCGGCAGTACAGTTAGCGGGGTACCCGGCTTGCCCGCAGCATGACCAAGGCAGCTTTATTACTTCGGTTGTCCCACTAAAACATAATTATAATATTAAAGGTACCTGGGTGCGTAGCCAAGATGCCAATCGCTCACGCTCAGTCGCTAACGAAACGCAACTGTCATTGTCACACTAATAAGGAAGAGTGATAGAGAGAGGTAGCTGCGATACGTTAGTAAGCGTGAGCGATTGGCATCTTGGCTACGCACACTGTTTAGTTGTAATTACTAAGATCTGTAACGTAGCAGCTTTACAGTATATACAACTAATGCCAAATCTTGGCATTAGTTTGGAATTAACACAGAATAACTAATATTACTATCCCAGGCGCCCTGAAATGAAATATTTATTTATATATATTAATTATTTGCTTACTTGAAATTTTCACAGCAGCTAAATGCGATTCGAAGCGCGTGTGTCCATTGGCCATCTTCTTTTTGTAAACCTCTCTGAAAAAAAGGAACAATCTTAGATTTTCGCAGAGATGCTAAAATGGTAATTAATTCTACAATGCATATGCTCGAAAAGTGCGCTTTCTATGGAGCCAAATCGTGCGGAAAGTTGTACTTTTCCGCACGACATAGCTTCTGCACTGTCCCTGCAGTGCAGCGGGGCTAAGATGCCAAGCTGATATCCTGATAATTGCTGGATAAGACGATAGGTTGTCGGCACGTTCTGACAATTTCCGATAATTTTAAACAGTTCTGTCAAATATCTTTGCATTTGGCAGCTGTCACCGTCGCGCTATCCGTGCAACTTGTCAGTTTATCAACATATAACATTATCTTATGACATTCGTGGATAACCATCTTAGGCCCGCTGGAGTATCCATAAGGGATTTACCTCCCATTAATAGTGTATAATTGAAATGTTACCTCAAGTAGAGTAGATGAGAAGTAATATAACAGCGCACACTCCAGCAGCAACAGTAGCAATATTAGCGCTGAATACTGTAAAAAAGAAGGAATTCGTTGTGATAGTTTTAAGTTAAAGGTACCACTTTGTCGGTAGCCAATAGGGCGCTAACGCCATAAAGATTCGTTTAGAAACGAACCTTATCAACAAGCGATAAAGTGGTACCTTTTACTGAGACACTACACATTAATTTGCAGGAAAGGGTTTATATTTTCATTTTATAATAATAAGGTTTTTTTTAATACTACGACGGTGACAAACAAGCATACGGCCCGCCTGATGGTGAGTCACCGTGGCCGTAGGACGCCTGCAACTCCAGGAGGGTTACATGCGTGTTGCCGACCCTTTAAAAAAAGGAAGATTCGCTGTGTTGACAGCAAAAGGGGCAAGCTTTGCTCCGTGGGTCTCCAGCTGTCAACACAGAGAATCCTCTTGGAGCTCTGGCGACCTTACTCACCAACAGAAACACAACACTATGAGTAGGGGGGTGAATATCCCAAGCACTAAAATTTGATGGCAAGACTGAAAACGCTGGTGCAGAAAGTCAAAATAGTCATATACTATTTTTTTTGGAAACATCTATTAGCTATCGACCTCGGGCAATAACTAATATTAAAATATTAAATAATTGAAAAAAAATAATAAAGGCCCATTTTTTCATTCAGGTGGGTTGTCCGGGACCCAGTTATTCTTGTTTAATGCCGCATAACTCGAAAACTATACAAGATATTAAATTAGTTTTTAGTTCATTATAATACCATATCAATAAAGAACCCTTTAAAATATTACTTCCTTACTAACTCTTTAATAAACCCCCTTATTATGCGTAAAGAAATTTGTCCGGCAAAATAATCCTTATTACCGCGGACAAATTTCATCGACGTTTATTGGCTAAGTTTGACTTCGTACACCCCCCGTCTCCTGAGCACTTTGAGGAGTCAGTTGTGCAGTGGCTCTCACCGCAAGAAGATGTCGACGTGATGCTGAATAGATCCGCTACACACGCGAGTCATGTCATTTCGATTAACGGGGACAAAAAAAATATCATTCCGGAGTTTGCTATATGTTTTTTGTTTCATATTTGTTATTTTTCAAATATTTACAGATCGTGTATTTTGTACTTGTGAGTTTAAATGTCGCGATAGTTAAAGAATGTGGGATTTAGTTATTTTTTTATAATTTTATTTCACCTCGGTTATCATTCCACCAATTTCATTCCGGTGATTTCGGTGTAGTAAAATGGCTTTAATACCCACCAGAATGAAAATAACACCGGAATGATATCAAAAGTAGCTTCACTTTTGTGTTTAGTTTTATTTGGGGGCACTGCCATGCCCCCGCCAAGTCCGACAAAATAAGATTCCGGCTGTATCATATTTTTCTACAAGCCATTAAACCATGTCGTTTTATGATGGGTAAAGCTAGACCCCTGAATTTGTGGTTAAAAAATAGGCATTGACATCCATTGGGTGTTTCTCGGTAAACTGGTAAACACCTGTATTTGGCAAATTTTGACAAAATTACTCCAAGTAGGTAATTATTAATCAAAACTATTTTTCGAAAAACACTTCAGTGATGTTTATAGTACCATTCTTTTTTTTTCAAATGTTTTTAAATTTATTTATATGAGCCTAGAGTGTCCCACTGCTGGGCAAAGGCCTCCCTCCTCTCCTTCCACGTATTTCTGTCTTGCCCCATCTCCCACCAGTTCCTACTAAAAGCATCCAGGTCGTCTCGGCATCGCCGCTGAGGTTTGCCGCAGTCCCGTGTTCTATTATGTGGTACCCACTTGGTTACTGTTTTAGCCCACAACTCATCGGGCATACGGCAAACATGTCCCATTTCAGTTTGGCGGCTGTTTCTGCTGCGTCGGCTATTCGGGTCTTGGAGCGTAGTACCGTACATCTGATGCGATCAGTTAACTTCACGCCAAGAATACTTCGCTCCATGGCTCGCTGGCAAACCTTGAGGGTGGATTTCTTAACTTTTGTCAAAGACCAAGTCTGTGCTCCGTAGGTCATGATGAGAAGAATGCATATGTCCAAGAGTTTCTTTTTTAAAGATATGGGAAGGTCACCCTTCATCTGATCATTCATAGACCCAGGCCCAGGTATATATACTCATCGACAGATAACATTGCTTCACCATTTACTCTGTTGTTTTCGAGGAGTTAGTCATGACTTCATGAGCTTGGTCTTTGACATGTTCATCATTAATCCTACCTCAAGGATTGCCCTGCTCAGGTCTTCTAGCATGATGCCGAGCTCCGCAGGTGAGGACGAGAAGAAGACTATGTCGTCGGTGAAACGGAGATTTGTTAATCGCCTTCCACCAACGTCAATACCCTTGCTCCCCCAGCCTTCAAATGTTACTTCATTTAAACATGGTAAATAAGTGATAACTAGTAGTAGGTACTAGTTAGTAGTTTTTTGATATATTTTTTATTTGTACGCGTTATTGATTTTGTTGTTAACTGTTCTTAAATTGGGTAAATATTATAAAAATAATAAGTGACTGTTGAGTTATATTTTTTATAAGTTAAAAATATTTTTATTTGTACGCGTTGTTGATTTTGTTGTTACGGACATACAATGCTGTTCTTAAATTGGTAAATTTCCTTTTTTTATCTCAACTCGCTTTTGTCACGGCTCTATGGGCTCTCTCATATTTAGCGTTTTTCGAGATCGATCGTCGACGTCTTTTCGGGGTCTTCAACTTACTTTAAAAAGCGTTGTGTCGCTATTGCGTCGACGTTGCATCGTGCATCGTACAGCCATATGGTTGAAGAAGTCAAGAAGACATCGACTTTTTTTTTAAACGCTTAATGAGAAGAAGCCCTATTTGATTGTTTTGCCTCTTAATGTTCTTATTAATGAAGCTTATTCCTGCCTTTTTTTCCTTTCATTCTGTTCCGATTCTTTTATTACAAATACATGCTTAGAGGGTGTGGAGGTGACACTTCCTGATGACGTGTAGGTGGTCAACGGGCGGACGCTAGTGATTTAAAGAGTTACCCTTAAATACCAAGCTAGACTCTAGCTTAGTATTTAAGGGTAACTCTTTAAATTACTAGCGTCCGTCAGGCTCGACGGTTAAGCTTTGATGGTAGCTCAGGCACAGCTTGTATTAATATTCTTCATAAAATTTCACTTTTATGAAATATACATTTTGGGCACATAATTTTTATGTTATGTATTTCAAATCGAAATAAAGAGCTTTTTTTAATTTCCAACAAAAATGTCCTTAGTTTTTTTCTACTGTATTGCTTATTTCTATAGGCTTTGTATTGCGGTAACTCAAATGGAAATTCTAAAATGTTACCTATTAAATTTGTGGGACAATTTTTTCGTTTTTAAATTGAAAGAGCTTGTTATCTCGAGTAGAAGTACCATAAATTGTCCTTATAATTTAGGGAGCGTTCAAGTATTACGTAACGCAATTTTTGGCAATTTTTGACCCCCCCTCCCCCCCATGTAACGCGCCGTAACGTTTTTCTGTACCCCCCCTCCCCCTAGTAAAACGTTACGTAACTACCAAGTCCCGGAAAGTCGCTAAAATACCTTTTTTTAAGTTTTAATTGCGTTAATATTATTAATAACATTTGCAGCAAGAGATTTCTAATGTTTTTTTTTGTTCTCTAAAATTGTTACTACTAATCATACATTTAATTACGTCATTTTCCTAACTTGGTCCTGTCCTTGCACAGATTTTTGCTTTGGGTTTAGCGTTTTACTAAAATAAATTAACAAATTTAATTTTTAATAATTTATTTTTACCTTTAGCAATGCAATTACAAACATAAACCTAACTGAAATAGAATATATTTGTCAAAATATAATCGTATGAAGGAATCGGAACGAAAATGAAAACATTTAAAATTAAATCAGCCATAATTAAAATAAGTAGATGGTGAAAAAAAACAAGTGGTGTTACTGCTCCTCTGTCCACGGGTTTGCCACTTTTGCCAGCAATTCAGATTCTTTAATTACTGGCATCCGGAGAGCAGACGAAGAGGGTTCCGGAATTATTAACCTGCTTGCATCAACTTCGTATTCGTCGAGCCAATCAGCATCCTCAGACGATGTTTCACAGCGGCGCACTATGCAGAGAAGCTCATTTGCCCTTCTTGCAGCAAGTCGCTGTGGCCGTACTCGACGTTCACGGCGGTCTTGGGCAGTCTTGCCATGCATGCAACGATTGTGCACTTGCACACTCTTGTGGGATGTGAAATAAATCCCACACGTTGCACATATTCGGTTATTTTGATCGGATTGTACTAATGGGCAAAAAACTCGTAAGGCATCAGGCTTAAACCCTTCTAGAGGGGGCGACAGATCAACAGTCAACCTCACAAGAAGTGGCGAAAACTTGCACGATCCTTTGTCTATCAGACTAGGTACCACGAGCTTGTTTGCGGTTTGAAGGATTGGGCAGGGTGGCGGCAGGAAACTTTTTGGAAAGACAGAACTTGCACTCCTCAAGCGGGAACAGCAGGATTCATCCGCGCATTTCATAACTTGCAAGAAAAACTTACTATTCAATCGGGAATCTCCCGTAAAAAATAAACGAAAAGGGCTGCCAACTTGGGAGATTTTAATTCCCTAGTTTTTTAATTAACCCTTCAGACCAATCGTTTTTCGTTCCATTATCATTGCTGTTGTGATGAGAGTAAAAAAATTTCATGGTCGTTCCATATGAAATTTTGAGAAAAGTAACGTTTTAAAAATGCGTGAGAGTGAGTGAATCTCTCTACGCGACCGTTCTGAAGGGTTAAAAAACAATGTTACGTAACGCGTAGTTCAGACCCCCCTCCCGCCCCTGTAACGCATCGTAACGTTTCAGAAGACCCCCCCCTCCCCCCAAAATCGTTACGTAATACTTGAACGCTCCCTTAGTAAAAGTGGCACTTTTGAAAGAAACACTCGATATGCTAGATTGAACATGGCCATTCGAAATAAATTTTCGGTTAATTATTGAACTTGGCTGATTTTTTGGCACTTCTTAGCATTTTTCTCATTTTAGTGTATAGATATCATTCCTGTGTTTATTTTTTTCATTCCGTTGGGAAAAATGTCATTCAGGTGGAGTGTTATATCATTCCTGTGTATACTTATCATTCACGTGCGAGTCAATTTTTTTAATCTCCGATAATTCTCAAAAGGCTTAAGATATCAAGTGCTCTGTAAGAGGCTTATCAAAGAACAGTCTGAGGTGTCGATTGACATTAAAAGAAACATCGAAGAAACGTAAATAAAGAATTACACCGGAATGACACAAAAAACTAGTACTGTTGAAATTGACCCAGGGTCTAGTGTTATTAAACTGCGGTTTTTTGTAAGGTGGTGGTACTTTCCCAGATGGGCTCTGCTCCAGATTTGAGCGAGACGACATTCGTTGTGCTGTGGCCTACCACCCGAATCGCTATACATCCGCTGTGCCCATACCTCTCACAAAAAGGTATTTCTAGGTTCAATTATTTAAATTGCTGTAAAAGGACAGTAAGTTACGATTAGCCGAAATTACAAACAAGCTTATTGTATAGAAGAAAACCGGTTTTCAACCCCTGTTTGCGACCCCTAGGTCTACAGCTCATAGATCCACTAGTAAATAACTGAAATTAGTGTCTTACCATAACCAATAAAAACTGTGACTGGGTCAGTGCCCCACAGAATCCCATGAAGGACACGAAGAAGAAAAACAGCGCCAACAGCGCTAAAGCCACGCCTAGCGATGCGCTCAGTGTGTGTGGTGCCAGCAATGTCTGCAATCGAACATACACTACTAGTAACATAGATTATGTAATACTTCTTAAGAACAGGGACCTTACGATGACGTCTTAACACGGTTCAGTTGACGACCTAAACTGAGTCACTGCCAGACAACTGAGCCTCAACTGAACCTAAACTGAATCGCGTTACTCTCGCAATCTTTTTTTATGGTAGGTACTTACTAAGGCTGAGTGACTCAGCGTTTTACGTTGACACAAAATCATCCGCCCATGGGCGGCATAAACTGCCAGGGTTCGCACAACGCGCTTTACCTCACGGGCTCACGGGTGCGTTCAGATATATTTATATTTCAAAAACCGCATACTAATTTATACTTAGACAAATTAATACTAATAAATAATCAATAAAAACGTGTTCTTATAAACAAAATAATAATAATTTGTTCATGTTTATACAAATGTTATACCACCATACGCAACTGACAGAATGGTGAAAACACTTATGTTAATGCCATCTTGACATTTGCATGCTTGACAAGCTAAACGTTAAATGCAGGAAAGAGAGGCTTCTGTACTTTAGTAGGTACTTATATATTCTGTGGTTTAGCTTACATGTGTCAAAAAGAAGCCAGATACACAGACTTTTTGATCGTTGTGTGATCCCCATCATTGTATCACATTATACTTTCAAACGCCGGAAATCTTCATTAACCGACATAAAACTGGCGTGTCACCGTTATCAGCACATCGCACATGACATCAAATTGCTGTATCATGTTCGATATCGCATTGTCCGGATCCAGGGCGACCCGGACAATCCGGGTCACTGAAGTAATGAACGTAATTGTTATCTAATAGTATCGAGGGCGTGTGAGTTTCAATTGTTTGGGGAATGCTGATAAGGAACTGTTGACACTCGTGTGGGGTTTTAAGATTTAAAAAAAAAATACTACGTCGGTGACAAACAATCAAACAAACATACGGCCCGCCTGATGGTAAGCGGTCACCGTAGCTTATGGACGCCTGCAACTCCAGGTGTGTCACATGCGCGTTGCCGACCCTTTAAAAAAATAAAAGAAGGGTTCGCTGTGTTGACAGCTAAAGGGGCCGGGCCCCAGCTTGCAACACAGCGAATCTTCTGGAGCTCCGGCGACCTTACTCACCAACAGAAACACAACACTATGAGTAGGGTCTAGTGTTATTAAACTGCGATTTTCTGTAAGGTGGATGTACTTCTCCAGATGGGCTCTGCTCCAGATTTGAGCGAGACGACATTCGTTGCGCTGTGCCCTACCACACTAAACGATATGCATCGGCTGTGCCCATACCTCTTTTAAAACTTCTCCACCTCCTTTCCTCCTGTGTTATGGAAGTTGACTGTGGGATATGGGTAGAGACAAGCCCTCATCAAAACTCATCATCAAAGTCATACACCCGTCCTTTACTTCAATACCAAAAAAAAAATATATTTTAATGTCAATTAAATAATTAAAATGTATGCATGAATCTGTACTATGTTCACTATTTATTTTAGGAATTAAAAGGTTTTTAAATTTATAAACTAAAATTGAGGAGGAAGTTGGTGGATTGAATAAGCAGAAAAGACGAAAAATAAATAGTATGTAATGTAAGAGTTGGTGCCCAACAGCAAGAGTGTGACTTTCAATCTAAAGGTCACGAGTTCAACCCCAGTGAGTTTTTCGGAACTTGTGGAATGAAATATATTATAATTTGATATTTACTAATCGCCATTCGGTGAAGGAAAACATCATACGAAACTGGACTAATCCAAATTAGGCCTAGTTTACCCGGCTTGGAAGGTCAGATAGGGGTCGCTTTCGCAAAAATGCCTACGCAAACCCTTAAGATTGTGGCTCTAAAGTGGACCCTGGCTCTCTGAGCCATGATATAAGCCGGGAAAGCGCTAGCAAGATTTTGTTTAGCACGACTACTACGAATGTCGAAAATTGGCATTGACGGGAAAACCTCTTTGCCACTCCAATATGCAAGTGTTACAGAGATGGATATACAAATCCGCAATCGTTCTGTGACCGCTCTCTGAACCGTGGTATAGAAACGCTAGTAAGAAGATTTGGTTCAATCATGGTTTATTCAGTTCAATCATCGCATGCAACCTACATGCCCTTCTGTTGAATCAGGCCGTTGTAGTACAAAGCAACCCCCATGACCAAAGATACACCTTATGTGGTTACAATAAAGGTTCTGTTCGGTTAACATGACGATGGCAGTGGTCGATGCCGCCGTACCGCCGCGCGACTGACACGCTAATATAAATAGAATAAGGAATTTGCAACTTGTGTATATTCGATATACACTGTCGCAGTGGGCACGCACATGGGTATAATAAATAAAAATAGCTTTTATTCTCTGACTTAATGTTACACAGTTTAGTTATTTATGTATTTATTTCTTATCTAATTAATATATATATTTTTTTTAATTATTTTTTTTTACTTATTTGTTTTAATTTTTATTTGTCAGGCTGTCCGTGACATAGGCCTCTTCCTGCGAGCACCACTCTTCGCGGTTTTTTGAGTCTTCTTCAGTCCTTAGGAAACACATCATCCCATCTCTAATGAGGTTTCCTTTGGGGTCTTTTGTTCCCTCTCGGGTACCATTCTGTGACATCTTTTGCCCGTATCCATATTCAGGCCCGCACATATACCTACGCAATAAGGATGACTCATACTAGAACGGGAGAGAACGGGACAATCTGTCAATTTCTATAGAAATAATCGCGTCCGAAGTCACGTGACGTTTTCTATAGAAACTGATAGATCGTCCCGTCCCGTCCTAATTTGAGTCATCCTTTAAAGGAACTTTATAATCTGGCAAAGTGTGTCATTTCATATACTTACAAAAAGTCTGCCATTTTTTGAGGGGAGTTTATTCCGATCAATATGTCGGTTTGTTTACATTGTTCATAAGTTGGTTTGACGGCGATTTTTGCCCTTCTGGGTTGGACTGTCTAATTAAGGCTGCGACGGGCCTATGGATCTCTCCGTATTTATTTCAATCGGTCGTCTTTTGTCTTGAGTCGACACACAGGCTGCCCACGCATCCCGCGCCCTGTGCACGCCGCCGCCAGTATTATATAATATTTCTAATCGTAGGCAACCCTAGTGCGAGGAGAGATAGGTCGAGCGTCAATTGTTTCTTTCCTGGTGTTCAAAACTATTAAGAACTATTACGTAACCTGTGAATGAGAGTTTATGCACTTGTTTTTCTTTCATTGTGGTATCCCCTTAATTTGACAGAAGAAAGGGATGGTCGTGAGTTCAAGCCTCCTCGGCGCTAAATAGTCTGCGCGTCCAGTTTAATAATGCTTTTAGGATGCTGCCGCGTTTCTGCAGCGCGTCGTCAATGTTCGCCCTGGCGCGCACAGACGGCTTTAATGCCGTCTGGCGGAAGAAAACTGCCACGCTTTTAGACAGAGTGCGCGGGAGTAGCAACAGTATCCTAAGCATGATAGCTAACAAGCTTGATTTTCCTCTAATGTGGAAAATGGGTCAGAGGACAAAATCTTTATTGTGTATCTATTATTAATTTACTAACATAGACATAGACACTGAACTAACAATATGTGGACCTCATGTTGTCTTAATTAAATAACTTCATTCATTCATTCTTTCAATAGCCGTAGTAATTCTGGTTAGGAAAAAAAACAAAAAGAGGGGCATAGAGTATGTCCGCCCTGACGGACTTTATCAAATTAAGGGTTTAGATATTTCTAATACAAAGTTAATATAATGGATAGTTTAGTTCACCTTGATAACGGGACTGTCTATTTTGTCTATGGCTGAGGAAAGCGTGGCTGGCGACACAATCACCCATAGACTGAAAGCGAACACCGCTCCACATGCCATCTGAAACAAAAGATCACAGTTAACCCATATTTTAAGCAACAAGGCCCAAGGGCTTCCAACGCGTTGGAAGGGATACGGCATAGCGACGTCTTAAGAATGACTCACACAAGAACGGGACGGGACGGGACGGGAAAATCTGTCAATTTCCTTAGAAAGCGTCACGTGACATCCGAGGGCTCCGAGCTATCACGTGATTCTTTATATAGAGATCAGATTTTCCCGTCCCGCCCCGTCCCGTCCCGTCCCGTTAGCGTGAGTCATCCTTTTTAGTGTGCGGTGTTTGAAATATAAATATATCTGAACGCACCCGTGAGGTAATGCGCGTTGCGTGAGCCCTGGCAGTTTATGCCGCCCGTAGGCGGAAGATTTTGTGTCAATGTAAAACGCTGAGTAACACCCCCCTGATTGAGGCGTCGCGTAGCCAAGATGCCAATCGCTCACGCTAAATAAAGTATCAGGCTGCCTCTCTATCACTCTTCCTTATTAGTGTGACAGTGACAGTTGTGTTTCGTTATTAGCGACCAAGCGTGAGAGATTGGCATCTTGGCTACGCACCAAGGCCTAGTATAAAAGTTGTACGACATTAACTCCTCGACCGCGTTAGCGTATCGAGGGGTCAAGATATGAAAGATGCCGGATGATTTAAATAAACGGCAAACATAATTTGAACTCCCGATACGCTAACGCGGTCGAGGAGTTAATGTCGTACAATTTTTATACTAGGCCTTCAGTTTAAGTCGTCAACTGAAGCGCGTTAAGACGTCATGGTAAGGTCCCAGATATTTATGAGCACCTCCGCAGCTCCGATGTATCTGATGGCGGTAAACGAAAACAGGTGCAAGGTAGTCGCGTGATAGGTCTCCGAACGAAGGCCTAAGCAAAGCTGGCCTTGGAAACTTGAATTATTTAGTAGGCAAGGCACGGCTCTATTGGTATTCCTTGTGATTCGTTTCACGGAAGATCTGAGTGATTATGGTCAAATATAAGTAGAATAAATAAAACGCTATAGTAAAATCAATCTTATTAATGCTTCCAACACTTAAGGTAAGTCAAAGCGACATCTTACTGTTTTTTTTCTATTGGACGCTCTACACTGCGGGTAATTGCGTTTTGCCTCTCGCTCGCACCAGTTAAATTTTGTTTCGGTGCGAGTGCGAAGCAAAACGCAAACCCCCGATGTGTGGTGCCTTCTTATCACTTTTTGCGGGGGTAAACGCGCACACAGACGCACTTCTCACACATTGCGTACACAAAACAAATCTGTGATGACGACACTTACACATAGAAATTGACTGTTTTGACAATGAAACGCGATTTAAGGATGACTCACACTAGAACGGGACGGGACGGGGCGGGACGGGAAAATCTGTCAATTTACATAGAAAGCGTCACGTGACATCCGAGGGCTCCGACCTATCACGTGATTGTTTCTATAGAAATTGACAGATTTTCCCGTCCCGCCTCGTCCCGTGCTAATGTGAATTTTTGATCATGTGTAAAATGATAACACTAGAAATTATTAACAAAATAAACATATGTGTTTGATATTTCGTTTCAAGTCTGTATGGTATTTGTCTTTTCAGTGGTTTTCTAGAAAACACCGTGACAGAGTGGCCCTTTTCAGCGAAGACAGCCTTCCGATTGACCACTCTGTCACGGTCATCATCATCATCATCATCATTTCAGCTGAAAGACGTCTACTGCTGGACATAGGCCTCCCCCAAAGATTTCCACAATGACCGGTCCTGCGCCACCCGCATCCAGCGGACTCCTGCGACCTTCACCAGGTCATCAGTCCACCTTGCGGGGGGCCTACCCACGCTGCGCCTTCCGGTACGCGCTGTCACGGTGTTTTAAATTAAATATTGTAACTAAGTTTATAATCACTGACCAGGGAAGTAAGAAGTATACTGTTCTGGTAAGGTAATTCCATTCCGTCACGGTAAAGTCCCAGATGACCACGCAAATCGTTAGCCACCTTTACTTTATTTTTAAGTAGTATATTCGTTGGTCAGTAGTTGCTCACCATAGCTATAAAGTTGACTACCAGTAGTACCGCTGCAGCGAGTTTTGAAGTTCGCCCAGTTTTCTTCCCCATCTTGAGATCTGAAACGATCAAAATTATCATTAGGAATGCCGCCTGCGTGTTGGGCACCATGCCCAGCAATCCTGGATTAGATTTTTAAGTTAGTTTTATTTTTATTTCTGTTTCTCTTTAGGTAATATTGTCTTCTGTTACAGTGATTGTTATTAATTGAAATTAAACACTTTAGAACGAATTAATCGCGTTTATTAACACCATGACTCCATGACTCTACGTCCCCTTTACAGCACTCGTTTTCACAGGGTTAAGATGACGACTGAGAGAATGCGAATTCTCCCCGTCAATCAAAAAAGTTACTTGCATAAGTAACTAATGTAGAAACATAAGAAACGTAGGGTCACACAATTAATCCATTCTAAAGTGTTTTTCTTTACCCCTGTGTGTTTAGCCTAGTTGAAATTAAGTAGGTAAGTAAGTAGTTAGACTGTGTTTGTTGTAGAATGTGTTTGTTTTAGATCAACGGGCTGGTTGGATATTATACCGAACACAATCAATTCTACCGGAAATTAAGATAATATACTGGCAGTTCTTATCCAAACTCGACATTGGCGGAATCATCAAGAATTTGACGGAGGCCATACCACACAGAAACTGAATGGAATTGAATTGACTTAGGAAATTTGGATTACAAGAGCTAGTAGCACAAGTAGAAGAAAACATCCGAAACCGTATAATAGCCACGCATTAAGAGTTCCGTGCCTGTATATAATAATGAATAAATAAATACTATAGGACATTCTTACACAAATTGACTAATTCCCGCAATAAGCTCAAGAAGGCTTGTATTACGGGTGCTCAGACAACGATACGTATAATATACAAATACCTATACATAAACATCCATGACTCAGGAACAAATATCAGTGTTCATCACACAAATAAATGCCCTTACCGGGATTCGAACCCAGGACCATCGGCTTAGCAGGCAGGGTCACTACCAACTACGCCAACCGGTCGTCAAAATGTATGGGTGTGGGTGAAGCATCTTTACTTATTTAGTGCGTAACCCTCGGTGGGCGAGATACGCGCGTGGTCGGTTCTTTTCACACACTTGCAGCTTATGGCAAATTATATCGGGTTTCGTAAAGTAATGACCCATTCTTTTCACCCTTACACAAAATGTAAGTACTATTCTTTCGCCTTGACATCAAAATGTATTACCTGTATTCTAATATGTGATTAAGAATGTAAACACACTTCAAAACACCGGTTAGTACGACAAACAATAATAAGTCGATGATTGACGATGGTAAACATCCGTGTGACCCAAATTGTGAACTAGTCACGGTGTCGAGATCATTAATATGTGAACACTTCTTCACCTTATTCCGAGGGAGATATGTACACATATTAATGAACTGGACGGTAAGTAGGGCACGCAAAGTGCAAGTTTGCAATCATTGTGTCAATATTACGAGGGTGGTAATGGAAGCGGAGGTTAAGCTATATGTAGGTCAACGTACAATCACCTGCAATAGTATAGGACGCTATGAAGGCTGCAAAATAATCTGACACAGTCTTGTTTGTACCGCCATAAGAGCGTGTCACATATTTTTGCGGCCTTCATAGCGTCATATACTATTCCTGGTGACTGTACATGCTAAAACTGGTTCACTATTGTCTTGTAGAATTTTATTTGTCATAAATTCGATTCGCAGAATAATTTATGGCAGAGGTAACGTTTGGCAGAACAGAATCACGTTCCGCATACTGCTTTCCGCATACTATTGATTTGCAGAATTAATCTTTTGGCAGAAAACCATAACCAGAACAGCATTGCGATACAACGAAGAAATGCCGCCTGCATCCTAGGTACAATTAAAATTAAAATTCATTCATTCAAGGACCTATTTTAGATTTGAGGTAGGTAGAGGTAGGTAGTTAGGTAAGTTACACTTACTGTATATATTTTGAATATAAATGTTAAATGTTTAAAATTAATATAGTATCTTTGCTTGTTTGTAAGTATTGTCAAATAAATATGTTCCTATACAATCCAAAACAAATCCTCTTAGTACTACCGCAAATAGAAAAATAAACCACCTCATTGCACCATTTTATTCATGTCTCTGTTTAACCTCGTGGTTGACTAGTAGAAAATGCCATTAGGCATTAAGATTGCCATTTGTATATTTTTGTTTGTATTTTGTGCAATAAAGTATAAATATATAAATAAAAATAAAAGTAAATAAATAGCCCGGTAAATAGATGTTATCTATTTTCTTTTGTTTCACTGCCCTCTAAATATAATACGGTAATAAGGAGATAAGCATAAAGTTAGCCACAGGCCGGGTCACCGGAAATAGGAAATGAGTAAAATGCGACTTCAGGAAACTTTGCAAATAACTTTACAAGTTGAGATGACTTACGAAGTGAAATTAGAACAGGAAAATTCTTATCCGTTAAAAGTAATATTTTTAACAATTTGGGGTTATGACAATATCGGCAGTTTTGTGTAATTATTTTATTCAATTTATAACTATTTTATTATTAACACGCTTTTATTTTTATTATTTTATTATTAGCTTCACTTGTAACTATGTATGCAAGAAAATCTTGGAATCTTAATTTGACCCACTTCCCGGTCTCCGATTATGATGAAATTTTGCACACGCTCTGAGTTCTGATGACAATACTTGACTAGCTAAGAAACGTCATTACAAATCCAATATGGCGGCCTCCCTAAGATGACGGACAGGCAATTTGAATTATTTTGTAATTTTTAGTGCGTGCTAAAAGCATGTTTTTTAGTTTTTTTAACTAATTTTTTGTTCTTAACAATGAAATAAGAGCTGAATAAAAATGTTAATAAAATCCTACCAACTGCGCCAAAGTTACTCATGAGTAGTAGATACTTTAGACTTTAGAGTTAAACCACGTTATCTATTCCAAGTAAAATTAACCTTCAAACTTAACAGTACATTTGTAAAGCACGAATCAAATAATTTATTATGTCTAATAAAATGTAAAAATATTGTGAGACAATCTTACACAAATTGACCTAGTCCTACGGTAAGCTCAATAAAGCTTGTGTTGTGGGTACTAGACGATGATATATATAATAGATAGATACATATAAATACTTATATACATGGCAAACATCCATAACTCAGGAACATATTCGTTATAAACACACAAATTAATGCCCTGACTAGGATTCGAAACCGGGACCTCCTGCTTCGTAAGCCGGGTCACTAGCAATCAGGCTAGGAGGCCGTTTAAATTATAAATTGAAAGAGATTTCTCACACAACATTAAAAGTGATCAAGGCCCTCGGTGAGCAGGGCTGCAATCGAACCAGCCACCTCCTGCTTTCGCGATAGATGCCCTAATCACTGGGTTAAAAGATCACGGCAGCCAGGGTCCGAAATATGTCCAGGGGTATCTTATTTAATGAATCTACTCCAACACTTCTATCTGTCAATCAGATGATTGACAGCGATATTTGCAAAGTATACATTATAACGTTGTCTATGGTATTCCATAAGAACACTGCTCCTATGGATTTTCATACAATATATAAGCACTGTTGTCCTTTTTTTTATTTCTATAGTGGGCATACGACATGATCCACATTCTGCCACCTTATAAGATTTTGATTTTTTCGCTATTTTAGCTGTCGTAGAAAACAGCTCATAATTGTTCCTTAAATCTCTTGGGTCTATTATTACAAAACTGGACTTCGTCTCGTTTTGTAACGGCGAACCTCAAGTTTTAAGAACCCTTATTATATCATTGTTGCATAAACTACTATTAAAACTTAAAAGTGTTGTTTTAAACGTCATATTTTAACGTAACACTTTCACAGTCGGTGACAAAATATCGTTATTAATTCTCATGTCTTATCTATTTTGCTTCACAAGTAAAATATTCTACCTGATACTTATTTTATAACGTAGTCTGCAATTTATTATATAAGTAAATAACTGCCATAACCTGCAAGCCGATAATGCATAATTCATTGCAGAATGCAGGTCAACATAGCCTATAATTTTCCTGAAAGACAAAGAACCCCGTAAGGTGAATGAACTCTTGAATTATAAATATGCCTGCCATGGTTCCCTTGGGACATGCCCGATGTCGGGCAAACAGGTCAGCTTGAAGGAAAGACCACAAAACGATGTTTATAATATTTCCGGTGGACTATTAAAAAGTTAGGGCTAAGTAACTCTATAAAATGAACCATCAGATGATGTTTTTGGCCGCCAATTGAAGGACTTTTTATTACACAATACAATTAAAAAGACTGACCCAATTACATGTGACTAAAATTTTTACCATTTCTATTTTTATTTGTAAGTTATTATTTTCTATTTTTTGACATTTTGCGTATTTAATATCATTGTTTTATCTTTTAATTGTTATTTGACTTTTTGACATTTCCTAGGTGATCCTAGCTGTGTATTAGGTATATTATTTCATTGCATTACATTATTTGTAAATAGATTAGGTATTTGAATGAATGAATGAATGAATGAATGAGTTTTTATTCCAGAATAATTAGTTCCATATAAATATATATATATTTGAATGTAAATTATAATTGACATATCACATATGTACTTTCTATTTTATTTATTTATAGGAAGTCCTATTATTTTGTACGTAGCCATTGTTTATTATTTGAAATTATTATTGTGACGATCTTTTTGTGAAATCATTTTATTTTATCTTGACATGTAAAATATAATGTTAATTTTCAATAAGAAATAAATAAAACTAAACTAAACTAGTATAAAGCTTTATTCTCTTATTTCAGCCTTATCTACATTAAGGGGTAAGTACTCCTTTTTTATTGAAATAGAAATAGAAATAAATAATTAAAAAGACACAAAATATACAATTCAATTAACAGATAAAAAATAATAGAAACAGTAATACAAGAAGTGCCACGAAATGGATTCATCTAAGCATAATGCTGGCGAATACCAGCGCTGATCTTCCGATGAGCCCATCCGGTGAAAAAGCACGAAAAGTTACCGAACTGCATTGTATGATAACAATCATTACTACATGTACACAATCTGTTAACTATTGACCACAGGAAGTTCAACAGAAAAGGAGTACTTTTTAATGTGGATAAGGGTTCAATAAGAAAATCAACTTTCATAGCCCATAAATTTTGAAAAATTCACCGGAAAGATTCTGAACATCGTTTTGTGTACCCTAAAAGTATTTAATTTATAAAGGCCTTACCATGGCGTCTTAACGCGATTCAGTTGACGACCTATACTGAGTCGCTATATCAAGCACTAAATCACAGATCGGCATTTCCCGCGATGGAGTAGCAGATTAACACAGTCACGATAATGCCGTTAGTATTCGAATGTAACCTTAATCTGAAAATTCGAAGTGTTACGTAATTACCGTGGTCAATATAAATATTTGTTTCCTAGACGCTGGAGATAATAAATATCTGACCTCAATTGTCACCATTTAGAGTGGACTAATGGAATTGTTTACCCAAAATGACTAATACTAATAGAAGCAACCATTATAGACACAACATAATACTTCATATTTGGGACACCGATTTTGATCTATAGTAACTGAACCGATCATGGAACATTTAAAAACTAATTCGGAGTATTTTTGAAATGTTGTACTATTAAATGAGTTAAAAGTCCTACTCTTATTTTATATTTATTGTTTCATATAAGATAATTTTATCGGTTTCAAAATAGTGGCCAAATGAAAACGCATCTTTTTGGACCGATAATAGGATTTTCCAGTGAAAACTAGTCCAATATCACTAAATATAAACATTTCATAACAACTGATTCCAGGTTGACATTGATTCATGGTTAACTTCAATGAACGAAACGCATGCTGGTTTAACAAAGGAATAAAAAATTGTGACGGTAATTGTAAACTTAATCCGCTGATATCGGCCCAACCTCCTTCGTTCCGCCACCATTTCGAACCGACAAGACAGAAATTACCAAAAGCCTCAATCTTTAGCAGCTAAATGACCGGTGTCTATGTTAAAATGGTTCCAAATCATATAAACCACTTAATGTGGCTATTTTTCATAGCATCTCATTAGTCATTACATACGCCGTCCATTATTGGTGCGTTTACTATACTAAATTCCCATGGTCCCATCGGAAGATCAGCGCTGGAAAACGCTAGCAACATGCTGAGATGGGGTCATTTTCGTGACACTTGTGCTATTGTTTTTGTGTGTATATTTGTTCTAGTGTCATGAATAAACGTTTTATGAATTATTTATACATTTGTGAGAGTCAGATGACAGAAACATGTAAATAGATTAAATGTTTTTTTTTGTGAATAAAATAAATAATTTATATTTCTATTTCTTATTGAGCTTACTTGTTACATAATATTTATTTATTTATTTATTTTCGAAATATATACAGTAAGTGTAACTTAACTTACCTCTAACTACCTACCTCTACCTACCTTAAATCTAAAGTAGGTCCTTGAGGCATTGAGAGGTAGAGGTACATTACAATACCTTTAGGTAGAGGTAGGTAGTTAGGTAAGTTACACTTACTGTATATATTTCGAAAATATATTTTTTTTAATTAATTTATTTATTTGACTTTTAAGGATCGGTACTCATAGCTGACAATTCGATTTCCGCTTGACTGATCTGTCTAGAATTATTTAACGTACTATACTATCTAGAAATATCAAAAGTTCGGGGTCCTTAATATTTAAGTACTTACTGTAAATTAATGAAATAGAATATATTTGTTTATCGGTATATCAAAGTAGTATATTGAATTGAAACGTTCTAAAAGCGATCCACTTTTCGCAACAACCTACATAATAATTTTTATATACCGTATTTAAAAAAAAACATGCACAGTCTTATTAAGTACTAGCTTTTGCCCGCGGCTTCGCTCGCGTTAGAAAGAGACAAAAAGTAGCCTATGTCACTCTCCATCCCTTCAACTATCTCCACTAAAAAAATCACGCAAATTCGTTGCTCCGTTTTACCGCAAAAGACGGGCAAACAAACAGACTCACACACTTTCCCATTTATAATATTACTATGGATACTTTTTTATTACAAAAATGCTTACCTGTGTATGCCAAATGAAACTTGCCTCCAACTAAACATTCATCACAAGAAAACTGCTAAAAACTAATCTAAAAAATTCATCAGCAAATTATTTTTGACTTTAGAAGTCAAACGAAATTTAGTTTCATTACTTTTAAGTAAGAATGTTTGTGAGGGGCAAACTTTTCGTAAGTAACGCCGCAGCCCGACCGGCGTTCGGTGGCAAGGGCGTCCCGGTGGTAACTGGCTGAAACCCTGACTACTCTGACTAGCCACCCATAACTGGACGAAATTACGCAGTACAGAATACTACCAACAAATAGGTGTAACTTGAAGTGCAATGTAACTTAGTTAGTCAACCAAACTTGTTGAATAAATTAGAAGTAAGAGGATAAATAAATAAATAAATATTATTGGACAGTCTTACACAAATCGACCTAGTCCCACAGTAAGCTCAAGAAGGCTTGAGTTATGGGTACTTAGACAACGATATATATATAATATACAAATACTTACACAAATACATAGAAAACATCCATGATTTTTTACTGGGATTCGAACCCAGAACCATCGGCTTAGCAGGCCGGATCACTACCAACTACGCCAACTGGATATACAACCCCATGAAATAAATTAGTTATAAGCGGGAATTTTAGAATAAATTAGAATAAATTTACTTCTACCTTTATAGGACGCAAACAGAAAATATAAATCAATAATAAATAAAATTATACAAATATTGTTTATATGATACAAATAAACAATGTGTATTTTAAATTGTTAACCGTATATGTAATTGATTTTTGTGACAATTGTCAAGGCGCAATGAATTATTTTTTAGTGGCTAAATAGATGTTTTAATTTAAGTATAAATAACATGCTAGTGGCAAACAAGCATAAAGCCCGCATAACCGTAAATCAATATTTATATCACTACATTACCTAGTATAAAATAAAGTCGCTTTCTCTGTCCCTATATCCCTAAGTATGCTTAAATCTTTAAAACTACGCAACGGATTTTGATGCGGTTTTTTTAATAGATAGAGTGATTGAAGACGAAGGTTTATATGTATAATAGTAATCCGTGCGAAGCCGGGGCGGGTCGCTAGTTTATATTAAGCAGGTTCCACACGTAACTTCTTAAGATTCCCAACTGTGGGACAATCTTACACAAATCGACCTAGTCTTACCTACATTAAACTCATTAAAGCTTGTGTTGTGGGTACTAGACGACGATAAATATAGGTAATAGATAGATACATATAAATACTTAAATATATAGAAAACATTCATAACTCACGAACAAATATTCGTAATAAACACACAAATAAATGCCCTGACCAGGATTCGAACCCGGAACCTGCTTCGTAGGCACGTTCGATATACTATCTTCATATCTCACGAGAGTTGTATAGTTAAAATTGCAAATCAATGTTTACATTATAATTGTGACTAAAATAAAACACTGATTATGTTAAACGTCACTATCATACTGTACGTGGCAGCGGGTCAAAAAACAAGTTCTCCCATCGGACCAGTGTGATTTTTACTTAAATAAGTATATAAGTTATGCGTAATATGTGTCGATTTATTATATGGGCGCTTATTGGTAAGTAATTGAACTTTAAATTTAAATTTTAGACGTTCGGTTTCGGTTAGGTAAATATATTCAAAACTTGTTGGTATTTTTCAGAAGAGTAGTGTTCAATTAGGTTTCGTGCTTACTTTGGTGAAGTTTTCTTTTCTGTTTTTAGGGTTTCGTTCCTCAAAAGGAAAAACGGAACTTATAGGATCACTTTGTTGTCCGTCAGTCCGTCCGTCTGTCTGTCAAGACCCTTTATCTCCCTATTTTAGGTAGGAAGTTGAAATTTACATACAAGCATACAAGTCTGCGGATCCTTGAAGCTGTGAAAAAACCAAAACTCTGCGTCAACGCAATCAGAAGATACAGCCGTTTATGTCACATTTCCCATACATTTGCAATGGGAATCAAAAGGTATAGGGTACTTCCCGTTGACCTAGAATCATGAAATTTGTCAAAAAGCAAGAGAGTAGCACAAGTACAAAAAGAAAATCCGAAAACCGTATAATTGTCGCACACTGAGAGTTCCGTACCACCAGTTTTTTTAAGTACCTAAGGTACTGGGTAAGGTAATGGGGGGAGCCCTGGTGGGCTAGTCCGACTCGCACTTGGCCGGTTTTTCTTTTGTCTTTTAAAGGTCAATAAAGAGAACACATTTTCTTTTATCTCAAAAGAAAAAAGGAAATGTGTGTTTTCTTTATTTTTTATTATTCGCCAAAACTGAACCGAAAGGACGTTCTTATCAAGCCATTCTACGCATAGCACTTGACATGTGACCTATTTAATCTTAATAATGTTAATGAAGAAACCTACAGTATAAGTAGAGTATAAATAATTATTATTTTGATTTTAAAAGCTTATTCTGTAACTACATACGAGCTACATGCTTGTTTGCCATTAACATGTTATTTATACTAAAATAAAAACATCTATTGTGCCACTAAAAAATAATTAATTTGTGCCTTGACAATGTCACAAAAATCACTCAATATATACTTATCTCAAGAAATTCCAGGAAGAGTCTTACTCGTATGTAAGAAACTACTAATTTTTTTTTAAAACACTATTATTACGATTTGGCAAATATGTACACAGCCCGCGTGATAGTAAGCGGTTTCCGAAGCCTATGGACGCCAGTAATTCAGGATCTTTTTTAGGAATTGTCACACTTATCAGCGTGGTTCAATAGGTGCCAGACATAACTTGGGTAATTTCTAGGCGTCAGCAGAGTCGCTAGATTCCCCGCTAGTCACATTCAGGAGATGCAAAGAGAGCTCAGGGGGCGATGCCCCCCGCATACACAAAGAACGATATAATATTTACAGTTCTTTGTGTATGCGGGGGG
This sequence comes from Lathronympha strigana, assembly GCA_949128165.1. Lineage (NCBI taxonomy): Eukaryota > Metazoa > Arthropoda > Insecta > Lepidoptera > Tortricidae > Lathronympha > Lathronympha strigana. The sequence goes on along the minus strand of OX421925.1, from coordinate 3,030,560 downwards.
CATCGCCCCCTGAGATCTCTTCTTCTGGTCTTGTTTCCGCGATTGTTGTTCATTGAAATTAAACACTTTAGAACGGATTAATGGCGTTTCTTTTTCTCATTTGGAGCCCTTTACAGCACTCGTTTTCACAGAGTTAAGATGATCCTCTCATCATCATGATCATCCGATTAATCCGTTTTAAAGTGTCCAATTTCAAGGGACCGCATGTAAAAAATATTTTGAATAAGACACTTATAATACTTATTAAAATTTCAGCCGCCGCGCTTTCTTCACATTTGGTTGCCGCAGGATCGCGTAATAGGTGAGATTTTCGTTATGTATATACAATTGACGACTTAAACTAAGTCGCTTCCATACAACTCAGCCTAAACTAAATCGCGTTAAGGCGTCATGGCAACGGCCCAGCTCTAACATTTTTAAGGAATAAGTCATACTGCTGTTAATACTAGAATATTGTAACCACTTGTATGACCCGTGTTTTTTCTATCTGCCCGTAGTAACTTTTTATACCTAAAATGGAAAAAAAATCTTTGTTTGCTCACGGAGCATTTTCCGTCCCATAGCAGCTTGCAAAATTAGAGTTTTTTCGTCTTCCCCATCCCATTATCCATATTTTCTGTCTCGTTTCTACATCCTGGTAATATTTCAAATAAAATAATTTAATTTTTATTTAAAATGATTTTTTGGTAGTATTCTTTATTATGACATACTTTGATTTTATTTTGTGGTTGTCCATGCTGTGTTTTAGTTTTCATATCTAAATAGCTTATTTTTTTAAATGTTTTACTGTAGTATTTTTTTATATTGTTTGTGTATATGGACGACCTGTCTGAAATAAAGAATTTGAATTTGAATTTGAAAAAGAAACATTTATTTTCGAAATATATACAGTAAGGTAACTTACCTAACTACCTCGCTCTACCTACCTTAAATCTAAAGTAGGTCCTTGAGGCATTGTACCTAGGATGCTGGCGGCATTTCCTTTTCCAAATTTGAAAATAAAATATTACCACTCTACCAATAACTCACTAGATTTTTTAGTCTGTAGCTCGCGTTACAATCAGTGTGAACTTGTTTTACTTGTTAGTGAGCCGTTCACCTTTCGTAGCGACAATAACCGTCCATATACGTTCGGATATATCCGCCAGAACATATCCTTGGCCAATCGCTCACGCTCAGTCGCTAACGAAACGCAACTGTCATTGTCACACTAATAAGGAAGAGCGATAGAGAGAGGTAGCTGCGATACGTTATTAAGCGTGAGCGATTGGCATCTCGGCTACGCACGCTGCCAATCAATGTATCGTAATTTTTTTTGCGGATACCCGGCGGACTCTATGGAGATCGGATTGCCCGAAAGTATATGGCTCGCTAAAGATCTGTCTCCGCGCTGAAAATGTTTGATTTAGAATTTTATTCCGTTATTTATATGAGGCGAATATCCAAAAGGACCATGTGCCAATTTTCCCCAAACCGAACAGAGCTGAGAGCTATCTCATTTGATACGTATTTTTATTTACTTATTTTCTTTATATGGACACCAAGGTGAATTCCATTGCAGAACTAAGATATTTAGACTTTTGTCAGTCAATTAGTATATAAATGCACCCGAGTGGTATGCGTAACGCATTCCCCCCTAAAAAAACAAATGGCTGTGTGGATCCGCCATCATCGCCGAGCGGTTATGAATATTTTACTTACATAATACTCGCGTTTAACGTTTAACGAAATGAAGCAGACAATAAGACCTGTTTGATGACATAAGTCTCATATCTGTTAGTTTTGGGGCGAGCCCCATACAAATTTGCCCATGGTCCTTTTAGTTTATCTTATCAGGGGCTCAGTTGTATAGCAGCGACTTATTTTAAGGTCGTCAATACCTTACAGCACTCATAGTCACAGAGTAAGCGTTTAACTTTTCAGTTCCATTCCGGTGGCTTCTTGCGTGCTACCCCCATACCCTGGACACGGGACGTACTCCGTAGAGGGATGGCTGAACGCCAGCCTCGGTATGAAGTTCGCCGCCATGACGGTGACTGTTACGTGTGACGCACCGATGCGTCCGCTCGGCCCGGTGGAGATGCGGTGCTCAAACGGCAAGTGGTCTGTGGATAAGTTTACAGGCTGTTCGTGTAAGTACACAATTTTATTTTAAATAATTATTGTATGTCACTATTGTCATTAACATAGTTTGTAAGCTTTATTTTCCTATTATTTTTAGCAGAAATGTTTGCAAACGATACCAAATTTCTCAGAAAGATAGGAAAAGTGGAAAAATTCATGACGGGAGTCGAACCCGCGACTCTGAGATACCAGTTCATAGCTCTTCCAACTGAGCTACCGAGACCACACCCGTGGCCTTCGAATTTCTCCACCATATCCCTCTTATGCTCCTTAGGGGGTGCTTAACATCTACCGTAAGAACGTACTTCTTAAATCGGCAAGTAGAGTCTATAGTTAAGTAAGGGTTAGTGCATTGTTAATCTTCATCCCTCGTCACTCAAGGATTCAAAAAATTCAAATTCAAAATTATTTATTTGTTGATTATTAGGTTGAAATACTATCAATCTAATTAGTCCGTCAGTTAATGTCTGGGTTCAAGCAAACAGGCGGATGAGAAGCCAGAGGATATTTTTCGTACTCCGTGGCATTGCAGGGGATGATTGTCACGGTCTCGCGGTATCAAAAGGAATTTCGTTCAACAGCGCAGCGACCTTAAAATTATTTTCAATGCTCTTCCCCGCCGTCCGCTGGTATGCGCTAAGCAAGTCACTACTTCCCACTTGCTATTTTACCCGAGTGGAGCCGGGTTTTCGTCTAGTAGCTAGACGACTAAAAAAATCTATATAGTCCGTCTTTACATTATTAAAAAATATTGAACACGTATTTTTTCTTTTGTTCGTCAAATCAAAAATGACGAAAATACAGTGTGTTCAAGTTTCGCGTAACGTCTCTAGGTACAAAATTCTTACCTAGTAGTGACGTCACCAGCCCCCACCCCGGACCTTTGATGCTCTTTATCCTCATCAATTTTAGTTAAATTGAAAATGGAAAAAATACGTGTCTAATCATTTTCGATCATTTAACTGACGAACTAATTAAAATGATAGGTTTTCAACCTAGTCGTCATCCCTCATTCCAACCCCACTCCCCCCTTTCTGCCTTCACAAGTATAATAAATATTGTCTCTTTTCAGCCTTCTGCAAAGTTCCACACAGCCACAGCACTACTTACTTCTGCGGTGACAGCTACGACAAGAAATGTGAAGACTACGTCCCTGACCGCACCTCCATTAGGCCTAAATGTAACAAATACTATTATACTGTCCAACCTAATATGGATAGTACATGTTTCTACGACCGCTGGAATTTTGTTGATGACTGTGACAGAGTCGACGTCAGGTTGTCGAAAAAAGGAAGTAATTTGACTGTAAATTTGGGTGGAGAGCTAGTGTTGCGTTTGACAGGCTCTCAATATAATGTGAGGGTAGATTTGAATTCAAAGACAGTTTTAGAGAGGACCGTACCGGAGCCGCAAGTGCCTCTATTTGAAGATTATGACTAAGTTCTCTAATAGAGTAGTTGCTTTAAATCCCAACTATAAAACAGTTATTATGCAGTCGTTTATTCGCATGTTGCGTATTGGTCACGCAGACTGACCATTACATATGTTTTAAAAATATTTATTTCAGGGTATCCATATTTTTTCGATAAGACTACGAGTATGTTAGTAAAAATAGTAATTTTCAATACAGTTGCTCAAAATGTGCCCTTTTTTTGGCTGTTTTGCGTGCGCAAAGTTTGTTTTTGCGAACTAGTGCTTTTTACTTTTCCAATCTTTTTAAATTTAGTTGTGTTCCAATTCATGATTGCTTACCGAAGTGTATTGTTGTTCGTTAACTTTACCGAGCCGTAATAAAACTAAATACCTACTATTAACGCAATAATATTAAAGATATTGATATTTCATATTTCAATAATTACTTCTTCATAATCATCATTAAAAATATTAACATTGAAAACTGGAAAACAGTTCTTATAAATCTGTGTGTATGAAACGGAACAGAGCCTACGAAACGTCAGTCAAAGTAGAGGCGTTTTTCAATCAGGTAAACATGTTCGAAGGGCCTATAAGACATAACGATACGATTTGTCACATGCGATTTATTATTTTAATTCTGAGAAACAATTATTATGAGATTGAAAATGAGAAAGTAAAGAAGATAGGATAAACATTTTGAAAATGTTCTTAATATATCAACTGTATTACAACCGTGTCACGGAAATTATAAAAAAAACTTTCAATTTGTTCTTATTTATTTTAATTTTTTTCGCATCTGTGTTGAAAAACGTCGTTCGATTCACGTGCGGATATGTCATTTTTCACTTGTCCCGAGTATTGCCACTCGCCTACGGCTCGTGACAAGATACCTCGGGACTCGTGAAGTAATGACATACTTTCCACACTAGCATCGAAATGTACTATATCTTGTTACAATGTTAGTAAAAGCATAATGCTCATTGCACCGTTATATTATACACGGTGCTCGTGAGCATTGCGATATAGGTATTCATGACTAAAAGAAACAAAAAATATTAGAGCAAGTTTCTGAGATAATAGCAAATTTTTATTTAAACGTAATTTTACCGCCACTCGGTAAATAACGCGTTTTGAAATGTGATAATGCTACTACGAGTATGTGGTCTAGTCTAGACATGATTTTTGTCAGACTTCAAAATGACACTGTAATGTCTTTGCATAACTCGGCTCTACCAAAAAAACAATTTTTTTGTATTTTAAGTGGGCCTTTTATAAATGAAATGTACTTACCATGCATCAAAAAAAAAAGAAAAAAAAATGGTTATTTATGGTCGAAATGACCAAAAATTGTATGACATTTTTCGTTTCTTTTAGCCTCAGGAATACGCTGTTAAAATCTCTCGCAATGCTCACGAGCACTGTGTTTTATAAATCGTATATTGATTAATACGTAAATTGACTAAGAAGCATTAAGGATGACTCGTACAAGAACGGGTCGGGTCGTGACCGGACCGGCCCGATCAGTCAGTCTCTATAGAAAAGGTCACGTGACCTCCGAGGGCTACAAGCTATCACGTGATTCTTTCTATAGAACTTGATAGATTGTCCCGTCCCAGTCTAGTGTGAGTCATCCTTTATCCGTAATTTGTTATTATAGTATTATTTTAGTTATTATAGTATGATGGTTGCAGTGCTATGGTTTTTACTGTTATGCTCTTAACTGTTTTTTTGAAATAAATAAATATGTAACATGTATCTTTTTTTGTGGCGGTCTAAAATGCGTTAAAAGATGATACTTATGCCCCCTACATACAATGGGCCATCATGAGCCAATACGTATACGAGACGTAGCTATTCAGTAGAATGAGGTGGCAATATAGCGTATTCCATCTAAGGCCCATATTACACTATACCATATATGATCATATTATAGCCCTTTTTTCTACTCGCCGACTTTAATCTGTCAATTACGAGTACATAGACAAAACTATAAGCTCATACTTTTCGATATTAGACAGTCCAACTCAACTATAATATTCATTTCGATACGCTGTAGGCAACTATAATAATAACTTCATACAAATTCTATACTTATTTTCGATGCCGCGCCGCCTGCGCCTGTGCCGACCACGACCCCCGCGCCTGCGCCGACCGCGCCCCACGCGCTGGCCTGCCGGCGTGCGCAATTACATCTTTTTGTGTTACATCCGTGTTAAGTCAATGAAATTGAATGATGAAATTGTTCCTTCATAGATGATGATGATGATGACTCGTAGAAAAAGTATTGTATACAATCGTAACATAATTAAGTTGTTCAATCTAGTACCTTACTTAAGCCACTCAACAAGCTTCGTGGCCTAAACACGGTACTCGACTGAAAAACTCTTCATTATATCACGATTGTATAAAATACTATTTCGCGTTGGAGAAAAAGGGATGTTTATATTATAGGTCTATATGAGATAGAGCAGTAAAGGATGACTTACACTAGGATGGAGAACGGCGCGGGACGGGACGATCTATCAATTTCCATAGAATCACATAATAGCTCTGAGCCCTCGGACGTCACGTGACGTTTTCTATAGAAACTGACAGAGCGTCCCGTCCCGCCCCGTCCCGTCCCGTTCTAGTGTGAGTCATCCCTAATTGTGAAGAAGTGGCAAATGTTGCAGTTGCATGTATGTACCATCGTTTAAAAAAAAAGTGAGTCGTGGGTAAAAAAAATAACAACTTGTATATATAAAGGCACTTTTATTTGGCTCATTATTTAAATGATTTATAAATTTTTTTAAGTACATAACAGAAACAACACTAAATTATATTTTTGTACCCAAATTAGAGTGATATGATACTGAGATTAATTTTATTTTTTGTTTAATTTTTAACAATTAAAATTTTAAATAATAACAAGTTACGTCGTTTATCATTAATACTTTGTATTGAAACACGACATTGTAAACATGGAATATATTCAATTTTAACATTATCTGTGAAAAAACATCACGGGATTATCGATTACAACCATACAGCCTAACAAACCAATAGGCTACTTAACCCTTTTTTAAAGTTGGCCTTATATTATTAATTAAAGACCAATTAAGAAATAGTACATTACGGTACTAGGGCGGAAAAGTGGAAATTCAGAACGAGTGGCGACTTTATCCTTAATTTGTATTTAAAGAAATTAATATTTTAACTTTTAGCATCCCAATATATCTATGATAATATAATTCATGTTATTAGAAACTTAGATTCATTCAATAGAATTTCTGATATCTCTAGCTATAACACTAGAAACAAAAATAAGCTAGCTATCAGAAAGTGTCGTGTCCGTAAAGTATATAAGTCATTTTTTGGACAATGTATTCATTTCTATAACAAGTTACCGGATGAAGCATTGCAATTGCCCCTTCCCGCTCTTAAGAATTATTTAAAAAAATCTTTGATGTCGAAGGCTTATTACACAGTAGAGGACTATTTAACAGACAAACATGCATGGCCCATACCAGAAACTAACGAAATCAACAAAAAATTAAATTGAATGTACTGCTTATAGAGTGAAGGACACAGTTCACGAAAGAAATCATATCAAATGTTGTGTATATCGTGTAAAACCGTTTAATTTTGTTTTATTTTGTTTATTCTTTTTTTTTGTCTTTCTGTTTCACTATTTTCTTTTGATATGGTTTCTTGTAGAACCACATATTGTAAATATTTTTACTACTTTTGTAATTTGTTTTGAAAAAATAAGTCCCGCCGAGTTTCTTGCCGGTAATAATCTTCTCGGGCTGTGGTGTAGGGATAGAACCGGTAGTAGCTTTTTTTTGACGTTCATAAGTGCATTGTAATGTGCTTAAATTGAAAAATAAAGATATTTATCATTTATCATTTAGTACATACCTACATTACGCTACAAGGGCGAAAAAGAGGAAATTCGCAACGAGTGGCGATAAGTTGAAACACGACCGTTGGGAGTGTTTTAAATCGACACGAGTTGCGAATTACGTCTTCGCACGTGTATCGTACGACGATTTACAGTACATATGGCCCTTTGAATATTCGAAGCAGGCACGTAAAGTGCTCATAATCGCCCTAGGGCGTTAAAGTAGCACCACGTGTACTGTAAATTATTATTTTACATCGTACAACTATAAAATATAAATTTCGTTAATTTTTAATAATCACGGATTTGGCCATCGACCAAGTGGTCTCGTCACGGTAGAGATTTTCTTTAAATACGTCGTGCCAAGAGATTTTTCAACCAGTTCGATTATATACATTTTACAAGAAAAATGTAGAAAAATGAAAATTAACTTAATATTAAAAATAATTATAAAACTATTGACTATGCTGTTGAAACATAACGTCTATTGTTATAAAGTTACTTGGGTTTTAACAGTTTTTAGGGTTCCTTAGTCAACTAGGACCCCTTATAATTTCGCCATGTCTGTCTGTCCGTCTACGGCTTAGCTCAGTAGAACGCTACATTAGGGATGAATATACATAACGATAATTAGACAAGGAATATATAATTATATCATTAACAACTAGTACAATCTGATGATGGCAGGTGTCTCCTATTAAGTTATTAAGAAAATAACTTCTCTGAAGTTATTTTCTTCACAGCTCTTCCATATGTTTAGATTTAACAGTCTACTGTAATATTCTTAAACATATTTAGTACCCGTTTTATAAATTTCTTTTACACATTTTTTTTTCTACTACACTGCTGACAAAGTGGCAAACAAAAGTGGCAACATTTTTTTTTAGGGGGTCTCTCATACATGTAGCGTTTGCGGGTGATGTTTTATCGTTTCAACCCTAATGTGTGAGGTATTTCGAAAAGGATAGGGGGTTAGCTAAAAACATTTTTGATAAAGTAAATATTTTCGGAAATAACCGCTACAGAAGTTAAAAAATTGTGGAAAAACATATTTTGTAACCCCTCAAGCTTTTGAACCGCAAGTTCAATTATTTTTTAAAGTCATGAAAGTAGAGCTTTAACAAACACTTTCAAGGAAAATTGTTTTAAACATAGTTAAATAAGCCATTTTGTTTAGGTGATCGTTCGATTTTCGTGGTACTAGGCAAGAATGACACTTTTTTACGGAAAATGTCTTATTTTGTGACAAGAATGATATGTGCCTACGTTTCGACACAATGTCTCTTTTTGACAAGAATGAGACTTATTTAGACACTTAAGAATGACTCACACTAATCCGATCCGATTCGGGACGATCTGTCAGTTTCTATAGAAAACGTCACGTGATCTCCGAGGGTTCCGAGCTATCAAGTGATTCTTGTATTGTATTGTATCGGGGTGCGTAGCCAAGATGCCAATCGCTCACGCTCAGTCGCTAACGAAACGCAACTGTCATTGTCACACCGTGGGCGATTGGCATCTTGACTACGCACGCGGATAAGATTGGTGCGAGTCATTCTTTACTGTGAGAACAATGTTTCTTTCTGACAAAAACTTTAATTAATTCTCCGTCAGTCAGATCATTAACATTATCAACAGAAACAAATGAAACAGAATGTGTCATCATCTCCTATTATTAAGATGTTTCTTAACAAAATCATCATGTTTAAGCAACTGGGTGAAGCTGGTGTACGAGTTGGCGTTACATTTGTGTCCGTTACTAGGGGCTGTGGAGACCACTCCTCGGAGATACCAGCGCTGGACGTTCCGTTCTACTTCAGGGAATACCAGGCCTCCACCGCTGTCACCTTTGCAGAGGGCTGTACCTGTAAAAGTACAGAATAGTTCAGTACCGTCACATGAGTAGGGATTGCGAGGGCAGTTTGATTTAATAATAAAATATAAATAAAACAGTTCTAAATAAGTGTTTCCATCAATATACAGACTGGAGTCGCAACTATGGTCTGACAGTGAACCCTTCAAAGACCCAAGCCATTATAATCGGTAGTAACAAATTTATGACGAAAGTTGATTATAATAGTCTCCCTCCGGTTCTCTTTGATGGGATTCTAATACCTTTTTCTAAACAAGTAAGAAACCTGGGTATAATTCTGGATTGTACGTTATCCTGGATTCCCCAAGTGAGCGAGGTGAGCAGGAAGGTGTTCGCTGCAGTAGGATCCCTCAGGCGGCTTCGTAATTTTTTACCTATCGCCACTAAAATTGCGCTTGCTCAAACGTTGCTTCTTCCTATACTGGATTATGCAGACATATCTTATCTTGACCTTACCGAGGAGCAACTAAACAAACTTGAGCGTATTCAAAATCTTTGCATAAGGTTCATTTTTGGGTTACGCAAATATGACCATGTTTCTTGTTTTCGTTCTCAACTCAAGTGGCTCCCTATCCGCTATCGTCGTAATTCCCATATTCTTTCACTTCTCTATAGCATTCTTTTCAACCCTGCAACCCCCTCCTATCTCAAGCAGCGTTTTAGTTATCTCAATTCTCTTCGTTCCTCTCAAAACTTGCTTCTGACTGTGCCATCCTCCTCTTCCAAATTTTATAATACTTCTTTCACTTTTCAAGCAACCCGGCTGTGGAACTCTCTCCCTCTTGATATAAGGCGTGCTGAATCTGTTGCTTCTTTCAAATCTCTCCTTAAAAAGCACTATTTATCACTTCCTTAGTTCCTGTTCATGTAACTATTGTTTTCCTTTAATTTGACTGTGTAAAATCAGTAATCTGCTATCATCATTTCGCTTAATTAGTTTGTATTTGTATATATGTATTTATATATTTATGTATTTTGGTATGAACATATAATATGTATGTATATGTAATTGTGTGTGTGTTTGTTTTCTTTTTTTTGTAGATTTGTTTTTTCTGTTTATGTCATATATTTTGGTTCTCACATAATACTTTTTCCAGTTTTGCACCACCTACTGTATGTATACTTTTCTTAGTGTAGTGTCTCCTCTACCCAAAGGTTGTCTGGAAGAGATCGCTCTTTAGCGATAAGACCGCCTGTTGTTTGCCTCTTTTTCATGTGTAATCTATACCAGTTTGTGTTATTTTTGTTGTTTTGAGGTGCAATAAAGAGTTATTGTATTGTTGTTGTATTAATATACCATCTCATTTATATACAGTCCACACCAGTAGCTATCATTCAGCATGCAAGATTTGACCCTAACAAACCCACAAACAAGCATACAGTAAATAAAAGCTTGTAAAAAAACCGGCCAAGAGCATGTCGGGCCATGCTCAGTGTAGGGTTCCGAAGTTTACCGTCTACAATAGGCAACCTTAAAAAGTGTTTTCATAGATATCATGCTCAATATGCTTATATTAACAATTCGATGATACTTTCGATCACACCCGTGCCGACCCTATCAACCCCGGATAAATCTTAATAGCGCGAAGTAGACCACGGTACAGCGCCATGTCTCGGGAAATTGGGTTACTAATTTATACAAACTAGACGGGTTATGTATGTTAGGTTTTCGGGGGCAAGGAAAAAAATCACCGCCCAATTTACGTAAAAAATATATAGCCACTTTTAATTTTACCACTTTGTTGGCGTGACTGATATACATATTCGGACAAAATTACAGCTTTCTAGTACTTACAGTCATTGAGATTATCCGCGGACGGACGGACAGACAGACTTGGCGAAACTATAAGGGTTCCTAGTTGACTACGGAACCCTAAAAAGAGGAGTAATACTGACCAGTTTTAGTGCCAGCGCATATCTTATCGCTCGTGATGTAACTTCGGAAATCAAAAGGAAGATCAGCGATGCATTGCTCCACGTCCACGTATGGTAGTTCCGTCACTTTGAGCACTTGTGACGCGGTCCCGTCTTCTGAAGTTAAACCCCAGCCGGCCACCTGAAAACCAAGGAATTATTACAAATACAATACAAATACAAATAATTTATTCAAAAAGTATAAGTACAGAGGTTACTCGTACAGGCTAAGATTTTTTAAACGACAAAGTGGTTTACAAATGCCTGAACTTGGATTCCCTGTGTATTGTGTGTGAGAGTTCAGAGGAATCTGCATTGCCCGTCTTTCGGTGCTGAAATGGTCTACTTTGTTTGACTTTGGAAGGTATTAAGTATGACTCACACTAGGACGGGATGGGACGGGACGATCTGTTAATTTATATAGAAATAATAGAGTATGTCACACCACTTTGTCTGTCCGACGATCACTGCCCGATGCAGTCGAAACATGTCACGCCTATTGTGATAAAAATACGTGAGTGTTAACCGTTGCAATTTAATTTCAGTATGACTCACGAAAGTTTTAACTATACTATTTGTTTCTGTAAGCTCATCAACATCTGTGGGCTAGTAGTGTGATGTAGAAGGCCAGAACCACTGCCATCACCAGAATTACAGCGTAGGTTCGCTGATGGTCTCGTGTCGTTTGCAGATGCTTTTTTGTTACCACTGATTATTTCATGCCTACCTTGCCAAAATTTCCAGGTTTGAGTTGCCTCTCATCGAACAGCAGGTTGAAGTCGATGCACACTGGCCGTATATAGTTCGCCAGCACCACAGGAGTCACCAGAATAACCAGTGCGATGTCGTCTTGGAAGTTGCTGGCCGCGCCGGAGAACCGTGGCGGGATTTTTATGTCGCTAACCTGCGAAAAAGTTGGTTAGAATGTGATATCTTGTTTTGGGACGATTTAATTTTTTGGTATATATACTTATATAATTTTAACTCAGAATCACGAGCTCTTGCAATCCTAGTAGGATTAAAAAAGCGTCGGGACGACTGGCGTGTTCTCATTTCAGCCAACATTTGTTTCGGATCACTGTGCCTCAATAGTAAGTAAGTTTGGCTATTCACATCCAATGAATTTCTGTTGGTGAGTAAGGCCGCCAGAGCTCCAAGAGGATTCACTGTGTTGACAGCTGGGGACCCACGGAGCAAAGCTTGCCCCTTTAGCTGTCAACACAGTGAATCCTCCTTTTTTTAAAGGGTCGGCAACGCGCATGTAGCACTTCTGGAGTTGCAGGCGTCCATAGGCTACGGTGACCGCTTACCATCAGGCGGGCCATATGCTTGTTTGTCACCGTCGTAGTATACAAAAAAAAATTCTTCCTTCCATCTTCCACAATGTTCAAGGACTGGTAATGTTTGCCCATTCCGAAGTACTTCGCTGGCAGGACCCGCTCCATGACATTCATTCCAGTGTTGAAAGTAATTCTGGTTATTTCCGCCAATAAGCGCTGACCTTGAAGTCACAGAGCAGTGCAGTGCAGTCTCTTTGGGGATGTGGAAGCGAGATGCCCTTATTCGCGAACTGCTTCACCATTTTCGTGGAGCGGTCATAGCTCGTTGCGCGACCTATATCTAGTTTGGTCACTGTCTGACTTCTGTACTCCTCCTTCAATGATCCAAAGTCGGTATAGTTTTCTCACGCGTGAACATTGCTAGCAGGGCCCGCCATACAACGCTCAGCTGGGTCTTATCTGATTTAAGGTCAGGGGGCCCTAATAGAAACACTTCGACCCATGGGGATATTTAGTGTAATTGCCCCAACCGCACTACTCAAGAGCTCGCTTGTGACGGATGATGGAGCTCAGGGGTAGTTCTCAGAGTTCCTTTGACTCCAGGTATCCCGCACCAAAGTCCTGGTGAGAGCGTGATATTCACATTAAGTGCTTCATAACGCTCATCTGGGTAGACACTAATATAGATAACATACGAGTATGATATTGCGTAACCACTTACGTCCGACTTCTGTCCTCCCTCCTCAATGTTCCAAGGTCGGTACAGCTTACCCACGCCAATGGCAAAGTACTTCGCTGGCAGAACTCGTTCCACGTCGTTCCAGAAGCAATGAGCCGCTGTTGGAAAAGAAAATAGTCAGAGAGGGACACTTATATTTAAGAAGGAACAAGATGCAAACGCTATAGAGTACAGTTACGTAGAACTGGGTGCGTAGACAAGATGCCAATCGCTCACGCTCAGTCGCTAACGAAACGCAACTGTCATTGTCACACCAATAAGGAAGAGTGATAGAGAGAGGTAGCTCCGATACGTTACTAAGCGTGAGCGATTGGCATCTTGGCTACGCACGCTGTACTCTATAGCGTAGTTAGTATGAAAAATAAATCTATAGTCGCGTTTATGTCAATGTATTGCAAATGCATGTTACCCGAGTATGTAATATGAGAATTGAGTTATACTTGCCTGATATAATAACAGTGGTAGAAGCTAAGGATCCTCCACATATCTGCATAAAAGGTGTAAACCGCTTGTCATAGATGCCAGAGTGCCAGGGAAGTTCTCCACGCTCTGCGTTCACTCCATTGATCACCAGCTGCTCACCTCTTGGCGTCAGGGTCCCACATTCTGTTAAAGAGGGAATTACTGCAAAACCATGCTTATTTCTGGGTAAATCATAAACATTAACGCAGTCCAAACCTTCTCCTGTAAAGCATGTAGCAGAGGGAAAACCGTTTTGGGTCGATCCACCATAGAAAACTTTTATTATGCGTAGATTTTTTCCTAATCACGATACTGACGACGCTCTTGAATGGATCACCAACATTTTGTTAAGTTTACTGTATGAAGTGGATGACGAAGGACGACACACTAGAATGGGACGAGACGGGACGGGGCGGGACGGGAAAATCTGTCGATTTCTATAAAAAAACGTCACGTGACATCCGAGGGCTCCGAGCTATCACGTGATTTTTTCTATAGAAATTGACAGATTTTCCCGTCCCGTCCCGTCCCGTCTCGGTCGGTTTGGTGTTTTTTTGTCGTATGGTATTGTTGGAACACAGCAGAAAAGTATATCCTTAATATTATCCTCCGCCGCCCAAAGGCCTATAAAAAAGGTATCTTCCACTTTAATGAAATTGAAACTGTCCAATTGGAATTGAATGGCATCTCTTTTGTTTCGTTCAATTTTAAAATAATTGAAATTGAATTATATTTCCTATAAATTCACTGGCAATTTTTGTTATATGGTGGGCAGCAGGATTTGTAATTTGTTTTGAAACAATAAGTCTCGCCAAGTTTCTTGTCGTAATCTTCTTGAGCTGTGATGTAGGGTTAAAACCTGTGGTAACTTTTTTTTGACGTTCATAAGTGCATTGTAATGTGCCTTAATTGGAAAATAAAGATATTTATGGAGGCTATCCAAATCTAACAAACTAGTAGAATAGTAAAGAACCTAATGTACAAGAAACATTACTTATGTAGGTTATTTTTAAACCGCACTGCAAATACAAGGAGTAAAATTTAAAAACGGGTCCTTAGTAGGTAATGATAAGAAACCGACTAAGCTAAGTTTTTTAAATTTTGATAGCACAGATGTGAAAATGTTAGGTAAACCTATTAATCTCATAGAAGTCGGAAGTTTAAAATAACATGTATGCAGTCTTTAATATCATAAATCAATGCAAAGTTAGTTGGTCTGACTCTAGCTCTTTTAATATTTGTGTTAAGGTCACTTTCTTCAACCAGGGTTCAGTATGACTCACACTAGAAAGGGGCGGGAAAATCTGTCAATTTCTATAGAAAGCGTCACGTGACATCCGAGGGCTCAGAACTATCACGTTATTCTTTCTATAGAAAATTAGAAATTGACAGATTTTCCCGTCCTACCCAGTCCCGTTATATGGTGATGATGTATGGTGTTATCTTTTAACCTACTACCCCGGTATGGTAAATACCATACTTAAAATAGTGAAAATCGCTTAACTCGTGACGTCTTAACGCGATTCAGTTTAGGTTTGGTTTAGGCTCAGCGGCACAGTTTAGGTCGTCAACTGAATCGCGTTAAGACGTCATGGTAAGGCCCCAAGTTACTAGTCTAACCCCGGCTTCTGCAAGTGAAGTAATAATCCGATTTTTTTAAACTGAATGATGACCTAATATACATAATACTCACAAATACTCAAATATTATTATTAGTATGAAGGGTGTTAAAAGGATGGATCAGGGAAAATTAAACCAGACGTTCATACATCAGATGATTTATTAAAAAAAATACAAAAATCCATCCTATTAACAAAACATAAAAGAAAGTACATAATATATAATAAGGCAAGTAATAAACTGGTAATATTAGAAATGACAATGAACTCGTATAGTTATACTATTATGTTAAGTACCTACCTAGATATCGACACAAAAACGTGTTTTGAGCTAAAAAATACCCACCACCTTTGATTATACCTTTTGAAGGTAGGTGATTTCCGCCATAGCACAGACTACATATGGTCATAGGGACTGTTTCGTCTAATGCTATTTTTTATTTGCGAATGAATTATCCACGAATGATTTAGTGATTTTGTTTTATGTTTTCTTATTAAGTGTCTATGAAAATAGTATTGCTAATAATGATTTATGCTCGCGTTAAAGTTATAGCTAAGTACTTACATTAATATAGACGGCAATAACAGTCACTAGACTAGGCGGCATATTCTCTTAGAGTCCTATGACGGCTATGACAGACTTAACCACATAGTAAACTTAATTATTAACATTATAACGGGTTTCGCCTATAACAGGAGCAATATTGAATCGCAGGTCAGGCAATCCTCAAACTTAACAACTTTAAAAATGATTTACTCTGTAGGTTTTCACTTTTTCATACAAACTATATAGTATTTTCAATATACGTTAACATCAGCGTAATTAACCTCTCTTATCACGTTACAAAAAAGAATCGCAGTGCATTGCGTCTTCCTTCTAACAAACTTTAAAGTATAATTAAAATCAAAACACGTTATTTTTATAAGTCGCTGAACAAATGTTATTCAGTTTGGCGAGGACTATAATATACCTATGAAAAAATGTATTGCTCCTGTTACAGGAAATACCCGGGATAAACTTATAAAACTAGATTATCACTATTGAGTATTTGGAATTTTAATTCGTAAGTAAATTCATGTTGTTCTAGGAATGAAGTAAACACAGATACATCTGTATTAATAACTACAAAGGAAATTAATAATACCAATATCTTTGGTTATTGATTACTGTTTTCAGTACGAGGGGTTTAGTACAATATA
Organism: Lathronympha strigana; assembly: GCA_949128165.1. NCBI lineage: Eukaryota > Metazoa > Arthropoda > Insecta > Lepidoptera > Tortricidae > Lathronympha > Lathronympha strigana. The sequence goes on along the minus strand of OX421925.1, from coordinate 3,014,050 downwards.
GCACAATGTCGGTTCTAGTTAGTCACTTTAATTCATCTAATTTTGGTGATCTTTGTAAAAACGATAGTTGCATAGTAAATTAATCTATTTAAACTGCAAATTAATTCTATAGTATCATTATAGTATGTGTTTATACGGTCCTTATCTAAAACTACCATTATCGAAGTAACTTCTATATCAGTTTGAGTTTCGTCTTTACTACCCACATTGACTAATTGCTATCTTGTATCAGTAATATACTATTATTGGTTTTCAACCTCCACAATATGGTTATCATTATTATAGTAACTATTCTTTATATCAGCAAATCTCTCTAACAACGTTTGATTGTTAACTTCATCATCTGCATTCCTCCACAAATCCTGATCAATATCATAATCATCATTCCTAGGCACTATAACTTTACTAGCATTACCAACCTCTACAGCTAAAACTGTATTAGTATTAGTAGTATTGAAAACGGATACAGTATATTTAGGACCAGATACGTGTATGAGAAGATTACCGTTGACATAGACAGAGACGTTGGTGTTGACTTCGACGTTGGAAACAGTACCTGGTTCGCATGTCGCGACATGATCCCACGAGCCATCGATGCAGTACATGTAGCTGAGGACACCGTTGTGATAGTAGTTGTCGTTGCAACGGGGATGGACTTCGGTGCCGCTTGGCTCGTATTCGTTGCATTTGCGGTCACCGCTCAGGACGTTAGACCCGGTGATTTTGCAGGAGTAGGTGATGCTGGGATGTTGTGTTAGCTTGCAGAAGCCTAAAAAGAAAGGAATTTGTTACAAACGCGTCCACATTCCGCTCATAATCAAACCATCTTTTTAAGGTAGAAGAAAAAGTCTAGAGGTGAGAATGGGGTTGAAAGTTTTAATGACTTTGTGCGGATGCGAAGTTTCGGCCCCCCGAAACTTAAGTAATTAAATATTATGGGACAATCTTACACAAATCAACCTAATCCCACAAGAAGCTCAATAAGGCTTGTGTTATGGGTACTAGACGACGATATATATAATAGATAAATACTTAAATAGAAAACATCCATAACTCAGAAACAAATATTCATGATAAACACACAAATAAATGCCCTGACCAGGATTCGAACCCGGGAACTCCTGCTTCGTAGGCAGAGTCACTACCAACTAGGCTAAGAAGTCGTTTAAATATATGGACTTGCATTCAATTCTTATAAATAAAAAGGCTTTCGTATGTCTATTTTCGTATCCATTTATTCTCCTCTACATGTCACGGTTCTTGCCTGATTCTCGTAACACTTTCCGAGCATCAGGTTCTGAATAGATTTTAAGTCGGTTCGCTTTTTTTTAAGTGGTATTTTGGAGTTTGGTTCGAGGGCCTTCAGCGCCATGGCGCTACAGCCCTTTCTGCCAATTTACATAATTCTGTATTAGCTGTGTCCGCAAAGTCTACAACTCGGAGCCTCTAATAATATGAGTGAGTGAAACTTACGTTTGCATTCCGGTACAGGAGCGTACCACAGTCCATTTGAGCAATGCGACTGCGCTGGACCGTCCGGCCGATAAGGCGGGTCACACGACACGGTCACGGTCACAGAGTCGAAGACCAGGCCTGGACGGGCGGCTCGACCTGATACAGTGTATGTTCCGTGCTCTGGGTACGCGGGTAGTATGCATTTAGATGCTCTGAAAGAAAAAGTAAATGTTTATAAGCGGACGATTCACGTTTGACAGTGAGATCCTGACGTCATCCAAGATATATCTCAACAACCGTAACAGATAAAAAGCAATAAATTTCACATAGTATGTCGTTCAACGTAGTTTTTATTCGGTTCCGGACATGGATTTACATATCCCTCACCCTAATTGAACCTACGGCCAACGATTGTTGTTATGCCCTGATGTTATTGGAGCATGTAGTTTTTTACTGTATCTCCTGACAAGAAACATAAATTTCGGTGCGAGGGTTACCAAAACTTGATCGGTTCAGCGTTTAGATGTAAATTATGATCAAAATTGATTATAGAATTCGTAAAATGTCAAACTAATGACTCCAAAAGTTTAGTAAGTCTTGTATCCAGTGATATTTAAGTAGGATCAATCTTTACTAACGAGTTAGCGGGTGTAGTGTTCGAAGTTCTATCGCAGAGCTCGTCTGATTCATCTGAACCGTCTGCACAATGCTGTGTCCCGTCCTGAAAAAGGAATATCATTAAAATTACGTATGATAGCGTAAGTGTATCTAGTTTAATTTTGGTCAGGGGTATATAGGGGTGATCCATGAACTGTATTTGTGTGATAAATTGATTGCTTTACTAGAAAATTAGGCTAGACTAGAGAGAATCAGAGAGACAGAGATGGACTAAACAGATTGTTTAAATCTGTTTAGTCCATCATTTAGATTATTAAAAAATATTGTACACGTATTTTTTCTTTTGTCCGTTAAATCAAAAATGACGAAAATAGTACGTTCAAGTATCGCGTAACGTCACTATTAGGTACAACTCTTACCTAGTAGTGACTAGTGACGTCACAAGCCCCCCGGAACTTTGATGATCTTTATCTTCGTCAATTTTAGTTAAATTGACAAAGGGAAAAATACGTGTCTAATCATTTTAGTTTTTCAACCTAGTCGTCATCCTTATATAAAACCCCGGGATCGATTCGGCTCCTCATTATGATTCTAATGATTCAGCAAGTCCAGATCTAGAAGAATCAGATTCAATATATTTTTTAAACGCTCATTTACATCCAATATTACGTTTGCATAAGCGTAACTTAAAGTTAACCTTTTATAAGATAAAATAAATAAATGACAACTTTACCTCATTGCATTCAGCATCAGCGTCAACACATGCGCCGTACGCACACTGGAATAGATACGGCGCGCAGCGGCGTCCCGCGCAGGATTCTAGAATCTCGTCAGAACCGTCTGCGCAGTTTTTAACACCGTCGCAGAGGTCTGTCGACGATATCGTCTCGCCGTTTTTACATCGGAATTTGCCTCTGAAACATTTAAAAATAGATTTTGAGTGCAGTTCAAACTCTATTAAGAGACTAAGAAACAAAAATACATTAAAGTTATTAATTGAAAGAGATGTCATGTCATATAAGTATCACAGAAAATTTTACCAAGTCCCCCACCCCCCTGTGAGTAGGACTGGGATCGAACCAGCGACCTCCTGCTTTCACGGAAGACGCTATTACCACTAGACCACCCAATCACGGCAACCAGAGTCCGAAATTTCCTAAGTATATGCAATCCTTTCTTATATATTAGATACATACACTAAAATTAAATTAAAACGAATGAAATAATTTCTAGGCTTGCTCTTCTAAGTCTGTACCTTGCGGAGGGTTGCCCATAAATGGCTATATTCGCTCACTTAATTACAATGCCTATTCTTTGTCCGACTGATGATCGAATCAGGTATTTTTACCGAAAAAAACTATTAAAATGATTGGGTAGAAATATGAAAACATGCCAAGAAAGCGATTAAATACTTCAATTTTTCGGCTGAAGACCTGAATGTTGCTATGTAATATTCAAACCAAACTAACTCCATCAAATTTCAAGTATCTTGAAAGTAGATTAAAATTCATTTTCACAAAAATCGTGCCTGGAGTACCACAGGGTTTAATTTTTGGGCCTATACTTTTTCTATTATACATTGTAAATAAATGTAGGTTTCTCACTTGACTACTTGTGTCTCATTCCTACACGATGGAAGGAGCTCATCAGAGCCATCAGCGCACTCCTGGGTGCCGCTGCAGGGAGCAGTTCCATCCACGCATGCGCCATATGAGCAGCGGAACAGGTTCGTCTGGCAGCTGGAAAAAAAACGTATTTATTATATAAAATCTACGAAAATAAATAAATAGGTTCCCTATTTGACAACAGCGTCTGAAAATATATATCTTGCCGAAAAAAAACATTTTTTACGGCTGATAAAGACACCATACCCTGAAAACGTAAAAATTCGCTTTCCACACGGTATCATGGTATGGTATGTATGTTGTACATATGAGCCGGCAACGCGCATGTGAAACCCCTGCAGCTACAGGCCTCTACCCCTGTAGAGGCTACGGTGACTGCTTTCCTTGAGGCGGTTACGGCCTGCCACTTGCTTGCTTTCCGTGGTATATAAAATCTTACCGCATCTTCCGGCAGAGTGGATGCGTCTCGTCACTCGCATCCGGACAGTCTACGACGCCGTCGCATTTCCCGTCGAAGGGGATGCATGTACCGTCGCGGCAGCGCCACTGGTTCTTGCTGTAAAACAAAACGTATATATAACATCAAAGTTTCTTGAGTCACACTTAAATTGCAACGGTTAACACTCACGTATTTTTATCACAATAGGCGTGACATGACTGCATCGGGCAGTCATCGTCGGACAGACAGTGTGGTGTTGTCACCTTCGCCGTTCGGGCATCACTCGATAAAAATACGTGAGTGTTAACCGTTGCAATTTAATATTACATGAAAGGTTTATTAATTTACAGGGTGACCTCAGCCATTGCATCAGCCATATCATTTGCATATAATCTAAAACTGTGTTTATAATCAAATCATAACACAATGTGACCAATGGATGACTGGTGCCTTGGAGACCTTGATGGAGGATTTATTATTCACAAGATTTAATTGCATAAAGCTGCTTCAAAATAGTAATTTCCTAATTTCTTCGTAAGTATTGCGCCGATTGCTATGATATTTTGTGTAGTGGTTCTAAACACTAACGCATATTTACATTTCGGCTTTCTTTGTCCAATGGCTAAAGACACTCTGTATATACCGTAAAATTGGATGTGTATTGTTATATTGGAATAAAATTGCAAGGGTAGTTGGGTCAAACACAGAACGACTGTTCAAAACGGTGCACTATTCAAAAGTTAAGGCCTATGAAGCTGGATTTTCTTATTTAAGCCTTTTTTACATTACTTTACTACATCCCACAGTTAACTAATGACCACAGGAAAGAAAAAGTGCGTGTTCAGCTGAACTGTACATCCAATCCTTCCCGTGGCCAATAGTTACATACAGCTTATGTACGTGTAGTCATGATTTGTATCATACAAATCAATAGAAAAGAAGTACTTAAAATGGGGATAAAGGGCTATGTGCAAATTGGCCCCAAACCCAACAGAGCTGAGAGTTATCTGATTTGACAGGTTTTTTTTACTTATTTTCTTTATATGAACACCAAGTTGAATTCCATTACGTAACTGATATATTAAGACTTTTGTCAGTCAATAATTGGTACATAAATGCTCCCGAATGGTATGCGTAACGCCCCCCTAACAAAACAAAAAGCTGCGTGAATCCGCCATCATCGCGCATCGCGGTTGTGAATATTTTTACTTACATAATACTCGCGTTTCAATACGAATATCTCAGATCTGCAATAGAATTCAACTTATTGCCCATATAACGAAATGATGCAGACAATAAGACCTGTTTATAAACATAAGTCTCATCTCTGTTGGTTTTGGGGCCAGCCTCCATACAAATTTGCCCATGGTCCTTTTGAACAGTCCGCCGGAATAATTCCGAACATCGTTATGTGTTTGACCTAGTTGGATGCATGCGGAGATGACGAAATTAATAACTCACCGACACCCGGATTGCCGCCTGTGTCGATGTAGCACCAGTTCTTGCAGTTCTAATTGATTTCTGGAACAATATCTAGATATGGTAAATGTGGTCTATTCCATCCAAAGAACGAATATAACTGGTGCTGGTGGCTTCCTCGCACAACGTATCAGCATTGCGATACAACGAGGAAATGCCGCCAGCATCCTAGGTATAGTACCTCAAGGACCTATTTTATATTTAAGGTAAATAGAGGTAGGTAGTTAGGTAAGTTACACTTACTGTACATATTTTAAAAAAAATGGGGACGATCTCTCACAAACCAACATAGTCCTAAAACTAAGCAAAGCTTGTACTATATGGGAGCTAGGCGACGATTTACATACTTATATAGATAAATACATACATACATATGAAACGTCCATAAATACATAATCACGCAAATAAATGCCCTTGCCAGGACTCGAACCTGGGACCTCCACCTTCATAGACAGGGCTACCAACTAGGCTAGGGAGGCCGCAGGACTCGTCTTCTGTTTCCGACCGCATTAGGAGTTGTTAACGGAGTGCCACACAACCAGAGCACGCCAGGGCACCCCGCCCTCAGTATTATATAATATTTCTAATCGTAGGCAACCTTAGCGTAACGGGGGGAGGCCGAACGTCATTTGTTTTGGCGTAGTGTTTAAAACTGTTTGTTTTCGCTTTTTCTGTGAGAGGTAAGAACTTTTCTTAAAGGCTATTATATAAATGCGCTGTCGCAGCAGGTCTAAGCTCACGCATGCGCTGCCACAGAAACCCATATTACTGCAACAGATGTATCCAATGAAACCCATACAACTGCGACAGATGTACTCACGAGAGTGCGCAAGAGTTCTCGTCGCTGCCATCCGCGCAGTCGCGTGCGCCGTCGCAGAGCCGGTCTAGGCTCACGCATGCACCGTCCGTGCATGAGAACTCATTCTTACTGAAATGTTTACAAATAAATATTTAGTTAGATTTTTTTTTATCAACATTTTTAAATAGAAATAGATGTCATGTACTCAAAAAAAACCAAATCCATCGGAGGCCAAGCCGGGGATCGAATCCGGGTCTTACGCTTAGCTTACGCGGCTAACTCCATAACCACTAGGCTACCTCACACCTGGTCTGAATGGGTGCTGGCCAATTTCTCGAGTATATGCAATCTTTGTGACAGGCAAGACGCCTGTGTGGCTGGGTTTGATTTGGTCAAGGGTTCCCGAACTTTTAAATACCTAATATAATTTTAAGTAGTTACTTATTACGTACCTGCAGAAGTTTAACCGGTCCGGGTAGACCGCTGTCAAAACCGGCGCAGAAGCTGAAAACAAACAAAATATTTTTAAAACATTACATGTGGGTACCTACAAGGTGACAAAGAATGAAGAGGGTAATTATAAACATACATTTCGCTGGCTTATTGTAATTTGAATCAAAAAATTAAGAACGTAAAGAGATTTCTGATTTTTACAAGACAACAGTGGCAGTAGGGAATGCAAACGGTAACTTTGTCTAAAAATTACTGGGTAACCCATATTTCATACCATTAGGTGCATTACATACCATGTAATGTAATGGTATGTCATCACAGTAAATAAATAGGTATGACTAAACCAAATCAAATAACAATAAAAAAACGAAGTAATAATAGGTAGGTATTCATCAAAACTATTTATGTCAATAACGTTTTCAACGTTTACAGCGTAAAAGGTATGTCTCCTGAAATAATGAGATAACTTTTCTTAAGGTTAATTATTTCCATATTTTCCAGTGGCAATTTATTGTACATTTCGATTTAAGTGAACAGCCTGCTTCTGGTATTTTTTTCAAACAATCCAACAAAAATATTCTTAATAAAGGATGACTCACACTAGAACGGGACGGGACGGGACGGGAAAATATGTCAATTTCTATTGAAAGAAAGCGTCATGTGACATCCGAGGGCTCCGAGCTATCACGTGATTCTTTGTATAGAAATGGACAGATCATCCCGTCCCGGCCCGTCCCGTCCCGTCCTAGTGTGAGTCATCTTTAATGCATTAATCAGTTTAATTACAGTTACTGTCAGGGAAACGATCGAATAACGATCTAATTATCATTAACAATCTTATCTATGCTATACTCTGATGACCTCCATTTACAGCTAGCCTTGTAAGGTCAGTTACAAAAATATGTATTCAATTTTCTACCTTCTTCACCGTTAATAAGCTACTAAATGTATAGATGTTTACAAACGTGACTGCCCAACAAACAATTCAAAGATGGCGTGCGGACTGGTATTGTTCCGAAGAAAGCACCCTTGTGATGAGACCATGACCCCCATGACTGATTTACAGCATAAGGTCTCTCTAGCCATCTATGTTAACCGAGTATTTTTTCGACGACCGGTTGGCGTAGTTGGTAGTGACCCTGCCTGCTAAGCCGATGGTCCTAGGTTCAAATCCCGGTAAGGGCATTTATTTGTGTGATGAACACAGATTTTTGTTCCTGAGTCATGGATGTTTTCTACTATGTATTTGTATATTGTGTAGGTATATCGTTGTGTAAGTACCCGTAACACAAGCCTTATTGAGCTTACTGCGGGACTTGTCACTTTGTGCTAAATAAATAAATAATAAATATTACAGGACACGCTTACACAAATTGACTAAGCCTCGCAGTAAGCTCAATAAGGCTTGTGTTACGGGTGCTCAGACAACGATATAATTATAATATACAAATACATAGAAATCATCCATGTCTCAGGAACAAATATCTGTGTTCATCACACCAAATAAATGCCCTTACCGGGATTCGAACCCAGCACCATCGGCATAGCAGGCTACTACCAATTACGCCAACCGGTCGCCAACTACTACGGTCGAAAGAGCTCGCGATTTTGAATAGAAATCAGATAAAAATTTCCAATTATAAAAATTTGAGGGGACCCTTTAAATAAAACTGTTTTGGCTTATGTTTTAACTCTGTTTTTTACCTTATTGTATAATTATGTGCTGTATGTTTCCCAAATAAATAAAATTAAAAATTAAATTAAATTAAAACAGCCAAACGGATGCCATATTAGAATCTTAAATGTTTATTCCATACTTCACACAAATATAAAATCAGTTGTGAGGAAATTCCAGCCGCATAGTCAACTAATGGTAGAAATAATTAGTCTCAATTGACCTCTAACCAAACTGGTTTTATACGAAAATGATGCACGACTCTTGTGAACAATTAAACCCAAAAAACCTAGATATATCCGTATTAATACCGTTCATGACGTCATTGTTAGGTTTGACAGTGTTAAGTGACCCCCCCCCCCTGCATAGAAAGTTTGTATACAGGCTTACAGGGGCAGTTAATTCTGCAGCTGACTACATCGGACTCTGCTGCGATGTATGACCGGGACGTCCGGGACTCCTATAGATGTATGGTAGATGTCCGGCGGATGCGCGCTATGCAGATATAACGGATTGCCCGAACAATATGGCCGGCTTATAAAAAAATCCACAGCTCTGTTTCGCTAATACACTGGATATGGTGCGTCCCGTTTTTGGGGTCTTCACAACGCATCCCGAAAAGGGGCCGCGCGGGACGCCGATTGGGACAATTTCAGGCTGCACTGGATAGTAAGCACAAAAAAGAAAGTTTTATGAACGTGACTCGGAGCGCGTTGAATTTTAATTTACCGCGATCCTAATATATTATATATTTATATTTATATTTATTTAATAATGTTTACACGGCATTACAGTATAAAAACCAATACACCGAGAAACTTAAACTAACAAAAATGTTTCATTCCAAGAAGGAAGAAGGAAAATATAAATAAATGCAATAAATGCTAAAAAAGAAATCCTAGAAATTACTAGATATTACTAAAGACTTTACTTATCAAAATGTTATATTAAAGTAGCAAACTATTTCTTATTTCCATACTTTATTCATTTAAAAAAAGTCGCGATCTCAAACCAACATGATACATTTGAATTTTATAAGAACTGAATGTTTTTTTTTATACTATGACGATGTCAAACAAGCATACGGCCCATCTGATGGTAAGCGGTGACCGTAGCCTATGGACGCATGCAACTCCAGGGGTGGTACATGCGCGTTGCCGACCCTTTAAAATAAAGGAGAATTCGCTGTGTTGACTAGTGTTATTTAACTGCGGTTTTCTGTAAGGTGGAGATACTTCCCCAGATGGGCTCTGCTCCAGATTTGAGCGAGACGACAATACGACATTCGTTGTGCTGTGCCCTACAACACTAAAACTATTGTGCGGTTATATCCTTCGTCTAACACGCCCGGTAATTCGCGGGCTATCATGTACTTTGATACACAATAAGTACCTCCTTCCCTCACCCTCCCTACATTAGAGCCCGCGAATAACGGGTCTTGGTAACGAAGTGTTACAATTGTTCAACTGACGCGGGAGTAGCAAGAGAACCGTTTTTATATACAACATTACTAGTTTTATTTATCTCCGTATTTTTTTCCCACTGAATTTAAGATTTTTAACTCTTACAGATATTAGACCGTATTTTTTAATCGCGTTTGTTACCAACATGACCTTACGTTTCAAGTCTTTTACCGCTTTTGCCACTTTCTTAGTATGTCACTTTCTGAGGATGCCACTTTCGATGCAGATCACTTTCTTAGGACGTCACTTTCGATGTACGATGCACTCGTTTTCACAGGGTTAAGATGATGACTGAGCGTGAATTCTCCCGTCAATCTTAACTATTATTATCTAGAAATACAACTGTAACCTATTGCGATGTGAATAACTCAAGTACCTACAGTTTTGTTGAAATGTACGCAACGCAAGAGTCCAATGCCTGGATAACATCCATTTTATTATCTTTAATATTATACCTATTATACGTCGTAAAATTCAACAACAATCAAGAAGTTCAAGGCAAATAACTAATAACAACTCACCAAAAAACGCAAGAACTATCACAAACACCAACATTTTTACTGTTTACACACTATTTCTCAATATCATGTCACTACCACTTAATGTGAACGAATGAATTGCATACAGTCAATATAGTCATAGTTAATTAAATATTAGAAACGGCTTAACAATAAACCGTCTTGTTGGGAAGTCCTGAGTACACTGAGCGATACGATACCGGTTTCTTGACCGTTTTCCTGTTATGCATACAACAAAACAAGCTATGGACATCACTACGTCATCGGGGACACCACTATTGGTTGGAATAGGTAAGATAGATATATATAATTTTGGCATGTGCAAAAGAGGCAGTTAGTTATCAGTGGTTAAAGGGACAACACGGGGCGGTTCTTTTTTCGACGATGGACTTACCTGTTTTTAATTTAGCACGATTAAATATTGATGTGTCATTGCTCCCAATTTTTTTCGTCGTTTCCACAGTTAACGAAGAGAAAGTTTAATGTTAGGCATTCGCTACCAGCTACTTACCTACCAGAGGCCTTTACCAGGATCTGAACTGAGTTGCTTACAGCTGAGCCTAATCTAAACCTAAACTTTTGTGACGGCCTCCTAGCCTAGTTAGTAGTGGCCCTGCCTACGAAGCAGGAGGTCCCAGGCTCGAATCCTGGTTAGGTCATTTAATTGTGTGTCTATCACGAATATTTGTTAGTGAGTTATGGATGTTTTCTACATAATTAAGTATTTATTACTATTTATACATATCTATTATATACATATATCGTCGTCTAGTACCCACATCACAAGCCTTATCGAGCTTACCGTGGGACTAGGGTTTTTTTTAAATGCAAAAACATTTGACGACGGAAAAGGGTGCGTAAATCGTTAACGCTCCGTAGCGTAGCGTAGTTATCTCTCTCTATCGCTCTTCCTTTGTGCTTACTATTAGTTGTACTTAGCCGTAGGCGTGACCGATTGCGCGTTTCTAAAGTATATCCGTCTCGCTCATACCACTACTCTGGCAGGAGCGAGACGGACATACTTTAGAATCGCTCAGTCGCTAACGCTAACGCCTACCGTTACGTACGACATGGTAAGCACTTATTTTATTAGTATGACAAAGACAGTTGCGTTTCGTTCGCTACTGAGCGTTAACGATTCGCATATTGTCTACGCACCCAGAACACTTTTATTCTCCTATTAGGATCGAAAGATTATATTTGACGAGTATGTATAGCTGGCTGAAATTATAATTAAAGGATGACACACCAGTCCGATCCGATCCGATCCGAGACGATCTGTCAGTTTCTATATAAAGAATCACGTGATAGCTCGGAGTCCTCGGAGGTCACATGACGTGACGTTTTGTATTGAAACTGACAGGTCGTCCCGGATCGGATCGGATCGGATCGGACTGGTGTGAGTCATCCTTTACTATTCTTTTTTATAGTGTTGGTGACCCAGCGGTAACGTAGCGGTACCAATGAGTTGTTCGGAACTTGTAGGTATATAATTTGATATTTACCGATCGCTTTTCGGTTAAGGAAACTTGAGGAAACCGGCTTAATCCCAATTAGGCCTAGTTTACCCTCTGGTTTGGAAGGTCAGATGGCAGTCACTTTCGTGAAACTAGTGCCTACGTCAAATCTTGGGATTAGTTGCCAAAGCGGATGTCAGGCTCCCTCAGCCATGGCATGATCCAGGAAAATGATGAAAATTAATAATTAATAAATAATTAATTAATTAATTATAAATAACTAATTAAATTAATTAGGAATTTTTTAACGATACCAAGGGAAATATTAATTACCTCGGGCGGTACTCGATTCACTCGATACAAGGGATATGGTAAAGAAATTCGGGACCACGTGTGTGTTTTCGGTAGCTCAGTGGGCAGAGCGATGGGCGTGGGTTCGAGTCCCATCCGAGGTCTTTTTTTATGCTATAGGGGGCAAACGAGCAAACGAATCGCCTGATGGTAAGCGATTAACGTCGTCCATGGACACCCGCAACACCAGAGGTGTCGCCAGTGCGTTGCCGGCCTTTAAGGTGGGAGTACGGTCTTGTATTTTATCACTTTTCCTTTTTTGTAAGAAATTCGATAAAATTAACTCGAAAAAGAGCTGCGGGCGATGAGCCGCACACGCAAGAGATGAGGCCTTGCTTTTTAATTGGCGACATTTTTAGCTTGACGTTTTTCCATAGTAAAAAGGTCACAGTTGATTAGAAGTATTAACGCGGTTTGCTTCAACTGGTTTCCACCGATGCACAGCTGCCATATTCTAAATATTTCGCCTAATGGTAAATTATAAGACGTGTTTTCTAAAAATTAGACAACTTCCCCACTTTTGCTATTTCCCAACTTTAATGTTTTACTCTGACCTCCACCGATGAACACCTGCCATACCCCTCGAACTAATATGGACTGTTTAGTAAAACAAGACGACAAATCTTGTTACTATCGAAAGCAAACCACATAGCGCTATTAATAATTTTAAATAGTCATAATATATCATGCATAATATCGGTGTTTCGTCCGATACACCCCTGTATCATTTGCCATATGCTTTGACCCCTCAAAGCATATGGCACATGATATGAGATTCTAGTATCTTAGTGGCCAGTCGACATAATATCGACTATTCACAAGTATAAAACAAGCACTAGGTTGCACACAAACTATTGTCTTCAATAACATTTGCTTTATTGTATCATTTCTAACACAATGGCTTAAGAGCGTTCTCGCCCTAGCGCGCTTCCCAAGTTTAGGTATTTCTCCGCATCGACCACGTGACCAGACGCGCGCAATGCTAGACATCGACGAGCGCCGCGCGTGCGACGGGTATACTATAGCGCGCTCAAGCTGTGCATTTTACCTTGATACTTAAATCAGATAAACTTACGTTACTTTGATTAGTAATCATTGTTTACAGTATTTTGCGTAAAATTGAGTTTGCAGTTTATAACTTTGATACTTGTAGTCTTGTACTAACTGAATTTAGTACTAACTATGTAATTAAAATCATTTTCCTATGTACTTATTTCCTTTGATAATAATAATCAACTTTCCTTAATAATACCTACTTATTTTGTTGCTATTTTAGTACTGAGTTTCTATTAATAATAGTTTTCATTTCACGTTAACGTTCGATGGTATCAATTCTAATGAAGCGCCAAAAATATGTATACACTACCTTAATATTGAGAAAATAAGATTGTGTACGTATATAATAATATATTTCTGGTAGTACATTTTTATAGAAGATGTTATTAGATTTGACTGTACAAATGCGCAAAGTTGTTGTCAAGCTCTCGTGTTAATATTGAGAATTGAGACCCGACCCGACCAAGCGAAAGCTTTAAAAATTTAAATCTTGAGAATCTTGGTTTTAAGGTATGAGAGTTAGACAAACTTTACTGCGAAGTGAAACACAACATCTCTCATCACATTAGTCAGGAAATTGTTAATGATCGTTATTTCCAAGTTAATTTCTATTTCTTTTTATTTTTATATTATAAGTGCATATAGAACAAAACACTTAAATATTCCGAAATATTTTTTTCCGATTTTCATAATCCCAATTTTTATAATTCTGAATTTTTATAAATCCTATACATCAAATTTCCGTATTTCACATTCTCAATATTAAAAATCCGATAGCGACTTGAACGAATACAAAAAAATCCAATTTTTTATATTCCGAAAATAATTTATCCGAATTCAAAATTCCGAAAACATAATATTCTTTCGGAATTACGGTGGTTCGGTAACTTCGTAATTTTGGAGATTCGGAGTTATGGAAATCAGAAAAAAAAACTCGCCAGCATTCGATGGGGCCAGGCGGCCTTGTTCCCGCGTAAGCTGTGGATCAGAGTTCGATCCTCGGATTAAGCTTCCGATGTTGTTGATTTTTTTCTTTAGTTTTATGACATCTATTTCAATTTATAACATGACAATATGTTTATGGTCGTTGTTAATCCATAGTTGTCACCACCCACGTAGACAATGACAAACCATGATTAGCAAACTGGCTTCAACCTACAAAACTTCAAGCTTCCCAAGCTTTTGCCAAGTTCTCAAACACGGTAAGTATAGTGTAAACCGGTACTTAGTCTCCAGGTTTTAATTACCAGCTAGTCTACTTGTGTTCAACCAGACAATGCATTTGATTTCAAACATGGTACGTATAGTGTAGGCCGTTACATAGTTCCTGGCCTAGCCATCTAGTTACGTATCCAGGTCTTTGTCACCACCCGGTCTACGAGTGCTCACCAAGACAATGCATTTGAGCTCAAACACGGTGCATCTAAGGTAAGCCGTTACATAGTTCCTGACCCAATATTCTGGTTACGTTTCCAGGTCTTAATTACCAGCTGGTCTACTTGTGCTTAGCAAGACAATGCATTTAAGCTCAAACACGGTACGTATAGTGTAAGCTGTTACATAGTTGCTGGGCCAAACTTCTGATTACGTCTCCAGATCTTTGTCACCAGCCGGTCTAAGAGTGCTCACCAAGACAATGCATTTGAGCTCACACACGATGCATCTAAGGTAAGCCGTTACATAGTTCCTGACCCAATATTCTGGTTACGTTTCCAGGTCTTAATTACCAGCTGGTCTACTTGTGCTGAGCAAGACAATGCATTTAAGCTCAAACACGGTACGTATATTGTAAGCTGTTACATAGTTCCTGCCCCAAACTTCTGGTTACGTCTCCAGATCTATGTCACCAGCCGGTCTACGAGTGCTCACCAAGACAATGCATTTGAGCTCAAACACGATGCATCTAAGGTAAACCGTTACATAGTTCCTGACCTAATATTCTGGTTACGTTTCCAGGTCTTAATTACCAGCTGGTCTACTTGTGCTCAGCAAGACAATGCATTTAAGCTAAAACACGGTGCGTATTGTGTAAGCCGTTACATAGTTCCTGACCTAGCCTTCTGGTTACGTATCCAGGTCTTTGACACCTGGTCTTCAAGTGCCGCGACAAGTCTTATGTGAACGGTTACAGAATCAGCACTGTCTTCTGATTACATCACCTAGTCCTAATCAGCAATTACTAGCTGTTTTTAACGGCGGTTTCCAGGTCTCACCAACAACTTACTACGAAAACATCACGTCCTGGTCACCAGCTGATGATTATTAAAAAAAATTACTATAGCTAATATATAAACAACAATTAAATCATCAACACAAATAGAAATCGAACTTATCAAGTATCTTGATCGGTTGGTCGCGGTATCACGGTCTATCTTATCTTTTTAGATATGTCTTTCTCTTTTTAATCATCTCTTTCTCTTTCTCGCAAACTTCACTCGTAAAAAGAAGGCCCGCGGAGCAAAGCGATACGTCAACTCTCTAGAAGGCATGGGGCCAGACTGACGAGCACGCGCCGCGCGCAATCTTATAAACGGGGTTTTGATAAAAAATCTAAATAAATATTATTTCGTTGTTTTTGACACTTTTTTTTATTAAATAGAGTAACCAACGAGTTATAGTCTCATAAAAATGACAATCTGAACCATTTACTGCGAAAGTATAATACTAAAACACGCCGTGAATTTTGCAAAAATTGCGGAGTTTTCATCAGTAAGTTTAGTTAAACAGAATCTGAAATTTACTAGTTTTGCACAATACAAAAGTTAGATAGTGTAATGTTCTTTCGTAAACCAGTTTTGTTTTGTATAAGATCATTACAGTGTAGGAATAGAGTGACGTATAAGACAACATGTTTCGGCAAATTTCAACAACGGCCGCGAAAGAATTGGCTAGAATTGCATATAATTATCTAAAACTTGTAAATGTAGACAATACAAAATTTGGCTTATGAGTTGTTTATTATGTACATATAAATATTTTGATCTAAAAGTCTAACAATCACATAGTACATCGAGCCCGAAAACCGCGTAAATCATTGATTTCGCGCTTTTGTGGTATAAACGCTCTTAATTCGCTATATCAAAACTATAACAAACGACCAACATCCAGTCTCACGTCAAATATCAGCCTGACGCCATTTCTCTGACCCCTGTGACAGGGTCAGAGAAATGGCGTCAGGCTGATATTGACAGGAGCCCGCTCATTGCGCGCGCATACGTTTTGCAAGCCCGCGGCGCGTTTAAGCAGCCGAATACAACTCTTGTAATATATATGACTAGGGCATTCAAATCACATGTAGTGGTTAATTAAATAGTTAAAACAAGATATACTGTTACTTTTTTTCATTTATTATATCAGATTTACCAAATGAACTTACTTCATAGGCCCTCAAATAACGAATGATTTTTTAGTACCTGAATATATAACCAAACTCTTGTTGTGAAAGAATAAGTTATACCACATCTATTATTATAATAATAAATAAATAAATAAAAACTAAAAATAAAAAAAGCCTTTTATTTCGAGTCCTTTTGAAAAAAATTACATGCATGTCAGTTGCGTCTATAATAAATATTTAAGCATTAAAAAAACAGTTTTGATTAATTTCCATGTCAAGTACGTAGTTGGCAAAAAAAAAAATGTTACGGCTTGTTTACGGACAAGAACCCCTCATCGGGTGAAGGCCTCCTCCAAGGACTTCCACTCATCTCTGTTGGAAGCTTTATGTTTCCAATCAGTTTTTTTATGTCATCAGACCAACGGCTATTTGGTTTTCCTCTGCGGCGTGTTCCTGTAGGTCCATTCCATGTTTTTTTTTTTTTTAATACTACGACGGTGACAAACAAGCATACGGCCCGCCTGATGGTAAGCGGTCACCGTAGCCTATGGACGCCTGCAACTCCAGGGGTGTTACATGCGCGTTGCCGACCCTTTAAAAACTTGTAGTAGCTTGCAAGGTCCAGCGAGAGTCTGCCAGCCTAGTAACATGTCCTGCCCAGCTCCATTTCTGCTGATTGGCATGCTTTACTGCGTCAATACATTTAGTTATAAGTAGCTCTTATATTTATGTGAGATATTTTTTGCACTTTTTTAATGTTTAATAAGCTTCTTTCCATTGCCCTTTGACATGTAGTTCTTCAAAGCTAGCTTTACTCGTTGGTCGACTCGTTTCGTTGCTTGTTAAATGATATCTGCTTACCCTATTATTATAATGCCGTACGATTAAATAATAGTTATTTTCCCCTCACTAGCTCGGAAAGCGCTGTTATGTCCTTTAAAACTAGCGTGGAAAAACGCATTTTATCCACATGTGGGGCAAAGTAATCTAATTCCTATCACTTAACACCTGTACAGTATAAGTGAGTCCTATATGCCCATAGTAAATATGCGCAATCGGAGGTCACAACTTAAATTGGTCGTGTGATCATGTCTTATCCCGCACTTGGTAAGCTGTTGGCAATATCTAAGTACCAGGAGCGTACCTACTCTATGACAAATTTTGAAATTGATTTTTGATGGTTTCTTCAAGATAACTTACATGTGGATAAGATTTATAATCGTATTTAGTCTGTATTTTCCTCGCAATAGTGAGGGGAAAAAAGTTGTATTACACTCGGCGGCAAAGTTTGTTCAACTCTCGTGCCTTGAGACCCTCGTAAAGCTCAAGATTCTATTTATTGAACCACTCGCTACGCTCGTGGCTCAATTTTGGAATCTTTCGCTTGCTCGGGTCTCAATATAAGCCCGAGAGTTAAACAACAACTTTGCCCCCTTGTATAATAATAGTTATTAAACCTTTATTATAGGTACTATAATTTTAGGTAGTAAGATACAAACCTTTAATATTTTCGAGTCATAAAACATCAGAATTAACCTTTAAATTTGGTAAATTTCGCGTAGTTTTGGAAGTGAGACTTCTGAATAAATATATTAAATTATTTTCTATTACACCCAAAAAGCCCTCTTAAAAATAGTTAAAATAAAGAAAATATTATAATTTTCGTCAAACCGCACCAAAAACCTCCTAACGGCCTCCCTAGCCTAGCCTACCTAGACCCTGCCTACGAAGCAGGAGGTCCCGGGTTCGAATCCTGGTAAGGGAATTTATTTGTGTGTTTATCACGAATATTTGTTCCGGAGTTATGGAGGTTTCCTATGTATATGTGTATGTATTTATCTATATAAGTATGTATATCATCGCCTAGTACCTATAGTACAAGCTCTGCTTAGTTTGGGGCTAGGTTGATCTGTGTAAGATTGTCCTTAAATATTTATTTAAATATTTATTTAAATATTTATTTAAATATTTATTTAAATATTTATTTAAATATTTATTTAAATATTTATTTAAATATTTATTTAAATATTTATTTAAATATTTATTTAAATATTTATTTAAATATTTATTTAAATATTTATTTAAATATTTATTTTAAAAAGTACAACACGGGCTAGGTTTATTATTTATAGTCTACTATAATAGCGCCATCTATACTATTTCACATTAACTTGATGCAGATGGATTGAGCGTTGTAGAGAAACATGTGAACCTAGCTCAGGCTAAGCGATATCTGATTTGCGATGGTTCGCAGTTTATCACATAGAGGGCGCTTAAATGAAAATATTTTTTGTCGAATTTAAACTATATAGTTGTTATAGCTATAAGTATGTACGCATAGACTAAGTACCTAGCACCGCTGGCTGTGACCAGCGGCCAACCGGTGAGTCGAATACAGGACGTTAGTAAGCAAGCACGTTTGTTTGTCTTCCCGCTCCCCTAACCTCCAAACCAACAATAGTTAAGTAATTTTATACAGGTTTTCTACTCATGCACTTCTATCTGTCAATTAGATGACTGACAACGATATTAAAAAAGTGTACATTATAACGTTGTCTATGGTATTCCATAAGGACACTGCTCCTATGGATTTTCATACAATATATAAGCACTGTTGTTTTTTTTTCTAAAGTGGGCATACGGCCGACATCTTGCACATCCAGCCACCTTTCTAGATTTTGCTTTTTTCGCTATTTTAGCAGTCTATTATTACAAAACGAGATGAAATCAACTTTTAAGAACCCTTATTATATCACTGTTGCATAAACTACAATTATAAACTCCCCTGCGAATGACCCCTAATAAGAATCAGGTGATACAACAAAATTTTTGCCTAAGGATAGTGTCTGCTAAAAGTATGTCTTAAAATTGTATGTTACCTACTTACCCAATATTAGTAAGTTAACAATGTGTTGTTTTTAAATATATTAAGAATATCCCGCAAAAGTCGGAACGCGCCAGGTTTTCACCAATCCATCCGGATCCGACCGGATTGAAAATCCATCCGGTTTGCAATCCCTATACTAGGTAAATTTGTGTAAGATTGTTCCATAATAACTATTTTAGCTAAGATGGGATTCAAATAATAAAAATCGTAGGTTCCAGAAATATATATTCACGGTCAGAAATAATATCCTTTAACGTAGACTCACATAATCCAATCCGATCCAATCCGCATTTTTTATTACTATATTATTAATATTAGCACCTTAAGATTCCATACTTCTATAATTCATCACCATGAGTCTTCACCGTTTGGGGATCCACATCAATCCGTACTTTCCTTATATAATCAGAATCTTTATCCGCACATCCAAACATAGACTCTTCTGTTATAATCCTCTGAATCCTTAACGTATTAGGGAAAAAACCAACAGTTTCTGCGACCAGATCTTCATTTCCAACAGCGACAAAATTTACCTGACGAGGCCACTCACAAAATACTTTAATATCATCTCCATAGCTGACTTGATATACTTCCGTTTTAGAATCACGACCATAACCATATAAAGGTTCTATCAATTTACCTTTAGAGTGTACGTATATTTTCGGTACTACTCTTATAGTTATTTTCTTACTTAATCCATTACTTTCATCTGTACAGACATATTCAGTTACTCTGAGCTCTGGCTCTTCGAAATATGATATAACAACGTCTGCTGTTGGTTTCATACTGGTTTCGTCTGTAAGCAATCTCATTTTTTCCTTTCTTAAAACGAGTTTTGATGTCTCTTCGCCCATACATACGACGCCTATAGTTTCATCTCCGTATTGTATAACATAATCGTCATCATTTACAAGTCTATTGCTAGAAATAATCCCTGCTCCAGGTATTAGAGAAACAATAACTTTGACCGTGCATTTTGTTTCCGTGTCAATGCAAATAAGCTCTGTACGCTTTATAATTCTCAAATTAGACGATACGATACTGTTTCCTTTGACTCTCGTTTCTAACGTTTTTCCATTCATTTTCATGTTTAATTTATCGACTTTCCCTTGGCAGTCCCATGATAAATATGTGTCATATGATAAGATGACTTTATTAACTTTTTTACTATATAATATGTCATCATACTCATAATATGGCAGTTGTCTTATAGAAACTTCGACTTTATCTTTACATTCTGGAGTTTGATCTTCTTCGATGTCATTAAAAATGTGTCGATGATACGTAAACCACAGAGCGACTACGATACATAAAATTATTGCTTTCTCTTCTCCGCCCATTTTTTTACAAGTTACCTGAAAATGTAGAAGTATTTAGTGTCTTATAAATATACGACATTTTGTTGAAACAAATCTAATTATTCAATTAAGTATTAAAAAAAAAAGAACACAAAAAAATTGTTTATAAATTAAAAATAGGTCACCGAGATCCGACCCTTGCGGAAGGGTTTCCATGATGCTGGCAGCGATAGTCTTTGAATGGGTATCTGTTGTGCGAGCGAGCCAGCTTTACGGTCCCCGGTGACTTCAAACATGTTTTAGACAAATATAAAAAAATTGCTCCTATTACAGGCAACACTCGGTATAAATGAAATGAATCACTACAATGAATGCAATCGTATACCTGCCGATAATGAACAGATTACGCTTCTGTTGTTATGGAAAGATTTGCGTAAGTCGAATGATTTTAACGAAGTTGTTTTTTGATAAGTAATAAGTAACATATCCCCTTCTTCCTAGAGTTTTCTTTAAGCTTAGAGTTAAGATCCGAGCTCATGATTATTTCTATAGAAATTGAAAGATTGTCCCGTCCCGCCCCGTCCCTGTTCTAGTGTGAGTCATCCTTAGACAATCGTGGTAACCCTGATTTGACAAATTATAGAAAGAAAGAAAGTAAATTACTTATTTGCTTTAAAAAAATCAAGGTTAATGATAAACAAGTTACAGCTAAATATACCAAAAGGGATGCCACTCAGCATGAGCCGACACACCTAAGTGTACCACGACACTGTTTCAGGGCACCCACCAATATAATTATAATATCCCACTAACCATTTCAACGTGTCTCGTCACTGCGAACGTACGAAATGGCAGAGTGAAGGTTGGTTCAAGGTTGAACTGCCGAAATACGCAGGCATGACGTAATACTGTATTTTCATCGCTTACAGAGCATTTAACTACTAAGATCGCTGTCAATGGAACTTCCTAACAATATAAACAAACCGCCATATTGATCGTAATAACCTAACTTTTAAGTTTTTAATGAAATCTCCAAGATTAACTTATTTATGTTATGTTTTCTATCTTACGATAATACGACCGTTTCAGTAGTGAATGGTTTCAGTGGTGTTTGATGAGGTAGTGTGAAAATACTAGGAGAAAGAGTGACTAAACATGTGACGCCTTTTGTTTATATTGTTAGGCGATTTTAGTGGCTGTGAGCTGTTCACCTCGCGATGGTACTGTTATTAGCAAAAGTCGTAAGCGCCTTTGGGGTCTATGGCGCTTAGGATCTTTGTACCAATTCCCGCCATTTTGAAAATTTCCGAAAACTGAATAGACAAAAAAAAATGTTATCAACAAACTAGTTTGCTGCATTGCACACGAAAGAATTTCTGCCCGAGCTGAAACAGAGACGCTTCGCTCGCTTTGCTCACTAGGTCTAAAGTAAAGACATGATGCAGGGAGAATTTCGTCCATTGACCCGCCACACCTGTCTTTATCGCACGCGCATTGATTATATTGCTGTCCCGCTCGCGCAGTGACATTGACGGCCCGCGTCATAGATTGTGAACCTTTTCGCTACATATGGCGCGCAGGCCTAAAGGTCAATGGACGAAATTCTCCCTGCATCGTGTCTTTACTTTATACATATATATCTGGGGACAATCTCACCGATCGACTTAGTCTCAAAGAAAAGTTTGTACTATGGGTACTAGGCGACGATATATACTTATATTCATAAATACACACCGTTTCTTCTTACAGTCACGTTTATAAATATGAATACACTTCTGAACTTATTACTGGTGAAGGTTCAAATTTGAATATAGGTATTATATATGTAATATAATATATGCAATTTATAGAGCCGACCGTACAAACTGCTGCAATTGTCGCCAAGAAAGAATAATAAGAAATAGTTAACGTCTGGTTGATGTTACTGGTGACCGAAGAGCTGGTGGCTTCCTCGCACAACGTATCAGCATTGCAATACGAGGCAATGCTGCCAGCATCCTAGGTACAATGCCTCAAGGACCTATTTTAGATTTAAGATAAGTCACACTTACTGTATATATTTTGAAACAAATGTATATTAGAAATAGTTAATTCACCCAAGTACCACAAAACTTGTATAAATTGAAGGAAAGCACTATTCGCCAACAAACTTCTGTGTAGTCTGGCGAAAACATTTGTAGGTTACTTTAAGTTTTTTTTTTAACGTTAAAGAACATATTCAGTCAGATTTGTGCATGACCTTGGCTGGTATTTATCTGATGCCGACTCAAGCCTACGTAAACAGCGGTAAATAAAAAAGTTAAAAAACAAAACGCGATCACCAAACCATCACAAGCGGTGTGACTTGTATGTCTAGACTGACTGAATGGCCTTGATGTGTTGCATGGTTATCGTAATGTGTGAGCGGAACAGCGCTATAGTGGTGTCCAGCTCCCACGAATCCAATATCAAAACTACGGTTGATATTATGTTGACGATGTGTTGACGTATGAGACGAAAGCAACATCGGGTGCAAATTATTCTGTCACCTTTTGCGGGACAACGTGCACACAGAGGCACGTCTCACACATACAAAAACAATATGTAACGACGACCCTAACACATAAGAAATGATATACTTACTGGCCGTTTTTATTTTTTGTTGATATGGACCCGGTCCAACCGATCTCTCTGGAGCGCAAACTCAGAAGGAGTATTCCAGAGTAGTAAATATCGTGTGATGTCGTGGAAGGGTCCTGGATTTTCCCCAGGCTACCATCCCACTTCACAGTCCGTACGCTCCAAAGCTCAGTGCATGGAGCCCCTGCCAGGTTCAAAAAAAAAAAAAAAAAAAAAAAAAAAAAAAAAAAAAAAAAAAAAAACTCAGACAGCAGTTGTTCTCACGGTGCCCCGCCGTTAGGACAGCTCGCTCTCCCAGAGCGCGGCTGGTTTCGACTTGCTTTGACGAACTGGGAACCTCTCCCCCTCTCTCCTGTATTCCCGAGTATGGAAGCGCGGCTGGTTCCGACTTGCTTAGACGCATCCTAACTCAACGCCTCTCCCGAAAATCCCGAGCTCTGAAGCGCGGCTGGTTGCGACTTGCTTGGACGAATCAGAGCTCGTCCTGTTCCCGTTATTCCCGGATCCTGAAGCGCGGCTGGTTACGACTTGCTTGGACGCATCAGGACCCATCCTGATTCCTGTATTCCCGAACACTAGAGCGCGGTCGGTGCATATACTGATCTAGAATGATAAATTGGAATTATTTGTCTCTTCCGTACTAAAATGGTAAAAAAGGTGTGACTCAGTCTGTCTGTCTGTCACATGGAAATATCTCGAGAACTATTAAAGGATCACTCAAACTAGCACGGGACGGGACGGGGCGGGACGTGACGGGACGGGACGTGACGGGACGGGACGGGGTGGGATGGGAAATCTGTCAATTTCTATAGAAAGCGTCACGTGACGTGACATCCGAGGGCTCCGAGCTATCTCGTGATTCTTTCTATAGGAATTAAAGTCCCGTCCCGTCCCGTCCGGTGCTAGTGTGAGTCATCCTTAAAGCCGGAAGCTTTTAAAATTTGGAATAGTTTTAAACAAAGTTAATCCAGACACATTGAGAGAGAGTTTATGATATATTTTAGTTTATTTTCAATGAAAAATGCCCGATAAAAGAGGGAGCAAAAAATAAAAGTTTAGTTAAGTACATCATTTAGGATCATGTCGGGTATCGTTTGAAAGGGCTCGATTTGCACTCTGTAATATATATATTTTTTATTTGATTAATAAACAAAAATGTAGAAAATATACATAATAATAAAAAATGGTGGTGGCATACGCCGGGAAATGCTAGGCAGAACCTTTTTTTGTGTGCTGTCCGACCCCTCCAAACATTTTTTCCGTATCCCCAATATTTTCTTTTCACACTTATTTAAATTTTCAAGATTTTCACAAATTTACTCAAACGGGGCTTTTTCGTGTACAACTTTCTCCGGGACCAAAGTTATTTCTTTCACCCTGTATGCGCTGCATTAATTGCATTATGCTGCATTTATTTTCCCTTTCTTTTTAGATGCAGTCTGAGTAAACGAAGTCAGTCTGGCCCTAACCGTCGGCCACGCGTCGCGCGTAAGCAACGAACTGCCCTTGACGTGGTCATTCACTGTACGATTATTGAGTTTCATTCACTTATAAACACATAAGGTGAGGGGGACAAAGTGCGCCACCCGTCTAAGTGCGTCTACCTGGTATCATGGAATGATACTTACTAGCTGTGAACACTGGAAACAATTTCAGTTGGTGCTTTGACATCACCCTCTTTATCAGGCGTAGTTCGAGCACTTGGGCGTGCGGCGGCGGGACCGGCGTGCGTAGCCAAGATGCCAATCGCTCACGTATCGTAGCTAGCTCTCTCTATCACTCTTCCTTATTAGTGTGACAATGACAGTTGCGTTTCGTTAGCGACTGAGCGTGACCGATTGGCATCTTGGCTACGCATACAGACTGTGCCGATAGGCGCACTTAGACGGCTGGCGCACTTCGCCCCTCTCGCCATAATACCACAGTGATTCATTAGTGAGTGTCTTTATTATACTAAGAGGAAATAAGAGCACAGGATCAATACGCTTGCTTCATTAAAAAAGTTGCTTTTTACTGGTCTCCTAGTCCCCTATGTGCCGGCCACATACGTTCGGTCGGGCCATGCTCAGTGTAGGGTCCCGCAGTTTACCGTCCATGACAATAGGTGAATATAAGAAGGGTTTAATAGATATCATGCTCATAACAATAAACAAGGAGTATCTTCGCAGAGATGATACGTATTTATGCAAAAAATCGAGAACTTTATCATATCGAAGACTTTACTGACCAAGATCAAAATAATTCATCATTTGGGGTCGAAACTCTAGAGTTTTAGAGGTCCGTGGGCGGTACACGCAAGTTTTTTTGTAGAAATCGCGAAACGCCTGGTTGATGTAACTGGTGACCGAAGAAATAGTGGCTTCCTCGCACCACGTATCAGCATTGCGATACAACGAGGAAATGTCTCTCTCAAGGACCTATTTTTGATAGAAGTAGGTAGGTAGGTAAAGTTACACTTACTGTAATAATTATGGAAATAAATTATTTTACTTTTCATGTACATAAGTTTGATATTCGATGAAGAAAAAGAGGACTTAGGTAGCTAAAAAAGCAACTTAATAAATGGAGGGGAAGCAATTGACCCTATACTCCTATTCTGTCATTACAAAGGCATTAATTTGCAAAATTCCATATTAATAACGACAATAATGTGAATAATGTTACTTTGCTATTCCGCCAAACTACTACTAGTCAATTAGTAACAACCCGTTATACCTACTTATTTTTTGCATGCAATTAATGTTCCCAACCTCCCGTCGCTAAAATAAATAGGGAAATAAATATAACCACCACCAATAATACAAATTTCGACATGTGTTTCGCCTCTCTACGAGGCATCATCAGGAGATGCAGGAGATAGAATTACATTAATCAGCGATTTCAAATAGGTTTATTGTGGTTGGTGTCATCAAAAAGAAGCAATGGCTACAATAGGTTTATTGTGGGTGGTGTCATTAGAAAGAAGCACAATAATGTGACCAATAATATGTTGCATACAGCAGAATCCTCTAAACCCATTAGGAATTTTAAGGCGTGCATTTCGTACGTTGGTAAACTGTCAGATTCAATTAAAAAAAAAACTGAGTGAAATCAAGTGGTTTTTAAGACAAATAACATCTAGCGCTCGAAAATTTGTAATGGGAAAGATAAAATCGAGAATGGGAAGAAGTCTGGTGATTATATATATTAATATATTTTACGTGTTTGTGAGAAAGGGTTGCGCCTGTGTGCTGGAACAGTTAGAGATAATTAGATGTAACAATAGGGGTTTGATTATTAACGAACACTTGAATGTTACGTCATCACCGTTCATACGAACATGTCTCACTGGCACAATATTATCAGGTTATAAATATCTGTCTGAGAATGTCATTTACGTGGTCGGACGCCAGACCGTCAACATCTCCAGCATCTCCTGAGGATGCCTCGTAGAGAGGCGAAACACGTGTCGAGTTTTGTATATAAAAAAAAAATCTAATCATATTTATTCATGGTAAAAATGGTATTAATGGTATGGTATTTATTCATGGTATTCATGGTGTATCAGTCGTGGTGGTATGTCATGTGCATTTGCGTATTTATTTTTAGCGGCGGGAGGGTGGGAGCATTAATTGCATTCAAATAATACGCAAGTAGGTATAAAAAGTTTGCACTAATTGAATAGCGTTTGGCAGAATAGCAAAGTAACATTATTTTCGCTATCCGTAGATATTTTTATGACACATTCTGTATAGCCGGCTTTATACGTTCGGACAATCGGACACCGGACAAATGCCCGATCGTATACGACCGGCTTTTGTGGCCGTATTTATGAACCCATACGGGACTGGCAGAGTTCAGGCGGTTCTTAGTTGCAGCTAATGTAATAGTGGAGTGTTTTTATGACATTAAATTGAAGCTGAAGATCAAAAACAACTGGTCTAAAACCTAATTGACAGGAGAGACAGAGAGGAAATAAGAGTACCACGGAAATACTTTGTGTGAACTTAATATCCGCATAAAGTGAAGTTGCTATAGATCCTAAGGCACCCCGGAGGGCCTCCTCAAGATCCTTCCACGCCTTTCTATCTTGAGCAACCTTCATGGCTTCGCTCCAGCTCAGTGCTACGGCTCGCTTTACACGCTCCGCCGCCACGTGTGTACAGGGTTTGAACGAGCTGATGAAAACAATAATGACAGAATAAGAAGTGTATACGCTCAGTTGATCAAAAAAATTGAAAATCTTGATCGCCAGTGAAGAACTTGAACCAGTTGCTGAATTTGTAAATTTTTTCTTGCCATTATAAATGTGGGTCAATCCTGATCCTGAGACTATTCGTTAAAAGAAACGAAAAGGAAAATCTTTCAAATAATTCAAAGAGACAAAAAATTCTTTAGTAAATAAAGGAGATTGTATTATTTGCTCAAAAGTATATATTTGTTTTCTAAAAGGCATACAGAAGCAAGTGATAGTTTAAATTTAGATTGTTTACTTATGAAAGTCGGTTAATATGAGTATGAAAGCGAAATTAATTGTGCTGGGTATCGTATTTGGTGTGTGCTATTTGTATTATAAATACGTTGAAGAAAGAGTCAGCACTAAATGTAAAGGCGTTCAATTATCTTTAAGAAACAATGACAAATCTTACATATTTAAAACCGGCAAAAATTATGTTTATTTTGCATACAACAGCTACGCGTATATATTGTGTAAAGGCAAAGACAAAGATAGAATGTGGTTAAAGAAAAATGGAAGGAAAATGTATGTCACCTTGATTGAAAACTTCAATGTACTCACAGAACCTACTGAATTTGTTTGCTTCGACATAGAAACTAAATGCGAAGTGTCTGTGGTTATTTCTATAACACCTTTCTTCGGTACTACTAACAGAGAAGTTCTCGACAGTTTCCAAGGAAATTATATCATGAAATATCATACAGACTCCAGGTTTTTGTTATTTTGCACAGGAGCGATCTCTAGCTCCCTCGCAATTGCTAAATAATTTTTAAGAAAAAAAAACCGACTTCATTTGGTTCCCGGTAAAAGTGAAATTTTGAATTTGTTTGAATTAGCCAGTTTACTTCACAAATATCCAATACACCGCACGTGTACGATTGAAAATTGAGGAACTTTCTTAATGTCCCAGAGCTTCCATCATTACATGTGAAGTATAATCAAACGGAACTCCCTTGTATAATAAAACAAACAAAATAACAATGTGTTAAATTGGATGACAGACTGTAAATTATCGAGCAGTTTCAATATGCCATCCCTGATTATCAACATCATGTCCACTCCAGCAAAATGATGGCCACAGTAAGAAAATGCCTTAGCTAATTATGAACACCCTCTAATCACAATCAACGTGCCGTTCAAATTTGAGGAGTTCTCTGAATTCTTCAAGAACTCCATCATCAGAATAGAAATCAAATCAAAAAGATGAATGACACAACTAGGATAATAAGTAGAGCTAGGTTTATCGACCAGTTCCACTTTGCCATCCCTGGTCTTCATCATCAGGTCCACTTCATCAAAATGTTGGCTCCCCCAAAACAATGTTTTAGTTACTTAAGGAAACCCTTAAATCAGAATGCATGTGCCGTTAAAATTTGAGGAGTTCTCTCAATCCCTCATGAATTCCATCATCAAAATAGAACTATAATCAAATAGGACTATCTTGAAGGTATTTCTTTACAAAGAAAAGATGAATGTCTCAAATCGGATGATAGAGCTGGAAATTACCAAGCAGTTCCACTTTGTCAGCCCTGGTCTTCATCATCAGGTCCACTCCACCAAATTGATGATGTTCGTAAAGAAATGCTCGAGTGTCTTAAGAAACTACCCAAATCATCATGCATGTGCCTTTCAAATTTGAGGAGTTCCCTCAGTTCCTCATGGATCCCATCATCAGAAATTGATTTTGAAAAAAACGGGACAAACCTGGAACCATCTATTTTCAGCCAAAACAATTTTTTTTTAATCGGATGATAGTCCTGGGAATTACCAAGCAGTTCCACTTTGCCATCCCTGGTCTCCATTATCAGATCCACTCCACCAAATTAATTATTTTCGTAAAGAAATGATCGAGTTTCTTAAGAAATCACCCAAATCAGCATGCATGTGCCTTTCAAATTTGAGGAGTTCCCTCAGTTCCTCATGGATCCCATCATCAGAAATCGATTTTGAAAAAAATGGGACCAATCTGGAACCATCTACTTTCAGAAAACAAAAAAATTTTTTCAATCGGTTCAGTAATGACGGAGTTCTGAGGTAACATACATTAAAAAAAAAAATAAAAAAAATTCAGACGAATTGAGAACCTCCTCCTTTAGAAATATTGAAGTCGGTTGAAAAGGGATGACATTAAACACGCAAAAACTAAACGGTAAAACTAATCAAATACAATGGTCAGAAAAGCCAGATCTCGAAGTAACTGAATATACTTGTACAGACTTAAATACCGCTGTTGCTACTAAAGCTACATTCAGATTTGTACCAGAAATGTATGTGCATTCTCAAGGTATCTTAGTAAATCCTTTATATGATTACAATCGTGATACACATGAAGAGACATATAAAGTTTCTTACGGAAGCTTTATCGAAATTTTCTGTATGTGGCCACGCGCGGCTAAATTCATTATTATTGGAGAAGAACACTTAGACTCAGAATTAGCAAATAATACATTGAAGATAAGTAAAACAATTAAAGAAGAATCTACATTTGGATGTGCCGATACCGAGTCAGACTACTTCAGATATGTTAAAATAGAAGTGATACCACATATGTATGTTAATTTGAAAGGAGAATTATTAACACCCGAACGTATTGAAGCACCTTCAAGTCTGGGGACTGCTAGAAAGCATTATCAAGTAAATTTCGGAGATATAGTCGAGATATTTTGCTCTTGGTCGCGAGATATACAAATCGTAGGCCATGTAAAAGCTGATAAAGATCTTGTGAGAGAATTTGTTAATAATGATACAGTAAAAGTAAAAATGGAGGTAAAAGAAAAGTCACTATTTGGGTGTAAGGATAGTGAATCTAAATATATGATGGCATATGTAGAAATAAGGATAAATGATGAGACAATTTCTTATTATGGTATTCAGGTTAATGATGAACTGTAAAAGACTATGTCAGTGTTTAATATCCTTTAGAGATTTATGACACTTACAGAAATATATAAAGATAGAATAAAAAAGTTCATTAATGTGTAAGAAGACCGAGTGATGAATATTTTGCATATTATTTGAGGCATACGAATGAAAGAAAATACTTTATCCTCACCTCCAACTTAACTGGTGGTGATAGAGCATTTAGGTTTTAACCAGATTTGCACAATACGTACAAATAGCCTGTACATTTGACGTAGGGTAGGGGAACCTATAAATGAACGATTAAGTGACTTACCTAACTTTGGTATTTTTTTACGTACCTACCTATATTATAACCAATTTTCACTATTTCGCAACTCCAGTGTCTCTGTGTTGACAGCTAAACGGGCCAGCTTTGCTCCATGGGTTCCCAGCTGTCAACACAGTGAATCCTCTTGGAGCTCTGGCGACCTTACTCACCAACAGAAACACAACACTATGAGTAGGGTCTAGTGTTAAATAATATTTAAAACGGGTCACTCACGTAATTTAGTCGATTTTCGCTCGACATGTAAAAAGGGTCTAGTGTTATTAAACTGCGGTATTCTGTAAGGTGGAGGGGCTTCCCCAGGTGGGCTCTGCTCTGTTGTCCATTTTATTTCATCCGCGCCAGCTTCCATGTCTTGATATGTAATAATCTTGTTATTTTTACTATAATCTTATGTAATATTTTCTGTTTTATCCATTAATCTAGAAATTATAAGTGTTTACATAATAACAGTCTTTTTCTTCATGGGATTACCTCCATTTGTATTCTAGGTCAATGGTGTAGTCATTAATGTCATCGTCATCATCATCATTTCAGCCGAAAGACGTCGACTGCTGGACATAGGCCAAAGATTTCCACAATGACCGGTCCTGCGCCACCCGCATCAAACGGACTCCTGCGACCTTCACCAGGTCATCAGTCCACCTTGTCCACGCTGAGCCTTCCGGTACGCGGTCGCCACTCGAGAACCTTTCCGCTCCAACGCCCATCGGTTCTACGTGCAATGTGCCCCGCCCACTGCAACTTAAGTTAACGATTCGGAGAGCTATGTCGGTTACTTTGGTTCTGCTGCGGGTTGGTCTCATTTCTGTTACATGTCTTTACATTACGAGTGTTTTAATTCCTAATTATGTGTAGTTGCATACTCTAATTTCTCTAATTTATCTACTCTCGTAAACCATAAAAAGTCAAACAAATAACAATTCGGATTCGGAGTTCAGTTTGAATGTAGAATAGACACCCACTTGAATTGACAGCTGTTCCAAATTTAACCTTATAACCTACTGTTTTCAGGGGGTAATGTTAAAATTACAGTTCCTTTATTTCCTGCTGGTGGGTAATGCTTGTTTATGATGATTTCTGAACGCATTTTAGAGCACTAATGATTATGTGCGTAAAGTAAATAAAACGTAAATGTGTTATTATAATTGTATTAGGTATTTAAACATGTTGTACC
Source organism: Lathronympha strigana (assembly GCA_949128165.1). Taxonomy (NCBI): domain Eukaryota; kingdom Metazoa; phylum Arthropoda; class Insecta; order Lepidoptera; family Tortricidae; genus Lathronympha; species Lathronympha strigana. The sequence continues at coordinate 2,981,941 of OX421925.1, read as the reverse complement.
ACTGTCGTCTAAAACAAATTAGAGCATTAGAAAGTCATTTATTGCTAAAAATATGTACTTACCAATTATTAAGGTGTTCATGTCTGCTCTTCAACCATATGAGATAACTCCCATGTAACTCAGCTATATTTCGTTCAGATCCTTGACTATTAACGCAATCTATCGCGTCAGTTAAGTACTAATGTATTTAACTAACGCGTTGATGATGATGTGCTATATATATTAAAAATATTCAGTTTAATCAACTATTTCTTGTCACTGGTTGCCATCACGGTTTTATGGCATAAACATTCACAATAGTTATTTGTACAACAAGAGAGCAAAGTTCGTATTTGTTCTGAGTGCCAATTTTGAGTCCTGAGCAAGCGAAAGATTCTATAATAATTTAGAATCTTGAGCGTAGTGAAGGACTCAAAGGCACGAGATGCAAATAACTTTGGTCTCGAGTTGAACATACAACTTTTCACCTCAGCAGGAAGAAAAATAAATTAAAACCAAAATGAACGGACGGGAAGGCTTTATTAATTTTAGAATACTACTTTATTAATTTAAGAATACAAAATATTACCTCTTACTAAATTTAAGAACATGAGGTTAGATTTCAAATGAATCTTTATGGCATTTGCGTCCTTATTAACAACCAACAAAGTATTACCTTTACCCGCGATTTGGCCGGGAGGAAACTTAATTCGGCGTTTTTGACCGCTTCTTTCAATTCTTCGGATGTTGCCGTAGCTTCATCACTATCGCTACTACTATCACTCATGTTTTCAGTTCAGATAACTTTTATCTTTAAAGCAATTCAAAAGAGAAGCTATTGAGGAAATTTTCAAATTGAGGATGACAGCCGAAACACTTTATTATTTTTAATCGCGTTCGGATACTAGATATCGTTCACAACAACGTAAATGGTAAATTGTAGAAATTATTTTACTACATATTTACACGTGAGGAAACGTGAATCAACCAATGGTTAATATTATACTTATAAATATAAAATAAAAATCGTAAAATTTTAAAGTGAGAGATATTTAAAAATGAAAACGTACGAGTTTTTGAACGTGGTTCTGGCTCTGTTTAAACATGATATTACACGGGGCGATTTATCGCAAGCCGTCAGGCCGTCACTGCCATCGTCCTTCGTGCACTTCCTTCATCTCACATTGCCTATTCCTGTATTGCATAGTAGGGTACGACGGGACGGGCCCGACAAAACGCACCGTCTAGACATGTCCGTACAGACAGGTCAATCAAATTGGCTTTGATGTGATTGTATGAACGATATAATCTAATGAGGTCTACCGTATTTTTGCTCACCAGGCGGCGCCACTCCTGCATGGGTCCTTGTCAAGCGCCATTAGTATGAGTTAGTATGGCGCGAAAACATTTTTCATTAATGTCCATGTTAAAAGAGGTACATTCAATTCTAACTATTTTATATAACCTCTAAATTTACGTTAAATTAGGGCTGTGTTATTTTACACTTTCAATTTAAAGCTTATTTTATAGCCAAAGTAATATTTTTTAGTATTTAATATATTTCTATGTAATGATTCCTCTAAAAGTGCATATTTTCGAAATGAGCACGACTTAAATTAAAAACTAATGAGAAATGTACTGAAAATGACATATAACCTCTTTACATAGGACCCATGTTCCACTAGCGCCCCTAGCGGCAAATTCACTCGCGGTAGTCCTCATTGTTAGAAAATTGGCCTCATCTGGCTGAATGGGCCAGGATGCCATTTAATAAAAAAGTTGCATGTCTTGACTGGACATTGTCAATCTGACGTTTATTTTCCTCACGCTCGCAGCAAAATCGCATTTTGCTCACTGGTTTCGCATATCAAAGTAAGCCTTTTCGAGCTGCTGAGGTGAAAAACATATTGTTTTATTGTTAGTTATATTCCCTTTCCATGATGGGCCATCTACCAAGCATGTCAGACATGTCAGTAGACCATACTATAACTTTTCTCCGCACAAACTGTGCTGCATTTGTCCCCTGGCTGACGGGACAGAATCATCATCATCATTTCAGCCGAAATAAAAACAAAATAACAAAATAACTACAAGAAATATTTGATTCACCCATTTATGAAAAACATCGAATATCGTTTAAATTGTCCAATGCATGCCTAGACTTTTATACCACGTCGGTTGCAAACAGGCATACGACCCACTTAATGGAAAGCGGTCGTCGTAGCCTATGGACGCCTGTAACTTATCGGGATTTAGTAATGGATTGGACGATTTAAATAATACTCGTATAGGATCTCTAGCAGAAAAAAAGATCAGATAATTATGACTTTGTTTATTATTAATTTGGTAACATTATTACGGTTAGGTACCTACAGTATGATGGAATCCGCATTGGTTACATTCAAGAACTATCGAGTACAACTACAACAATTCAATTGTCAACAATTGTTGGTGAACCTTAAAAAAGTACTAAGTAAATTTTTTTATCTCCCGTGATTTTGAAAAGAAAGTTTAATTCACTAAATTTATCGGTAATTCTCAGGGGCATTTAATATTAACCGATTGCATAGGTACCTATATAATTGCAATGACTTCACACACTCGCTTAATGGTGCCTCTACATTCTCGGGCTCTCGGCCGAATATATCGGCCGCGGGCGAATGCAACCTAGTACACCCACGTTCGAGAGCCTCGAGAAGCTCGAACGAGAGGCTATTTGAGCTTTGTCATGTCATGTAGTTTGGGTGAGTAAAAAGATGTCTTAAATAGCTTCGGTTAGGAAGAGATAGACCCATATTACACTGTACCATATATGATCATAGATTATATGCCGCCCTTTTTCTTCACGTTGGTGTAATTTAATACATGAGAAACCTGAATATTTTTGAGAAACCTTTAAGTTATTTCTAAAGACCTATCAGATGATATGCCACAAGTAGATATTTAGCTAAAATTGTTTTTGACATTTAGTTACATGTATGGACGAGTTAAACTAGAAGGGTTCCGTATTTGCCATTTTGGCTACGGAACCGTAAAAACGGCCCTAATATTCTCACCACTAAACATCATTTTTATTATGTTTTTTATTCCAAGCAATCGGGTCATACTTTGAGTCAAAGACTGGATTCAGTGTAGGCGGTGCTGGAGTATCACTTACAACCGCAGGTAATGTAGTTTGGACCATATCAGGCACAGTATCCTTAGTTGTACTTTGTTCAGGCACGCTTGCATTCCAAAGAGTTTTGGAATCATAGTCCACAGACGCCGTATAATTCGATCCTTCTAAATGCACGACCCACTCCTTCCCAATATACAAAGTTATATTATTTCCTTCAATCTTAGTTATGATTTCAGGGACGCATATGGGTAGGTAGTTCCATTTGGTGCCAATACAGTACATGTTTCTAAGCTCTTCATTGTAGATGTAACCGTCGTTGCACTGGGGTCGAGCTATGGCGCCGCTCAAGACGTCACCGGAGCATTGTTGATCGTCACAAAAGTAAGTTATACTGGGATGATGGGGTAGCTCACAATACGAGTGGTCTGAAAAACGGTTTTAGAATGTTAATCCTTAAATGCATGATGATCGATTTATGACACAGAAACGAGACAAGTGACTATCAAGTTCTCTTGGAATGTAGACTTTGTTATATCGTCGTATGTTCTTAATTTGAAATGAATTTGGCTGTCACTTAGGATGTTTTAGGATCAATATTACGTAGACAGCGTGACGTGATCTTCGAAATATCACATGCAGCTTTCTACAGTAATTGACACATGGGCCCAGGCCGGCTCGATACGCCCCGGTCTAACGTGAGTAGGGTTTCTGTTCGAGATTTCTCGAACTCGAGACAACTCGAGAATTTTGGCTTCATTCGAGACGAGAAAAAAATGTCCATGACTCGAGAATTCTCGAGTCATGCGCGGCGGGCACGCGCCTTTTCGCCCCGTACAACTAGACTTACTTGGAAATAATAAACACAGAACTTTTATTATTTTGTTTTTATAAGTTATACTTCTTCATTACAGTAGGCCCAGTAGGGTAAGTTGGTTCTGTGTCGCTGTTCGTGACAAAGGCTTCTAATCACGATTTTTTGAATTCAAGACAACTAGCTACACTTTTTAGCTACATTTTAGATGGGATAAAAATTACCGGAAGTCAAGAAGTATCAAGTCTTCTGATGGACCGAAAATCAAAGTTAATTTCGGACGTGACAGCCTTAATGCTCAACGCGTGGTTCAACATCAAAACGACTTTTCCTGCTGTCTATTTATCAATTTTTCTTACAAAAATACTTATTATGGTTGAACTAGGGTAAGTAGTACAATCATTGGCCCTTTAAGATGAACTTCGAGTTTCAAGATTTTTCTTTCCCAAAAAAGGAGCTAAATAGTAAAACTTTTGATGACAAGTTATCCCTAGAAATATTGAGAATTTGAATAAATCACAACCATAAATATATTTAAAACCAGTTGTGAAATATAATGCAAACACCAAAAAATGGGACAAAAGTATAATCATTGGCCTAGGGTACAAATATTGGCATACCAAGAGTACAATGGTCGGCATGCCAATAATTGTACTTTGTATTTATTGGCCCTGCCAATGATTATACCATGGGCCAATCACTAGATTTGTTTATTTTTATTGACGATAGTGAATAAAAACTATAACTAATATAAAACAACGCAAATATTACATTTTGAATACCAATATAATATAATTGCAAAATGTTTTATTTTACGTGTGTTCCAGCTATTATGCTGGAAAACTATTAATTAGACTATTAATTATTTTTCTACATTCTACTCAAACGTATATCTTAATAAATCGATTTTTAGTTCAGGGGGCCAATGATGGGGGAAGGAAGATTACTACCGCTTACCCTACCCCGAAATGTCAACTATTCAAGACACGGATGAAATCAGCGGTGACGATGATAATTCTATCAGAAATTGGAATCTGAAACTGCAAAAAACGTGCAATATCTACAGAATATTATATATTTTATAAAAAATATGTTATCTGTTAAAAGTTCAGCAATAGCCCACTGAAAAACATCTTACAAAAGCATGTAGGGACCTAAAAGAAGATTCTGCTGATGCTGAAAGAAGCTACACTGAAACTCATTCCGTATTTTTCCTTTTATATTTTATTTATTCTGAGACAATCGAACTGCCACTGTTTTCCCAAAGGACTACAATATGGGGTTCTTCAAAAAAGGAGTGTTAAAGTTTTTAAAGGGTCAGCAACGCGCATGTAACACCCCTGGAGTTGCAGGCGTCCATAGGCTACGGTGACCGCTTACCATCAGGCGGGCCGTATGCTTGTTTGTCACCGTCGTAGTATAAAAAAAAGTTATAGTCGGGCCATGCTAAGTCTCCCAAGCCCCTGCCAAGTGTTACGTGAAGAATGGCATTTTTATACAATGTCACTGCCAAGTGTGTGCCAAATTTGTGCAAAGTCGACTCTACGTTCTTGTGATTGGAAATAATATTTATTATATATTTAATATTTATTTGTCACCGTCGTAGTATTAAAAAATAAAAAGATGTCGTTATAGGTTGGTTTATTTTAAGAGGTTTGCCTTTAAAAGGGTTACAATATTTTAATAATGAATACTTACGGTGGTATCCGAAAAACATTTTAATTACTATCCTCCAAAAAAAGACTCGAGACTCGAGAAGACTCGAGAAATTGGGCTCGAGATTTCTCGAAACTCGAGAATTCAAATGGGCCGAGAAATCAGAAACCCTAAACGTGAGTCATATACATATACATGTGCGAACGAGCAAATTCATTTCATTTTTTCATTTTATTTAATTCAGTAACAGTATTACATTATTCAGTAACAGTGTTATTTTGAGTAGGTATCTTCTTAGTTGCTAGCTTGCTACAATATGATACTAAATTTAATCTGTAAACAAAGCATTTTTGAGATTTTTTCAAAAATGTAGAAACGAGTGTGCTTATAAAAACATTTTTCTACTCCACCACTTCTATCTGTCAATTAGATGACTGACAGCGATATTAAAAAAATATACATTATAACGTTGTCTATGGTAATCCACAAGAACACTGCTCGTTTGAATTTTCATACAATAAGGTAGTGTTACACATGCTCATTACTAGCATGCTTATTAGCAAGCGGGGAAGCGGGGGCTGCTCTCATCCCCTCTTGCTAATAAAAATGCTCCTTAGCATGCTAATAAGCACGAACCATGCTAGTAATGAGCATGTGTAACAGTATCTTTATATGAGCACTGTTGTTTTTTGTTAATTTCTTGAGTGGGCATACGACATCTTCCAAGTTCTACATTCTGCCACCTTTCTAGATTTTGCTTTTTTCGCTACTTTAGTTGTCGTACAAAAACTAGCGTATGCAACAGCTAACAAACGAGTTTAAAATACTTGTATCGGGTTACTCACGCCAATAAAGTCTAAAATAGCTCGACATGTTTCGGAACAATCCTCGCGATTGCACACGATCGATTGCAGTTGACAGTGGGAGTGAAAGAGATGGCGGTAACTCGGCTCTATCTTAGCCGGCGCCTGCACCAACCCAACCGCACCCCCGCGCGGATTCGGGCCGATTGGGCTGGGCTGGTGGCTGGTGAGCGCAGCGCAGTGTGCGCAAAGCAGCCGTCGCAACCAGACGCAACACTAATGGTCCGAAAAATGTCGAGCTATTTTCGACTTTATTGACGTAAGTACGATATGAGTATTTTAACATGTCTGCTCACGGGAGTTTTCAAAGAGTATAAGCGGGATTTTGTAGTGACTCATTTGGATATCTAGGATTCTAAGGTTGTCCGAAATTACTGTACATTTTTTGGTACATCTCCTATAACTTTGTCATCGAAGAAAATATAAGTACTTACTTTTAGAGTTTGAGGTAGTATTAGAGACTGAAGCTGGCCTGAAAAAATATAATCAGTTAATATTAAGAGATTATTAGGAGGAACACAGGCTCCCAACACTTTGGAAGGGAGACGGCAAAGTGACATATTACCGTACAAATTATTGTGTCACTTGTCGCGGGGAAGATTGCCCACAAAAAAAACCTGGACACAGACGCACACGTCACATACAAAAAACAGTCTGTCATGACCAGACCCCGTTATAAGTGGTGAAAATTTATTGAAACGAGGGTTGCCAAAATTACATGAAGTCTGAAATCCTTAATATGCCTGTTGTAAATAACTTAGCCTTAGTAATCTATGTAAAAAACATTACAAATAATATATTTCTAGTTAAATATACTGAAACAAGCAGTTTTAATTTTAAAAACAAAAACTGTCATATATCCTTATCTCGCCTTTGTTTCCCAATTTCGCCTACTGTAATAAAATATGATCAAGAAAATTATGTATATACTCATTTCAAATTGTACGCGTTGAATGACCTTACTTGAATTTTACGATTTATGGTTAAAAAATTATTAAACATTTGTTAAGGCGAAGTTATGTACCGAAGGTGATTTTAGGAGGTAGTTTTGTCAACCCTTGGTTTCAATGAGTTTTCACCACTGATTTGGGTCTGAGCGCCTACCACGAACCGCGAACGAAAGTATGCCTCCCTTTCGCACTTGAGATTTCTCACTCAAGTGCGAAAGGGAGGCATACTTTCGTTCGCGGTTCGTGGTAGGCCTTCTGGTCATGACGACACTTACACAGACAATGACACAACAAACAGTACAAAACAACAAACAAATGATAGTGAGTGAAGTGAGTGCAACAGTCGCCGTTAAACTTAATGTTTGGCGAATTTAAGATTATGTGTAATTGTACTAACAAAGCTTGCACACTTCGATCTATTTTTGTGTATGGGACTAGTCACAACACAGACCCGTGTATGCCCATTTGGTTTTGTACTTCGGCAGGGGGGAAACGGTATGCTGACTATTGCTGACTGCTTCAAGCAACACAGGGAGGGGCCCTGTTTTGATTGAGGAGAGAAAGGAATCTATTTAGAAATTGACATTTTGTGTAATTGTCATTTTGTGTAATTGACATTTTGTGTAAGTACCTAAATGTCATTTTGTGTAGTTGTCATTATGTTTAATTGTCATTTTGTGTAGTTGTCAATTTGTGTAATTGTCATTTTGTGTAATTGTCTTTTTGTATAATTGTCATTTTGTGTAATTGTCATTTTGTGTAATTGACATTTTGTGTACCTAATTGTCATTTTGTGTAATTGTCATTTTGTGTAATTGTCTTTTTGTATAATTGTCATTTTGTGTAATTGTCATTTTGTGTAATTGACATTTTGTGTACCTAATTGTCATTTTGTGTAGTTGTCATTTTGTTTAATTGACATTTTGTGTAATTGACATTTTGTGTGATTGGCGTTTCCTTCCACCTACAAACACTAGTGGTTCGCCCCGAACGCGAACCTGCAACCCCTCGACCGATTCAGCTCATATTCGAACTGAAAAAATATATTTATCTCATCTAACGACCTGCCGAATTTCACAACGATCCGATCAAGGGTAGTCGAGTTATCGTCAAACATAACGATATGACATTTATTTATTTATTTATTTATTTTATTGTTAAATTTAGTTACACAGCATAACATAACATAACATAAACATAACATAACATAACATAAACATAACATACACAATATTGTCTTCTGTTGCCGCGATTGTTATTCATTGAGATTATTAAACACTTTAGAACGGATTAATCGCGTTTATTAACACCATGATCCTACGCTTCGAGCCCTTTACAGCACTCGTTTTCACAGGGTTAAGACGATGACTGAGACAACGGGAATTCTCCCCGTCAATCAAAAAAGTTACTTGTGCAAACTACCAACATACAAAAATTTATAATTATTAAAAAAAAAAGTTGGTTTACAATGCCCAGAGGGGCTTATACATAGCCTGAATTTCTTGCATTCTGGCATTCTATAATTAAAATTACAAATGTTTAAATTGTAAAAACCCTGTTCGGATTAACATACATACAACTTACGAACGCTTTCCTAACTGGCTTATAGGGCAGAAAGAAGCGACAAGAAAACTACCCCCATTTTGCCTCTTGTATCCGTTTTTAATCTTTTCAAACAAAGTCCTCGCTACGAAATTATAAAAACCGGCCAAGAGCATGTCGGGCCATGCTCAGTGTAGGGTTCCGTAGTTTACCGTCCGTCACAATAGGCAACCTTAACAAGTGGTTTAATAAATAGGTACACCCGACCCGACCCTATAAACTCCGGAAAAATCTTAAGGCCGTCCCCTATCCCAATGACCTCGGCGATTTGAGCTTTCTTCCCCTACCGCTTCCTTTCCTCACCGGTTATACAATACCGGTTATAAGCATAAGTCGTCACCTAGGAAGAGCTGCTTGTACTAGGACGCAACCCTATAAACTACTAGTGCCATCTTATACGACTGGCCCCCGTCGCCCGCGCAGGCATCTCGAGCCGGCGTTTTCGGAAAAATGCGTGTAATAGCTTTTTTCTCGAAAAGTACAAAACCTATCCAAAAATCAGTGGATGCGTTTAAAGTAAACATAAATATAAAATGCTTGTCTTAGTTTCTTGTACTTACGACGCATAATAAGGGAGTAGATACAGATTTAAGGTAGAAAAAAGGGTTTACGGTTTTTTTTTTCTCTTGATGTATTATGTTTTTCGACAATTTAGTGGAACCAAATGTAGACCAAATACCTAGCTACATTATATATTTTTTTCAAGCGTTGTGCTTGGAGCTGAACAAAGCCTATTCACTTTAAAAACAGTGAAATATACCCCCTAACCCCTTAACCCCTTAACCCCCCCCCCCCTAACAGCCCCTTAACAGCGCGAAGTAAATTGGGTTACTAATTTATACACACTAGACGGATTATGTGTGTTGGGTTTACGGGGGTAACTTTTGATCGTGTGGATCGATTTGAATCATTATTTTTTTATTAGAAGGAAGGTAAGTGCGGGATGATAAATTATGTACTCAAGATAAAAAAAAATGCATATACGGTTAAATTACAAACTTGATTTAGAAAATATTTTTTACTATTTTTCAAAAACCGTTAAACCAATCAAGTTCAAAATAATTTTTCAAGAAAGTTCTTATTAAGTTCTACTATTGTAATTTTTTTCATATTTGTTGAACTCATAGTTCAAAAGTTAGACGGGGGGGACACATTTTTTTAAACTTCTGGAACGATTATTTCCGAAAATATTAACTTTATGAAAAACTGTTCTTAGAAAGCCCTCATTATTTTTTAAATACCTATCCCACACACTATATACTATATGTCACACTCTAGGTTTGATACAAAAAAAAATCACCCCCCACTTTACATGTACTTAGCAGTTAGCACCCTAGGTACCCTAAAAAAAGATTATAACCACTTTTTATTTGACCACTTTGTTGGCGTGAACGATATACATATTCGTACAAAATTACAGCTGTCTAGTACTTACAGTCACTGAGATTATCCGCGGACGGACGGACGGACGGACGGACAGACAGACAGACTTGGCGAAACTATAAGGGTTCCTAGTTGACTACGGAACACTAAAACAACTTTATTTTCACAATTTTGTAGTTGTCTCCGTAGTGAAAATTGCTCAGCGTGACCCACCCCAGTACCATGTTCGCTCTTGCTCCAAGACCCAAAAATCATTATGTACTTATGTTAATTAACTTACTTGATTCTGGAATGCATAGCAGTTGGAGCAATACTGGGGATCACAGTCAGCGGTCTGTTGCAGAGGACGTGATCTTCGTCCGAGCCGTCAGCACAGTCCATTCGGGCGTCCTGTCAATTAAACGACATAAATGAAATAAACACAGATAACACAATGGGCGGCGACGACGTGTTTAGCCGAGGAGTGTCACATTTACGCCGTCACAGTGACAGAGTCACAGTGCGAGCGTCACAGTGGTGCGTCACAGTGAGAGCGTCACAATGACAGTGTCACAGTGACGCTGTCACAATGAGAGCGTAACAGCGACGGCGTCACAGTGAGAGCGTAACAGTGATGGCGTCACAGCGACGGCGTCACAGTGACGGCGTCACAGCGACGGCGTCACAGGGACTGTGTCACAGTGACGGCGTCACAGTGACAGTGTCACAGAGAGCGTAACAGCGACGGCGTCACAATGAGAGCGTCACAGTGACGACGACACAGTGAGAGCGTCACACTGTCAGTGTCACAGAGAGCGTAACAGCGACGGCGTCACAGTGAGAGAGTAACAGTGACGGCGTCACAGTGAGAGCATCACAGTGACAGCGTCACAATTAGCACTGTTGCCGCGTCGGCCTACTTGAACCTTCAAACCCATACTCGCACTATTAGTAAGACTATTATGTCACAATTGTTTCACCCCGAGAAGGCCCGAAGTGAACTTGCGATTTCTATATCTCGGCAACCCCTTGCTTGACTGACTTGTCTCATAGGGTAAAGTAACCAGAAGTCAGCCAGGAACCTATAGTCAGCCTTATCGGTCTTTTATTTGCCACAAATAGCGCCAGTTATATAAATTATCCAATAATATGAATATATTCTCATTTCCGAACTCCTTATTTTTACAGTACAGGAATTTTGTCCCTAATTGCAAAGTGTCCCTATTAACCGCATTAAAAGCATTTTTAACGTCAATTTTGACTACAATTTCACAATTTTTAGAGGAAAGGTAGGTCCTTAGGGCATGGACGGCTGCCTCGCACCCACCTTTCGTACCAAAACCCAGCTGTACAGGTTCAAAAAGGCCCTGCAATTTTCTGCAACCCCACCGCAATGAGTCTCACCCCTCCGTCCACTTTGGGACCATTTCAGTATTAATTTTGCCTTAAACAAAAAATTTATTAATTTAGCAAGGGAAGAGACAAGCTGCTCACCTGCATCGCCCACGGAATGGGAAATAAGATCCTGAAATTATGGCGTGAAGAAAAAACAAATGAATGCTCACCACGTCACATTTAGCCCTGTTCGGGACGCACGCGCCGTATTTACACTGGAACTGTCTGTCACATCGTCGGCCCGAACAAACTTCTAATGTCTCGTCAGAGCCATCCGGACAATTTTTCTCGCCGTCACATATCTCGTTCAACGGTATACTGTCGCCATTGCGGCACTGGAAATTTAAGCTGAAAATAAATATATTATTTCTTAACAAAAAAGGAAAATAATTCGTGACCTCGGACGGGGTTCAAGCCCGCGACTCTGACTGTGTGTGCGTAGAGCTGTCGCGGCCTGACGCATAACTCATGCATGAATAAGGGACACGGACTGTCGTTTGGTGCAGTGCGAATTTTGATGTCTGGGAATGTGTAAGCATTTTAGGTCTATACAGCACGTCTACCACGAACATCGAAAATTAGCATTGACGGGAAAACCTCTTTGTCACTCCGTACTTTGTACAAATCCGCAATCGTTCGATTTTCGTTGGAACCAGTGATTCGTATGATCGTTTTAATGGTTTTGGTTCCTTCTGAACTGAACTGAACTGAAACACCGAGGACCGATTTAGCTTTTAGGCGAGGAACTAGTTCCTTTCGGTCCGTGATAGGATACGAGTATCATTCCTTTTAGTTCTTAGTCCCTGACCGACACAAACCTACCGCTTTGCTCGAAGTACTTACCCTGTGGTAGTGGTGTTGGTACACCTGGGAAGCAGTTCGTCGGAGCGGTCCAAGCAATCCGGGAAATCGTTGCACGGCGCCGTGCCGTCCACGCACGCGCCGTACGCGCAACGGAAACGGCTCACCGGACAACTAGAAAGAATAATATAATTTAAACTTTCGTGAGTCATACTGATATTAAATTGCAACGGTTAACACTCGTATTTTATCACAATAGGCGCGACATGTTTCGGATTGCTCGAATCAGCCAGCTTCGTCGCGCGCGACCCGTTGTTACCTACACCGGTCTCGGGCAGTGATGCCCGAGCCGCGAAGGTGACAACACCACTCTGTCTGTCCGACGATGACTGCCGATGCAGTCGAAACATGTCACGCCATTGTGATAAAAATACGCAAGTATTAACCGTTGCAATTTAATATTAGAAAGCATAAAGATAAAATCGCTGTCAATGTCAACTTCCTAACTATGTAAACAAACCGCCATATTGATAATTATAAATTACATGTGGATAAGATTTGTAATCGTATGTAGTCTTTATTTTCCTCGCGATAGTGAGGGGAAATATATTGTATTACACTCGGCGGCAGTTTGTTTAACTCTCGTGCCTTGAGAGACCCTCGAACAGCTCAAGATTCCAGTTATTGAACCACTCGCTACGCTCGTGGCTCTTCCGCTTACTCGGGTCTCAATATAAGCCCGAGAGTTAAACAGAAACTTTGGCCCTTTGTATAATAAATAACTATTCATATGTTAAAGTCACCAGAGTATTATAGCATTTATAGCTAAAAGAGAAGTTAGGCCAGTTACTCACTAGTGGTTAAAGCAATTCGCGTGGGTCTCGTCACTGTGGTCAGGGCAGTCTGGTCTGCCGTCACATTTCATGACCATGGTAATGCATGTGCCATCTTTGCATTGCCAATTACCGCCATCGCTGTAAATACAAATATATATGATCATAAAAAATAAGGCACTTTATCGAACGAGTGAGCCGACCGAGTGAGGTCAGGTCACCCAATCTATTTGGACACTCCGTCGTTTGTATGTATGTATGTATGTATGTTTGTATGTATGTATGTTTGACGATAACTCGAGTATCGTTGATCGCATCGTCGTGAAATTTCGCAGGTCGTTAGATGCTTAGATGAGATAAATATATTTTTTTTTTAATTTCAATATGACGTCCAGTTAGTATGAAATATCCGCTTGACCACATCATAAGCGGATTATACAATACATTTCAATAATTAACAAAAGCAAATCAATTTACCTGCAGACACTGGCCTGGGTGAGCGCCAAAAATGGCGCCGTGGCTGAAAAAAAAAAGTAAGTAAAAAAACACTTACACCGCGTCACACCACGTTATCACACCCAAGCAAATACACTGTCAACCAAGTGTTATTTTAAACGTCAAACTTCCATGACATTATGGGAGACTTCCGGCTGATACTAGGGCGTCTGCCGCGAAAGGAGGTCGCTGGTTCGATCCCAGCCCTGGGCACTCGGGGCCTTGGTCAATTTTTCTGTAGTATGACATGTCTTTCCATTTATAATTCATATATAGTAGTGTGACTACTTAAAACACATGAATCAAAACATTTATTATATTTAATAAATTATTTCATTCATAGAGCTGCAACGCAGCTTAATCTAAATAACGGTATTAATAACGTTACTCGTATTGGTAACGATATTGGTACGTATTGGTAACGATATTGGTACCTACTGTTCAAGAATGACCTCAACTTTTTCTAAGAATGCCGGAGATTTTTTTTTATCTAAATAATTATCGTCGAGTCGTAGGTCATTCAGTATCAATATTGTATAAAATGTCTCCTATAACTATATAGATTATGTTATTGTAATTATAGTTTAATTGGTCAAATGAGCCAGAATGTTTATCTATACAGGGCGTCCCAAACTTATGGGACATGAAGGGGAAGTACCTTAAATATCGTAGATAGTGAATTTTGCTCAAAGAAGACTTTATGTTATTTTTAAAAGTTAGTAATTCTGCATTCATAGATTTTCTAAAAATTACTTGCTTCGTCTGGGAATCGAACCGACTAAAATGTGAAAAAAAAAATCACCCTTTTTTTATGATGCCAATCGAAAGAACAGCTAAAAAATAATAACTCTGCTTAAGTAACATAGTATTTTAAAAGAAAGGAACAACGTGAAATTAATCATTTTAATCAAATAAAAAACATACATGAAACTGCCGTAGTCAATTAGTTAAGTAGGTATTTTTTTGTAAATTAATTAATTAAATGCTCAAAATGTGATCCCTCTTGTCTTACGCAAATCGCCAATCTTGTAATAAGCCCGCTGCCTGTTGATTTTCTTATCATTTTATGGTGAACACTCGATGTGATATGGCACAATTCTGTTTGCAACTCGCCTACGTTCTCGTATCGCTTTTTGTATAGCATATCTTTCACGTATCCCCAAAAGAAGAAATCTAATGGTGTGAGGTCCGGGGATCTGGCCGGCCATCTAATCGGTCCATTTGTACCAATCCATGTAGGAAAACATTCATTTAGAAAATCTGCTGCTCTCCGACTATTATGAGCCGGAGCTCCATCTTGTTGGAAAATTAAGTTTTCTTGCTCCGCCGCGGAAAGGTTTCTTATCTTATCCCTTAAAATTTGAAGTATTCCTAAATACTTTTCTGTGTTCAAGGTTCCTTGGTAAAAATGGATTAAGAAAACCCGGTTTTTTAAAAGTCCGCACCAACAGTTAAGTGAAAAACGCACTTGGTTATTAGTTTCAGTGACTCGTAGGGGATTTTCTTTAGACCAAATACGATTATTGTTGCGGTTAAAATACTATGTTACT
The DNA here is from genome assembly GCA_949128165.1 of Lathronympha strigana. Lineage (NCBI taxonomy): Eukaryota > Metazoa > Arthropoda > Insecta > Lepidoptera > Tortricidae > Lathronympha > Lathronympha strigana. The sequence continues at coordinate 2,966,526 of OX421925.1, read as the reverse complement.
TAAGCAGAGTTATTATTTTTTAGCTGTTCTTTCGATTGGCATCATAAAAAAAGGGTGATTTTTTTTTTCACATTTTAGTCGGTTCGATTCCCAGACGAAGCAAGTAATTTTTAGAAAATCTATGAATGCAGAATTACTAACTTTTAAAAATAACATAAAGTCTTCTTTGAGCAAAATTCACTATCTACGATATTTAAGGTACTTCCCCTTCATGTCCCATAAGTTTGGGACGCTCTGTATATACCTACAAGGTCTGAACTACTAATATATATACCTCTACGCGTTCCCGAGATAAAGGGTCTCGAGAGACAGACGGACGGACAGACGACAAAGTGATCCTATAAGTTTTTTTACTTTTTAGGCACTGAAAAATAAAAACACTAGTAGGAATATAACTCACCGATAAACGCCAACAAAATAAAACTATTCATAATATCACCAAATATTCTTTTATCAGTTCACTTAAAAACTGATAAGTTTAAGCAAAACTTGCCACAACCCGCTCTCTCGAAGCGCGGTGACAGAATGACCGTGGTTAAACAGTATCCGTTAATCTTACCAATTGTTTACTAGCTACAGATGTCCCAGAGTGGGAATTCCAGAGAAAAAAAACAGATGTGGGATTTCCGTGGGTGATACTAATAATAAAAATATTTTCGGAAATGGGGAAGCCTCTTATGCCAGTTGGCACTAATTCAAGTGAGCGGTAGACGTTGCGAAGACATGGTCTTAAACGCCTTAGACCGGGGGGCGTTAAATCTTTTACGCCAATTGCAAACCAATCCAGAAAACATAATGGCAAAAAAACGTAATAAAACATTTCTACCTAATCGCAGTTCTGCCCAACACTCCTCGCATCGCTCGTTGTCGTACCTAACGGAAACCTGTGTTAAGGTTGAATAGGTAGTCTGTTATAATAGTAGAAAGTATTCCAGGTTATACCAGTATTACATTATACCAAGTGAGCGTTATATCGAACATAGTTATATCAGATATACGTTATACGATATTAATGTTCGATTAATAGTTGTATATTGTATAGTGTATTAAATCATGATATACCAAATATAGTTATATCAAAAGTGCACTATATCCATTAACTTATAAAAGAAATAAACACACAAAGCAGAACAAAAACGTCCAAAAATGTGGGTCAGAATGACATTAGAGAACTTGCATTGATGATGATACAAAATCATAAATGTTTCGTACGAAAAAGAGCTTACTGACGTAAGCATTAAGTGTCAAATTCATACAAAGAACTACCAACACTGTTAAAAGTGTATAGGCTGTTGGCACTTACGGAACGTCACGTTCCAAACTAGCTATATGAAAAAGAGTCGCACAGGCTGCACTTTTATGGCGTCATTTTTTTTCGGCCGATTGGGGATCCAGTTTTTTTATCATATATATCTAATAGGCTAGATGACGAAAAAAAACTAATTAGTCCGTCTGTTAGATTATTAAAAAATATTCGACACGTATTTTTTCTTTTGTTCGTCAAATGAAAAACGACGGAAATACAGCGCTTTAAAGTTTCGCGTGACGTCACAATCGAGTACGATTCTTACTCTAAGGTGACGTCACCAGCCCCCACCACGGAACTTTGACGCTCTTCATATTCGTCAATTTTAGTTATCTTGAAAAAGGAAAAAATACGGGTCTAATAATTTTTGATAATCTTTCTGACGGACTAATTACAATAATAGTTTTTCAACCTAGTCATGGATGATGACTATTATCAAATAAACGTAACAACTTTTGTTCAACGACTTTTATAAATTATGTATTCTGTAGGTCTTCACTTTTTCGTACAAACTAAATAGTATTTTCAATGTACGTTAACATCAGCCTAATTGACGTCCCTTGTGTCTTGTCATAGTTCAAAATTAACAAAATTCGCAGTACGCAATGTACTGCGAATTCTTCTAACAAACTTTAAAGTATAATAAAAATCAAATAAAACGTTATTTTTAAAAGTCGATTCGATGGAACATGAAAGTTTTATCTTCTGTGGGATATAGATAAATACAATAAATAAATAAATATTATAAGACAATCTTACACAAATCGACCTAGTCCCACAGTAAGCTCAATAAGGCTTGTGTTGTGGGTATTAGACGACGATAATTATACGTAAGGACGACTAGTAATGCGACCTAATCCCTGAAAAAAGTTATTCTAGAGCACATTTACAATGTTTGCCCAATCAACCAAGGGTCAAAAGTTTTAAGTTTTTAGTTTTTTTCGGAAAACGCCATCTTGCGACCAATGAATGCCAATTATAAAAAAATACATGCATTTGAGTCCGTCTAAGTTAAGTTTCCCAGATTTTAACAGCGTCTGTGAAAATGTTAAATAAACTTCATAATGTCATAGAAGTTAGACGTTGAAAGTAACAGTTTAGAATTTGACACATCATTTGCCCGGAAGAGATAACGTGGTTTGACTCTAGGATGGTAAATTTTTACAATTGTAAAGCATGAATTAAATCTATGTCTAATCTAATGTTTTGATTCATGTTTTTAAGTAAGCACACAACTATATATACATTATAAATTGAAAGAGATGTCATATACTACAGGGCCTATACCACGAAAATCGAACGATTGCGGATTTGTATCTCCATCTCTGTCACACTTGCTAATTGGAGTGACAAAGAGGTTTTCCCGTCAATGCCAATTTTCGATGTTCGTGGTAGGCATGCTGAACCAAGTATGTGACCAAGGTCCCCGGTGAGCAGGGCTGGGATCGAACCAGCGACCTCCTGCTTTCGCGGCAGACGCCCTAACCACTGGGCTACCCGATCACGGCAACCAGAGTCCGAAATTTCCTAAGTAAGTATATGCAATCTTTTCTTATTTTAAACGTTTAAGGTGCGTTCCGCCCATCCTATAGCTCATACTTGGTCCAGTGCTGCCCTCTAGATAATCTTTACAGATAATTTTCAACTAAAAGCGAGAGATGGCGCCACCATACTGTTTTTGTTATAGCCAGTGAACACAACATTATTTTAAATTAAAAAAACATGTCAAAACATTATCCAGTCTTATAAATCAAAGGTAAAAAACCACAAGATAAAGTATTTGTTTACGAATCAAAGACAATTAGGTACTCAAAAAATGTGTTAAATTTTTTAATCGATCCGACTGATACGTAATAGTTACCTTCTGTACGTAATGTGATAATAAAACAATTTAAATTATGCAAGGAACCGTATTCGATGACGTCATATGTATGTTTTAGTGTCTGCGACTCCCGCGCAGGGTCTTTCAACTCCGATCAATTATAGGTCTTATTGCAATGCGATAAGGCTCATGAATAATCATTTATTTTATACCCACGGTTATCTGACCACTTTTACTTGAACTCCAGACGCATAGGATTTAGGTATGCGTTAAATAACGCTTATAATGGTTTATCCTTGATTGTCGGGTCGCTCTTCTTTTTACAGATAATGAATTTAAAGAATCCATTTTTCAACTATCTGTAAAATGATAATGGAAGAAAATGTAAAAAAAAAGTACATGGCGTAGACGTACCAGTGCTCAACGCTGCCCTAGTATTCGACATGGGCACTTTATGTCAAAGTTATAGGCAACAACAGCGACAGAGTTTGAACAACGAAGGTTTTTCTATATTCGTAATTAAACCTTGTCACTTAGACTTAGGTGCCATGTCGAATACTGGCGCAGCGTTGAGCACTGGTACGTCTACGCCATGTACTTTTTTTTACATTTTCTTCCATTATCATTTTACAGATAGTTTAAAAATGGATTCTTTAAATTCATTATCTGTACGCATACTTATCCTATCCTACCCACGTCTTGTTTTGTATTTATTTTGATATTACAGCTGGAGGTGTATATTGTGGGCTGCTACTTAGTTTTACTTTCAATTGAGAAAAAAATATGTTAAAGGGGGCGCTCCATACCTGTAACTGTATATTTTTGAAAGCGGATTATAACTGCAAGACGCTGAAGTATGATATATGTTTCTTTGTTTCATATTTTTTCAACACTGTCTGATATGTTTACGAGTTTTACGACCCATTCACAAAAAGTGAGTTCTACGTCTAATAGTGAAAAGGAAATACCACAAATAAAAAATTGAGAAAGTACGAATTAAAAAATAAAATATTGACAGTTTTACACGACTTCCTTTAAGGACCGCTTGCAACACCCGGGGTTAGCCACATAAACCGAGGTTAAGCGTTTTTGTATATGGAAATTGACAGCTTACCTTCGGGTTACCGAGTACCCCTAAGTGCAAGTGGGCCAACCATAACAATACAATTCCATATCTGTTAGACAGAGACACATATAATTCTCGCTGAAAAAGAAGAACTACCCAGTTGCGTTAGTAGTTGTAAAAGTCTAGACTTTTTGGCAGTTTTAAACCAACATGGATCCGAATCTGACGGCTCCGCTAACTAATTTCTCGTTGCGTTTTGGAAATGTAAGTTTTTCTAATAATAATACTTAAAAAAAGAGACCATGGCATCCAGTGCCCATACCTATTGTTTATAATGTGAGTGACATTTGTCAAGGTCGTGTGTGAATTTGTTTACTTTTTGGTAACTTAGGTTATCTCGTTTTGTGTCGAGACGCAAGCGCGTGATTTAAGTATTCTATTTTTGTGCTATTCTGATAATATTTATTACATAGATATGTGTCTGTTGAGTTGAGTTGAGGTAGGTATTTTATTGTATTTTTCTTTTCATGGATTATCTAGTTTTGTGTCAAGTCGCAACTGCATTAAGTGTTCCTTTCTTTGTGTTTTTCTGTTATTTAGGTACCTACTGCATTTGTGTACTTGTAAGCAATCGTAACATCATAACATATACTTCTATTAAATTGCAACGCTTAACACTCACGTATTTTGATCACAATAGGCGTGACATGCCACGCCAATTGTGATAAAATACGTGAGTGCTAACCGTTGCAATATAATATCAGTATGACTCACACAAGTTTAAATATACCTACTTTGTTTATGTTTTATTAAAGAAAAAGAAATCGTTCATTCCGTTAAAAGATTTATATGTCGGAGACAGAAGTCATTAGTAGGAGACCTCGATTGAGTACGCTACGCAAGCGCTGTGGTGGCCATTAGGCGAACTATTTTGACAGTGTTTATTAATTTCATTAACGATTTATTTTGGATCCCTTGGCGAAACTGCCCAGATGCAACTATAGATAACGAGACATCGTTTACTACAACTCGTGGTAAGCAGTTAACCACACAGTTTCGATTGAATAGGCAGTCAGTATGGCTGAGCAAATAATAGTGAACGCACGCACTGTTTTTATATTACAACCGGTCGAGATGCGTGATAATATCGCTGACGCTATTCGCTTCAAGGCGCATCTACACCAGGCAAACGGATAAATTAGCGAACCAACTTTTAGTTAGCACTTACTTCATCGGAATACATATATATTTGCCGCGTTGTTGATTAACAGACTCCTTATATATCTGCGACTTGCGATAATTAGTTGTATTGAGAATTTAAGAGGGAACGGAGGGCTCAGTAGCGCTCGCTCCATGTTTCCCTCCCCTGTCTCCTCCTCCAATATCGAACCTATATGAATATTTTTCCAACCCAGAGGGTAAACTTAGGCCTTATCGGTTGAAGTCCAGTTTTCTCATAATGTTTTCCTTCACCGAAAAGCGGTTGGTAAATATCGAATGAGATTTGGCACATAAGTTCCGAAAAACTAATTGGTACGAGTTGGCAGGATTTGAACCCGCGACCTTCAGTTGAAAGTCGCACGCCTTACCGCTGGTCCATCAACGCTCTCAACTTCTCTTACCAACCTTGTATTGCGAATTGTTTTGTTTAGTTATACTACCCGACAAAAAAAAAAAGTGTATTTTAGTTGTGTGTAAAAGTGTGTTTTAATTATGCACGTAGCACGTATTAGTAGTTTTTGTTTAGTAGTTAAGTGTGCGCTCACCACTATACTATAATATTGTATTTTGCATGAAACAAAGTTTTCTCGTGTAAGTGAATATTGTGTATTCTTATGAGAAAATAAAGATCTTTAAACCCAACGGAAACGGAAACGTCAAGTCAAGTTAACTTAGGAGTGGTCGGTGTGAGGTTGGCAGCACTGTTGTTAAGTTGGTAGACCTGTCAGTTGAACTGACATCCGATTGTGAGTTCCTGTGGTGTGGAGGTCACTCCCATAAAATGGAGCACACAAGCGGAGCACTCAGTACTCATTATTCTGTACTCGGTATTCCGGATTCATTATCATGATCATTAATATTCAGACCGTCGTAGTGAACAGACGTTAACAACAGACTAGCCTCGCACAGATAACATACACCACGTTTCCTTAGTTTGGTTATAAAATCAATCCGTCTGGATCGTTGCAATCCTTAGTGCTATTAAATTACTAGTAGTTGCGTTACCGCTCTGGCCCCTGCCACTTCATTCAGTGTTATATCTGAAGAGGACGCGATATATAAATAGTATATTGTGTTACTAGGGATCAAAATGATATATTTCCGGCGAGGACGTACATTGAATTCCGAATGAAGCGATGGATTCTACAATAAATTAAACAATAAACTAAAGTAGAATCCTCAGCGTAAAGGGATTCAAGCGTTAACGCCCAAGACGAAAATAATGTTGATACCGTGTGACACATGACACATACTGCTTTTCACACCCAACTAAGAGGAAATAAAAAAAGCCGAAAACAGCATCATATCAACACCACGATGCCACTATTTAATGCCCGAAAACGTAAAAATGTGTAGTCCTTGAACTGAAAAGTGCCACTTTGATCCCTCCCAGCAGAGAAGAAAAGTGCCACTTTGATCCCTCCTAGCTTGAACAGAAAAAACCCTTTTATGAATAGGTGTGAAAAAAATATTTGTAAATTAGGCTTTACTATACCCGGATCATACCTATTTATAAATTAATATTAACTTATATTATCAACAAATATACTTTAGTTTTCACTTTTAAAAAATGACATTGTCCCTACGTGTTCCATTGGTTTAAAATACTGATTATAAATTACACTTATTAGTGAATTATATTTATAAACCATTTCGAACAGAACTCTTTAATTTTTTTCGAAAGGAAGCTTACAGTGCTATAAAAAAGTAGACAATTACAGTTTTTTTAACGTTTATTACCCGTTTGTTCAAATATTGCAGGAACTTAAGAAGCAAAGGAGTTGTGTTTCGTCCCCACTGGCGGCGCAGGCGCTGCTGGCGCTGACTGCGCTCGGCAGCGGCGGCGACACGCGCGCGCAGCTGCTGCAGGCCCTGGGGCTGCGGCCAGCACCTCATCAACGGGATGATGAAGCCGTAAGCATAGATTATACACGGTGCCCGTGGGCATTGCGAGAGACTTTAACAGCGTATTCCTGAGGATAAAAGAAACAAAACATAAGTATATGTCATATGATTTTTGGTAATTTCGACAAAAAAAAACTTTTTTTCTTCTTTTTTTATCCGGGGCCGGGATAAATCGCGCTATGTAATACTAACTTGAAGAATATGCCTATAGGATAGTAGTACCCGTTAACTTCTGTGCTGGGAATTTTACAGGAGATTTCCACTCCCATTACAAAGATTCATTAATTCTTTCAGATTCTTTCAATATTCGCATTCGTCACCTCTACCCTGAGATCAGTAGAGGGGATCTCGTTGAAGATGGGTTCCAAAGTGTACCTAACGAACCAAGGGCAGCTGAAAATGGACATCGTGAAGGCAGCAGAGTCGTTCGGACCCGTTTTGGAGCAGTTGAATTTTGCGAACAATGTCGGTGCTGCAAATATTATTAATACGTGGGTAAGGTTCTGTAAGCCTGGTATGAAAACTTATTTCTTAACTTCTTGAGCGCCAGGCGGCGAAGGAATATGCAGAACTCTGGGGCCTTACCATGACGTCTTGACGCTATTCAGTTTAGGCTCAGTTGTATGGAAGCGAAGCGACTCAGTTTAGGTCTGAATGGGGTTAAGACGACATGGTAAGCCCTCTGGATACCAGGCGATCACGATTAAGCGAAGTTTAACTTTACGGAGTCCCGCGCAAGTCACTATCGCACTGGGCACTGGCGAAACTGTCCAATGTATATAGCCGTTATTGGCGTCCTTAGCAAGACTTTTCGATGACGGGCAATCGATAGTCGCGGTCAAAAGGTTAAGGTATATTCCGTCGGCGACTGCAGCGTAGCTGTTCCGTTGCAGCGGCGGTCTCTTCCAACTGCCAAACAGGATTTAAGGTTACATTCGAATATATACAAGTGTAACTTACCTAGCTTACCTTTACCTACCTTAAATCTAAAATAGGTCCTTGATGCATTGTATCTAGGATGCTGGCGGCGTTTCCTCGTATCGCCAATGCTGATACGTTGTGCGAGGAAGCCACCAGATCTTCGGTCACCAGTTACCTCAATCAGACGTTTCGCGATTTCTACAAAAAACTTGCATGCGCTGGGAACCCTTGGACCTAGAGTTTCCACCCCAAATGGTACAAAATAGTACTCTCTGCCCAGGGTGTGTAGCCAAGATGCCAATCGCTTACGCTCAGTCGCTAACGAAACGCAACTGTCATTGTCACACTAATATGGAAGAGTGATAGAGAGAGGTAGCTACGATACTTTATTAAGCGTGAGCCATTGGCATCTTGGCTACGCACGTAGGATAAATAATTGCTGTTTCAATTCGAATTCAAACAGTATTGCAGTGCAGATTGCAGAAATAATGCCGCGAATCGTCACTGAGGTTATCCATAGTCGGATTTGGCGAAACTAGTTGACTACGGAACCCTAAAAACAATGGGATTTTATAATTTATAGCAGAAACGTCTAGAAACGATACCAAATTTTTCAGAAAGAAAGTAGAAGATAAATTCATGTCAAATCCCATTGTTTGCGAATGATGCCCCTGAGGCGCCTATGAGGATGGAGGAGAAAGAGGTGGAGAAATTCGGGACCGTTTGGTCTTGGTAGCTCAGAGTCACGGGTTCGAATCCCACCCGAGTTCATGAATTTTTCCACTTTTCTTTCTAGGAAAAATGGGATTTTAGCCTGTCATATGTCAAGTATACGTTCCTCTATATCCGCTGGGTCAGCAATCAATAGTCGCAATGCAGATTTGACGGTTTGCGAGCGTGCATGGCCGGCTTTTGTTTTTTTTAAACAACTGTATTTAAAATGTCGACAGGTTGCGAAACAGACTGGCAACACGGTGAAACACGTGATATCGCCTGGGGCGTTGAGCAGCGAAACTCGCATGCTGCTCGTCAACGCTACGTTTTTTCAGGTACATTAACCAAGGTCAGTCTGGACGTAGAGGAAGTATACAGTCTTCAGTAGGAACATGGCTCGATTAGTTTCACATTTTGTCAACAGATGTCGCTAAGAACACCGCTGGCTCGTAATCATTTGTCTTTGCAATTCCAGTCAATGTAGTCCATATACCTATGTAGTCTGTGGTCTGGAGAAAACACTAGAATTATCATACGACCTAACGAGCCTTTCAATATACGGAACTCCTGTATATTCCGTAGGTACCTTTTGTTCCTCAAAGATCCCATCAGGAGATCAAATCAAAATCAAAATCCAAGTCCTTTTTTATACTATATCGGTGGCAAACAGGCATACGGTCCGCCTGATGGAAAGCGGTCACCGCAGCCGAGCTCTGCAACTCCAGGGATGTCACATGCGCGTTACCGACCCATTAAGGACGATTCGGGGTGACGAATCAAGGGACAAGGTCCTCCCATCGTCCACACCTCGTTGAGCTCTGGCAACCTTGCTCAGGAACACAACACTAGACTCTACCCACGTTATCTCATCCAAGCAAATGAAATGACAAACTTTAAAGTGTTCCTTTACACGTCATAACCAGAAGGCCTACCACGAACCACGAACGAAGTTTCACCTCTCTGTCGCACTTGAGTGAGAAATCACAAGTGCGAAAGGGAGGTATACTTTCGTTCGCGGTTCGTGGTAGGCCCACTGAGCGCCTACCACGAACCGCGAACGAAAGTGCGACAGAGAGGTGAAACTTCGTTCGTGGTTCGTGGTAGGCCTTCTGGTCATAACTACTATGAAATTATGACGTTTATTTAACACTGTCACAGGCTGTTTTATCATCTTATTCTCCCTAGAGTTTTGCCGGCTTATGCCACCGGCTCAGGGAGCCTGAAGGCCTACCACGAACCACGAACGAAATGAGTGAGAAATCACAAGTGCGAAAGGGAGGTATACTTTCGTTCGCGGTTCGTGGTAGGCCCACTGAGCGCCTACCACGAACCGCGAACGAAAGTGCGACAGAGAGGTGAAACTTCGTTCGTGGTTCGTGGTAGGCCTTCTGGCCATAACTACTATGAAATTATGACGTTTATTTAACACTGTCACAGGCTGTTTTATCATCTTATTCTCCCTAGAGTTTTGCCGGCTTATGCCACCGGCTCAGGGAGCCTGAAGGCCTACCACGAACCACGAACGAAATGAGTGAGAAATCACAAGTGCGAAAGGGAGGTATAATTTCGTTCGCGGTTCGTGGTAGGCGCTCTGGGGTCCGCTTTGGCAAATAATCGTACTTGGCGTGACGCTAGTTTGAAAGCGACGTCCATCTGACCTTCCAACCCAGAGGGTAAACTAGGCCTTATTGGTATTAGTCCGGTTTCCTCACGATGTTCTCCTTCACCGAAAAGCCATTGGCAAATATCTAATGATACTCGTACTTCGTAGTCCGAGTCAAAATTTATGAAACTTAGCACTGCATATGAGTCTAGCTAGTTCTAGTAGAGAGTATTGCTATGAGGGTCTATTATTTGGCTGCGGTTTTCTTTAAAGTGGAGGTTGTTCCCCAGTTGGTTTGCAGATATGAGCAAGATGATATCCGCTGAATAGTGGCCTACCACACAATGCGCGACATTCGCTATTCCCCTCTCCTTTTTCAGGGATATTGGGAGCAGCCCTTCATGAAGTCAAACACGAGAGGAAGAACATTCCATGTGAACAACTCCACGGAAATTATGGTTCCAATGATGTCCAGGAATGCAACCTTTTACCCTTACATGCATAGTGCGAAGTTAAATGCACAAGTAAGTACTATCATCCATGAACATGCGATTTAGGATCTTATTACTGGTAAATAAGGTTTCTTTTTCGATGCCATGTTAAATACAAAGGCTACTTAGACGCCACGTCATCGAAATGTCAAAACTGAAATTGAGCTTTATGCTTTAGTAGTGTAGGTTTATTTTACTCTGGGACCGATACATCGTTCATCGTTGTTTTACGTTGACAAAATTTTCCGCCTGTCAGGGTTCGCGCAACGCGAACGCACCTCTGATATATTTATACCTCAAACACATGCGTACTCATTTATACTTAGACTTATTTTTGCGGTCTTCTTAGCGGGAGGTGCTATTGCAGATGACTGTACACTACCTAAGTACGGTCATCCTTCATAAATAGGTAGGTATTCAATTATTCATCTGTATTCAATTTCAACCTTTTCCACGCAAAAGACGTATATATATTGGCACCGCAGGTATTGGTAACTAAGTATCGGTCACAGACCATAAAGCATCATAGACCTTAATAACCACTCGTAAAGTTCAACTTCAGTTTTGACACCTCGTTGACGTGGCATCTGAGTGGAAACTTTTGTATTCAACAGGGCATCGAAAACTAATAAGGTGGTCGTATGTTTGTATGTTAAGGTTACTGTTACACATGCTCATTACTAGCATGCTTATTAACAAGCGGGAAGTGGGAGGGGCCCCGCTCCCATCCCCTCATGCTATTAAGCATGCTAATAAGCACAAAGCATGCTAGTAATGAGCATGTGTAACAGTAGCTTTAATGTGTTTGCTCGAAGATAAAACTCGAGTATCGTTAGTAGAATCGTCGTGAAATCTGTCATGTACTTTAATGAGTTAAATATAATTTTTTTAATTCGATTATGAACTAAATCCGTCAAGAGGTTGCCGAGATATTGCGGTCGCAAGTTCACGTTCGCGGCGAACCAATAGCTTATTCTCAGATACCAGGAATCCATAGGCGAATAGAGGAACTTAAACATTCTTATCTCATCTAATCACATGCCAAATTTCACGACTACCTATACTCGAGAAATCGTCGAACAGACTTACATATATACAAACGACGAACTGTCCAAGACTGGGACAGATTATTCGCTTCTCTCGCTCGTTTCAAAAACTGTCATTATCTTCAAACTAATGCGTACCCCTCAAAGATCCTACAGATACACTGCTCGGACAACCAGAAAAACATGGTCCTGATACTACCAGACGAAGTAGAAGGTCTTGGAGCCGTGCTGAAGAAGCTCGCAGTTTTTGACCTGGAGACAGAGCTGGCTGGTCTGGCGAGCACGATGCTGGACGTCACCATTCCCAGGTTCAGGGTGCAGACTGAGATAAACTTGAAGGAGATCTTGCGTAAGGTAGAGCCAACCGATTGGGCCTAGCCACTGTAGGACTATGTCATAGTGACGCTATAATACAGATTGTAAGGAATCTCTTACTGCTTGTTTTAAATAGAAAACTCCCGTGAGTATTAGACATATTAATATACTTAGACCGGGTTACTCACGTCTATAAAGTCGAAAACAGCTCGACATGTTTCGGGACGGTCCGCGCCCCATAATCATGAGTGAGAAGCGCTTGCCGCGATTGCCCTGCGCACACTTGATTGATTTGATTGAGCTGTTTTCGACTTTATAGACGTGAGTAACCCGGTCTAAGTATATTAATATCTCTTACTGCTTGTCATGGTTCTAGAGTGGCCTAGGGTTCCAACTGTACATGGAAGGGTCCAGTAATCTCTAGACGTTAAACGCATTCCCATATCGTCACGACAGGCGTTTAAAGTCCGTATATTACGACATAACTAATTGTTTCAAGGACCTCACCCGGAAGGAATTCCCCCCAAACACGCTCTCAAATTTTCACGATTTAGTTTGAGAAACGAAGTTTCCAGTTATACACGCAATAAACTATTACTGAGACGCCTTCGCCATCTTGAGTTTCAACCGAAAGTCCTTCAAACACAGTTTAGTTCATTGTTTATCTTTATCTGTCAGTTTGACATTTGCCTTTGTCAGAAAGGGACAAAAACATAATTTAACTTCAACTTTTTTTTAATAAGGGGGTTATCATTTCCAGATGGGCATCACGTCAATGTTCGTTGATCAGAACTCGGATATCCGTATGCTGTCGTCGAACGAGCGACTGTTTGCGTCGCACGCAATCCAGAAAACCATGGTGGTGGTGGAAGAGGGGGAGATAGGATATATTCAAACAAGTGGGTACCCAATAAATTTAAAATCCAAAAAAAATTTTTTATTAACAAAAATGTTTTACCGGATGTGCATCTGAGTTAGCTACATTAGTTAAAGCTAACTTAAAACTAAATAAATACGACTTATTACAATATTAAACACAAAGATTACAACCCCTAGTTTAAAATGTTCTCCGCTTCCCCTAGTTTAAAGAGTTTCTTAGCTTCTAATATCGTGCAGTCCTGCTATATGGGACGGGTTCTATGTATTTAGTATTTATCTACGAGTATTATATATATCGTCGTCTAGTACCCATCACACAATCCTTATTGAGCGTACTGTGGGACTAGGTCGATTTGTAAAGCCCTTCATTATATAAAGTCGCATAAACTATAACACTTTCTCAACTATACGTTCCTGTTTTCAGGTTCACCTAACAAAAATACTGCACCATCGGCGCAAAGATTCGTAGCAAACCGTCCTTTCCTCTTCCTCGTGAACGTTCGTCAAATTCCGGTTATCTTCGGAATCTACGAAGGCAGCGAGTTCGGGGTTATGCCGTCTCACTCACTCATGATGCCGGCTGCTGGCAATGTACTAGCGTATTCTGCCAGAGTGAGAGAGCGCGCGCGGCGCCGGCGTATTTTTTTATTCGTCTTGGCTATAATCATTATTTTAAGTGGAGGCACAGTATTTTTACGTGCACGGAGATTTTAATTTGTAATAAAAAATACTTTAGATATCCTGTGGTTTCTGTATGTATGTAAAACTATATAAGTATAAGTTCACGGTGAAAAATCGGTAATCAGGAACCAAGTTTTCAAAGTGGCACTTACATGGAACTAAGTATTTTTTTATCGTACCTAATTTAAAGGGTAAAATTAAATTTTAATTGAAATTTATTGTCACCCTTATCAGCGCTGAAGTTTAAGAGTTTAAAAATAAATTTAAATTTAAATCATTGCAATACAACCTCGCCTTTTTAAGACTTTTAGGTGAAAATAAAAATACATTAATAAGTAGGTCTTATTAATGTATTTTGATTTTAACCTATTTAAGAGCTCATCCATTCATTACAACACAAGAATTTCGTGATAATTATCTTGGCACAGGTTGTCACCAGACCCCGTTATCAGCATGCCTACCACGAACATCGAAAATTGGCATTGACGGGAAAACCTCTTTGTCACTCCAATATGCAAGTGTGATAGGGATGGAGATACAAATCCGCAATCGTTCGATTTTCGTAGTATAGGCCCAGTAGTGGGGGGTCTGCAAAGTGTGTGACAGAATAATGACTGACCATCTTCATGCGAGAGTGAGAGAGTTAGCAGCAGACTGTCCTTTTCTGTCTTTCGTTGAAGTTCGACGACGTCCGTACACTTTTGTTGGTACCTTCACTCTTAAGGTATCAGAAGAGTCTTGTAAATCTGTAAAAAAATTCCGTTTTATTTGAAACCGCTACACATATACATTACACGAGCAGCCTGTGGGTGAAGTATACCCAACGCGCCGCAAATGCTCTCCGCGTCCAGTATAATAATGTTTTCAGAATGCTGTTGGGGCTGCCACGCTTCTGCAGCGCTTCAACGATGTTTGCAGAGGCGCGTACAGACGGCTTCCACGCTATCTTGCGCAAACGAGCAGCATCGTTGATGCAAAGAGTGAGATGCAGTTCCAACAGCCTTCTGAAAGCATTATCTGACAGGTGTGACAACGGGATATGGAGGCACTGGGTTGCCCTGACAGGGCGACCTCTATGTATTTAGATTTTAAGGTTAGATTAGATAGTACCTAGTTAAGTTACTAATATTAGTTAATAAGTAGTTAAGGCAAACTAACAAATTATATGGATTTTTAATCTGAAATAAATGAATATTTAATTTAATTTAATATAATCTTTCTGAGAACCATTTTATTTAAAATTGTGCTTTATATGGAAATTTTATGTGATTTCTACTGATGGACTAAATTGGCCTGCTAGCCTAGTCGGTAGTGACTGCCTACGAAGCACGAAGCCCCGGGTTCTAATCCTGGTCAGGGCCTTTATTTGTGTGTTTATCACGAATGTTCCTGAGTTATGTATTTAAGTATTTATATGTATCTATCTCTTATACATATATATCGTCGTCTAATACCCACACCATAAGCCTTATTGAGCTTAACGTGGGACTAGGTCGATTTGTGTAAGATTGTCCCAGAATATTTATTTAATTAATCGGACGACCAAAGCATCGCTGGATAGATCTGGTGGAGCCGAATCTACGTGACGAGCCAAAAACTGGCGAAAGATTGCCCGGGAAAGTTGCGTTTTTTTGTGTCGGGGTTCACCCATTTTGGGTAGCTGATCAATCGCAGTTAGCTAGTCGTATTGAGAATTGCAAGCTTTATTAATCCCAATAGGAGAAAAAAAGTGTTGCAAGATATTTTCCCGTGCCGTTACCATATTTTTATATACCTACTAGCTACTCACGTCAATTCGTCGCTCCGTTTTCCGTGAAAGACGGACTAACAAACAGACACACACTTTCCCATTCATAATATTAGTATGGATTTTGAATGGCGGTAACAAAATGGAAGGTTTGAAAAATGTATGAACTTTTGGGACAATTTGTTTCTCCTATGTGCTCGTAATATTGAGTAGAATACACACAAGAATATTGTTCAAAAGTAAAGTCCGACCGAGATCTCGGTCTCGATCTCGGAAGTCTCGGCCAAAATTCAAGCCGAGATCTAGGTCTCGGCTCTCGGCCAAAAAGGGCAGATTCTCGGCCTTACCGAACCTTTCACCTTGACACTTTTTGCGATTTTGGTGGGTATTTTAAACAGTTATAGTGTACCGTGTTATCGTACGTAATGCAAATTATAAGTTTTTTCTCAAGCTTTGACCGTAAATGTTGTGTTTTAGAGATGTCTATATATAACAACAGTTTCATTCTTGACTTACATGTTTTTGTGTGGAAAATGCGCGTTATTGGGACTTATTATAAAATCTCGGTCTCGGTCGAGAAATAAATTTAATCTCGGTCTCGGCCGAAACAAAAATAGAAGTCTCGGTCGGACCTTATTCAAAAGTGGCGGGTAAACTTTAAATAAAATAGCCCTCTAGAATGTTTAATTAGTTCGTACCTTCAGGTAGATGAACTGGTTTGGCAGGTTCAAGCAAACTTCCTGTTCCTTCATGACTTCTACTTGGAGTCTTCATGTCAGTATTACCATTACCATTTCCCATTTTGTGACGAATGCTGCTTAAAAATTTCATTTCAGTTTTTGTCAATGAATCCATGAATACGTTTACTAAAAAAAAAAACAATTTTTCTGTAGCATAATAAATAATTATAAATTGAGCGTTTTTATTTTTTGTTGTAAAAAAAATTTTTTTTGAAAATTTAATTTTTGTTCGTTGCTTTCTGTTCTCGAATCTCGAGCTCTTTCAATCTTAGTAGGAGAAAAAAAGTGTCCCAAGATTTGTTTTCCATTTCGCCATCATTTCATAGATTTAGTATGGCGGTAGGGTAGCGCAATGGAAAGATTGAAAAATGTATGGAAAATTTAGGACACTTTTTTTTCATACTAGGATTTAACGAGCTCGCGATTCTGCGTAGAAAAGAGATAAAAATTTCCAATTTATTTTTATTTATTTTTAATTTTATGTCTAACATATTTTTTAAGTTTAACATATTTCTTAAGTCTTGGCTACTAACAACTATATGGTTTATAGAGATCTGAAATAAACATTTTTTTTTTAACAAATCATGATGTTTCTACAACAAAAAATGAAAATGGCCATTTGCGGATAACACTCCTGTATTTTTGGCCAATTAGTGATGGGCAAGCGGAAAGTTTCCTATTTGGGAAACTTTCTGTAATGAAATTTACAGAGAATATTACCGTAATATTCTCGTGATGTGAAAGATAGAGAAATTTATATTTTATTGCAGTCTAATGTCATGTCATTTAGGTAAAATAGACGCACAAAGACGTCGTTAATTGTATTGCAAAAGGATAATATCGTTATTGAGCAAAATAAAAAGTCACACGTAAATTACGGTAAATTTCCATAAATTCTCGTAAGTTACCTTGAAAATTACCGTGCAATTTTAAACGATACCTAGAAATTTATTACAAAATACGAGGGATTAAATAAATATTAGTTCAAATTGAATGAAAGTGATACAAAAATACAATTGACTGTAAAACTCGCATCAATTAGGCCACACTCGATTCGAGCGAATGCTCAGGCCAGGTATGTAGTAAAAAACTACCATGCACAGTGCACACTGCCTACGCGGAAAAGACAGTAGTAGTAGACTTAATTGTAATTTTGTACTGTTTTAACAGTCGTGGCAAAACCATCTACAGTAGAATCCGGTTATAACGACGCCGAAGGGACCGACAATATTACGTTGTACTAACCGGAAGTCGTACTAAACAAACTGTCAATTTTAAAGTTGTTTCTCGATTTTAATAGTCACACATGCATTATAATTCATAATGGTTCAATGTAACTCACAGAATAATTGAAATTAAGAATATTTTGCTCTTTAGTGAAAGAAACTGTTGAACCATTGACCTATTTACTCGTACTTCCTGACTACATTGCAACTTAACCCATTGTAAATTGCGAAGATTTTTTTTACACGAGATGAAACCCTTACGCGCTTAAGTTTTAGAACATTCGCTTCGAACAAAGATTTTATCTTGTATGTATTGTTTGGTTACAATGCACCGTCACCGTTGTAACCGAACATATGCGTGTGAAATCCCGTCGTTAAAAGCGGTATGTCGATATAAGCAGTCGTAATAAACGGATGCACTTCCAAAGTGGCTTGTATGAAAACCAACCATGTGCCTATATCTACGTCGCTAAAACCGGTTGGTCGTTTTATGCGGAGTCGGAGTCGTAAATTTGTGATTTGTGTTAGTGTAAAACGAATGGTTCGCCATGAAGCCAAAGTTGTTATGTTCATGACTATTTCCGAAAAAAAAAAGTATGAAAAAAGATGTCAGCGAATGTAAATTTAGTCACATTACAACCTTATTTCATTAAGCTAGGCTCAAAAGTGTAAATATATATTTGACATCGACTTTACAAGTATTCAATATCTCACGAAATTGTTGTATTACTACAAAATTTATACGCAGGGTTATAGACTATGCAAATAAAATATAAATAATTACAGGCACTTTTCATGCTATAGGATAAAATAATTAAGCTATTCATATCATTCCATATTGTGCCGCTCTACCTTTGCCATTAAAAAATATATAGATATATATATATATATATATATATATTTACATCTCCCTACCCTTCTGGCGTCTTTCCAGTTTGCATTATTACGGCGTCCACCGTTCGTGCTCACGTATACCATATTATTATGACAAATACAGAATGGGTACTAGATAATTAGTATTGTGATATGTTTTTTATTTCGAAAATGCAGTTATTCGTTTATATTCATTTTCCTACTGTTCTTACACCTATTTGAACTCCTTTTTATATTGATGTCCATGTGCCTTCCCCGTATACTTTTGTTGTACCATCAACTTTAACGCCTATGTGGGTTCTATATCAAAAGCAACGTTGCCATACCTCTTTATTTTTATTATGTCAGACAAGGATAGTTGAGTTCTGCTTGATCATTATTTGTTTTTTACATTGTTGCTAAACAAAACACTGGTTGTATTTTAAATCTAGAATGAGTGCATAGTATTATGATTTTGATGTACCTATGTATGTTCTGGAAAGGAAACATTGTGTCTAAATACTTGTGATTATGGGTACGATTGAAATCAATAGAGAAATCCAAGCTACGACCTAGCAAGATTCAATAAATGTGTCCAATGATACTGATAGATTACTTCAAATACCAGAAAATAATGATGTACCTATGTGTATTTCCCGCGTGCCCACATAAAGATTTTGCCACCGTAGTCAATGTTCTGAAAATTAACTTTCTTTGTAAATTAAACTTTCTTATTTCGCGTGGAACCCTCGTCTGAACTCAACCTTGCACAGCCGGGGAATACTAGTGGACAGCAGAGTTAGAATCACCGATCAACCGCACGAACGAAGTTCGATGCTAGTCATGCATTAAGTATGGTGGAACTTCTTAGGTTTTCCTTAGAAAGGGTAAACACTATGCTGGCCGAAATGCTTTCTGATGTTATCGAATGCTAAACAATTTTACAAAAAAATATGCAATTATGCAAATCTTCACCAGAAATTTTTTATGTTTTTCTTGTTAATATAATACCAGATTCATAATTCTTTTTTTTTATTTTCTACGAGTATACCTCAGATCTTGTCTGTTTCATATACCTAGCAACCTTCAACGCTCTTATTTTAAAACAAAAAACTGAAATAAAGTAAAAATGTGTAAGTAATATTTTTAGCATGCCAAGTTTATTGTTTTATTAAGTATGTCGTTTAAAATGAGAGTGTGTCTTCGATTTTATGGGAATGGCTTTTGTCTTAAGAATGTTGAAACCCGGTTTAAAACGATATGACTTTTTCAACAAGTCATTTTTCTTAGACGAAATTTAATGGGATCTAGTTTTGTATCAATTTGGTCATAAAAAGCAACTTTTTTCATTAGTAATTCTAAAAGTTAATTAAATAAAAAAATTGTTTGAGGTCACCGGGGACCGTAAAGCTGGCTCGTTCCTCGCACAACGGATAGGTTTAGGATAGCCATTCAAAGGGGGAACGCAGCCAGCATCATGGGAACCCTTCTGCAAGGTTCGGATCACGGTGACCTCAATTAAGTAGTTAGTTTTTTACTTTTTTCATATATCTGTGTTTTTTCTAATATTATATTGAATAAAAATTGTTATTCTGTTGACATGGCGCTTCTTGCAACTAGTCGGCACAATAAATGCCATTAAATAACAAATTATTTTTAAAATTTTATTCTTATAATTAGAACAATACTAAATAAAGGCCTAGATAAAAAAAAAAACATGGTTTAATCATTGTTTTTATTTTTGTAATTAGTATTACGTATATAAAATTTAATGTAAAATGTTCAGGACTTACGTATGCTTTTGGAATAGCAGTTTTTAGCGATAACTCGAAAATCTATTAGACAATTTTCGTTGGTAGTAATTTATATGTAGGGAAACTGTTAAACATTGGACATAGTTGTACCTAGGACAGTTGGCAATATTTCTATGTTGCCACGGATATTAAAATATTTTATTTATATTATTTGTAACGTTGGTTAATAACTAATAAAATCAACTATCAACAAAACTTGACGGCGGGCGGTATCTCGAAAAAAATAATTAAATATTTTTTAGCTATTGGAAAATAAAACTTTTCTATTTGGTTAAAGTCAAGATACTTAACTACTCGATAGTAGGATCGTTTCAGCCTAATCTTAATTGGAAGTGCTAGTACGAAAACTTACTTGTCCAAAAACTTACTTTGTTGTACCTCGGACACCAAGAATATGTTGTACCTTGGCCCCTATCTTCCTGGTACTGTATTTTGAGTGACAAAGGTTAAATATACCGTATTTTATTAATTAATTATCTGCGTGTTAAGTTATCAAGTAATCAATATTAGAAAAACTTTGTTAAGTGGTTTAGGCAAAAATAAAATATGACAATTGCTAGGCATTTCTGGATAATTTGTATTAGAAAACTGATGAATGATATAAATATGCTAAAAATATATACGACCTTATATGTAAATACCTAATATTTCTATAGATATAATATAGTTCATAAAAATATCCAATCCAATCCAAGATATCCAAGATATGGCCAAGGTAAATCAGGGGTGGTTCCTTGGACACTTTTCCCTATTTTTTTCGTCAACGTATCTTAAATAAATAGTCCAATTATTTAACATCGTATTGTTTTAGTTAGTTTATTAATGGATCTTATGATATTTGAATAAATAAAAGTTTTGCAGCCTTTTGTTTTTTTTTTCTAAAAATCATAAAAGAAAAAACTGTCCGAGGTAGAACAGGTTCCTCTACCTTGGCCATGAATTTTTTTATATTTTTTAAACCGCTGCCTAACTTATTTTGTGGTGAGTTATATTTATGGGGAGCTCTCCAATTTTTTTTTTCTTTAATTGATTTGACTACAAAATCATGTAGCGAATTATAAAATACATTTATGTTTCAAATTTCAATAATCTGTGACATATGGACAGACAGACAGACGGACATGACGAAACTATAAGGGTTCCGTTTTTGCCCGTTTGGCTACGGTACCCTAAAATGATTTATCATTTTTAGGTGTTATCATGTGTGTCATGTTTGGGAAGAAAATTGTCTCGAACTGCCCTATGCACCATACTTACCGAGCAAATATGATAAAATAGTACATTGTGCACGAAGGGTGGTAAGGAGGGGATTACTAACGGGAGTGTTAGAAGCCTGAAGGCCTACCACGAACCACGAACGAAGTTTCACCTCTCTGTCGCACTTGAGTGAGAAATCACAAGTGCGTAAGGGAGGTATACTTTCGTTCGCGGTTCGTGGTAGGCGCTCTGACGCCAAACGTGGAGGGCTTTTAGTGACTAGAGTGTACTATTAATTGGTATTAGGAATGAAAGAAAAAGAATAAAAAATAAACAAGTTTTTACTACTAAAATAATTTTAAACCACAAACCATAGATAATCGTGATACCTAATAACAATAAACAAAATTGGGCATTTAATCGACCCATTCGGTTTTAATGACATAAAATAAAAACTTACATACAAATCAAATATATACTTAAAAAAATCCAATCCAAATAACAAAAGTTGTTTTCCCCAAATGAATAAGAAGAACATTTACTTTAATTGAATCTAAAATTCCGAATGAAAATCTGCAGACCTATTCGAACGTGTTAAACTGGCATTTGACATATGCACTTCATATACCATAATGGTGTTATTCATAAACGCACTTCAACAACAGTTTTAGCTAAATGATTGTTTGTCCTTATCTGTCACTTTGACCATCGCGTTTATCAGAATGGGAGAAAAGATAATTTAACTAAAGCTTCTGTTAACTTTTTTATGAATAAGGCGGTAAGACATTAGCATGTCATATTGACCATTTCCACGGAAGTTGGCATCAAAATGTCAATCCACTGAAAAGCATTTTCCACAGTACGAAAAATATAAAACTATAGCGTTGCAAAGGGGACGCCCAACAGCTTTCAGCATGTACTAACAGTATACGCGTCGGTTGGTAAATAGTTTAAAATTATTAAAGTTTCAATAGCGAGTAGGCAACGACAAATTCTTATTAAGCTAAATAAAAGAACCCTTTATGTCCGTCAATAGACAAAACATATCAAACCGGCAACGTCGCACGAGGAAGCCAAATTCGCCTAAAAACGTACAACTTGTATATGACTGTGTATATTAGCTCGATGTCAGCGCTACGCGCGATAACGAAAACAACATGAACTAATCGAAATATAAATTCATTCAATCTGGTAGGCAAATGGCAGCCACAACTTTTTTTTAAATCGATGTCCAGTGTAGTACTATAGCCATAATAGTTATGTTACAGTGGTAATTCTATTTGACGTCCGTATACCGGACGTCAAAAGCAGGTAGACGCCACTTTAACTGGAATTCAGCCCATGTTGGACGCCAAATTGTTTGCGGAATATAAATATATATATATATATATATATATATATATATATATATATATATATATATATATATATATATATATATATATTTAAAACTGAACTAAAGAAACATTTTGTTTACTTTTTTAACTGCTACAATTTGAAAGGCCCTTGACTATACATATATGTACATAAAATAATAATAGCATAGAATATGGGTACGCCGAGAACAAGAGAACAATGCAAACTTGGAAAGTATATCTTGATTATTTTTAACTAGCGACCCGCACCGGCTTTGCACGGGTTATTATAATACATATAAACCTTCCTCTTAAATCACACTATCTATTAAAAAAAACCGCATCAAAATCCTTACTATAAAAAATTTATACTATGTAGTCATAGTCATTAATAATTATTCTTATTTGAAATGCAACAAATTGCAATGAAGAAATAATGCAATGTAATTTTCAATAGTAAACACTATATTTCGTTAACAAAAAATATATTTCCTAAGAAATTTCCATGAAATTTCAGAGAACTTACGGTAATTTACGGTAACTTACGGTAATATACCTTTCTAACAAGTTTTAAGTAATGTATCTGACCGCGAGCATGAAGCACATGAAAATATGCAAATATTTCGTTATTACAAAAAGTTGGATTTTCATATCGAAAAAAAAAGTTACAAAGTAAATTGCTACTTTTGGTAATATTACCGTAATCTTTCCGAGAATATTCTCGCAGTCGGAAATATTCTCTGCAATTTCCCATCACTATGGCCAATACACGAGACATGTTTCGGACATAGGCTATCGTTATCAAGCGTCAATTACAGTGCGCTACGACGGAAGCGGATATACCTACAAGTAGCGCTTCGCCGCGCGCAGCTCCCTCACTGAAAAACCGGTTGAGGGTGATCATGTCGTCACGCACGGTATTCGACGCTTAATAATGACATTATAAGATGACCGAAACATTTGACGTGTAGTGACTAAAAATACGTAAGTGTTTCTCACAACTTATTACAATATGAATATGTCTCACGATAGTTTAAATTCGAATATTTTTACCCCGTTGAAACATGTCGCGCCACTACTGGCTACTATAAAAATAACAGAGTTTTAACAATTTTTTTAATATTAAACTCAAACCATCTCAACCGGCTTGGAATCTAAAGGTTATATAGTATCAATTTGACACATATTTAATTTTACAACAAAATCTAGGTAAAACGCTGATTTATATTTTAACGGTTTTTGAAATTAAATAAAAAAATTAAATAAAAATAAAGAAATAATTAATTGCCACGGTCACGGAAATAATCACAATATATTGTGTAACAATACAATTTCAGTATTATATAGGTACTATAAAAAAAAAATCATTTGTTTACTATGCGTGACAAAACTTCACAAATGTAATTACCTCCGACGTTTCGAGGGAGACATTGCGACCGCGGGGGAAATGTTTTCAAATCTTTTACGCGATTAAGCCCCGTATTCGTTAGTAAAATCTAGGTAAAGTAGATTTACCTAGATTAGTTACATTTTACAATTGAAACTTTCGTGAGTCTTCATATTTGTAAAATAATAAAGTAAAAAAAGGGATTTGCATTTTAGAATAACTAACTTAAAAAAGAAAATTGGAAACTGTGAGGTAAAAAGTACATAGGAGACAAATTTGAAATACATCTGGAGGTAATTTAAAGGCAGAATGTTGCTATGCACACTGTATTTTTTTTTAACTTTCAAGCTGAAAACGAGAAATAAACATTATATGCTTACCTTTATGCGTTTTCTCATGCCTTTTCAACATATCTTTTCGTTTGCTAGCGTAATCACAATGACCACATTGAAATGGTTTCTCACTAGTGTGAATAACTGTATGTCTAAAAAAAGCCCCTTTGTTGACACTAGCGTAACTGCAATGGTCGCATTTGTATGGTTTAGCACCAGCGTGATTGATTTTATGACTTTCCATATACTTTTTGATTGGAGTAGCATAACTACACAGATCGCAATTGTAAAGTTTGTCACCAGTGTGTTCTCTTTTATGTATAAATAAAGCGCCTTCGTCGCTGCTAGCATAACTGCAATGATCAGATTTGTAAGGCTTGTCACTGGTGTGTTCCTTTTTATGTTTTAGAAAAGCACCTTCGTCGCTGCTAGCATAACTGCAATGATCACATTTGTAAGGCTTGTCACTAGTGTGTTCTTGTTTATGTTTTAATAAAGCACCTGTGTCGCTGCTGGCATAACTGCAATAATCACATTTGTAAGGCTTGTCACCAGCGTGAGTCCTTTTATGTTTGAATTTAGCAATGCCACTAGTGTGTTTTTTTTTATGTTTTCGAAAATAATATCTGTTTGCAGTAACAAAAGGACACTGATCACATTTGTAATTTTTGACCTTAGTATGTGTCATTTTATGTATTAAAAAATCACCTTTGTCGCCGCTAACATAACTACATTTATCACATTTGTAAATTTTGCCACCAATATTTATCAGTATATATTTTAGGTCCATTTCACTAGCACCATCATAACACCATTCCTCACATTTGTAAGGTTTGTCACCAGTGTTTACCCTTTTATGGACTAGTAAATTAAGTCTGTCTGTGCTAGCATAACTGCACTGGCCACATTTGTAAAGCTTTAGTTCAGTATGTGCCCTCATATGATTTTGAAAATGATATTTGCTCCAAGTAGTATAAGCACACTGGTCACATGTGTAACAGTTTTCGCATGTGTGACCCCTTTTATGATTTTTCAAATTTCGCATAACTGTAGTAGCATAACTACATTGATCACATTTGTAAGGCTTTACATGAGGATGCTTATCCCTTAAGTGCGATCTCAGGCACAACTTTCTGTCGGTAGAATATCTACAGTGAGCACATTGGTAGATTATGAATTTACCGCTTGAGATCTCCTGGTGGGTTTGTCCTGCAACAATCATAAGTACGTCAGTTTAATAATGCAGAATAATATAGTTACTAGCTGCATTTCAGAGAAAGAAAAAATCCTCAGGAAATTCGCTTATGCTTAGAAATTTAAGTAGGTCATCATCATCATCATCATTTCAGCCGAAAGACGTCCACTGCTGGATATAGGCCTCCCCCAAAGATTTCCACAATGACCGGTCCTGCGCCACCCGCATCTAGCGGACTCCTGCGACCTTCACCAGGTCATCAGTCCACCTTGTGGGGGGCCTACCCATGCTGCGCCCTCCGGTACGCGGTCGCCACTCGAGAACCTTTCCGCCCCAACGGCCATCGGTTCTACGTGCAATGTGCCCCGCCCACTGCCACTTAAGTTTAGCGATTCGGAGAGCTATATCGGTTACTTTGGTTCTGCTGCGGATGGTCTCATTTCTGATACGATCTCGCAGAGAGACTCCGAGCATAGCCCTCTCCATTGCCCTTTGGGTGACCTTGAGCCTTCTTATGAGGCCCATTGTAAGCGACCGCGTTTCAGTACCGCATGTCATCACTGGCAACACACACTGATCAAAGACTTTCGTCTTCAGGCACTGCGGAATATTGGACGAAAAGATGTGTCGCGGCTTCCCGAACGCTGCCCAACCGAGTCGGATTCGACGATTAACCTCTTTCTCGAAATTGGACCTACCTAACTGGACAATTTATCCTAGGTATATATAATCGTCTACAACTTCGAGTGTAAAGTCTCCGATTGTAACTGGAGTTGGTGCTACATGGGCATTTGACATAATTTTCATCTTAAGACCAACTCGCTCGGAGGCTCTACTGAGGTTAACAAGCTTTGTACTTAAATCCTCCATGGTCTCAGCCAAGACTAATATCATCAGCGAATCGAAGTTGACTGAGGTACTCGCCGTTTACATTGATGCCTAGCCTTCTCCAGTCCAGAGTCTTGAAAACATCTTCCAGTGCAGCGGTAAACAGCTTAGGAGAGATGACATCTCCCTGCCTGACTCCCCGCTGCAGCGGAATAGGTTTCGAGTTCTGGTCTTGCAGTCGGACTGACATAGTGGCGCTCTCGTACTAACACTTCAACACTTCGATATAGCGGTAGTCTACTTGTTACCGTTGGAGAGATTGTAGTACCGCCCAGGTTTCGATCGAACTAAACAGAGGGGCAGATTATACTCTTCGGTCTTCTGTATAACCTGACGAAGCGTATGGATGTGGTCTACGGTACTAAAGCCTCTTCGGAAACCGGCTTGTTCGGGAGGCTGGAAGTCATCAAGCCTGCGTGCGAGACGGTTCGTAATGACTCTTGAAAACAGCTTATAGACATGGCTCAGAAGTGAGATGGGTCGGTAGTTCTTCAGTAAGGCGTTGTCACCTTTTTTGAAGAACAGAACCACCACACCTCCGCTCCATGCCTTTGGCGTTCTCCCTTCCAGTAAGGATCGGTTTACCACCCGCCTTCAGAAGTTCGGCTGTAATTCCGTCTTCACCAGGCGCCTTGTTATTTTTGGGCTGTTTAAGAGCCATTCTAATCTTGTACAGGCTGATGTCCGGGATATCTTCGGTATAGTGTCGGGTAAGTCTAGCTCTAGGGTCAATCAATAATAAATATTTAAGGCCCATTTACACTGTCACCTCTATTATTATATTATATGCCTCCCTTTTTTTTAACGTGGAGAAAAAGGGAGGCATATGGATCTAAGATCGTAGATATATGATAGCGTAATATGGATCTAACTTAGACCATCATATCAACTTCAAACAAACTTATAAACTTGATGTGATGTTATATTATAAACTAAAGAAGAAAAAACTGGGAGAATAAAAATTCTCCCTGTCATTGTCAATCAAAAAATTTACGTCTTCTCGTGTTGTTTATCCATTTTAAAGTGTTTAATTCATTTCGTTGGTTGTGACCCTGCCTACAAAGCAGGAGGTCCCGGGCTCGAATCCTGGTCCGGGCATTTATTTGTGTGTTTATCACAAATATTCTATTGTAAATATTCTATGAATTTAAGTATGTATATGTATATATATATTATATATATCTTCGTCTAGTATCCACACCACAACCCATGACCCCAGCCTTATTGAACTTATCGTGGGACTAGGTCCATTGGTGTAATATCTTACAATACTTTTTTATTATTTATTTCATAGGACACATTCAGTAGGTAAATCCTTTTTGAAGCTGATTTGAAAATAGAACGCAAGTTGCGTACTATTTTCAAAATATATAAAACACTTCAGTTGCGTTACGCAACTGAAGTGTTTTATATATTTTGTCTACTCCACTCCAGCACTTCTATGTGTCAATGAGGATTACCGTATTTTTGCTCACCAGGCGGCGCCACTCATGCGTGGGTACTTGTCAAGCGCCATTAGTATGAGTTTGTATGGCGCTAAACCAATATTAGAATTGATTATTTTTCATTAGAGGTACATTAGATTCGAACTAATTTTCAGTGATGTGTAGATTCTGTATATTAGAAAATTAGAGGATAATACGTTTTTGTGTGATAATATTTGACGAAACAGTTAATTACTATTCGCGCTATTTTTACAGAGAAACATACTTCTTTAATAGTTTAACCTGGTCAAAATCAACATTTGCGTAATTATATGTTAATATTGGCACTGACGATGCCTATGGAATACGGATATGATTGCTAATGGAAAATCATAAGAAATAAACACATTTATAATAATAGTTATTATACTTAAGGTTTTTACTTATTTCTATATTAAAGACTTCTGACTGTTTTCTTTTGGCATTTGTATTATTTATTAGTTATGTACTTTTAGTTAGTAGTTTCTAGTACAGGGAACTAGTCAATGGAACTTCCTAACAATGTAAACAAACCGCTAAAATAGTAATAACCTAACTTTTAAGTTTTTAATGAGATCTCCAAGATTAACTTATTTATCACATGTTTTGTATGTTACGATAACACGACCGTTTCAGTAGTGAATGGTTTCAGTGGTGTTTGATGAGACAGTGTGAAAATACAAGGAGAAACAGTGACAAAACATGTGACGCCTTTTGTTTACATTGTTATGAAGTTCCATTAACGGTGACTTTAATATTATTAGTGTGTTGCCATGGAAACCCCTACGATTTGACATTTCGCGGACTAATAATATTAGTCTAATACCGTTCGAGAAATGGGCCCCAGGCGTGAGTTATACAGGCTGTATTTATGCGCTAACTCCATAGATCTTCTTTACTTTATACTTATAATAAAGCAAAGTAGGATCAAAAATCTGTACATTGAAGATATTTCAACAAAATTGAGTTAGGTTAGACTTGATAACAGAACACATTTCAATGGTTTTAAGATTTTTGTCTATTTATTTTTTCTAGCATCACGTGGGAAATGCTGGATGGATTTAAATGCAACCGTCACTGGCACGTTAAGGGGACCTCCTGTCCGGTTATAGGCTAAAATAGTAATATAATAATAAATATTATTAATAAATAATCTGGGACAATCTTACACAAATCGACCTAGTCCCACGGTAAGCTCAATAAGGCTTGTGATAGTTGTGATGTGGGTACTAGACGACGACATATATAATAGATAGATACATATAAATACTTCAATACATAGAAAACATCCATAACTCAGGAACAAATATTCGTGATTAACACACAAATAAATGCTCTGACCAGGATTCGAAACCGGGACCTCCTGCTTCGTAGGCAAGGTCACTACCGACTACGCTAGGAGGCCGTCAAATAATAATATTATCCGCGGACGAAGTCGCGGGCATCAGCTAGTATAGAAAAAAAGAACTGGAAACCCAATTCAGCCGAAAAAAATGACGTTCTAAAAGTGTTGCAGTTGCACCACTTCTTCATATAGTCTTGTGTGGAACGTGACATTTCATTAAATGCCAACAGCCTCTAAACTTAAACAATGTTGGTAGTTCTATGTATGAATTTGACACTTAATGCTTACTTCAGTAAGCTCTTTTTCGTACGAAACATTTATCGTTTTTATTTTCAACAATGAAAAATTGCTTGCTAATGTCATTTTGACCCACATTTTTTGACGTTTTTATTCTACTTTGCAAGTTTATTTCTTTTAATAAGGCAATGGCTAAGGTTAACCCAATGAGGATTCTTTCTGTCAATAAATGAAATCAATCAAAATAATTACTTGTGTAAACTACATATAAATATAAAAAATAAAAACAAAAATAAAGGTAGGTCAACAATGCTCAAAGAGGCTTATAAATCCCGTGAAACACTGCCTAAAGGGCATACTACAATTAAGTTTGAAATATTAAAAAAACCTATGATTAGTTAGTTTATTCTCTGTCATCTGTAACTCTCCGTAACCCTTGGTGATATTTGTTGATCGTACTAATCTAAGGCCTAGTTTACCCTCTGGGTTGGAAGGTCAGATGACAGTCGCTTTCGTAAAACTAGGCCAAATCTTGGGATGGGATTAGTTGCCAATGCGGACCCCATGCTGCCTTAGCCAAGGCACAAGCCGCTAGTAAACTGATGTTATTATGGATGGATGATGGTATGGGATTATGATATGGGACTTGAATCAAATTCTTTTACGATACTTGCATGACTTACCTCCATTAGGTTTAGCTATAACTACACCTTTGACACCGGCCTCTGTGCCCCAAGTAAGCAGTGCATCCACAACAATGCGCTCGAGCCGCACATAGCAGTCCTTCATAACAGGCTGTTGCCCGACGATCCTGCTTAAGGACTGGTTGATTTCTCCTGCCGGTTTGGAAGCTGTAACCAATTCTAGATTAATACCTGCTGATATAACTTATCTACTATATACATATAACTATCACTTATAACTTATGATACAAAATCCTAGTATATTTCACAGTAGGCTATTTCAATAAGTTTGTTTACCCCTAGCTTTAAATTTTCTTAGACAAAGGTCAGGCCCTTACCCCACCTTAGACCTTAGGCCCACTTGCACCACCCAGAATCAGCCGCTAACATGGAATTGAATTGAGCTGTCAAATTCTATACAAAAAATCACTTAACTCTGGGTTTTGTAGCTAACCCCAGGTGGTGTAAGTGGCCCTCAGAGACGTAACTTTCATGCCAGAGATAGTATTGTTTAAACCCTAACTGGCTAGATTTGTATTTCTTCCACAGGCTGTAAATTGGAGAGCTAGCTTTCCTGGTTGCTTGGTCACTTGCGTTAAAAAGTGTTGAATACAAATCCCTGCAAAGTAGTGTGGTGCGACTACAATTGCGGCTGTAGTCGCACTACCAATTCACATCTGCACATGTCAGAGTGCTATAATTTTAAGGGTTCCATACCTCAAAAGGGAAAAACAGAACCGTTATAGGATCACTTTGTTGTCTGTCCGCCCCTCCGTATCTCGGGAACGCGTACAGGTAGTAAGTTTAAATTAATATCACATATACATATATATATATATATATATGGCTGTGGTCCTTTGAAGCTGTGTAATAACAAACCTCTACGTTAACGCAAACAAAAGATATGGCCGTTTATATATTAAAGCAAGAACTTGTAGCACAAGTAGGTACAGGAAAAAATCCGAAAAGCGTATAATAGCCGCACACTGACAGTTCTGTACCACCAGTATTTATAAGTACCTAAGGTCATAAATGGAAGCTGGGGATTAGCATCCTTTGTGAGGAACCCTCGGTGGGCGAGTCCGACTCGCACATGGCAGGTTTTTTTTTCACTAGTTTCACAAATAAAATGAATTCAGAAGTCCCACAACTGACCTGTTGATATTTGGGGCACGCCACGTCGCTCCACTGTCTCGGGGCCGAGCACGAGCTCTTCCTTCACATCGTGGTCGGCGTACAGCTCCGCCGCCGCCGCCGCGCTCACGCCGACTTGGTCGTCATACTCGTATTCCGACAAACACTCGAGTTTTACAGATACATCTGACGAAGGCTCGGCTTTTATCGGCAAGTTTTCGTTGGACACATCGTTTATATACACAGCCTCACACGGCTCGGCCTTCACGCAAACACTGTCTACGCAATTCAACATTGAAGATTCCATCGTCAACTATTGACGTGTTTCGATATTTTCTTTTGAATGAAATACATACCCAATGGTTGAACTTAAACAAAGGATATCAAATTAACAAAATTATAAGCATGCGCATGATTCCCTTTTCTGTTGCACTGAGCGAGCTGTCAATACTGTCTGTCATTCTTGATTCTCTTCGATTGCCAATGACATTTGGTGCTTTCACCGTGCGTTTACATGCTCGGGCTCTCGGCTGAATGTTTCGGCCATGTTAGTACACGATGATTCGAGACAGACTATATAGAGAAAACTTAAGCCAGACCAGAGACAATTTAAGTACTTTTTCAGGTAGTTTGGTTGAGTTAAAAGGTGTCTTAAATAATTTCACTTCGGGTAAAGCTATTTAAAAAGTGTCTTAAATAGTTTCAATAACCAAAGCTATTTAAAACACCGTTTAACTCACCGAAACTACCTGAAAAAGCTTAAATTGTCTATGGTCTGGCTTAAACTTAATCTATATAGTCTGTCTCGAATGAGCGTGTACTAGGGTGGGCCGAATCATTCGGCCGAGAGCCCGAGCATGTAAAAGCACCATTACATGCTCGGGCTCTCGGCCGAATGATTCGGCCCACCCTAGTACACGCTCATTCGAGACAGACTATATAGATTAAGTTTAAGCCAGACCATAGACAATTTAAGCTTTTTCAGTGAGTGGCGTACAGCTCCGCCGCCGCCGCCACGCTCACGCCGACTTGGTCGTCATACTCGTATTCCGACAAACACTCGAGTTTTACAGATACATCTGACGAAGGCTCGGCTTTTATCGGCAAGTTTTCGTTGGACACATCGTTTATATACACAGCCTCACACGGCTCGGCCTTCACGCAAACACTGTCTACGCAATTCAACATTGAAGATTCCATCGTCAACTATTGACGTGTTTCGATATTTTCTTTTGAATGAAATACATACCCAATGGTTGAACTTAAACAAAGGATATCAAATTAACAAAATTATAAGCATGCGCATGATTCCCTTTTCTGTTGCACTGAGCGAGCTGTCAATACTGTCTGTCATTCTTGATTCTCTTCGATTGCCAATGACATTTCATGGTGCTTTTACATGCTCGGGCTCTCGGCCGAATGATTCGGCCCACCCTAGTACACGCTCATTCGAGACAGACTATATAGATAAAATTTAAGCCAGACCATAGACAATTTAAGCTTTTTCAGGTAGTTTCGGTGAGTTAAACGGTGTTTTAAATAGCTTTGGTTATTGAAACTATTTAAGACACTTTTTAAATAGCTTTACCCGAAGTGAAATTATTTAAGACACCTTTTAACTCAACCAAACTGCCTGAAAAAGTACTTAAATTGTCTCTGGTCTGGCTTAAGTTTTCTCTATATAGTCTGTCTCGAATCATCGTGTACTAACATGGCCGAAACATTCGGCCGAGAGCCCGAGCATGTAAACGCACGGTTAAATAGCTTTGGTTATTGAAACCATTTAAGACACTTTTTAAATAGCTTCACCCGAAGTGAAATTATTTAAGACACCTTTTAACTCAACCAAACTACCTGAAAACGTACTTAAATTGTCTCTGGTCTGGCTTAAGTTTTCTCTATATAGTCTGTCTCGAATCATCGTGTACTAACATGGCCGAAACATTCGGCCGAGAGCCCGAGCATGTAAAGGCACGGTTACATTTGAGCATGGTCCGTTCCGAAATCTGTTGTGGCCTGTCCAAACGGGACAATCTCGTTGGCAATTTGATCAGACGATCAAATTGGTACAAGAAACAATGGTTTTTATGAAAGACTTATAAACATATGTATAAGCACCGATATAGAAATAGCGAGATACAAGAAGTAGATAAAGTGTAGCAAGATTTAGAAATGTTTGTTTTCATCACACCTGCTCGTAAATGGTGATATTATATGCAAGCATACTTACACTTAAAGAGCTGTATTATTCCCATGGTTTTAAAGGATTCTCATACTACTTTACCGCCCGCCTGGAGCTCGCGGAGGACCTGCCCCGCACGCGCTCGCAGCACGTACTCACTCCGGAGTACCGTGGACTGTGCAACTACACTACCGCTTATCATTATTGTTTCTTTACCTGTATAGAGTTTATTTATTTCCTCGCAAATGTGATGAAAAACATTGTGTGTACCACGGGCAGTAAGGGGATTACTAACTCGGGTCATTTAAAGCCCTCCGCCTACGGCGTCGGGCTTCAATAGACCCTCGTAAGTAATGCCCTTCTTACCGCCCTAGATGCACAATGTTCTATTGTTCTCCGTCGCCATGGCGACCGGAGGCCTTTGGACATCGTAAGGACGGTTGGATAGAGATTGAGCGAAGTCGCTCATTTCAGGGTTGACACATTTCCGGGCGGTCAAAGTATGGTATGGGCGTCTCTGGTAATGACCTCTTTGCATATAAGCATGTATTCACACGAAGCAGGTTTTAAAACGCGGCGCTTTTTTATCGCGCGTTGTTGGATTTTACGCATTGAGGCTTGACCGTTAAATCGAATTGACCTTGTGGAACAAAAAGAATATACAGTATGACAAGCAAACGATCGCAGTAACAGTAGGACGTAAAAACTAAATCCATCCCTTTATTAAGGGTGGTAATACTAGCGTAAGATAAATACAGTATGATGCTCTCTAACTTACTGTTACTGCGTTCGATTGCTTGTCTGTTGTGACTATAACCATTACGTTATGGAACTCCATATTCCTGTACTGACGAGCGTTTAGTAAACGCCACCGCCGCTGTCAGTTGGCCCTGTATCCAGCAGGCCTACCACAAACATCGAAAATTGGCATTGACGGTAAACATCTCTGTCACACTTGCACATTGGAGTGACAAAGAGGTGTTCCAGGGGTGCGATTTTTGAATCTCACTCGTGAGTTGAGCTCGCCTGGTGACTAAAATTCTCACCGGTGACTTTGATATCACCGATTACTAAATGTCGTATTTTTGAAACTCACTCGCAGGTTACCAACATGCAGACATTTTACAACTTCAGTCATAGACAATCGTCCCATGACGTTCCTTTTTAAGCAGATACCGGTTTTTATTTCTCATACTATAACTTAAAATAGGTTCAATGAAATCGGTCAAACGTAGAACGTGGTGTACCTACCTGTCAGTCAGTCTCAGTCAGTGTCAGTGTAATTTAAAAGAAAACTTAGTTTTGGAAACATTTTATTATCAGAACTACAAGGATTGCTTGAAATTTACTAAAAGAAAGCGACAGTTGTATTAAAAAAAGGTATGTACATTTGTTAGTGGCATATGTTCTATTATCGTAATATATAGTGTTGTTTCACCTGATAATTGTTTATTGTCCCTTTTATAGATGCTCGTCGTCGGTCCCAGTCCCACAAAAGAGGAAAGTTGGAATATAACAGAAAACTCTACTGCCAGCACTTGTGCGGGAGAATGAGCTCAATGAGCAACTTTGAAAGTTTGGCAGGATATAGCGGCCGAATTAAATGCTATTCCAGGACTAGAAGGCGTGGAGAAAGGTAGGATCTTTTCATTGTTATTCTTTCATTCAGGTTAAATTTATAACTAAAATCATATCAGAGAAATTTCCCAATGGTATAACAGCGTGCAAGGTGTACACAATGATCCTAATACACTTTTATTGTCTTAATAATTAGGCAGTGCCAAAATCATTTTGGTCACCTTACCAACTTAGCAATTTCTGCTGCTGAGTGCACAATGGTTGTCAACTTGCAGAAAATGCCAAGACCAACTAACTAACTTACACACCAATTCCCAGCATATAAAAATTAGTAATTTATACAAACCAAAGGCAAAAATGAACTACTATATTGGTCTGACTGTTTACCTTTTTAATATCTTGTAGGAAGGCTTTGATGCATTTTGCCAGGTTGATTATTAGCTGTGACCAGGATATAAATATATTACACAACAGGGCTACTGATCAAATTACAATCAGTTACATTACTTGTTGTGCACCTCTGTGTAGTTGACTGCAACATATCCAAATTAAATTTCACCATCTTTGATACACATACATCTGTAACTCCAGATGTTTTCTCAAACTGTTACATAATTATTAAAGGATCAGGATACATTGAAAATCTAATTTATAGCTGATAATAGAACTCTGTTATGATTGAATGTTTTTTTGTACTTTCAGGTAAGCGGCAAGAAGACAATGCAACTTCTCTACTTTTTTGGAGTTTCTTACAAACATTGGAAAATAGCATTCTCCATGGCTTGTCTAAGTATGCAGACAATACAATGTATGCATATTGGTTTTTTGTACACCATGAGTGGAACAAAAAATAAGTTTTTGTAGACCAACAGATAAAAGCCTAATTACCTATACCAAATTAAAATTAAGTTATTAATTTTAACTTATTTATTTATGTTCCTTTTATTTTTTGTATTTTTACTTTAACTACCATTTGCAATCTGATTTGGATCATACCTGTCAATAAAGGAAATTTATTAATGATGAAAAAGTAGAATGGCTGAATTGACTGGATTGTCTACCTCTCTCATTTAAAGTGATAACTCATACAGTATATCTCTCAATCTTTCTAAATGAAAGTGGCAAGTTGTGAAACCTGCCAATTTGTGCTACCTACTTGTGCTGTGATTTGATACAAAAATTCTATGTATGATGTTAGATTATAAGATGATTATTATTTAGTTCAGATATTTAGGCTGATGTTTTTAATATACTTATAATGCACTTCTTGATAATAAAGAGGTAATGTAAAATTCGAAGCTTTAGACTGATGTTTTATTAATAGGTATCTTGTAAGGCTTTATTTAATTTGCCTATTATTTAGTTGAGAAATTCAAACTGATTGATTTTGTCAATGTATAAGTAATCATATGGCTAGCAGCAGAAGTAGTAGAGCAGGCAAGGTGTTCAAAATGGTCTGAGCACAATCTTATTGTTTTCAAAAGAAGGGTGCATCAAGATCATATTGGACACCCCGCATGCTTAACTACATCTGCTGCAGACTGTACGGTCAGCGTCAGCAATACCTATACAACTCTCGCTTTATTTCTTTTGTAATAAGAGGAGAGTTGTATAGATATTTTTGATGTTTAATGTACATTCACTAACATTAAGGCTATTGGCGGTCTTATTAACATGTTAATTATGTTAGGAGCAAAGGACTAGTGTTCTCCATAACTGTAACTTATAACACTTTGACTTTCTATAAAATAGAAGTCACAGAGTTGCTTAAGCACATTGCAACTATTGACTACTACCTAATCTAATTAAGTTGCTTACACTAAACTAAACAGACTTGAGGTATTAAATTGTTTAAAATGAGCCTATGTAGGTAGACTATACCTAAATTACAAGAAATAATATATAAAGCCTACACAAACTCCCCTTGTTTCATTCAGTTTCTACAGCTACCTAATGCCTGCCTCCTGCCTGTTCCATATTGCCCTATCATTGTAAGTGTACCTTACTGATACATTTGAGAACTAATTTACATCCTCTTTTTAATTGAAGAGCAACATGTTCACAACAATTCTCAGCCCGCATACCTTACAACTGCACAGGTGCAGTGTCTGTGCAAAACCTATCCATGTTATACTTATAAGGTTAATGTGGCTAATTCTGTCATTTTGACTATTCAATCTAATGCTCGCCTCCGTTGAATATAAGCACAATATGCAGCTGACGACTCAGTTTATGAACTCCGGAGAGCCTGCTGCTTATTGACTCTTGTCTATAGCGATGCATACTGTGTTTATTTATATTCAATGCAGGCAAGCATTAGATTGAATAGTCCCTACGATGGAATTAGCTACATTAACCTTACCCTACTCATGTAGACAAAAACTGAACTATGATTAACATTAACTTATGATTAACTGGAGGTATGGAAGTTTGGTTGATATAAGTAATTTACTTGGACGTACAAGGAATTAAAAACAATGTATAAGAGATATTCATAACATGCTTTATTGTGCACTATAATAACAAAACATGAACAAAAACTTCAGCAAGTGACAAAATAGACCGAACACCTACTCGCTAGGTGTGTTAGGTTTTATTTATTTTTGTTATTATATTTAAGGCGTTGCTAAAAAAAAGTTAATATCTTCTTATTTATTTTATATAATTTGCTTTTAAGACAGTTATGTTTAGTTGTAATCTATGGTTTGCACGAAATCATTCATTGTAATGTGATTGGTTGAAAATGTGACGGGTCACATAAAGTCGTTCAACGATTGGCTGATGTCATCGGTATCGCGATGACATCCGCCAATCGGAGGGCTGGATTTTCCCGCCAGAACTTGGGGCTTTTTGACCGGGCAGAGAGGATGACGCGGAAATTGGGTTTGGGATCGAGGAGCGATGCCTGGGTTTTGGCGGAAGGGCTATCTATTTAAGAATTGATACGTATTTAAAATAAGCTCTTAACACAACTCTTTTGTACCAAATGTTTTAAATAATAAAACACAATAAGTTATTTGTAATTGGAGTTTTTCCTTTAAGATCAACTGCCCCGTACCTACGGTGATTCCAGTGGAAGGTATTATATTTCAGAAGTGACAATAAGAACCATTAAAATGTAAGTATACGCCCAAATAGCACGTATTTGGTTTAAATAATCATTTTATTTGCTTGAAACTTGATGTTAAACTATCTACTAGACGTGAAAATCTCAATTTTACATTTATAAACTAAACGAATCGTACTTTACAACGATATTATACGCGCCATTAAAGGTTTATCTTGTTTTCCTTCGTTAGTTAGTGGGTAGTGTTTTCTATTCGAGTGCGTACATTTACCAGGGTGCGCACTTTTACCAGGCTGCGTACTTTTTACCAGGCTGCGTACTTTTTACCAGGCTGCGCACTTTTAAACACCTTATGTTTCTGAATGTTGTTTTATATGATTATTTTATGTACTTAAATAATAATATTATCTACTAAGAAGATAACTGAAATATTTAGGTTATGTAACTTACGTAGTTTGTATATGTAGACTGTTTATGATTAATTATATTTTATAAATCAATTACCAATTCGTATTCTCAGTATTCTCACTTTAAACTCAAAGGTATAATGGATGTATTACTTTGATCAAAAGTTATAAGTAAGTAGGTACCTACACCTACTGTCGTGCTAACAGTGTTTTTGAATCCCATTCTCATTTCGGTTCATTTATTTATTTGGACTGATCTTTAATTTTAGTTCTTTGGTTTTTAGTTATATCAGAAGAATTTGCGTATATTAGAATTTTAGAATATGTTTTAGAAACCCTTTTAGAATATGTTTGTATACAAACATTTATTATATTTGCATTTATAACAAGTTAATAGTTAATGGACTTGACATTTTACTCTAGATACAATTGTTTCGACAATGCGCTTAATAACCTCATACAAATCACATGGTTTAAAATAAATGATTTATTTGATATTTATTATTTAGGTTCCCGAACATTATAATTACCACTAACATTTTAGGATTCTCAAATCTTGGGACGTGAGATTTCAGACAATGTCGGAGCCTTCGGACCAACGGAGGCTCGTGACCCCGAGGCGGAGAGATGCATACTCGGCGGTGCGGAGCCGAAGTCCCCTGCGAGGCCGAAGTAACAGTCGCCACCGCCCAGAGCTGGACGTCGAGCTGGGACGTGAGCGACTACGGATGCTGGAGGGAGAAGTGCAACGCGAACGCGGCCGTTTGCGTGCTGCCGAAGACCTGCGAGAATCATCGCGGCGAGTCACTCCGCCTCCAGTGGACAAACGTCGTCGGAGCGTCTCCAGATCGTCCAGGCACCGGGATGCAGAGCATCGGGCTGAGCGCAGACCACGGCAGCGTGACACCGAAGAATGGGCTGAGCGCAGACCACCCTGATTAATCGATCGTTCGGGGTTGGTTCTAAGTTCTAAGGTACAACGAGCATAAATCGTTCGGCTCGGACAGGTGCCAATGAAGCTAAGCAATCGTTCAGGAGGTTCGACCTCTCTGAGCGGATCGTTCTGACACCATGATTAATAAATTGATCGTTTGGGGTTGATTCTAAGTTCTAACGTATTCCAATTCGTTTGGGGTCACTAGATTCAGGTTTTTTTTGTTTTAGTTTTAAAAGCTTAAAACTATTATATAGTTTTTTTTTTTTTTAATCTCATTATATAGCTTACTCGTAGGTAAATGCTGTGCATAACTGTACTCAGAATTTATTTAATTACAGGTGTGTATAATTCCGTGTGTATAATGATTTCTTGTAACTTCATAATTTCAGAGCGATCATATGTCAATAATTTTGAATAATCTAGAAAGATTTTTCGTCATCGCTAGTATGTTTTTACTATTTTTTTTATTGTAGATTATTGTTTGGATGATGTTACGTATTTCAGTTCTCAAGTGAAATTTGAAATCGCATAATGTCTGTATTATTTAAAATGATTAATTCAACTTAAGCATTTTTAAGGAGTTCTTAGGCATACTTATCTGATTAAGAATATTTGCCTTATTTAATTAACTGACCACAGTACCCGATTGTTAGGTTACCACCTGGTGTCGTGTCCAGGGACGGACACGATGTCAGGATAGTCGATTGTTAGGTTTTATTTATTTTTGTTATTATATTTAAGGCGTTGCTAAAAAAAAGTTAATATCTTCTTATTTATTTTATATAATTTGCTTTTAAGACAGTTATGTTTAGTTGTAATCTATGGTTTGCACGAAATCATTCATTGTAATGTGATTGGTTGAAAATGTGACGGGTCACATAAAGTCGTTCAACGATTGGCTGATGTCATCGGTATCGCGATGACATCCGCCAATCGGAGGGCTGGATTTTCCCGCCAGAACTTGGGGCTTTTTGACCGGGCAGAGAGGATGACGCGGAAATTGGGTTTGGGATCGAGGAGCGATGCCTGGGTTTTGGCGGAAGGGCTATCTATTTAAGAATTGATACGTATTTAAAATAAGCTCTTAACACAACTCTTTTGTACCAAATGTTTTAAATAATAAAACACAATAAGTTATTTGTAATTGGAGTTTTTCCTTTAAGATCAACTGCCCCGTACCTACGGTGATTCCAGTGGAAGGTATTATAGGTGGCTTAATCTTCCAAATAATAATATCGCACTATCGATGCTCGTAGAGCTTCTCTTGCCAACAAATCAGGTAAGTACAGGCCAAAATCCAAAACATCATCTTCATTGTCATGCATGACCAAGATCGACATTGTTTTGAATGCAGATGTTGTAGACCACCCCGCAGCTGTTTATTATTTTCGACGCTTTCTCCGGTGCATAGTGCAGTACTCTATGCTTTAATAAACAGCGGAATCGGCCTTTTAATATGCCATTAGGTACACCTTTCTATCGCAGCACGCGCTTCTTCAAAGGCCTCGTTCTATTCTATTGCTGCTTTGCCATATTCGCTATCCGTTATCTTCATCTTAATGTAATCTTCCAGGCTTGCCATTTCTTATTCTTTTCACAAATATGCGAAATTCACGAAATTACAGCGAGCCCCGCTGCTAATTCAGTTAAATCTCCAACATACTGTTTTCCAATTCCAACACACTTTGGCAGATTATATAAGTCAACTGTCAAAAATACTCACCGATGATTTCAAATACGAGTGGGTATGGGCATTCGAATTGAACTCACATGCGTGAGAATCAGAAGTCACCGATGAGATTCAAAAATACGAATTTTCGGAAATCACTCATTTTTGTGAGAATTAGTCACTCGGTGAGATTCAAAAATCGCACCCCAGTTAATGCCACAATCTTAAAAAAAAAACAGTTCCAACACAAAAAACCACTTCGTTCGTATATCGAATATGCAAGACCAATAGAGAGGGGAAATAGAGGAACGAACGAAGTGGGTGAATTTTTGTTGGCAAACATCATCTTATTGGTCTATGGGACCCTGAAAACGTCACCAAAGATAACCAACCACGAGGGAAGGGGAGGGCGGTCTAAATTAGACCAAAAACTTATGACTATGACCTGAATAATGGATAACCCCCCCCCCCCCCCAAATAAAACAGCTTAATTTAATGGTATTATATTTATTTAGTTGATGACATAATGACTAATGACTATATTACAAACTATTTGCCATCATACAAAAATACACCGCATTTTCATTTAATTTTAAGGGTACATTCTTCAATTAAACTTTAATTTTGTTCATTCCTCAAAGACATTAGTATTGTAACTAGCTCCATTTAGCAGACAATCACTTAATTAAACTTATCCAATACATACCTCCTTGGACTAAGTGTGTAAACTTTGATTATACATATCGATATGACATTGTCATGTCATGTTAGTAATACATACAATAGCCGATGATGCAATATTGAAATAGGTACTGTCTTAAAAAAATAATTAGAACGAATTTAAGAAAGCCAACTACTTTACTCACGAGTCAGACTCACGCACAAAAGGTTCCGTACCATAAACAAACAAACAAACAATAATCTATAAAACGGCAAAAATATTACGTTTGTTTTATGGGACTCCCACAAAATATTTATTTTATTTTAAACATCAGCGGTGTTCTCTTAGCACATGTTTGTACACTTAAAAAGAGGCATCAGTGCAGATATTGTAACTACCCTTAAGCTACTGAATAAATTATTTTTATTTATTTATTTTATCAAACTTCTATGAAATCATGACGTTGACGTTACGTTCACTTTCACAGTCTGTGCTATCAAATCTATGGAAAATTAGCGTAAACGGACTAGCTATACTTGTTTGATGATGCTTACATGCGATGCTTATGCCTTTTCTGATGTTTTATTAAGGTATCCTTTCGTTGGCTAGCATAATCACAACACCCGCATTTGTAAGGTCTTTTTTTACTATGTATAACTATATGTCTCATTAAATTACTTTTAGTGCCAAAGGCGATAGTACATAACTCGCATTTGTAAGGTTTGTCACTTGTGTGTATCCTTTTATGGACTAGCAATCGTTGTTTGTAAACACTAGCGTAATCACACTGATCGCACTTGTAAGGTTTCTCCCCAGTGTGAGACCATTTATGGATTTGCATATCACGTTTGATGGCGCAACTAAAACTGCACTGGTCACATTTATAAGTTGTCTGGGTACTCAAATACTGCATCATTTTATGTACATTATTACATTTGAAAGGTGTTTCCCCAAAATTATTACCTAAATGCTTTATCAGGAGTGACTTTCTGTCAGTAGCATATCTACAGTGAGCACATTGGTAGATTATGGGTTGAGCGTTTGGTTTTTCCTCCGGAGTTTTTCCTGCAACAAACAAAACAAATAATTCAATAATGTAGTATAATTCAATATTTGGGAATAAACTTACATAGATCGACCTTGTCCCAAACTAAGCAAACCTCTATGCGTACTAGACGACAATATATACATACAGAAACACATAAACATATACATAGAAAAAATTACATATTTGTTACTATCATAAACAAAAATAAGCATTTTCATTTGTGATTTCCGAGTTATTAAATGTTGTCCCTAGAGAAAACATGTAAACTCTACAGACGCCGCTGTTGGGCTTATACCTTTTCTCTAGGGACAAAATGGCGTCAAAAGAGTTTTTTTTAAATGTATATCCTGTTTTAACAAGCCACAATCTAAAAAATGACGGCGAAAGATTTCTCAAGAAAGTTAACTGTTTTTTAAGTTTCGCGGCATTTTTTTTACGTGTCGTCAAATATCAAACATTTTAGTCATGATCATAGCACACCTTAGCTTAGATATCTTCAGGGATCGTTGGCGTAGTAGGCACGACGTATACGTTAGGTGTTCTTGGCGTGAGGCGAGCAACATTTTGGCGGGTATTCTACATTCTCTTAATACACAATTATCATAATAACTTTTTGCATCAACCTGTATTTAATAATTATTTAATGCACACATAGATATTATCATTCACTCGTTCAATTAATTCGTGCCAGCTTTCGTGAGGACCTCCTCTCGACCTGTACTAATTACTGTTGAACTTTTTCCCGTCTGTGCCCTCCGGAAATGTGCACTCCATTGCTCCTAGCATTAGAACCGCGCGTTATCACTGTCATCGAGTTTTTTTTTAAATACTACGACGGTGACAAACAAGCATACGGCCCGCCTGATGGTAAGCGGTCACCGTACGCTATGGACGCCTGCAACTCCAGGAGTGTTACATGCGCGTTGCCGACCCTTTAAAAAAAAGGAGGATTCTCTGTGTTGACAGCTAAAGGGGCAAGCTTTGCTCCGTAGGTCCCCAGATGTCAACACAGTGAATCCTCTTGGAGCTCTGGCGACCTTACTCACCAACAGAAACACAACACTATGAGTAGGGTCTAGTGTTATTAAA
This sequence comes from Lathronympha strigana, assembly GCA_949128165.1. Taxonomy (NCBI): domain Eukaryota; kingdom Metazoa; phylum Arthropoda; class Insecta; order Lepidoptera; family Tortricidae; genus Lathronympha; species Lathronympha strigana. The sequence continues at coordinate 2,922,323 of OX421925.1, read as the reverse complement.
CTGCGGTTATCTGTAAGGTAGAGGTACTTCCCCAGATGGGCTCTGCTCCAGATTTGAGCTAGACGACATTCATTGTGCTGTGCCCTACCACTACCACACTAAACGATATGCATCCGCTGTGCCCATACCTCTCCTGGTCGGATAACTCATTTCCACAATGGAGCAATGAAACGCTATAATTGTGCTAAAACTAGAATAAGACTCCGGTTTTATCAAAAAATCAAAACTCTAACACAACTGTAACTATCACAAATATGTATAGAAACAATGACAAAATACTATAACCGCTATAGTATTTTTGCTCACCAGGCCCCCAAATTTCGGCGTCAGGTGTGACAATTGTTAGCATCCTTATTACTGGCATTGCAGGCGTGTATGGACTACGGGCGCCACTTAATATTGTACGGGCTGTATGCTTGTTTGCCGCCAACTTGTCATTTATTAAAAAGACATTATTACTACCATTAAAAACGAATACTTTTCGGAAGTTGAAAGTGAAATAAAATAATAATAAATAAATAAATAAAACTTTCTAAACTTTAAATTCTTTAAAACACTATTAGATGTCATAACAATTGCCATAAAGACATTACCAAGAAATTATCTATTTATTTAAATTATCGAAATGGTGGCAAACAAGCACACAGCCCGCATGATGGTGAGAGGTTTCGGTAGCCTACGGACGCCTGAAACGCCAGTAATTCTGTCATTATTGTCAGTCATTTAATTATCACACTTGTCAGCATAGTGATATTGGGGCCTGAACCCCCTAAGGAAGGGACAGATATGATATGTATACAAAGGAAATGCTAGAATACCACTACTGTGTTTTGGATAGTGCTGTTTGTTTTTTGTCACAGTAAGCTCAATAAGGCTTGTGTTATAGATAGATAGATATAAATACTTAAATACATAGAAAATATCCATAACTCAGGAACAAATATTTGTGATAAACACACAAATAAATGCCCTGACCAGGATTCGAACCTGGGAGCTCCTGTTTCATAGGCAGAGTCGCCACCGACTAGGCTAGGAGGCCGTTAAAAACGAATACTAGCTAATACTAGTTGGTGCCCGCGACTTCATCTGCGCATTATCTTAATAAATTGTAGCCTATATGTTATTCTGATGTATAAGCTATATTATTGTAGTTTCATTAAAATCCATTCAGTACTTTTTAAGTGAAAGAATAACAAACATCCAAACAAACTTTTGCTTTTATAACATTGGTAGGATAATATAAAACTAGTCACACCCTTTTTCCCATCAGGAGTAAGTATGTCAGTTGAATAGTGTTCAATTTAGTTTATTTAAAGTAAATTACTTAATTCAAGTTCACACCACTGGAATGGAATGGATTTTGGACAAACTTTATTGGACTGATTACTGTTTGTTTGAATATCTGTTTCATAGGTAAGGCTGCCACCAGTCCGGGTTTCCCCGGATTTGTCATAGTTTTGAGCCTGTCCGGGGAGTGTCTGGCCCTGATTTTTAAAATGGACATTTGGACATATTTTAAAATTAAAAATTGATTTCTTTAGTGTCCGGGGAGAGACCCCGATTTTAATTAAACGTCCGGGTTTTTTTACGCCTTTGGCCGGTTGCGGCAATGTTCAAGATGGCAGCCCTACACACAGGTAATGATAAGTCCCATAACTGACCTCGTGATATTTGGCTCGCGCCGCGACGCACCACTTTCTCGGGCCCGAGCATGAGCTCAACCTTCACAACGTGGTCGGCGTACAACTCCGCCGCCGCCGCGCTCACACCCACCTCGTCACACACATCATCTAACATAGGCTCGAGTTTTACAGATACATCTGTATCCGAATGCTCGGTTTTTATCGATAGGCTCTCGCACGACTCCTCTTTTATGTACACATTCTCAAACGGCTCTGTTTTCACGCAGACACTCTCGTCGTTGTGCAACGCTGAAGACTCCATCGTCGACTACTGATTTGTTCCGATGTTTTTGTGCATCAGATATATAATTGTTAAACTTTATGCAAAATTATAAAGTAAACACATTCTGTTTTCTGTCTGTTTCTTGTATTGAACTGTCATGAATGACATTCATTTTTTTTTTCGTCCGTTCGGACAGGCTAAGACCATAAGGCCATACTGCCTCATGACATTCATTATTATTATTTATGATGACGTTTGAAGGTGCATGTGCGCTCCGATATCTTGTTAATAAACAGCTCTTTCGCATGTGATGGAACAATTAAATTGTAAAATGTATAAAAAGAGGATGGTACGCAGAAATGTATGCTCTTTATATAAATTACGTGTGTGAGAGAAAGCTGCAAATTGTAGATTTCGAATTTTTGGCGTACTCTGTTGGTACCAAATGGTACGCAGCAGGACTTCGATAACGGAACGCACCATATCTAAAACTATAACATAATATAATTTTTAATTTTAATAAGTAATTAAAGTACAGTCATGTCTCATGTAATAATTAAATTGTTTTGTCATGATATGATTTTTTATTTACTCGCACAATGCATAGTAAAACATTGTATGAAACATATGCGTAAAGGTGATTTCCTACTCGTACACTCCGTCTCATACTCACTGGCTTCAAAAAAAAAAATTTTTTTCGTGTAACTGTTGGACACATATTTTACGCTTCGCTCGCTCGTGAATAATGACACTCGTCGGAAATCACTGACTTTCCGCACTTGTTGCATAAATAGCTATTTCAGTACATGTGATGCTATATTACCGCACTAGTGCGATAATGAGAACTTTATGTGCCTATATCAAAAATTCAAATACGAATACAAGTGCGAATAGGCAATTCGCAACTCGTGTCGATTTAAAACACTCCCTTTGGTCGTGTTTCAATTTATCGCCACTCATTGCGAATTTCCTCCTTTTCGCTCTTGTATCGTAATGTACTAGCTTTAATTACATTTTCACAGATAATTCTGTTGTAACAAAATAGTATACATTACCTAACTAGTGCGGTAAAACAAAGAAAGGCCGAGGTCGCAGATGTTTGCGATCCGAGCTGCAAGCGAGGGACGTAAATATGCAATCAAGGGCTTTATTTATTACCTCACGTGTTAGGTACATCATTTTATGCCTACACTTGGGCAGAAATCGGATTTTTAAAATGAACGGAAAAGGCACTTTATGGCCAGGTGTGGCATAAACGTTTATTATTACGGGGGTCTTTATATTGGTTTTGAACGCTAGACTCCGCTAGAGGGCTATTATGATGCGAGTATATAAATAAAATACTATCTGTTGTTATTACCTTCCCATGTTTATATTATGAGTTTTCTTTCACCCGAGTCGTATACTACGAATGTACAAAGGTCATGTAGGTAAACATATAATACAAACATTAAATAAATATCACGTCCCAGTGAAATTAAAAGGTTCTAGAGCTATCAGTTCGTCTCCATCTTTCAACTGAAGCAGTATTCTACGAGTTTAAAAAAAGTGTTAAGACAGAGAAAGCTAAATAAAAGTACACTATAATATCAATTTTATTCTTATATCACTAAAAGTTGTACTTAAAAAATTTCGTTAACGCAGAAAATTCTCGGGGTAATAAGTGGATGTTTGATGTGTAATAATTTAAAGAATATTAGAAGAGAGGTAAGCATTAATTATAGTAGCCTAAAGGTACTTACACATGCTCATTACTAGCATGCTTCGTGCTTATTCGCATGCTAAGCTAGAGGCCCTAGAGGGGATGGGAGCAGGGCCTCTCCCACTTCCCTGCTTGCTAATAAGCATGCTAGTAAATAGGATGCGTAACTGCAGTACTTGAAGTTTATACCGGGTGTGGCTCATAATAGGAGCAATGAATTAAATCGTAAGTTGCACTCCTCACACCTAACAACTTTTGTTCAATAACTTTTCAGAATGATGTATCGCGTGCATAGGCACTTTATGGAATGAATTCATTCATAGATTGCTTATGCAGTTTTAGACTAAAATAGACATTTAGACAAATTACACGGACGATCTTCTGTGATTTTCCATTACAGATCGTCCATGTAATTTGTGATCTATTCCCCAGTGATCAGAAGTACATAGGTATGTGGGTCGTTTTTCTTCTTAAGCGACGATAATGTGACTCATTATTACTTTAGGGGATAATTCCGGTAGAAATCGCGAAACATATGGTTGATGTAACTGGTGACCGAAGAGCTGGTGGTTTCCTCGCACAACGTCTCAGCATTGCGATTCAAACAGGAAATACGCCAGCATCCTAGGTAAAATCGCCGTCAATGGAACTTACTAACGATGTAAACAAAAGGCATCACATGTTTTGTCACTCTTTCTCCTTGTGTTTCCACAAAACACAAACACCACTGAAACGATTCTTTACTGAAACGGTCGTATTATCGTAACATACAAAACAAGATAAATAACAATCTTGGAGATTTCATATGGTTAGCTTGTAACTTCTTGTATATATATTTGAAATAGTTATTTGATTGTTTACCTTTTTTTAATTTACTCATGTTTTCACACCACAGATTACCGCGACTGAGCTCAACCGAATTATGAAACAAGAATGCTGTTAAAAATCATACTACGTACTGCGATAGCGATGCTGTTCCTACCCTCCGTTTCTCCCGATTGCTGCAAAACAAAATATGTCAGATTTGTCATAAAAGAGGGTGTTGAAAAAGATTGCTATGACTTCGAAGGTGCTGAGTATTCTGAGGCATGCGCTATAAAACACTGCTATACAGCTATTTGTGGCAACGGGCAACGGGTCGAGTCGGGTTCTTACTGCGGGATAAGCAGTTGTAATATGTTCGGCTGTGACTGTGAAGGTGGATGTATTAGGGGGTCTCCTATAACTAATTTTAAAAGATTGTACGGGAATGAAATTGTAGTAATAGGTTAAATTAAGAAGGTCATTTAGATTATAAACCTAGAAATGCAACGGATAGTGGTTTGGCCGGATACCGGATATGCGGCGTTCGGGTCCGCTGAATATCCGGTATGAGGCTGCCGAATAGTCAGCCTAGTTTTTTTTAAGGAAGGAATTTATTTACGCGGGTTTTCTGGCACAGGTTGCAAAATGTATCATGTTATAGATATGTTTTTATAGAAAACTTGTTTTTATATTGCCAGCGATTTTATATTGTTTAAAATGTTGTAGTTTCTGAATGTTCGAAACATTAAACTGCCTTGACCTTCAATACTATTATACGTTGTAATTTGATAGTTTTTACCTAAACTTTATTAATCAATATCGTGCTATACTATCCGGTATCCAGCCGGATACTACGCTGCTATCCGGTATTCTACCGGATAGCAAATATATGACCGGATAGGTCAGATATCGGATAGTTACCGGATATCCGTTGCAACTCTTATTATAACTATTATTTAAAATGGAGTTGTTTCGTTAACACATGGTAAATACCCCATTTTAAATAGTAGTAGGTAAAGGTAAGGCGGAGAAGATGAAAAAAATGTGTATTTTAATTTAGAAGGCGTGGAAGGATCTTGTGGAGGCCCTATGCACCCCCGGGGTGCCCTTATATTAGAATAGGCGTAGCCGAGTTTTGTCGGCACAATACTAAAATATAGTCCTTGCCCATGCCTTCTAATTTAGACAACCAAAGGAATCAAATAATTCTTTATTTTACAAGGTTTTAAGTTCAACACTGTCTATGTCATAAAAAAAATACAACCTCCTTAAGGTACTTATTATTGAAACGGGTACAGTGACATTTCACTGTAATTACTTGGTAATCTTGGTATGGGTGACAGCTGTCACTGTACCTAAGTAATTTGGAATGGGCATAGACTAACGTGGAAGTAGTGCCCGACGCTGCGCCAGTATTCGACTTGTGCACTTTATGTCAAAGTGATAAGGTTTAAATTTGAATAACGAAAAATCTATAATTACTATTTAAAACGAGATATTTACCATGTACATTTGTTTTCATGAGCTCCCGATATTTCGGGAAATAAAAATAAAATAATAATAATAGTATAATTTCGCGACATATCGGGAGCTCATGAAAACAAATGTACATGGTAAATATCTCGTTTTAAATAGTAATTATAGTGTAAATGACCATGTTAGCTTAAAAACGAAAAATCTAGACATAAAGTGCCCAAGTCGAATATAGGTGCACGTCGAGCACTGGTACTTCTAGGAGCACTAGAAGCCCTTTTAGTTTCGCCATGTCTGTCTGTCCGTCCGCGGCTTAGCTCAGTGACCGTTTGGTACTAGAAATATGTAATTTGGTATGAATATACATATCAATCATGCCGACAAGGTTCTAAAATAATAAGTCGAAAATCTTTTATTTTTAACTTACCTTCCATACACGTAAAGTGGGGGATGATTTTATTTTTCCCTTCAGCCCTAAATTGTGATGTATGGTTGGATAGGTATTTGAAAATAAATAAGGGTTTGCTAAAATATTTTTTTGATTAATTGAATATTCTCGAAAATAATTGTTCGACACATTTTTTAACTTCCTAAATAATTTTTTAACCGCAAGTCCCAAAAACTTTGATAAGTTCATGCAAATAGAGCTTTAAGGATGACTCACACTAGAACGGGACGGGACGGGGCCGGGGAAAAATCTGTCAATTTTCATAGAAAGACGTGACATCCGAGGGCTCCGAGCTATCACGTTACACGTTGACAGATTTTCCCGTCCCGTCCTGTGCTGGTGTGAGTCATCCTTTATGAAGAATTTCAAGTAAAATTATTAAAAAATTGATCAAATAAGCCATTTTAGATTTTTAAAAATGTATGTATTCGTTTAAAAGGGCGTATAAGTCGTAAGAGCTGCGAAGACACGCCTTCTTTATTGTTATGATTATGGTATCTATTAAAACCCTTTTTAAATTCACCTATTGAGACGGACGGTAAACTACGGAACCCTACATTGAGCATGTCCCGATATGTCCTTGGGCGGTTTTTTAAATGTATTAATTAAGGCTGACTCTCACTAGCACGGGACGGGACGGCGCGGGACGGGTAAATCTGTAAATTTCTATAGAAATAATCACGTGATAGCTCGGAGCCCGCGGATGTCACGTGACGCTTTCTATAGAAACTGACAGTAGGTCCCGTCCCTTCCCGTTCTAGTGTGAGTCATCCTTTAGATTTAGAAGGAGATAGGACAATCACGAGAGTGATTTTCTGTCCCGTCTGTCTTGTGAGCTTGTGACCTAGGTTAAATATGATTATGTTTTATAGCTTTTATATTAAATCTATTGTTTAATAGAAATAAAAGTGGTTTCAATAGTTGTTTAAATATCTAAGGAACGAACACTGCCAACACTGCATCCACTTGATATGTTCACTGCCGTGTGTAATAGGCGGAGCGCCACGGTGTGGGAAGAGGGGTTCTCAATTCCAAACACAGGGACAGAGGTTATTAGTATAATCTCCCGTCTTACAATAACTCTACCTTAATTATAATCTTAACATTATATACACTACTTGTACGTGTCAGTCGAGGGAAACTCTTATCTGATGGAAGCGCACAATCTACATCTAACACGCTGATCACTCAATATTTACAGACGTGTAGATTTGGGCGTTTGCCTATCACACCTCCCCTGAAAAGGTAGGGTTTCCCTCCCCTGAAAAGAACACTATTGGTAATACAGCTTAGCTCTATTCTTATGCACTAAATAATCTTTATTATCCTTAATTAACATCATCATCATTTTTAATTAATACTAAGTCTCTATTTTGAAATTAACAACATATTCTTTTATTTTTTCCATAAACATAAAACAAACAACATAAAAATAAAAATAAAACACACACTTCGGGTACGGAGGTTATGGCATGTTCCAACTATTTTGCCCCTTTGCTTTTTTCTTCTTAACTCATTTTCCACATCGAAACTAGGTATTTCTTCCCATTGAGCTCATCTTCCAACAACAAGGTACCAACATTCAACCCCATTTGTTGAATCAGGTTTCTTAACGATACGTCTTGGCGTGCCTTCGTTCATAGAAAATCCTGATTCCAGTGTAGTCCCCATAACTACACTCATGGCATGGGTACACAACGCATTTACACATGTGGTCGGCCGACCTTAACAATACACAAAAAAAATTAGCTCAGGATACAAGGAAATTATTTACATTATACGCGCACTCATTTACCTATTAACGTTCAGGCAGTTCTTTTAACACGTCCAACAAAAAACCACTCCATGTGTTCAAAGCTCTTCACGATTGGTAGCTCGACCGAATCATGATCAGAGTCCAAGGATTCCGTGCCTGCCTTGTATCCTGGTGTACCCTTGCTGTACCTCTACGCTCAAATACCTACCATTTCACTTCAAATCACTAACATATACCCTCTAAAATCTGCACAATCAACTTGCATGAAAACTGAACATATAAGAATTTCTGCAACTCCTAGGTGATCAATCCAGTCGTTCTTAGAAAAACATATATATTAGTTTCACCAAAACCCCCCGAAACCAATGCAATCTTCCCGCATGATTTCTCTTCGTAAACTTCTGTTTAAATTTATATCCGTATAAAAAAAAAATTAACTCCATAAATGACCTGACATAACATTAAATTAAACTTGTAAATCCCTACAAGAATGCCCTGTAACCGAACTAAAATCCAAACTAAGACCTATTCAACATTAAATAACAATAAAAACCAACAACAATAAATTAAGTCTGTGATGTTAACCTACTTGTCCTATTTAAAAGTCAGTAGGTATCGAGAAAAGAAAATATTTAAAACTTCTACACATACTACAATATTACTCTAAACAATCAAATATATATCAAATAAATCAAATCAAAATAACACTGACATTGTCATAGCTGCTCGATTATTGTTTTGCTTAGTCGGAAAATACTTCCGCCGTCACCTTGTTGAGTCAGCGGTTTATGTCTCTAAGTAAGCATAACATACGGTAAGCAATATAACTTAAAGTAACCAACATAATTAAATTAATTTCTAATAAACTTGCTACTGAGTGAACATTGTTCGCCAATTTCGACACTATTTAAAAAAAAAACATTAATTCCCGTAACCTCCAAACCACAACTGCAATTTCTCTTTTTTTCACTAATATCAATTAGGTACATATTTCACAAATTATTCTCGACCATATTATAGTAAATCTAAACTTACGAAGAAAAATTAAATATTAATTGTTATTGTAACACATACTTTAAAAAATAAATACCTTACTACAACAAACACATTATAACTTCCCGTTATTCGACGCTCCGCTCTCCCAGCCGCCCAGCATCCGCCATCCAAATCTTCCTAATCCGGAACATCTTGAAGCTATCCGCAACCTCACCGTCCGTCGGCCGTGTGCAAGGCAGAGGCGTCCACAACACATTATCCATTTGGAAGGTCCATCTGCATCAGTCCTTGCGGTCATATTTCATTTCTCCACTTTACTGGTAGCTTAATAGCCTTCTACCCACCACGGTCTCCATGTTATAGGCAGACCGCGGTCCAACACTACTAAACACCTGTCTCGGTCGCCATGTAATAGGCGGAGCGCCACGGTGTGGGAAGAGGGGTTCTCAATTCCAAACACAGGGACAGAGGTTATTAGTATAATCTCCCGTCTTACAATAACTCTACCTTAATTATAATCTTAACATTATATACACTACTTGTACGTGTCAGTCGAGGGAAACTCTTATCTGATGGAAGCGCACAATCTACATCTTGTTATAAATATTGGCTAATGCAATGGAATTCTGGCGTGATATGGAGATGAGAATATGGCGGCAGGCAGGCTTCTTAAATAAAACAACTCACTTACTCAGCGTATGAAGCAAAACTGTATTACCATAATACATCTGTTTCATGGTTGTCAATATAGGGATGCAGGACACACGATTAACAAAGTATATCACTATAGTTATTAATTAAAATAATATTACAATGCGGAGCAGCGTCCATTCGGCGCAATGGCGGATGTAGAAAGAGAGGGAAGATATAGAGGAAGTGACCGATGTCACATTCATATTGTTGCCAGGTTTGAGAATACAATTTCTAACACTTCCCCTTATTCTCAAATATAGCAACATCCACATAACTTATGTATACACAAGAACTTAGTTTCCAACCATCAACTTTACAAAGTTACATGCTGCTGTAAAAATGCTTCAAGTCACTATATAAAACAAATTATAATTAGCAGGCAAACCTAACCATTAACATATACATCATTCTATAACTCATGCTTATTTAAATTTAAACCTTTCATAAATGTGTAATGTTTACTAGTACATAATGGTTTTGTAAATATGTCGGCTGTCATATCGTTTGTAGGCAGATATTTTACAGTTATACAATGCTTCTGGATAAGATCTTTAACAAAATGATATCTGATATCAATGTGCTTAGTGCGCTTGTGAGAATACTCTTTAGCCAACAACAATTTTTGAGCGCTTTGGTTATCATTATAAATAACAGGGTTATAGTTTTTATCAATAATTTCACTCAGGAAATTCTTAATAAAACACATTTCCTTCGCTACATCGCTTATACTTAAGTATTCGGCCTCTGTACTGGACAAGGCCACACAACGCTGCTTTCGAGATTCCCAGCTTACAATGTTTGTGCCTACTTTCACTACAAAGCCTGTGTATGATTTTCGATCACTTACGTCGTTAGCCCAGTCAGCATCAGTATAGGCTGTTATACCTAAAGTTTTACTTTTATAAAAACATAGACCTACATCTATTGTTCCAGCTAAGTACCGTAGAACACGCTTAGCAGCTACCCAGTGGTTCTTATTAAAGTTACATAAAAATTGACTAAGCTGACTGCAACTGAAAGTAATGTCAGGCCTTGTACATACTGAAAGATACATCAGGCAGCCGACTAATTGCCTGTATTGATATATATCATCATCAATTATTGGTTCTGTGTCTGACTTTAATTTACAATTTGGCACTAAAGGTGTGGTTACAGGTTTACATTGCGACATATTAAATTTCTTAAGCAGTTTACGAATATATTCCTTTTGATCTAGTATTAACATATTTTTATCTCTAGTGACACGCATACCTAAACAGCTTGTTAATGAACCTAAATGTTTCACATTAAAATTTAATTTTAACAAATTATATAATTCTTTAGTGTCACATGTAGAGAAAATATAAAAATCATCCACATAGAGAGCTATAATGGTTAGATCCTTACCACTCTTACGCACGTAAACACAAGGTTCATTTTTGCTCTGTACATAGCCATTATTAGTGAGCAAATTATGAACCTTCAGGTTCCACATACGACTAGCTTGTTTTAGCCCATATATACTCTTTCGCAACAAACAAACCTTACGTTCATCAGACACAAATCCTGTAGGTTGCTGCATATAAATCCTCTCATTCAAGTCGCCATTTAAAAACGCGGTGGTGACATCGATATGCTCTATGGACATATCATATTCGTGAGCCAATGAGAATAGAATACGCATCGTCGAGTGACGCACAACAGGAGAGAATGTATCTGTGTAATCGATGCCTTCTTTTTGTGTAAAGCCGCGAGCCACCAAGCGAGCTTTATATCTATCAAAATTACCGCTTGTGTCATGTTTAAGTTTATAAACCCACTTGCACTTGATGACATTTACGTCAGTGGGTCTATCAACCAACTGCCACACATTGTTATCAATTAATGAATTATATTCCATTTCCATTGCCTTTTTCCATTCATCAGAGTTACACGATGCTACAGCCTCTTCATAAGTTTGAGGTTCATCAAATATAGAGCTGGCAAACATACCCAACTCATAGTCACCATACCTAGACGGTGGTTTACCACGAGTAGCTCGAACAGGGCGGCCGCTGACAGTTACAGGCTCTCCCAAACTCGTCGCGCCTTCCCCTCGAGCTGCAGTGTCCCCAGCGGGCAGGGGCTCCGAAAGCAGCTCCGCATCAGGTGACCACTGCACAGCAGCGGACTCCTCCGCACTGGTGCTGTCGTTGCCAGACTCAGCATCTGTAAATTCATGCGAAAAATCATGAGTGTTATTCACATCATTTATATTTGTATCCGGCAATTCATGACTAGAATTTTCTTGCAATTGACTAGACTGTATATCATTATTTGAACTTTGTTCAATATTTAATTCATTATTATTACAATTCTCATTAATAGGTCCATTTAATTCATTAAAATATTGCACATCAGGGATCATTAAATGATCAATAAAATTATTATTATTCAGTTCATTTTTAAAATCTTTATAAAATTTATGCTCTATAAAATCTACATTCCTCGCCATAATAGCTTTAGTGGGATTTGATGGTTCAATAAGTCGGTAACCCTTTGTGGTTTCCGAGTACCCAACAAAAATGCACATTTTTGACCTAGCAGACAATTTACTAGTGCGAACGGGCTCTGGCAATAGAGAAAATGCCATGCAGCCAAATACTCGGAGGTGCCCAAGATCAACCTTGTGTCCGGACCAGACCTCCGCCGGCAACTGTCCTGACAAAGCCTTGGTAGGGCTGCGATTCTTGAGGTAAATGGCAGTCATAACTGCCTCGCCCCAAAATCGATTACAGAGACCTGCCTGGATAAGCATGCACCTGGCTTTCTGCAAAAGAATTTTATTCTGATATTCCGCCAGTCCATTTTGCGCTGCGCAATAGGGTACTGTGAGTTGGTGTAGAATGCCCTCCTTTGCTAAAAACTCCTTAAAAGTTGCATTACAAAACTCACCTCCATTGTCTGAACGAATACACTTAATCGGCAACCCAGTCTGCTTTTCGACTAACCTTTTAAAATTAACAAAACAAGACATTACCTCAGATTTTCTTTTCAAGAGGTATCCAAAAGTCTTCCTCGAATAGTCGTCTGTAAGTGTTAACAGGTAACGTGCACCACCCCAGCTGTAGTCACTCATCGGGCCACATATATCTGTATGCACGAGTTCCAGAGGCTTCACTGCACGCGAAGCTCCATTCTTTGGGTAAGCCTTGGCCACCGGCTTCCCCTGAAGACATGGGACGCACTGCTTGAAGCTGTCATCACCAATCTGAAATAAGACACACTCTCGAACCTTTCGCATTCCATTCACACCCAGATGACCGAGCCTTTTATGCCACAAAGATGCCATATCAGCATCCGACACAGCCAACTCTGCAGTCTGTGATCCCTGCACTTCATGCAGGGTAGCCATCGACTGCTCCTTTGCACAAATACCCCTTAAACGATACACACCCTTACATAACTCAGCAGACATTATAGGTTCGCCTACCACAGTGCAACCATCAAATATAAAACAACCATCCCTCTTAAATACCACTGTCAAACCCTTCTCACACATTTTACTGACAGACAGCAAATTTTCTGTTAAATGAGGCACATACATTACATCCTTAACAACCTTCTTGGAACTATTAATGTTTAAACAAATATCCCCGATACCACAGCTCTCTAGTCTGGAAGATTTGTCAGCACAATTTATGTTTACATTATTTTCTTTTAAATTATTAAACAAATTTTGATTATTTACCACATGAGATGTTGTACCACTGTCCACAATAAAGTCCACAACTGGGTTTTCAGTAACTGCCATAAACGAAGAGACCACTAAAGTTTTTTCTTCCTTTTGGTTATCCTTTTTGAGTCTTTTCAGTTTGAAGCATTTGGCTTTAACATGTCCTGGCCTATTACAAAAATGACAGACAACTTTCTTCTTTGTAAATCCATTGCTGCTGACTGCAAAAGCGCCACCACCAATATTCTCAGCGCTTATTCTTCGAAAATCTTCTTGGAGTAGCCGGGCTCGAACTAGTTCAGAGGTTAAGGAATCTGATATTGAAGCGGCTCCTAGTGTGGATACTAATGTGTCATACTCCTGCGGAAGCCCAGCCAGAAGTATCTCCGCTATCTCTCCGTCCTCAATTGTTTTACCAATATCTGCCAGCTGGGATACTAGTGTAAATACAGTGTCAATGTAGTTTGTCATGCTTGCACACTGTCCAAAATCTATTCTATGAAGTTTTCTTAGCAAGCTCACACGCCTAAACAGGCCTTTGTCTTCAAAAACAGAACACAACTTCTCCCATGCTTCTTCTGCTGTCCTAATCCCATGTAGCAGTTGAAAAAGTGTGGGTTTGACACTCAGAGATATCCTAGCCAAGGCACGCTGCGTCCTTACTTCGTCGTTGTCCTCCCCCGAGACGGCAGGCCACAGTCCTTCCAGAATCAAGGCGTTCTTTATCACAAATTTCCAGGAACAGAAATCGGCCACACCACTCAATTTGTCCATGTTATTATAAACGCCACCATAACTCAAAGTCGGGGCAGTCGGGGCGGAAGCGTTCTCCATTTCGCAATCTTGCACGGCGAAGCGAACCACGTGCAAGTGAGGTTATGTTATGTGAGTGTTGATTAGAAAATGTTAATTTGCCTTACGCCGCAAATAGCTTTCTGCTATTTTTAATAAAGCAATCTCATTCCAGTATTCTGGGCCCATAACCTGTTATAAATATTGGCTAATGCAATGGAATTCTGGCGTGATATGGAGATGAGAATATGGCGGCAGGCAGGCTTCTTAAATAAAACAACTCACTTACTCAGCGTATGAAGCAAAACTGTATTACCATAATACATCTGTTTCATGGTTGTCAATATAGGGATGCAGGACACACGATTAACAAAGTATATCACTATAGTTATTAATTAAAATAATATTACAATGCGGAGCAGCGTCCATTCGGCGCAATGGCGGATGTAGAAAGAGAGGGAAGATATAGAGGAAGTGACCGATGTCACATTCATATTGTTGCCAGGTTTGAGAATACAATTTCTAACACATCTAACACGCTGATCACTCAATATTTACAGACGTGTAGATTTGGGCGTTTGCCTATCACTCCATGTAATAGGCAGAGCGCCACGGTGTGGGAAGAAGGGATCTCAATTCCAAACACAGGGACAGAGGTTATTAGTATAATCTCCCGTCTTACAATAACCCCCACCTTAATTATAATCTTAACATTATATACACTACTTGTACGTGTCAGTCGAGGGAAACTCTTATCTGATGGAAGCGCACAATCTACATCTAACACGCTGATCACTCAATATTTACAGACGTGTAGATTTGGCCGTTTGCCTATCACACCTCCCCTGAAAAGGTAGGGTTTCCCTCCCCTGAAAAGAACACTATTGGTAATACAGCTTAGCTCTATTCTTATGCACTAAATAATCTTTATTATCCTTAATTAACATCATCATCATTTTTAATTAATACTAAGTCTCTATTTTGAAATTAACAACATATTCTTTTAATTTTTCCATAAACATAAAACAAACAACATAAAAATAAAACACACACTTCGGGTATGGAGGTTATGGCATGTTACAACTATTTTTCCCCTTCGCTATTTTCTTCCCAACAAATTTTTCACAAGTAGGTATTTCTTTTCATTGAGCTCATCTTCCAACTACAAGGTACCAACATTCAACCTCATTTGTTGAATCAGGTCTCTTAACGATACGTCTTGGCGTGCCTTCGTTCATAGAAAATCCTGATTCCAGTGTAGTCTCCATAACTACATTTATGGCATGGGTACACAACGCATTTACACATGTGATCGGCCGACCTTAACAATACACAAATAAAAAATTAGCTCAGGATACAAGGAAATTATTTACATTATACGCGCAACCATTTACCTATTAACGTCCAGGCAGTTCTTTTAACACGTCCAACAAAAAACCACTCCATGTGTCCAAAGCTCTTCACGATTGGTAGCTCGACCGAATCATGATCAGAGTCCAAGGATTCCGTGCCTGCCTTGTATCCTGGTGTACCCTTGCTGTACCTCTACGCTCAAATATCTATCTACCATTTCACTTCAAATTACTAACATATACCCTCTAAAATCTGCACAATCAACTTGCATGAAACTGAACATATAAGAATTTCTGCAACTCCTAGGTGATCAATCCAGTCGTTCTTAGAAAAACATATATATTAGTTTCACCAAAACCCCCCGAAACCAATGCAATCTTCCCGCATGATTTCTCTTCGTAACTTTCTGTTTAAATTCATATCCGTATAAAAAAAATTAACTCCATAAATAACCTGACATAACATTAAACTAAACTTGTAAATCCCTACAAGAATGCCCTGTAACCGAACTAAAATCCAAACTAAGACCTATTCAACATTAAATAACAATAAAAACAACAACAATAAATTAAGTCTGTGACGTTAACCTACTTGTCCTATTTAAAAGTCAGTAGGTATCGAGAAAAAAAAAATATTTAAAACTTCTACACATATTACAATATTACTCTAAACAATCAAATATATTGAAATTAAATCAAATCAAAATAACACTGACATTGACATAGCTGCTCGATTATTGTTTTGCTTAGTCGGAAAATACTTCCGCCGTCACCTTGTTGAGTCAGCGGTTTATGTCTCTAAGTAAGCATAACATACGGTAAGACCTATGTACTGTAACTTGAGTTACATGTTATAATACTTGTCTATAATGAGTGTTATAATTAGGTACATTTGCGTATGTAATTTTCATAAGACAAATCGCGTATTTTACAAGTTATTTTAAGTACCAAAATCAGCATTGTGTTATTCTTATTAATAGACAAATAAGTAGTTACCTAATTGTGATACAAATACGTGGGATTTAAGCACGGACTTAGGTCCATATTACATTATCATATATCTTTGATCATAGTGATAACTATTTAATTAACCACTACAATATGTTATTTGAATGTACTAGTCATAGATATTGCAAGAGTTGTATTCGGCTACTTAAACGCGCCGCAGGCTCCTAAAACGTACGCGCGCGCAATGAGCGATGACAGGAGCAGAGAGAAATGGCGGCAGGCTGAGTCTGTGTGTGACGGAATGTTGGTAATTTGTAATAGTTTGATATAGCCAATATGTCCATTGTGTAAGAAATTATACAATAAAGCAAATGTTATTGAAGACAATAGTTTGTGTGCTGGACCGTTTTCCTGGGAACTTAACCGAGCGGTTTATTATAATAGGCATATGCCTCTCTTTCTCTCCAACGCGAAGAAAAAGGGCGGCATATAATCTATGATCATAGATATGATCATACATGGTATAGCATAATATATGAGCTTTAAAAAATAAATTCCTACTGCATGGATTATCTATTAATTTACTATACATTTAAACATAACAGGATTTTTGTATGTGTTTACTTGCGATTGTATTTATTAGGTAGGTCAAATACCTGGATTAAATGTGTTCTATATCAAGTCTAAGTTTCTTTTTTCACACCACATCCCATGTAGGTACAGGGGTAAAACATTAATTTTTTGAAGTCGAAACTCTTGGTCCATGGGGTCCCAGCGCACGCAAGTTTTTCGTAGAAATCGCGAAACGTCTGGTTGATGTTACTGGTGACCGAAGAGCTGGTGGCTTCCTCGCACAACGTATCAGCATTGCGATACAACGACACAACGAGGAAATGCCGCCAGAATCCTAAGTGCAATGCCTCAAAGACCTATTTTAGATTTAAGGTAAGGAGGTAGCTAGGTAAGTTACACTTATAGGTACAGAGTTGTCTTCTCGTAAAGAGGTTTCCTTATTGAAATTGAATTAGGTTAAGTACACATAAAAAAAATTGTTGAATTAGTTGATTTTTAATTTTAAAAATAACTAAGCGGACTTTTCACAAATGAATGGTAGAGCATGATATTCGCAGTCGATGTCGACGTAGGTCCCAACATCATGCGCCAGGCACCCACAACGCTCCACGTTGACGTCATTTGGCTCCCCAGGAGCCCATGTTTCGAAGCCAGCCTCGGCTAATGTTTGACCTGATGAAAAAACAATAAATAAAATATCTTTGACAACTCCGGAAAAGAAAGTCCATTATTGACGGACGGAAAGTAAGGGATTGACTGACGAGGTGGTGGTCATAGCCAAGCTTAGGTAAGCCCTGTTTCCGCCGAGGCAGATAGTGCTTTTCGCTTGGGGAGAGGACCCCGGGGCTAATAGGTATTTTTTCCCTAGGAGTAAAATTAACCATACAATTAGTAGATTGTATACCAAGGGCATAAAGTAACAAATTTTAGCCTAGGTTATTAATGGTCCGAGTGCAACGAGGACCAATATAGTAGTCGAGGATAAAATGGGTATTTATGCCTGAACTATACACTCTGAAAACTCCCGTGAGTAATTAGACATATTAATATACTTATATCGGGTTACTCACGTCTATAAAGTCGGAAATAGCTCGACATGTTTCGGAACGGTCCGCGTCCCATAATCATGTGTGAGAAGCGCTTGCGGCGATTGCAGTGTGCGCAGAGCAATCCGCTATAAGTATATTACTATACAGTCTGCTTTTCACTCCGATTGTAAGGAAAATATTAGGTTTTATTTCACTCTATATCGTTGAAAAAAAAACACCTATGCTTGTTGTCAATGTTGTCATGCTTGGGTGCTACGGTGCCGCGAGTCACTCGCAGGCGCCGAGCCGCCTGCGATGATAATTTATGCTCTAGACTAGAGCATAATAAGCGATTTTATGTCGCCTCTAACTTAAAGTCGAGCTTTTCGAGCAAATGAAGTGAAAATTCCATTATTGTTCGCTGCGTCCGCGCCCTGCAGGAGGTAGTTAAAGAATTAGATACTTTACGTCTTGAATACGCGGACAAAAACGACCACTTCTAAGCATGTTCGAGAAAATTAAAATTAAATGCATTGGTCAGCAATGACAGTTGACCAATTTTTAACGGCATAGCTTAGTTGTAGTGACCCTGTCTACGAAGCTGGAGGTCCCGGGTTCGTATCCTGGTACTGTTTGGATGAATATTTGTTCCTGAGTTATGGTGTTCTATGTATATAAATATGTATTTCTCTGAATCTAGTTAATCTTAATTGGACACTCCATCGTTTGTATGTATGTGTGTTTATTTGACGATAACTCAAGTATCGTTGATCGGATGGTCTTGAAATTTAGCTGGTGGTTAGCTCATCTGATTACCAGCCAAATTTCAAGATGGAAGTCTCGCTACCGCACAGGCGAAGCTGCGCAGGTAAACTCTCCGTTGGACTGTGATGAGAGCAGCCTGGCCTTACCATGAATAGTTAACCACAAATCCTTCCTCCAGTAACTGATGCCGACATGAGACCATCTCTTGATGATCTGACCGAGGGTTTTGGCTTCGTAGTCACTGTTCATGATGGCCAGGTATCCACCCTCGCGGGCACAAGTCGCATAGGCCTCCTGCCAGGATCGGTCTTCGGTATGGACCTTGTGGCAGGAGCTAGTGTGTCTGTTGAACACGTATTCTGAAAAGCGAAAATAGTTGTTTTGAAATGATTGAAAGATCCCGAGTTTTTGGCCTCGGTCGTTCTGAACTGATATCTCTACGGTGTCTGAATGGTGTGTTCGGGAATATTCGGGAGCGGTCGTTCTCGCCCGTCGCGTGCGGCGTCCACCCGCCACCCGCAACTGCCGCCCGCCGCCCGCCGTCTCTTTAGTTATTTTGGAGCATTGCGGCAGGTGGACGCTAGCGTACAGTATGGAGACATTTACCAAAGAAAAAGACACACGTCTCTTCGCTATACAAAACCTCGGAAACTGCCGCGTCTTTTCGACGCCGCGGACATTCTAGAATGACCAAGCACAGGTTGTCCGTGGCGTCCGGCGTCGTCCGTCCGTCGGCTTGTCAGACCGACCGACCGAGGGCTATGAAAGAGCGATTTATCTAAGTTATCCCAGTATACTTGGACAATCCGTCGTTTGTATTAAATTTATGTACAGTCGGTGCCCTCACATAAGTATCCACCCCACATATGCAACCGCGGCAACCGCGGCGGTGGATACTTATGTGAGGATTGTGAGGGCACCGACTGTACCTGCAGTCACCCTATTGGAACCCTAGGCCACTGTAGGACTGTCATAGTGACGCTATAAATCACACTAAGAAATCTCTCATATTGATATGGTTCTAGAGTGGCCTAGGGTTCCAATTGGTTGAGTGTATGACTGTTCGACGATATCAGATCGACGTGAAATTTGGCAGGCAAATCTAGTAAAAATGTAGTTATTAGTGTAGATTTAAGTATTAAACTTCTGTTGTATCCTAACATAGCTCTTAAGTAAATAAATGTACCTAATAATGTATGGAATCACGAGTCTGAAATAAAATATTTTGAATTTGAAATCTGTCAAAGCTGCCCCGCTCCCGCTTCGTCGCGCGCGAACCGTTACCTACGCCGGTCTCGGGCAGTGATGCTCGAGCCGCGAAGGTGATAACACCACTCGGTCTGTCCGACGATGTCTGCCCGACGCAGACGAAACATGACACGCCTATTGTGATAAAAATACGTGAGTGTTAACCGTTGCAATTTAATATCAGTATGAATTATATCTGTTTAAATTATATCTGTCAAGAGAAGAGTTGCAAGTTCATCTTCTTATTGGCTAACCACTAGCATATATTATGTTAATCCAATCGGTTTATGTCTTACCTGTATCAGTTGTGCCGCAGAGCCTAGCTTGACTAGTCTTCTGTCTCTTGTAGCAGATGAAAGGGTACATATCGTCACATTTGCCGTCGACGAGCAATCCGTTGCGCTGCATGGCTAGGCAGTTGTATCCGTGGTTCACGTTGTCTGGCTCTCTGGGTGCCCATTGCGAAGGCATTGCTGATAATGGAATGCCTAAAAAAGCGCGAAATATATTTGGGCATATTTTTATTTTGTTGTCGTTTTTTTTTCGCGTCAGTTTTGTATGAAATTTGGTGGGTAGGTGGAGTTGCTTATTCTACGCTAGATCGATACGAAATCTCATTGTGCGACAAAAAAATTATACTACCTAGTTACGAAAATCCCATACTATTTCGTAACTCAGTGGAAAAAAATGTGGGACATATTGGGAAATTGGGTCTATCTTGAAGAGAATAAGGAAATCTTCCTACCTAGTCTACCTACCAAATTTCGTTCAAATCTGACGCGGAAATAAACGACAACAAAATAAAAATCCGCCCATTTGGGAACTTAAGTTCTAAAGAACAAAACTTGTCCAACTAAGTTAAGATTCCTAGAGTTTGATAGCACACACTAAAAGTGTAATATAAACGTCATAATTTCATAGAAGTTTTACTTTCGAATAAGACTTTAATGACATTTCATAATGCTTGGAAGAAGTAACGTGGTTTTGGTTTGACTCTAAAGCATGTTGCTGTAGAGAAAGTTTAATTAGTTATTGCGTGAAAATATTTATTAAACACTATATTCTGTGGGCTTAATATGCTGCTTACCTTTAAGAGAAACGAAGAACCCTTTAGAGTATAAGTCGTTTACGCCCGTGAACACATGCAGAGGCGGCTGCCTCACAGTCAGCAGTATTTCGCTCATGGCCGCCAATATGGCATCGTTCTCTGGGGAAACTAGTTCCGCACCTGTGAAGAAATGTGTTATACACGATCAAGTATTTAAATCTGCGTCGCCTGAACTTGGCTGGACACGCTGCCGCGTGTCTACATTATGGGATAATCTTACACAAATCGACCTACTCTCACGGTAAGCTCAACAAGGCTTGTGATGTGGGTACTAGACGACGATATATATTATATAATAGGTAGATACTTATGAATACCTTAAATACATAGAAAACATCCACAACTCAGGACTAAGTATATATATTATGTGACTTGAGGGCTCTATGGAAACAAATTCCTCCACATACCTTCATCATAGCATATGAGACGAGCGTCCGTCCAGACGGCTGGTGTCCTATGCAGTTTAAATGAACCATTCGCACTGTGATAGAACAGGTAATCTAGACCTGGAGGCAGTTGACGTAACGTTACGTTGAGTTTTTCTGTTAAGCTGTTCTGCACCGATGGTGAGCTAGCTGTGAAACATAGACAAAGGAATATACGAGTAGATACAGGGTGTTCTTGAGCATTTTCTATAACTTCGTCATGTGGCTAGGTATAATTAAGGAAACAGAACGGCATAGTTTTATTAAATTCGTTAATGTTTATTTTTTAAATTTCTCATTCAAAATAATTACATGTTGCATCAACCGCTAATGTAAAACGGGCATTAGAATTGATTTTACTGAGTAGGTATTACTGACAACTACGACATATCAATGTCAAGTCGAATACCTACTCCGTTTACACACATGCACATCTCATATGAGATAAAATTAAATTTGTAGTTATTTTCTAAATGGAGCTACTTAGAGTCCTTGAGAAATTAATTTATTTTAAGCTAAAAAATGCACAATTGAATATAAAGCAATTGCTCAAAAACACGTTGTATTATTATAGTAAACGCACCGATAATGGACATTATACTTCGTATCCAAATCGAAGATTACATATATTTACTAGCAGCAGTACACGGTTATGTGCTGTCCTTGTCACACATTTAGAGTTATAATATTATTCAAAAAAAAACTGTTCTCGCTCTCGCCCGCCGGGTAATTAGGAACGGCAGCGCTCCCAGCGGCGTGGTTTATCATTACATGTTTTTGTGTCTGTCCGAGTCACACGTATTTTCTCGCAAAAATAGTGTTTTAGTGTATATCTATTTCAGATTGAAGGATTAGGGTGAGTGATTTTACACATCTTCAGAACGATGAATTCAAATTACAGAATAAAACCGCGGCCTAGTTGCCGTTTAACGAATCTTCTTTCGGAAAGTGATTTTGTCCAAATGTTTGATTTTGCTTTCAATATATGTGTGGTAGATTACAATTTAAAAACGAATGTTAGTGTGGTGTATTAATCATATAATAACTAAAAGAATAGATCAAGGAATATTTACTTTGTTCGAAATAATGCTTTTACATCTACCTTCTTTTTTCTAAGTTAATATAAGTAAAGTACATGTTAAAGGCACGGGTTGTTGTTCGTAGATTAACATACAAATTTAAACCTAATTAAGAGAACTTTAAGGTTCGTTATGTATTTACGCGTTATAGTATTTACGCGTTATAATTCGTATCAGGCTTGTGTACCAGACCGTATACTAAAAATTGCGCCACACGCCATACTCGAGGGTTAGCCACTTACTTCTAACCCTGGTATTTAACGAAAACAAATGTAATCTCATCTACGCAATGATTTCATCTACCTTTCCAGAGTTCTGAGATAATTATAGTAATAAGTATTGAAGTATGCAATGCTAAAAAATTATGAAAGTCGACATGAATTTCACAAATTGTAGTAAATTCGGTTAACAAAATGGCATCTAAAAGTAATTTAAAGTAAAATAGCCATAGAGGTTCCCTCATTTATCTATAGTTTTGTTAATAAAAGCTAGTTTATGATCCGGATGTTGCCGTTTCGAATATCGTCGAGCCTTCGGGACAATATAGGTATTTTAGAGGTTCCCCATTTTATCCCTAAAAGGGAGGTATGACCTCTTCAATTCTTCATGTTTGTCTTGTATTATTCGTGAAAGACAGCCTCGATTTGTCAGCTAAGAAGTACACATACTTATAGCGCTTCTTGTACGTCGTCTACCTACTTCATTTATATGAACTGTCATAAAAATATACTCGCTTATAAAGAATCATGAGCTCGCTGAAATAAGTAACAATGACTACAATCAATAATTATCATCATAATGTTGTTGCAGAGAAAATTGTAAAATAAAAATAAGATAGGTTTCGTATAAACTACGTTCCTATTTACGAGTAAGCCTATTTCAGGTTCTATCAAGGAAATACTACTTTAATGAGTCGGAATATATAATCTTGATCATGTTTTAATGAAGTCAAAATACTATGATATTGCGATTTTGAGTCAGTTAAGGCTCTAAACTAAAGGGAAGTGTAACCGCAGCGGCAGTGCCGTATTACCCTGTTCCGCTAAATAGCGCGAATGCTTGCTGTAGCCGCTGCAGGGGTTTAATTTGCGACCTAGTGTCTATACGATTAAAGAAGGATAATTTATTTTCAGAGGTGTATTCTTTGAGTATAGGTAAGTTAATTAAGGTAAAGAATGACTTTTTTGTTTTGTTCAGACTCGAAAGAGGTTATTATTTTTTTCCCTCATATTTTAGATACCGTAAACCGTTCAATATACAACGATATAACCAGGTCAAAAATATGATATTTTGGTTTATGTAAAAATTTACAAAATACAATACCTACATAATATGCGGACATTACAGGTTAGTATATTATGATTGGTGGTTCTTTAACAAATTGCACACCTAAAAGGTGTTCAATCGCTTTCCTGCATGCTCGGAGCGAATAACGAGAAAACTGGTTAAAGACACAAAATAGTTAAACTTTTTTGTGGTTTTTTGCATAACAATAATACCTATACTTACTGATTTTCTTTATCAACTTTACGTATCCCCATCACGAAACAAGGATAATTTGGTTCCGGAATTTGAACTAATATCTGACAGCGCAGTCTTGCGAATTGTAGCGGTTGCGGTTGCAATGCATGAAATTATATAAATCATATGATTTTTACATATACATATTATAATAGAAGTATTGTAATTTGTATATGTAGGTAGTGAATGTTGTGGATCACATTTCTATGATACCTACATATAAAATTGTAGATGATATCTTTACGATAATAGGACTCAACACGACTTAATTAAAATTAAGTCGGATATTAATATGGTCGTACGTACCTACTATTAAAACCTCACCGTTTAGGAAGATGGTAACCAAAACGGAATAATTTTACGAAGCTGAGTGAGTTTGCTAACACAAACCTCATTGGAGAGTAAATGGTTTTAACCCAATTGAATTACCACGAAACTAATATTCCTGTTTATTGAAAGCATGAACCGGTATATACTGAAGTAATACAAACAACGACTTAAATTTTGATTTAGTTTCCTAGAGAAACTTCATATCATATATATATATACGAAACGAAAATAAATTTTTTTTTCGTAGGCTATATCGATGAAATAGGCTTAATCTTATTAAATACCCTACGCTGCTCCGCTTTAACAGCGCCGAGTTACGTGACATAAATCGCGTGTAAATTTGTATAATTTTGCTCCGTTTCAACAATTATGCCACAAAAATTGTGTCAAATAAGCTTGCTTTAACAGCGTTGAGCTTTAACACATTAATTATGTCAAGGATCGTCCGCTTTAGCAGCGTTGAGGTACTCCACATTAATTGTGTCGAGGATTCCAGAACTTTGCTCCGCTTTAACAGCGTTGAGGTACTCCACATTAATTGTGTCGAGGATTCTAGAACTTTGCTCCGCTTTAACAGCGTTGAGGTACTCCACATTAATTGTGTCGAGGATTCTAGAACTTTGCTCCGCTTTAACAGCGTTGAGGTGCTCCACATTAATTGTGTCGAGGATTCTAGAACTTTGCTCCGCTTTAACAGCGTTGAGGTACTCCACATTAATTGTGTCGAGGATTCTAGAACTTTGCTCCGCTTTAACAGCGTTGAGGTGCTCCACATTAATTGTGTCGAGGATTCTAGAACTTTGCTCCGCTTTAACAGCGTTGAGGTACTCCACATTAATTGTGTAGAGGATTCTAGAACTTTTCTCCGCTTTAACAGCGTTGAGGTACTCCACATGAATTGTGTCGAGGATTCTAGAACTTTGCTCCGCTTTAATAGCGTTGAGGTGCTCCACATTAATTGTGTCGAGGATTCTAGAACTTTGCTCCGCTTTAACAGCGTTGAGGTACTCCACATTAATTGTGTCGAGGATTCTAGAACTTTGCTCCGCTTTAACAGCGTTGAGGTACTCCACATTAATTGTGTCGAGGATTCTAGAACTTTGCTACGCTTTAACAGCGTTGAGGTACTCCACATTAATTGTGTCGACGATTCTAGAACTTTGCTCCGCTTTAACAGCGTTGAGGTACTCCACATTAATTGTGTCGAGGATTCTAGAACTTTGCTCCGCTTTAACAGCGTTGAGGTACTCCACATTAATTGTGTCGAGGATTCTAGAACTTTGCTCCGCTTTAACAGCGTTGAGGTACTCCACATTAATTGTGTCGAGGATTGTAGAACTTGCTCCGCTTTAACAGCGTTGAGTCTCTCCACATTCATTGTGTCGAGGATTGTAGAACTTTGTTCCGCTTTAACAGCGTTGAGTTTCTCCACATTAATTGTGTCGAGGATTGTAGATCTTTGCTCCGCTTCAACAGCGTTGAGTTACTCTACGTCAATTTTGTTGATGATTGTACAACATTGCTTCGCATTAACAGCGTTGAGTTTCTTCACATTAATAAAATCGTGTTGAGGATCGTACAACTTTGCTCCGCATTAACGGCGTCTCGTATTACATATTCTTCAGGAATTGTGTAGAATGTAATAAAATTTTACTCCATCAGGTTGTTTTTACCATGATGAGACTTCTTTTCAATAGTAGCATTCCGATTATCAAGATATAAAACACTCCACGTGTCTGTTCTTTATTATAACAATTATTTACAAAAATAGTAATTCTCTTGCTGCTGTAGCGTACTGGTCAATATTTCGTTATCCTACAGTAAAATCGAAGACACCTGCCACTTTTTTATTACAACGTTCTACTCAAAAAGGAAAAACTTACCGTATTAACCATTACCAACCACTTGAATTATTGTTTGGTCTCAGTATAAATCTGTATGTATATTTTATAACAAGATTTCTTTAGTACTAATCTTGCAATTAAGAAACTACTGATAGCTTGTTTTACTAATTATACAACTTGTTTTTGTCTTCCTTTTTTACTTCGATATGAAATACAGGCATATCTATAGTATACAATCACTATGCAGGGATTCGTCAGTAGAGTTCAATTAAATGAACGAAGTATAATTTAAAGCAGGTATATTCAAGTAATGTTAAAATTATATCGACGATAATACACACTCCAGTGTTTTGTTTCACCTAAAAGGTTATTGAAAGTAATTTCATTCTTTATTAATGTCGTTCCTCACTTGGACACGCACAGCATGTCATGCATAAGTCCAATCTAATAAAAATATTCATATAATATTTACATAATAGTACCGTTTTATTTTATTAGGCACTCATGTATGAAGCTAATTATCAGGAACCCATAGGAGCGTACGGATTTGACTTCGATATTTTATTTTATTTTTCCTACTTATATGTAGTATTACAATTCTCTAAACATCTGCTAGTAAATATATGTAATCTTCGATTTGGATACGAAGTATAATTAATAATCAAACGAACTTACCTGTGAAGTTTGATTGGAATTATACGAGTATCCAAATCGAAGATTACATACTCCCAACCCTCCCAGACCCTAAAAATTAAAATAAAATCGTCTCTGGTCCTAACACAAAAATATCTATGTGCTCTAAAATAATGATAAACCACGCCGCTGGGAGCGCTGCCGTTCCTAATTACCCGGCGGGCGAGAGCGAGAACAGTTTTTTTTTGAATAATATTATAACTCTAAATGTGTGACAAGGACAGCACATAACCGTGTACTGCTGCTAGTAAATATATGTAATCTTCGATTTGGATACTCGTATAATTCCAATCAAACTTCACAGGTAAGTTCGTTTGATTATTAAGTATATTGTAAAATTATGGGGTTTAAAAAAATACCGATTCCAAACCCTGCTCACGAGAGTATAAATTGTACGAATTAGAAAACTAAGTATATTTCTCTCATTTACATAAAGGTTAACTGCGAAGAAATCCCTTAGGGCCCACTTGCACCACCCAGAGTTGCCGCTGACCCGGAGTTAAGCTGTCAAATTCCATACAAAAAAATGCCTAACTCCAGGTTATGTGGCTAACCCCGGTTAGTGCAGACTGCAGGTGGCCCTAAAGGGATAAGTTCGTCTTTGTACTTTATTAACCTGTGTTATGTACAATAAAGAGTTTACATACATACATTTGGAAGGTATGGATACCCTCGATTAAGTACTAACCTGCTTCTTTCTCCTTTGGTGGAGTCTTTTCATTGTTTCGATTAGGTATCTTATGCTTTCGTAGTTTTTCCATAGAAGGTTCCGTGGATATATCCACCTGCATATCTGATGTCAAAGTCGTTTGATCTAGAGATACCGTGTCATTAGTCTGTTCCGAAGGTATTTTCACGTCTCCAGTCCGTTCATCGGAACCGTCAAACTCTATCAGATCCTGTCCGTAGCGTATTCCTAAATATGGTGGTCCTCGATTGGCTTTCGAGTCTAGAAATGGTTGCCTGGCTATGTTCACATTGTTCACATCCCATGGTATCCTTATATCCGTGTTTGAGGATATGGCTGGTGGCTTCACGAGACCCATAGGCGAGCCTTCTGTAAATCATATAAAATCCATGGAACTTCCTAACAATGTAAGCAAACTGCCATATTGATCGTTAATAACCTAACTTTTAGATTTTTAATGTAATCTCGAAGATTAACTTCTTTATCCTGTTTTGTATGTTACGATAATACGGCCGTTTCAGTAGGGAATCGTTTCAGTGTTTGATGAGGTAGGTAGTGTAAAAATACAAGGAGAAACAGTGAGAAAACATGTGACGCCTTTTGTTTACATCGTTAGAAAGTTCCATTGACGGCGATCTTAGGTAATAAGTTGTGATAGTCATCTTCATAATGACTAAAGTATTATTCTTAAGGAGCTACCCGGCATATTTCACTGTTTTTAAAGTGAATAGGCTTTGTTCAGCTCCAAGCACAACGCTTGAAAAAAATATATAATGTAGCTAGGTATTTGGTCTACATTTGGTTCCACTAAATTGTCGAAAAACATAATACATCAAGAGAAAAAAAAATAACCGTAAACCCTTTTTTCTACCTTAAATCTGTATCTACTCCCTTATTATGCGTCGTAAGTACAAGAAACTAAGACAAGCATTTTATATTTATGTTTACTTTAAACGCATCCATGATTTTTGGATAGGTTTTGTACTTTTCGAGAAAAAAGCTATTACACGCATTTTTCCGAAAACGCCGGCTCGAGATGCCTGCGCGGGCGACGGGGGCCAGTCGTATAAGATGGCACTAGTAGTTTATAGGGTTGCGTCCTAGTACAAGCAGCTCTTCCTAGGTGACGACTTATGCTTATAACCAGTATTGTATAACCGGTGAGGAAAGGAAGCGGTAGGGGAAGAAAGCTCAAATCGCCGAGGTCATTGGGATAGGGGACGGCCTTAAACAGAAACGTAAGCGCAGAAATGTCAGCGAATGATACCAAATTTCTTAGAACGAAAGGAAAAGTGGAAGTTCATGACCTCAGCGGGATTCGAACCCGTGAATTTGGGATACACGATATTGCTCTGTCAAATAAGCTGCCGGAACCACACCCGTAACCCCGCATTTCTCCACCATATATCCCTCGTATGCGCCTAAGGGAGGCGCTTAGCAACATGTACCGTAAGAAAGTACTTCTTAATCGGCAAGTGGAGTCTTAAGTTAAAAATAATAGTTTAATATGGGCACAGACTCTTTATGATATGGGGTAAGTATTGTATGGTGGATTCTCAATATAACTTGAGTCCACTTGCCGATTAAGAAGATCGTCTTACGGTAGAATAGATGATGCTGTTGGGAGCACCCTTAGGCGCATAAGAGATATATGGTTGACAAAATTCGGGGCCACCGGGTGTGTCTCGGTAGCTCAGTAGGTAGAGAGAAGGGCATGTATCCCAGAATCGCGCGTTCTAAGAAATAATATATATATATCATATTATAAGTTGTTATAATCATCTTACATTCATACTTTAAAGTATCATCATCATCTTTCTAGTATTTTCCGGCTTTTGCCAGGGAGCCCTGAGTCCACTTAGCTAATTTATCCCAAAATTTGGCACAGGCATCAGTTTTTAAGAAGACAACACGAATGTTAGATTATTTCTAAAACGCGCCATTTTCACGCTAGCCAAATGCAGTTTGGAGACTTCCAGGTAGTATGTAATTATTTATTGTTCACCCTACCACTGCAAAACTACCACGCAAGCGATGGCTCTACTTATACTACTTAATATTTATTATGAAGTAACTCTATCTGTCTGTCTGTTTACCTCTTCACGTTAAAACCGGTGAATGGATTGGTATAGGATTAGTTTGACTCCTGGGACAGGACATGGAATAGTTTTTATCACATACTTAATATCACAGAATAAGTAATAGTACTAATGTAAGTAATATATGAGAGCTTACCTGCTGTTGCAAACAAGAACACAGACAGACAAATTGTATACATTTTATACTCTAAAAATGCAGCGTATTTGTACACAACACGACACCTCCACTCGCCACTCGCTAATAATGAAATGGGGCGGATATACGAAAAACGAAGACTAATATAAATATATTTAATGTTAAAAGACTAAGACCGGCCCCGAAAAATGGTCAAAGATTTTGCAACGAAACCACTGTGCTGTACAAACTTACAGTGAGACAGAAATAAGTACCAATGGCGCCACTGAGCTTTAAGCAGGCAACTTTTTTTTTATTACAGGACATTCTTACACAAATTGACCAAGTCCCGCAGTAAGCTCAAGAAGGCTTGTGTTACGGGTACTCAGACAACGATATATATAATATCCAAATACATAGAAGACATCCATGACTCAGGAACAAATATCTGTGTTCATCACATAAATAAATGCCCTTACTGGGATTCGAACCCAGGACCATCGGCGTAGCAGGCAGGGTCACTACCAACTACGCCAACCGGTCGTCTAAAACATTGCACATCTCATAAGTGCGAGTAGTAAGTTTACTGTTTGACTGATGTTTTTTACGAAAATAATGGCATTTGACAAGAGAAAAGGTGTTGTCACTGAGTTTTCTACCTTTTCCTGTTGCACGGAGACCCAAGCGTCGATGGACGGAGCGGCATGCTAGCAAAGCATTTGACGCGCGAAGGTGCCAAATAAGAGTAAAGTGCCGAAAATACAGATTGACCTAGCTCCAAACTTAACAAAGCTTGTACTTTTTTTGTCGACTGTACTATGGGTATTTGTGCAAATCTAGTCCTTTCAAATGATAACCCAGTAACTAAACTTCTAATGATTGCCCCCTTTTTTATCGAGCATTTTTAAAAGAAATTAAAATATGTGAAAAATCTTCTCTCAATGTGTCTGCGTTAACTTTTTTTATGACTATACTATTCCAAATCGGTTGCTCAAGTAGTTCTCGAGATATTTAACGATGTGACAGACAGACAGACTGAGTCGCACCATAAGGGTTATTTTTTTCTATTTTGGTACGGAACCCTAAGAACGGTCAGAGTAATATTTGTAAGCTTTCAACCAGACCCATGTTCCCCTAGCACTCCTAGTGGTGAATTGACTCGCGATTATCGTCATTTCGCTGCTTTTTAAAGCATTAGTTATTTTCCGGGACTCGCTCTCCGTCTTCAAACATTTTTCCTTATAGGTACCTACCTCACAAATTCTTGACCTTACGTCTGAAGTGAATGACCTTAGATGCCCATTGTAGGTACCTATATGAGGGTTTTAGTATGGGTTTTTTGAGCACGTATTTGGGTAAAATCAGAGGTGCCAGATGTTTGATTTTATCCAGACAAGTCCAGTATTTACGTATCCAGCCTGCCCAAATTGTTCGGAATCTCCAGTAATGTTTAAAAAGTTTGAAATTGTCTGTGGAGCTTAAAAAGTAAAAAGCGTCTTTATCCTTTACGGTGGAATGGCACGAAATTCAAATTTTCTTCGTTTGGTCAGCCTAGATCCAAATCAAATTTATATTTCGCGAGGCTTTCTATTGACACAGCTGGCTGCAGCCCCAACTATATCCATCCCTTTTTTTCGAGGTAGTAATACTAGCGTAAGAAAAAGACAGTATGATGCTCTCTATCCTACTGTTACTGCGCTCGCTGGCTTATCAGACTATATCTGTCTGATTTAACCCTTTGACCACCATAGTCAGCTCTGGCTATCATCGGAGTCTTGCCACGGACTCCAACGACGGCTCCGCCAATTCAAGAAGGATTTGCACATTTTTAGAAAAAAATGCACCATTTCACCCATTTTCCATACAAAAAAATTGACAGTTTTGTAACGGCCCATACAAAATGTATGAAAAAATGCGTTACAAAACTGACCAAAAAAAGGGACACTCCTTTTTTTTAAATTAATAGTACCTACTCGTGATTTTGGTTATGAAAAACCCAAAACTTCCTGTATTAAAAAAAAAAAGGAAATGGTACCCTATTTTTGAAAATGCCCATTCCGTAAAGTTCATACCTAATCACGATCGTTTGGCGTACAAAGACTTGAACGTTTTTTTTTAACGCGCGTTGATTAACCGCTCGTGCAGTGCATGCAGCCTAAGTGCGATATTTTTAGTTTAGAGCCTGGCAACCCTGAGTACCTATAGTAAGTAAGCGAAGTTGTTTATTTTCGAAAATACCTTTGTGCAACATCGTCGTTTGAATATTTGGCGTTGTGCAAAAACCTTTTATATTATTTTGCATACGCAAACGGTTTTATAACCGTTATTGTAACATTCACAAGTCAGATTTGTTTGCAATCTGGTTGTTAGTCGAGTATGTACTGCGTTTAACGGAAATCGTGTTTTTCCTTTCCTCTGCTTCTTTTTTTCTCGATAACCTGGGCCTATACCACGAAAATCGAACGATTGCGGATTTGTATCTCCATCTCTGTCACACTTGCATATTGGAGTGACAGTATCTGAAAGTGTGTCCCTCCCCCTTGAAGTTTTGAACGGGATGTCAAAAAATATAGGTAAATCCAGGATGATAGGATATAAGACGAACTTATCACGAAAATTATTTTGTACAGCATTTGGTCAAGCCGCTTTGGAGTGTTTGCCAAAAAACAGATAATTACAAAAAGACGTAAATGCCTTGCACTTAGCACGGCATTTACGTCTTTCGGGACCCGCAATGGCCTCAATACGCGTGGTTTTTTTCCCTAGCTTGAATGAGCTCGTTATTCTGAGTAGGAAATTTACACACGCTTAACAATTTTTTTGGATCTGTTCTCAAAAATGCCCACTTTTCACACGTTACATATGTACAGTCAACCAATGAGGATTACCGCGAGTCGATTTTCCGCTAGGGGCGCTAGTGGAACGTGGGTCCTGCGGGAACATTTCAAACGTCACTGACAATGGGAGCTACCGTATTTTTGCTCACCAGGCGGCGCCACTCATGCGTGGGTCCTTGTCAGGCGCCATTAGTATTGAGTTTGTATGGCGCGAAACTAATATTAGAATTGATTATTTTTCATTCATTTCCATGTTAAAAGAGGCACATCAGATTGTAACTATTTTTCAGTGATGTGTAGATTCTGTGCTTTAGATAATTAGAGGGGTGTGGTATATACGGTTTTGTGTGATAATATTTGATAAAACAGTTAATTACTACCCGCGCTATTTTTACAACGAAATATACTTCTTTAATAGTTTAACCTGGTCAAAATCATAAGAATTAAACACATTTTTAATATTGTTTATTATACTTAAGGTTTGTACTTATTTCTGTATTAAAAACTTCTGAATGTTTTCTTTTGGCATTTGTATTATTTATTAGTTACTTTTTAGTAGTTTCTAGTTTGATAATTAGAATTGACAAATAGAAACGTTTTTGTATAAACTAACCTCTAAACGGTAATTTACGGCCGTTTTTTTTACACTTTCAATTTAAAGCTTATTTAATAGCCAAAATAATATTTTTTTAGTATTTAATATATTTCTATGTAATAATTCCTCTAAAAGTGCATATTTTTCGAAATAAGCTCGACTTAAATTAAAAACTAATGAGAAATGTACTGAAAATGACATATAACCTCTTTTCAAACGACCCACGTTCCACTAGCGCCCCTAGCTAGCGGCGAATTCACTCGCGGTAGTCCTCATTCTCTCATACTGACACAGGACCCACGCATGAGTGGCGCCGCCTGGTGAGCGACAATATTGAGAATGCAGGCGTTAGTTTATGTACGTGTGTGTGTGTGTGTGTGTGTGTGTGTGTGTGTGTGTGTGTGACTGTGTGTGTGTGTGTGTGTCACATTAAGAAATAAAACGTAGTTTATCTATAAATACTTTTTATTTTCGTTAATTAAAAACATCTATTACATGATTAACTAAAACACATTGTGCTACCACATGAATATAACCGAGCTGCTAAACGGTAAAACATTACCCTTCTTTCGTCTGTCGGCTAAAAACTACTTAGTGACTAAAATCCTTATATAGGTTGTTTTTATGGACAAACTAATTATGGATAAAAAATGTATACAGTGCGTTTTTCGTATGTATATTTTTAAGGAGACTGAACGTTTAATATTCTGCATAGGTACATAACTTTATATCTAAGTACATACATGAAAGGAAATACATCTCAACATCTCCAACTTTATTGGTGGTTTTTAAGTAGTTAATTGTTGCAAGTCATTTTCTCTTTTATATACCTGACGTCCGCAGTCCGCGGTCGGGCGCGGCCTGAAGTTGGCTGAGCGCTTTTGGTCTCTTCTGCCACGCGAGGTACATACTATGGTGTGCAAACCGGTTTTTAATGGAACAACCGGTTATTAACCGAAAATTCATACAAATAAAAACCGGTGGGACACCCTAGTATATACACTTTTTGGTTATATCTCGATATAATTATGTGTAAAATAGCGCTCCTACCGCACCCATTGACTCTAGCTGATATGATATGAATACAGCCAAAGTGTCTAAATTATTAAATTGCAACGGTTTTCCCGTGGTGCCCGACCCGCGAAGGTGACAACACCACTCTGTCCGTCCGACGATGACTGCCCGATGCAGTCGAAACATGTCACGCCTATTGTGATAAAAATACTTGAGTGTTTGCACCGGTCAACGTTGCAATTTAATATCAGTATGACTCACGAAAGTTTAAATTATATGCCAAAACTATGATTAATATTCAGGCAATAAAGCCATATTTACATATTTTCGGCACTTTAGCTGTATTAATATCTTTGTAGCAGACGGTACATACATTACTCATTCTATGAAAATGGGTTTATCTACAATTTCCTTTCACTAGTTGCCTACGGTCTCCTGAGTCACTTGTAAAACCACGGTTTTATGGTTTTCAAATTCAGAAAAAAAAAGTTATACTACCTTTCTATTGCCATCTACTAAGCATGTCAGTAGAACATACTACGTTTCATCTAACAAACTTTGCTACATTTGTTCCCTGGCTGACGGGACAGAATAACAGCAAGAACTAGTTGATTCCCCCGAATAATATATATTTCAGAGGACATTTTGATCGTATTCTCATAACAAATAGTTTTTATTAAAATGTTACAATTGTTACCGTGAACAAAAGAAAAAAGAACAGGCTGTCTATACAAAAATTACAAAATAACCAAACCTGTATACAGTAGAAGTGAGACGAACTAGGTAAAAAGCGAGTTGCGAGTACGCGTACACAAAAATACTAGATCCAAAGACTCCAGCACTTTTATCTGTCAATTAGATGACTGACAGCGATATTTAAAAAGTATACATTATAACGTTGTCTATGGTATTCCATAAGAACACTGCTCCTATGGATTTTCATACAATATATGAGCACTGTTGTTGTTTGTTTTTTAATTTCTGTAGTGGGCACAACATCTTCCCTATTGTGCCACGTTATTAGATTTTGCTTTTTACGCTATTTTAGCTGTCGTAGAAACACTAGGGTATGCAATAGCTCATAATTGGTTCTTATTAAATCACTGTTGCATAAGCTACTATTTTTTCATTATAGTTATAGACACCGCGAGTTTGCTTATTTCTTTTGTTCCTCGTTAACAAGCTTTATTAACTAGAAGTTATTTTTTTACTATTTCTTCATCTTTCTATATCCTAGTACAGTTACTCACAAGCAACTTTGTTGGAATGAGAGAGCAATATGTTACCATCTCACTCAAACAGAGTAGCCCCCGCACAGATGCACTATATCTTATTTTAATTCTAAAGATACATATAACAGGTGTCTTTGCAGTACCAACATAATTTATATTATATGTAGTTCTTTATAACAAATATTTAACTCATAAAAAAAGAATACAGTTTTGAACACTACGCAAAAACAATTGACGTTCGGCCCTCTCCCCCGCGAAAATGCTACGGTTGCCTACGAAATATTATAGAACTGCCTGTTTTCATACACTTTGGCAAAACAGCCGATGTAAGGGACGCAATTTTTTTTTTCACTATTTCCGAGTTTGTCCCATTGTAGTACTTGTTCAGTATGACCTACATAATCACTTCGCAAACTATGCGATGCTACTAAATTAAATTGAATGTACTACTGCTGACGTGTGAAGGACACAGTTCACGAAAGAAATCAAATATATCGTGTAAAACCGTTAAATTTTGTTTATTCTTTTTTTTTTCTTTGTTTCAATATTTTCTTCTCTTGTAGAACCACATATTGTAAATATTTTTACTACTAATATAATTTGTTTTGAAAAATAAGTCCCGCCGAGTTTCTTGCCGGTAATAATCTTCTCGGGCTGTGGTGTAGGGATAGAATCGGTAGTAGTTTTTTTTGACGTTCATAAGTGCATTGTAATGTGCCTAAATTGAAAAATAAAGATACTTATCATTTTATCATTATGTGTAAGGGTTTAGGAAAACACGTACAAATTGTTCTGGTTTGACACTTGTTACATCTATCCTTAGAAAGGAATTAAAATATAGTTTTAATAGTACAATTAATTAAATACTATACGTACGTGATCCGTAACTAAATATTTTATACAATCCTTAATATTTATAATGAACACATGCGACGTTATCGGGTTAAAGGAACCTTGTAGGTTGTTGGTGAGACAGCCAAAAACATTCATTTGGAAATGAGCCTTATCAACTGACGAAGCGGTACCTTTATACTAAAAACGACACATTTGCTCCACTTACAGATTTTATTATGATTTTTATGCCGCGAAAGCAGGTCGCTGGTTCGATCCCAACCCTGCTCACCGGGGGCCTTGGTCACTTTTACTGTAGTATATATACATCTCTTTTAATTTATATGATTTTTGATGTTAATATTATTTCTCAAGGATTGTATAAAATTTGTTTATAAAATAATCTTATTATATAGTTTCTATATAAAGCTATTCATAACAAGAGATATTTAAGCGCAAGCTCCCTATATGTCTAATATTATATATAACTATCATAATATAGCTTTATGTATGAGATTATATTTGTATATACAGGGTGTACTAATGTACTGTTTTGATCGTTACGTAAAAAACATTGTCTAAATAATTTAAATCTTGTTCTCTAGGGCCAATCAACCTATAAGTTATTGTCATGGTGCCTTCAACTTTTTCTTTTCAGTAAAATCGACTAAGTTTGAAAAAAAAATGATTGACCTGCAAATGATATCTATCCACAACATGTAAATTAATTAGACAATTGATATCTATATCTACATATTAAAATTACGTTTAATATAATTTTAAAACAAATAAGTTACTACCAAGTATATTGATTTTCTATATACTATTACAAAACGTGGCTTCTAATTTTAATGTAGGCAAAGACAAGGAAAATAAAGATAGGAAATAATCTTGCTCCGACACAGCTGTAAGATAGCTGTCAATGGAACTTCCTAACAATGTAAACAATATTGATCGTAAAAAAAAAAAATTATTACCGAAACACACAGGAAGTGCACAGACAATTAAATGCAGAAACTTATATAATAACCTATGACTAAATAGGTAGGTACCGTATCACGGTCTTCAATCTGTGAACCATTTCTCAAACTTTTCCTCAAAAAAAACTATCAACCAGTGGGTCACAAATTAAAGTCCTTGAGTGTACACCATTATTACTAACAGTTAGGTAGGTATATAGTGTTTGGTAAAGGGTACCAGTCTCAACATATGCTAGGATATTATATATACCCAGCGTTGATTTTCAGACTGATCCCTTTGACAGGGTATATCGTGACGCTACGAGACATTAAATTAGTATTAAGTTATAAAGTTTCTCCCAAATTCACAAACAAAAGAACTTAATATAATTACTTACATTTAGTTTAAATACATGTTTTCGCCCTATCTAACAAACGTAAATCTGTTAGTATGACACTAACAGATAAGGACAAATAATTATCGATCTAGCTAACGTTTGATTTACTTATATGAAATATGAGTATGAAATAGTGGCAATTTTTTAGTTTGGACTTTGGACTATTACTGTGACTAATATTAGTTTATAAAAACCGGCCAAGTGCGAGTCGGGCTCGCGCACAAAGGGTTCCGTAGCAGCAAATATAATAAACTTATTATGTCAATTTATACACCTGGTGAATGGAGCCTAAACTCTCCCGATATTTTGCCTTGTACTTTTATGTATGAATATTAATTTTAACTTAACCAAAATTACAGTTAAATCAACCTATCTCAAAAACTATAAGAGATACTTTGATCAAACCAAAAATCGTTGAAAGAGTTAATTAGCATGCATCACCTCTATTTTTTTTAGAATTTTATACCCCGTAGTTATAAAAATAGAGGGGGGGGGACATACTTTTTACGACTTTGAGAGCTGATATCTCAAAAACCGTTCACTTTAAGAAAAATGTTTTTTAGAAAACTTTATATCATTTTAAAAGACCTTTCCATTGATACCCCACACGGGTATGTACATCGAAAAAAAAATTTTCATCCCTCAGTTACATGTATGGGGGGCCCCACCCCCAATTCTTTTTTTTACTATTTAGTGTCATAATTTTGTAGCGGTTCATACAACACATATTCCCATCAAATTTCATCACTGTAGTACTTATAGTTTCCGAGTAAATCGGCTGTGACAGACGGACAGACGGACAGACGGACAGACGGACAGACGGACATGACGAAACTATAAGGGTTCCGTTTTTGCCATTTTGGCTACGGAACCCTAAAAAACGTGTTAATATGAGTAGTGTTCGTGCAATATTTAGTGGTATGACTGAGTTTAAGGAAAAAATATGAATTAAAGATTATAATATATGTATACGGTGTATAGATTTTTATTTTATTGTATGTTTTTATAAAATATATATAATTACATATTAAATAAATTAACTTATTTATCATACGTTTTGTATGTTACAATAATACCATCATATCAGTAGTCAACGTCTTCAGTGGTGTTTGATGAGGTAGTGTGAAAATACAAGAAGAAACAGTGACAAAACATCTGACGCCTTTTGTTTACATTGTTCGGAAGTTCACGGGAAATTTAAAAACAGTCGCATCGAACAGAGATTGTTAAGCCATTTGTAATTTTTCGTAATTTTGCCGTGTAATTAATTCTGATGTGTCAATAGATGACAGTTGCCATTTGCCATACCGATTTGCATTACACGGCGAAGTTAGGAATATAAGTAGCTCAAAAATCACCATTGTACATACGGCACTGTTTTTATGAAAAAAGAGGTGTTCATTTATATCTCGTCCCAAAAACCGCAGATTACGATTATACGAACCAGCCAAAGTCCCAACAAGTTCGGATAACCGAGGTTCTACCGTGTTAAGCTGGCGTCTCTCCGCATACAAAACACTACACTATATTAGTAAGATATACGCACAGCACATCGTTAATGTTAACACGTTGCACTGAATAGTCTTTGTGGGTGCTTGGGTAGCGGCTGGTTTGGAGAACAACCTCTGCGACGCAGGATTGCCTGTGGGACAATAATATATATAAAACATTTATTTAAATTATAAATTGAAAGAGATGTCATATGTATATGGCTCAATCATTAAGGGCAGAGAGGCTTTGCCTTAAAAAAGGTGACGTATACATTTTTCTGTTTTGGATTTTTTAAGTATTCATGAAAAATATAAGTTTTCGACCATGAGGGGTCGGAGCGTTACCCGCCATCTTGAATATAAGGGGCCAAAATGTATTGTTTTTTATATAGAACTTCAATAGTCAACTTTATGATAAAATGTCTATGAGAAGTAGAAAGATATATTCCAATAAAAAATGCATATAAATATATAGTTATTCTTGTAACTTAGTATCTATAAGAGCTACAGAGTAAACATGTACATATTATTTATTTAAAATGTTATAATCGTTATACTTCCCATAGACACTTAGTCAACTGTTGAAGTTTTATATAAAAAAGTTCATATTTTGGCACATTTAATTCAAAATGGCCGCCAACGCTCCGACCCCTCAAGGGCAAAAACTTACATTTTTCATGACTAGGGCTGCCAACCGTCCGGGTTTCCCCGGATTTGTCCTAGTTTGGAGCCCATCCGGCCCGGATTTTTTTAAACTGTCAGGGGTAAACACGGACATTTTTGGGTTCAGGTCAATACCTAGCAAAACCATATATTTTTAAATTAAAAATTGATTTCTTTGTCCGGGGTGAGCCGCGATTTTAATGAAGCGTCCGGGTTTTTTAACTTTTTTGTCCGGTTTCGGCAATGTACGAGATGGCAGCCCTATTCATGACCAGCCTATAGTAAAGCAATACAAATTAAAATATGTTATACTCCAACTTTCGTAAGGCGAAAATACATGATATTTACTACAGAAAAGTGACCAAGGCCCCCGGTGAGCAGGGCTGGAATCGAACCAGCGACCTCCTGCTTTCCCGGCCGACGCCCTAACCACTGGCTTTACTATTGTCTTATTTAAACTTTCACGATTTTCACACATAAATTTCATCACAAAACTTTGAAAACTAACCTCCGAAGTTTCAAAGGCGACATTGACCCCAAATGGTTTTTTTTTTAATTAAGTCCCATTTTTGTAAATTTTCGAGCGAGCGAGTGATTTCTCCCAATCTACTTGTAAACTCCGTCGGTTGTATGTTTCGACAATCGCGAGTATCGTTGCTCGGATCATAGTGAAATTTGGCAGGTGTTTAGTATAATATAGAGAAATAAATATTCGATTATAAATTTTCATTGTATGGAGATAGGCGCATATTCAATCACCTGCTCCATACAAAGTAAAAAATTTGTAATTTTTCCTCTTGCATCGCACTGAGGTCATTGACCTTATCAGCTGTTGCAAGTATCGTTTGGGACTTTAGTTACACCCTGAATAAACTATTTTTGCGGTTGCGTTTTGCGGTTTTCAGAAGGCCTAGTATAAAAGTTGTACGACACTTACTTGTCGATCGCGTCAGCGTATCGAGAGTTCAAACTATGTTTGCCGTTTATTTAAATCATCCAACAACTTTCATATTTTGACCCCTCGATACGCTAACGCGGTCGAGAAGTTAATGTCGTACAATTTTTATACTAGGCCTTCGGGAGATATTTAGGCTCCTTATACATACTAGTGGTTCGCCCGGAACGTGAACTCGTGATTATATAACTCGGCAATGCCTAGACAGATTTGAATCATATTCGAATTTAAAAATTCTATATATCTCAAACCTGCCAACATTCACGGCGATCCTATCAACGATATTTGTTGAGGGGCCTTTTAGCCAACTTTGAGACGCCGTTTAACTAACTTTGAGATACCATTTAGCCAATCTTGCGTGGCCGTTTCACCATGTTTCCATCGCCGAAGCCTTCGTTCGAGTCGTGCGGGAGTTAGATGTGAGTGGGGTATGGGTGATAGAGTTATACTTACAGCCGGCCCTCGCTGGTTGGCGCCTACAGCTCAGACGCCGCCCCCGCGGCCAGGTCCACGGCCAGGACCGCCGCGGGGGCGGCGCGCCCTCAGCTGCGCCGGTGCCGGCCGCCGCGCCGGCGACGCTCGCGACGTACCTAAAACATACACGTCGTCAGGGTCTTCACAAGCCAGGGTGCACTGAGCGAGCGCACCGACCGCTTAAATGAGTCCTCATCTATTTATACTAACGACAGCTTCGCACGGCCGCAATGTATTATATACATCGTAAGGGTCTTCACACAGGGTGCACGGAGCGAGTGCCTAACTATCGCCCGACCGCTTAAACGAGTCCTCATATATTTATACTAACGATAGCTTCACACGGCCGCAATGTATTATACATAAACTCACTCTATCTATTAAATAAAACCGCACTAAAATCCGTTGCGAAGTTTTAATAGTAGTTAATGCAACAGTGATATAATAAGAACCAATTATGAGCTGTTGCATACCCTAGTTTTTCTACGATAGCTAAAATAGCGTCAAAGCAAATTCTAGAAACGCGGCAGGATAGGGAAGATGTGCCACAATAGAAACTAAAAAAAAAACAACAACAGAGCTCATATATTGTATGAAAACCCATAGGAGCATTGTTCTTATGGAATACTATAGACAACGTTATAATGTATACTTTTTAAATATCGCTGTCAGTCATCTAATTGACAGATA
This sequence comes from Lathronympha strigana, assembly GCA_949128165.1. Lineage (NCBI taxonomy): Eukaryota > Metazoa > Arthropoda > Insecta > Lepidoptera > Tortricidae > Lathronympha > Lathronympha strigana. Next base: position 2,880,106 of record OX421925.1, on the reverse strand, counting down.
GAAGTGCTGGAGTAGAAAAAGATCTAAGCATCATAGGGGCAGACAGCGGGAAGCGAATTTGTTTTATACTGTGTAGTAATTAAATTACTAATGATAATTACTAATGAGAGAGGTATGGGCACAGCGGATGCATATCGTTTAGTGTGGTAGGGCACAGCACAACGAATGTCGTCTTGCTCAAATCTGGAGCAGAGCCCATCTGGGGAAGTACCTCCACCTTACAGAAAACCGCAGTTTAATAACACTAGACCCTACTCATAGTGTTGTGTTTCTGTCGGTGAGTAAGGTCGCCAGAGCTCCAAGAGGATTTACTGTGTTGACAGCTGGGGACCCACGGAACAAAGAACACTGTCTTAGGTCGATGTGGGCGCGGAGTGCAGGTGCGGCGATCAGGGAGACCCGGTGAAACGGCTGTCCGCTGGCCGCCCGCAGGTCAGTAGGGTTCCCGAACCCAGGGATCACTTAATCTCCACCCTGGGAGGCTGAGCCACCAACCTGTGCAAAATCCCTGGTGTAGTAGTCGTGCCGGAGAAGGAGACCGGGGTGGACCCGGCTGCTGCAACAGGTGTGGACCGGGGGCCCTTCCGTACGCCGCACCTGTAAACTGCACCACCTACGTCGCCCTCTGGCAGGTTTGGTCCGTCCCCTTGCCCCTTTAGCTGTCAACACAGTCAACAATCCTCCTTTTTTTCTTAACACACTCCCTAAATATGGCCGAAAAACAAAAAAGGAATAGTTCATCAGCGGCGTCCCCTTCCACACAAGTCGACTTCTGCAACATCAGGGGACTTCACTCCAATTTGAACGCAGTACACCACCACCTGGAGACTGCGCAGCCGACCCTACTGTTCCTCACAGAGACCCAGATATCTTGCCCAGCTGATACATCATACCTGTTATGCCCCGGCTATATGCTCGAACATAAGTTCTTGCGGCGAGCTGGGGTATGCATGTATGCTCGGCATGATGTCTGCTGTCGCCGTCTCAATGCCTATGAAGACAGGGATCTGTCAGTGCTGTGGGTGCGTGTGGACTACGGCGGCCACACTCGTATCTACGCGTGCCTATACAGGTCCCATAGCGGGGACACGGACACAGCTCGGCTCTTTGAGCACTTACAAGTGACGTCCGACAAAGTTCTTGAGCAGTACCCATCCGCGGAGTTGGTAATCTTGGGGGATTTCAATGCCCACCACGTGGAGTGGCTTGGTTCCCGGTCCACTGACCACGCGGGGAGGTCTGCTCTCGAATTTTCTCTGGCCTATGGTCTCTCGCAACTGGTTACTTCTCCCACGAGAATACCAGACATCGAGGACCATACGAGCTCTTTACTGGACCTTCTGCTGACCTCTCGTCCGGACGGATACTCTGTCTCAGTGAACGCACCTCTCGGCTCGTCCGATCACTGTCTTGTCCGGACATTGCCACCTTGCGCGCGGCCTGATCCACCTCGGCCTACTAGCTCGCGACGCGTATGGCACTATAGGTCAGCAGATTGGGATGGATTGCGTGAGTTCTATGCATCGTACCCGTGGAAGCGGCTGTGTTTCACATCAGATGATCCTGACTCCTGTGCAGCTGAGGTCGCTGAGACTATCTTAATGGGAATGGACTGCTTCATTCCCAACTCAGTAATAGCTGCAGGAGCTAAGAAACGACCTTGGTTTAACCGGCCCTGTAAAGAGGCGACAATTCATAAGCAAGCTGCCTACAGGGCTTGGACCAAGGCCGTTACTGATAAGGATCCTAACGCTTCTGATGTGAAACGCAAATTAAATGCTGCTTCGAGGTCCAGTAAAAGAGCCATTGCCAGAGCTAAATTCGACTTCGTCGGCAGAATTGGTGAGAAGCTCGTGGGCTATCCCTCAGGGAGTCGTGCCTTCTGGTCGCTCGCCAAAGCTGCCGAGGGAAACTTTTGTCGGTCGTCCTTACCACCACTGCGAAATGCTGATGGTGATCTGGTCCACAGTGCAAAGGAGAAAGCTGATCTCTTGGGCAATCTCTTTGCCTCGAACTCGACCATGGACGATGATGGCAGTACCGCACCGCCTACCGTCCCGCGGTGCGGTTTCTCCATGCCCGGTATTATATTCAGGCAAACTGATGTCCGGCGGGAGCTGCTATCATTAGACGTCCACAAGTCGAGCGGGCCAGACGGCATACCAGCAGTGGTGCTCAAGCGGTGTGCTCCCGAGTTGTGTCCAGTGCTCACGCGCCTTTTCACGCTCTCATATCACAAACGGCAGGTGCCGTCTTCGTGGAAGACCGCTCTTGTGCACCCTGTGCCTAAAAAGGGTGACAGATCAGACCCGTCGAATTACAGGCCAATCGCTATAACCTCCCTTCTCTCCAAGGTGATGGAGCGCATAATCAACGCAAAGCTCCTGGGATACCTAGAGGATCACGATCTGATCAGTGACCGACAGTATGGCTTTCGCCATGGTCGCTCCACTGGTGATCTTCTAGTGTATCTCACCCACCGATGGGCTTCAGCTATTGAGAGTCAAGGTGAGGCATTGGCAGTCAGCCTGGATATAGCGAAGGCGTTCGATCGGGTTTGGCATGGGGGTCTTCTATCGAAGTTACCATCTTACGGACTGCCCGGGGGATTATGCGAATGGATTGCCAGCTTTTTGTCCGGCAGATGCATACGAGCCGTTGTCGACGGAAGTTGCTCCGATAGCATGGACATAAATGCTGGTGTCCCACAAGGCTCTGTGCTATCCCCAACGCTGTTTTTGCTGCATATCAATGACATGTTGTCCATTGGCGATATTCATTGTTATGCAGACGACAGTACTGGGGATGCCTATTACACAGGCCGTGCTAACATCCCTCGTCCCGTTGTGTTAGAGAGTCATGAAAAGCTTGTGTCAGACATCGAGAGTGCTCTCTCTGATATCTCACTGTGGGGCCAGGAAAATCTTGTCCGATTTAACCCCACTAAGACACAAGTTTGCGCGTTCACCGCTAAAAAAAACCCCATTTACTGTGGTCCCACAATTCCAAGACACAGTCCTTACCATGTCAGAGAGTATTGGGATCCTGGGTGTAGACATTTCCAGTGACGTCCAATTCCGTAGCTACCTGGAAGGGAAGGCCAAGCTGGCATCCAAAAAGCTCGGTGTGCTCAATAGAGCTAAGCAATACTTCTCTCCGGGGCAAAGACTGTTATTATACAAGTCTCAAGTCAGGCCCCATATGGAGTATTGCTGCCATCTTTGGGCGGGAGCACCTGGATACCAGCTGGGCCCCTTTGACTCGATCCAAAGACGTGCTGTCCGAATTGTCAACGATCCCAAACTCACGAGCGATATCGAACCCTTAAGTCTAAGGAGAGACTTCGCCTCCTTATGTGTATTCTATCGCTTGTACAATGGATTGTGCTCTGAGGAATTGTTTGATATGATGCCAACGGCTGCATTCTACCACCGCACCGCTCGCCGTCGGCAGGGTGTTCACGCACATACCCTGGAGCCTAAATGGTCTCGTACCGTGCGGTTTATGAGGAACTTCCTCCCGCGGACGCTCCGGCTGTGGAATGAGCTCCCTGCCACTGTTTTCCCAAAGGACTACAATATGGGGTTCTTCAAAAAAGGAGTGTTAAAGTTTTTAAAGGGTCGGCAACGCGCATGTAACACCCCTGGAGTTGCAGGCGTCCATAGGCTACGGTGACCGCTTACCATCAGGCGGGCCGTATGCTTGTTTGTCACCGTCGTAGTATAAAAAAAAAAAAAAATGATCGGACACCGGTAGCATTTTATGTCATTTTGACATCCAACGTAATGACTAATGTGGATAAGCCTATGTTGTTCACAAAATAAAGATTGTACAATAGGTACCTATTGTAAAAATCGGTGCCATCTTGGATTTTGTGAGATTAACTCAGATTTAGATAAAATTCGGTATCTGAGGATCCGGCGGGGTCCTTAACATGAATCCAGAGTCAAAATTGTAAAATATTGTAAAAACCGACGCCATCTTGGATTTTGTAAAATCCAAGATGGCGTCTTGATCCGCTGATCGATCGGGGTATCGTCACAGTATTTCCACAGCATGGCATTAGATACTTTCCCAGGCCAGTATATATACCGAGAATCCGGCGGAGCCAGCAGGTTAACAGACTTGAAGCTGGCGCGAGATGTCCTTTGTAACTTTCCACGTCTCGCACCCAGACAGAGCAATACGGTTTTATATTTGACCGGAATATTCTGAGCTTAACTCTCCGTGTCAGTTTACTTGATTGCCATACGGGGCGGAGCTGTGCGAATTTCCTCTTCGGTCGCTCCAGTATCCGACATAACGCTCCCGAGGTAGGTAAATTGTCTTGGAGCGTAGTATCGTACATCTGAAGCGAGTTAGCTTCACGCCTATTTATAAAAAGGGTAAAAGCCTCAACTTACCGAGCCGACCTCGCCCTCAGCCCAGCGCTCGTAAGCGCGTTCCCTCTTCAGCCACTCCTGGTACTTGTACCACCACTCTTCCCATTTCACGTAGTCGCTCAGAGTCAGACCTGCCGACAAATGTTACATTAGTTAACTATTCACAAACAGAACCTTCTTCATACAGGTTTTAATGTAAAATTTACGAAACAATTATAATAAAAAAACGATTGCAGACGATAACTAAAAAAAATGTTGAGTGTTGTGTGCAACAGTGATATAATAAGGACTATTTAAATTTAAGAGTCTCTGTTATAAAACGAGACGTAGTTGAGTTTTGTAATCGTAGCGGTAATTTTAAGAACTAATTATGAGCTGTTGCATACACTAGTTTTTAAACGACAGCAAACACTGCGAACAACGCGAAATTTTGAATGGTGGCTGAAAGTGGAAGATGTCGGATACCACTTTAGAAATAAAAAAAACACCAAAGTGTTATTATATTGTATCAAAATCCATAGGAGCATCGTTCAGTGATGTTCTTACGGAATACCATTTATACTTTTTTAATTTCGCTGTCAGTCATCTAATTGACAGATAGAAGTGCTGTGGTTTTACCAGATACAAAAGCAGCGGCCTACGCGAGGAACCGGTTTTTTTGGCACCCGATTCGCGAATAATAGCATGTCTTTAAATATTTGCATTTGCAAAATTCAATGCGCATTTAAGTCATTTATTTCATACATTTTTGGCAAAAGGGCATTACCAAGGCTTTAAAAGTATATGTACACCCTTAGGACATTGACAATAAGGTGTAAGTGTTTACATATTATGCATCCAGCTGCACAGATATTTCTGAACTCGACTGTTCATTGGTATTAAGGAGGATTTTGGTCGCTATACTTGCTCAATCTCATATGTACAGCAATCATTTGATGGAAATGTCACCTTTCTGTCACTAGCAATACGGGTGTTTTCTCTATCAAATGCGATTTGCAGATACGAGGTTTATTTATTTATTTATTTACATAAGGAGATCCAACAGCTAACTAAATGACAATGGAATCTTAAATAGATATATAGAGCCAATTACAGGAACTCGCAAATAGTTATGTAATAAAAACATATACTTAAGTAACACGCATCACATACACACACACACATTGCACACATGAGACAGATAAGACTCAAACCAAAACTAACAACATTCGCCTACATAAGCAAAACCTACTACTGGTGACAGGACACTGATAGTGTAAAAACAAAAAGGAAAAAAACTGAAAAACCAAGAACAAATTAAAGAGTTATGTTATAAACTTGTAACTTAAATACTAGTACCTACATATACAAGCACTCGCTTACGAGATAAATACAAAATGCCTAATTGAAACACATTTCCGTCAATTTGCGCCTCACGGAGGGAATGTCACAATTAATTATAGTATATTATATTTTATTATATTTTAGTAAGTATAGCGAAGATTTGTAGAGGAGGCTTACCTCGCAGGTACCCGCGTTTCTTGTAGTAGTCGTAGCGGACTCGCACGTCGTCCCAGGACGGGAGGCCGCCCGGGGCCGCGGCCAGCAGCTCCTCGGGGTAGCTGCCGACCGGCGCGGCTTCGAGGCCCCTGTAAAATAATAGTAGATTACATACCAAGGCCGTTTTAGTGGGAAATGTCTCGGATGCCATGTAATTGTCGGCTGAGGCGAAGCCGAGGTCGACTAACATGTGATCCGAGGCTTTCCCATAAAGTGCCTTTTTCCGCACGCTACGCGTACGTAAAATGCCGATTTCTGCCCAAGTGTAGGCATAAAATGATGTACCTCACACGTGAGGTAATAAATAAAGCCCTTGATCGCATATTTACGTCCCTCGCTGCTCGGGTCGCAAATATCTGCGATCTCGGCCTTTCTTTGTTTTACCGCACTAGTTAGGTAATGTACTATTTCTGCCCGACGGAGCCGGCAGGCGGCAATTTAGTTTTGCGTAAAGTGGCGCTTACCGGCCGGAGGACTGAAAAACACTTTTCAGTAACGAATACTTAATTATGTAGGTTAACGAGAGTTGAAGTGAATGATTTTCACAGGTAGTTCCACTAGTTGAGGTCGCGCACACAACAACATTGTCATGTAATGACATCGAGATTGCGCATGTTCTCCAGCCGCGCGCTGCGGGTGGCGGACCACTGTATACACTGTATAGTGCCGCCCTGTATACTCACGGGTAGGGCTCGTCCGCGGGCTCGGGCGCGCCGTCCTGGCGCTCGATGCGCACGTGCAGCGCGCTGTCGCGGCGCGTGATGCGCATGTTCTCCAGCCGCGCGCTGCGGGTGGCGGACCACTGTATACACTGTATAGTGCCGCCCTGTATACTCACGGGTAGGGCTCGTCCGCGGGCTCGGGCGCGCCGTCCTGGCGCTCGATGCGCACGTGCAGCGCGCTGTCGCGGCGCGTGATGCGCATGTTCTCCAGCCGCGCGCTGCGGGTGGCGGACCACTGTATACACTGTATAGTGCCGCCCTGTATACTCACGGGTAGGGCTCGTCCGCGGGCTCGGGCGCGCCGTCCTGGCGCTCGATGCGCACGTGCAGCGCGCTGTCGCGGCGCGTGATGCGCATGTTCTCCAGCCGCGCGCTGCGGGTGGCGGACCACTGTATACACTGTATAGTGCCGCCCTGTATACTCACGGGTAGGGCTCGTCCGCGGGCTCGGGCGCGCCGTCCTGGCGCTCGATGCGCACGTGCAGCGCGCTGTCGCGGCGCGTGATGCGCATGTTCTCCAGCCGCGCGCTGCGGGTGGCGGACCACTGTATACACTGTATAGTGCCGCCCTGTATACTCACGGGTAGGGCTCGTCCGCGGGCTCGGGCGCGCCGTCCTGGCGCTCGATGCGCACGTGCAGCGCGCTGTCGCGGCGCGTGATGCGCATGTTCTCCAGCCGCGCGCTGCGGGTGGCGGACCACTGTATACACTGTATAGTGCCGCCCTGTATACTCACGGGTAGGGCTCGTCCGCGGGCTCGGGCGCGCCGTCCTGGCGCTCGATGCGCACGTGCAGCGCGCTGTCGCGGCGCGTGATGCGCATGTTCTCCAGCCGCGCGCTGCGGGTGGCGGACCACTGTATACACTGTATAGTGCCGCCCTGTATACTCACGGGTAGGGCTCGTCCGCGGGCTCGGGCGCGCCGTCCTGGCGCTCGATGCGCACGTGCAGCGCGCTGTCGCGGCGCGTGATGCGCATGTTCTCCAGCCGCGCGCTGCGGGTGGCGGACCACTGTATACACTGTATAGTGCCGCCCTGTATACTCACGGGTAGGGCTCGTCCGCGGGCTCGGGCGCGCCGTCCTGGCGCTCGATGCGCACGTGCAGCGCGCTGTCGCGGCGCGTGATGCGCATGTTCTCCAGCCGCGCGCTGCGGGTGGCGGACCACTGTATACACTGTATAGTGCCGCCCTGTATACTCACGGGTAGGGCTCGTCCGCGGGCTCGGGCGCGCCGTCCTGGCGCTCGATGCGCACGTGCAGCGCGCTGTCGCGGCGCGTGATGCGCATGTTCTCCAGCCGCGCGCTGCGGGTGGCGGACCACTGTATACACTGTATAGTGCCGCCCTGTATACTCACGGGTAGGGCTCGTCCGCGGGCTCGGGCGCGCCGTCCTGGCGCTCGATGCGCACGTGCAGCGCGCTGTCGCGGCGCGTGATGCGCATGTTCTCCAGCCGCGCGCTGCGGGTGGCGGACCACTGTATACACTGTATAGTGCCGCCCTGTATACTCACGGGTAGGGCTCGTCCGCGGGCTCGGGCGCGCCGTCCTGGCGCTCGATGCGCACGTGCAGCGCGCTGTCGCGGCGCGTGATGCGCATGTTGTCCAGCCGCGCGCTGCGGGTGGCGGACCACTGTATACACTGTATAGTGCCGCCCTGTATACTCACGGGTAGGGCTCGTCCGCGGGCTCGGGCGCGCCGTCCTGGCGCTCGATGCGCACGTGCAGCGCGCTGTCGCGGCGCGTGATGCGCATGTTCTCCAGCCGCGCGCTGCGGGTGGCGGACCACTGTATACACTGTATAGTGCCGCCCTGTATACTCACGGGTAGGGCTCGTCCGCGGGCTCGGGCGCGCCGTCCTGGCGCTCGATGCGCACGTGCAGCGCGCTGTCGCGGCGCGTGATGCGCATGTTCTCCAGCCGCGCGCTGCGGGTGGCGGACCACTGTATACACTGTATAGTGCCGCCCTGTATACTCACGGGTAGGGCTCGTCCGCGGGCTCGGGCGCGCCGTCCTGGCGCTCGATGCGCACGTGCAGCGCGCTGTCGCGGCGCGTGATGCGCATGTTCTCCAGCCGCGCGCTGCGGGTGGCGGACCACTGTATACACTGTATAGTGCCGCCCTGTATACTCACGGGTAGGGCTCGTCCGCGGGCTCGGGCGCGCCGTCCTGGCGCTCGATGCGCACGTGCAGCGCGCTGTCGCGGCGCGTGATGCGCATGTTCTCCAGCCGCGCGCTGCGGGTGGCGGACCACTGTATACACTGTATAGTGCCGCCCTGTATACTCACGGGTAGGGCTCGTCCGCGGGCTCGGGCGCGCCGTCCTGGCGCTCGATGCGCACGTGCAGCGCGCTGTCGCGGCGCGTGATGCGCATGTTCTCCAGCCGCGCGCTGCGGGTGGCGGACCACTGTATACACTGTATAGTGCCGCCCTGTATACTCACGGGTAGGGCTCGTCCGCGGGCTCGGGCGCGCCGTCCTGGCGCTCGATGCGCACGTGCAGCGCGCTGTCGCGGCGCGTGATGCGCATGTTCTCCAGCCGCGCGCTGCGGGTGGCGGACCACTGTATACACTGTATAGTGCCGCCCTGTATACTCACGGGTAGGGCTCGTCCGCGGGCTCGGGCGCGCCGTCCTGGCGCTCGATGCGCACGTGCAGCGCGCTGTCGCGGCGCGTGATGCGCATGTTCTCCAGCCGCGCGCTGCGGGTGGCGGACCACTGTATACACTGTATAGTGCCGCCCTGTATACTCACGGGTAGGGCTCGTCCGCGGGCTCGGGCGCGCCGTCCTGGCGCTCGATGCGCACGTGCAGCGCGCTGTCGCGGCGCGTGATGCGCATGTTCTCCAGCCGCGCGCTGCGGGTGGCGGACCACTGTATACACTGTATAGTGCCGCCCTGTATACTCACGGGTAGGGCTCGTCCGCGGGCTCGGGCGCGCCGTCCTGGCGCTCGATGCGCACGTGCAGCGCGCTGTCGCGGCGCGTGATGCGCATGTTCTCCAGCCGCGCGCTGCGGGTGGCGGACCACTGTATACACTGTATAGTGCCGCCCTGTATACTCACGGGTAGGGCTCGTCCGCGGGCTCGGGCGCGCCGTCCTGGCGCTCGATGCGCACGTGCAGCGCGCTGTCGCGGCGCGTGATGCGCATGTTCTCCAGCCGCGCGCTGCGGGTGGCGGACCACTGTATACACTGTATAGTGCCGCCCTGTATACTCACGGGTAGGGCTCGTCCGCGGGCTCGGGCGCGCCGTCCTGGCGCTCGATGCGCACGTGCAGCGCGCTGTCGCGGCGCGTGATGCGCATGTTCTCCAGCCGCGCGCTGCGGGTGGCGGACCACTGTATACACTGTATAGTGCCGCCCTGTATACTCACGGGTAGGGCTCGTCCGCGGGCTCGGGCGCGCCGTCCTGGCGCTCGATGCGCACGTGCAGCGCGCTGTCGCGGCGCGTGATGCGCATGTTCTCCAGCCGCGCGCTGCGGGTGGCGGACCACTGTATACACTGTATAGTGCCGCCCTGTATACTCACGGGTAGGGCTCGTCCGCGGGCTCGGGCGCGCCGTCCTGGCGCTCGATGCGCACGTGCAGCGCGCTGTCGCGGCGCGTGATGCGCATGTTCTCCAGCCGCGCGCTGCGGGTGGCGGACCACTGTATACACTGTATAGTGCCGCCCTGTATACTCACGGGTAGGGCTCGTCCGCGGGCTCGGGCGCGCCGTCCTGGCGCTCGATGCGCACGTGCAGCGCGCTGTCGCGGCGCGTGATGCGCATGTTCTCCAGCCGCGCGCTGCGGGTGGCGGACCACTGTATACACTGTATAGTGCCGCCCTGTATACTCACGGGTAGGGCTCGTCCGCGGGCTCGGGCGCGCCGTCCTGGCGCTCGATGCGCACGTGCAGCGCGCTGTCGCGGCGCGTGATGCGCATGTTCTCCAGCCGCGCGCTGCGGGTGGCGGACCACTGTATACACTGTATAGTGCCGCCCTGTATACTCACGGGTAGGGCTCGTCCGCGGGCTCGGGCGCGCCGTCCTGGCGCTCGATGCGCACGTGCAGCGCGCTGTCGCGGCGCGTGATGCGCATGTTCTCCAGCCGCGCGCTGCGGGTGGCGGACCACTGTATACACTGTATAGTGCCGCCCTGTATACTCACGGGTAGGGCTCGTCCGCGGGCTCGGGCGCGCCGTCCTGGCGCTCGATGCGCACGTGCAGCGCGCTGTCGCGGCGCGTGATGCGCATGTTCTCCAGCCGCGCGCTGCGGGTGGCGGACCACTGTATACACTGTATAGTGCCGCCCTGTATACTCACGGGTAGGGCTCGTCCGCGGGCTCGGGCGCGCCGTCCTGGCGCTCGATGCGCACGTGCAGCGCGCTGTCGCGGCGCGTGATGCGCATGTTCTCCAGCCGCGCGCTGCGGGTGGCGGACCACTGTATACACTGTATAGTGCCGCCCTGTATACTCACGGGTAGGGCTCGTCCGCGGGCTCGGGCGCGCCGTCCTGGCGCTCGATGCGCACGTGCAGCGCGCTGTCGCGGCGCGTGATGCGCATGTTCTCCAGCCGCGCGCTGCGGGTGGCGGACCACTGTATACACTGTATAGTGCCGCCCTGTATACTCACGGGTAGGGCTCGTCCGCGGGCTCGGGCGCGCCGTCCTGGCGCTCGATGCGCACGTGCAGCGCGCTGTCGCGGCGCGTGATGCGCATGTTCTCCAGCCGCGCGCTGCGGGTGGCGGACCACTGTATACACTGTATAGTGCCGCCCTGTATACTCACGGGTAGGGCTCGTCCGCGGGCTCGGGCGCGCCGTCCTGGCGCTCGATGCGCACGTGCAGCGCGCTGTCGCGGCGCGTGATGCGCATGTTCTCCAGCCGCGCGCTGCGGGTGGCGGACCACTGTATACACTGTATAGTGCCGCCCTGTATACTCACGGGTAGGGCTCGTCCGCGGGCTCGGGCGCGCCGTCCTGGCGCTCGATGCGCACGTGCAGCGCGCTGTCGCGGCGCGTGATGCGCATGTTCTCCAGCCGCGCGCTGCGGGTGGCGGACCACTGTATACACTGTATAGTGCCGCCCTGTATACTCACGGGTAGGGCTCGTCCGCGGGCTCGGGCGCGCCGTCCTGGCGCTCGATGCGCACGTGCAGCGCGCTGTCGCGGCGCGTGATGCGCATGTTCTCCAGCCGCGCGCTGCGGGTGGCGGACCACTGTATACACTGTATAGTGCCGCCCTGTATACTCACGGGTAGGGCTCGTCCGCGGGCTCGGGCGCGCCGTCCTGGCGCTCGATGCGCACGTGCAGCGCGCTGTCGCGGCGCGTGATGCGCATGTTCTCCAGCCGCGCGCTGCGGGTGGCGGACCACTGTATACACTGTATAGTGCCGCCCTGTATACTCACGGGTAGGGCTCGTCCGCGGGCTCGGGCGCGCCGTCCTGGCGCTCGATGCGCACGTGCAGCGCGCTGTCGCGGCGCGTGATGCGCATGTTCTCCAGCCGCGCGCTGCGGGTGGCGGACCACTGTATACACTGTATAGTGCCGCCCTGTATACTCACGGGTAGGGCTCGTCCGCGGGCTCGGGCGCGCCGTCCTGGCGCTCGATGCGCACGTGCAGCGCGCTGTCGCGGCGCGTGATGCGCATGTTCTCCAGCCGCGCGCTGCGGGTGGCGGACCACTGTATACACTGTATAGTGCCGCCCTGTATACTCACGGGTAGGGCTCGTCCGCGGGCTCGGGCGCGCCGTCCTGGCGCTCGATGCGCACGTGCAGCGCGCTGTCGCGGCGCGTGATGCGCATGTTCTCCAGCCGCGCGCTGCGGGTGGCGGACCACTGTATACACTGTATAGTGCCGCCCTGTATACTCACGGGTAGGGCTCGTCCGCGGGCTCGGGCGCGCCGTCCTGGCGCTCGATGCGCACGTGCAGCGCGCTGTCGCGGCGCGTGATGCGCATGTTCTCCAGCCGCGCGCTGCGGGTGGCGGACCACTGTATACACTGTATAGTGCCGCCCTGTATACTCACGGGTAGGGCTCGTCCGCGGGCTCGGGCGCGCCGTCCTGGCGCTCGATGCGCACGTGCAGCGCGCTGTCGCGGCGCGTGATGCGCATGTTCTCCAGCCGCGCGCTGCGGGTGGCGGACCACTGTATACACTGTATAGTGCCGCCCTGTATACTCACGGGTAGGGCTCGTCCGCGGGCTCGGGCGCGCCGTCCTGGCGCTCGATGCGCACGTGCAGCGCGCTGTCGCGGCGCGTGATGCGCATGTTCTCCAGCCGCGCGCTGCGGGTGGCGGACCACTGTATACACTGTATAGTGCCGCCCTGTATACTCACGGGTAGGGCTCGTCCGCGGGCTCGGGCGCGCCGTCCTGGCGCTCGATGCGCACGTGCAGCGCGCTGTCGCGGCGCGTGATGCGCATGTTCTCCAGCCGCGCGCTGCGGGTGGCGGACCACTGTATACACTGTATAGTGCCGCCCTGTATACTCACGGGTAGGGCTCGTCCGCGGGCTCGGGCGCGCCGTCCTGGCGCTCGATGCGCACGTGCAGCGCGCTGTCGCGGCGCGTGATGCGCATGTTCTCCAGCCGCGCGCTGCGGGTGGCGGACCACTGTATACACTGTATAGTGCCGCCCTGTATACTCACGGGTAGGGCTCGTCCGCGGGCTCGGGCGCGCCGTCCTGGCGCTCGATGCGCACGTGCAGCGCGCTGTCGCGGCGCGTGATGCGCATGTTCTCCAGCCGCGCGCTGCGGGTGGCGGACCACTGTATACACTGTATAGTGCCGCCCTGTATACTCACGGGTAGGGCTCGTCCGCGGGCTCGGGCGCGCCGTCCTGGCGCTCGATGCGCACGTGCAGCGCGCTGTCGCGGCGCGTGATGCGCATGTTCTCCAGCCGCGCGCTGCGGGTGGCGGACCACTGTATACACTGTATAGTGCGCCCTGTATACTCACGGGGTAGGGCTCGTCCGCGGGCTCGGGCGCGCCGTCCTGGCGCTCGATGCGCACGTGCAGCGCGCTGTCGCGGCGCGTGATGCGCATGTTCTCCAGCCGCGCGCTGCGGGTGGCGGACCACTGTATACACTGTATAGTGCCGCCCTGTATACTCACGGGTAGGGCTCGTCCGCGGGCTCGGGCGCGCCGTCCTGGCGCTCGATGCGCACGTGCAGCGCGCTGTCGCGGCGCGTGATGCGCATGTTCTCCAGCCGCGCGCTGCGGGTGGCGGACCACTGTATACACTGTATAGTGCGCCCTGTATACTCACGGGTAGGGGTCGTCCGCGGGCTCGGGCGCGCCGTCCTGGCGCTCGATGCGCACGTGCAGCGCGCTGTCGCGGCGCGTGATGCGCATGTTGTCCAGCCGCGCGCTGCGGGTGGCGGACCACTGTATACACTGTATAGTGCCGCCCTGTATACTCACGGGTAGGGCTCGTCCGCGGGCTCGGGCGCGCCGTCCTGGCGCTCGATGCGCACGTGCAGCGCGCTGTCGCGGCGCGTGATGCGCATGTTCTCCAGCCGCGCGCTGCGGGTGGCGGACCACTGTATACACTGTATAGTGCGCCCTGTATACTCACGGGTAGGGGTCGTCCGCGGGCTCGGGCGCGCCGTCCTGGCGCTCGATGCGCACGTGCAGCGCGCTGTCGCGGCGCGTGATGCGCATGTTCTCCAGCCGCGCGCTGCGGGTGGCGGACCACTGTATACACTGTATAGTGCGCCCTGTATACTCACGGGTAGGGGTCGTCCGCGGGCTCGGGCGCGCCGTCCTGGCGCTCGATGCGCACGTGCAGCGCGCTGTCGCGGCGCGTGATGCGCATGTTCTCCAGCCGCGCGCTGCGGTCGGCGGACCACTGCGCCATCTTGCCGAAACGCTCCGAGAGGGTCAACCTGCCAATCAAACAGAATACTAAGCTCGGGGTTTAGGACCGCTGCATTAGAATTGTCGCTGAACTATGAGCTTTTTTTTATGCTATAGGTGGCAAACGAGCAAACGAATCGCCTGATGGTAAGCGATTAACGTCGTCCATGGACACCCGCAACACCAGAGGTGTCGCAAGTGCGTTGCCGGCCTTTAAGGTGGGAGTACGCTCTTTTCTTGAAAGTCGTATCGGTCCGGAAACACCGCTGGCGACAGTTCGTTCCACAGTTTAGCTTGGCGGCATATAAACTTAAAATTTACTGGGAAATTCTATGACAATTTTTATTATTATCAGGATTGTATCAGCTCTTGATTCTGAATCGAATAAGCCCAAAGCAAGTGAAGCAAGTCCATATCTGGAAGGATCAGGTTCTTGGAATTTTTTTTTGTCAATTACCTCTGCGGTTGCTCAGAGCTGGCATCACTCTCGCTGTCACTGTCAGAATCGTTCAGCGCCGCGGCGATGGCTGCAGGCGAAACGCCGCGCCGTCTCTCTCCCTCGCGCGGCTCTCGCGGTTCGCGCCGTCTCTCTCCCTCCCGTTTGATTTGGGCGGCTGGTATGGGCGCAGTCGGGGGCCGGTTGACTGCCATTTGCGTGCGCTGCCATTCTAAGACCTGTGAACATTTTGATCGTTAGTTAAAGTAACAAAAGCCGGCCAGGTGCGAGTCGGACTCTATAATAATAATTATTATAAAAACGGCCAAAAATACACTTGTTGTATGGGAGCAACTAGTACAAACAATTACTTCAACAGTTAAATATTTGCTTTAATTTAATGATATATTTTTAAAGTGAATAAGTAACTCAGCTTCGTAACCGAAGCCACACAAAATAATCTTTAATATTAAGATCTAGGTTATAAGAAAAAAAATGTAACATTAATTTTTTTTTTACTAAATATTCTGTGAATATAGCATCTTTCTGCTGCTGTTATCAATATCCAGTAGGGAATGCAAAAACCGGTTATAATAAATAAAATAAATAAAAATAAAATAAAATTCATTTATTGCAGACTAACAAGTGTCCATAGTTTGTTAGTAACAATAATAATAAACTTAAATAATTATATTAGTACCTAGTCCTAGGTGAAGTGAGGACCAATGCCGGACTAGGCCGCTGTCCCACCTCCCCGCCACTACGCTCAGGAGGCTGTGGCGGCTGTCGCGGACTCTGCGGAGCGCCGCGGCGCAGCGCTTGCGCAGCGTCGCATGAAAACCGTCCACGTGCGCGTCCGCGAACATGCCCGACGCGCTGCAATGCCGCGGCAGCCGCAACAGCACCCTGAACGCGTCATTGTATTGAACCCGCAATGTGTTCAACGAGCGCTGCGTAAACTTTGTCCACAAGCTGCAGGTATACAGCGATGTACAGTACGCACGGAATAGCGTAATCTTAACTTGCGCTGTACACCGACTGAACCTGCGAGCTATCATATTGGCTCTGATCGCAAGCGCCCTTCGCTCCCTCTCGATATCTGAATCGTCACTCAAATCGTCGGTTACCAAGTGCCCAAGGTATTTAAATGAATTAACCCTTCTAAGCTGCTCACCATTCAAGCGAATGGGTGGGACATGAGATGGACACTTGGTTCCCGCCTTGAAAACCATATATTCGCTCTTCGATACATTATATTTTAAATTATGTCTTAAAGCATAGGACTCACATTTTGCGATAAGGGTTCTAAGTCCCCCCACCGATGGGCTCAACAACACCATATCATCTGCGTAGCTTATATTGTTAAATGCTACCCTGTTAACGTGGCATCCGATATGCGTGCTGCTGAGCTCACCGATGAGCTCGTTTACGTACAGATTAAATAATTTTGGCGAGGTCAATCCACCTTGCCTGACGCCACAGTCTAATCCATATTCATCTGATAAAACATTTCCCCATCGGACACTATTTCTCTGGCTGGCGTACCAGTATCTAAATATGCGTGTTAGTTCTTTAGGAAAATTTGTCTCTCCAAGCTTTTGCCACAGCAAATCGTAATTTACAAGGTCAAAAGCCTTGGAGAGGTCTAGAAAACACGCATAAATAGGTGTTTTACGCCGGGTATAGTACTCAACAGTGTTTTTTAGACAAATGATTGCACCCTCCGTCGACAGGCCGGCTCGGAAGCCGAACTGAGCGTCATGTAAATGCAAGCACTCGTCCAATTTCACGCCAAGTAGACTATCAAGTACTCTGGCTATGATTGTAGCCAGAGAAATAGGTCTATAGTTCGTCACATCGGATATATCGCCAGTTTTGTTTTTAACAATAGGTACCACTATAGTTTTTGTCATATGCTTCGGTAAATAAGAGTGTCCGATACATAGATTAAAAAACATTGCTAGGATTCTAGGCAAGTGAGGGCCAGCAAATTGCAGGTGCTCGACGCTTAGGCAATCGTGACCGGGAGACTTTCCCCTTTTCATGTCCCGCAGTGTCTTAGTTATATCTCTTGCACTATAACATATCTGCAAGTCACTCCCTACCTCATCGTCAGGCACCCCCAACTCTTCTGACCCCGCAGGTGACACACTATTATCACAATGACTCTTAAAATGGTTTCCAAACATGTCAGCAATACCCTTGGCATCTGAAACGCCGTTAACACTAACTGAGAGTCCAGTCTTTACTTCCATTTTCTTTGTGAGTTTCCAAAAATTGCGAAAGTCACACTTTTTATGATGGGCTGCCAGCATATCCATCTTAATTTGGTCTTGGTGATTTTGGACCCAACGCAGCCTTGATTTAAAAACTTTTCTACTAACACGCATTGAGTTAAAAACATGACCCGTACTTGGCTTACCAAACAAAATCCAATTTTGAAAGTGAAGTCTGGCCTCCCTGTGGGCCTCACTGACATGTTTATTCCATCCTATAATTTTCCTACATCCGGTTCTACCTGAAATGTCTTTACTGCAAACAGACGCCTCACTCAATGCATTAATAATATTTGAATACATGCTATCAAGAATATTAAGGTGAATTGTATTGTTTTTACAGCACTTGCCACAACAGTTTCGAAGTTCAGCAGGAAAATCTATACATTTCAACAGCTCGTTACATTTACTGGTGTACTTATCAATTTCACAAGGTGTCCTCTCGCCCCAAACTATTTGTCTACGTTGTGAAGGCAAGTTAACAATGCATACTTTAGGTACAACTAGATTTAGATTACACTTAAAGACTAGAGGAAAGTGGTCTGAGCAATAAACGCCATAGTCAACAAAAACGTCAACTATCGAGTTCCATCCCGCGGCAGTGGTTAAGCAATGATCCAACCAGCGTTTACTACCGTGTGAGTCACTGAGGTACGTAAATGTATCAGAACCAATGCCAAGTTTATCTAAATCAGCACATATCCAACCTTGCTCGGCACAGAAACTTAACAATTCGTCACTAAATAACTCACCCGGATGTGCGTTATAGTCCCCTAACATATATACAGTTTCAATGCCGCTTTCCCTAACTATGGCGTTCATGGCACTAACACACTGCACAAATTCAGGTAAATTCTCAACACAGTTGGTCGGCAAATACGCGCAAAAAACTAATATATCTATATTCCCGGACGAAATCTTAATAGCACTGAGTCTAGCGTTATCGCATAAAACTACAGAGACACATGGAAACGTTTTCTTTCGCCACAATAGCGCAGTGCCTCCATAAGGCCTACCTCGTAGTATTCCTTCCGATGTATTCACTCGCTTATACTATTCAAAAACGATAGGTCGTGTGGCAAAAGCCACGTCTCCTGTATGGCAATCACGTCAGCGTATGAACATATTCGCCTAATGTCGTCAACTGATCGTTTTAAACTGCGACAGTTATATGTACACAACACTATATTATTAACATCACAATAATTCATTTAATATTTGTTTATTGTTTACTCTGACGTAACGTAACAGCTGTAGCCGTTGGCGTAGCACTCGTAGCATTCGTAGCGTCACGCGTAGCACTGATAGTGGCAAACGAGGCGCTCTGATAGTTTTTTTGTTTTGACGACACAAAACGTCGAAAAATAATGTCCTTTGGCCACAACCTTTCGTTAAGAAACAAATCCACTTTTGACTTAGGTACATAGCATTTGTAGGCATTATGTAATTTATTACTGTCCCTCATAGTAATTTGTTCCATATTGACATTGACTGAGGTTTTCTGGCGTATATAATCGACGATATCCGATTGTAGTGTTTCCTTGTGAACGTTTGTGATCAGAATAGGAATCCCGGCATCCGCTGCTCTAAACTTGCAGTTGACATCAGTGGTCGCGATTCCAGATTTACCTAAAAACACATTGTTCGCTGGGGGTTTCTTTCGGCGATGGACTTTTTTCCACTCACCCTGTTTTGCCATATCCGAAAATGACTTATTATTCACGTTCAATCTCTCCGGGGATTTATTGCTCATTTCTTCGGTACTATGTACGGTAGTCAAATGATTTACTATCGCACGGTCGGCAATGCAATCGCTAACGGCTTGCTGTTTACCGGTTTGCGCCCCGCTGGTTGTAGCCGGCTGCCGCGGGCATGGGGGAGGGGAGCGGGTCGAAGCATTCAGTGCGTGCGCAGGCGCAGCAATGTTGTTTACGGAGATAGCCGAATCATCTATTTGTCGGAGCGAAGACGGCGGAGATGGCAGAATAACTTGCCTATCTGCGTGTGAGGGAGACGAAATTGTTGTGCTCTGATCGTCAACAGGTTTACTTAGCGATGACATGTCGATATGAGCCAATCCTATTGGCCCGCTATCCAAGTATGCACCGGTAGGCGTCTTACCGTGATATTTGAAATGCCAACGTCTTGATAGCAACGGTCGACATTCTTGCCCAAAGCTGGCGGTGACTCTTTTTGTTTCTTGGTGATGTTTTCCAGGTACTCCATAGTGACGTATTGCGACTTAATAATTCGTAAATCGTTTTTTAGTGACACTATATCTTTTAAAAGTTATGTCACATCCACCGAATCGAAATCAATTGGCGGCAATTTCTTTAAATCACGGGCAACAAACACGGGGATAGATTCTGGATCAGTAATCTTCAATAAATCCAATATGTCATCTACATCTCGGCGTTCCTGACCCTCTTTTCTTCTAATTATTTTTCGTTTACGTGCCGGCACTGATTGAAATAGCAAGTTCTTAGCGTTTTTGATGTCCAGCGTGGTGAAAAACTCCACGCAGATTCGACACATGCTATCGTTGTCCATAACATGGAGTTTATTGACCATAAAAGCCAATAATTCGTTCACTACTAGATTACAATTGTTACACTTCACGATGTCAGCCATATTGCAGCGATTAGCGGTTCACGACGCGCCCGAATCGCCCGAATGCGCGCGAACGACTGCCAATACAAAAATCTCTATGGGATGGGAGCCCCCTCAAATATTTATTTTATTATTTGTTGTAATAGTAGCAATAGATACATCCTGGTTACAGACGGACAGACAAACGGACAGTCAAGTCTTAATAATTGGGTCCCATTATACCATTTGGGTAAGAGTCCTACCTTCTCCTCACGGGTCCTCTTGCTGGCCTCCCTGGCCTTGAGGAGTTCCCTGGTGGGCTGCACGGCACGAGCAGAGGATGCCGGCGGACGCTTTGCAGGGGAAGGCCCAGGTCTGCAGAAATACAATGTTACAAATTGAAAATTGTGAGACATACTGGGAAATTGGGTCAATCTTGAAGATTAGTACATTACTGCACAGGCCGTGAAGTAAGAGATTGCAGGACGAGTTTGTGGTAGACGAGGCCGGATTAAACAAGTCCGGCAATCTCTCTTCCGGCCGAGGCTTGTATAGTGCTTTTCTCAAACATTGTAAGGAAATATTAAATTTAAAACAACTACTAGGTAAATAGGTTAGTAAGGAAAAAAGTTTAATTTGCCACCTTATTATTTTTTAAATATGCAATTTGAATTAGCACCATATTTAACCGCACATAAATATACATAGAAACATAGAATTTGTTTTTTTTAATGTCGCAAGTATCTCGTTGGCTGCATGTAATTTTTCCTTTGTCAGTTTAGTGTTAGTACGCAAATTTAAAAAGTTAGAGCAGCGGACTATAATGTTTCGTTCATACTTACGCCATACATTACTTCACGGCCGCCGGCATAGAAGTAAATGGGGGCAGCCGTAAACAAGGAACTTCATGTCTTCATTTCGTGACATAAATGCATACATTTACGATCATGTTTGAGAAAAATAATTATACCAATGGGTTACCCTCATCTGGCAGAATATACAGGATGTCCCATAAATGACACGTCACAGTGACACTGGAGGTAGACCAGGTCAAGGTACCAAACCAACTTAACATGACCCCAGTAAAAGTGGCACGGTTTTTGAGTTATTGTCGAATTAAAGATTTTCTTAAAATTTGACCGTTTTTAACATTATTAGTGCCAGTGTGCACTCGGAAAGGAATCAAGGTTAGTGTTTTTTATGGGAACGGTACCAAGAATTGTTAATTAACGTTACAGAAATGGTATTTTATCCAAAACCTGGGACAAAATTTAAAAAAAAAATACTAGTTTGATCTTGAATTAATTCACAGCGAAACATTAATTTCGACTTTAACCACCAGTCGTGAAAAAAAAACTTAAAAACGAATGAGAAAATATCGTGAAACTATTGAGCTTTTATGCAGATTTCAAAATTGTATAATTCTGCAAATCAATAGTATGCGAGAAGCAGTATGCGGAAGCAGTGATTCTGCCAAACGTTACCATAAATTATTCTGCAAATCGAATTTATGACAAATAAAATTCTACCAATATGTAGTGGAGGTACTCACGGTGGTTTGGCCCCTTTAGGTCCAGGCGGTGGGCCCTTTTTGTTCTTTGCTGAGCACACCGAGCAGGATTCGTCTGAGCAACTGCTTACTGAGGAACCGGATCCAGACGACTGTTAATAAAAAACATTGTAATTAAATACAAAAAACAATTGAGGATAGATTGTTATATCCCTAAGTGTCATATAATTTAAACTTTCGTGAGACATACTGATTTCGTGAGAGACAGAGTGGTTCGTCGCGCGCGACCCGTTACCTGCGTCGGACTCGGGCAGTGATGCCCTAGCCGCGAAGGTGATAACACCACTCTGTCTGTCCGACGCAGACGAAACATGTCACGCCTATTGTGATAAAAATACGTGAGTGTTAACCGTTGCAATTTAATATCCCTAAGTGTCAATCTACCTGCGGACCTCAGATAAAGAATTGAAACCCCCTTATTCTATACTTTAATAAGAGTATCGGACCACGACAAAAAAATTGTTTGGTTCCAAGCGATTATGGAACACAGTGCGTTGTAAGAAAAAGGACGTATTTGACATTTATACATTAAGAATAAAAAAATATTACAGGACATTCTTACACAAATTGACTAAGTCCCGCCGTAAGCTCATAAGGCATATGTTACGGGTACTCAGACAACGATATATATAATATCATCATCATCATCATCATTTCAGCCGAAAGACGTCCACTGCTGGACATAGGCCTCCCCCAAAGATTTCCACAATGACCGGTCCTGCGCCACCCGCATATATAATATACAAATACATAAATATATAGAAAACATCCATGACTCAGGAACAAATATCTGTGTTCATCACACAAATAAATGCCCTTACCGGGATTCGTCAGGGTCCACTACCAACTACGCCAACCGGTCGTCTTTCTTTTGTTCGTAATGAGTTTAACAATCGTATCTTACGACGGCAGATGAACGCTTACTTTTCTCGGGTCCGGCGGCGACGGCGGGCGCACCGCTGGCGGCGGCGCCGGCCTCGGCCTCGCGCGGCGCTCGCGGGCCTCGCGGGCCTCGCGGGTCTCGCGGGTCTCGCGGGCCTCGCGGGCCTCGCGGGCCTCGCGCTCGGCGCGCAGGTCGCGGGGCCGGGGGGGCGGGGAGCGCGGCCGCGGCGAGCGACGACGACCGCCCAGCGGGAGCGGACTGCGTCTGCAAACAACACTTCATTAAGGCATGTTACACGAAAAACACAAATAATAAAATAGATATCATATACAAAAGAATGAGCTCACGAAAACTTTCAAGCTCCATAAATGGAAACAATTGTAACCGCCTGAGGTGATTGCCGTTAGTAGCAACAAACAAAACAGACAACCAACCGACCCCAAAAAAGGAAAAATTAAATAAATTTGACTACTAGGTGCCAAGCCAAATTGTTATTAAATACAGTACATTTAGAGACGCACCGATTCAGTTACGCATCAGTTAGTAGCAAAGGATTTTTTTTCTCTTTTTGAATTCGGTATTCTAAGTTGAAATCCCTTGTGAGAACAGGTAGTCAGGGCCTACGTTAGCTGACGCGGATTACCCGGAACGGACGCCCATCTAATAAGAAATTGTATGAACACCGCTAAGTGACACGAGCGCACGGAGCAGGTGCGCGATACTAAATGTACCCGCTCCATGCACCCGCGTCTGCTAGCATAGGCCCTTAGTATCGTTTATTAACCCTTAAATACATGACTTAACAGTATTCACACCAACAGTATTCCACCCTGTGAAAACCCTCTCCTACTACTTATGGTCTTCGATGCAACTCTGCTCTTATGGAGCCCTAAGCATACGTCCGATCCATTTCACAATCTTTGGAAATATTCCTTCCGTGTCTACTGTTTGCCACCGTTGCAACGCTAATAATCCAGTCATTGAACTGACAGCTTGTATGGAAATTTTGACAGTTTGGGAAATAATTAATAATAGGTAATTTTTTTAGCGTCACGGATATATCGTGAGTCTAGTATTAAGTAGGCAACAAAATGCAACAAAATATCGTTACACGCTAATCGTCACATCAATCAATCGTCGCACATGTTACAAACATTTTTGTTGTAAGATTTATATGTATATATGTTTTTTAAGCCGTTTAAAATGGGTCAGGACCAGTTTCTACCTATTAACATTTGTTTCTAGCGAAATAACACATTTATCACCCGTGTCGTACATTTTGTAGATTTAATGGTTTTACTTGAATAAGTTTTCTTCGGTTTCTCTTTTAACAGATAGAAGACAAACATGTCGTCATGTTCACATACAAGAAAACTATTTGCTATCGTTCATTTAAAAAAAATCGATTTAGTTTAGTTTTTTTTTTTACCATTTACCTACTTCCGGAAGAAAAGTTTGTAGGATTTTTGCGTATATCATATATAAATATCCCATTTTAACGTAATTTGAAAAAATCAGGCTATTATCATTTAATGTCTGTCAAAATCGTATCTTTCCTGGGTTATAATTAGTTAGCAAGTGTATAGTATAGTATACCTGGGCGACCGCCGCGGGCTGCGGCGCGGGTTGGGCGCGTGTTCGGCGCGGCGCGGCGGCGGCGAGCGCGAGCGCCGCAGCGGGCTGCGCGAGCGGCGCGACAGCGGCAGAGGCGACCTGCCCATACACAAGTGTATAGTATAGTATACCTGGGCGACCGCCGCGGGCTGCGGCGCGGGTTGGGCGCGTGTTCGGCGCGGCGCGGCGGCGGCGAGCGCGAGCGCCGCAGCGGGCTGCGCGAGCGGCGCGACAGCGGCAGAGGCGACCTGCCCATACACAAGTGTATAGTATAGTATACCTGGGCGACCGCCGCGGGCTGCGGCGCGGGTTGGGCGCGTGTTCGGCGCGGCGCGGCGGCGGCGAGCGCGAGCGCCGCAGCGGGCTGCGCGAGCGGCGCGACAGCGGCAGAGGGGACCTGCAAATACACAAATGGAAACCTTACTCTCTGGGTTTACACTGTAATAGTTGGCGAGGAACGGAAAGTAAGGGATTGACTGGCGGATATAGTGCTTTTCTCAAACATGCGCGGCCACCGGCGATCGGTGATGGGGCCATTTTTTTTCCTAAGAGTAAAATTAACCATACAAATTCCCCATTGCGGCGGTTAGAGAATTGGATACTTTACGTCTTCTATTTGCGAACAAAACATAACCATTTCTGAGCATGTTTGAGAAATAGTAATTTTTCAACTCCAGCACTTATATCTATCAATTAGATGACTGATAGCGATATTTAAAAAGTATACATTATAACATTGTCTATGATATTCCATAAGAACACTCCTCCTATGGATTTTCATACAATATATGAGCACTGTTGTTGTTTATTTTTAATTTTTATAGTGGGCACAACATCTTCCCTATTCTGCCACGTTTCTGGATTTTGCTTTTTACGCTATTTTAACTGTCGTAGAAAAACTAGGGTATGCAACAGCCCATAATTGGTTGTTAAAACGTCGACCCTCAAGTTTTAAGAACCCTTATTATATCACTGTTGCATAAACTACTATTATACGACTGTAAATAATAAAGGCCATCACAACATGAGTGTCTGTTTAACAACAGCACACGAGTGTTTTAATGTCTAATTATGTATAGTTGCATAGACTACTTTATCTACACACATATCACAAGTGCTCTAATATGGTTTCAGGAACCGTAGGGAAATGACCTGTAATAATTTACAGCTCCGTTGGTAATGCTGGTCATTGCCTATGGTTTCTGAATGCATTTTAGTGCGTAGATAAACTTTTTTTTATGGTAATGAAATGATTTTTATTATGATAAACAGGGCTCGAACAACAGGGATGACGTAAAAATTACGCAATTTTGCGCACAGGATGATACTTGTAGTTAAACTCCCGTGTGACAATTGTCACGCGAAGTAACTAATTCTATGGAATTAATTAATTAATTAGTCCGTGGGGCCCTAGCACTCTGAATCTCTTCAAAGACCTATCGAAGAGACTCAGAAACGCCACAGGAGACCCAAGAGCTGGCAGCTTCCTCGCTCGACGGATCAGTCTCGCAATCCAGCGAGGAAATGTTGCCAGCGTCCTCGGTACCATGCCGCAGGGGCCCGTTTTAGATTTATTTTAGTTTGTATTTAGTTTTATTCTATGAAATTAATAGTACAGCGTGCGTAGCCAAGATGCCAATCACTCACGCTCAGAAGCGTATCGTAGTTATCTCTCTCTACCGGTCTACCTTATTAGTGTGACAATGACAGTTGTGGTTCGCTCGCGACTGAGCGTCAGCGATTGGCATCTTAGCTACGCACACAGGTTTCAGGGTGATGTCTTAAATAAAATAAATTGTTAAAAGTTAGAGGTTGATAAATGGTAGCTGGTAATTTTTAATGAAAAATAAAAATACTATTTGAAATCATCCTATGAGTGGTTTAACGTCATCCGGATGATTTGTTCGAGCCCTGATGATAAATAATATTAATAAAATTGAAAAAAAAAAGAAACTACTTCTATGAGCAGAATCTGAATAAGGTGGAGCCAAATAAGGCCCGGTTATTAAGCATGATGACTTTTGAAATTCCCTAGTTTTATAAGTGTAAACCCCCTTTGCACCACCCAGGGTTAGCCGCTAACCCGAAGTTAAACTGTCTAATTCCATTTAAGGTTAGTTGACGAACCCCCGGTTGGTGTAAGTGGACCTTAAAGGATAAATTTGCATATATGTATGTTCACTGTCCTAGTAAAGAAGTAATTGCAATTAGTTATATTAATATAAGAAAAAAAGATGGACCTTTTTTGGTGAAGACACCTTACTTTTAGTTAATTGAAAGGAAAACACTTTGTAAGCATCCTATAAAATCAATGTTTTATGTAAACATACAATTATACGTCTAGAAATCATTTTATGACCATAAACGAAAACTTGCCAAAAAACTGACTATTACGCCAAAGATTTACTGAATTTTCTCGATCTTTTCATATTTTTTATACACTCCCGTCAATTATTTATACTACACATTTCTTCACATGGCGACCCTGCCTTGTCGCAAATAACTCAGCTTTTGTAGTATCGTAGAACTTATTCCAATAAATACTAGATATACAATAAAGTCTATCAATAAATAAAGTCAGCTTCTAGTAAAGCAATAAGCTACACGACTAAAAAAACTATTTAATCAGTCTGTTAGATTATTAAAAAATATTGTACACGTATTTTTTTTTGTTAGTCACATAAAAAATGACGAAAGTACATTGCATTCAAGTATCGTGTGACGTCACAATTAGGTACAATTCTTACCTAATTCTGACGACAAGCCCTCATCCCGAAACTTTGATGCTCTTTATTAGAGATGCAACGGATATCCGGCCTATCCGGCTAGTAGCGTAGTATCCTGCTGGATACCGGATAGTGAATTTTCACGATATTTATTGATGTATAAGTAAAAATTATGAAATTACAAAGTATTTAGGGTCAAAATCAGTTTAATGTTTGCAACACGTCAGAAAGTACAACATTTTGTAACAATATACGAGTACATCACTGGCATTAAGTAAACAAGTATTCTATAAAAAAACATGCCTATAACTAGAAATAAATTCAACATGTGACAAAAACGGGACAAAATAAATTTGGTCGATTAAAAAATCTTTAAGCCGAATATTCGGCGGCCGGATATCCGTTATCCGGTCAAACCGCTATCCGTTGCATCTCTGAGTATCATCATCAATTTCAGTTAACTTGAGAAACTAAAAAATACGTGTAATAATCTTGAATAATCTAACAGAATGATAGTTTTTCAACCTAGTCGTCATCCCTATTGTTTCACATGGCGACCCTGCCAGACAACCGAGCAATCCTAGACCTTATCGCGTTGTAATAAGATCTACATATCAGTCAAGTACCTGGATCGCCTGGGGGATCGCGAGCGACGCGAGGAGGGGGACCGCGACCCGTCCAAGTACATCTGCTTGTAACCCGTATGGCGCCATCTGGAGAACAACGGGGCAACTTAGGCCTGAGGGTTTCACGCGATAGTCGAACGGTTTCGGAATTACATTTCAACAGTTGATACTTCCGTGGGATATCTGGCTAGGACACCAGTCACTTTCTAACTGTTCAGCGTAGCACAGTGCGATAGTTTTTTTTTAAGGGACCGCTCCCTTCGTTCAATCGGTCAATGGAACTAGTTCGGTCTTTAGTTCGTTTAGTTCAGCGTAGCCTTGTAAAAGTCCGGGAGAAATCAGATTTTTTTCCCAGACGTCTCGTCAAAATGAAAGTTTCCGCTCTCATTTTCAACTCTAAATCACACACAACACCTACAACAGGGCTACATCGATTACATTGTGAAAGGAGTGACAGTGATAGTGACATTATTTATTTCTTAAAAAACCCTTCGAAAACGAAAGTTTCATTCAATCATGAAAAAAACAATCGTTTTTTTCCGGAATTTTCAACGTTAGTTCAGTGGGAATTTTGACGTCTGGGAATGAGTTTTAGGTATAGGTTTAGGTATATACAGCACGCCTACCGCGAACATCGAAAAATTGGTATTGACTGAAACTCTTTGTCACTCTAATATGCAAGTGTGACAGAGATGGAGATAAAAAAAATTTCGTGGAACTAGCCCAGAGCGCGGAACTAATGTTTCGTTTGAACGTTTTAA
Source organism: Lathronympha strigana (assembly GCA_949128165.1). Lineage (NCBI taxonomy): Eukaryota > Metazoa > Arthropoda > Insecta > Lepidoptera > Tortricidae > Lathronympha > Lathronympha strigana. The sequence continues at coordinate 2,852,147 of OX421925.1, read as the reverse complement.
TGGTTTTCGCTGAACTGACTGAACTAAAGACCATGGACAATGAGGGGTTGTCGCGATACTGTCGGCGACAGTATCGCGACAACTGTCTTTGTCTTATCCGAAGCATTAGAAATTGACAGGTGTCTTTATAAGCCGCAAATACTGTCGCAGCACTCTTGAGCTCGGACTACATATAAAAAATGAAAGGTGTCTTTCTCGACCGCGAATACGAAAACCAACGGTTAAAGCTTGACTTTCGTGGGTCAATATAGCCCCATATGTACTGTAAAATGTTTTTAGCAAACCCCTATTTTGTAAACACCTTTCGAACGATACCTCACACTCTAGGGTACAAACGAAAATAAAAAATCATCCCCCATTTTACGTATACCCTAAAAAAATCCATATTGGCGTGATTGATATGTATATTCGAACCAAATTTCAGCAACCTAGCACTTACAGTCACTGAGCCTACCCGCGGACGGACAGACAGTGCGAAACTATAAGGGTTCCTAGTTGACTACGGAACCCTATAAAACAACTTTATATGCCTTCCTTTTTTCGGAGCGGCAATACAAGCTTAAGAAAAAGACAGCATGATTCTCTGACTATGCACGAATGAGAACAGGTCGCGATCAGACTATAAGCTACACATAACACCGTATTTTTACTCGCTCCCTCTTAAGAAAAACAGCTGAAAGGCACATAGTAATTCGTACTAAGGTCATAAAATGTATATCTAGAAGAAAAGTTCAATTAAAACTATCTCTCTAACTTGGTTCTAAAAGTTAGAGATAATTTTAATTTAGTTTTCCGTAAACGCGTCATGTTTCGACTGCATCGGGCAGTCATCGTCGGACAGAGTGGTGTTGTCACCTTCGCGGCTCGGGCATCACTAGACCCCTTCTATGTTCATAATAATGAGCCTACAGGTGTTGTTGAAGTTATAGCGACGCATGAAATCGTTTCTCCTACTTTATCGTGACCATCACGAAAATTTTAAACGACTTTTTCATATTGTGAACTTAAAATAAACTGGTTAAAATGAAGGCGTAAAAATACGATGCGATGTGAAATGCAAAGCGTAAACAAAACACACGGCGATAATTGTTAAATAATGTGAAAACTTCAGACATGCAAATAGGAAATTTCTTGAAATAATCTGTCATACAACAAAATTTTTAGTTAAGAATTATGTAGTATGCCACAATTGTTAACAATTCATGTTTTCAAGAGAAACTATTATCTTTAACACTGCAATAAAATATATGTTAATTTTCAAATCATGTTTTAGGTAGCCGATTTTTAATTAGCGCAACCAGCTTCGATAGAAAATAATTGCAAATGGATAGAAATCCAAAAATTCAAATCCCGTACATTTTTCATTGAATTCGCGTTCTTGCCCCGGACAATACAGGACTCACTTCAATCAAAAAATGTCCAGGTATACCCTAGATAGTTTCAAAAATCCGGCCCAGACGGGCTCCAAACTAGGACACACCCGGTGAAACCTGGACGGGTCGCAGCCCTAGAAATACTAAACGTTACTGAAAGACTAACTTTGCGAATCCTCATTTACTTCACACGTCTCGCACGTTTAGTATTTCTGTGATCATGATTCGTGAATTTTAATACCATAAAACCGAGATTTTTATAAGAATTAGGCTGGATTTGACCAAACTTTTTAACCAAGAGTAACGCTTACTCTTGGATACTAATGTCAAAATCCCATAGTAATTTGACGTTACTACCTGAGAGTAAGCGTTATTCTCGGAATAAAACTTTTGGTAAAACGCAGTCTAAGGCTGGATTTGACCAAACTTTTTAACCAAGAGTAACGCTTACTCTTGGATACTAATGTCAAAATCCCATAGTAATTTGACGTTACTACCTGAGAGTAAGCGTTATTCTCGGAATAAAACTTTTGGTAAAACGCAGTCTAAGGCTGGATTTGACCAAACTTTTTAACGAAGATTAATGCTTACTCTTGGATACTGATGTCAAAATCCCACAGTAATTTGACGTTACTATCTGAGAGTAAGCATTATTCTCGGAATAAAAATTGGTAAAACGCAGCCTTAGTTGATTAACACAGATGATATAAATTAGTGTAAACATTACCTGTTAGGGTCCTTCTCTTCAACCTGCAACAGCTTCCGATCCCAGCTGCCAGGCGACGCTTGTCTTGCTCTTTTCATCACATTGTCTATCTCCTTCCGGCGTCCAGCCGGGTTCGATGGGTCTGGAAAACAACATGACTATATAATAGCGCTATTATGGTCTTCGCGTTGTTATCTTTGGTTAAACAAGTATATTGCAAATACTTAGTGGGATTTTTGCTACCTAGGGAAGTAGATAGGGCTAGTTTGGAGCCCGTCCGGGGAGCGTCCGGGCCGGATTTTTTAAACTATCCAGGGTAAACCCGGACATTTTTGGATTGCAGTGAATCCCTAGCAAAATAATATATGTATTTCTAAACTAAAATTTGTTTTCTTTATTGTCCGGGGTGCGATTTCAATTAAATGTCCGGAATTTTCAACTTTCTGCTTGGTTTCGGCAATGTCCGAGATGGCAGCCTTAGGTAAACAGGATGTTCTTGAGCATTTGCTTTAACTTGGTCATGTGGCTTGGTATAATTAAGGATACAGAATAGCATAGTTAGATTAGATTTATTAAATTCGTTAATTTTAATTTTTTTGACTTCTCATACAAAATAATTACATGTTGCATCAACCGCTAATGTAAAACGGGCATTAGAGCCGACTTTACTGTTTAACACTCTCAGCGCCATAGAACAAACGAAATTTCTGTTGTGGCAGGCCATGTGGGTTGCCGGCCGTCCACAACAAGTGAATTCCAGCAGGCTTCTCAGATTTTTATAAACTTTACTGGCAGGCCATGTGGGCCGCCGGTGTACCACAATAGGAAAATCAAATTCACCTGCATTTTTTCGGTCTTGACAAATCAAAGTCTACACCCAGCAGGCCAAAATTTCGGATGACCTATTTTTGGAGCCAGGACTTCAAAAATTGATAACGCTAGCTGCGTGACCCCGTGAATCAACACTGCCGCCGTTATATAGACACTGATGATGCCCCTGTAAATACGAGCGGCGTTCAAGACATTGTGAGAAGGACATGATGGATTTGTAGATTGCCAAGAACGCTGCCCAGGACCTTGAGCTGTAACTCATAAGTTGCCTTAAATCAAAATTAAAGTTGATCCCAACTTTAAGGAAGAAAGTTACACTTCTAAAATTTTGTATTAGAAATAAACGGGCGGCATGTTAAAGCGCCGACAAAAAATGTGAATACTTATATGTTTATATATATATATATATATATATATATATTTTATACTACGACAATTACAAACAAGCATACGGCCCGCCTGACGGTAAGCGGTGACCGTAGCCTATGGACGCCTGCAACACCAGGGGTGTTACATGCGCGTTGCCGACCCTTTAAAAAAAGGAGGATTCGCTGTGTTGACAGCTAAACGGGCCAAGGGCTTTGCTCCGTGGGTCCTCAGCTGTCAACACAGCGAATCTTTTTGGAGCTCTAGCGACCACCAACAGAAACACAACACTCTGAGTAGGGTCTAGTGTTATTTAACTGCGGTTTTCTGTAAGGTGGAGGTACTTCCCCAGATGGGCTCTGCTCCAGATTTGAGCGAGACGACATTCGTAGTGCTGTGCCCTACCACACTAAACGATATGCATCCGCTGTGCCCATACCTAAAATATGTTTACTTACCCAAGGTCCATAATATGTCACATCAGCATAATTCCATATACTTTATAATCGTATCTCGGAACCACTTGGAGTGGCCAATCCCACAGGAGCAGGCGGATTTTATTAAAGGCAAGGAAACCCGGGAGCAAATTTTATACGTACGATAACTCTTCGAGAAAGCTTACGAACACAATATTCCTGTCATCAAGTGTTTGGCGGCATTTGACTGTGTCAACTGGACCTGGTTTCGGAAAGTACTAAATGAACTTGTCGTGCTCAAACACTTATTTGTAACCTTTACAATCAAGTAGTAGTAAGAGTAAAAAGTATTCATTCGAAGCCATTTCAAGAACGTACGTCAAGGATGCATACTTTACCCCATAATATTGTTCAATAATATGGTGAATACATTATAGAGTATTAGTGAAGTAGTTAAACGCATTGGCATGGCTAAAACGCAGATGCAGAAAATTTGGCGAGATTGATATATCACGCTCAAAACCTGGGAGATCTGGACTAATAAATCAGCTGATAGAAAATGCACTGATGCCTTTCAAATGTGGTGCTGGCAGAAAATGCTTGGCGTATCTTGGACAGCAGGCTTTCAACCACGTACCTGCGGAGAATTCTTGGATTCTTTAGACAAATTGCCAGGAAGACTGGGGACAACCTAGAAAAGCTTATAGTAACTGGTCCGGTGGAAGGAAAAAGAATACGATGGTCAGACCAAATTGGCAAATCGCTACCTGCCCATCAAGTGCGAGAAAACCTATGCCCAGCAGCAGTGGGATGGGACGTATATAAGCTGGATTATTATTATCTAAGAGACAAAATAAATAAATATAATAATAATCCAAGGCGCAGGGATGTGACGACTCCATTGCCCACTGGTTTGTCCCATTGCAATCAGTCAACGCAGCTTGTGGCGATTTGATGGGGAGTAGCGCTAGCAACCGCATCTACCTGAGTGCTTCTGGGGAACTCCGTAGTCCGACCGAGCTCTGCATCTGGCTTGCCTTAACCGGCCGTCCAGAGTTGGGTCGAGAGAGCTGTGTTCTCGAGGGTAGATGGGGAAACCCAACTGGTGAGTAGGCTATATGGCTCCTAATGCTCATACTGATGTTGCCCTTCAGCCATCTTAGATGTCGCTGTTTGTGGGGGCCCATCTTGTATCGGCGAGTTACCGTCTGCTGGATATTAAATTGCTTACCATTTTATTAAGCAAGCGCCCGGTTGCAGTCTCCGGTCTAGTACTCGCGTTTTAATACGAATATTTCCGATCTGCAATATAATTCAACTTGTTACCCATATAACGAAATGAGGGAGACAAAAAGACCTGTTTATAGACATATTACAAATCTTATCTCTGTTGGTTTTGGGGCCAGCCTCCATACAAATTTGCCCATGGTCCTTTGATGTAATTAGTAAAATAAAAGTCGAGAAAGCGAGATTGCTGGTACAGGAAAAATGCTATATAGGACGAAAAAAAAAACAATCAAGATTGGCCGCGCCCTAATTTTAATCGAGATTATGGCTGGTCGGTACTACCGGCATGGAAATGGAAACCTATAGTCCATAGTCAATAGTTCAGTGCAGTTAGTGACAGTGTAGTGGACACAGTGAGTTCGGTGTGCTTACGGCCGTTAACATTCGATGAACCAAATCTGCAGTCGAACGATCCCGCGATTCCCAGACAGAATCATCCTAAACCAGTTTTGTCATCGAGAGCAGTGCGCGCGGCGAAGCCGATTGCTTTGGTAGTACGCCTGCCTGCTACTTGATAATGGCATCCTAAGATGTCCAAAATATGTCGTGCGCAGTGACTAAAAATACGTTAGTGTTATCCGCAATTTATTATAGTAATAAGTTGGTGGTTAAAAATATGCAATTTTCATTTTTGTGGGATCATTGTGTACCACGTGGCCTGCTGGTGAAGTTTACGGTTGGGCCCGCCGGCCGCCCATGTGGCCTGCTGGTAAAGGTATTGAAATTTTATGAAAATTAATAGTGGCCTGCTGAGATGTACCTTTTGTGGGCCGCAGGCAACCCACGTGGCCTGCTACTAAAGTTCCTAAATATTGGCGGTGGCCTGCTCTACTCGAAATTTTGTGGGCCGCCGGCGGCCCACGTGGCGCTGAGAGTGTTAAGTGGCAACTATGACATATCAATGTCATGTCAAATACTCATACTTCGTTTATACACATGCGAATCCAATATGAGATTTATTTTTTATATACAATACAATACTCTTTATTGCACACCTCACACAGATGAAATACAGTTACAAGAGAAAATAATAATACAGAACAGTAACAGTAAGGGGTAACAACAGGCGGTCTTATCGCTAAAGAGCGATCTCTTCCAGACAACCTTTGGGTAGTGGAGTACAGATCAAATGAAAAAATGTATTAGGTGGCACAGAGATTAACAAAAGCACACAAACAACACACACAATAAATATACATACCAAAATAATAATACGATAAAACATACATAAACATACATACGTAAACATACAAACATAACATATATATACATAACGATGAGTGAAGAAGAGAAACGACAGTGTCAAAGAAGAAAAGCTAAGGAAGAGACAGATAGTATTCCTTGAGTTTCAACTTAAAGGCAGTTATAGTTTGAGCACGTCTTACGTCAAGGGGAAGAGAGTTCCACAGTTTAACAGCCCGGAAAGTAAACGAAGAATTAAAAAACTTAGTAGAAGCAGAAGGAACGGATAGTAGTAAGTTATGAGAGCATCTGACAGAATTTAAGTAAGTAAAATGTTCTTTGAGATAGCGGGGAGCTGCAGGGTTAAAAAGTATAGAGTAAAGGAGAGAGAGTATATGAGAGTTACGACGATGGCGGATAGGAAGCCACTTGAGTTGAGAACGAAAACTGGAAACATGGTCATATTTGCGTAACCCATATATGAACCGGATGCAAACATTTTGAAGACGCTCAAGCTTGTTTAGTTGCTCCACAGAGAGATCGGGATAGGAGACATCGACATAATCAAGAATGGGAAGAAGTAAAGTTTTATATCTTTATTTAACATTTAGAAAAGGGTTTTGTCACACAATGACAATGTTAATGTCACCCCCGTAATTGAGATTATTGTACAATATTACTCTATACATTATTACTTTAGTTAAAAGCTATAATTACATTAAATTAAGATATCTATATCAGAGCATCCTGGCCTATATCCAGGATGCTGTGCAATCAATATCTTAATTAATACGAGTAAATAGGTCAATGGTTCAACAATTTATTTCGCTAAAGAGCAAAATATTCTAATTTTGATTATTCAGTGAGTTATATTCAGCCATTATGAATTATAATGCATGTGTGACTATTTAAATCTATAAACAACTTTAAAATTGTCAATTTGTTTAGTACGACTTCCGGTTTCTACAATGTGATATCGTCGGTCCCTTCGACGTCGTTATAACCGGATTCTTCTGTATAATGACGATTTGTGGTTTCAGTCGAGTCAAGTTGTATGGACTCTTCCTGGTATTGACTAGAATAACCGATCTATTATGACATTTCATCTCAAAACATCTTTGCAGTATAAGAATTGTGGAGACTTTTTTTTTTAATGTGCAATCTAGATGTGTAATGGGATTGTATTTACATAAATCATACTAGTGTGAAAGTGTGAGAGCTCTCCCTTAATTTGGATTTTTTATATTCATTTAATTTTATATTTTTCTATTATTATAGCTTATTAACTGGATTATTATGTGTCCAACTAGCATATAAGTGACCGTAACTGCATACCGAAATGCAGAGTAAAATGTTTATATGACCACTGCACACTTCATATTTTTTCTCTGCTTGGAAAGCCAATAGATGGTTCTAATCAAATCTAGAAAGTAGTCTTAAGTTGGACACCTGAACCAACTCTCCACTACTTTCCAGCTTTGATTCTGACCATCTATTGCCACATTTCCGAGCAGTAGCGTGAAAATTATGTTTCCTTTCTAACAAAGGCGTCAAACTGACAAATAATTTAGCTTTATTAGGATTGAATCCAAAGCTGGGCCACCCTAGAACTTCGTTCCAGCCTGCTTGTCTAAATTGCAAATGGTAGTAGGTATTAAGTTGTCAAATTTAAAACGAAAAGAGTATTAACTGATGACCACTGCCAATATTGCCAAAATTTTTTGCCCTTTGGGTCACATTTAGGCCTTTTGGTTCTCTAGTTCTGTGGATCTGAATGTGTGATTTTTGCCTTTTCCTGTGAGTGGAAAAATTCACTGCCTTTACGACTTGGGGATACATGCGCATTTCTCTGCTAAGTGAGCAACTGAGGCACTGAGGCAGTCTGTCCACAATGTGGGCTAGAAGCAACCAGCAAGCACATTCTGGCGGAATGCATTATGTATGCGGCAGTGCGTCATATAGTGTTTGGTAGGGATAGGCTGGAGGAGGAGGAGCTAAGGGACGTCGACCTTAGGGATGTCCTGAGGTTCAGTAAGGCGACAGGAAGGCTAGAAGGAAGCAAGGGGGGAAAGCCGCCGGGACAATAACCTGCAGCTCCACCAACAGGGAAATGGGGTGAATGAGCACACCAAGTGCTCAACAGCCCGCTCGATTTCGGCTGAGCGTCCCTCCCAAACATAACATAACTGAGACACCAAACAGTTGTCCAGACCAGATAACCAGAGTCACGAGTTCGAGTCTAGCCCAAGGCCATGAATTTTCCACTTTTCCATAATTTCTAAGCTTTCCTGTATTTTGGTTGTCGATTAAAGCACTTGGCTTTGGCTCGAGTACTTTAGGGGCTTTATCTAAACTCTCCGCGAGTCGATTGTCTTTTGTCTTGTGTCTCTGAAGACATTTTAAAATATTAAGGGCTGCCACGCAACCAGCGCGCGCCTAGCTGTGCACCAGTATTGTATATTTCTAATAGTAGGCAACCCTGGCGTTGTGTGGAGATGGGGGCCGAGCGTCAATTGTTTTTGCATAGTGTTCAAAACTGTTTGTATTCGCTTTTGAGATAAATATCTGTAAGATAGCCGTCAATGGAACTTCCTAACAATGTAAACTAAAGGCGTCACATGTTTTGTCACTGTTTCTCCTTGTATTTTCACACTGTCTCATCAAACACCACTGAAACAGTTCACTACTGAAACGGTCGTATTATCATAACATACAAAACATAAGATAAATGAGTTAATCTTCTGGACGCTCTACACTGCGGGTATTTGCGTTTTGCCTCTCGCTAGCACCAGTAAAATTTTGCTTTGGTGACAGTGACAGGCAAAACGCAAACCCCAATGTGTGGCGCCTGCTTTGGAGATTTCATTAAAAACTTAAGAGTTAGGTTATATTACAATCAATATGGAGGTTTGTTTACATTGTTAGGAAGTTCTATCGACAGTGATTTTACCTAAAACTGACACAAATTTTATCAGATTAAAGTAGTTAATCACTACATGTTACCATTTATCCTGGAGTGCTGCGGGTTCCGGTCCATGTGCAGCCGGTTCTTGGAGGCAGCCTCCGCAGCCCGGGACACCGACCCGTTGCGCCGGGAGCTCGACATCCTGATACAGAGACAAATATTGTTAATGTGTTTTGTATGTGTTTTAGTGGTGAATGGAATAGCTAGGTGTTACCCTTTAAGTAACCGGTTATCCGGTTATAACCGAACATAAACGGATGATTTTATACCTAAACTAATTAGTAGTGATTTTAACTGTGGTTATTATTAATACAAATGTGAATGTGCACTTTAAGTAGATAAAAAAAGTTTGTGAAATAAATAATTTGCTAACATTTTTATATTAATACAAATTTACTTTGTCTGTGTAATGTTTGTGTTTTTTTTAACTGTCTCACTCACTCACTGTCTAACTGATCACTGTCTAAACTACTCCCTTAGTGTATTGAAGTGAAACTTATGTCCATACTTATAAATGGACCTGCCACTTCCATTTACTCAAGAAAAATACAAAAGCAAAAATATAGCAAACAATCGTCAAAGAAAGGGTCTATACTAAAAGGGGTTATAATCTATTTGTGTTTGTAAATAAAGCATATCAAAAGGATTGGAAAAGGTGCAAGAATTTGTTAGATAAGAAAATTAAGTTATGCTCTCATTATACCGGAATGGAAGGCCAAGGACGTAACAGCAATGATACAACATTAATATTATACCAAATAAACAACAATTTGTAACAACAATACATATTTTCATCAGATGATTCGGGGTTATAGTGTACCTGAGATACTTAGCCTCCTTTTTATTAACATTTAAGTGAACAACATTTACTTAAGACGCCCTAATTACAAGAAAATCTAAATATACTTTCACAAGATGGCCGCTCGATTATTGATCTGTCTGCAATATGATTCAAGAACTTACCTGGAGGTCTCCGACCGAGGGTCGGAAGGAGCGAGGGCTCCGAACGCGCGCGACGCGAGGGGCGAAGCCCTGCCACGCGGCGGGTGCACGGCAGCCGGCGGCGCTGCAAGACAACCGACATACTTATCAAGCGGCGCGCGATGTTACGAACGCGAATGCCTCGCGAAAAAAGGCAACTACGCGGACCGAAAAAGCCCACGCGAGGCAAACATGCAGCCTCCGGGCGCTCGCGACGAGGCCTCACGGTACAGGCCGTACGCGATGCAGGATCACCTCCAGATTCCTCGGTTTGCTTCCATTCCTTGATTTCCTTGTAGCCAAGCTGCTGAACATCAAACATAATAAATCCACCTTAATTAATCACAATACAAAGTTACGAACCAGTAGTAATAAAACACCAAAACTTTTCACTGAAGTTCAATGATATTCTTCGCTGCAAGTCGCAAAATATTACGCGACAGCGACACACCTTTCTCCATCAGAGACGGCCATTTTGTTTTTGCGATGCGAAATCGGAAATGCCGTATGCCGTCTGCCGTCAATTTCGATTGCGTTGACCTTTCTCTCGTTACGTTTTGTTATCATAGAATTATGAATTATAACATTTGTATATTTTATATGGCTAAAAGTATTGTTATGCTGAGATCAACTCTTCACCTTTATGTTATCGAGTTTGAGAATATTAATAGCTACGCATAATAAGAACATGAGGATAGAGTAATATAAATATATTACACAAAGCAATAACAAAACGTAAACGGTGTTTAGTGTTACCAACTTGAAATTTCAAAATGTGCCAAAGTGGTGCCAAATAACTCAAATTACAAACTTACAAAGTTGCTAAATCCATAAAGTGTGTGTCTGTCTTTCACGGCAAAACTGAGCGATGAATTAACGTGATATTTTAAGTGGAGATAGTTGAAAGGATGGAGAGTGACATAGGCTACTTTTTGTCTCTTTCTAACGCGAGTGAAGTCGCGGGCAAAAGCTAGTCGTATATAGTTTGACTAGGATCTGGGCTTTCTCATTCGTGCATAGTCACAAAAAGTCATACCGTCTTTTTCTTACGCTTGTACGGCCTCTCTAGCCTAATAGTTGGTAACAGGAACACAACTTAGTAATTAATACAACCAAAACAAAGATTATCCAATTCAGACCCTATCAAAAAAAACCTGCAGATTTGACACCACTGCTATCGGACCTGAAAATAAAGGAAGTATCTGAATGCACCCTACTAGGAATAACTATCGATTCACATATAAACTGGAAAAGTCACATATCAAAATTAAAATCCAAACTCTCCTCCTTTCTTTTTGCACTAAGTATTTTAAAATCTAACACCCACATAGAGTGCGCCCTGTCGGCATACTATTCTTACGCGGAAGCCTGGCTACGGTATGGGATACTGCTATGGGGACATAGCAGTGATGCCAATGACCTTCTGATAATGCAAAAAAAATGCATCCGAATACTCAAAAATAAACAACGTTTCGACAGCTGCCAATCACTCTTTACGAACCTGCAAATCTTGACACTTCCATCCCTATACATACTAGAAATGTGTACGTTTGTCAGGAAAAACAACAAACTATTTGAATTCTGTAAAAGCACACGTCGTAACAACAAACTCATTCCCCCTGAACCTATTTTAGATATCTACAGGAAAGGCCCTTACTAAGTTATCATTCGAATCTATGGAAACAGTTAAATTCTTATTGAGGAACAAGTCGAAGATTGCTGAAGAATACCGTTTATATAGTGATCAAACGGCATGCCAGAAGGCGTACCTCAAAAAATTAAGACACGAGCTACAACAACGCAGCACAAACGGAGAACCAAAATTAACAATAAAATATGTAAAGGGCGTGCCGAAGATTGTAAACTGTGAAAGTGAAGCAAAAAACTCCAACAATTAAATAGCGTAAAACAACGGAATGTCGGTGTCTCTAAATTATTTATGCTTAAGATTTTATACATTTCAATAAATTTGAGTTATAAATTATGTGTTTACTACTTATTTATTTATTTTCTCATAGAACTGCACTGTAAGAACCTGTCAAAATGTTTACTGCCTAATTATTTTAAAGTTGTTTTTATTTCGTGGTGGTGTTACTGCCATAGTTTGGTAACGGTGTTACACCTAGTTCTGGATTGGCGTCATGCTACCCGCCTTAGGATTTACTTGTTAAACAATAAATATGACGTCCTCAGATTTTCTTACAGTATAAAGTTTAAAAACGGGAAAAAGTCTCTTTTATCTATAGGACTGTTAAACCCAGGCTCTCTTGGAACACGCCATGACGAATTCTTGGTGGCTATGGAACGTTACGCTGTAGACATTATTGCTATTAACGAAACGTGGCTTCGGGAGGGAGAGGAAGCGCGCGCGCCCGCGCTGCCCGGTTACCGGCTCTGGCACACGCCGCGCGCGGCGGGTGACCGCATGCGCGGTGGCGGCGTCGGGTTTTACCTCAGACGCGGTGTCAACGCGCGCCGGCTTGTCCACCCGGCGGCACCTACCATCGAACAAATGTGGCTAGGTTTGACGTGCAACGGTGTTAGATTAGCTATTGGCACCGCATACAGACCGCCGTGGCAAAACCCGGATATTTTTATTAGTTCGATTAGTGATTCAATCTCGCATTTTTCATCATTTGATCAAATCATTCTATTGGGTGACTTTAACATTGACATGTTGAAAAAACAAGACACAAATACAAAGAAACTAAATGATCTTTTGTTCTGTCACAATCTCACCCAGTATGTAGACGAAGCCACTCATTTCACGGATCACAGCCAAACGTTAATTGATGTTATTTGTTCGACTGTAATCCTTGCCGATTTAAATGTCAATTTTATTCCCGAACTCAGCAGCCATGCATTTATATCTTGCAAAGTAGATATCGGAAAAATGAAACTTCCTATAAAGCATATCATTGCTCGCCAACTTAAAGACATTGATCTGGATTGCTTTGAAACTGACGTTGATCGTATTGAATGGGAAAAAGTCTTGTCTAGCGATGTAAATACCTCAGTAATTACATTTAACGCATTTTTACTTAATCTAATCGATCGGCACGCACCTTTAAAATCAATTGTATGTAAAGAGCGCTCGTTACCGTGGATAACATACAATGTTAAAAAATGATGGCCAAACGGGACGAAGCTCATGCTAGATATAGGCGAAGTGGACTGGACACTCATAAAATGTATTACAAGGAGTTAAAAAATATAGTCATCGACGCCATACATAGCGAAAAGTCAGCGTATTTTAATAAATATGTCGATTCTCAAAAACGAAACCCTCGTGCTCTCTGGAAACATATTAAACAAAATATAGCGGATTTTAAAAAACGAGACTCAGACCTTCCCCAACACTTATTAGACCCTAATGCCATTAATAACTTTTTTCTTGACGTGCCTGGCAGAGACGAAATCAGTATATCTGATTTGACACATTTTGAGTTCCACAGGTTCAGCGACGTTCGTTTCAAAATTCAGCCAGTAACAGAAGTCACCGTCAGTAAAATTATAAGCTCTATTAGTACTCAGGCCCAGGGTAATGACGGCGTTTCTCTCGACATGTTGTTATTGACCTTACCACGCACCTTATCAACCATTACAGCTATTATCAATCAATCAATTAACACAGGCGTTTTTCCCGAACCCTGGAAATGCGCCGTGGTTAGGCCAATACCTAAAAAAGCATCCCCGACAAACTTTAACGATTTGAGACCAATCAGTATCCTCCCTGTTATGTCTAAAATATTGGAGAAGGCTGTGAGCATGCAACTGGTGGAATATCTGGAAAAAAATAACATTTTACCCCCCCAGCAATCAGGTTTTAGAAAGAAACGCAGCACAGCTACCGCCCTTCTGGATGTTATTGATGACATTCTCGCTGCTCAGGATGATGGCAAAGCGACAATCCTAGTTCTATTAGATTTTTCACGCGCGTTTGATACAATCAACATAGTATTACTATTATCGAAACTGGCGTATTACGGATTTGATCTCATGACAATACAGTGGTTCGCATCATATCTTGGTGAACGCACCCAGCAGGTTGAAGTACGAAACTCTAATGGCCTAACGATGGTTTCTGAGGGGGCGACAGTCACTAGAGGCGTCCCACAGGGTTCCATTTTAGGGCCTATCCTTTTTATACTATATAGTGCCGATATAATAAATGCCATCAAAAACTGTAAATGTCACTTGTATGCAGATGACTTACAAATACATATTTCTTTTAAGCCAGAAAGCACAAATGTAGCCGTCTCAAAACTTAATCAAGATCTAAGTCGGGTTGCACAGTGGTCTGAGAAGAACAGCTTAGTTCTGAATCCATTAAAATCTAAATTTTTAATACTAGGTACAAAACACCAAATGGCAAATACAATAATACACAATCCACAGATTCGTATACTAAACGAAGGTATTTCTCGCGTGTCGGAAGCTAGGAATTTAGGAGTACTTATGGATGGAAAACTACAGTTCGAAAACTACGTTTTAGAAACTATACGAAATTGTTTTTATCGCCTCAAAGTTTTGTACAAGCTTCGGAACTATTTAAGTGTAGATATGCGAATAAAACTTTGTGACACTCTTGTGCTATCCAAACTTAACTACGCGGATACGGTTATTGGAAATTGCCTGTTGTCTCGTACTAAAGCTCAACTGCAGAGACTCCAGAATGCCTGTGCCAGATTCTGCTTCCCGATGCCACCAAGATCTCGTGTAACACCGTTTTTAAACAATGGCAAACTGCTTAAAATGGAGGGTCGAAGAAAGCTACACTTTGCTTCACTCCTGTTCGGAATCGTTCAGAACCAACAGCCCTCTTACCTTTACGAACGCCTAACGTTCTCCCAGAAACATGTGAGGCAAGCCCTACGCTTAATTTGTCCAAGGCACAGATCGGCTAGTTTCCGTGGCAGCTTCCGATACGCGGCCACGAAGTGCTGGAACAATCTTCCTCCACCAATAAGAAACGCTAACTCTCTGTTCGTCTTTAAAAGCAAACTAAAACTGCATCTACTCAAGGAACAAACGATTTCCACCTAGCCGATCTGTGTTATAGCTCACTTAACTTAACTTATTAATATCTAGTTTTATGCTCATTATATATATATATATATATATTTATTTTATTTTTTATTTTTTGTCTATAATTTTCTGCACCGCACATTCTGTTGTATCTCGCTTCTGTCTTTATATGTTATGTATCGTTTTGTGTTTGTTTTTCGTGTCAATGGGTACACTGAAAATCAGCGTCGTAACACTATATGTGCTGCGACACATGCTGAGTGTTATCCTTTTCAGAAACCACATGTAAAACTTAGTTTTAATTTCTGTTATTTTTAAGCGTATATTTTGTATTGTGTGTGTTTCGAATAAAGAATTCATTCATTCATTCATTCATACTACAGAGCAATCCAAGTATACAATCAGCTACCCAATAATATAAGAAATATTGAAAAAAATAACACATTCACCTTACAACTAAGATCACTTTTAATAGAGAAGGAGTACTATTCTATTCAAGAATTTATGGAGGAAGATAGTTTCACATGAGTACTGCTAAAATATACTTAATTCATATTAACTTTTACATATAGTTACCTGTGAACTGTGTGATATTAAAGTAATAAAAAGATCTCAAATATTTAAGTTAAGAAGAAATGATATAAATATTTAACATTGTATAAACCTAAGACAAAATTTTATTGCTGCCTAAATATTTCAACTCAATTGTTTTAGCTATGCCTAAAATTCTAGATTTTAATAGTAGTTGATATTCTACCTATGTTTGCAATACCCTGACAGGGTACCATGTGTTTCTGTCTTTTATTTTGTTAATAACATCTACATGTACCATGGTTGGCAATAAACGATTCTAATTCTAATTCTAATTCTAATGTCCCTGCCGACGAAGCTGGAAGTCCCGGGTTCGAATCCTGGTTCCTGAGATATGGACGTTTTCTGTGTATACATGTAATAGGCTATATGCACTTGAAATAGATAAGGCTTATATTTTTTTCTCAGAAACTATGTTGGTTCAGCATTATATCCCTATCAAAATTTCTTAATTTTATTTTATTTTAGCTGTGAAAATCATTATTGAAAAGTGCAAAAAAATGTGTGAAATTACAAACGGTTAAAACGCTGTGACGTCGAGTGTGACGTCATTGGATAGTGGTGTCTGTACACCAAGCCAAGAACGCGAATGAACAGAGAGCCGCTGTATGTAATCTCGCGTCTCGGTTTCTCAAATGTTTGGTGTACAGCCGGCACAGAAGCACTAGTATCCAGATCATTAAAAAAGAAGCATGCGAATCGTGAATCGTCTGTGTCAAATTGTATACATGTTCTCGTATGGAATTTCCTTCATAAGATATCTAGTGTTTCTCGTTCTGCCACTCATATTTTTGCATTTTGGCACAATCCAATACATATCCCATCTTTAAAGCGGTTTTATGACTTGTATGTCGTTTTCCATTGTAAATGTAAACACAATCGGCTGAACAATACAAGACTAATTAAATAATAAACATTTTTTAGGTTATGTTGGGCCGATCAAACACGTTCATAAATCATAATCTTAATTCACATCAATTGATCTGAGAAATTTATTATATCTGAAAAAATCAGGATACGTGTGAGCAATATCTAAATTGTACGTAATTTTATGCATTATTAATTCACAATATAATTGTAATTATGCATCGTAATCTGCATGCCTACCACGAACATCGAAAATTGGCATTGACGGGAAACCTCTTTGTCACTCTAATATGCAAGTGTGACAGAGACGGAGGTATAAATTCGCAATCGTTCGATTTTCGGGGTATAGGCCCTGATTCAGACTGTGTGCCGGCCTTAGATGAGAAATGACGTCACGGCTCAGCTTGTCGGAATGGCGGGCGTTTCAAACGCCCGTTTTTATTTGGAGTTTTTGAAAGAAGATTTATCTACTAAATTTTAGTTATTATGCGCTGAAATTTATTTTACAGTATTTTTATGATAAAAGCTATCATCCAACAGTATTTAAAAAAATAGTGAATATTCCCTATTAGGTGTGTATTTTTCTATATAAGTAAGTATGTATATTATTGAAATAAACACTTTAGAACGGATTAATCGCGTTTATTAACACCATGACCCTACGTTTCGAGCCCTTTTCAGCACTCGTTTTCACAGGGTTAAAATGATGACTGATTTTCTCGCGATGAATCCGTTCTAAAGAGTTTAAATTCAATGAATATCAATCGCGGTAACAGAAGACAATATTAAGTAAGTATGTATATCCGCGTCTAGTACCCATAGTACAAGCTTTGCTTAGTTTGGGACCAGTTCAATTTGTGTGAGATTGTCCCCAAATATTTATTTATTGTACTGCCGCTCCAAAAAAGTAAGGGAGATATATAGAGCTTCTTATTTTTAAAATCTACTACACGTTTAGGTTCGAGCAAAAGTACAAGCAAAGGAACAAAAATGTGAAATTTGGATTTTTCAATGTTTGGGGTAGGTAGACTGTACCTATATTAATGCATCACCTACGCTGCGAGTTCTTTTCATTATAAGTACATAGGTCCCAATCCCAAGCGATATACTGCAAACGAAACAGGGACCTGCACGCCTACCACGAACATTGAAAATTGGCATCGACGGGAAAACCTCTTTGTCACTCCAATATGCAAGTGTGACAGAGACGGAGGTACAAATCCGTAATCGTTCTATTCTCGTGGCATAGGCCCAGGCTGCGTAAGCAAGCGTTCTTAGTGTAGAAAAAAAATCGAATGTAACATAGCATAACAAGTTACAAGAATGATATACTTAAATACAAAACCACCTATCCTATCCATAACTTTGTATACAAAATTTGGCATGTTTTTCTAAACATGCAACCCAGGCAACAACAGTTGCCAGCACACAATATAAATAATTATAGAATAATTAATTAAAGTCTTAAAATGGTCTAAAGAATCAATCAATCGAACTTTGGAAAAAACGAAAATTTACTATTTTGGTCAAGGAGAAAAAATACATTACCTATGCCCTAATCTATCTGCTAATATTAGGTCATAGGTTGTTTCCATTTCATTTCAGTCAATGATGGCAAAGAAAGCAGTGTAGGTAGTACCTAGGTAATAGAAAAAACAAATTAGTGGTGTTATATTTCTTTCGTATAAGTACATATTTTTCAGATGATTTGATAGTTCAGTTGAAAGTATATTGATACTAAAACGTATACCGGATATCAATCACAATTAGACCTTTGTTTATTAGCATTAAACGAGAAAGTCGAGCAACAAAATAAATCTGTGGTGCTAACAAGAAATATTGTAAATAAAAATAAGTTGCTAGTGCTACGTTTTTACCTTGCTACAAGGTAAGTTTAGTAGACCTAAACATTATCTATTTATTTATATATATAAAAAATAGTAAGAAATTACAAATTATGGTAAACCCACCGATAATGGACGATGTATGATCAATTGATCATGTATGGGTAATGGGACGCTAAATGCAAAAACAACTTTTTGGAACCATTTTAACATTTACACCGGTCATTTAGCTGCTGAAGATTGAGGGTTTTGTTAATTTCTGTCCACAATTTGAACAAGCACATGTTTCTAATGGGTAAGAAACAAGACGCAGCATGCAGGTTCTGCCAGGAAACAGAGGAAACTGCGATGCACATCCTCTGCTCCTGCGGACCACTAATGCACGAAAGAAGTATCCACCTCGGTAGGCACGAACTGCAACCCTGTGAGATACACAGCATTACAGCCCAAAGAATTTGGAACTTTCTGGACTCAACGGGAATCAGTAATGAATTATAAAGGGCTGCCACAATAGATCACAACTGGTCGACGCGGCATCTTCACTAGCCCAAAACAACAATAATAAATAAATAATAATTTCTGTCCCGTCCGTTAGAAATGACTGATTTGGACGAAGGGGATTGGGCAGATGTCAGCGGTTTAAAGATTAAAATTAGCGTTACGATTTTTGTTGTTGTTACACCAGCAAGTGTTTTGTTCAATAAGTTAACCATTAATTAAGGTCAACCTGCAATCAGTTGTTATTGCAGAAATGTTTATGTTTAGTGATGATGGAATAGTTTTCACTGACACAATACATCCCATTATTGGCCCAAAAAGGTGCGTTTCCGAAACTAATAACGATATCTTACATAAAATATTTTATCAATATAGAATTAGAGTAGGACTTTCAACTTTAATGCATTTTTTATATTTTTACCTAATTTTTGTCTCAGCTTACCTCTCTCAGCGAATCCCGCTTGCAATGCAGAGAGGTAACGCCACCAGCGTTATGGGATCCATGCCGCAAGCTAATTTTCTGGACGGGGTTTTCCTTTTATAGAGGGTATGTTAGTTTATTCTTTTTTTATATTTTAATATTAAATAATTAAGGCTTATTTATTGTTTTAGTACTTATTGTTTAATACCTGAAATAAATTCTTTATTATTTATTTCTTTGTCTTCTAAATAGTATGCAAATGAAAACTTGTTTTCAATTTCCTATAATGGACAATATCAGTGAAAACGTGAAAACTAACGAGATACCAATGAGTAAAAAAACATTATCTGGACTACCGAGATAGAAGTAGATAGAGACGTCTTCAAAGGGAAAAACTGTAGCAAGATTTTTAAATGTTTGCTTGTCTTCGTTGCCTTGGCGACCGTAAGGACGCCTTTGGACACCGTAAGAACGATTGGCTCTAGATTGAGCGAAGTCCCTCATTTCAGGAACAGGATAGACACACTTTCGCGCGATCGGAGTATGGTATGGGCGTCTCTAGTATTAACCTCTTTGATCCGGACTGTTTTGTTGTTTGGTCTGTTTTGTTTTCGTTGAAAACACCGACCCCGACCGAACCGACTTTCAATAATTTTTAAGAAAAAAAAACCGACTTCATTTGGTTCCCGGTAAAAGTGAAATTAAGAATTTGTTTGAGTTAGCCAGTTTACTTCACAAATATCGAATACACCGCACGTGTACGATTGAAAATTGAGGAGCTTTCTTAATGTCCTAGGGCTTCCATCATTACATTTGAAGTATAATCAAACGGAACTCCCTTGTAGACCTTTAAACAAACAAAATAACAATGTGTTAAATTGGATGACACACTGTAAATTAACGAGCAATAATGAATATTATTCATT
The DNA here is from genome assembly GCA_949128165.1 of Lathronympha strigana. NCBI lineage: Eukaryota > Metazoa > Arthropoda > Insecta > Lepidoptera > Tortricidae > Lathronympha > Lathronympha strigana. The sequence goes on along the minus strand of OX421925.1, from coordinate 2,831,865 downwards.
ATGCCATCCCTGATTATCAACATCAGGTCCACTCCAGCAAAATGATGGCCACAGTAAGAAAATGCCTAAGCTAATTATGAACACCCTCTAATCACAATTAGCCTGCCGTTCAAATTTGAAGAGTTCTCTGAATTCTTCTAGAACTCCATCATCTGAATATAAATCAAATCAAAAAGATGAATGTCACAACTAGGATAATAAGTAGAGCTAGGTTTATTAACCAGTTCCACTTTGCGATCCCTGGTCTTCATCATCAGATCCAGTTCATCAAAATTTTGGCTCCGCCAAAACACTGTTTTAGTTACTTAAGGAAACCCTCAAATCAGAATGCATGTGCCGTTAAAATTTGAGGAGTTCTCTCAATCCCTCATGAAGCCCATCATCAAAATAGAACTATAATCAAATAGGACTATCTTGAAGGTATTTCTTTACAAAGAAAAGATGAATGTCTCAAATCGGATGATAGAGCTGGGAATTAACAAGCAGTTCCACTTTGCCATCCCTGGTCTTCATCATCAGGTCCACTCCACCAAATTGATGATGTTCGTAAAGAAATGCTCGAGTGTCTTAAGAAACTACCCAAATCATCATGCATGTGCCTTTCAAATTTGAGGAGTTCCCTCAGTTCCTCATGGATCCCATCATCAGAAATTAATTTTGAAAAAAACGGGACAATCCTGAAACCATCTATATACAGACAAAAAAATATTTTTTAAAATCGGATCATAGTCCTGAGAATTACGAAGCAGTTCCACTTTGCCATCCCTGGTCTTCATCATCAGGTCCACTCCACCAAATTGATGATTTTCGTAAAGAAATGCTCGAGTTTCTTAAGAAATCACCCAAATCAGCATGCATGTGCCTTTCAAATTTGAGGAGTTCTCTCAGTTCCTCATGGATCCCATCATCAGAAATGGATTTTGAAAAAAACGGGACCAACCAGGAACCGTCTACTTTCAGAAAACAAAAAAAAAATTCAAATCGGTTCAGTAATGACGGAGTTATGAGTGAACATCCATTATAAAAAAAAAATCAGTCGAATTGAGAACCTCCTCCTTTTGAAATATTGAAGTCGGTTGAAAAGGAGTTCCGTCGTCCGGTATCAGTATTTTCTTTTTTGTTTGATAAGAGTTATTTGTTTTTAACGGCCTCCTAGCCTAGTTGGTAGTGACCCTGCCTACGAAGCAGGAGGTCCCGGGTTCGAATCCTGGTCAGGGCATTTATTTGTGTGTTTATCACGAATATTTGCTCCTGAGTTATGGATGTTTTCTATGTATTTAAGTATTTATATGTATCTGTCTATTCAAATCAAATCAAATCAAATCAAATATATTTATTTTGCATAAAATATGGTACAATAGATGGAAGAGTCAAAAAAATAAGCACATACATATTTTACCAGCAACTGGCATGCAAAAATGAAGAACCGTGCACATACAATAATATTTACATTTTTACCTCACATTATAGGTATATATACATGTCTCACTAAAACTAAAACTAATGTCAATGTCGAAATGTCATAGGAACTTAAACTTACTTAAAACTAATTTCACCCGTCACTATTTAACATTTATATTTAAAATAATCAAAATATTCATTAATTGAGTAGAAACATTCCTGTACTAGCCAATCTTTCAGTCTACGTTTAAAAAGGCTAAATGGCAATTGCTTTATATCATCTTGCAAACAGTTATAAATTGAAATTGCCATGCAAAAGGTACTTTTACTATATAGCATAGTCTTTTTTGCAGGTACAGCCAGTCTATTAGGGTACCTGGAATCGAATCTACAAATGTCCTTATATTTTACAAAAAGTTCTGGGTGCATTCTTACAAATAAACAAATCTCATATAAATACATGCTTGTTACAGTCAGAAGTTTCAAGTTTATAAATAAAGGTCTATATGAATCGACGGTAAATAAACCACAAATGGCCCTGATACACTGTTTTTGAGCTAGCAACGCACGATGTGCATTACTAGAATTCCCCCAGAGAAGAATGCCGTATCTGAGTACAGAGCAAACATATCCATGGTACGCTTGCATTGCAGTCTCCTTACTACTAATCTTTGTCAGCCTCCATAAAGCATATGCAAACGAGTTCACTTTACTACATACTTTCGTAATATGTTCATCCCAACAAAAAGCATCATCCAAGCAAATACCCAAAAAGTTAGTCTGTTTAGACTCAGATATTAATATATTAGAATAAGTTACAGTTAGAGGGCGTTTTTGGGCATTTTGATTTACAAACTGAATGAATGTTGTCTTTTGTAAGTTAACATGCAAATTGTTCTTTGATAACCAGGTCACAATATTATAAATAGTTTCATTAATGTCATTGTTATATGTCCTATAATCGCGACCAGGAATCACTACGGCCAAGTCATCCGCGAAGAGAGTACACTCAAACTTTGTTACGCTTGGCAAATCATTAATGTAGAGTAAAAATAGCAAGGGCCCTAAAATACTTCCTTGAGGTACTCCCACTCTATTATATTTAATGGAGGATCGAAAATTAGTAACAGTCTTGTTACGGTCAATTTGAGACACTTCTACAAACTGACTTCTGGATTGTAAGTAATCTCTGAGCCATTTATTGACTATCCCTCGTATGCCGTAGAGCTCACATTTGGCAAGTAGTATATCATGGCAAACAAAGTCAAATGCCCGGCTCATATCAAAAAATACAGCAGTCACTGGCAGACTACGGTTCATGTAACCCAATATGTTATTAGTTAGAGTGTATGCTGCTAAAGAGGTAGATTTTCCCTTCTGGAAACCAAATTGCTCCGCTTTGATAATTTTAAACTTCTGTAAGAATGACGTCACTCGTTCATGAAACGCCTTTTCAAAAATTTTTGACAGAACCGGAATAAGAGCGATTGGTCTGAAGTTTTCTACGCTATCTCTGCTACCTTTTTTTAAAGAGAGGCTTAATTTGGGCTATCTTTAGTGATTCGGGAAATACCCCGCTCGCGAATGATAAATTAACTAAGTAGCTAAGTATCTCCGCGATGCTATCTCTGCATCCCTTTATTACTCTAGTTTGGATCTCGTCGTAACCTGCGGAGTTGGTGGGTTTAAGACCATTAATTATTTTCCTTATTTCATTACTATCAGTTGGAAACAAAAACATATTCGCGTTATTGGATTGTTATATATTATATATATCGTCGCCTAGTACCCATAACACAAGCCTTATTGAGCTTACCGTGGGACTAGGTCGATTTGTGTAAAATTGTCCCATAATATTTATTTATTTACTTTCAAAGTGGCCTCATAGGAATTTGGCCCTGCACTGATGATGGGACCCATGTAAAATCAAGAGAACTCCTCAATTTTTATTTCTATGATTATTTTAATTATTTAAACTAATATAACTATTCAACTTACCTAAACTACAAGAAAAAACTTAAATATCCTGTACAATTGTAAAGTATGAATTAATATTAAATATCTTCTCGTTCGAGGCTTTCCCTCGAGGCTCTCGAATGAGAGTGTAAGGTTACACTCACCCGAGACATTCCCGAGAATCTAACACCCGGCCTGAGATGGCATGCGGGATTTCAGGGTTTCAATGGCCAACCTACCGGCTACCGGCTGGCCAATGGAGGTCAACCTGTATGCACCCATACTTATAATAGTAGTTTATGCAACAGTGATATAATAAGGACCAATTATTAGCTGTTGCATAGGTACGCTAGTTTTTCTACGACAGCTAAAATACCGTAAAAAGCAAAATCTAAAAACGTGGCAGAGTAGGGAAGATTATAAATTTACTAAAACGGGGCCATTGATAAATGTAAGCGTAATCGAATATCACCTGCTCAAAAATCGGACATCGTGAGTGTAGTGTGTCGACAGAGTCACATCCCTAGTGCGCAAAATGTTCAAGTTGATAATCAAGACCAAGTGCGGGTAGTTCGTAAAACCCGCGCAGCTAGAGGATGTTGATGTCAACCTCAGCCAGTCTTTCTCCGGGACCACGGGGGCAATGTCGCCCTTGAAACGTCGGAGGTTTGTTTTCTAAGTTTATACACGATTAAGCCCCGTTTTAGTAAATTTATAATGTGTGAAAATCGTGAAAGTTTAAATAAGTGAGTAGGGAAGATGTTGTGCCCACTATAGAAATAAAATAATTTTTAAGAAAAAAAAACCGACTTCATTTGGTTCCCGGTAAAAGTGAAATTAAGAATTTGTTTGAGTTAGCCAGTTTACTTCACAAATATCCAATACACCGCACGTGTACGATTGAAAATTGAGGAGCTTTCTTAATGTCCTAGGGCTTCCATCATTACATTTGAAGTATAATCAAACGGAACTCCCTTGTAGACCTTTAAACAAACAAAATAACAATGTGTTAAATTGGATGACAGACTGTAAATTAACGAGCATATTCATTATGCCATCCCTGATTATCAACATCAGGTCCACTCCAGCAAAATGATGGCCACAGTAAGAAAATGCCTAAGCTAATTATGAACACCCTCTAATCACAATTAACCTGCCGTTCAAATTTGAGGAGTTCTCTGAAGTCTTCTAGAACTCCATCATCAGAATATAAATCAAATCAAAAAGATGAATGTCACAACTAGGATAATAAGTAGAGCTAGGTTTATTAACCAGTTCCACTTTGCGATCCCTGGTCTTCATCATCAGATCCAGTTCATCAAAATTTTGGCTCCGCCAAAACACTGTTTTAGTTACTTAAGGAAACCCTCAAATCAGAATGCATGTGCCGTTAAAATTTGAGGAGTTCTCTCAATCCCTCATGAAGCCCATCATCAAAATAGAACTATAATCAAATAGGACTATCTTGAAGGTATTTCTTTACAAAGAAAAGATGAATGTCTCAAATCGGATGATAGAGCTGGGAATTAACAAGCAGTTCCACTTTGCCATCCCTGGTCTTCATCATCAGGTCCACTCCACCAAATTGATGATGTTCGTAAAGAAATGCTCGAGTGTCTTAAGAAACTACCCAAATCATCATGCATGTGCCTTTCAAATTTGAGGAGTTCCCTCAGTTCCTCATGGATCCCATCATCAGAAATTGATTTTGAAAAAAAACGGAACAAATCTGGAACCATCTATTTTCAGAGAAAAAAACATTTTTTTAAATCGGACGATAGTCCTGGGAATTACCAAGCAGTTCCACTTTGACATCCCTGGTCTTCATCATCAGGTCCACTCCACCAAATTGATGATGTTCGTAAAGAAATGCTCGAGTGTCTTAAGAAACTACCCAAATCATCATGCATGTGCCTTTCAAATTTGAGGAGTTCCCTCAGTTCCTCATGGATCCCATCATCAGAAATTGATTTTGAAAAAAACAGGACAATCCTGAAACCATCTATATACAGACAAAAAAATATTTTTTAAAATCGGATCATAGTCCTGAGAATTACGAAGCAGTTCCACTTTGCCATCCCTGGTCTTCATCATCAGGTCCACTCCACCAAATTGATGATTTTCGTAAAGAAATGCTCGAGTTTCTTAAGAAATCACCCAAATCAGCATGCATGTGCCTTTCAAATTTGAGGAGTTCCCTCAGTTCCTCATGGATCCCATCATCAGAAATGGATTTTGAAAAAAACGGGACCAACCAGGAACCGTCTACTTTCAGAAAACAAAAAAAAAATTCAAATCGGTTCAGTAATGACGGAGTTATGAGTGAACATCCATTATAAAAAAAAATTCAGTCGAATTGAGAACCTCCTCCTTTTGAAATATTGAAGTCGGTTGATAAAAAAACAACAACAACAGTGCTCCTATATTGTATGAAAATCCATAGGAAGCGTTCTTGTGGAATACCATAGACAACGTTATAATGTATACTTTTTTAATATCGCTGTCAGTCATCTAATTGACAGATAGAAGTGCTGGAGTAGAAAAATACTATATAAATACCTACTACCAATGTGACCATGTTGTTTGCGTCTCTTGTATTTTTATTAAACGTACTAGTATCTCAACAACCTTCGTGATAACGATGTAAGGAGGCCTGTTCAGATTGAGGTTAAAAAAGTTACACAAAATGCCTACTGTGCTACTGATGAATAAAATGTTCCATTATTGGTGCATATAGGTAGTAAACGCACTGATAATGGACCGTGAATAAATGGAACGAGAGTATAGTTGGCTCATGAATGGGGAGAAGAGGGTGGTAGATGGGTGAGTTGGTATTTTTAGATCAGCGTGCGTAGCCAAGATGCCAATCGATCACGCTTAATAACGTATCGCAGCTACCTCTCTCTATCACTCTTCCATATTAGTGTGACAATGACAGCTGCGTTTCGCTAGCGACTGAGCGTGAGCGACTGGCATGTTGGCTACGCACCCAGACCAGAGTAGAGAGTAGACTATCATTTATTCGTGGAAAAAAAATAACAGATAAGATAATACTGGCTGTTTTTTGATTTCCGATAAATTCGACAAATTGCTTATTACAATAATAAAAGTTACAAATAGAAGTTAATAATAAAAGCTAATATAGAATAAAAGAACTGGATAAGTGGATACCCAATCGGCAGGAAAAAAATGACGCCATAAGAGTGTGGAGTTGCAGCACTTTTTCGTATAGTCGTGTTTTAAACGTGACGTTTCGTGAAGTGCCAAAAGTCTGTGAAGTTTTAACAGTGTTGGTAGTTCTGTGTACGAATTTGACACTTAATGCTTACGTCAGTAAGCTCTTTTTCGTACGAAACATGTCGTTTGTATCATCAACATCAATGCGAAATTGTTCGCTTACGACTTGGGTGTTTTTGTTCTGATTTGTGTGTCTATTTATTTTAAATAATTTTACAATGCATGTGCTCGAAAAGTGCGCTTTCTATGAAGACAAATCGTGCGGAAAGTTGTACTTTTTCGCATGATTTGGCCGATGAATCCAAAATCGTGCAGAAAAGTGTACTTTTCTGCACGATTTGGCCGCAGTGCGTTTACTTTTCAATTTTTTTTTAATTTTGGACTACGCTATCAGCCCGATACAAAAGTAAATTCTATGTAAGAAAACTATAAAATAATATCATTTTTAATTTTAATAATTAAATTACTGTCATGTAACAATTAAATTGTTTTGTCATGATATGATTTTTTATTTACTCGCACAATGCATAGTAAAACATTGTATGAACTCGTGTCGGCTTATACACTCGCTTCGCTTCGCTCGCTCGTGAATAATATGACACTCGTCGGAAATCACTGACTTTCCGCACTTGTTGCATAAATAGCTATTAATCAATGAACTACACTAACAAAGCATGTACTTCTTCTATTTTTGTGTATGGGATACCCCAGTGTTTGACTCCCCCAGTGTTTGTCTCCCCCAGTGTTTGTCTCCCCCAGTGTTTGTCTCCCTCAGTGTTTGACTCCCCCAGTGTTTGACTCCCCCAATGTTGCTTGAAGCCTCAATCTTGTACTCTTCTGACCGCACCTCGCCTATTTTGGAAAAACGCTGAACTTGACTGACTTCAATTCAACACGACGTTGTTTTCATCAGTTTAATTTTAGGAAGTTATTTTGACGTGGTGCGTGTGTGGCGATTACGTCGGCTTGGCAATTGTCCCAATCGCATGCTCACAGTATTACATGTGTTGGGTATTATATATATACCCACGGGATATGATGAGTTGAAACGTATGGAATAAATTTAAAATCAAGTATGTAGCTTTTCACTAAACCGCCGTAATAGTATTCTTCTTAATAAGTTGTGAGAATGGTGTAGGACGGGGTCTCTCAACTTTTTTGTTAGGTGCCTGTATAGTAAAACACTTTGCACAAAAACAGAGAAAAATAAACAAATCCTCCTTTTTTTAAAGGGTCGACAACGCGCATGTAACACCCCTGGAGTTGCAGGCGTCCATAGGCTACGGTGACCGCTTACCATCAGGCGGGCCGTATGCTTGTTTGTCACCATCGTAGTATTAAAAAAAAACTGGGTAATAATGAACACACATCTTTGTTCAGAGGTGGAAGCCTTTAATAAGGGATCTCTCTCTTCCAGACCTTCCAGTTGACCTTTGAGTAATTGTAAGATAGATGGAAATGGTAGACAAATGTATTGTATAAACGGCATAATAAGAAGAACCCCAGTATTTTCCTAAATATTTTGCTTTTTATTGAAATTAAACACTTAATAGAACGGATTAATCGCGTTTATTAACACCATGACCCTACGTTTCGAGCCCTTTAAAGCACTCGTTTTCACAGTTTAAGATGATGACTTAGAGCATGCGAATTCTCCCCATCAATCAAAAAAGTTACTCGTGCAAAAAAATCGCATTCTCTCAGTCATCATCTTAAGCCTCTGAAAACGAGTAAAATTAATTTAAGAATTCAGGCTCTAGGGGTTAAAAAGGGGGTTAAATGTTGTAAGGACGCAGATAAAGTCGCGGGCGGAGTATCTTATTCCTACCGTTTTCTCGGCTTAGTTTTTTTTGAGGAAGGGTTTGAGAAATGGTTCACAGATTGAAGACCGTGATACGGTACCTACCTATTTAGTCATAGGTTATTATATAAGTTTCTGCATTTAATTGTCTGTGCACTTCCTGTGTGTTTCGGTAATATTTTTTTTTTTTTATGGCGCGGCTCAGCGAGCCTGGGGTCCGCTTTGGCAACTAATCCCAAAATTTGGCGCAGGCGCTTTTAAGAAAGCGACTGCCGTCTGACCTTCCAACCCAGAGGGTAAACTAGGCCTTATCGGGATTAGTCCGGTTTCCTCACGATGTTTTCCTTCACCGAAAAGCGATTGGTAAATGGGCATATTTTTATTTTGTTGTCGTTTTTTTTTCGCGTCAGATTTTTATGAAATTTGGTGGGTAGTTACAGTTCCTTATTCCATCTCTTTCAATTTATAATTATTTAACCAATTTATATCAATTATTCGACAAGTTGTATTGATACATACATATTTTACAAATATAATAACATCTGTATCGGTCAGCTAACTTTTATACTGTCTTTTGTTATTGTTATTACTCAGTAAATTAAGATATTCAATTGTTTTTTATGTGAACTCTTATTTATCGATGAGTTGAAATAAAATACCGAATTAGTTCCTTTGACCGATTGAACGAGATGGGAGCGCTCCCTTCAAAGACCGAGCGGGCGCAACTATAAAAGTGTTATATAAATAAATGTTTACAATAACGAATATATGACTTTATGAATTTAATAAAAAACGTGTCCATAACTGGTCCCTATCAACATAGTGTCCATAATTGGTACCATTACCCTAAATCAAGGGTCTACTCCTAAAACTTGTATCAGGTTGACCTGGTAACAGCATAAAACAGTGAATGAACATGCTCCCGCTACATGGTAAAACTCCTAAAACATGTTATGTTGGCCTGGTAACAGCATAAAACAGTGAATGAACATGCTCCCGCTACATGGTAAAACTCCTAAAACATGTTATGTTGGCCTGGTAACAGCATAAAACAGTGGATAGAGAACATGCTCCCGCTACGTGGCTTGATAACCAGCTTCTTGTTTACACCAAAACTTGTTTTTAATTAGCATAGATTCCGCTAATCCACGTATTGAGACCGACGTTATGATGGACATATTTTACTGCCTAATTGGTTTTTTAAATGGGTATTATTCAATAACATTTCCTCGCGCGTTGATCGACCTCTGAAGAATTTCATTCTGCTTAAAAATAAACTTAAAATGGATGATGATGTCACATACGAAAAAAACAACTGCTAAATTTGATTTTTATCATTCCGTTCTCCTTTAGTTACCTCTTACTTTCTCCATAAATACTTCATATATACGAATACGTAGGTATTTCATTTGTTGCACCTCTAATATCTCTTTATTGCACCTCTAAACAAAAATAACACAAACTGGTATAAGATTACATGTGGGAAAGAAGTAAACAACAGACGGTCTTATCGCCAAAGAGCGATCTCTTTCAGACAGCTGAGAAAAAGAATTTTTAATTAGAAAAAAATATTGTGAAAAGACAAAAAAAAAGTAAAATAAAGGTGTTGTACCTACATAAAGCTACTGACACAATGCCTCAAGGGCGTACTAAAGTTTAGAATAGTTGTTTATGCAACAGTGATATAATAATGGTTCTTAAGGGTTATGGGAGGAACCAATTATGAGCTGTTGCATAAACTAGTTTTTCAACGACAGCTAAAATAGCTAAAAAAGCTAAATCTAGAAAGGTGGCAGATTGTGGAAGATGTCGTATGCCCACTATAGAAATTAAAAAAAACAACAGTGCTTTGTATATTGTTTGAAAATCCATATGAGCAGCGTTCTTATGGAATACCATAGACAACAGTCATCTAATTGACAGATATAAGTGCTGGAGTAGAAAAAAACGATTTGACGCGTTTCATTTTCTTTATTTCGTTTCACTATTTAGAATCAAATTAGACGTGATATCATTCACACACTCGTACACAACACACACCTATCACGCCTTTCCTTAAGATAAAACAACAATTATTATCAAAAAAAGGTTAGTTAAAAGTCAATCCGCAACGTCAACAACGATAGCCTCTGAGCTTATTAATTATAATTATAGGTATTTAGATCAGTACGTGATTAAAATAACTTAATTACTGTTATGTATGTCGAGTGAGGTGTGAATATTATATTCTATCTGTTTGCATTGGGGTTCCGTGTTCATTCTATAGCTTTAGTAAGCAATTGTATGATTTATTAAAACTGTTAAGACTAAAATGTTATTACTTAACATTATCGTATCATTATCATAACTGATATTTGCCTTGAATTAAGTGCATTGTTTTTTTGTTAAAAGCAGATTTTACTTAAGAAATCGTAAACTAAAATCTTTTTAGAAACCTTTTTATGGAAGTTACATGCCACAGATAATACATGGATTATGCACAATTTTCGAATTATTCAAAAACAGTGTTGCGAGCCAGGGATTTTTTAAATTTGCCGCGCTTTTCTACTGCGCCGAGTAGGCTGTCAGACTATAGTCAATGACCTTGAGTGAGTGAAATTTTTTTGAAATTCGAATAACTTATTTCTACTTTGGAACGGCCGAAAATGCACCTCCATCCAAAGTGTATTTTTTGACATGACATTGGCTAATCTTATGAAAGCCATAAGAAAAAAAAAAACTTTTTTTTATTTCGAAAATTTTCCACTTGTACTTATTGCACTCAGGTTCAGGGCCCTCATCAGCTGCTGAACTATCGCTCGGGGCTTTTGTAACATTCTGTATAGGCCATATTGGGATTAGGGTAGGGGAACCAATAAATGAACGATTAAGCGACTTACCTTACTTTGGTATTTTTTTTACGTATCTTGTAACCAATTTTCACTAAGATTTATTTTTTTATACTATACTACATATAGTCTAGTTTAGATTAAACTATTCCAAACCCTCTTTAAACTATCCAATATTTTTGTAAAAATGATTATGTTCCGAAATGGCCCATTTTCCCCAGAACATGAACAAAGTGCCCTAACTCTGAACATTTTTACCCCGAAAGATGAACCAGTAAAAATTCAAAAGGGAGTACCCTAATTATGAACAGCTGGGCACCAATAGATGAACAGTAGTATAGAAAGACGAATAAATTTAGTTCGTTCAAGTTTTGGGCACGATGTTGATGAAATGAACTAAGAAAAGTAACACAATCGTTCATGTATTGGAATGCAGCCCAATAGATGAACTAGTAAATTCTCTTAGTTCATGTTTTAGGTATAGTTTAATCCAGTGAACAGTCCCGTTTCCATACTAAAATATGCCTCGTAATAATTGAGTTAAACAAGGAAAGTTCCGTTCATCTTTTAGTCAAAAAATCAAGGAACAGCAAACTAGAAATTTAAGATATAATTGGAGTATCTACCGTTACCGTTAGGATTTATATAAGTATTTCAAAAAACTAACATTTACCCAAAAGTTGAACGCTGTTCAGCTATTGGATAAATCACACAATATTGGAACCATAACTTGAACAGTTAATATTTAATAAAATAAGGTAAATTATGACTTTATTAATAACGTAAAGGGTAGCGGGATTAGTCTAGAATCGTTACCAAGCAAAAGCATGTCAGTAGAAACATTATTCAATTTTATACGAATTTATTTCCTTAAATTTTGAAGCGCCATTCTTAATAAGAATTCCATACAAACGGCGATTTCGGCGCGAGGCATATTTTCGGTGAGCTCTCACAACCACATACACTGATCTATTATTTAAAAGTTTAAAGTTATATGAAGGGAAAATGTTAAAGTTTTAGTAAAAAATATTCCTAAGGTTGTAAAGTACGTCAGGATTTAATTATTGGGATTTTTAGGAACAACGTTCATCTATTGGGGGTTGTTCATCTTTTGGATCCTCTACCCTAGTCCGGTTTCCTCACGAAAAGCGATTGCTAAATATCAAATGATATTTCGTACATTATTAAGTCCCGCAAACTCATTAATTAGTAAGGTCCGACCGAGATCTCGGTCTCGGTCTCGCCTCTCCGCCATAAAGGGCCGAGATTCTCGGACCGGGCCGGACCATCCATCTTGATACTACTCACCGGTATTTTAAGCCATTTTGTGTCATCAAAGTGTCATCATAATGCAAGTTTTGACTTTTTTTCTCAAACTTTGGCTTAAATTAACTGTTTCGGTGATTGCTATATCGAACAACAGTATAATTTTGATTATTACATATCTTTTGTGTGCGTGTTTTTCGTAAATATTATAAAATCTCGGTTTCGGTCTCGTCCAAGACAAAAAAGTAGTCTCGGTCGGATCTTATTAATTAGTACGAAGCCGGGATTTGAACCAATGCCCTTCGGATTGAAAGCTCTGACTGCTGGGCCATGTCTTAAAAACACGGAACCCAAAAACATAATAATATCTACTTTGAATGATACCTGCATGGTTGTGGTCACAACAGAGCAAAGTACATGCAATTATTATTATCTTGAGGTCATAAGGCCATGTCAGACTATTTTGGGGAAGACTTTTTATCAATTGTATCATGTTTTGACTCTTTTGACAATATATGTAACAACGTGTAGGGTCACTTGTTAGACAGTGGCTCAGGCAGAAACAGTGGCGCAGGTACCATAACTGAGAAAGGGATAGCTATATTCTGTTGGTTTCGGCACTTCGCGGACGCTCGTGGCACCCGGGCAGGAACGAACTAGTCGCCTGGCGTCTGCGCCGCATAGTTGTCGTGTGTCAAGGTATTTTGTGTTTCGGTGGTGCAAATTGAGTATTTAAGGTAAGTTTTCTTTGTGTTCTACTTACTATAGCTTACGCTATTTAAGCACAATGTATTTTTTTTCGCAATATGTGGTTAATTGGGGAGGCAGAGGTGTGAAATTCAATAGGAAATAGATAGTAAATTTCTCGTGGCTTATAAATGTTTTCAAAATAGCGGTGATGTTCTACAGTGGTGCAGTTTGCGAAAGTACACAGGGGATCATGAGCCACTGTGTATGGCACGAAGTTTACTATATGATCCACTGTGTACTAAAAAGGCAATTATATCTGCGATGAGCAAGCACATATTTCTTTTAGTATTGTTTGTTTCTTTAAATGTATTTTATTTGTTTGATGGGCCTTTGTTTATTTTTAGGATGCCACGACCTTCAAAGCCGCGTTTGATTGGTGGCCACACCGAAGAAAATATGAAGGAGGCATTGAAAAACATTAGAAAGGGAATGAGCGTAAGAAAAGCTTCTGAATTATATGGCATACCCTTCACAACGCTAAGGCGATACAATGTTAAATGTATGGGGTCTGGTGGTGTGATAGAAACCATGCGACTAGTACCAAATTACGAAGTTAACAAAGTTTTTAATGATGAACAGGAAAAGGCCTTAACCCTTTACCGCATGGATTTTTTATTTCCTCCAAAAAAAATATATGATATAAAGTGCGACAAATGTAACATAAGAAAATTTTGAAAAAAAATTTTCAGTCAACCCAGTGGAAAATATTGGTAAAAAACAACTTGTTCCAAATCTATAAAGAATATTATAAATATTGCTCATTATTATTTTACGGTTTGACAGTAAAAGAATCGCGAAGAATCTCGTATTGCACAACAATCAAAGTGACTGCTTAATTGTAATTGAACGATGTGCTAAACCATTTTGATCTCTTATTTTTTATTATTTTCGTTCTCACAAAAGATATGTGATTGTTAATGACCTTTATTTTGCTCAAAACTCGAACTAGTAGATTTGCCTTTGTTGAATTTGTGTATGTTTACATAAGAAGATAGTTACTATAATAAATAAATGTTGATTTACGACTTAAATTGTTTTATTTCTCTTTATTAAACTAAAACTATCCACTGTGTACCATGCCGAACCACTGTAAAAATGGGGCCGAACCACTGTTTCGACCCCATCGTACACAGTGGCTCATTTCTGACTTTTTAAAAAGACACGTATATCATATCCACTATACCGTTCTGCAAAAAAATAATTACACATATGTAAAATAGATAAAATTTACTACTAATATTGCTTTTAAACAACATTCTACGATTATTTATTTCGAAGTTATGGCTCTCCGAAAAAAAGTGAGCCACTGTATACCACATGACCCTACGTATTGCGAGGTAGAGAAACCATGCATATCTAACGCAGTTGCTAGCGATAGCCATTCTAAAGAAGGCCTACTTGAAATTTTACTTGTTGTATTTGACATATAAGTACTTCTCGATTGCGTTAGCGTATAGGGAGTTCAAATTACCTATATTTAATATCCAGCTACTTTCATATTATGTTTTTTCCATCACGGAACAATGGTGGTCCGGACCTTTGGGAGGCGTACGCGGAGCCGAGGCCAACACGCAGAAGCCCTTTCGACAATTTAATGAAATGTAAGGGGTACACCGAGCGGATGTTGCACCCGCCCGAGTCATGGGACGCACGCAGAGGCAGCACCCGCCAGGGTGTTAAGAAAATATAGGTGAAGGTGGTGGACTAAATACTGGGTTATAGAGAATAAAATCAGACGTCTGCTTAACAAAAAGGTAATCAATTTTATTTCCGGCAAACGGTGACTCGCCCACATAAGATGGGCCCCACAAAAAGCGACATCTAAGATGGCTCGAGGGCAACACCGATGCACCGGTATGAGGGCTGGGGGTAGAGAGTGTCACTGGACTTTAATAGTACTTTTTATAATTTTGAAAAGTCCACCGGAAAGCTTCCGAACATTGTTTTGTGTTTGACTCAATTCTCCAATTGTCGGTCAGAACAGAAGCCATTATTTAAAATAAGAAAAATATATATTTGACAAGCAATTTTTTTTTCTAATGGACTTGAGGGCAATGACAAGCATTCTTGTCATATTAGTTCTGTGGATACCTAAACACGGATGACACGATTATTTAAAAAATTAAATTAAAATTAAATTGTTTTATTTCTTTGTACAAGTTAGGGGATAGTGCTACCCGGTAAGCAAAAATGCCTGTGTTGGGCAACACCGCTCTTCCTTAAATAACAGATTGGTTCACGTAAATTTCAACCACTAGTGTAAGTAAATCTAAATCTAAAGTACTTAATTAAGTATATCAAAAATACAGAATTGAAGATTTAAAGTGAAGTGTTTAACAGAATTGATGAATGAAAAAGAATTGGTTCAAATACCAAAATAAAGACTTGGCTTAAAGGGCTAGTGTCAAGGCCACAATTTAGAAAAAAAAGGATGACACGACGGAATCTCCAGCGAGTGTAGCATCCTTGCGTACAAGCTTTATAAACATGGTCACCACTAGGGTTTGCATTATTCGTCCAATTTTAGTATTCGAATAATACGAATACTTCGATTTTCAATATTCGAATATTCGAATTTTTCGAATAAAACGAATATTTTTGAAAAATAAGTCAAAATAATGATTTTAAGTAGTTTAATTGTTAAATATGTAGGTATGCTTTATTCCTTTAACATTGTTACAGGAACAAGAGCGATTGGTTGACTATTCCTAATGTTGGTATCTAAGCTTTTCCCAAAAAAAATCCCGAACACCTAATGCTTCCAGATCTGGACCTTCATGGGCTCATTCAAATCAGAATCACGAGCTGATTCGATCCTGATAATAAAAAAATGACCCTAAATTTCCATATAAAATTTAAGTTTTCATTACGCCATGCTCAAAGGAAGTGCATACAAAAATGTGGCGAAATACAAAGGATTTTTTGTGGTATTTTTTTTACTATCAAGATTCAATCAGATCGTGATTCTGATTCGAATGGGCACAAGCGAGTCAAGATCTGGAAGAATCAGGTTTACGGATTTTTTTGTAAAACACTACTCTACAGACTACCCGCAACACTTCAGATCCTTTTCAACCTTAACCTTATCCACATGTTTGAGTTAAGCAAATGAATAAAGTCTATTTTTATTTGAATCATTTTTGTATTGATACTTGTTAAGACTGCAAAATATAAAATGGTATGGTAACAAGTAACAATGCCTAGGCGGCTAATTAAATTTTAACTGATGCGGCTTAGCTCAAGTTGACGTAGAATAATTGGTTCACTATAAATCGCTGATATGATATCTCTAAAAGTAATAAAGATATGGCCTGAAGAAAGTGTAAACTCAATCAAAAATTGGTGCATACCGACTGTACTGTGTAAAACCAAATAGTATTTACCGATTAAGTCAAATCAATATAATATACATGTCATTGAAATAAGGCACTGGGTGTATAATTACAGCATGCACGAAAAGTTTAAACTAAGAGCAGGATCTATTTCTTATTATTATTATTTTTTTTTTTTTTTATAAAACAAGTAAGTATACACAGCATGACAGTACTAAACTAAATCACTGCGAAACTTTAGAAACATTTAGCCAAGCTAAACAGTAAATAAAACTAACACAATTACACTGTTGAGACACGTACATCCATCATCTCACAGAATCTTAAACATTCATCGCGCACTTCACTCCACCTGTCAGCAAACAAATCACACTCGGGTGCTGATGCAAGGAGTTCGTTCAGAAGGCGCAGAGGACGAACGAGGGGAGAATTCCTGCGAGATGTGTCTCGCAGGAATTCTCCCCTCGTTCGTGCAGTTCGGGACATCGGCACTACCAGTAGACCGCGGTCACGCGGCCAAAAATGTATTCTAGTCGGTGTAGGGGCATGAAGACGCAGTAATTGCGCCCCCAGTTCGGAACAATCGGAGTCACCTCTCAAGGTGCTACACGTTGTAGAAAGGAGCGCAAAATTGCGTCTCACCTCAAGGGAGTTAAAACCTAAGGCACCGAGTAGGAATTTAGTGGGGTATAAAAATGGGTAGTACCCGAACATTTTTTTATACAAAAACCGCAGGAATACTTTCTGTACCCTCTCCAAGAACAAGACGTAGGATGTCTCATAAGGATTCCAGACAATAGCGGATGACTCAAGCTTACTTCTAACTAGAGCAGTATATAAAAGCTTTATCGTTCTGGAGTCCCGAAAATCCCTAGAGTTCCTTATAACAAATCCCAATCTCTTATAGCAGTCACGAGCTAAGGATATTATGTGATCATGGAAGTTGAGGTGGGAGTCAAGGATAACGCCTAGATCTCGAATGGAATCGACGCGAGCCAGCGGTTCGGAGCCTAGAAAATAATCAAAGTGCAGAGGATTGCGTGCCCTACTAAACGACATGACGGTACACTTGCTGGTATTAAAGGACAACTTGTTTTCAACACTCCACAGATGCAGCCTGTCCAGATCCTCCTGCAACGACGCGCAGTCAGAAGGTTCTTGCACACCATAAATAACCTTGAGGTCATCCGCATAGAGTAGACATCTGCCCGACTTCAAGACAGATGCCAGGTCATTTATCATGATCCCAAAGAGCAACGGCCCAAGAATCGAACCCTGGCTGACTCCGGAGCGAGTTGGAAAGGTCTTCGAGATAAAGCACCCGTGCTGTACATACTGCTTCCTGTCGTACAAATAGTCAGCGAAGAACCGGAGTAGGAGGGGTGAAAACCCAATTTTACACAACTTGCTCAACAGTACATCGTTGTCCACTCGATCGAAGGCTTTTTTAAAGTCCAAGTACAGCACGTCAACTTGTATACCCCCATCCAAATGCTCCGAAATGGAATCAACCAGGGTTAACAAATTTGTGTCGACTGATCTCCGAGGTCTGAAACCATGCTGCATTGCATGCATTTCTTATGCAGTGTGCTTACCATGGGTTGTATTCAATTGCGACTGCGGTATTCGACAATCCATCTCGCTCTTGCCAGAGTAGTGGTGCCGCAGTCGCAATCGAAAACAACTCATGGTACGCACACAGGTAATGGTTGGCTAATTGAGCTTTTAGGGTTTCTGTTTATTTCAGTATAGGTAGTTTCACGAGAGTTGAATTGAATGATTTCACACACAGCTACATAAAGTACTGATTACAAAAAAAGTTAATGAATGAAATGAACGTTAGTGTCAATGAAAATACTACTAGATATATTTTCATTGGTATAAAAACTTTTTAGTCTATTTAACAATTCACTGTATTCACTGTTGCCATCGGTACGAAAAAAGAACAGTGCTTAATTTCAAAATCTCTATCTCATTACAGGACAATGTTGTTGTGTGCTAACTTAACCCTAGTGGGACCTATAATACAAATTACGTAGCAAGTAGCCAAATTCTCAATCCTTTTACCAATTATAGTTCGATATTTGAGTAGTTTTAGAAGATTTAATTTTAGGCTTTTTTTTACTTCGAATTAAAATCTGTTTCCACGGAGTTATTAAAGTGAAATACAATTAAAACAGGCATTTTATTACAGGTTTTCGTAAAAAATAATAATTTCTGAATAAAATCTGCACTATTCGAAATATTCGTTTTATTCGAATAATAAGTGTTGTAGTATTCGAATAATATTTATGGCGAATAATTCGAATATTCGAATATTCGAATTGCAAACCCTAGTCACCACGCCCCGCGCGCGTGGCTCATGCATGCTATAGTGTGGCTATTTTTAGCTTGATTCCGGTCAGTTCAGACCATTGATTGTTTGTAATGATACTTTATCATGGCGGAGTCGGTCTAGTTGTCTAATGCTTTAGTTTTACAAAAGGTAAAAAGAAACCTCAAGGACTTAGTCCGTCTGTCTGTCACATCGTTAAATATCTCGAGAACTACTTAAGCTACCGATTTGATATTTGGAATAATTATTCACAAAGTTAACATAGACACATTTGAGAAGATGTAAATACGTATTATGAATATAATACATATGTTTTAATTCGCAACTCGTGTCGTTTTTTTTTTAATTTATTAATCAGAATAAAATAACATAAAAAAAAACTACAAAATTTCGCCAAACTGCGGAACAGTTTGTTGGCCAATGAAAATACACCCAAATAAACCTTTAATATGTATATATCTACCAATACCATTACGCATGTTTCTTGCTTACTTACTAGTTATATATACGTTTTAACCACTGCTGATAATTCCGTTGAGTTACAATACCTACGTAATATAATAGTAATCTCTTCAAATTCTTTTTAAACAATATCTTAGATGAGAAATCATTTTCTGAGGGTATGTTATTAAAAATACGCGGTACCAAATACTGACTTGTTCTCCGACCATAATAATTCGACGCTCCCGGCTCGAAAAATGTCTTACGCGTTGTATCTCTGAGGTTTCGGTTGTAACTTATTACTGTTTTAAAACACTCCCTACGGTCGTGTTTTAATTTATCGCCACTCGTTGCGAATTTCCGGATCTATATTGGGATCCCTAAAGTTTTTTATCCTATTTTTGCGTTCCCTAATCCTTTTTTGCCATAATAATCATTTGTCCTAACACTCATTTGGCCTATTTTTGATTGCCCTCTCATTGAATGGATGATTTTAGTTTGCCCTAATGTTTGATGTCCTAATGTCACCTGACATATTGATTACATATCCTAATGTTATGTTCCATAATGACTATTTGTCCTATTGATCATATGTCCTAATCATTATTTTCCCTAACTTTATATGGCCTTGACGTTTATCCTATTATTGTAATACCTACGTAATATTATTTGTCCTAACGATTCTTAGCCCAAATTAATTAATTAATACAAAATTGTAGTTTGTAAAGAGTGTTATGTAAAGAAGTCGGTTCTGGCGCTTCCTGCCTTAAACTTCGATCTTTGAAGCGCTGGATCTCAGCCATTTTAATTTTAGAAAAAAGTTTTTCAATTAAAAGCTGCTTATTGTGATGTGTTATATACGTTACAACTAATAGTATTTATCCTAAAGATTCTTAGCCCAAATTAATTAATTAATTAATTAATTAATACAAAATTGTAGTTTGTAAAGAGTGTTATGGGAAAAAGTCGGTTCTGGCGCTTCGCCGGCCGCTGCCGCGGCACGCTCGCTTCGCTCGCTCGGCTCGCGCGCTGTTAGGTCGCAGTTCAACCTAACACTCCTCCTCGCTTCGCTCGTCGTCGTACCTAAACCAACCTGCCTTAAACTTCGATCATTGAAGCGCTCGATCTCAGCCATTTTAGTTTTAGAAAAAAGGTTTTTCAATTAAAAGCTGCTTTTGCATTATTGTGACTTGTTATATACGTTACAATCAATATATGTCATAATTACACCACTTTCGACCAAATTTTATAAGACCCACCTTTGGTACAGTCCAACTAAAATATGGTTAAAACTGGTACAAGACTGCGTATGTATATGATAACATGCTTCGAACAGATGAGTTTTAGGACTACTTATCATTACATTATGGATAATAATTATTATGACAATTGATTGTTAGGACTAATGCCGGTTAGGATAAAATAGTTATAGCAAGAGATATGAGGACAAACGTTATTAGGGATCGCGATGAATATGCCAAAACACATTAGGGTTATTGATGTTATGCCAAAAATGCTTCGGGCAAATGAGTTTTAGGGCAACCATTACGTTATGGAAAATAATTGTTATGGCAATAGATCGTTAGAGCTAATGCCCGTTAGGACAAAACGGTTAGGGCAAGTGATTTTAGGACAAAAATTGTTAGGGATGTAGAGGGCCACCCGAATTTCCCCTTTTTCGCCCTTGTATCGTAATGTACTATTTTTGCCGAAACCAATACCGAAACCAAAGGTTCGGTATGATTCTTATTTCGGACGAAACCGAAACCGAACACGATAAATGTGATTAAAACGCTGAATAAAAATGTAAGTGAGCCGCTTTTTTCAAATATATGAATAACGAAACATCTCCATCCGATTTCACTTTTCTCGAAATGAAATTTTGGCGTTATCATATTATGTCATATTGCCAGCTGTGCCGAGCGAGCTCACCTGATGTCAGTCGAACGCGACCCGAAAGTACGATATTGTAAGTATCGGCGCGGCCGAAAGGTTCGGCCGGTTTTTGGCCAAAAACGAATCTTTGGCCGGATCATGATTTTTAGGCCGAAACCGGCCGAAACCGAAACGAAAAGTGGTTTTGTATTTTGTATATCTAGAAGTCAGCTCTCTAGTTTTTTATGGATCATTGCATAAGACAATAAACACGCAGTGACCATGCTACCACGCACACGCCGCGTGTTAATCCGATTTTTTTGAGAACTAATTAGTGCCAAAGATAACGTCGTTATTCGGATAGTATGTAATGTATTGGTAGGTAGGCATAATAGTTATCCATACTTACTAATATTATCAATGGGAAAGTGTGTGTCTGTTTGTCCGTCTTTCACGGCAAAACGGAGCGACGAATCGACGTGATTTTTTAAGTGGAGATAGTTGAAAGGATGGAGAGTGACAGGCTAATTTTTGTCTCTTTCTAACGCGAGTGAAGCCGCGGGCGAAAGCTAGTTTATTATACAAGGGGGCAAAGTTGTTGTTTAATCCTCGTGCTTATATTGAGACCTGAGCAAGCGCGAGATAAAAATTGAGCCACACGCGTAGCTAGTAGTTCAAAAACTGGAATCTTGACTGGAATCTATTGTAAATTGAAAGATGTCATATACAACAGAAAAAAATACCAAGGCCCCCAGTGAGCCGCACGCTTACCACGAACATCGAAAATTGTCATTGACGGGAAAACCTCTTTGTCACTCTAATATGCAAGTGACAGAGATGGAGATACAAATCCGCAATCGTTAAATTTTCGTGGTATAAGCCCAGGGCTGGAAACGAACCAGCGACCTCCTGCTTTCGCGGCAGACGTTCTAACCACTGGACTATAATATCACTCAAATTGTTTCTATTATCAAAACATTAGAGTGCGTGTTCAGATAGTTATGACTGTGTCAATCCGCGTACGTACTTTTGTATTTCCCGTAAATGACATATAATTTAATGTCTGACGAAAAATACCAAGCTATTGCGACATATACCTGTATGTACATACATAAATTTATGTGTACGTGACGTGACGTGAAATGACGAAGAAAATTGTACGCAGGAAAACCGCGCGGGAACAGTCACATATAAGGTAAACAACCTAGTGCTTGACATTGCATCAATACCTACTAAAACATTTATTTTCAGAATATATATATTAAGTGTAACTTACCTACCTACCTTACATCTAAAATACCCTGATAATAAGACAAGCCCCAAGCAAAGCTGTTTTCAAACGCATGCTCCACAAGCATTTGCTGGATCAAGGCCAGCATAAGTAGGTTAGTTAGTTTTTGTCTGTGCATATGCATTATTTTATTATATATCATCATATATCATTATTATATATATATATATATATATATATATATATATATATATATTTGTATGTACATACAAATATTTGTATGTACATGCCTTTTGTACTCCTTTTAACGTGCAATAAAGTTAAATAAATAAATCAATAAAGAGGTCATTCAGGCATTGTACCTAGGATGCTGGCGGCATTTTCTCGTTGTATCGCAATGTTGTGCGAGGAAGCCACCAGCTCTTCGGTCACCAGTTACTAACCTAATTGAGAACAAATGGAAGGCGAATAAATACATCATGAATGAAACGAAGGATTTTATATAATTCCGAACAGGCAAAGCGTCTCGTGGAGGCGACGGGCGATAGGACTGGCTGGCGCCTACTTCGCAACGCCTTGGTATTGCCGTCCTGCGCTTACCTGCACGCAACTGTATTTCATAGCGACAGCGGCGCTCGAAAGTATGTCCGTCTCGCTCCTAGCATTACTCTGGCAGGAGCGAGACGGACACACTTTCGAACGCTGCAGTCGCTATCGAATACGGCCACGTACAAGTCTTAGTAAGCATACAACGCGGCAGTCGCCAGCCTCCTTGGCAGTGTGCCACCGCAGGAGCCAGCTTTTTGAATATACTCGTAAGTTAGTCTTTGTATGTATGTCTTTCCCATCACGGAATAATGGAGTTCCGGACCTTTGGGAGGCGTACGCGGAGCCGAAGCCAACACGCAGAGCGGATGTTGCACCACTTGCACCTGCCCGAGTCATGGGACGCGCGCAAGAAGCAGCACCCGCCAGGGTGTATAGACTAATGTGATTTAATGGAGTCTTGGCGAGGCCTCCACCGTACTACAACGTCGCTCTAGGAGCCTACTTTTTAACTCACGCCCATGTGGCATTTTACCCTGACCCTGACGAAATTGTCCCACAGCTCAGAGCCATTTTATTTTAAAATAACTGAACTAACAAATAGTAAGATTAATTCATAATGCGGGTATTGCCCTCGCTCTTAAAAGCCGCAAATAGTGCCGAGCCCTCTGGCAACTCACCAATTTTTTGTTGTTTCACATATCTGTGTTAAAATGAAACGAAGATTCCGTGGGACAAGGTGACTGCGGCCGCTTTTGTTTTGACATCTATTCGTTCACATATGGTTTTCATTTGTTACAAAAGGATGTCCAATTCGTATTGGAAAATTGGAAAAACCTATTTCAGAATGTAATGTCTATCAATTTGTAAATCACAGATCATACTCAAAAATAGTACCTACAGCAGAGCGCTATGTCGGTAGAAAAAGTTGTTGACAAATTTGCACTCATCCCTCTCGCTAACTACATCGAAAACGTAACATAATCTTAAGAACTAAGGTAAGTATGTTGCCTTGCATCAAATAAGGTAGTGTTGAAATTAAACACTTTAGAACGGATTAATCGCGTTTATTAACACCATGAAGTGTTTAATTTCAATGAATAACAATCGCGGTAACAGAAGACAATATTAAGGTAGTTCTGATTTTACATTCCGGATCATTGCAAAATTAAAAAAAAGTTTTATGGGGACCAAGTAAAATTATAAGTGAGAGGCTTGAAATTTTATTTCTGGACTCTTTATTAGAATTTAAGAAAAAGTGTTTTCAAGGTTTTGGAATAATTTATCCCTAAAGAGGATAAATAGGGGTGCAAAATTTACAAAATGAAAAATATTTTTTGAGATGTTCTTTAAAACTATGTAAAAAGATTCCGTATTAAATTTAAAGAAAAAGGTACTTTAAGCGTTTTGGACAATTCTACCCTTTACGGGGGTTAATTGGGGTCCTACTGTACCCCAATTAATCCCCGCTTACAGCTTCTCTTAAGCTACAGTTTTTACGAAATAATTGTATTTATATTTTGACTCATATTTTTTTCTTTTCTTGGTAGTTCCTTAGAATCCTGAAATGCTGTAATTATCCGATAAATTACAAAACAATTTATGCTCGTTATGTTCTTTTATTCGGTAAATATTCGGCAATGTAACCGAATTGTTCGGCCGAATACGGACATTGAAAAACTAGCCGAATATTCGGCAAACCGAATTCGGCCAACCATTCGGCCCATCTCTAGACTATACCTATGCAACTGACATGTCGCCGACATTGTCAATGTGGTGAAACAGAATGCTGCTATCATAAGTATCATAACATTACGTATACTGTCAACCAAAGTATACTTGTCCCCGTTATCACCAACGTGACTTTCTGGTAACACGACTAAACCTTTATCACTCACGATAAAACACATATTCCATTGGCAGCCAGAGTATTAATTGAAAAGCAGTGCACCATGATTTTATTGATTGAATACAATGTGTTATTTGTGTATTGAAGTAGGTGGGAGAAATCTAAACCGGATTTTTGTCGCGGTAAAGAGGTTAAGTTGTTGCACACCTTATGCAGTAGAACCTCGGTAATCCAAACCTCAAAAATAAAACCTGGGTCCACCACTCACCGAGCATAGCCGAGCTCAGGCGCACCCTGTGTCCCTGTGATATAGTGTTTTTCTTAAACATGCGCAGCCACCGGCGACCGGCGGTGTGTTGGGCGAGGTCCCCGGGGCCAGTCGGCCATTTTTCCCTAAGAGTAAAATGAGCGATACAAATCCATTATAGTCCGCTGCGTCCGCGCTTCAGCAGGCGGGAGACTTTACTACTCCTGTTTGCGAACAAAATGCGACCATTCCTGAGCATGTTTGAGAAAAGTAATTACTATTTTTAAAAAACTAGGGAGATGATCAATTGATCAGTTAAGGTACAGTCAACCAATTGGAACCCTAGGCCACAGTAGGACTATGTCATGGTGACGCTTTAAATCAGACTGTAAGAAATCCCCAATCTAAAATAGGTCCTTGAGGCATTGTACCTAGAATGCTGGCGGCATTTCGTCGTTGTATCGCAATGCTGATACGTTGTGCGAGGAAGCCACCAGCTCTTCGGTCACCAGTAACATCAACCAGACGTTTCGCGATTAGGTATCTAATTAGCTATCCCAGCTAGAATACTGCGGGACTTAGTCAATTTGTGTAAGAATGTCCTGTAATATTTATTATTATTATTATTATTATTATTATTAATAGGGCATACAGATGCTTTAACGCAACAATGCTGTACCAAAATTGCTACAAAATCACTGATCGATATTACTATTTATTTCGTTGTATATTACTTGTATGTAGTATGTACCTACCTATTCGTAGTAATAAGATAGGTAGTAATATTAGGTTATTTGTCTCTTTATCCATACTTGTTTAATTTAATTCTTTCCACTGCACCCACCTTAATGATTTCTGTTTAGCCCTATGGTTGACTGGTAGAGAATGCCCAAAATATTTACACCAGTTTTCCCTTACTATGGGTACTATTTAACACGCAGTTGCTTCTAGGTCTTTCCATAGTTTTCCTACTTACCATCCTGTTAATATTGTTTTCAAAGAAACCGTCTGGTATTTTCCAATTGATAACTATTGATATTAATATCAACACAAGAGTTATGTAAACAGTGGACCGTAATGGTAGGTCATAAACGGCTTAATTTACTGATAATGATAAATCTAATAATATACAAAGAATGCACTCGCTTTGTCTTTATCAATATTTTTTTGTACATTCACTATCTGTCATTAACGTTATTTTCTAATCTGCTACGCACCCTGTGCGTAGATGCAAATCGCTCACGCTCAGTTGCTAACGAAACGCAACTGTCATTGTCACACTAATAAGGAAGAGTGATAGAGAGAGGTAGCTACGATGCGTTATCAAGCGTGAGCGATTGGAATCTTGGCTACGCATGCAGGGGCCTTAACGTTGCGTTTCGTTAGCGAAGGAGCGTAAGCGATTGGCATCTTGGCTACGCACCCTGTTTGGCACAAGTGGCACAAAGGGGATGAAAAAGCTATCGAAACTTTAAACGATATCTACATGAACGAAGTCACGAGTAACACTTAGTGTTACAATAAAGTAAATTCGGGAAGGAAATCGATGCAATGTCATGTCCGTCAAGAAGTAGGCCAATGCTGAAACCTTGTGTCATTTTAGTTGTTATTTCGTCTACATATTTTGTTTTCAATATTTTTATAACCTAATTACTTTAGGAATTGGAAACAAGCATAGAATCTTAGACAACATTTATTTCCAAAATATATACAGTAAAGGATGACTCACACTAGCACGGGACGGGACGGGGCGGGACGGGAAAATATGTCAATTTCTATAGAAAGGATCACGTGATAACTCGGAGCCCTCGGATGTCACGTGATTATTTCTATAGAAATTTACAGATTTTCCCGTCCCGCCCGTCCCGTCCCGTCCCGTCTCATCCCGTCCCGCTCCGTCCCGTCCCGTCCCATCCCGTTCTAGTGTGAGTCATCCTTAAGTGTAACTTACCTAGCTACCTCCCTCTACCTACCTTAAATCTAAAATAGGTCCTTGAGGCATTATATCGATATCAGCGCTGTCACCCAACTTACATATATATGACTGTAAAGGTTCGCCTTGATATCGAAAGTAACGGGATGTACCTAAGCCTAATTTAGCTTGCAAGGTTTGGTCCAAAAAACACCAACAAATGGTAAATAAAAGCTAAAAACCCCCTTTAAATAGCCCCCCTTTTTCTTTCAGCAATTGGACAAGAAATAGGGCGTGGCCGTAGGTGTGTCATAACAGCCAAAATAATAATCACCCCACACCAAAACCAGACACAGTTTGCTTTCGTCATGCTTATCAAATTAGCACAATTGGCTTAGTGCCAAAAATCCAAACACGCCATTCGCTCCGTCAAAAACAAAAGACTGTAAGCGTATCACCAGGCGGCGCCACTCATGCGTGCGTCTTGTGTCATGAAAGAATTGTCAAAGTGACGTTTGAAATGTCCATATTCACGTTAGACTCAATATGGCGATGGCGTCTCTGGAATAGTTTTTGTTTTTTGTTTGCTTAATGTTGTTTAATGTGTAATATTGATTGCTAATTGGGCAGTAAACTAACGAAGTAATATGCAGCTAATGAATAATTAATCCTGAAACGCGTTCCATCACTCCTTTAGTCATCAAGCGGCAGTCCCAGGATCGCGGCCCTCTGAGAAACCGACGCCCCATCGACCCCGGCGTATGTTTCCACTATTTCTTTCAAATCCCGCTCGACGCGGAGAATTTTTCCATTTATTTTTCAATTATAAATTTGTAAATTTTGTTAAATTTTTAATTTCACTTTATGGTAAACAGTATTTATTTGGTTCATGCCAGTAATAAGCGGAGCTTAAGTCCTTTCGCGTTTTGTGTTATCATCGTATGTTGCATTCTCTGGCTGAGACTAAATAATTTGGGTATTTCTGTCCGATTATTGGCACGATACAAGTGTTGACGTGTGCTGTTGATACGCTCGGCGCCGTAATTTGGCGTTTGTGCTGAAAGAAATCTAAATATATTACAAAACTGCCTAAGTTCATTATCCACTAATGTCATCAGAAGGCCTACCACGAACCACGAACGAAGTTTCACCTCTCTGTCGCACTTGAGTGAGAAATCTCAAGTGCGAAAGGGAGGCATACTTTCGTTCGCGGTTCGTGGTGGGCGCTCTGATAATGCTTTTAAAGGATGACTCACACTAGAATGTGACCGAGCCGGGCCGATGTG
Organism: Lathronympha strigana; assembly: GCA_949128165.1. Lineage (NCBI taxonomy): Eukaryota > Metazoa > Arthropoda > Insecta > Lepidoptera > Tortricidae > Lathronympha > Lathronympha strigana. The sequence goes on along the minus strand of OX421925.1, from coordinate 2,803,572 downwards.
TCAGATTCTATAGAAAACGTCACGTGACCGAGGGCTCCGAGCTATCACGTGATTCTTTCTTTAGAAGTTGACAGATCGCCCGACCCGCCCCGTTCCGTTATTGGCCTATACCACGAAAATAGAACGATGCGGACTTTAATCTCCATCTGTCAAAATTTTAAAAATTCAAAATTCAAAAAAAGAAAAAAAAATATTAAAAAAAAAAACAATATTCTAAAAATTTTAAAAGTAAAAAAAAAAACCGCAAGTAGTCCTCAAGGGCACTTTTACACACTTGCATATTGGAGTGACAAAGAGGTGTTCCCGTCAATACCAATTTTCGATGTTCGTTGTAGGCGTGCTGGTGTGAGTTTTCCTTTAGTCATCCGATCTCGTACGAACGGTAGTAAGTTCCAACCGCCAACACGTGCAGAACGTGGAAGCTAGACCAGAGGCCGACCGCAGTCTTCCGCTTACATAACTACCGATCCACGGCCGAAGGTTGGACTAGGTTCTACAGTTATAAATATACTCGTAACATTTAAAACTTTCGCGATTTGAACACATATTTAAACATAATTATTAAACGGGTCTAACGCGTAAAAGTAACAAAGTAACGCGTCTAACGGGTCTAACGCGTAAAAGTAACAAAGTAACGCGTAAAGTTATAAATAAATAAATAAATATTATAGGACAATCTTACACAAATTGACTAAGTCCCGCTCCCGCAGTAAGCTTAAGAAGGCTTGTGTTACGGGTACCCAGACAACGATATATATAATATACAAATACATAATTACACAGAAAATATCCATGACTTAGGAACAAATGACGCTGCTGCAGGAATGGAGCTGCAGGCGTCCATAGGATATGGTGACCACCGTATGCTTGTTTGTCATCATCGTAGTATTAAAAAAAATATATATTTAGATTTGAAAGTGACGACACTACGATGTTGGTACTTTTTAATTTCTAACTTTTTTTGTCGTACTATACCTACAGTCATCTCAATTGTTATCATGAGTCTGTTATATTTACAGTTAATTTTTATGACGGTTCACTTTATCAGTCTGAATGTCAATGGTTTTTAAAATAAAGCATCATACGAGTTCCTTATCTTACACGTTTTTTTAGTTGTTAAACGAGAGTAAATTATATTAATATCTACTTATGTGTTATATTTGTACGAGCTGAAGAGAATAACAATGAAACTTATAATAATATCATGTTGTAGCCTAAGCATTTGTATGTGACGTATTCGGGCGCTTTTATTTTTTGTTGTAGAAAAATATTCTCTTTCCAAATTTTTTTTTTATCTAAAGAGAACTTTATTGGAAAATAAACTAAACTAAAACATATTAAAACACAAATTTAAATGTAGATGTATAACTAAACTAAAAACTAAAATAAAACTAGATAAAAACTAAAATAAATCTAAAACAGGCCCCTGCGGCATGGTACCGAGGACGCTGGCAGCATTTCCTCGCTGGATTGCCAGACTGATCCGTTGAGCGAGGAAGCTGCCAGCTCTTGGGTCTCCTGTGGCGTCTCTGAGTCTCTTCGATAGGTCTTTGAAGAGACTAAATTGGAAATTTTTATTTGTTTTCTATTCTGAATCGCAAGCTCTTTCAATCCTAGTAGGAGCAAAAAAGTGTCCCAAGATTTCTTTACCATTTTGCCACCAATATTTCATAGATTTAGTATGCCGGTAGTATAACGGAAAGTCTGAAAAATGTTTAGAAATTTTAACACCCTTTTTTACTCCTACTAAGATTGAAAGAGTTCTCGATTCTGAGTAGAATAGAGATAAAAATTTCCAATTAAGCAAAAAATTATGTTTCAACAACAAAAAAAAACCCCATTCAGGCTAAGGTACCACATTGTCGGTTGATAAGTTTCATTGCGAAAATGTGGTAACTTCAAGCCGAAAACTTCACATATCTATAGGTATACCTATAAGTCGGTTGGGTGCCTCCACAAAAAACATTTTTTTCGCACAATTTTTAAAGCATGAATCAAATCATTTATTAAATGTAATAAATGTTTTGATTCATGTTTTTGTGTTTTTTTAAGTAGTCACACTACTATATATAAATTATAAATTGAAAGAGATGTCATATACTAAAGAAAAAACCGCCGCCGTAGCCGTGATCGGGTAGCCCAGTGGTTAGGGCGTCTGCCGCGAAAGCAGGAGGTCGCTGGTTCGATCCCAGCCCTGCTCACCGGGGACCTTGGTCACTTTTTCTTTAGTATATGACATCTCTTTCAATTTATAATTTTTTTCGCAATTCATAATAAAATAGTACATTACGATACAAGAGTGCGAAAAGGAGGAAATTTGTAATAAATTTGTATTTTATTTGGTTATTTATACGCGATATAATTAAACACGACCGTGTTTTAAATCGAGACGAGTTGCGAATTACCTATTCGCACGTGTATCGTAAGACGTTTTACTGTACATATGGCCCTTTTAATTTTTGACGCAGGCACATAAAGTGCTCATTATCGCACTAGTGCGATAATATATCACCATATGTATATATACATAAAGCATTGCACATGTCTTATATACTTAATCAATCACGGAAATAGTTAGTAGTAAAGGTCACAATCTAGTTATCACGAGTACACGTTAAAATACTGCAAGCACATTAATTTTATATATTTACATGCATATTGCACACTATATATAAATAAATAAATATTACGGGAAAATGATATTGCATACGCCCTTAATCGGATCACCAGCATTATTACACGTTGCATGTTGGTGCGACTCCGATATCAATACCCGTGATTTGACATTATGATGGAACCACGAATGCGCACAAATGAGGACATAAATCGCGACAAAAACTGCACGCTGCACTCATACACGCACCCATACTGTGAATAGCCATTAATACGTGATAAGGCACATAATATAAACTCATGCGCACAGCTCATGACGGTATTATCTTAAACGTGTCTATATTTATATCATTTGAGAGAGGAATATACGACCGCATTGGTACGACACTTTGTGACAATAAAAAAAAAGTTGACAGTGAGGTTAGATTAAAAAATGCAGTGAAGTGTTTAACAATTGCATATGTGATACACACAGGTTTAAATGAACTGTTTATTACACAAAAATAAAGCGGCTTAAAAAAACTGGCATCCAAATCATAACAATATAAAATTAAAAAACGATGGGACAAAACATAACCTCTAAAAATAAAGAAACTTAATAAATAAATGACAATAAGTACTTAAAAAGTCTTAAAACAATAATAGTGTTATGATTTAAAAATAAATATCACAGATAAAAATATTCATTCATTTATGAACGGATCAATGCATTGGTATTTATTTACCTACGGTTTGATAAGAAATACATCGAAGAGAATGGCTAAGTGGGTAGCTTGATCCAATCTTTAACGTACGCTAAATAAGAATACAAAAACAAGGTGATACCTTTTCATATAGTTGTTTTTACTCCACGGTCGAATTAAAGTTGTATAAAGTGTCAAAGCAATGTCATTGTGTTGTGCGAAGTGATTGCTGTGAAGACTGTTTGTCTGAAGCAAATGCTGAGCTGAGTCATTATAACAGGTACTAGTGTTTTCAATTTTATTGTCATTTGTTTTATGTATTGAATAGCAATTATGTAATCTGGTCATCGATCGAGCCTAAGCGAAAATCATCGTTTGTCCGGGCTAAAATGCTTCAGACATTACACTATCGTATAACTATGATCAACAGATCATTAGGTATATGGTTTTTTACTTATACGAGTATAATAATACATTATGGAGAGCGTTGGCGGCCCAGTGAGTATGTGAGCGATTTTACATTAGGTACTTTATAACATTACATTTTCTCCTATTCGCACGTGTATCGTACGACGTTTTACAGTACATGGCTCTTTGAATTTTTGATGCAGGCACATAAAGTGCCCATTATCGCACTAGTGCGGTAAGCACCATGTAGCAGTAATGTATTATTTTTTGTACAAATTTCGAATACATCTGTCACAAGAAAAATTGATTTGATCCCTATTCTAATATCAGTCGAGATGTTTAGTTTGAAACGAATTGTCAATTGCATACAATGACGCACGCAAGTCGCACGTTATTTTTATATCGAACGATATGAAAATTGGGGCCAACTCTAGTTAGTCTCTGAATTTTAAAAATATAAATGTCAAAACTGGATTGTCAGAAAAGTATTTATTCCTGAAAGTTGCAATGGCGCGACATGGAGAGCTCGTGATATGTGTGTATTTAAAGCAGTGTATGTAGGTAATTGTAAATAATTAGGCATTAAAACACTCGGCTGGTGCCTCGTTTCAAAATAACATCACACGAGTCCATAAACTACCACAATCACATAAACTACCATTACTGCACAATTAGATATCAGTATAACACATTAAATAACATTTAGCAAACTAAAAACTATTCCAGAGACGCTATCGCCATCTTGGGTATCGACCGTCAAACCCATATACCGGCCCGGGCTCTTAAAGCCCAATAGTTTACACCCAGCTGGCATCTGCCACTACCACGTATACTAAAAACTAGGGCTTGTGATATACGTGTTACACGCGGAACCGTAGCTACGTAGCCTTAGCACCGGCGGTGCTAAGATCCCGTACTACACGGTCACGTCAAAGATACGTATCCGTTTCTGGATTCGGCTACGTTCCCGCGAATCTCGGCTTCTTTTAATACACATCTTTTACAATTTGTACTGGTCTATTATTTTTGCCTCCAACATAATATTTGCATCTTATTATTTTTGATCTATTAAATTTTTATTTAAAATGCAAAAGTATGGAAACTGAAATTAAAAACTCGCCCCTTGCATTACATTCGGGGGTCTTAATAACACGCATAAAAACTACACTTAACGTCACGGTCACGACTGGATCCGATCTACGTATAAACAAGATACGTATCTCCGTGTACACGTAGCTACGTATCTTAATTACACGTAGCCGAATCACACGGAGCAAACGGAGCGGATCTCCGTTGATGAGTAACACGGCAACGGAGATTCTGCTACGGGTACACGAAACACGGTCACGACCAGGAGCACTACTAAAAACCAAGCCCCCCCGTCAAAACGGAGAACATCAAAGTCATAAACCCGTCCTTCACTTCCTTACCAAGTAAAGGAAGTGCCAAAAAGAGATGTATATATGTTTGTTATTTCTCCGATTCCGTAGGTTGTCAACAGTTTTGCTTATCTCTTTTGATGTAATTCGTCCAAGCAGCCAAATTGAATACATCGTTGTAATTTGGTAGTTGGTATCAATGCATTACAACTTAACGTGGTCGCATATTTTGATAGTGGATTTTACAAATGTCGTAAGAGGCACGTAATTAGGTTAGACTTACGACATTTGAGAAATCCACTGCCAATTTTAAAGCCGCTCCAAACTGTTGTCATTTGACAGTTATCGTACTACTTCCATGCTTTTGTTATTCTTCCGTGCTAAAAACAATCAGTCAATCGCATATAAAAGAAAAGAAAACAGCCAGTAACAATATTTGAATAACTATTAAATTTCTTCATGTTTGTGTCCTTGGTAACATGTTTTGCCTGCCATAGTCAAATTTGAACGGCCCGTCTGGCTTTCAAAGCAAACATTATTCATGCCATATTTGTTCAGAATGTTTACAAATGTGAAGTCGCTGGGTTATTTTGGTCGTCGAGCTAAAGAGGTAAAGATTGATCGGATTTAAATTATCGTTATTGCTGTTATTAATATGTATCTGAATGCATTCTTAGTTCTAATATTTGTGTAGATAAACGCATATACTGTTATCCATAAACGTCAATAAATTGTAAAATAACGTTGATAATATTCCGTTCCTGTATTACACATAGGCACCCAACCCAAAACCAACCCAAAACAAACTGGCAACTAGTATCATCAAAAAGACGACTATTATACCCTACTCATAGTGTTGTGATTCTGTTGGTGAGTAAGGTCGTCAGAGCTCCAAGAGGATTCACTGTTTTGACAGCTGGGGACCCACGGAGCAAAACTTGCCAACACAGCGAATCCTCCTTTCTTTAAAGGGTCGGCAATGCGCATGTAACACCCTTGGAGTTGCAGACGTTCATAGGCTATGGTGACCGCTTACCATCAGGCGGGCCGCATGATTGTTTGTCACCGTCGTAGTATAAAAAAAGACTATAATAAAGACCTGAAGGGTTTGCAGTATGACTGTCAGACAGTCATACTGCAAACCCTTCAGGCAGCAGGCATTTCCTATTTCCCCTGGATGGTCCTGCGGGCTATCCAGGCATCATTTTAAAGACAGCTAAAGGCCCACTCTAAGTCCCTTCTCACCAAAAAAAAAACACAAGCACGCACAAAATTTTCGACTCAGCTTTGCTCGATGGTTGACTGGTAGAAAATGCCTTATAGCATTAAGCCCATCTTTTGTACGATTGTATTTTATCTGATACTACGACGGTGACAAACAAGCATACGGCCCGCCTGATGGTAAGCGGTCACCGCAGCCTATGGACGCCTGCAACTCCAGGGGTGTTACAGGCGCGTTGCCGACCCTTTAAAAAAAAGGAGGATTCGCTGTACTGACAGCTAAAGCGGCAAGTTTTGCTCCGTGGCTGCAACACAATGAATCCTCTTGGAGCCCTGGCGACCTTACTCACCAACAGAAACACAACACTATGAGTAGGGTCTAGTGTTATTAAACTGCGGTTTTCTGTAAGGTGGAGGTACTTCCCCAGATGGACTCTGCTCCAGATTTGAGCGAGACGACATTCGTTGTGCTGTGCCCTACCACTCTAAACGATATGCATCCGCTGTGCCCACACCACTTTTTCTGTGCATTAAAGATAATAATAATGAATTAATGTCAGCGTGTCACGTAAAGACGAGAAAATTGGTATATTATGCACAGATCTGTCTTTACATTACATTACGTATTTAATTTTTTTAGGTCCATGGAGTGACTGTAAACTGCGCGTGTCTGTCAGTATTGCTATATACATTTACGGTTCTATACCAGATATTTTCTGTAATAGGAGCAATAAATTTAACTTTTGTTTACCAACTTTTAAAAATACTGATCTATGTAGGTTTGAAATTTTTCATATATACTAAATAGTATTTTCAATGTACGTTAACATCAGCCTAATTGACGACTCTGGTCATAGCTCAAAAATGACTAAATTCGCAGTACATTCCGCCTCCAAAAAAACTTTAAAGTCTAATAAAAATTAAAACACACGATATTTTTAAAAGTCGCTGAACAAACGATGTTTAGTTTGGCGAGTACTATCTATGATTATAGTTGCCGATTTCTAAGTCTGAACTTTTGACACTTGAGTATTGACGTACTTAGTGATGAGGCTAAGACCAATCGTTTGTCAAATTCAGCGATTATTGATTTTAGCGATGAATTGTTTGATTCGATTTTACTACTACGGATTTGTATTTGATAAGACCGAGAAACTTCGACAAACTGCGCATTTGTCATACGAATTTTCCAAAGTCATCTTAGTTTCGTTCAGTTCTTAAAATGTAAGATAAAAACCTTCATAGTTAATTTGTCTTATTTTAAATAACATTTTTTTCCACAACGTACTTAGTTTTATTTTCGTTTTAATCGTTTTGTTTTGATTTTTTACTGTATTGCCTATTGATAACAAGATCGATTTTTATCGATTAACAGACAGTTGTATGAATCGGAACAGCAGACATGGTCACAACACTAAATTTAAAAAAAAAACGACGTAGACCGTAACTGTTGGCGTGCTAAATTGTTATCGTAAAATATTCAATAACTAATGTATGAAAAAATGTAACATTCATCACATTATGTTTATGAAAAGTGAAATATTGTGTTTATGTACATGACTAGATGTAATATCTTTATGGGATTTTGTTTATAATTCCAAAGTGTCTTGCGCGTTTACGTTCTACGGGTATTTCGATGTGTCAAAAGTTCAGACTTAGAAATCGGCAACTATAGGTATGCAGAATGTAACAAAATGACGGTGCTTATTTGACGGGGTTTCTAATAGGAAATAACCTGCCCTAATTTAGCCACTTTTTAGATTGATATCTGGTGTTTTCGACTTCTTTTACGTTTTGCAAGAACCTATTGAAGCGGCAAACTTAGATTATGTTAATTGAGCACATAATTCCGCCAAATTACGCTTATTTGACACGCGAGCGTTATATATTTATGTGCCTACAAGCGATTATGATCCTTATTTATATAGAGTCACATACTAAAATCGTGGTGAATCCGCTATAACTTATGTTCAATTTTCTGTGTCTATATACGGAGTGAGGCTTGTAACAGAATTAAATAATAATAAATATGCAAGGTGTAAAAGAATCTGGTTGTACAGTCAAGTGCAAAAACATGGTTCGACATAATCGACTCATAAATATGGTACTACGCTCTTATCACACCGGCATAAGGTGCTATGGGACATATTTTTGAGTAAGATGTGCACCGCCATATTTTTACACTTGACTGTACGTTGAAGTGAGTGTAATTAGCATCGTTCTGTTTAGGAGAAAATAATATGCGATTTTTTTGGAAGGACATGCCTTTTTAATATGCTAATCCTAACAAAAAATGTTTATCTATTTTTTGGGTCTAATCCTATCCGCTAGCAACTGCAGCGGTGTTGCAACAGCATCCATTTCAAACCCGACATCGCCGTCATCACGTCAAATCGGTGTAGCAGTAGGAAAAATAATATTTCTCGCATAATTATGTACACACGCGTTCAAAATTGCATGGGCAAGTTATGAATTAATTCATTCATTGATTACCCATGCACTTTTGAACGCGTGTGTACACTATAACAAGACATGTACATTCGTGTTTAGATGTCTTCTTTTTCTACTCCAGCACTTCTACCTGTCAATTAGATTTATTAGATGACTGACAGCTATATTAAAAAAGTATACTTACATTATAACTGATTATGATTGTGTTAAACTTCACTTACTACCTCTTTACATCCGTCGTAATATCTCTGACGTAACTTATGTTATGAAAATTGCTCAGAATCTAGTAGACTGTCCAGATCTGCTGGCCAATTTGAAATTCTCAGTCCCCTCACGCCTATCCTCACGTACTAAATCAACACTTCATGTCTCCGGCGCTCATAGTAACTATAGGAAAAATTCATTTCTTTTAAGAGCCGCTCGATCTTTTAATCAGCTTAGCAAACATCATGATCTCATCGATCTGTTCTGTGATAGCCTTAGTTCAATTCGCAAACTTATGAGCCAGGACTTCTCTGATAACTCGTAAGTAGGCAACTTTGATTTATCGCATTTCTTTAGTTAACCGGTTTGTTTAATGTATCTTTGTTTTATGTATCTTTCGTTAACTAGTATATTTTCTCTCCACTGTTAGTATCATATGCAAACAAGCTGCGCACGCTTTGTACCTTAAGTTGTTTCTATCTGTGGAAACTTGTAATTGGCTTACTGTTTCTATGTCACTACCTTTCTTGTTAACTTAGCTGTAAGTTTTCCGTTGAAATAAAATAAAATGAAATAAAATAAAAATAATAAATAAATTATAACGTTGACTATGGCAGTTCATAAGAATATTGAAAATATGAGCAATGTTTTTTTTTATTTTTATTTCTTTGGTGGGCACACGAAATCTTCCACATTCTGCCACGTTTCGAGATTTTAATTTTTTCGCCATTTTAGCTTACTTATTTACTATCCCTCTTACAAGCCCCACCTTGTATAACGATAAATCATAATTACTGGGCAATAAAGCGATTATCAGATTAAGCAACTATGCTCGCGTGCTTGTTTTTTTAATATTCACTGCCAGTCTTTTTTTGTCTGGCAGTCTTCGAGCAACAGAAGGAAGGGAGTCGGCATACGTTTCCTCTCTGCCGTAGAACAAGCCCAAATGGGCATACATGGGTTTGTGACATAATTCCCCTTGAAAAACGTGACAGAATAATTTGTAGTACGATAAGATGTCGCTATGGCGTCTCCCTGACAAAAAGGACCCCCCCTCCGATAAAAAAGAATTGTTGTTATAAGTTTTTCGTGTAAGTAACGATTCTACAATCGGTCTGAAACGACGATAAGGACTGGATTTGATTACACGTACTTGTAAAGTAATCCAAGTGGAATGGTAATGAGGACTACCGCGAGTCGATTTTCCGCTAGGGGCGCTAGTGGAACGTGGGTCCTGCGGGAACATTTCAAACGTCACTTTGACAATTCTCTCATACTGACACAGGACCCACGAATGAGTGGCGCCGCCTGGTGAGCGACAATACGGTAGCTCCCATTAGAATTATCGCGAGACGTGTGGTTCATGTAACTGGTGACCGAAAAGGTGGTGGCTTCCTCGCACAACGTATCAGCATTGCGATACAATTTATATTTTGTTGTTTACATATATTCTAAATGTACATGCAAATGATTTAAGGATGACTCACACTAAGACGGGACGGGACGGGGCGGGGCGATCTGTCAATTTCTATAGAAATAATCCCGTGATAGCTCGGAGCCCTTAATGTCACGTGACGTTTTCTATAGAAACTGACAGATTGTCCCGTCGGGCTAGGGTGAGCCACCCCTAATGTAATGCTTATATGTAAGAGTGCCCTGGAGTCCTACTTTGAGACTAAATTTTTAAAATTTTGAGATTTTTTTTATGTTCGAATATGAATCTAAACGGTCAAAGGGTTGCCGAGACAAGGTCGCGAGTTTTGAGCGACCAGTTTAATAATTTTTGACTAACTTTTTCAAAACTGTGATTGTGTCAGCGATTGGTGCGTTTACCCTATTATTTATCACGTTATGAACTGATCATTATTAGCGTTGCCTTGACATTGGTTTTAAATACGCGAAGATAAGAGGCCGTTGACTGCCGTTATCTGCAGAATGTCGTAGAACTATCTTATCTGTTTTTGTTCGGTTGGTGGTATTAGAAGTTCCAATTCATGGATTTGAATAAATTATATTGATTATTTGTTGCAAAGTGATTTATTGTTGTATACCGTAAATTGGGGTTACATTAATCAATTTTAAAGTTTAAATTTCTCTATCTTCTATAATTATCCCTTAAAATATTATAAAAAAAATGGAATCATCAACTTTTTTAAATCTGTCATTGCAAGTTTTTTTGAAATGCTAGCTTAAAAATACAAGGAAAAAAATCTAAAACATTGTGATGAAACTTAAACTGACATTGGGGTGGGGTTACTTTGATACCGTATGTTTTAAAGACTAATGGAATGTAACCCTTTACAGCAGTATTTTATCTGAAGGAAAGAACAAAATCAACTTCCTCTCCAAAAGTTACAACGGTTTAAGTATGTTGTTTTGGGGTTACTTAGATCAAAACTAAAATCAACTATCTGCGAAAAACAAATTTATTTAAGGCGACCAGAGAAAGATTTTTATCAAAATAGAGGATAATTTTGATATAAAATAATTTACCTCAATAAGTAGATCACTTGATTGAGTTGATTATTGTGTAAAAAGTTTGTCTACACTTATTACGCAATAATAAACCCTATCAAGTGATCAATGTTATCCCATGCAGGTGATCAAAGACACCCCACTAAGTAAAAAAATAGAAAAAAAATACCTAATTTGGTTTTATAACACTAAATATAATATAATTGGATACCTAAACACACTTCTGGCAAGCTAATATCAACACAGATAGTTTATAGGTTTTTATCACACAACATTAATAAATCACTGTTGTCAAACCTAATATTCACTGTGAACCTTTATTTTTAATACTCGCTTCGTTAGTGTAGAAGTTGTACGGACATGAACAATGGCAAAAAGCTATACTTACATTTAGACACATGATCCGTTCTGCTAATAATTATACTCGTTTAATCCGTCAGAGCAACTAAAGACAACAACTATCGGTATTGCCAACCTTAAAAAAAAAAATTAAACAAGCGTGGATACAATACAATACCATAACTCTTTATTGCACACCCCATAAAATATTATAACAGAAAAATATACATCATACACAAAAGCAGAGGTAAACAACAGAATTGATATTTGCGTTTAAAAATAAAACAAAGGTTTTATCAATGTAACCCCAAGAATCAAAGTAACCCCAGTTTACGGTACTATATGTAGGTATTATCGCGTTCTGTTCTAAATTGAATGACGCAATTTATGAATGAATTCATTCATATATTGGACATGCACAAATATAAATAACATATAATTTCCAATCTGAAATAAATGAATCTAATCTAATCCAATCTTACAACTGGGGTTTACCACGATCACCTGAGCTTATTGACTGAGATAATTAGCATGTAGGTATGTTTGTTTTATTGAGCACCCGATATTTCGACACTGTTGCAAGCGTCATGTTCACGGAGTAAACATCGTATAAAAATGCTGATAATCTGTTTTAGGGATTAATCATCAGTATCGCGGTTAGTAACTATTTGTATGATTATCAATTGTTTTCTATTTGTTCCTAATATTCCACGATATGACGATACTGATTACGCGGGTAATCAATATCGTCATATCGTAAACGGATCACCAGTATTTTTGGTACACCTTAGTCTCATCAGTATCGCGGATAGTAACTATTAGTGTATTAGTATGATAAATAATATTTTTTTCTATTTTTTCCTAATATTCCACGATATGACGTTACTGATTACGCGGGTAATCAATGTCGTCATATCGTAAACGAAAAAATGCTGAAGGCCTAGTATAAAATTGTACGTCATTAACTTCTGGACTGCGTTAGCGTATCGAGGGGTCAAAATATGAAAGTTGCCGGATGATTTAAATAAACGGCAAATATAATTTGAACTCTCGATACGCTAACGCGATCGAGAAGTTAATGTCGTACAATTTTTTGCATGCCATATTGTGGTAGACCATACAATCATGGAAAATAGGTACAAATGTACCTATAATACTAATGACATGTACCCATAACACCTGTATGTTCTTGCAAAATAAATAAATTTGAATAAAATAAATTTGAATTTTATACTAGGCCTTCTGATAATCCGTTTTAGGGATTAATCATCAGTATCGCGGATAGTAATTAGTATGATAATTAATATTTTTTTCTATTGTTTCCTAATATTCCATGATATGACGATACTGATTACGCGGGTAATCAATGTCGTCATATCGTTAACGGATCACCAGTACTTTTGGTACACCTTACTCTCATCAGTATCGCGGATAGTAACTATTTGTATGATAATTATAAAAAAATCTATTTTTTCCTAATATTCCACGATATGACGATACTGATTACGCGTGTAATCAGTATCGTCATATCGTAAACGGATCACCAGTATTTTAGTACACCGAGTAGATAAGGATACTAGAGAATCGTTTTTTATTAGTTTATACATATTATTGTGTTTATATACTTAGGTCGATATAGATAGAATCAGGACAAAAAAAATTGGAGACAATAACACACAGCGACCTAGCCCCAAATTAAGGAAAGCTTATCTATGGGTATCTTATATTATCTTATCTGTTGTCAGGGGGCCCTAGCGGATACACTTCGACCCATGGGGATCTTTTTGTAATTGCCCCCTACTGCACTACTCAAGAACTTGCTCGACCATCTCCATGTATGATGGAGCTCAGCGTGCGTAGCCAAGATGCCAATCTCTCACGCTTAATAACGTATCGTAGCTACACTAGCTACCTCTCTCTATCGCTCTTCCTTATTAGTGTGGCAATGACAGTTGCGTTTCGTTAGCGACTGAGCGTGAGCGATTGGCATCTTGGCTACGCACCCAGGGGTAGTGCTCTGAATTCGTTTGGCTCCAGGTATCCTGCACCAAAGTCCTTCATTCTTTCTCTGGCGTACTATGGGTACTAGACGACGATCGACGATATACATACTTACATAGATAAATACATGCATATATACATAGAAAACGTCCATAACTCAGGAACAATTCGTTATAAACACACAAATTAAAGCCCTTACCAGGATTCGAACCCGGAACTCTAGCTTCGTAGGCAAAGTCACTACAGACTAGAATAGAGAAGCCGTTAATTTATCGAATGAACCATCCAACCAATTTTACCTCTATTTTGAAATAAAACCTTAATTATTATGATTGTTTAACTTCTATTTATTTAATTTATTTATTCTTTAAGCCTAATTGATTCTCTTTCGAATTAATTATTAATTATTGTGATATTATGTTTAAATCGTTTAAAAAGGGAACCATCAAAGGTCGCCAGCAAGATAAACCAAAATAAGAAATTCTTTATAATACCATAAATGGCGTCACGTGTAATGGTATTACACATATCAATATTATCAGAAGATGTCTGCCAACAGTATTATGTAATATTAGTGGAAAAGTACGCATTGTATTATACAGCATGTATCAGAACGAAAGGCAAAAAAAGAAACCCGTTAATGTTTAGATCATAAATATGAGCATGGTACCTAATTCATCAAAAATACGACAGTTTTTACGTGAGGTATAAAAATATACATTTATTATTATTGTTTTGCACCTCCCCTGTATTATTTGTTTACAATCTTATAAATCACATCTGTTAAATTACCAACTGACAGACAGGCGTCAAACTTTGTTGAAGTTTGGATTTTTACCTAGTTACAAATAAACAGTTAACAAAGTGCTTGCGCGTTGCCTATGACTACAGCCATTATTTAAATGATTACCTAGGTTACTTATAAACAGAACTCAAAGCGCATGTGCGTTGACATAACAACGTCAATGTTGATTAGTTGCCCCTAGCTACATATCAACAGTACGCAATACGCATGCAGTGTCAAAAATCAAAAACGTAAAGAAACCCTATAAGATGTTACAAAAACCATTAACCAACTGCAAAAAGAAGGTCCTCGAGTAATTCATTTAGTAATTTTATGCCATAAAACGTGTATTTAGGCACGTGAAATGCACGTCATTACATTGTACTCGAGTTCCCCGTCAACCAGTTTTAAGGTTTGCTCTTCGTTGTGATAGGTACATACTGTATATATATGACATTACGTATATCACTTTCATCTAGTGATAAGAATTGTAACTATTTTTACGATTGTTTTTGTCACCATGGTGGGTAAAAGAAGATAAGACCTGCATTCTTTATACTAAATATTCTATTCCATTCCAATAGTTTAAAAAATCCATGCTTGTTATCCATACAAATTATATGAAAATGGTAACAGTAAGAAAATTTGGAGACAAAATTTTCTCCGTTTGGTATTCAAAAAAAAAAAAATTCAAAATTCAAAATTATTTATTTAACAAAAACACGTAAAATATGATCCAAGGGATGGAGCCTCCCTGTAAGCATAAATGCCTGTGTTGGGAGACACCGCTCTTCCTTAGGCAACTTGAGGTAAGAACATTGACATTTTAGGTATATATTAAATTATTATAAGTATAAATATCTTATGATAATTAAAAGAAATAACAAAACAAGCTATATTAAGCTATTTAACTATACTTAACTAGGTAACTAAGGAACTAAAGTAATACATAAAAAATAGAGTAGTGATAATAATACATTTTCTGAATAGAAACTGAATTCTAATATCAAACTATCTTAGAAATATTCTGTGTGTGTGTATGTGTGTGTGTGTGTGTGTGTGTGTGTGTGTGTGGGTGTGTGTGTGTGTGTGTGTGTGTGTGTGTGTGTGTGTGTGAGTTCACGCGTGTTTGTATGTGAAGTATTACCTATCGAATTACATTCTCTGTCTCGTCGTATGTTTTTGTTTTTAGCCACTTTATTAGGAGCTTTTTACACTCATGATATGATTTTGAGTGCAAGTCCAACAGTCTATTTAATTTATTATAGAGATGTGAGGATCTTATCTGGTATTGTGAGCTAGCAAATTTGGTTCTAATAGTTTTAGGTAGCATAGCTATGTTCGGTGTTAGTCTCTTTTTTTTAAAGCTCGGGTTATATGGCAGAATCTTGTGCTTTTTTAATGTTGTTTGTAGGATATATAGTTTCCGAACCGACAAAAGTCCACTGATTTGGTACAGCAGATCAGTAGGAAATGTAATCTTTTTAAAATACATGACTTTAACTAATGCCCTTTGCGCTCGTTCTAAGTCTATAAAACGGCTTATAGCTGCACCTCCCCAAACGGATATGCAGTACACCAAGACAGACTGCGCCAGAGATGTATATATTTCGTTGAGTATATTACGAGACTTTGTTTGTGTTGTTATTATTCTTGGTACAACGTGTCTCAGTGTCCTAAATATCCAGAGCAGCTTTCTAATTCTACTGGCGACCTGATCAATATGCGAGTACCAATTTAAATGCTCATCTAGTTGAACTCCCAGGTACTTCATTTGAGAAATTTTTTCAATAGATGGGCAGACACAATGAGCCATATCACAGGGTTGAGAATCGTGTATTCTTAGGTCCATATTCCCAGTGGGTTGTGAACAACTTGTGATACTAAAGCACATAAATTTAGTTTTACTAGTGTTAAGCGTCAATAGGTTCATTCTTAACCATTTCGAGATATCAGCCATTCCAAGTTCGGCGCTGATTTTGACTTCGTCCCATGAACTACCTGTGAAGACAATCGCAGTATCATCAGCATAAGAAAACAGTTTTGCATTAGGGATAGTCATGTTACATAAGTCATTAATGTAAACCAGGAATAACGTAGGACCCAAAACGCTTCCCTGCGGTACTCCGTAAGAGACTTCCTCTTCCTCACTGGTGTGTTGTGAGAGTTTTACCCTCTGCTTCCTTTCTGCTAGATAATTTTTAAATAAGGAAAGCGGCGTTCCCCGAACACCAATTTTCTGTAGTTTGCATATGAGAATAGGAATAGAGACGGTGTCGAAGGCTTTTTTCAGGTCCAAAAAGACAGCTAAGGACTTATTTTGCCTATCCAGGTTTTCAACTACAAGAGATGTCAGTGCAGTTATTGCGTCTTCCGTAGACATACCGCGTCTGAATCCGAATTGAGCAGCCGATAGTAGGTTATATCTATTTAAGAAGCTTAACAGTCGGGTATTGAGAAGCTTTTCCACAATCTTTGAAATTGCAGGTAGGACTGAAATCGGCCTGTAATTACTGATGTCTTCTTTATCCCCACTCTTATACACTGGGGTGATTAGGGACTGCTTAAGAGATTTTGGGAAAATACCTTGGCTGAAGCTAAGATTTACCAAATGCGTTATGATAGGTATTATTTCCTTAGATATATATTTTAAAAAACCGCTAGATATGTTATCCCAGCCAGGAGCGCTGTTAGTTTTAAGATTTGTCAGAGTATTATAGACTTCGTCTAACGTGGTGGGTAATAATGCAAATGAGTTAGCTTGTGTGGGGAGGCATTCTAGTAACAGGTTCAGATCGTCTTGAGGTTTTGCGGAAATTTGATGGGCTAGTTCCTTTCCGATATTAGCAAAGTATTTATTAATGTAATTGGCTGATTCTGTAGGAGTGTTTTTAACATTTAATAGCTCTACTTTAACTTTATTACACTTGCTAGTATATGTTAGGTTTTTTATGTTTTTCCAGAGCAGTTTATTATCATTGACAGATTTAATCAGGAGTTCTCTTTCATATTTTCTTTTTAGTTTTTTTATAAGGTTATTACAATAGTTTCGGTAGCGAAGGTATGTTATTTTAATAATTTGGTCAACGGGATTACTCCGTAATTTTTTTTGCAAGTTGTTACGGTTTCGTATACAACGCAATATCCCGGGAGATATCCACGGTTTTATAATGCGCTTCGTACTAGGTATAGTGGAAATTGTAGTATTTTGTTTAATTGATTCGCTCAACATGTCAATCAAACGATCTGTTACAGTGTTGGGGTCATTACAAAACATAAGCTCAGATAAATTTTTTTCTTGAAGATATTTCAACGCATTTTCAAAGTTTATTGTGGTTTTAGTTTTACAAGTAGGTGATGATTTCATAATTTTAGATAATGAGAGGAATGTAGTAAAGTGGTCTGTTATAGTGGTTTTCAAGATAGCAATAGTGGGGGAGTATTTAATTTTATTTACCTTAAGCATAAAATGGTCTAGGCAATTTTTTTCTCTTGTGGGCTTAGTATGCCCGGCTAGTAATCCAAATATCGATAGGGTATTTAGATAGTTGGTCCTGTTTTTTAACTCGTGCGAGGGTTCTAGTATTTTTGGCTTGATGTTGATATTAATATCACCTGCAATTATAATACTATTTCCGTTATGAATAGTTTCTAAGTGTGTTTTTAATGAGTCTATGAACATTTCGGCGTTAGTAATAGCTGGAGAGCGATATATACATAATACAATATTATTTAGTACGTCCAGCTGAAGACATGATGCATGCTTTATTTTTATCTCTTTCACTTTATGTTTCAATGTATTTTTAATATAAACAACAACTCCATCATTTTGATTTAATTGGCAGGTAGTGAAATATGAGTCGTAATCAGTAAGCTGAGGTAGGGGCTTGTTAGAATTTAATCTACATTCGGTGAGAATAATTATGTCAGGTTTGAAACTGAGGTCAGTTAAAGTAAGTGCAAAGTCATCAAAGTTGCAATAAATGCTCCGTATGTTTTGCGATATTACTGTGAGGTCGTTCTTTTTTATTTGTATCTGTCGCTTAAATTCGTCTATGCAATCACACTCAATAACTTGCGCTATCTCAATGTCATCTATCTCTGTTATGGTTTGTAAAGTGCTACACATTCTTGTTAAGGTAGATGAAACGCGTAGTTATTAGGAAGACGATATATGTTTTGTATGTCATCTTTGTGAAAAATAAAAAAAGTAGGTAAACTGTTTAAACCTGCTATATGGATGGCGTGTGTCGAGTTATGTAGAGAACAGAGAGTCAAAGGTTTTATAATTATTAATACAATTTGAGTGTATATGTATGTGATAATTTTGTGTAAGTATAAGTGTATGTGTGAGTATAAATGTAGTAAGTGTAGGCACAGAATCCTTATAAGAGGGAACAGAATGAGTTCTAAAAACATGATGTGAATTAGGTACAGAGAAAAATCGCAGCAAAGGCAACATAAACCAAGGTCATATGTAGCTAGTCAGTCTTGTAGTAGGCGGTGTACTTGATTTTCAGAGTTTATTTGTATAATGGGTGACTCATCGGTTTTTCTTACATAAACCTTGCCGTAGGATGTCCAGCAGTATTTATAATCTTTGGACTTCTTCAGGTCTCGTGCGAGGAAGTGTAGGCGGGAGCCCTTTGAAGTCAGGTGCTCGGAGATGTATACTAGTGTTTCCTGGTTTGTAGTAAAGCCTAAATGCCTAGCACATAGTTTCGGCGCCTGCTTGCCGTTGAAAGTTTTAGCTGCTTTGATTAGATCAAGCTTAAGTAGAGCAGAATTCGTTTCAACTATTATAGGCGTGTTCTGCTGGTCCTGTTTTTTTCCTCGCACCCTGTAAATGTCCCTTATGTCTGATTTGTTTACCTTACACTGCAAGCTCTCGGAGAGACACATGACCATGCCGAGGAGGTCCTGCTTGGTTTCGTTGATTTTCTTAGGTACGTTTCTGAGTTCAAGGTTAGTCTTGCGGGTCCCTACCTGCATGTCTTCCAGTTTGTTTTCCAGGAACAGGATGTAGTCACCGTCGTCCTTAATTTGCTTTTCTATAAGGTCCAGTCTCTTCGTTATTTCATCGTTCTGCTTGCCCAGGTCTGTGATAGAGGCCTCAATGCTGACGTTGGTTTGCTTTATTTCCTGCATGGTGTTTTTTATTTCCCGTAGTTCCGCTGTATGTTGGTTCGTGTAGAAGCTAATCAGCTGCCGCATCTCTATCCTGAAATCCTCCAACGAGCCGCTTGCATTGTCACTCAATTCACATACCTGTACGCTCCTAGGCTGTGGTCGTCTGGTGACGTAATCGGGGGAGGAATGCACACCCCCGCACCCCTCTGCCTCCCTCTGTTCGCCGTCGTCGCACACTGACATTTTCGTCTCGTTTTGCATTCTCAATTTTAGGGTACTAAGACACCAGAGTTCATTAGACGATACAAATACAGTAGGCGCAAATATGGCTCCTGAATGGTGAACGCTGATTGGCAGAGTGGGCGTGTCCTACGTAGGTAAAGCGCAAATGGCGTCTAAGCTGCGTCCGCTTATTGGTCAACGCGTCGCACGCTGAGTGGATGGAGATAAGCTCATGCGTAAGCGCTGCTTGGGGATGACTCACGCGTACACGGCGGAGTACCAGGAGCAGCGGTTGCGATGCCACCTCTTCGAATGTTATGCACTCCTATTATTTCTCGCACATTAAACTTATAACAAATTTTAATTAAATTTAAATAATAAAGAATAACAGATTGTAGGCCCGTCTACACCACGCGGTGGTCCGGGGGGAAGAGGCAGCGGGGGGTATTGATTCGTTTACTTCTTGTGTTCATGTATCTAGTTGTAGTTTTTTAATTTTTAGTTTTTAAATTTTTCTTTTGTTTCTATGTTGTAATTATTTTTTTGTTTTTTTTTTTAGTGTAATTTTTGTTAGATAAGTTGTTGCAGCATTGTGTGTTATCTGTCGTGGCATCACCATTTGGGCCCTACGGAAGACCAGCGCCGGTTTATTGGCTGGCAATATGCTGAGTTGGGTCCATTTTGTGATGCACACACATCCTAATCCTTGTTTGTCTTTTTCTTTTGTTCTTGAGCCAGGGAAAACGAAAGAGACAAAAGTTTATGACCCCAAAAACCCCATATATTTCGTAAACCGACGCCCGCAAAGTATTTTTTCTCTCACGCCATAACACCACATATAACCGTGTCAAGCAGGTATCGTAGTATAGTTCAAGATATCACCACGCGCGCCAGACGATCACGCAGGCGCGTATCGGCGCTGTGTGGCCGCCGCATGCGCACGCGGTGACCATGCCGGGAGGGTGATTCAGGACGAGTCTCCAAACCTATTGCTATCGGGTCGGGTTTTTATTTTGCTGTCGTTTTATTCGCGTCGATTAAAATTAAATATGGTGGGTAGGTAGAGTTCCTTTCTACGCTAGATTAATAAAAAATCCCAATGTGCGACAAAAAATTGTACATCCCATACGATTTCGTAACGTGCATACGCATTGGCAGAATTTTGTTGCCACGTCTCAATATTACCTGAAACATAATAAAAATGGATAAATAATAAGTCTACTGCCCTAATTAAACAATATTTGTAAACAAGTCACTATTAACTTATCCAGGTCGTGTTTAAAAAAATAAAGTCTTATATCACTTACATCCTTGTATAAGATAAGTCCATATAAACAAATATGGCTTACTTTGTTAATAAGGAGCCATTATCCAAAGTAAACATTGATAACAGACGGAACTGTCAGACATTGTAACACCTGGGTGTGTAATTATTGGTAAATTCAGTAATTGCCTGTGACTCATCAGGATTTTGAAAGGCCCCCGGCTTCGCTTCCTTTTTTATGTTTCCGTACCCAGAGGGTAAACTAAGACTCCACTGTCTATCTGTCAGCCCGTCTGTCTGTTACCAGGCTGCATCTCATGTTATAGTGATACAGTTGAAATCCAAGTGGGCTCCCATAATACAAATGTATTTTTTGCCGCATATAATGGTACTGAACCCTTCGTCTTGGCAAGTTATTTCTTTAGTATATGACATCTATTTCGGTTTATAATTTGAAGGCTTTATGATTTCGCATTATCACTACCAATTATCGGCTGTGACAAAGTGTACTTAGTAAGTTTTAGACTGCTCCATACATGACTAAATATTCATGCACTCAATATTCATAATTTTATTTATAATTTATTTATAAATGTTTATAAAGTATGTAGGTATAAGTGCTTGCTTATTTTCATGGCTGCAAACCATTGTTTTCAAAGTTGTACCCCCCCACTTTTTACATGGGTATTATTTATCTAATTTCTATTCAAATTCAGGTTTAATTTCATTCAGGTTAATGTCATCGAACACATTTCAAAAATTAATAACAGGAAAAAATACACTAATTATATATCAAAATCCGAAATATATCAAAATAATGAGCTCCGTCGATTTTAATTGGAGAAAACAATTTGACCCAAAATTTCCGTACATTACAAATTCCGTTGCCACCGCCATACAAGACTATGGAAAAATGGTAACGGAATGGAAAAAAAACTTTGAGACACTTTTTTCTCCTATTAGGATTGAAAGGGATCGCAATTCTAACTAGGAATCCATAAAAAAATAAAAAAAAAGTTTCAAGAACAACTTTGAAAAAAATAACCCATTCTATTTTATATTAAGTTCACCATTCTTATCTTTCAATTAAAAGCAAAAGCTCTCAGTTGCGGTGGCAGTGCGTTGAAATATAGATGGGAATCGAGTTTTTTAGCGTTCCGCCACTTGCCTTAGTTTCCTCCTATTATTTCCCTAAATTATAAAAAAAAAACTATACTTATTAATATACTTAGACCGGGTTACTCACGTCTATAAAGTCGAAAATAGCTCGACATGTTTCGGGACAGCGATTGCTCTGCGCACACTCTCTGAGTGTGCGCAGAGCTAAAGTATACAGAACTTTATTATAATGCACTAAGGTTCGAAATTATAGTCTCCATTTATTATTGAACACAATGCTAAACGAAATATTATTTTAGATACGACAGACAACGTTCTGCGTCGTCGTTAGGATAATGTCGCCGTAGCTATAATTAGACAGATTAGTGACATTCCACGGGTGAAAGTACCTTTCCAGGAATCAGTCTGCTGCGCTATTATTAACGACACTCCGATCCGACTCATGCAATGTTATACGGCGTAAGTGCCGACAGCCATAAGGAAACTTTTATAATGGAGCGTCATTATTAATTACGTATACTAAGAGTACCACACATGTAAACCACGAAAGAATTCGTTCAATGGGAGCTACCGTTTTGTCGCTCACCAGGCGGCGCCACTCATGCGTGGGTCCTGTGTCAATATGAGAAAATTGTCAAAGTGATGTTTGAAATTCTCCCGCAGGACCCACGCTCCAGCTAAAATTGACTCGCGGTAATCCCCAAAACGGAAATATATACGAAAAACGTTACACTGTTGTAAGTCGCAATAACATTAAGGACGTATCACTCCAGTTCTAAAAAATGAAATATCTTTATTTCAAAACATAGTTTAGGTCCATAGTTTAGTAACTAAATTAAATATGCTTAAAAACTATAGTGACAATGTGCAGAGCTTGCATGGAAGAAGAGGAAACAACGAAACATATTGTACTGGACTGTAGACAGGTTGAAGTATACAGGAGTAGGTATTTAGGGACTATAAACACACTAAAGGAGGCATTTAGCAACCTAAAACAAATGTTGGCCTTCATAGAAGAGCTGGGATGGTTGGAGTAGGGCTACCTCGTTACCACGCAAAAAAGGCACATTGGATGTCGAGTTGCGGAAAAAGCCCAGAAAAACTATCTAACTATAGTGACAATTGCTTGCCACTCCTTTGATTAGCCCTATCCAGTGCCTGAGAACAAGCTATCATATCTAGCAGTAAATACCTTCAGAATAATTCAGAATACTAAAAATAAGTCAGCCAATTGGTAAGCGTAATTTTCCTGTGTCCCAAATGTAATTGTCGTAAACTCGTAAATAAAACATTTTATCGCTTCCATCATCTGAAGAGCTTTCCCGAATCAAATAAAACGTAATTGAAAAAACCTTGACTCATTTAAATGGATTGAAACAAGGTTGAATTTATTTAATTCTTTTAATTTTAAAGTTAAATGTATACAAGCTAAACAACCTATAATTGGTACTATAGCGTTCAGAATTGCATGGTCAATTTATGAATGAATTCATTCATAAAGTGCCCATGCAATTCCGAACGCGTGTGTACATTGCTGATTGTTGGTATGGTTAATATCTAAATGAATACATACATATGTCAATAGCCGCTTATCGACAATTGATCATGTGGTACTTTAAGCATGGAAACATCACATTTATCTAAACTTTATTAAATAAAATAAACAAAAAAACCATTAAAAGTTAGCGAATTGCCCTTTTCTTTGTTGGCGAAAACCCTAGAGTATTTTCATAACAAAGTTTGTCAATTACAAAAATTTAAACAGTCAACATACACGTACCATCCCACGTGATTTGTATATTATTGTCAATTGTCCTAACAAATGAATGATTGATTCATTGTCACCCGATGTTTATTCATATCAGTCGCGTGGACGGCGCTTGCGCGGCTATATAAGCCCCCCGCGCCTCGCATTCCGTTTAGTTCATCGCTAACCGCCTGATCGCGCGGGTGTGTCAATCACTCGCTTATCACAACGCGAAAGTGTTCGCCAGAATCATAACGTCTGACTGTCTTGTTACAGACTTACGATGAGCGCGGCTATAGACATGCTAGCATCAGAACATCTGTTTTACGGACACAGCCCACCTGCCGGCTTCCTCACGGACTATACAGTGCGCCGGCCAAACATATCGAAGATCACCACTGTAACTAGAGGATTTTCATCGCCATGTCTACCCACTTCTATGACGCTCAAACCTCTGCAGCTAACTTTAAAGGCAGCACCGCGTTCGTGCTTAAGAATGCCGACTGAGAACAAGAAGAAGAGGGTAGTGTTCGCAGACGACAGGGGGTATGCTCTTGAACAAGTCAAGTTCATGACCGAACCTTCTCATGTACCACCTTACTGGGCATTGAAGATCATAGCCAGTCCAACGTTGGAGAGAAAACCGCCGCCTCAATCGCCGCAAGACGTGTGGGAGATCAGATTCGTCCAGCCAGCCTCAGACTACGTGGAATTCAGAAGAAGAATTAATGATGACTGTGTTACGCTCGAAAATGTGATTCTAAAACAGAACGAATGCGCAGCTGACGGAACCGTTAAAGTTAAAAACCTGGATTTCACGAAAGAAGTATTTGTGCGAACGTCATCCGATGGTTGGACGACCAGCGAAGACACTTCCTGCGCGTTTGTAGAATCTGGGCCTTTAAATCAACAGGGAGTTTCGGTGTACGATACCTTTGGGTTCAGAATACAGCTCCCAATACACTCGAGAAGGCTAGATTTCTGCGTTGGCTTCCGATGCAAAGGAGCAGAGTACTGGGACAGCAACAAAGGCCCGAACTACACCATCGAGAAGTCCTCAGTTCGCCAAACACCAGCAGTGTCTTGCGCTAGGATAAAATATGGAAACTCCTGGAGTGCACGAGCAGATCTGAATGGAAACACACCTTATTGGTGAAAGGATCTTACTTCGCTTGTGGATTTAGTTGCCGTTGCGGCTTTACTGTGATCTAAGTGCCATTGAAGTGCCAAGTCAAGACTGGATCCGTAGGTATGTATGGGCTGACATGATTCCGACAGCTGAGAGCAGTGAGCTTTGACACTTGACTGTAGATAGCGCGGAGATAGTCGTTTGATTAAGTGTAAATGGATTTCCTTGGAAATTTCCGATGACTTAATTTAATATATACTATAAATAAAGTATATATTCAGTATACCAGGCATTTAAGGTAGCTATTTAAAGGTAAACGAAGTAAAAGCTAAACCACAGAATATGGATGATGTTCAATTTAGCTATAGTGAAAAAAGCGTCCTATGTCTTTTGTGATTACTACCAATCAGAATTATTAACAAAATATCTGATGATGAGATAAAAATGCAAGCAAAAATGAAGTAAAACACAAAATGTTGGAAAATATAAAGTGAATTTAACAAAACTGAATTTGCACAGTGATAGTCTATTTAAATACCTCCATTTTCGGGTTAAGAACGAACCTCGAAACAACAGGTTGTTCTTGCGTCAACAACATTAAATTAATTATCAGTAAAACCTTGAATAAACTGTTGCCGAGCGGTTCCGTTGTATAAAAATAAATATACATTTCCGAGTAGATAAAAAGTTGAATTCCGTGTCACTGAGACTGATAAGCAAACTGTTTTGAATCTTATTTATAAGTGACTCACTGTTACTATAATTAAGTCATAACACCAATCTGTTTTAATCGATAACTTTTACAACACTCCATGCTATCTACAATCAAATATGCCGAAAAAATAGCCAAGCACAATTTTAAAAGCCTGCTTCTCTGCTTCCAAATGTCTTGAATCAGAGTCAAGGTGAATCCGAAATTGTATTTCTTTGGATATAAAACAGGCATAAATGAGTGAAATCATTTTTGACTTCATGACTTAGCTTTTTATTGCTTATTCGTGAAACAAACATTCCTCTATGTTTAGACACTTCATTTATCGTATTGGTTTCCAAAGATATACAATGTAAATATAATATAGAATAGGTACGATTGAATTGTAACGCATGTAGTCTCGATTTAAAAGACTTGTCGTTCGTTTTGTAAAACGTGGACACCCTAGGATTTTGTAATTGTCACCCTGTTTATTACTATTAAAAATAGCAAGCATGGGTTGATTAGAATTTAAACTAGTATTACTTAAGAAATTCAGCGATCGCATAATGAATTAATAGGTCGAAATTGCATGTCTAATTTATTAATGAGCTCATTAATAATTAGCCCATGCAGTTTTGACAAATTAAACTTTTGAAGCCTTAAAATGCCTTGAAAAGATTTTTAAAACCAGCTTATACTTGATTATATACGAGTCAGAGTTATATGGCATGGTTTTCACAATAAATTTATATTAAAGTAGGTGTAACTCCTTCCATCTACATCAATTGTCTCTAATTTAGAATTAAATATACACGTCTAGCATATCTTGTCGCATAAGTCGCGAGGCTTAATAAATCAAACGCGACTTGACCGAGTCGCGTCTGACGCGACAAAACATGCTAGTCCGTTTAGAATACAACTGAGGCAGCCCTGTGGATGGCAGTATAATATTTTCTTTTATATTACCTATTCAAGACTACGCGATACCTGCTGATGTTCCTTATATTATAACTAGTAAATAAATTAAAATATATGTTATATGCAGCCATTTCAAGTTAAAATTCATTTCAAAATGATATTCATTGATTCTATTTTAAAAAAAGCGATTATATATAAAAGTAAAATAAATATGTGCCAATTTGCGAATATAATTATTTTACAATTTTATTTTACTGATTATTTATAAAATATTTTTTGAATATAAGTAAATCATTTAAAAATTGAAATGGCTCTTATGAATTGTTATAATGTCTATCGGGTACTATATTTTATATTTTAAATTTAAATTATTTAAGTTTTCTCAGACAAAACTGTTTATATTTTTTTTGTCAGTTATGTCTTATATCTGTCGTATAAAATGAAACTATTAATATACAACTCAAAACAGTCAATATGTTAAAGTTATAATAATGTTATCATTACTACATTAGAATAAGCAGCCTATGGAGATTAGCTACCTTGCCAAGTCAATTTTTCTCCTCGAAATAAATACATTTTAATTACCTATTATCTGTTAATGAATTCCGAAAAACGACTAACACACATCACTTTTGTTTGTGCAAAAATGTCATAGTGTGTTTTTATTTATTATTTTGTAATATTTATGGTACTGTGAAATATTATTAGTAATTTTTGTATTTACAGTTTCACGGTAGCTTAATATGAGAATAAACAAATGAAAATCCCATGAAATTATGAAGTAATTTGAAATGAAACAATTAAATGTGAAATGAAATGAAGCTTGAAATTGAGAAATTAGCAATTTATTGAAACGAATTTTAGAATATTAAATAATATTATTACGCACTTTTATTTTTATATCAAAGGGTTGTTATAATTTATGAACGAATGTATGTTTTAATGAAAGAACTGATTAATTTAGTTATAAAATTATATTTTTGTATAGATTATAAAAATGTTATTTTTTTAAGTTAATTTTTACGTGAATCGGTATGGAAATATTGACCACATTTTGTATAAAATAAATAAAAATGAGTCCAATTATATGTGATTGTTTTATTTAACGTATGCTAAACTTTTAGGTAGATAAGGGCCACTTGTTTCACCCGGGGTTAGCCACATAACCCGGAGTTAAGCGTTTTTGTATGGGATTTGACAGCTTACCTCCGGGTTAGTGGTTAATCCTTGGTGCAAGTGAGTCTAAATAATAGTAGATTACGAAACAAGGTACCTATGTAAAGTAAGAAATGTTTCAGATCTCGTGAAATCTGAGGCCCCAAGGGTACCCGGGTTTAGGTCTATACAGAGCCTGGCACTAATGATTGGGTAGCTCTTCACTGCGGGTATTTGCGTTTTGCTTCTCGCTCGCACCAGTTAAATTTTGCTTCGGTTCGAGAGGCAAAACGCAAACACCCAATGTGCGGTGTAAGCTATTCGTATGAACGTTTTAATGGTTTTCGCTCCATCTGAACTGAATTTAACTAAAGGCCGAGGCCCGATTTAAGAGGGGGCAGAGTGTTTGCCGCGGACACGAAATAGGCATTTAGCGGCCCCGCACTGCTCGCTATCTGTGTGCGTGCGCGCACGCACACTACTACACCGGCGCGTCATTATTCGGGCGTTAAAAGGTTATAACTTAGAAATCTTAGAATTCCTCATTTTTATAATCCTTTGATACAGATATTGTATTAATTCACCTAATATTTGTTCGGTTTTTCCAAATGATTTTATTATTTGTGTTTGTATTTAGTACTAAAGAAAGGTACCATTCTGTCGGTTGTTGATAAGGTTCATTTCTAAACTAATATTTATGACATTCGCGCCTTATCGACAACCGGCAGAATGGCAAAGTGCCTTTTTCTAAATAAAAGCACATTTTTTATGATTTCATATGTGGCTATTTACGGCTAAAGGTACCTTATGGACGGTCGGCGCTTACGTCGCGTTGCAGCGCATTATTATCAGCGTCTTTGTTAACAGCGTAAGCGCCGATCGTCCATAAGGTACCTTTCACCGCAAAACGTCACATATTATGAAATCGTTAAAAAATTGTGTCGTTTTCTTGGTAAAAGTACCACATTGTCGCCTGTTGATAAGGTTTTCCAAGTGATTCTTTATGACAGAAGCGCCTTATCATTCTTATCAATAAGCGACAATGTGGTATCTTTCTTTATCCAGAAAACGTCACTTTTATAATATTGATTATATCAATATTTATAAATTTTGTAAGGTTGACTCCGATTTGGATAAAAATCGATATCCGAGGATCCGACGAAGTGATTAACATGAATCCAGAGTCAAAATGGTAAAATATTGTAAAAAGCGACGCCATCTTGGACTTTGTGAGATTAGCTCCGATTTGGATAAAAATCGATATCTGAGGATCCGGCGGGGTGATTAACATGAATCTTGAGTCAAAATTGTAAAATATTGTTAAAACCGACGCCATCTTGGATTTTGTCAGATTAACTCTGATTTGGATAAAAATCGATATCTGAGAATCCGGCGGGTTGATTAACATGAATCTTGAGTCAAAATTGTAAAATATTGTTAAAACCGACGCCATCTTGGATTTTGTAAGATCAACTCCGATTTGGATAAAAATTGATATCTGACGATCCGGCGGGGTCCTTAACATGAATCCAGAATCAAAATCTTTAAATATTGTAAAAAGCGACGCCATCTTGGACTTTGTGAGATTAGCGCCGATTTGGATAAAAATCGATATCTGAGGATCCGGCGGGGTGATTAACATGAATCTTGAGTCAAAATTGTAAAATATTGTTAAAACCGACGCCATCTTGGATTTTGTGAGATTAACTGCGATTTGGATATAAATCGATATCTGAGGATCCGGCGGGGTGATTAACACGAATCTTGAGTCAAAATTGTAAAATATTGTTAAAACCGACGCCACCTTGGATTTTGTAAGATCAACTCCGATTTGGATAAAAATTGATATTTGACGATCCGGCGGGGTCCTTAACATGAATCTAGAATCAAAATCGTAAAATATTGTAAAAAGCGACGCCATCTTGGATTTTGTGAGCTTAACTCCGATTTGGATAAAAATCGATATCCGAGGATCCGACGGAGTGATTAACATGAATCCAGAGTCAAAATTGTAAAATAATGTAAAAACCGAGGCCATCTTGGATTTTGTGAGATTAACTCGGATTTGGATAAAAATCGATATCTGACGATCCGGCGGGGTCCTTAACATGAATCCAGAATCAAAATCGTTAAATATTGTAAAAAGCGACGCCATCTTGGACTTTGTGAGATTAACTCCGATTTGGATAAAAATCGATATCTGACGATCCGGCGGGGTCCTTAACATGAATCCAGAATCAAAATCGTTAAATATTGTAAAAAGCGACGCCATCTTGGATTTTGTGAGATTAACTGCGATTTGGATAAAAATCGATATCTGAGAATCCGGCGGGTTGATTAACATGAATCTTGAGTCAAAATTGTAAAATATTGTTAAAACCGACGCCATCTTGGATTTTGTAAGATCAACTCCGATTTGGATAAAAATTGATATCTGACGATCCGGCGGGGTCCTTAACATGAATCCAGAATCAAAATCGTTAAATATTGTAAAAAGCGACGCCATCTTGGACTTTGTGAGATTAGCTCCGATTTGGATAAAAATCGATATCTGAGGATCCGGCGGGGTGATTAACATGAATCTTGAGGCAAAATTGTAAAATATTGTTAAAACCGACGCCATCTTGGATTTTGTGAGATTAACTGCGATTTGGATAAAAATCGATATCTGAGGATCCGGCGGGGTGATTAACACGAATCTTGAGTCAAAATTGTAAAATATTGTTAAAACCGACGCCATCTTGGATTTTGTAAGATCAACTCCGATTTGGATAAAAATTGATATCTGACAATCCGGCGGGGTCCTTAACATGAATCTAGAATCAAAATCGTAAAATATTGTAAAAAGCGACGCCATCTTGGATTTTGTGAGCTTAACTCCAATTTGGATAAAAATCGATATCCGAGGATCCGACGGAGTGATTAACATGAATCAAGAGTCAAAATTGTAAAATAATGTAAAAACCGACGCCATCTTGGATTTTGTAAGATCAACTCCGATTTGGATAAAAAATTATATCTGACGATCCGGCGGGGTCCTTAACATGAATCCAGAATCAAAATCGTTAAATATTGTTAAAAGCGACGCCATCTTGGACTTTGTGAGATTAACTCCGATTTGGATAAAAATCGATATCTGACGATCCGGCGGGGTCCTTAACATGAATCCAGAATCAAAATCGTTAAATATTGTAAAAAGCGACGCCATCTTGGATTTTGTGAGATTAACTGCGATTTGGATAAAAATCGATATCTGAGGATTCGGCGGGGTGATTAACACGAATCTTGAGTCAAAATTGTAAAATATTGTTAAAACCGACGCCATCTTGGATTTTGTACGATCAACTCCGATTTGGATAAAAATTTATATCTGGCGATCCGGCGGGATCCTTAACATGAATCCAGAATCAAAATCGTAAAAAATTGTAAAAAGCGACGCCATCTTGGATTTTGTGAGATTAACTGCGATTTGGATAAAAATCGATATCTGAGGATCCGGCGGGGTGATTAACACGAATCTTGAGTCAAAATTGTAAAATATTGTTAAAACCGACGCCATCTTGGATTTTGTACGATCAACTCCGATTTGGATAAAAATTTATATCTGGCGATCCGGCGGGATCCTTAACATGAATCCAGAATCAAAATCGTTAAATATTGTAAAAAGCGACGCCATCTTGGATTTTGTGAGATTAACTGCGATTTGGATAAAAATCGATAGCTGAGGATCCGGCAGGGTGATTAACATAAATCTTGAGTAAAAATTGTAAAATATTGTTAAATCCGACGCCATCTTGGATTTTGTACGATTAACTCCGATTTGGATAAAAATTTATATCTGGCGATCCGGCGGGATCCTTAACATGAATCCAGAATCAAAATCGTAAAAAATTGTAAAAAGCGACGCCATCTTGGATTTTGTGAGATTAACTGCGATTTGGATAAAAATCGATATCTGAGAAGCCGGCGGGGTGATTAACATGAATCTTGAGTCAAAATTGGAAAATATGGTAAGAATCGACGCCATCTTGGATTTTGTGATATCAACTCCGATTTGGATAAAAATCGTCAGATATCGATTTTTATCCAAATCAGAGATAATTTTCCAAAATCCAATTTGGCGTCGGTGTTGACATTATTTAACAATTTTGACTTCGGATTCATGTTATGGACCCCGCTGAATCGTCAGATATCGATTTTTATTCAAATCGAAGTTAATCTCACAAAATCAAAGATGGCGTCACTTATTACAATATTACACAGTTTTGATTCTGGATTCATGTTAAGGACCC
Source organism: Lathronympha strigana (assembly GCA_949128165.1). NCBI lineage: Eukaryota > Metazoa > Arthropoda > Insecta > Lepidoptera > Tortricidae > Lathronympha > Lathronympha strigana. The sequence goes on along the minus strand of OX421925.1, from coordinate 2,771,344 downwards.
CGCCGGATCATGAGATATCGATTTTTATTCAAATCAGAGTTTATCTTACAAAATCCAATATGGCGTCAGTGTTGACGTTAATTAACAATTTTGACCATGGATTCATGTTATGGACCCCGCCAGATCGTCAGATATCGATTTTTATCCAAATCAGAGTTAATTTTACAAAATCCAATATGGCGTCTATTCTTACCACATTTTCCAATTTTGACTTAAGATTCATGTTAGTCACCCTGCCGGCTCCTCAGATATCGATTTTTATCCAAATCGCAGTTAATCTCAAAAAATCCAAGATGGCGTCGCTTTTGACAATATTTTACGATTTTGATTCTGGATTCATGTTAAGGACCCCGCCGGATCGTCATATATCGATTTTTATCCAAATCAGAGTTGATCTTACAAAATCCAAGATGGCGTCGGTTTTAACAATATTTTACAATTTTGACTCAAGATTCATGTCAATCACCCCGCCGGATCCTCAGATATCGATTTTTATCCAAATCTGAGCTAATCTCACAAAATCCAAGATGGCGTCGCTTTTTACAATATTTGACGATTTTGATTCTGGATTCATGTTAAGGACCCCGCCGGATAGTCAGATATCGATTTTTATCCAAATCGGAGTTTATCGCACAAAATCCAAGATGGCGTCGCTTTTTGCAATATTTTACGATTTTGATTCTGGATTTATGTTAAGGACCCCGCCGGATCGTCAGATATCGATTTTTATCCAAATCGGAGTTAATCTCACAAAATCCACGATGGCGTCGGTTTTAACAATATTTTACAATTTTGACTCAAGATTCATGTTAATCACCCCGCTGGATTTTCAGATATCGATTTTTATCCAAATCGGAGCTAATCTCACAAAATCCAAGATGGCGTCGCTTTTTACAATATTTGACGATTTTGATTCTGGATTCATGTTAAGGACCCCGCCGGATAGTCAGATATCGATTTTTATCCAAATCGGAGTTGATTTTACAAAATCCAAGATGGCGTCGGTTTTTACAATATTTTACAATATTGATCCTAGATTCATGTCATGGTCCCCACTGGATCCTCAGATATCAATTTTTATCCAAATCGGAGTTTATCGCACAAAATCCAAGATGGCGTCGCTTTTTACAGTATTTTACTATTTTGATTCTGGATTCATGGTAAGGACCCCGCCGGATCGTCAGATATCGATTTTTATCCAAATCGGAGTTTATCTTACAAAATCCAAGATGGCGTCGGTTAAAACAATATTTAACAAATTTGACTCAAGATTCATGTTAATCACCCCGCCGGATCCTCAGATATCGATTTTTATCCAAATCGGAGTCAACCTTACAAAATTTATAAATATTAATGTAATAAATATAATTTATAATTTTTTAATATATTTGTAAATATCTGCTCCATCATCAGACCTTGGAAACCATGCATGGCCCAAGTGCTCGTCGAATCAAAACTAACGAGTCTAAACACGAAGGTATTCTATCAACTGGTTCCTGAGTACCAGTTGACACTTTACTGCTCCACCATCAGACCTTGGACACCATGTATAGCCCAAGTGCTCGTCAAAACAAAATCTACGAGTCTGAACACGAAGGTATTCCACCCACTGGTTCCTGAGTACCGGTTGACACCTTTCTGCTCCATCATCAGACCTTGGACACCAGTCACGGTCCAAGTGCCCGCCAAAACAATACAAATGAGTCCAAACACGGCGGTATTACTTCAACTACTTCCTGAGTTCCGGTGGTCATATTTCTGCTCCATCATCAGACCTTGGACACCACTCACGGTCCAAGTGCTCACCAGAACAAACCTAACGAGCCCAAACACGGGGGTATTACATCAACTACTTCCTGAGTTCCGGTGGTCATCTTTCTGCTCCATCATCAGACCTTGGACACCACTCACGGTCCAAGTGCTCACCAGAACAAACCTAACGAGCCCAAACACGGGGGTATTACATCAACTACTTCCTGAGTTCCGGTGGTCATCTTTCTGCTTCATCATCAGACCTTGGACACCAGTCACGGTCCAAGTGCCCGCCAAAACAATACAAATGAGTCCAAACACGGGGGTATTACTTCAACTACTTCCTGAGTTCCGGTGGTCATATTTCTGCTCCATCATCAGACCTTGGACACCACTCACGGTCCAAGTGCTCACCAGAACAAACCTAACGAGCCCAAACACGGGGGTATTACATCAACTACTTCCTGAGTTCCGGTGGTCATCTTTCTGCTCCATCATCAGACCTTGGACACCACTCACGGTCCAAGTGCTCACCAGAACAAACCTAACGAGCCCAAACACGGGGGTATTACATCAACTACTTCCTGAGTTCCGGTGGCCACCTTTCTACTCTGATGACGGCATCAGACCTTGGACATCTTCTACGGTCCAAGTGACACTATATACAATGAGATATAAACGAAACTAACTCTGTATGTCATTCATTTTGAACTGGTTGCTATTGCCTATTTCCTTTGGAAACACAAAAAATGGTAAAAAAATTCTTATACCGTTTTGCTACCTATAACGCAGTATACGTACACAATGAACATCGATTTATTTCAAGATGTAGACGCTCCGCAGAGAGACGTGGTGTCGCTTCGAACATTCGGGGCCGACTGACTATTTCGGGTGTTGCTCACTTGTTATATTTCAACGATCAGATTCCATAGTAATTTTGTATGGCGGATTTTTAGGACGTTTTAAAAAAATCATAATTAATTAATGAACCAGTATTATGTAATAAGACTATACGAATTCAGTAGCTTGTATATTTGAGATTGGATAGAGTTAGTTTTTAAAAATAAAGCAAATGATTTTTCATTCACTTTGGCATAAACGCTGACACGCGTTTTTCTCAATTTTGCTGCGTCTTTGCGTAGACATATTTACTAAACTGTACATTATTGTAGATTATAAATACACGAATATGGTAGACACACTCTTTGAGATAATAATTACATGCATCTTGTATGTCTTTGCAAATAATTGAGGACGCCACAGTCTTAACCGTAACTGTCGTTTACGTTGAAAACACTCTGCCCCCTCTTAACTTTTTGGCGAGGAACTAGTTCCTTTCGGTCCGTGATGGGATTTCATCCCTTTTAGTTCTTAGTTCTTGATCGACACAAGCCTAATTCGGTACACCATTTTTTACTGAAGCATGCTACTGTAAGAAATATCAGCTGTTCCATATATATACCCTTATCGAGCAACTTTTAAGCCAAAACAATGAGTGAAAGGATTTATGAAAGCATGCAATAAATGACAAATATGATAAATAAAATTGACTAAGTATAAATGACGAATCAAGTAGTTCGTATGCGACGATATTTATGACTATGTACGTAAGTATGTATGAAATTATGGGCAAAATTTGACTCAATATTGACCCAATGGAATCACATACGTACTGAATAGCAGGTAAAAGTAGTACCTAGGTGTTATGAATATTATGAAAAGTAATAGACACACAAAGCAAGACAAAATCTTCAAAAACTGTGGGTTAGAATGATAATAGCGAACTATGTTGCCTTGATGATGATACAAACGACATATGTTTCGTACGAAAAAGAGCTTACTGACGTAAGCATTAAGTGTCAATTTCATACACAGAACTCCCAACACTGTTAAAACTTTAAAAGCTGTTGGCAGTTAACGAAACGACACGTTCCAAACAAAAAAAAAAAAAGCTATTGCATATCATTTTGTATCAACTTATGCAATTACTAGCGCGACTTCGTCTGCGCAGTATTATAATGTTTGGTAGTGTATTTTTATTACCATAAGTATTAAATACCCAATTGACTTGAACTGTAAATTGCTAATTAAATTCCGGGGCCGTATAAAACAAACAACTAACTTGCAACTACAGTAACCTGTTATTCTTTGTTCTCGTTAATAATTCAGGATATACCAAAAATGCTGGTGATCAATATTGTAATCTGATTTGGAAAAAATAGGACTAAATGTTTTTTTTGTCAAACATTTTTTGTTTATTTATTCTCCTAACCACAATTCGATACTGATTAGTGATTACACATTTAATCGAATCACCAGCATTTTTGTGACAGCTGTATGTATCTTTGACCACATATTAATCTTTCAGTGGCTGGATACGCTGTAGATATGCTAAAAAGTACGTCCAAGTTGACATAAATTATCTTTCAATGAAATAAGCAATCAAGGCCGAGTGTTTTTGATCACGGTTTACAACACTGCCTTAAGCTCACTGAATTTAACCCACAGAATATCAGTCGGTACCTGATTACAACTAACTTCCCAGTGAAGAAAAACATTGCGAGGATACCAAAATAATTACGTCACGCATATAATAATTATAAAATTTCATTAGGTAGGTAAGTATATATTATGTCTCATCTCAACCAAGGACGATCTTATGATAGGATCGGCAGAGGCCTTTATTCGCATTTACACAGGCGTTCAAAAGTGTATGGGCAATTTATGAATGAATTCATTCATAAACTGCCCATGCAATTATAGATTTGACTATTTCACTTGCTTCCTTCCCCTTTGCACCTCTATATAGGATGATTTTCATAACAAAAACTATTCTGTCCTTTCCTAGGAGTCAAAACATCCCCATGCCAAATTTCACCTTAATCCGTTCAGCGTTTTTAATTTAGTGTGAATTGGTAACAGATAATAGTTCATCAAATTTACAATATTAGCATCGCATGGAAATTTGTCCAAAATGTAATTGAAGAAACCGTGCTGGTTTTGTGACAACATCGCTACGCAAGATCAGTTTGCTAGACAACAAAAATAAAATAGATGCCATTATTAAGTAAAATGTATCTAATGAGACTAATGGCATGCTATGATCTAAGAATGTTTTTGCGCAAAGTTAAAATAATTTTAATCAAATCAATTTAACGGGGATATAGGCGATACCTAGTTCCATTAGTGCCATATAGATAGAACTGTAATAAGTGCCATCCTAATCCATCAAGTTGTGCATATTCAGTAATAAGCCGTTTTAGAAAAGTAATCGTACAAAAAAATCTGAGTTTATTTATAAACTATCCTTGTCCAATATTTAATATAAAAACCGTACTGGCTTTGTGACATTGTTCTTTGCGCAAAGGCAAAATCGTTGCGTTTGGCCATTGTACTCCCCTGGGCCCGCTATGAGGTATGTATGTCATCCAGCCATAGCCATATATACATTGAGTTGCCGTATTTGTAGTGGTTGGATTCCGCGTCACTAAGACCTCAATGATATTGTCCTGAGGTCTCTTCAGTCAGCGGGTGTTCATTCCGTTCTGGAGCCACTGGGTTTAGCCGCACTGATAGCAAGATGGAGTGACCCTGGTGCTGTGGAAAACGGGGCGGTGCACAGTGTGTAATTTTGGCCTAGTTGCGGTCATGTGTGGTTTATGTGTTTAATTGATAGCTCTTAACGTTTTAGAGGTTTGACAAAGACACCGAAGGTTTTTTTATAATTATTTTCGGAGTTATTGTGATTTGCGAGAAAAACCCATAGAAACCATAAAAATGCAATATTTTTTTTCAGGTGCATTATATGCAGATAAATAAAATATGTTCTCATAAAAGAAGTTTCTAGCCATAGCTTTGCAAAAAAACTGCATAAAAACCACGTTAAATTAAGACACAATTAAGGTTTTTACCAAAAATGAAAACTATATTTTGTGGGTCAGTGTCTTAATGGTCGCATTTATTTTTTTAATAGACTGAATTTACAGATAATAATATACTTGTATATTAAATGCCAGCTCATAAAAATGAAGGGGTGACGAAATATGAATTTTTAAAATTTTTGTTAAGGGTTGTCACTAACTTTTCTATGGAAATTTAATTATCATGTTCAGTCATATTTATTCTTGATCACCTTTGGCAAAAAATAATTTAATGTAAGCTTTTTGATCCCTTTACACGAAGAAGAAGAAGAAGACATATTTATTGATTCTGCTCATAAATAAGATCGATAATTTTGGTTTATTATATTACTTATATCATTCAACCACTCATAACTTTTTAAAACAAAAAAATAAAACAAAATCAGCACAATTTTCTGGTTTGTAATAGGCATTATTATGTATTATGTTTGACTCTTAAAAAATTGTGCTACGCAAAAAAAACGTTGAGTCATATCTTCGATGATGGATATTTTGTAACAATTTGGCTACCAAATACGTCAAAAAATATGGCTGGTACAATACGGTTCATAAAATACTGATACATGGTGCGAAAATCATAGAATCTATTTCCTTACCCATTGGAATGCTCTCAGAACAAGCCGGTGAGGTGAATCAAGGAACAAATTTTGGCGTTATGATCGAGAGCACCATTCACGCAAATTAGACCGTAAAACCACTGTCCTTGACTTGTTTCACCGAGCTTTAGAGTTTTCTGACCCTCTTTTGTCGACTATGTCAGTTGGCGATAGACAAAAAAACGATAACATTCTGCCATTCCAGACAAAGTTCTGCAACTTTTAAAACCCACAATGGATAACGTACTCGTACTTATCCATGACGACCCGTCACTACTAAAATATTCTGATGATACTTCTAGTGAATTCGAACGAGATACTGACGATAACGAAGATAACAACATTGTATTATCATCTGAAGAATTGTATTGTGATGATTGATGAAGATTGATAAATTTCATCTAAATCGGTTCAGCCGTCCTTGTGTGATCGAGCAACAAACATTCAAACTGACAAGCTTTTACATTTATACTCTTAATAGGATTTATTTTTGGCGTTAGTTTTGGACAACCCTATTTCCTTAGAAATTTCTCAAATATTTAGAAACGCTATATCTATCTACCCCTTCTATTGTCGTGTATAATTTTTTAAGACATAATAAACAACAATATTCTTCACATTTATGATGAAGAATAAAATGCGACCGACACAAGACTAAAATAAAAATCAATAAAAAGTGAAAATAATAAAATCCTAAATAATTCATGTAATACTACAGACAGTTACATTCCCTGTTTTTTTAATACGCTTAGATAATGCAATGTTGCGTTACATAAGATGCTAACAAAAATAATATCAATTATATTTCAGGAGAAAAAAATATATTTATTTTTCCTTAAGGTCATTGACCTTTCACAAAAAAAAAAATTTCTCCAAAAGTATACTGAAATTTACCAAAGGATTTTTTATCGATTGTTTGCCATATCAAGCTCTTTCGAATAAACACATAAACTACACGTGGCCGCAGCTGGGCCAAAATTACACACTGTGGATCGGGACGGGTGTGATCGAAAGTATCATCGAATTGTTAATTATTATAAGCATATTGAGCATGGTATCTATTAAAACACTTTTTAAGGTTGCCTATTGTGACGGACGGTAAACTACGGAACCCTACACTGAGCATGGCCCCACATGCTCTTGGCCGGTTTTTAGTAGAAGTTTTGATTTTATTGGCCGATGTTTACCGGCCGATGTTGTATGTGTTAAAAAATTCTGTTAAAACAAAAAGAAGACTACGTTTCAGCTATTATCGAACACCGAAAAACCATGCTAACGCTTTGCCAAGTAAAGCTAAATTTAATAACTACTCTAAGCTTCTCAAGCGTTGTATAAACCAAGCTCAAAAACTAACGAATATTAATCATATACATCGATCCAAGAATATGTGTAAGGCAACATGGGAGGTGATTAAAAACATAACCTCTAACAACGTAGGTGGGATAAACATTGATAAATTGGTTGTTGAGGATGAAACTATATCCAATCCTACTGACATCGCAAATACTTTTAATGACTTTTATATAAATCTGACTAATGTTAATAACAATCCTGAACCTAAGCCTGACATCTCACTAATCAAATGTAATAATTATAATATGTTCTTATATCCGACAGATGAAAATGAAATTCGCAAAGTTATTGACAATTTAAACCCTACGAATTCAGCGGGCTATGACGAAATACAAACTAAAATTTTAAAAGAGTGCAAATACAATATTGCTGCCGTCATGAGCTACCTAGTGAATTTGTCATTCACTTGTGGAGTGTTCCCGGAGCCTTTAAAACTCTCTCTTGTTAAGCCCCTTCACAAAAAAGGTAGCAAAGAATGTGTAGAAAACTACCGACCAATTTCGCTTATACCTACTATCTCGAAAATATTTGAGAAGGCGTTTCACGAACGTCTATTGTCATTTTTAAATAAGTTTAATGTATTGAAGCCTGAACAATTTGGATTTCAGAAAGGCAAATCAACATCACTAGCTGCCTTTACGCTGACAAACAAGATTTTAGGTTATATGAACCTGAGCTTGCCAGTAACAAGCATTTTTTTTGACATGACTAGAGCGTTCGACTTTGTGTGTCACGAGACACTCCTGCTTAAATGCGAGCTCTACGGTATCAGAGGTGTAGTTCAGGAATGGCTCCGAGATTATTTACGCTCTAGGTCTCAATTCGTGGAAATATCCCAAATTGATTCGGTCAGTACCATCGAAGATTTTAGGTCTTCGACGAAAACAAACAAGGTCGGTGTACCGCAGGGAAGTATCCTGGGTCCTCTGCTCTTTTTACTGTACATTAATGACCTACCGAATGCAATAAATTTTGAGTGTATACTCTTCGCGGATGACCATGCGATCATACCATGTAAAGACGACGCAACCTATAATAGTGACATAAATAAAACAATCACTGATGTAATAAATTGGTTGCATCGAAACAATCTTAAGGTAAACCTAGCTAAAACCACCTTTGTCCAGTTCGTAAATAGAAATGCGAAAAAGAGAGAATTGGTTGTAACATACAAAGATCAAGTGATCACGGAATCAAGTAATACAACGTTTTTAGGCATTTGTTTAGATGATAAATGTTCTTGGAGTGAGCATATTGATAAATTATGTAATAAAATTAACTCGTTTGCTTATGCCCTCTGGAAATTGGCTAAGATCAGCACTAAACAGACCGCAATGCAGGCTTATCATGGCTATTGTGGGATGTTACATGCGTTAGCACAATTTCGACCACCCATATTACTCGCACTTCCCACGTAGCAGGAGCCCTCTGCCGAAACTCTAGCGGTGGCGAAGCCGCAAAAGTGTGCGCTCCCTTCTGGGATAAGATCCCAAACGGATAGCGTAACGTAATAAGACAACAGTTTGTCACCTTTGTATGACAATTTCTGATAATTCTATACAGTTACTCACATTTGACAGCAATCACCGTCGCACTATCCATGCAACTTGTCTTTTCATGAACTTATAGCATTATCATTATCAGATGACATTCGTGGATAAGCAACTTAGGTCTATAGGACATGGATACAATACATGTTCATGCCTTTGGTTGTGGAGACAGCGGGCTGCTACAAAGTTACCATTATTAGTGATTTTATTTATTATCAAATTTATCACAGCATTAAACATATCATATTTACATAGATTTAATGGATCCCGGCACATTGGTCACTTTTCAACTCATTTCCTAAAAACACAGTTTTGTATTTTTTGTGCACTTTCGTCAGTAGTGACGAAATGTACCTACTTAAGTTTAATTTCTGTTTGTTTATGACACTACTGAACAAAAAAAACTTAAAATAAATTTGGGTACATTTTCGTCTGCAGTGAAAGAGAGCTTTTTTATAGGCGAAAAACATACGGTATTCGTCATCGTCTTCGAACACCACAAACAAAATATTTACAGCACGCAGCAATATCACCTTTGTGATTATCACAATAAGGAACAAATCTAATATACCAATAGAAAATATTTGATAAACAAGACAAAGGCATATTTCGATACTCTACTTCTTTGTAGGTACTAATATTTCTTATGCCAATGAAATTTCCACTTTATTCCGTTGTGCACTAACGTGCTAAATTCACAAATTTAAAATGGTACTTAGTACGACTTTGCATTTGCACTAAGGTATCGATTAAAAAAACAAAACGATTCGCAGTCTAAATAAAAAATTAGGCGCCTTTTGCCTTTAATTCGATCCAGCCAGTATATTATGCATCGATTACAAAATCGATTTAACATATTTGATTCTGGCGGGAAAAAATAATAGTGTTTATTTTGACATTTGACATCGCCGTATCTCTGGTAATAAGGGCTACTGTCCTCAATATTTTGTATAGAATATGACACTTAGCGACATTCGTATGGAGATATATCCTTTCCCCGATAAAGAACTTTGTAACAAAGTGAATAAAGTCGGTTTCGGTCCGTCGGAGTGGGGAGCGTCAGGTTTTTTTTCGTTACGGAATTTCTGGATTCGGTCCCCGCGCTCAAGGCCCGCGATAGAAGCTATGCAATAGCTTAAAAACTATAACTGCTATATGAAAAAGCAGTTCAAGTCACACTTCTTCCTACCATTTTCCTGCCTTAAGCAGTGGCTCGGAGAGCCTGGGGTCCGCTTTCACAACCTAATACTATGTAATTGGATGTAGGCGTTAGTTATACGAAAGCGACCTTTGACCTTTCAACCAAGAGGGTAATCTAGGCCTTGGTCTTCGTCTACGTATTATATAGGTAGGCTGAAATAAAAAGGACGTGAAATTCTACATAGAATAAAGGATGACTCACAGTAGTCCGTTTCGTTCCGATCCGATACGGGACGATCTGTCAGTTTCTATACAAAAAGTCACGTGACGTCCGAGGGCTCCGAGCTATCACGTGATACTTTCTATAGAAACTGACAGATCGTTCCGTATCGGATCGGAACGGAACGGACTACTGTGAGTCATCCTTAAGTCGTACTGAATAATTTTTAATACGGAGCCAATGCAAGAATTGCGAATAAAAATTGTCTATTTCATTTATTCCGGCCGGTGGGATGCTGCCGATGTATGGACCTAATTTACGCCTAGTAAAAGTTGGTCAGTATGTCTTATATATTCACTAAGTAGAGTTTTAACCGTTGTTTATATTTGTATAAAATCAATATTGATATTAAAAAGCTTCACAAGCATGAAAATCGAACGATTGCGGATTTGTATCTCCATCTCTGTCACACTTGCTTATTGGAGTGACAAAGAGGTTTTCACGTCAATGCCAATTGTCGATGTTCATGGTAGGTGTCATATTGTCGACGGACAATTACCTGGGCGACCTACAGCCGAATATAACCGAAGGGCGGCGCCGGCGCAACTTTATGTATCTCTCAGCGTGTTGCAGCTATCTCTGTCGCACTAGTCTGTAAAACAAGGGTGAGAGTGCAAGACTTCGTTTGTGGTAGGCTGTATATGAATATAGTAGGTATTGGTACATAATAAATATAAGAGTCTGGGCAGAGAGTACCTTTTTGTTCCATTGGGGGTCGAAACTCTTGGTCTTGGTCCATGGGGTCCCAGCGCACGCAAGTTTTTCGTAGAAATCGCGAAACGTCTGGTTGATGTTACTGGTGACCGAAGAGCTGGTGGCTTCCTCGCACCACGTATCAGCATTGCGATACAACGAGGAAATGCCGCCAGCATCCTAGGTACAATGCCTCAAGGACCTACTTTATATTTAAGGTAGGTAGAGGTAGGTAGTTAGGAAAGTTACACTTACTGTATATATTTCGAAAATAAATGTTTATTTATTCTAAAAAAAATAAAATGGTAAGTAGTATAAAGTCATTACATTGACACATTTTTTCATAACTATACCAGAGCCCCATTTTGGCTAGGGATTAAATTTAATATAGGAATGTGGAATCTATGGTATCAAATGTTTCTGTTATGAAACCTTAATATGCTCCAATATACAGATAAAAACACTCATAATATATCACGCTGATAATCGTTATTTAACTGATAGTAATAATTGATGTCTAGACAGGAAAGTAGTCACCGTAAAACGTATACGTTTACACTATCTCATATACATATGCCATAAACGTTCGGGGAATCCGTCAGTTGTCCATAGTGGGTGTGGACACACCCACCCGGACATCCGCCAGACAAATTCAGATTGGCAGATCTGGCGAATATAAATATTAAATATTCCGGGGCAATCTTACACAAATCGAGTCCCACGGTAAGCTCAATAAGGCTTGTGTTGTGGGTACTAGACGGCGATATACATATACAATAGATACATATAAATACTTTACATAGAAAACATCCATAACTCAGGAGCAAATATTCGTGATAAACACAGATAAATGCCCTGACCAGGATTCGAACCCGGGACCTACTGCTTCGTGGGCAGTCACTACCAACTAGGCTAAGATGCCGTTTAATACGAACGCATATGGCCGACAATCGGCCCATATTACACTATCTAGATCTATGATTATATATTAATACCACAATTACCCACAATATTTATAATATTTATTTTGATTTATTTATGGGTGAATCAACTTTTAAATATCCACATGATGAAATTATGGACTTATATTTTTTTGTCTTATATTTCATATTTCATTATTTTATTTTAAAGATAATTTTCTATTATTAATGATTATGTATAGAGCAGAGCACTTTTTTTGCGAATTTAGTGATTTTTACTAAAAAAAGTTCACCAGCCCAAATCTGATGTCCCCTGGACAACCATTTTAAATTAATTTTTTAACATACCAGACATCAATTATTGTGAAAACAGTTATTTTACCTACATTGATTAAACAATATAGTTTCATGTTTTATCTATAAATATGGCAATATCGCCCTGAATTTCACAATATTTCCCCTTATCATGTCCCCAGGACAACTGTAACTTCACAGGATCGGAACTTTTCGATTAAAACGCTATATAGTAATAGTAATGTAACAAAATTCCTCCGGCTACTTGGTTTTGTATTGTGCTATTGTATTTTTAAAACAATATGAACTATTCTGGGTGTTAAAACGAAAAAAATAATAATAAGTGGTTTTCAATTCAGGGACAACGTAGTTGTCCCAAGGACATATCTGGTTGTCCAAAGGACATTTTAGAGCCTACAATCTTAAGGAAGGTACTAAATAAAACAAATTTATTGAAGTATTAGCAAGCAGTTTTAATATTTCAGCACACCGAACAACAGAAGTATTATTACAATTCTTAATAATCAACAACTTTATAAAAAATATAAGATTTGCTTAAGCAGTTCCTGAGATAGCCAGCTTTGTGACAGACAGACGGACAGACAGACGGAGCCTCCTTAGCCTCCTTCCTCCAATTTGTGTACTTCCCATTTTCCGTAACTCTTCCTCTACGCAGTCTATCCACCGTTTTCTTGGCTTTCCTTTTGGTCTCTTTTGCTGCGGCTTCCATTTAGTTAATATCTTAGTTGCTCTAGAATCTGGCATTATTTCTAAATGGCCCGCACAACGCAGTCGCTGTAACTTACAGTATCTGACTATGGTCTCTTGTCGCATTAGCGCATCTGGCTCGTGATTCATTCGCAGGCGGTATGTTCTGTCTGTTTCTCTAATTGTACCGTAGATTTATCTCAGCACTTTTCTCTCGAACACGGCTAGTTTTTGTTCAATTTTCTGCGTCATAGCCCAGGTTTCGCATGCGTATGTTACAACTGGCCTTATGATACTTAGGTAGATGACGACTTTTGATCTTAGACTTAAGTACTTAGATCCGAGAAGTTTCTGGCATGCGTAAAAACACTTGTTACCTGCCATTAAGTGAGCCCTTATTTCCTCTTCAGTTTTGTTTTGGGAGGTAAGTATGGATCCTAGGTACCTGAAGCTGGCAACTTCCTCAACGGTGTTAGTTCCGAGAGAAATTTTTAGCCGGTTGGCGCGTTGAGTACATGTATTTCGTTTTGTCTGCATTGACATGCAGACCAAACTTAATCGATTCTGCTTCAAGACCAACACCGTGATCGATCATTATGGTTTTGGACCCGCTGGTGATAACAATATCATCCGCATTTGCCGCTTTTTGTGTGGTGTTATAATCGATCAGGCCGTTGATACCAAGTTGGCGAGTTGCAGCCTCCAATACCAAGTTGAATACTATAGACGAAAGTGCATCTCCCTGTTTGACTCCAGATTCCAGAATATACTTCAAAAGGCTCGGATACTTTATTTTGAATGGCAACTACAGATTTGGAGTGGGCTAGAGAAGTGTTTACCAGTCTTACCAATTTGCTTGGCACTCCGAGCAGTAACATGCCATACAGTATTTGAGATCGTTTGACACTATCGAAAGCCTGCTTGAAGTCGACAAACATATGGTGTTGATTTAAATTGTATTCGTAGGCCTTCTCCAGCATTTGACGCATCAGATGTATATGGTCAGTTGTAGAGCGGTTCGGCCTGAAACCACACTGATAGTCTCCCAGTATTTACTCAGCGTATACACTAAGCCACCTGTTCAGTACCTTAGCGAAGACTTTATATGCAGTCGATAGTACGGTTATGCCTCTATAGTTGCTACATGTACCTTTATCGCCTTTTTTCTTATAAATAGGCAATATGATGCCCAAATCCCATTCCTGGGCCATCTTTTCTCCCTGCCATATTTTTGATACTAGCAACAGTCTGTTTTCCAGCATGGGGCCACCTTTTTTTAGGAGTTCTGCGGAAATAGTATCCAGTCCTGGCGCCTTATTATTTTTAAGTCCTGTAACGGCTTCCTTGATTTCACTAAACGAAGGTGGTAAGAGATCTTCTTAGACGTCGTAATACGTTAAAGTGGGTTCAGGGCTGACTTGACCGATGTTTAACAGATCTGAAAAGTATTCACGCCACCGTTTGATCACTTTTCACGCTCACTGAGAAGTTTGCCTGTTTTGTCGTGGCACGCATTTACCATGAGGGATGGTTGGCCCTTCGATGAACCCTTCGCCTTTTTTCGGGATTGGGACTTGGGACCGGCAGCACTACAGTGAGCACAGGCGGAGCAAAGTGACACCATAAGGGTTCCTTTTTTAGCATTTTGGTACGGAACCCTAAAAACAATTTAAACGAATTAATCGCGTATATTTTTCGTACATTCATCCCGACGTTTCGAACCCTTTGCAGCGTTCGTGGTCCCCAGGGTAGATTAAAAATAAAACATTAAAAATATTTTTTTTCACGAAACCTGTTAAGGGTTCGAAACGTCGGGATGAATTTACAAAAAATATACGCGATTAATCTTTTTAAATCGTTTTATACAGACAGTTTTGTTTTCATGAAATACGTGTAAGCAAGTTATTAATTAAGGTAAAGATCCCCGTGATTGAAATAAAATTGTTATTGTCGATATCTTAAAATTAACCTTATGTCAAAGCGAAAGGTCCAAGACTGGGTATTTACCCTATTTAACATCTTATCACATGTATTTACCCTATTAAACATCTTATCACATCATTTTTGTCTAACGGACAACCAAAATGTCCTAAGGACAACCAAATCCGTTGTCCGAGTGACTAGTTGTCCGAGGGACTTTTCTTAAACTTTGAACCGTTCAGCAAAAATTAATGATTTGTTGTGTTTTATTTCATCCTTACCGTAACATATCCATATAACAGAATCTAGTACGACATAATTTATTCAAATATATTAATTACTTACGAATTTGTGCCGGTGGTCCGATGGACAGACAATAAAACCACCCCGCACTCACCAATAGTACCCGACCGACTGACGCCGCGAGTGCCGTGTATTCCAAATGGCGGCTAGGCCTATCAGATTACCAGGAAATTAAGCTTGTTGTCAAGTGCCTTACTGGGCCAACTACATTTAGATTCCGTAACAAATTTATGGTTGTCCGATGGAACTGCATGACGCGGATAATTTCAAGGGACAAAATTAAAACGCAAGAAATTCATAAACGGTTTAGTAAAAATATAAGAAATCGGTGTTTTATTGATGATACTTATCCATAAAAATGATTATGTGTATGTATATCAATCCCACAATAGTATTTTTTTTCGTGATTCAAAGTTTTATGGTGCACCGTCGCAAAGGGACAATTTGACTTACTATGAAAAACCACCTTTTGGTCCTTCGGACAACCATTAAAAACCGGGTAAATTGTAAAAAACAATTCAATGTTTCGTGATGAAATGTTACGTAATATTACTGGGAACAGAATGGAATGCAAATAAAGCTCATTACCTTTATATAAATTTGTAATATCGATCAGGGACTCTGTACGTTTGATGTTGAACCCTTAAAAGTTGATTCACCCTTATATACAAAAATATAAAACTATTTATATACAATAGTTATTGGTTCACCCTCCCCGCCCCTGACAGATACTGACAAATCTATGCATTAGTTTAATTTAGTTTCGCTTATTTTGACTAAAATATTATATTATAAAATGAAAGAGATGTCATATACTACAGAAAAAGTGACCAAGGCCCCCAGTGCCCAGGGCTGGGATCGAACCAGCGACCTCCTGCTTTCGCGGCAGACGCCCAAGTCACTAGGCCACCCAACCACGGCGACCAGACACCGAAATTTCCTAAGTATATATGCAATCCATTCTATTAATGAATTGATTTAAATAAATTATATAGATCCATTCTTACTTTTGAATAAATGATTTAATTCATGCTTTACAATTGTAAAATATTATAATTATTTTTGATACTAAAATGTTTAACCAGATAAAACATTTCGTGGGTAGAATTCGATTTAATATAATTATTTATGTTCCATCTGTTTTTTTACCGATACTAGTAAAGCCAGTTTATCCTTTAAAAAAATATAATCTTCCTTCATTTTAATCATCTCAAGATGCACGTCTAATCTCAATTTTTGAGTAAAATACTTCATGACCCCGGGTGTCTTCTTAGGCTTCCAGCTGCATTCCTCCTGCTTCACATAACTATACTTCTCAGGTTTGGTATGGAATGTAGCAGTCCTAGGATCTGACCAGTATTCCTCACCGGCAATCTTCAGTTTCTGATATACTTTGACCTTGTAAAACTGATCGGGGCAGGGTAAATCTAGCTCAATATTGCAGTATTTTTTATCACACTTCACCAAAGATGAGTTGACCGCCAGGAGGATATCAGAATACCAAAACTCCACTTTGTGGTCACATTCGTTGGTATCGAAATGTTGACCACCACGGTAGAGATGGGTGACGCTCCATTGAAGTTTGGCGCCGCGCTGTGTCACATTGAATACAGACACCACCTCCGGCGCAGCAATCTTCATAACACGTGCGTGGTTGACGGTCAAAGTTTGATTAGAGCAAACCCAAAGGTTGCACGATTGAAGTTGAAAACTAAATGTCTGTTTATTATTATGATCATACTCAAACTCGTAGTCCCAGACGCAAAACTTTGATTGCCTGGATGATCGCGGCAGCTCGCAGATAAGGGTGATTTCATTGTTGATATCTACTTCGGATAAAGTGAAGTTAACGTCGGCAAAATCATCACTGTTCGCTGTCCATGAACAGTTTAAATACTTCTCGTCGTGTGAAATGCATTTAAAATCTGTGACATCTACAGGAAGAACATTTAAAAATACTTGACTGTATGAGCTATATGAACATTCACGTCTCCCGTAGTCATTATAAATATGTCTTGAACAGTCTCGTGTGTAACAGTCATGCCGCATGCCCACCTTGATATTTTGTTCCTCCGTAATAAATGTTACAACAGTTTTGTTAACTATTTTCAGTTTTGATGGTGAGTCTTCTATCGTGAGTACAGTATCATTAGGGCCATAACAAATTGTCTCCAAAGAATCGCCGTGTTTTATAGTGTAACGATTTGAAAAATCGTCAATCCATTTTCCATAATACCGAACATTTGGCGATTTTACTTCTATTCTAGGTACGACCATAACACGAATCTTGTTCACATAATCGGGAAACTCACTGTCACTGCAGCTTAACTCTAATTTTCCTAATTTTAGTTCACGAATAATCCTGACTGTTGTTTCGTTGATGTTTTCTGTATCAATTCTATTATTTCCAGGACTGAAGAGTTTCACAGATCGCGATCCAGAGCAATAGACTTGCATAGAGTCGTAATACTGCACATAATACTGTTGCAATACTTCTGAAGCTCTGTACTTATGAAGAATCTTACTGAAATGTGGCTTAACTGTTTCGTTTTGGGTTTTAAAATAAATCGAAGGTACCACTTTGATGATAGCACTAGTATTGAACGAGTTAGCACTACAGACGTATTTAGATATTTGTAAATCTGGCTTCTTTACAAAATGGCTGATGGTTGTATCGCTCACGCGTTTCGTTAATAATGTTTCCCCATCCTTTGATATCACGAGACGATCGGCGTCAGGGCCAGAGCAGAGTATAGTCATGGGGTCCCCGTATTGCACTGTGTAGTTCAACATTGCGTCATCATAAAAATAGCTGATCTGTACGTTGGGTGATTCTACTTGTATCCCTGGAGTGACGACAGCTATCACAGAATGTTGGCACCCCTTTTCATCGTTGCAAGCGTATTCATATTCTCCGAATTGTAAATCCAATTTCTCGTGCACCCATCCGATTGAAAAATCGTAGTATCTATGCCTTATCTTCTCTCCGTTCCATGTGATGGAAAGCTTGTCCTTATCCTCGTCACCAAAGCAGTAGAATAACACTGAATCTCCATAAGCAATGTAAGTTTTCTTTTTATTTTCAGATTCACTGTCGTACAGTCTTATACTTTTCATTTCGTCGAATTCGTGAAATACTCTGATTATTAACTTTTCACACGGTTTTTTATGTTGGTAGGAGGGCCATGGAAAGATTGCGACACATAACGCGAAAAGGAGTTTTATAGAATATTCTGCCATGGCGGATACCGCTGCCGGCCTGAGACACGCGTCGCTACACAGTGGTTTCAGATTTATAAAGGTTTCCTGAATTATATATCCTGTTAACTATGGACACGCTAATTAGAATCAGAATATTAATTATTTTGCTAACTTAATTCAATTCTGTACTCTTATCTTCGCTTCGCATATACAGGGTGACATCGGGGTCCTGTAAATAGAGAACGTGATATGATACAGAATTAATCAATTAATCTCATGATCAAAATATATACAGTAAGTAGCGTAAAGGAAGCAACTGTTAGCTTGAAGTCCAATATAATGAATGATAAATAATGCGTACAGCGCCTTATATACTAATATGATAAGCATAAGTGTGGGTAACGTGTTGTAGGTACACACACTACACCTTCCCTCTTAAAGAAAAAAAAGATTAAAATATAAAAGTTAATCAATTTTTTTAAATACAACGGTAAGTATTTTAATAGATTGATGAATACAAGATACATATACAAGATTTACAGAAACAATAAAATGAATTCAGTATGGACATTAAAAATCGCTAACTTCAAATTAACACCATAAAAAAATCTGGTCAACATCATAAAAAAGAGATAATTTTAATTGCTGACTAACGATAATAAAAAAAATTGTCATTGAACATTACTAAAATAGTCTTAAACAAATACATAGTATTTATGGCCGTTCCGATGACGAACCTTCTTCAGAATAACCAACACAATTTCATTCTTACGACGCTATTCATTTAAAATACACTACACCGTTATGATAAAAAAAAACACAAAACTATAACAAAGAGTAAAATAAAATGAAAAGTCCCTATGTAGTATGTATTTCCAACTTCCAACATATTGTAGGTATTCGTCGATACACTACTTTCACAATCCTTTATATTTAATACCTACGTTTATTCTTGTACCTATTTGGCACCTCTTTTTGATTCTCAATTATTATTTCAGTATTCTCTTTTACTTGCAAGGTTTGGTTATTCACATTTATATCAAATTCTTGTATTTAAAAGACGTCATTCCTTTTTTTTACAACTTATATAGATTTACATAACCTGCATCAGAAGCGTGCATCTACTGCATCTCTTATGGCAAGGGTATGTAACGCACACATTCATGGCCGGCTGACCTTAATACTCATTTATTTATTTGCTCAGGACACAAGGTAATTGTAATTTATTTCGAGCGCTCACACATTACATTTCATTTATTCACTCAGGCAGTTCATATAACACTTCCATACTCGTACATCATAACCTTCCATGTGTCCAAGGGTCGTCACGGTTGGTTCTCGATCGAACCATGATCCGGTCACCAAAGATTCTTCTGCTTGCCTTGTGTCCTGATATACCCTTGCTACACCGTATCGCTCAAGGCCGCTTCTCGGGCCACCGAAGATGCGATAGGCACATTATTTCTGTATATTTCCCAATCATTACCGAAAACCATTCAAAATCCAATGAAATATTGTATCATACCATTGAAACTTTGAGATATTGGAATTAAAACAACTCTTAGGTAATCAAGCTAATCGTTCTTTGAAAAACTTATCTGTTTCAGTTTCGCCATCACTGTTATCCTGTCATCAAACAAATCCATTTTACCATTTACCACTTGCAAACCCAAATAAATTATTATTTTACCTTAGCACCATTTCTAACCAACAACAAACTTCAATTCCAAACTACATAATTATTACAAAACTGCTAAACATAAAATCCAATGTTAAACAAACCTGCACATAACACAATAAATTCATCTTTATTTTTACATACTCGTATTTCTACGATCTTTTCGTTCTATTTATTTGTTAATAGTAGATTACATACCAAGGCCGTTTTAGTAGAAAATGTCTACATACACTAACATGTGATCCGAGGCTTTCCCATTTAACGGCCGAGGTTTGTATACTATTTTTCTGTCTGACGGAGCCGGCAGGCGGCAATTTAGTTTTGCGTAAAGTGGCGCTTACCGGCCGGAGGACTGAAAATTGTCATTTACATGTATACAATTTTCAAATCCGGTACATTAACACACAAAAAGAAACAGAAAACATATTAAATTCTAACTATAAATCTAGCATATGTTTAAAAATCGGAACCAATCGTAGCAAACTGTTAAATCCGAAATTGTATTAAAACTATTCTTAACTAGCTTTTGCCCGCGACTCCGTCCGCGTGGAATTAGTAATTACGGCAGCCTAACTTTCTAATCCGCTTACTTTTTAAATAATAATAACGTACCTATATAATAACATCTAACTAAATTCGAAAGTCGAGACTTTTGACGAATGAAATCAACAAAACCATTATTCATATCAGCCGTAGTACGCCCACTGTTGGACGTAGGCCTCCCTCATAGATCTCCACGTGTTACGGTTGTAAGCAACCTGCATCCACCGTGACCCCATGGCTTTAATCAGATCATCGGTCCACCTCGTCACTGCGTTTTCCGGTCCGCGGTCTCCACTCGAGAACTTTCCGGCCCCAACGGCCATCTGTTCTCTGTGCTATATGGCCTGCCCATTGCCACTTTAGCGAGCTAATCCGTTTGG
Source organism: Lathronympha strigana (assembly GCA_949128165.1). NCBI lineage: Eukaryota > Metazoa > Arthropoda > Insecta > Lepidoptera > Tortricidae > Lathronympha > Lathronympha strigana. Next base: position 2,750,113 of record OX421925.1, on the reverse strand, counting down.
CTATGTCGGTGACCCTCGTTCTTCTACGTATCTCCTCATTTCTGATTTCGATCCTCATTAGATCCCGTAGAGAAACCCCGAGCATAGCCCTCTCCATAGCTCGTTGAGTGATGTTCTCTATTAAATTGAATTGCATTATATAAAATTTTAAATCATCTAAGTCAGTACACATAGGCTACGAAATTTTAGATGAAATTACAGATGTCGCATGCCAATCCTTATATGGAGGGCATGCGCCGCGGCCACCGCGACGGTGCGCCTTATTTGTAAATTGTCTGACGTCTCTTAGTTTGAAAAAATTTAATTTTGAAATCAATATTAACTGAAGGGATTTATGTGTGAAAGAAATGCTCTAATACTACAAGTCAAAAACAAATTCGTAAGTTATATCTACTAATGACGACGGTACTTTTAACCATATTATAATAACACACCTGTTTCGACATAAACGGCTTCCTTACTAGTAAAAAAAAAAAATCCACATACCTACAAATCATTTAAACAATAAAACCATAAAACACTGAATTGATTAAAACTGTGACGTGTCACTGGATATATCCTGACTGTCACATGAAATCTGGTGACATCCTCGACAATAACATCTCCCGGAAGCAACCGTCGTACTCCGTAATAAATTGCTTATTTTTAATATTTAATTAGGCACTTGTAGGTATCACTGTTCTCGGTGTAAATATTTACTGAGATTAATTAAAATCGTCCGCAGTAATTTTCCACTGATAAGCTTTTAATCTAGTCACAAATAGTCACTGGGCTACGAATCTTTTGTTTTATTTATGATTTATGAAATCATATTTATTTAAGTATCAATTTTCACACATTTCACAACACAAGTTCTTAATTAGTTATGCAGGTAGTAATTTAATTCTTCAGAAGTCCTTGATTCTTGTAGTTTTGTGGGTGACCACGAAAGTCACTATTCACTAGTACTGGCAGGCGGGGCGCGCCGCCAGTGCAGCACAAGGCCGCACTGGGCAGGATCGCCATGTGATGTTGGGCGTAAAGGAAACAACTGTTAGCTTGAAGTCCAATATAATGAATGATAAATAATGCGTACAGCGCCTTATATACTAATAGGCTAAACATAAGCGTGTTTAACGTGTAGTAGGTACACACAGAAGGCCTAGTATAAAAGTTGTACGACATTAACTCCTCGACCGCGTTAGCGTATCGAGGGGTCAAAATATGAAATTTGCCGGATGATTTAAATAAACGGCAAACATAATTTGAACTCCCGATACGCTAACGCGGTCGAGGAGTTAATGTCGTAAAATTTTTATACTAGGCCTTCAGCTCTTCGGTCACCAGTAACATCAACCAGACATTTCGCGATTTCTACGAAAAACTTGCGTGCGCTGCTGGGACCCCATGGACCATGAGTTTTGACCCCGAATGGTACAAAAAGGTACTCTCTGCCCAGGCTCTTTACCGACATTTACAACTTTTTACCGACATTGATAATATTTTTTTAGATAATAAGGAGAAAAATACATTTTTGCATTCGATTTGGTCACTACTCGATGTGACATCTTGTCGATTACAGTGTAGGTATATTAAAAGTGATAGGATGAACATGTTTTGCTGAGTTCATTTATTTATATTTAGCTTCATTGCAAGTAAAAAGAGTACAAAAGACGGCATAATGCCTACGGGCATTCGAGTTTATAATGTTTTTCCTTGAAAAATAAGATTTTTTTTCAGTCCTCCGGCCGGTAAGCGCCATTTTACGCAAAACTAAATTGCCGCCTGCCGGCTCCGTCGGGCAGAAAAATAGTATACAAACCTCGGCCGTTAAATGGGAAAGCCTCGGATCACATGTTAGTCGACCTCGGCTTCGCCTCGGCCGACAATTACATGGGATCCGAGACATTTCCCACTAAAACGGCCTTGGTATGTAATGTACTATTAATATAACTATAATCTAAAAGGGGATGTTTACCATGTATGTTGGTTTTATTGAGCACCAGAGATTGCAACAGTGCCGAAATATCGGGTGCTCAATAAAACAAACATACCTGGTAAATATCTCGCTTTAGATAGTAGTTATAATGCAAATTACCATGTTAGCTTAAAATCGTATAGTTTTTATTATTTCTGTTTTGATGTAGAATAGTTACAGAAACAGGAAAAATGTTTAAGTGTCACGACTCGGAAGTCACCCTGTATGATGACTACACGTATTAATTTGCTTTATGAAAACAGGATAATTGTTAGCTTTAGTTCAAAATTCAGAATATTTTGAACAATATATGGATTTAAGCTCCTAATCAGGCTCCTTCATGTCTAATTAACGAAGTTAATAATTAAGTTATTATTCATTTTGGAGTTCTTTATATCCTGTCGGTACACTGTAGACATATAGGGTAAAGTCGGCTATATCGTACCGCCGGTTAAATCATACCACCTCTAGATTTCATATTTAACAACCTATTTTACTTGCTTATGGGGCACCCGACAGAGCTCCTATATATCCTATCTTGGATGGGTTAAAATGCAGTTATCAGTATTTAACTACAATATTTATCAGGTTTAATAAGTGGCATTTACAAAATTGCTAAGATGTGTGCTTATATATTTTACGTTTTTTATTTCAAAAAAATACTTGGTCGGTTAAATCGTACCATAGCTGACGCTCATATGTACGATTTGACCAACCAGATATTTTTGTAATCGCATCAGTACGATTTCAGTGTATTGATATAAATAATGGGTATTTGAATGTAAAAGAAATAATTAACATTCATAATGCTTAACTAATACAGTTTAAATGGTGGTGACGATTTAACCGACTGGTCGGCTAAATCGTACCGATGGCAGTCCCTTCGGATTTTTTTTTTCAGATCATAAATTTAATACCAGAATATTTAATTTAATATATAACCAAGCCAAGATACTGAACTTTTGTATGAATAAACAGTCACATTTCTAACTACCTTCTGGAAAAAGATATCCACGTTTAAGTAAAAAGTGGTACGATACTCCGTTATTTTTTATGTAAAAAAATAGAAAAAAATATGGGAAATCCTTACACAAATCAGTCTAGTACTACTAAACGATCTAGATCTAGGTAAAATTTGGACGTCCAGTCAGCGCAAAAGTATCTACACAACTTAGACCCTCCTACAATGAAAGATGGTCTTAATTGTATGGATACTTTTGACGCAGACTGTGACTTACCTTACCTTACATTACCTTTGTACGTTGCTGATACAATTTTTGACCTGACGATAACGACTAGGGTCTTGTACCTAAAGGAAATTGATAATAAAACGACAAAACACAGTAAAATAAATTGTATTTCCTTCATAAAATATAACACAAATATACAAACATTCTGCTAAATTAATATAACTATGTGCTATCTAACTCTGATATTATTTCATAATTAGTTAAGCTATGTACTTACATGAAACAGGGTAATATATGCATTATGGACAGCGGGAGTGGACGTTTTAATTTTTAAATATGAAAATATTTTTTTTGCTAAATTGGGAATTTTGATGTGTTCTACTCTGAATTGCGAGCTGTTTTAATCCTAGTAGGAGAAAAAGTGTCCAAATATTACCATATATTTTTCAAACTTTCCAATGCGCTACCGCCATACTAAATCTATGAAATAGTGGCAAAATGAAAAAAAAAACTTATGACACTTTTTTTTCTAGGCTTGAAAGCGCTCGCAATTCTCAGCAGAAGACATATAAAAATTTCCAATTTAGCTAAAAAATCTTTCTTCTCAACAAAAAATAAAAAAAACCCGAGTACGCTTGTACAAAACAACTCATTGTTGACAAATTCTGTACAAACATATTCTGCCAATTTTTGTGGGGTATGTATGGCTATATGTACGTAACGTTATATTTTTTGCATATTCATTTGGAAGAGAGAATGAGGAGGGGGGAGGGGGGGATTTTACGATGACGCCTTTATTGTATCTAACTTAATATCGACCACATTACAATGTACAATGGTCGTTTATTAAAGTAAATACTATATCAATTTATACATAATAATCTGTTAACTAAATTAATTATAAAAACAAAAAAGCACATTAAAATTTAAACTTTCGTGAATCATACTGACCTTAAACTTAAAACGGTGAAAAACTCCGATTGTGATAAAATACGTGAGTTTTTAACCGTTTATAAGTTAAATATCGACTAAATTGATCGTAAGAGTCAAACCACGTTATCTTTTCCAAGTAGATTAGCTGTCAAACAATAAAGTGGTATTTTAAACGTCAAACTTCTATGAAATGACTTTAACTTACTTTCATAGACTGTGTTGGCAAAACCTAGGAAACATAGAATTAGTCGGACTCTATTCACAAAATAACTCCTACCACATAGTAAACATCGTGTTTGCCACGTTTATTTGCTATTAATAAAATTGTAGGCGCCAATTCAGTGGAAAGTTAATTCAGTAGATTAGTATCAAAAATACTGGTAATCATTTTAGAAGTTTAATAATTGTCGTGTTCTAATTATAAAAAAAAACGGCCATGTGCGAGTCGGTCTCGCGCACTGAGGGTTCCATGCCATTATCTATAAAAACAGCAAAAAAAAAACACGTTTGTTTTGTACGAGCTCCCCTTAAATATTTGTTTTATTTTATTTTAATTAATTATTTTAAAAGCGGTTATAATAACTATGCCTGTGGCCGTAATCAATATCAAGCAAAAAAAAAATGGGAGCCCCTTAATATTTATTTTATTCTGTTTTTTAGTATTTTTGGTTAAAGCGGTAACAAGAATTGAAAATTCTTGAATCTTCTTCTTTTTCTTTTTTTTCTGTGAAAATTTCAACTGTCACTATCTCGGTCAGAGTTGAAATTTTCACTGAAACGGACAGACAGACGAACGGACAGCGGAGTCTTAATAATAATAATAAGTAGGATAAACATTTCCCCTTGAAGAAAAACATCGCATATTCGTTTTTCTTGTCTATCATAAACATTACATATAACTTATAAAAAATCAGAACTAGGTACCTTTGAAGAATTTGATGCAAGGCAAAATGTACCAATTCCATGTACTTAATAATAGTTATAATGTGATATATTTTTTAAATCATCATCAGTATTTTTGCTACACACTGTAAAACTAGAAGTTAAAACAAACTACTGTTTTTAATATTTTGTTTTATTTTCCCAAATTATTTTATGAAGGTTGGCTCTGGAAATTTTGTGATTTTACTTAAGCAGGTGCATTACTATGGGATTTTTTGGATCATGGTACATGGTATACGTAGTACCCTGTTTCACATAGCTGGCACTGCTTCAATACTTGATTTTTGCTGGATAAATAATTAATAAAAACTAGGAAACATTAATGTGGTAAATTATTTTCAAAGTTGCTCTCCCCCACTTTTTTTAACATGGGTATTTCTTATATGATTTCAACCCAGAATCACGAAACCTTTCGCTTCAAATTGAAAAAAAAAAATGTTTCAAAATTTCCATATATTTTTTAATATTTCCATTTTTTTACCGCCATACAGTCATGGAACTGGAAACGGAATTGGAAAAAATCTTGGGACACTTTTTTCCTATTAGAACCCACATAAAAAATTGGGAGGGTGGCATCTTAAGAAAAAAATTAGCCATGTCTGCCTCGCATTATCTCAGGCTTCGGATACACCTCTTCAGGTGATACGCTCTTTTTGTTTTTTTTTTATTGTTAATTAACTCATTCGCGTTTGAGCTACGCGTAGCTCTACGCCTACAATGATTTCCCGGTATGTGGCGAAAATCCTTCGTTGAGGCATAAAAAAACTGTCGTAATTAGGGCTGAATGGGAAACGAAAACCATATCTCAGTAGAATTATTATAATGTTTATTACTAAAAAAAAAGTGTAAAATAATACTGGTGATTCATTGAAGGTAAAACTATGTAGTAGGTTCTTTTTTCTGAATTTAGAAAAAATACCATATTTATATGAATATTTTAAGGCAAATCGTCCAGTTATATGGCATAGAGAATGGTTGTATAAGCAAAAAAAAAGTCAATGTTTTTTTCCCTATTTACTTTATAATTATCTGAAATAGATCATCGGTATGATTGTTATACGAGGTGTGTATTACTTAAAATATCAAATTAAATTTATTTAATTTTTACTGCCCAAAACAAAAAAGAGTGTTATTAAATAATTTATTGTGAAACCAAGCCGTCAGAAACAGTATGTTTTTACTTAAGATGTCCGTTTGTTTTAAACAACTAATATATTCTCTTGATTCTCTACTTTGACTTATAAACATGAATATATTATTACATATTTAAATCATTGGTAGGCCTAAGAGGATGTAACATACATATAATATAGCTATATTAAACTTTCATACAAACTGTAAAATATAACACTGTGTTGAAATACTTACTCTTAAAAATAATAAACTGTCAAAGCATTGATTTTATAAAAAACTTTTTTATATTATCTATTTTTGCAATTCATAAGTTTATTTATTAAATTGTGATATTTTTAATGATAAGTACAAGGCGTTTAAAGTAACAATTAAAAAATAAATTTATCTGTTAGGATATATGTACAGTGATAAAATATATAAGTATTATATAATTTATTCCTTTAAATATAGTGATTCGTGTAAATTTTCATACAAATTAAATTGATGAAATATAGATGTAAATATATTATGTGTGGAAGACAATAAATATGTCTTTTGATTGATATAATGATTATTATACACGAAGTGAATTTGTTAAATTTGTATGAAAATTCACTTTAATTTATTTATAAAGTCCAACAACACAAATTTGGGATTTTTATTACAATCTAAGTTACGGGTAGAAGAAGCCAATTTATTTTATTACAATAATATGTATAAAATTCACTATTAATTCTTATAAATTCAACTTTTGATAAATACATTTAAACACATCTAAGTATTTAATTTATTATTTACTATTAATAATATTTAAAATCTCACTATTTGTTCTCGTATCACTTTTGTGTACGATAATTACGCATTTTGACATTTCAACAGGATAAACTTATTTATTTCAGTGAGTGTGAATTTCAACGCTCTAAATGGAAAAAAAGCATAGTAATGGTAAAATGGATTAACACATCTTTGTAAATAACAAAACCATTTTCCTAAACAACAAATTATTTTCATTTTAACTGCCACTGTACTTTTATTCTATCCCTTTTTTCCTTTTTTTTAATCTCTAAATGGTGCAATATTAAGGTATCAATAACATGCCTAGATCCCTCAGATTTTTTTAAACTATTTAATTTAGTATAAAAGTTTTTTTTAGTGTAGAAGCACTTCTGTAACCTTGTTATGGATTTTAAAAATAAGTCTATCTTGTTTTTATAAACAGCGAATTTGACAAATCCAACGAAATGCAGTAGGTATTTCTGCCTTTTTTTTACGTTTGAGTCAGATTTAGTTTTAGATAACACGAGATAGAAAATATCCCTATTTTCTTATCTACCGAAGCATTTTCGATATCGAAAATTCTGCTTAATATCAAGACAAATAGTGATTGTTATGAACTTTACAGCCATATTCTCCTAAACTATTGCTTTAGAATTGTTTCCTTATATTATTTCTCACTTGTCAACATTCCCACTATCCACATTTTCATCAACATCCCGATTTTCATCAACGTTATATTTATTATCAACAACTCTATCATCACTATCATCCAATATGTCTTCAACGTCATCAAGACTCGCTTGTCCTTTGTCATTTGTGTTCTTTTCATCGTGAAATACTTTTGGAGTTTTAGGAGTTCTCATACCATTTTCTTCTAAACTTTCATCTATGATTTCTAATCTAGATTTGGAAAAAAACTTGTGCAAAGACTCAAGTTTATTTAAAGCTTTATCACTCCAATCTGAGCTTAATGTTAATGTAGTATCTTCTGTCATACAGCCGGAGTCTATCCTTTTTGACATGTCAGATAAGGAGTCAGACATGTCATTTGTAGAAGTTGATTTATCAACTTTGACTACTTTTGGTTTTATGATCATGCTTTGCGGTAAGTCTGGTATGTTCCTCAAATCTATTAAACTTATTGAGGATCGTTTAATTTCGAAATCAAATTCACTATCCGTGTCAGTGTACTCTTCAATTTGTATCCTATCTTCAATATATCGAAGGACACCTTCGGCTAACTGGCGAGCGTAGTATCTGTCATCTTGAGAGGTTCTGTCATTTGAGAATTCGTCTTCCTCTTGTATGTCTGATAATTCTATACTATAAGGCATGTATTGTGTATACTGTACGGTTGGATTTGTATATGCGTTAAAATTTTCCATATCCTCCTGTTCTGTCATAATGTCATCTTGTATCTTTTTTAATTGATATATTTTAGAGACCGCTTCTTCAAATATCTCTTGTAAATCTTGTTTTACGTTACTTAAATCTACAACGGTTTCTGATATTCTTCTACTGTTGGGTGATTTCTCAGATCTCATATCTTCGAATCTGTCTATGACTGTATCTTGGGTTTGCGTTAACGTGGAATCCGACTTAGTTTTACTCATGTCACTAAACGTCTCTAATCTACTTATAGTTACGTCTGACTTAGATTTTTCTGATAACAGAGGCGTCATCGACATCGAATTAAAAGGTTCTTTATATTTTTCTTTTAAATCTGTACTACAATAATTGTCCATATATTTTAGGAGCATTTCGACGAGTGTTTCATCTCCTTCCTCGTCAGGTGTTTCGTCTATAAAGCAGATACCCTTAAAATTCACATTAGACTCGCTGAGACTTATGCCTTTATTAAAACTAAATTCTCTAGTAACTTCTATGACCGGTTTCTCGAGCTTTCTATCATCAGGGCCAAATAGGAACTCCATTAGAGTAATTTTCTTATCATCATTAACAATCTCCTCGTCCATACATCCCGTAGTAGCCAGGAAATCCATAAGAGTCTCCATTTTCTGCTCCAACTCAGTATTAACTTTACTGGGCGCGTAAATATTTAAGAACCTATCTTCAGTCGGGCTGGCTTCACTTCTGAAACAGCTGACGCCGCTGTCTTTCCGTCCTTCCTTCTGACTTTTAACTATAGTGAAGAAGAAATCGATTAGATTAGCTATTCGTCGTTCCGTGCCGTCGTCATCATCGGAGCTGGTGAGGTCAGATTCTTCTTTGACTAGGGGGCATTTTTTAGGTTCGTCGATTCTCTTGAAAACGGTCTCCTGGACAACCTGTAGGAGGTCTCGTGCTAACCTGGCGGGGGAGCGTGCGTCGATGGGTTCGTAGGCAGCAGGCTCTGAGCGGCGGCGGTCGCGTTCTCGCTCACGCTCGCGCTCTCGGTCGCGGTGGAGGCTGAGGAAGTCCCAGATGGAGCCGAGCTCGGAGGATAGAGACGCGCGGTGGTGGGCTAAACTGGTACCGAGGCGACGGAAGACCTGGAAAGAAAAAAAAATCTCTTACATTTTCTCAGCTCTTTGAAAACTAGAGTCAAACCACGTTATCTCTCCCAACTCCCAAGCAAATGAACTGTCAAACATGTTATTTCAAAACGTCAAACTTCTATGAAATTATGACGTTTACTTAACATTGTCACAGTCTGTGCTAACAAAATCTAGGGATTTTAGCGAAGACGGACTCTAAAAAGTATCCCATCAGAGTGATGAGCATTTTTTTCAATACTTCCAGGATATCTGCTAATCTGTTAGGCAAAAATCTCCAACGATTTCCGGAGCCAGACACTTGGTTTTCGGTGAGAAGTATTCTTAAAGCCAGGTAAGCTTCGAGGGTCTGAGAGATTTGCACCTAGAGAGAAAACTGGAGTGAATCTCTGACTTCTAAAGTATCCTGTACTTTAGAAGTCAAAGGTGCTTCACTCCAGCTTTCTCTCTAGGTGTAACAACTCTCAGACCCTTGAAGCTTAACTGGCTTTTAGAATACTTCTCACCAAAAACCAAGTGTCTGGCTCCGGCTTCCAGCAGACCGTGAGCACAGCCATATTATTGGAGCACCTTGTCTCTTCTGACACAAAGAAGACGAAGAAGGATGGATGTATAGAATGTGCAATGAGTGTACCTGCCACACTCAGGAGCGCCAGGCGCGCAGTTTCCGGAGGGAGACCCCAGACACTTGGTTTTCGGTGAGAAGTATTCTTAAAGCCAGTTAAGCTTCAATGAGTGTCTGAGAGTTTACACCTAGAGAGAAAGCTGGAGTGAACTAAATCTGTAAATTATCCTGAGACCGTGAGCACAGCCATATTATTGGAGCACCTTGTCTCTTCTGACACAAAGAAGACGAAGAAGGATGGATGTATGTAGAATGTGCAATGAGTGTACCTGCCACACTCAGGAGCGCCATGCGCGCAGTTTCCGGAGGGAGACCCCAGACACTTGGTTTTCGGTGAGAAGTATTCTTAAAGCCAGTTAAGCTTCAATGAGTGTCTGAGAGTTTACACCTAGAGAGAAAGCTGGAGTGAACCTCTGACTTCTAAATTATCCTGAGACCGTGAGCACAGCCATATTATTGGAGCATCTTGTCTCTTCTGACACAAAGAAGACGAAGAAGGATGTATGTATAGAATGTGCAAGTGTACCTGCCACACTCAGGAGCGCCAGGCGCGCAGTTTCCGGAGGGAGACCCTCTTGAAGCGCGCCACCTGCGCGGCGAGGGCCTCCGCCCCGAGGGAGCCGCCCTGGCTCTCGCCCTCAGAGTGCACCTGAAAGTTCAATATTCCAACATCTTTGAGTCTGTTATAAATTGAAAGAGATGTCATATACTAAAGAAAAAGACCAACACTGACGAAGGTCAATCCGAGGATCGAACTCGGGTCTTTAGCTTACGCGACTAACGCCATAACAAGTAGGCCAACTGGTCTTATGGAAATGCCGGCGAATTTCTCGAGTATATGCAATCTTAGTAACAGGCAATACGCCCGTGGCCATTTTTCTAAGTACAAGCAAGCGACTTTCGTATAGTAGTGTTACTGCTTTAATAACAAGTCAAAAAATATTTAATTAGATAAATTGATTTGTATCAACAAAAAGATGTAACAAAAAATATAAAAAAACAGTGCCCTAAGTACTTGGATCTGAACGAGTATAAATAGTACTACTGGTAAGACCATGTAAGCCGAATTTTGCTTTAGGCCTTAGGAGGAATTATTTAGGAATTATTTTAATTGTAAGATTGTACCTACAAAATGACGTGTAAAATATTTTATATTTTATCAATAAAAATCTGAATCTGAATCTGAATCTGAGGATATAGCTCTGCCTAATCCTTTTTCTGCGTAAGAAAGAAAGAAAATGAATAAAGGACTTACCTCTCTTGAAGCAGCTCGCCTTTGCATGAACGAGCGAACATCTTTATCGGAATGTCCCTTCGCCCTCCCGATGCCTTTACCTAAAGGTGTGGTTGATACTCTCCTGGAAATAAAATAAAAAAATTATACAGGCTGGAAATAGATTTTGGTTCAGTGAGGGCAGCTACCAGATCCCGTGTTGTTAGCCGAAAATGGTCTCAGGAGACTTTCCTTCGATTTTAAATTAATAAGATAGTTTGTTTCATTTCTGTAAGGTATTTTTATATAACTCGATAATTGTTGATCGGATTGTCGTGAAGTTTGGCAGGTAAAAGAGATAAATATAATTTTTAAGTTCGAATATGAGTCAAATCAAGGGGTTGCCGAGATAATGTTCGCGAGTTGAGGTTCTTTGCTTGATTCTAGATAGTGTTATCGAGGTTCTCCTGAAAACATAAATTAAGTGTTACCGGCAATGCGTAGGGTCGCTGTATGCTGTCTGCACTGGTTGCTTCACGTCAGTCTCTGCCGCCATGAAACTGCCCCCCAGTGGGAATGGTGAGTTCCCTGAAACGTAATGCACACATTCTGACTACTTACGTTTCATGAAGATAAAATAGTATATTACTGCAGAGGCCGGGAAGTAAGGACTTGCAGGCCGAATAGGTGCGAGTCCTTATTCACGCCGAAGCTTGTATAGTGCTTTTTTCAAACATGCAATGAAATAAACAATAAAAAATCAAAGATTTATTTTTAGAGAAATTATAAGTAAACACAAGACAAAAACTAAAACTAACGTGTGTGTATTAATATTTAGCTATATTTTAACTCAGTTTTAACAGAAAATGCATTTTTAATACGCATTGATATTGATTGGCAGAATGTCACGATGGCGTGCCACAAAATGTGGAATGGAAATTAAAAAAGAGGACTTTTCCGGCCTAGACCTTTAACATTTGTATGAAATTCCATTAAGAATCTCTTGCCCTAGCCGCACCTGAAACGCCATCCTTCACGGCCTATTATAAGGAACATAACATCAATATTTCATTGCATGTTTGAGAAAATAATATTATGTTGAAAGAATAATGGAAAAGTTCTGTCGAGTGTTCGATCGGGCGTCGACAGCTCAATGGGAGCTACCGTATTGTCGCTCATCAGGCGGCGCCACTCATGCTCATCATGCCACTCAATATGAGAGAATTGTCAAAGTGACGTTTGAAATGTTCCCGCAGGACCCACGTTCCACTAGCGCCCCTAGCGGAAAATCGACTCGCGGTAATCCTTAGTAGCAGAGCGAACTGACCGGTGTTCAGAGGTTCAGAGAGGTCATGGGTTCGCATCCCGCTCGACGCGGAGAATTTTGCAATTTTTCTTTCAATTATAAAATTGAAAATTTCGTTCGCAGACGTCTCTGCTTATAGAAAATTAATTTTCTGCCTTCTGGCCGGCAAGTAGCTACTTGCAGGCCGCTACGCTAAACAAATGCGCCGCTTGCCGACTGAGTCGAGCAGAAAAATAGTGTACTGACCTTGGCCAGTAAATAAGAAAGCCTCAGATCACATGTTTGACAATTTGACGAGATCTGAGACATTTCTTACTTTATAGGCCTCGGTACGTAATCTACTATTTCAGTCCTCCGGCCGGTAAGCGCCACTTTACGCAAAACTGAATTGCCGCCTGCCGGCTCCGTCGGGCTGAAAAATAGTATACAAACCTCGGCCGGTAAATGGGAAAGCCTCGGATCACATGTTAGTCGACCTCGGCTTCGCCTCGGCCGACAATTACATACAATCCGAGGCATTTCCCACTTAAACGGCCTTGGTATGTAATGTACTATTAGTATGGGGTAGCTCATTGTAATCGATGATTTCTAAAATGTCTTAGGACATCGATGCTCTCTGTCACACTCTGTCTTGCTCTCGTTTTAGCCAAGGTTACCTGTGATGGCGCCCCGTGTGATGCTAAGCCCTCGTTGGATCCTGGCGATGGCGGCGCGGTGTCGGGGGATGGGGGCGGTGCTCCCCTTCTCTTGGAGGACGAAGCGGCCTAGGGTCTTCCAGCTGGCCTGGAAACAATAAATCAAATTATTTATATAATGATAGGAATACATTTTCTTTGAGTCTTAGAAGACTTTTTTTTTATGGCCCAACTGATGGGGAGCGGTCACGTTGCCGACCTATTAATATCTTTTTACACCCCTTTTTCGAAGAACCTTATTATGTTGTAATTCTTAGACTGATTGATTGATTTCTGCCATAAAATTGTCTTCTGTTACCGCGAGGGAGTCCGACTCGCCCTTGGCAGGTTTTTTATTTGTATGAGAAAAACTCGGTTTTTAAAAACATCAGTTAATTGCATTCTCTAATGTCATTGTAGCATTTAAAAACAATTCAAATCATGGATTAAATCATTTATTAATTATAGGTAATTAATGTTTTTGATTCATGTTTTTAAGCAATCACACTACTAGATTATAAATTGAAAGAGATGTCATATACAGAAAAAGTGACCAAGGCCCCCATTGCCCAGGGCTGGGATCGAACCAGCGATCTTCTTTCGCGGCTGACGCCCTGCCCACTAGCCTCACCTGGGCACTGGAGGCCTTGGTCACTTTTTCTGTAGTATATGTGACATCTCTTTCAATTTATACTTCAAACCACTTCACATGATTATCAATTTGACATAGTCAAAGCAACCTTCTCGACCGATAGTCGACAACCAAATGCAATATGCAACATCAAAATTACTAATTCACTTCGCATAGTTAATCAAGATATGACCAATCGTGACATCTCTTTCCTCAATAAGACAAACGATAGTGATGCAATCGCGAGGGAAGAAACGAAGTTAATTGACTCGAGTTATGCAACTCATGATAAAAGGTCAATATATTGCAGATGTTATATGGCAGTTTGACACTTTTGACATTTTGTTTTAGGTACATGCAGTTTTTGTGTCGATATGGTCTCGGGTCATATGTCAAATACTTACGCCCTTCAAATGTTAGAGGTCTTTTGTTGGATACTCAAGATGGCGGAGGCGTCTCTTGAATAGTTTTTTGTTTTTTGTGTGCTAAATTGTTTAGTGTGTAATATTTATTTTACACATTAAACATTATAACGGCCTCTTAGCCTAGTTGGTAGTGACCCTGCCTACGAAGCAGGAGGTACCGGATTCGAATCCTGGTCAGGGCATTTATTTGTGTGTTTATCACGAATATTTGTTTCTAAGTTATGGGTGTTTTCTATGTATTTGAGTATTTATATGTATCTATTTATCTATTATATATACATCGTCGTCTAGTACCCACAACACCAGCCTTATTGAGCTTACCGTGGGACTACACTAGACAATATTTATTTATAATTAATTTATTTATTATTTATTGCTTACTAGCGACCCGCCCCGACTTCGGACGGGTGCAATGTATTATACATTTAAACCTTCCTCTTGAATCACTCTATCTATTAAAAAAACCGCATCAAAATCCGTTGCGTAGTTTTAAAGATTTAAGCAAACATACATACATACAGACAGAGGGAAGCGACTTTGTTTTATATTGTAGTGATTGTGCAGTAAACTAACGAAGAAGTGTGCAGTTAATGAAGAATTAATCCTAAAACGCGTGTAACCGTTACTGAGTCATTACTCGTTTGTCCCGGGATCTCGGCCTAATGAGAAACTATTTTGTTACATACGTCACAAAATTAAAAGACGTCGTTCTGTATAAACGGCTGTATACCTATAAACTTAATAAATAGCGAGCGAGCTTGATGTTACATGAGAAAATCTAGATTTAAACTAGATTTCACCTATTGCATAATTATTTTTGCAATATAACGAATAATCCAGTCGTCGAACTGGCAGTTTGTGTGGAGATTTTGATTATTTTGGAAATAATTTATAATATAAAAAAACCATAGATTTGTAACAGATGTCCATACAATAGAAAAAATCAACTGCGAAACTCTGGTAATCATAGGATTCGAACCCACGGCCTATGGATTGCCGGTCCAACGTGCTTCCAATTACACCAGACGACCTTCAGCCCGTCACAGTGAATTTTTACATTGTATGGTGAAATACATCACTAGCGACATCTGTGCCTAATGTATTGAAGGTTTACAACCTTTAGCCACTCTAAAAAGTAAATACATAAAAACTTCTTTGAAAACTGACCTCGGACGTTTCAAGAGTGACATTGCCCCGTGGTCCCTTTATTGTCCCATTAAATTTTGTTCTGTTTCGCAAATAGAAGACGTCAATCTCCTCATTTATAAACATGCATTAAAATATCGGCTGATTTAAGTTTCTTATACAATATACCTACTTCCGTTAGCAAAGTTTGTAGGATTTTTGCATATCTTATCTGTAAATTATATCCCATCAGAGCATAATTTGATGAAATACGAGTAGGTCTATTATAATTTAACGTTTCGCAAAACTGTACCTTTCCTGGTTTATAAGCTTTTAAATAAGTATAATGATACGAGCCCTGGTATTTCCTATCTTCCTGTATGGAGTAGAAACGTGGACAATCTTAGCCCGAGAAAGACAGAGGATTGATGCATTCGAGATGTGGTGCTGGAGGCGAATGCTGCGAATACCTTGGACTGCGCGACGCACCAATGCATCGATCCTGACTCAGCTGCGAATAAAAACTCGCTTATCTACCATATGCCAGCAACGTATTTTGTCATATTTCGGCCACACAATGCGCAGAGGGGACGAAAATTTACAGAAGCTCATTGTGGTGGGGAACACTGAAGGTAAAAGATCCCGTGGTCGTTCACCAACAAGATGGACGGACCAAGTGAAAGACTCGTCTTCATCCAAGTTCTACTCGGTCGTAAGAAACGCACAGGATAGAAACCGATGGCGACAGATCATTCGCTCCAGATGTAACAATGATGCTGACCACGATCCTCAGACATGAGGGACCGACCAGAGAAGAAGAAATAAGTATATTACGCAACAATGTAAATATGCTCATAATTATATGCAATATTTGCATAATCGTATCAATTAGATCTAAATAAAGATGCAGATTAATATAATTAACATTTTCACGCTAAATCATAACAAAATAAGGGAAAGCATCGATATTCTGTACATTGAGATGTTTAAAAAAATCGACATCACGTGACTCAGGGGAGTGAGTATAAGTATATTTAATGGATATAATCACTCATTACACAATGAACATTTGGTATACTTAACAACAAAATGTCTACTGTTATATTGTATATTTATCATTTCGTATAAAAACTTTTGTGTTATAACTATTATATACTATAATTATCCATTGATATACGTAAATAATATTACTAGAAAACGGTATAAAAAATTGCATCGCTAGATCTCGCTAGATATCTTGAATTAATATTATTCAATCCAGCGAGGAAATGTTGCCAGCGTCCTCGGTACCATGCCGCAGGGGCCTGTTTTAGATTTATTTTAGTTTTTATTTAGTTTTATTGTAGTTTTTATCTAGTTTTATTTTAGTTTTTAGTTTATTTATACTTCTAGATTTAAATTTGTGTTTTAATATGTTTTAGTTTAGTTTATTTTCCAATAAATAATATTTTCACATGACATGATAATGGCATATGAGTATGAAGCGGTAAAAAAAAAATCTTATTTGAAGGTATCACAATTCTAACCTAACCTACTTTTCTGATAGTAGTAAATATGTTTAGGGGCCACAGTTCAAACTTAACCTAACCTATTTTTTATACAATGTCAGCTATTTTTTGTATCATCAATGCGGGATTCCCCTACCCCTACATTTTTTGCCGTTTTTTTTCTGCTTTGTGTTCTTTTGATAAGCCAATGGCCTACCCCGGTTGGTAGTAGCGCTGCGGAAGTGGAGATGGATAGGGCATACCCTTCGAAGAGGAGCAACAAACTGTGCCAGTCTCGCTTTTGAGTGGAAGCCTCAAGGCGGAAAGCGAGCTCGTGGTCGCCCTGTACACACGTGGCGGCGGAGCGTGGAGAGCGAGTTGCGAGCCGTAGGACTGAGCTGGAGCGAAGCCAAGAAGGTTGCTCAAGATAGAAAGGCGTGGAAGGATCTTGTGGAGGCCCTATGCACCTCCGGGGTGCCCTAGGACCTACAACAACAACAACTACCCCGGTTGGGACAAGTAAGCCTTAGATTCCGTTTTGTTTTATATGGTAGTGACCTTGGAGGTCACGGGTTCGAATCCTGGTAAGGGCATTGTATTTTGTGTTTATCATGAATATTTTTTCGTGAGTTACGGACATTTTCCATGTAAATATACAGCGTGGGTATTTGATACGGGCGAATAATTAATCCAGCTATAGTACCTGGTCATATGAATCGTATGGGATAATAATTTGGTTAAATTAATGATTTCTAAGGCGCGACAGAGCTGCAATGTATGTCGTCCAACTTTGTTTGACATGATACACGTATGACGTTTAGATAGCTACGTTAATTTATGTGGATGCAATACATTGCGTGCTGAATTTTTATATATGAAAAAAAAACATCTTAATTTCCTAAACAAATTAGTGTAAAAAGGTTCCCTAGGTCCAATAGTAATCGTCATTAAAATATTCGCCGTATCAAATACCCACGCTGTATATGTATGTATTTATCTATATAAGTATTTATATTATCGCGTAGTAACCCATACTACAAGCTTTGCTTAGTTTAGGACTAGGTCGATCTGTGTGAGATTGTCCCAAAAAAATAAATACATACCTATATTATGTTTTGTTTATAAATAATAAAGATACAACAAAAAGTAAATATTATTTTGACATACAATTTTATTTTAATTTACCGGTTATATCATCCAAACCTCGCCGATTTCGTTAATTCAATCAAGATATGAATTTTTAGGTTGATTCAGACTTAACCTCTATTGACCTTTGTCTATGTTAATAAGAAAATTGCATAAACAGTATAAACTAGACGCGCGCTAGACATGGATATGTAAATGTAGTTTACGCAAAATGGCAATATTTCCAGTAAAATCCATTTTAGCTTCACGATTTCTAATAATTGAATAATAAACGTGGTTTGTAAAGGTTGGAAACGGATAAAAGAGGCAAAATGGGGTGGTTTTCTGGTCGCTTCCGTCTGCCCCATAGAGGATGGCTCACACTAGCCGAGCCGATCTGTGAGATTCTATAGAAAGCGTCACGTGACCTCCGAGGGCTCAGAAGGCCTACCACGAACCGCTTCGTTCGTTCGTTCGTCTATTTGCCTCTTTATCGCTCGAATATGCGAGAGCAATAGAGAGGAAAATAGACGAACGAACGAAGTGGTTCGTGGTAGGCCCTCAGAGCTCGGACGTGATTATTTCTATAGAAATACGAGTAGACAGATCGTCCCCTCCCGCCTCGACAAGTCCCGTTTTATTTTATACCACAACGGTTCGCACAAGCGTACGGGCCGTCTGAAGGAAAACGGTCACCCTACCCTATGCGCGCCTGCAACTCCAGGGGGGTCACATGCACGTTGCCACCCTATTAAAACCTTGAAAACACCTTTTTTGAAGAAATCCCTACTGTAATTTTTCGGGAAAGTCTCGGTAGGGAGCTCATTCCACAGCCGGAGCGTCCGCGGGAGGAAATTCCTCTGAAACCGCACAGTGCGCGGCCATTTTGGTTGCAAGGTGTGTGGATGAGCGCGCTGTCGATGGCGAGCGGTGCGATGGTGAAAAGTGGACGTTGGCATCATGTCAAACAATTTTTTAGAACACAACCCATTGTAATATAGGCGATAGAACTAGGCAAAGTCTCTCCTTAGACTTAAGGGTTCAATACCGACGTCCTGTGAGTTTGGGATCGTCGACAATTCTTACAGCGCGCCTCTGGACTGAGTCAAAGGGTCCAAGCTCTGGGCATTGTAGACAAACCTTTATTTTTTGTTTTTGTTATATGTACTTTGTATGTAGGCAGTTTGTACAAGTAACTTTTTTGATTGACGAGGAGAATTCGCATTCTCTCAGTCATCATCATAATCCTTTGAAAACGAGTGATGTAAAGGGCTGGAAACGTAGGGCCATGTTAATAAGCGCAATCCGTTCTTTTGCCGGCGTTTGCGACGGCTCAGGGAGCCTGGGGTCCGCTTTGGAAACAAATCCCAAGATTTGATGTAGGCGCTAGTTTTACTAAAGCGACTGCCATCTGACCTTCCAACCCAGGCCTTATTGGGATTAGTCCGGTTTCCTCACGATGTTTTCATTCACCGAAAAGCCAATCGCTTTTAATCGAAGAAATATCAAATGATATTTTGTAAATAAGTTCCGAAAAAGTCATTGGTACGAGCCGGCAGGATTTGAACCCGAGACCTTCGGTTTGAAAGTCTCACGTTACGCCGCTGCTGGGGTTAACCATTATAAGTTATACAGGAGACCTCAACATTGGACAAACCCTTAAATCCCACATAAAGCTACACATCAGTAAAACTAACGTAAATATTTAAGTGAAAACACAAGATAAAAATAATAATTTTCACATAAAAAATATTTCCAATAATCGGCAGCAAACAGAAACATGCTGTATTAATCATTGGCAGTATTTATGACAGAATCATATTAGGTCACGTCTTCTTCTTTTAAATAATGGCTTCTGTCCGAGAGTTGGACAATTTTGCCAGTGTCACGTCACGTATTATAAATATTTGAGTATATTATACACGGTGGAAATGAGTATACCGACAGACTTTAACGGTGTATTCCTGACCGCATTTAGAGTCTATAAAGTCATACAAAATTATCATTTACATGTTTCTCTAAAACTTATTTACATCATAACTCGTACAACAAAGCATTTTTGACTGCAGTGTTACCACTGTGTTTTAATTTTGACATACTTATTGATTGGTATTAGATAAAAAAATTAAAAACTTCGCAAAAATCCTCCACATCTACAAAAATATTAAAAAAAACTTTAAAGCTCTTTTTTTGTTTATGATTTATTATTACAGGCCGTGTATAAAACTAAACAAAACTAAAAAAAAAAACTTTTTCATTGTCCGAAAATCACAAAAGTCATGTTACGTTTTTTGCTTCTTTTAACGTCCAGAATACACCGTTAAAGTCTGTCGGTATACTCATTTCCACCGTGTATAAATAGAATAGTATATTTATTATAAATTTACTAACACTGGGCTTAATTGTGTACAAACTTTGAAAACAAACCTCCGACGTTTCAAGGGCGGGTTTCATAATGTGTGAAAATCGTGAAAATTTAAGTAAGTGAGAATAGTATATTGCCACTTGGGCGACGTTGTTGGGTAATTGGCCTCGTTGTATGCTAAAGGACTTAAAATATAGTTTCTCAGGGGGCAAAGATCCCGGGATTGCCGCTTGGTGACTAAAGGATTGACTGACCTTGTTTCAGGATTAATTCTTCATTAGCTGTATACGCTTCGTTAGTTTACTGCACAGTTAGCTATCAACATTAGGTACACATTAAACAACATTTTGAAAACAAAAAAATATTCAGACACACAACACAACAGACGACAATCGAGTATTTATGACAAAAACATATACTTGTCAACAATCAAAATGTTATAAGACGGTTATAAGAGACACAAACAAAAACGATTAATCAAAAAATACGAAGAAGGTATCATATTATTCTATGAGGATGTATTACCTCATGAGTTTTAGTCGCATACATGCTGCTCCAAAGTAACAAATAGTAATTTGTTAATTTCTGAGTAACCACTGCACCGGTTGTTGACACTTTTTCCAGTCTATCTGTCAATTAGATGACTGACAGCGATATTTAAAAAGTATACATTATAACGTTGTCTATGGTATTCCATAAGAACACTGCTCCTATGGATTTTCATACAATATATGAGCAGTGTTTTTTTTTTAATTTCTTTAGTGGCCATATAACATCTTCCAGATTCTGCCACCTTTCTAAGTTTCTAGATTTGGCTTTTTTCGCTGTCGTAGAAAATCTAGCGTATGCAACAGCTCATGATTCTATCTCTATAATTACAAAAGTCGACTTCGTCTCGTTTTGTAACAGCGACCATAAACTACTATTGTATCCCGCTTCTGAACAATTTAATGCATATTTTATTGTTTTTGCTTTGCCCGATGGCTAAGGACACCCCAAATTAAACAACTCACAATCACTATGATATTGTATTGTTATTCAAATGTATTGTTTTTTCATTGACATCGATGTCCCTAAAGACTCTAAAGAGCGCTTTTTTTCCATGTAGAATTTATTTTTTGTCAAATTGGAAATTTTTATGTGTTTTCTATTCAAAACTATTTCTTATACTTTCAATCCTAGTAGGAGAAAGAAAGTGTATTATATTTGTTTTTCTTTACGCCACCATTTTTTCACAGATTTAGTATGGGGTAGCGCAATGGAAACTTGGAAAGTTTGAAAACATATGGAAATCTTAAAACACTTTTTTTCCTAGATAGAAAGAGTTCGCGATTCTTAATAAAAAACAGATAAAAAATTTCAATCTAGCAAAAAAATATTTTTCTACAACTAAAAATAAAAACGCCCCAAAACGAACAAAACGAAATTAATTTCTTTACGATTTTCGTAGTCGACCCCATGGTAAGATGAATATTTATTTTTATTTAAGTATTTATATGTATCTATCTATTATATATATATCGTCATCTAGTACCCACAACACAAGCCTTATTGAGCTTACCGTGGGACTAGGTCGATTTGAGTAAGATTGTCCCACAAATATTTATTTATATTTACATAAAATGAGCTTGTTTTTTGAGAGGGACCATTTTTCTACTTGTTGATAAGTTTTTTTTTCAAATGAATCTTTCTGACATTAGCGCCTTATCAGCAAGCGACAAACTGGCTTTTTTTTTAAATTGTTGATACAGTCAAATTACATAGTGTTATAAATACAAGATCCATCATGGAGGAGCATCCTTGAGGAGGTTTGTGTGCCGATGGGGAGTTCGAAATTATATTATTTGTTATACTAGTGTTAGTAACTTATAAATAAATACTTATTCGTCTAATAATCTTAGTATATAAAACTCATGTCGTTATCACGTCGGTATAACGTGGTATCGATTGCTAAAAACAGTCACAAACAATCACGCTGTATACGAAAACACAGAGAGAGGTATGTCACGGAGGTATAAAAGCGGTATTATCTTGTTCGGATCATCACACGTGGTGTTCGCGCACAACATGAGAGCGTTTTTGGTGGGTACCGCGGTGAAAGTGTTTTGCGACATGTTTTGGCCCAAGTGACGTGTCTTGCTTGTGTTATGTGTTATGTGCTATTTTTAGTACAGACAGAGTTCAAAAGTTCATCTTATTAATGTGACATTTAGGATTCTTGTACTGGACTATTTTTAACAGACTGCCTAAAAAGGGAGGTTCTGAATTCATCGGAATCGTTTGTTGTTTTTTTATGGTTCGTATTAAAATGTTATAAAAGGAACCCTTATGGACTCAGTCTGTTTGTCTGTCACATCGTTAAATATCTCGAGAACTACTTAAGCTACCGATTTGAAATTGGAATAGTTATAAACATAGTTAACCCAGACACATTGAGAGAGGATTTATTATATAAGTACTTAATTTTTTTTTATGAAGAATGCCCGATAAAAGAGGGGGCAATAATCAAAAGTTTAGTTACTTGAATTTGAAAGGCCTAGGCTTGCACATTTTAAAACAATTTTTCATTATTTTTTTAAAGTCAAAAACAAATCGAAAATTTAAAAAAAATCCTTTGCCCCTTTATCTCCGACGTTTATATATTATGGAGGAAAAAATATGATTTTTTTACACAATGTTTATATTATCATAAATATTACAGGAAAATATAACATTGACCCTAACTTCATTTTTTTTTAATAAAAAAAAAACTTTTCTGCACTGAATTTGTAATTTAACCAACAAAGATTGTTTTTTTTTTCTTTAAATTTATATGATATCATGCTGTAAGTACAGTCTTATAAATAAAGTTAATAAAATTGGTTCGTATGCCGTATTTTTATATACCAATTAATCGAAGATCGGTATTCCGATTTGAGTAATTCTTTTTTTGTTCGATAGGAGTTACTTCCAAATTAAACTCATAGGAACTTGGTACTAATCTGATGATGGGATTCATGAGAAATCAACTACTTACTCCATATTTAAAGGCAGGTGTGTGGTTATTTTATTTTGGTGTCTTCTGAAGTACCTACTTACCTAACTCAACCGAAAACTATATATTTGGTAAAAATTACAAATAATAAAAAATTTAAAGGTTCACATTTTAGCATAAAGCAGTAAACTTAGGTCTGAGCAATATAAAAAGTTATGAATTTTATTTGAATATATTTTTTTAGGATTAATTACTTTAAGTAGTAGATTGTGTTACAAAGGATTAAAATGATATATTTCCGGCGAGAGCGTCATACCAATACCACGAAAACGTAAAAATGTGATGTTGATCCCAGCAGGGAAGCAAAAAGTGCCACTTTGATCCCTCTTAGCTTTGACAGAAAAAACCCTTTTATGAATAGGTGGTGTGAAAATGTTATTTTGTTCTAAAATAGTTTTATTTCCACAGGTATTAGCTGCTGTTGCAGCCATTGGCTCAGCCAAGCCCCAAGCTGGCTACAACTACAACGCTCCTAGCAGCGGTGGATTCTCCTCCGGCGGATTCTCCTCTGGTGGATTCTCCTCTGGTGGATTCTCCTCTGGTGGATTCTCCTCTGGTGGATTGTCCTCAGGCAGTTTCTCCGGCAGTGGTTTCGGCGGAGGACTTTCCTCGGGAGGTTTTAGCAGTGGGGTCTCCTCAGGTTTCGGGGGTGGAAGCATCGGCGGTGGTTTCGGAAGTGGCTCAGCAGGTTTTGGCGGCCAAGCTATCATCCAGAAACACATCTACGTCCATGTCCCACCACCAGAACCTGAACAACCTCGCCCTCAGTTCCTTGGAGGAGGCGCGCCTCAGAAGCACTATAAAATTATCTTCATCAAGGCGCCTGCACCAGCTGCCCATGTCGCTCCTATCATCCCAGCCCAAGCTCAGAATGAAGAGAAGACATTGGTGTATGTTCTTGTGAAGAAACCTGAAGATCAGGGAGATATCACTGTGCCTACGGCTGCGCCGACGCAGCCTTCTAAGCCGGAGGTGTACTTCATTAAGTATAAGGCTCAGAAGGCGGGTGGTGTTGGTGGTGGATCTATTGGAGGGATCGGAGGAGGTATAGGAGGAGGTATTGGAGGAGGTATTGGAGGAGGTATAGGAAGTATTGGAGGTGGTATCGGAGGTGGATCAGGAGGCGTTAGCGCCTCTTACGGAGCCCCTGCACAGTCGGGTCCATACTAAATTCACCGCCTTAGATCATAAATTAGTACAATAGGATAACCTAAACAGTTTATGTGACATCGCGGTACATTCAGAGTATTCTAGCGCCATCTATGGAAAATGAGCCATTTTTTTTGAAGCTGATTCTTTTTTTTAATGGGTACCTTTTATGTGATTTCAACTCAAAATGGCGAGGTATTTTCATCGAACACGAGAAAAAATTGTTTGAAAAAAAATGCTTTTTCAACTCAAAATTTTCTTTGAATGTGATTTTGTACTGACATTTTTAGTTTTATGTTTTTAATTTAGTTTTAAGTAGAACCAATTATTAAAACACCACCGCATTAAATGCCATACAATACCATTTTTTATTTGCGAATTGTAAGTTACTATGTTTTACATTATTGTACGCAAATTACTTTTCCTTGTCTATGATGGTATAACAAAAATAGCTACAGTGCCTAAATGTATAAAATATGTAAATAGTAATTGTAGGAGTCCTGACTGGTTTTTTATTAAAATATTAAAAAAATTAAATGACGTTTGAAATGTTCCCGCAGCAGGACCCATGTTCCACTAGCGCCCCTAGCGGAAAATCTACTCGCGGTAATCCTCATTGACTCACATGAATCCCCATTGAGATGTGCCTAAGATAGATAAAATGCGAATGTTACCATAAAACAATGCTAACTTTGCTCACTAGTCACTACTGGGTAACAATGCTCCAACTGTTTTTTTTTCGTCTCATTCTCTTGTCATTATACATTATACAATAGAAAAAATATAAAAAAAATATATATTTATTTACCTACTAACACAAAACATGCTGCATTATAAAAATAATTAAATAAAACCGGTCAAGTGCGAGTCGGACCACGCATAATTGAGGCTCCGTTCCGTCACACGATGAAAAAATTGTGCAAGCAAAAAGGCGCAAGTGCCTGGCAAGTGCATCTATTTTGTAAATAATTTTTTGCAATATCTCTAAAACGGCTTGACCAAAGTTCAAAATAATTTTCGTGGTAAGTTCCTCTTAATATATGCTATCATTCTGAATTTTTTCACATTTGGACATCCCGTTGAAAAGTTAGGGGGGGAGGGGTGTTTTTGCCATTATGGCTACACATTTTAATAGGCTCTAATTAAATATAATATTATTATATTGATTAGATAAACAATAATCGGGATTAAACAGCTACAGAAAGGGTTTATTTGTTCTAATATTATTAATGGCGTAAGTAATTATATTTATTATATCCACATAAACTTTGAAGGGAGTAAAATTATAGACAAATGCAATTGACAACATTTCATATTTTGTAGTTTTCCATTTTATGAGCTAATCAGAAAATAGAAGGCATTTTAAGCGACACGTGTTTTTTCTTTTTCATGATAACTCAATTTTTAATATAAAAAAACAATTTTTAAATGTAGCTCATTCTAAAAGAGCGTAAGTGGATGATGACGTCACTTTTATAACGGAATCCGGGGCAGAGTAGTTAATTTAAAAAAGTTATCTATGACATTGACACTGATAGTTGTCAAAAGTGGCGGTTAGGTTATTGAGATAGATTTGTATTTTGCTAGTTTTGTTAGCGGTTTGTAATTGTTAAGAACTATTAACAAAAAAGATATAACGGTCATTTAATACGTTTAAAACGATGGCATCAACTAGTAAAGGCTGTCAACTTTGCCATTAGTAAAATATTGCTTTATGTCAGGTCAGACTGTAAAAACAACTCTAAAACATGGTCTGAAAACCATTTTTTCTTCGTTCCCGTTAAGAATCGAGCAGAATGGTGTCATGCAGCAGGACTAAAAGGCACACCATCCAGTAATATTTGATGAACATTTAAATGTAAGTATTCTTTGTTTGCTTTCATAAAAAACAGATCACAACAGTACCTTACCTAAGAAGATAACATCATGTTTTGTATCATTTTAGTTGGAGGAGAACTTGGAAAATTATATCTGTTGGAAGACTATGAAAGAGACAACAAAGGTACCTAAATGCAAGACTCAAGACCTATCTTCCAATGTTTATAACACCATTATGTGCAACATCAAATTCAAATATAAACCAACAGCAATTTGATACTTTTAATGAAGCAAAAACTGACCTACATGGTTGTCAAAGTGTGCAGTGCTCTCCTGAAGCCACAAGACTCAAATTAATGTAAAAATGTCACATCATACAACCCAGTGTTCTCTGTTAAAACCAAAAAAGTTAGTACTTCAGAATACTGTACTAAAAAGTCCATCATCAGGCACCATTCCTTCACACCTTGAAAGTACTTAAGAAGTCACAGAGTTTGATTCAACATCTGAAACATCTGCACCTGGCTTGGAAAATAAAGGATTCGTCGGCAGAGCTTTATGATGTCAATTATAAAGAAAATGCCAATGACTTATTTGGAACTCCCATGTAAATATTATTGGATTATTGCCTTTCTATCAAATAATGCAGTCATTGAATTAAACATCATAACAGTTTATAAAATAAGAAACAATGATACATTCACTAAAATGGCTGACTTATTTCAAACCCTCAGAGTCAATACTGAATGTGTTATCAGGAGAGTCAGGATTTACAAATTTCTGAAAACACATTCAACAGAGAACAAGTTTGTCAATACTTTAGGTGATGCTGTACTTGTGGCCTGCGGATTGATAAATATACAATCTCCTATAATAAAAAATATGTAATATTTCTGTGTTTTATTTTTCTCATTACATTATAGTAATGTTAGGTATACTATGGTTTTAGACATTTACTATGTAAGTATTTTTTTTTACTTTAGTAGCCTGTAGGAACCTTCTACATTTGAGATTCTTATTTTCTGTGAAAATGTTAATCATATTAACATCCAAAAAATTTACTAAATCAAAACTTAGAAACAGTACTTATTGTATGTATTAACTTTAATTCACTTTTACTGTATATATTAAATTTTAGTATTAGTTTATTTTATTGTAACTTTAGTTTAGTTTCTTACAATAAATATTAAACTTAATACATACAATAAGTACAGTTCCTAAGTTTTAATATAGGGCACCCGAGGACAGAGGCGATGTTATAAGAATATTAATATCAATGAAATAAAAACAGTATGGTTGTTACATGAGTAAAAGCAATAATTTATTCAATACATTTTAGATTATCATTTCAATTACTTACTAGTAAGTAATTAACACTTTGTTGCACAAAAAAGGATATGAGTTTACAAAAAGGTACCTATTTATAAATAGAAAAATAAAAAGGCGAACTTATCCCTACAAGGGATCCCTTCCAGTTAACCTAAGTAACGAATAACCTAGTTGCTATTAATATTTACTTTACGCTATCTAGTAGTTTTGGAAAAACATTTGTAACCCAAAAACTTTCAGCAGCTGTAATGATGTGTTCAATATAGGTTTTCTCAATTGGAACCCAGTAGACATTAACCTCTTTATTTTCCTCGAATTTGGGGCTTGCAACACAAAATAACCCATTCTGTTTGTTTGTTTCATGCATTTGCAGGTTTATTTGGGCTTTAAATTTGTCACATACCTGCCCATCTTCAGTGACATAGTTTTTGACAGCCTTTTCTTTTGAAGGGCATATGACCTTGATGACATACTCGTCAAAAATACCATCAGGTGATGCTTCCATTATAGGGGAGATAATGTAAAACTCAAATTTATTGATATTTATTTCCAGGTGCTTCTCTACTTCTTTGACATTCAACATTCAGTAACTGTCTCATGTTCCTTATTTATATGCGCAATTACTTTATTCAACTTTGTGTAAGTGTTTTGTTCCGGACTGATTCGGCATTGCACTATGCATTTTCCTGCTTCTCGTTTAACTTCCACATATCCTATAGCATTTTCGACATAGGAAGAACAAGAAGACAACTATGTTTTGGCCCTCTGATTTCAGCTGCATTATAATTATCACTTGTCATTGTGTACTCCATCATCATCAATGCTTCTACACACGGCAGGTTGGTGCTATCAGCGAAAAGCCCTCTGAGGGATTCATTGATCCAGCAATGCCAAGTTCGTAATAAAGTAGGTTATATGTTAGGTATATCGGAGTCCAGTGAGAAAGTGCCAAGTCGTTTATGATATTGGAATACGAGCAAATTAATGAATTTAAAAGAAATGATAGCGTTGAGTATTTCGGGTGCCACTAATCCGCATCCCGCGAAAAGGCAGCCCAATAATCGGCGACCCAATAATTGGCGACCACGATGTACATGGATTATTGGGTCGCCGATTATTGGGCTGCCTTTTCTTGGGTCGAGCAATCTCGAAGCGGGCCAATAATCGGCAGCCCAATAATCCATGTACATCGTGGTCGCCAATTATTGGGTCGCCGATTATTGGGCTGCCTTTTATCGGGTCGGACAAGCTCGGTAGCGGGCCAATAATCCGAAGCCACAGTTTTTGCAATACAATAATCGGCAACCCAATAATCCGCAACCAAAAAAATGGACACGAATTATTGGGCTGCCGATTATTTGTCTGCTTTTTATACAGACTCCTTAGATCGAATGTTAAGGCAGGTCGGTTTAGGTACGACGACGAGCGAAGCGAGGAGGAGTGTTAGGTAGAACTGCGACCTAACAGCAAGAACCGACTTTTTTCGCATCCCGCGAAAAAGCAGCCCAATAATCGGCGCCCCAATATTTGGCGACCACGATGTACATGGATTATTGGGTCGCCGATTATTGGGCTGCCTTTTCTTGGGTCGAGCAATCTCGAAGCGGGCCAATAATCGGCAGCCCAATAATCCATGTACATCGTGGTCGCCAATTATTGGGTCGCCGATTATTGGGCTGCCTTTTATCGGGTCGGACAAGCTCGGTAGCGGGCCAATAATCCGAAGCCACAGTTTTTGCAGTACAATAATCAGCAACCCAATAATCCGCAACCAAAAAAATGGACACGAATTATTGGGCTGCCGATTATTTGGCTGCCTTTTATACGGACTCAGTATTTCAAATTATGTGACAACTGAAATATCAAACCAACGTCTGACATGATAAACGTCAAACGTCAAACTTTTTAATATTTCACTCTCTATCACAAGACTAAGGACTTTCTCGATTATGCTATAAAAGTGACGTCATCACCCGGTTTACACTAATTCACGATTTTCTTTAAAATTAACTAACAAAAAAATCCAAAAATATTTTTTTCGAGTTCTTCATACATGTTTACCGAAATGGTTTTTGAATTGGCATCATTTAAAAATATGAAATGTTGTCAATTGCTCTTACTAACAAATTTCATTTAGGGACAAAGTTAGACACAGAGTGGAGAGATTGCTCTTAAATTCAAGTATATATTTCTTTCAAAAAATTGTACAAGTTTCTAAAAAACAAATTTAAAAAAGGTTCGCATAATGAATGATACCACAAACTACATAGGTAGGTATATCAAGACAGCCCAACTTCATACATTAAAATGCGACCGCCTAAAATGTACTGGACACCAGATGGTGCTAGTAAAAATACACTGTTGATGAGAATCAGCACCAGATGGCGCTAGGGGCATAGATATAGGATACAAGAATTGGATACCCAATCAGCCGAAAAAATGACGCCTCATACACAGATAATGGCATTGTTGAATGCAATCGCTTTGTTGTACGCTAATGGGAGCTACCGTATTGTCCCAGGCGGCACCACTCATGCGTGGGTCCTGCGTCAGTATGAGAGAATTGTCAAAGTGACGTTTGAAATGTTCCCGCAGTACCCACGTTCCACTAGCGCTAGCGGAAAATCGACTCGCGGTAATCCTAATCCGTAAGGGCTCAGATGAAAAGAGAGTAAGTATAGTTAAGTTAGTGTGGGGTATGTACACCGTTTAAACAATAAGTGACATCTTATCTTATCTTACCTGCGCGGCGTACACCACGTCGTCGTCGGCCAGCGCGCGCTGCGCCGGGCCGGCGCCCGCGCGCCCGCCCCACTCCAGTTCTTCCACCAGCACGAACCTGCGCCAACATTATATTCATTAAGGGGCTACCCGGCATATTTCACTGTTTTTAAAGTGAATAGGCTTTGTTCAGCTGCAAGCACAACGCTTGAAAAAAATATATACCTAATGTAGCTAGGTATTTGGTCTACATTTGGTTCTACTAAATTGTCGAAAAACATAATACATCAAGAGAAAAAAAAAACCGTAAACCCTTTTTTCTACCTTAAATCTGTATCTACTCCCTTATTATGCGTCGTAAGTACAAGAAACTAAGACAAGCAGTATATATTTATGTTTACTTTAAACGCATGTACTGATTTTTGGATAGGTTTTGTACTTTTCGAGAAAAAGCTATTACACGCATTTTTCCGAAAACTCCGAAAGCTCGAGATGCCTGCGCGGGCGACGGGGGCCAGTCGTGTAAGATGGCACTAATAGTTTATAGGGTTGCGTCCTAGTACAAGCAGCTCTTCCTAGGTGGCAACTTATGCTTATTGACGTATTGTATAACCGGTGAGGAAAGGAAGCGGGAGGGGAAGAAAGCTCAAATCACCGAGGTCATTGGCATAGGGGACGGCCTTAATAGTAGATTACATATCAAGGCCGTTTAAGTGGGAGATGTCTCGGACTTCATGTAATTGTCTGACATGTGATCCGAGGCTTTCCCATTTAACGGCCGAGGTTTGTATACTATTTTTCTGCCCGACGGAGCCGGCAGGCGGCAATTTAGTTTTGCGTAAAGTGGGGCTTACCGACCGGAGGACTGAAAATTAAATCTATTTATTTAAAAAAATAGTAAATTGTACATCAAAAGCATAAAGTGACTCATTTTAGACGAGGCCATTTATTGGTCCGAGTGTCCCGAGAACCAATATAGTAGCCAAGGATAAAATGGGTATTTATGCCCGAGGTATAATACACTCTGCTTTTCACTTCGATTGTAAGGAAAATATTAGGTTTTATAGAAGTGAAAATACATTTTTCACTTCTCTTGCTCGAAAAGTTCGCCTTTATGTCGTGTTTAGGCGACACAAAATCGGTTTTAATGCGCTAGGGCATAAAGTAACATCGCAGGTGGAGCGCGCTCGCCGCGGCCCCGCGCCCTGCGCGCCCGGCCGCCTGCAGGCGGCGCACGGCGGGGAGAGATGTTACATTTTCAACGATTTAAAGTGAAATAAAACCTAATATTTTCCTTACAATCGAAGTGAAAAGCAGAGTGTATACCTCGGACATAAATACCCATTTTATCCTCGACTACTATATTGGTCCTCGTTACAGGTCGGACCAATAAAGAGCCTCGTCTAAAATGGGTCACTTTATGCCCTTGATGTACAATCTACTATTTTTTTCTTTTTTTCATCTTTTGAAACTTGTTATTATACAGTATGTATCACAACGAAGAGCAACCTTAAAAACTGGTTGACGAGGAACTTGAGTACATTGCAATGACGTGCATTTTACATGCTGAAGTACATGTTTTATGACCTAAAATTACTAAATGAATTTCGCGAGGACCTTTTTTTCAGTCGGTTAATGGTTTTTGTAACATCCTGTTGCATACGCTAGTTTTCCTAAGACAGCTAAAATAGCGAAAAAAGCAAAACCGAAAGGTGGCAGAGATGTGAGATGATGATTTAGTGATTTCTAAAAAAATTAAAAAAAATCAATAGTGCTCATATTATTATATTGTATGAAAACCCATAGGAGCATCATTTAGCCGTGTTCTTATGGAATACCATAGATAACGTTATAATGTATACTTTTTAATATCGCTGTCAGTCATCTAATTAATAAAATTGCTAGAAAAATCAATTGAAAACGCTTTAAAGCGGACCCGATAATTTTCTACAAATCCACTCGCTCCATTGGTTAACAATGACCCACTTTCAGAGCATGATATATAAAACAAATTTACCTCTTTGGATCATCCTGGCACCGTGCTTTCGTCAACGCCTGGTAGACGACGTAAGATGCAGTCGCATTCAAAGGCACCTGGCAACAATAACAATAAATAAATAAATATTGTTGCCCTCCGGCCGACAAGCAGCCAGTTGCAGGCTTACGCTAAACAAATTCGCCACTTGCCGACTGCGTCATGCAGAAATAGTACATTACATACCAAGGCCGTTTAAGTGGGAAATGCATCGGATTCCATGTAATTGTCGGCCGAGGCGAAGCCGAGGTCGACTAACATGCGATCCGAGGCTTTCCCATTTACCGGCCGAGGTTTGTATACTATTTTTCAGCCCGACGGAGCCGGCAGGCGGCAATTTAGTTTTGCGTAAAGTGGCGCTTACCGGCCGGAGGACTGAAAAATAGCGTACAGACCTTGGCCTCAGATCACGTTTGTCAAAATCGATCCATCGATGACACGAAATTTGAAATATTACTTTACAGGTCTCGTTAAGTAATTGACTATTATATATGAGACAACCTTAAACACAAATTGCAGAAGATAACATAAGGTATCTCATAGAAAACGTGGTGTAAGGACACAAGGTAGCTGCCAGCAGTTGCAGTAGTTCTTATCTCGTGCGAGACATTGTGGACGCACACAAGGAAGCTGTCTGGTGGTTTCCGAAGTTACTCTTCTTCTGAAGGGGATGAGGAACGCGCTGGCTGTTCTGTTGCATGCCAGAGTTTGGACTATGAGGAACTTACCTTTAAAATAACGTAAGGTATCTCGTGCGAGAAATTGTGGACGCACACAAGGAAACTATCTGGTGGTTTCCGAAGTTACTTTTCTTCTGAAGGGGGTCAGGAACGTGCTGGCTGTTCTGTTGCATGCTAGAGTTTGGACTATGATGAACTTACCTTCAGGATAGCATAAGGTATCTCGTGCGAGACGTTGTGGACGCACACAAGGAAGCTGTCTGGTGGTTTTCGAGGTTCCTCCTCGCCTGGAGGGGATGAGGAACGCGCTGCTGGACGATCGTTGGAATTGGACCTGTAAAGATACGAGACATTTAGCCAGCCCTCGATTTCTGTACATTTGATCTTCTCAGAAACCATAAAAGAAAGGTGATTTAATTCTTTATAATGGTCTGGCCACGAGCTTTGCGGCCACCGGTAGGGTGGTGTGAATGAAATACCGGATTTTAACCTTTTTTCGGCCGCCACTAGGGCTTTTAATACCGGTATTTCTTATATAGGATCCCGGGATCGCCTATACAGAAAAACCGTCACTGTCCGTCACTGATCACACGAGTGTCAAGGCCATCAGATCCTTTTTGCTAGGATCATGACTAACGCCGGCACCTGGTCTACTCTATACAGTCCGTATGACTTGTAAGGAGTTGGTACATTACCTACGCCGCTAATAATTTTAAAGAATCTTTTACAATTTGAACATCTTGTATAAATACCTGATGCTAGTAAGCCACGCTCGGCTGCTAGGGTCATCACCGACTTTCTTCAGCAGCAGTCTCGCACCAGGTCTACTGGCTGCAGCCCTCATGACCCTCTCATGAGGTGCCAGCACTCTTTGAGTTGGCGTCCTTGATGGTACTTCTTCGACAAGGACGTAGTTGCCTCGGGAGGTGCGACAGACACCGGCTTTTGTGAGGCATTGGGCGATGGCCTGCAAGAAAAGGTTGGACTTAGTATGGGGATGGATTTGTTAGAATGAGACAGCGATATATGTATTTTATGCCAACTATAGCTGCGTCTTGGTCAGCTAAAATGAAATGGCTATTGTTTTGGTTTTTTTGATATCTCGAGGTCATGGGGTCCCATTGGGGAGTTTTACGCAAGGCTAAAACCAACAGAGGCCCTTTTAGACACATTACTGAAACAAGCAATACACGCCGCGGATACCATCCCCGACCGCACCATATAATACATCTGGAAATGGCCCCCGCCAGGTGAATATACATCTAAAATATTGAAAGACACGTGGTGCTTGTCAACTGCTCATTGGTGTCACAATGGCCGCTAGCATAGTGCTACATTAAGTTCACTACATGGAGACGTCATCGTAGGCACCCACTCCCCCCGCCCCACAAAAATTAGCAGAATATCTTGAGAAATGTCAGAGAAGCCTACTCCCGCTGTCTATGCTCTAAGCACTATTCTCACGACAAATAGAAAGAGTGAACAGGATAATAATATGGAAGACCAGGAGAGTGAGATTGAGAGGAAATTTCTGTGAAAAACTTACCTCATTGGTAGTGGTATCCTGAGTAACTTTCAATATGGAGTACGGCTCCCGTCTCCTCACAGCATGAACCACGAGGAAGTGGATCTTCCGTCTCTGCTGAGGAGACCGTGGCTCCTCAAGGTCAGTTCTGGAGCTTTCTCCCGCCTCCTCTTCTCCGCAACGGGAGAAAATGAGGAGGGATGCCATGTTGAGCGATTGGTTTGTTGGTGATCTGAATGAAATCATAGATAGGGATTAGAAATATTTTTTTATTAAATAAATAATATAAATTATGCTTTTTTGTAGCATTTTATAGCATTTTTTGCCATCGAAAAAAGAAGGTAGTTAATGTCTTTTATATTAAGTAAATTAATTATTTAATTAATTAGTTTTTTTTTTTTTATTATAAAAAAATTGTCATGCATTTTAGTAGCATTTTTACCATCGACAAAAGAGGGTAGTTAATGTCTGGCAAACAGAGTCTGACAGTAGTTTTTTTTTTAATTATATACCTATATAAAATATATTATATTTTTTTGACAAATATAAAAAAAAAACCTTTATTTTACCAGACTATAACAATTTAATGTGGCTATAAATGGCCTGCTTCGTAGGCAGGCAGGGTCACCACCGACTAGGCTAGGCCGTTGACGCTGCGACATATTATCTAAAACTTACTGGTTAAGGA
Source organism: Lathronympha strigana (assembly GCA_949128165.1). NCBI lineage: Eukaryota > Metazoa > Arthropoda > Insecta > Lepidoptera > Tortricidae > Lathronympha > Lathronympha strigana. The sequence continues at coordinate 2,714,751 of OX421925.1, read as the reverse complement.
ATTCCAAACAGATTATTTTTGTATAACTCTAACCGGTTATAACCGGATTTGCATTCTTTAAAGGCATCAGTGCGGCTATTTTTTACAGTTACGTACTCAAAATAGTAGATTGTATATCAAGGGCATAATGTAACCCATTTAGACGAGGCTATTTATTGGCCCGAGTGCAAAGGCGACCAATATATTTTTACCCATTTTACTATAGTAGTCGTGGATAAAATGGGTATCGTGGTCTTAGTTATACACTCTGCTTTTCACTTCGATTGCAAGGAAAATATTAGATTTAAGTCCATTTTAAATCGTTGTAAATAGAACACTTATGTTCGCGCGCTTGGAGTCCCGGTGAGCTCCGGCCGCCTGCGATGTTACGTTATGCACTGAATATAAAAAGTGATTTTATGTCGCCTAGCGTCGACTTAAAGTGGAACTTTTCGAGCAAGAAGTGTGAAAAGGATTATTTCTGTTAAACTCTTACCTTAATCTGACATGTCGGTAGCCAGGTCGAAGGCAACTCAACGGTATCACTCGTTGGGAAAGCATGTAGTTTGTATCAGCGTCGTATACTTCAAACCGTAACAGAGCCAATTCGGGGAAGTTTATCTGAGGAAGACAGTTAATATTAAAACACCTATTTATTTATTTATTTTTGCAGTATTAAAATACTTATTTAAAAGCTTAAAAAACATGAAGGATAGCTGGTAGAGAATGCCTTATGGCATTAAGTTCGCCTTTTGTACTATAAGTATTTTCTTTTGTGCAATAAAGATTAAATAAATATTTAAAGCTGACCAGCGCTAAGATGCCAAGCTGATATCCTGATAATTGCTGGATAAGACGATAGTTTGTCGGCACGTTCTGACAATTTCTGATAATTTTAAACAGTTCTGTTCTTCTTTGCATTTGGCAGCTGTCACCGTCACGCTATCCGTGCAACTTGTCAGTTTATCAATTTATAGAATTATCTTATGACATTCGTGGATAACCATCTTAGTCCCGCTGATTAAATTCAGTAGTTCTGACACAAAAGTGCAACAGTATCTCACATTCAGTTTCAGTCTTTTTTTTTAATGGCTGTGTCCTTTGGGACAATTTCGCCAGTGTCAAGGATATTGCCACATGGACCACGAGTATAAAAGTCAGTCAGTTCAATTTTAAAGTCAATTCAATTCCATTAATGATTCAATTCAATTCCATTAATGAACGGTGAGTTAAGGGGCTGACAACAGCTAAATAATCGCGCACTGTCTATTTGTATCGGAGTAAAAATCGCGCTATGACCAGCCGGTTTGGTTTTAGCAGAAAAAAACACGAAAACTATTAAAATAAACAAAAGTGATATATTTGTGAAATGTGACTCGTCTAAGTTTTAGATATGAGTAAATTGTTTTCGTGATTTTAATTGCAAACGCATAAGTCACAAAAATAAAGATATAACCGTTTAATAATTTAAGACCGATCTTTGCAATAATTTATATCGAGCCGATTTCGTTAAATAAAAAATCGGGTGCGTCTAGGATTTAGAATTTTTTTTTTGTTGTTTCGCGCAGTTAGAAAATGCTAGGACTCTTTCTTACTAACCTTAAAATTGAACGTATCATGCCACACAGGATTCAAAGCATTCCTTCTTGCAGCTCTGGTCCTTAGTTTTCTGCAGTCCGCCGGCACACCCAGAATCTGTATAAATAGAATACCAGGTTGAAAAAGTATTAAGCATGACTCATACTAGCACGGGACGGGACGGGGCGGGACGGGAAACTATGTCAATTTCTATAGAAAGAATCACGTAGGAGCCCTCGGATGTCACGTGACGCTTTCTATAGAAATTGACAGATTTTCCCGTCCCGTCCCGTCCCGTCCCGTTCTAGTGTGAGTCATTCTTTTATTCTATTTAGTCCGTCAGTTAGATTATCCAAAATTAGACACGTGTTTTTTCCTGTTTAAATTTAACTAAAATTGACGACGATACAGAGCATCAAAGTTCCGGGGTGGGGGCTAGTGACGTCACTTAGAGGTAAGAATCGTACCTAATTGTGACGTGACGCGAAACTTTAATGCACTGTTTTGCCTTAGTTTTTCATTTGAGGAACAAAATAAAAAATACGTGTCGAATATTTTTTAATAATCTAACAGACTGACTAATTAGATTCTATTAGTCGTCTAGCCTATATTTTCAATCTCCAAGACCTTCATACATACAAAAAAAACAGGGCCTATATTGGCCAGAGGGGCTTATAAAGCTAGTAATACATAGTCTGAAGGGCATTCTACAACTACAGACTGTCTTTTCAAAAGGGCTTATTTCCATTTTGAACTTTTTTTTTAGCTATTAATTTAGTTTTGCTTAAAATAGAAAATTAAAAATATTCTTTGAGTTTCAAGTTAAAATAAGTCTCTTCTTGTCCTCTAAAAAAAAGATTCAAATTTCAAAGTCCAGATATGATAACTCGGAATAAGCCCTTTTGAAAAGGAGTGTCTTTTCAAAAGGGCTTTTCAATTAAAGTTAAAACCAAGACCTTATAAGAAATTTAAGTAATCCCTAGGTAGCTCGATTTATTATTCTCCAAGAGTTGATGTTAGGTATTCAATTGACAAAAATTCCCAATTCGTGGTTCTTCTATATCTAGACTTGCTTGGGCTAATACGAATCGAACATCCATACTAATATTATAAATGGGAAAGTGTGTGTCTGTTTGTTTGTCCGTCTTTCACGGCGAAACGGAGCGACGAATTGGCGTGATTTTTTAAGTGGAGATAGTTGAATGGATGGAGAGTCACATAGGCTACTTTTTGTCTCTTTCTAACGTGAGCGAAGCCGGGGGCAAAAGCTAGTAACAAATAAAATACAGATAACACAAGTAAAAAGCACAAGTGTCACCAAAATGGTCTCATCTCAGCGTATTGCTAGCGTTGGACAACGCTGATCTTCCGATGAGACCGTTCGGTTTTACTCACTTCGACTTCCACGAAGGCGTTGTAGAATGAATACACGTTTTCAGCCACGTATTGTCCAGAGATGACGGATAGAGTGAGGTGAGCCGCGTGGATACCGTCGAATTCCTTCTCCATGGGGTTAAATCTGGAAGAACATATTAAATACATAATTCCATATTAAGATTATAAATGGGAAAGTGTGTGTGTCTGTTTGTTCGCCTTTCACCCCCTTGGTTCTATGGAAATAGGTTTTTGGTAATTCTGTAGATTTTTATATTGTTGTCGTTGTTTTTACGCGTCAGATTTTAATGAAATATGGTTGGTAGGTAGACTTCCATCTACGCCAGATAGATACAAAATCCCAATGTGCGACAAAGAATTTGTATTTCCCACTGAGTTACGAAAATCCCATACGACTTCGTAACTCAGTGGAAAAAATTGTAGGACATGGGATTTTTTTTTCCTGATAATAATCATTTATTCATAAAAAGTAATAATAATAATGTATAACAAAATAAATAGGTAACAATAGGACATGGGAAATTGGGTCTCTCTTGAAGACGATAAGGAAATCTTTCTAAATAACAATTTTCATTCGAATCTCACGCGAAAATAAAACGATAACAAAATATAAATCCGCCCAAATATTGTCTAACCGCGGAGCGATGTGACCGCACTCCATGGAGCTCTGCGGGTCTACCACGAACATCGAAAATTGGCATTGACGGAAAAACTTCGTTGTCACTCTAATATACGTATGCAAGTGTGACAGAGATGGAGACACAAATCCGCAATCGTTCGATTTTCGTGGTACTAGCCCGAGAGCGGTCAGGGCTGTTACTACGAAAATCGAACGTGTGTTCCCAATCCGCCCGTCTTTCCGTCCGCTAGTGACTGGTAATCCTTACTTTGAAGCACTTTCGATTTGACCACTTTCGTACGGATCCATAAAAATGAACGACGGGAATGGAAGGAACGAACCAAACGTAAAGTATGCCTCACACACTTTATTATTAGTTGCGATAGAAAACCGGTAAATACATGTTTGACTCAAAAGTGGGCTTAAATAAACAAAAATAATTAATTTAATGTAGTGATGAAGTGCAGCTAATCAACATATCCATTTAGGGGGCGTTTTAATGCTAATTTGATGTATTTTGCTAATTTTTTGTTAATAATTGTGAATAATGAAACTAAATGTCAGTGTCAGTGTCACTGTCAATGTCATAGAAAGAAGAGGTGAAGAATTCACTATTAACTTTACTTAATAAGTTTGTAAATATCGTCTTGCTTTTAAAGGTATTACTTTATTTTAGATTTACTTTAATTTTAAGGGTTGTATTTTATAATGTACACTAACAGTTACTATGTTTTCTTCATTAAAATGCTTCCGTTCCGTGAAACAAAATCTTCAAAAAATCAAATTTCGTTATGATTTCGCTCTTATACAAAATTAACAAATAATTCTCAATCGAAATAGATATACATTGACAAAAAAGTGACCATTGCCTTAATTGCACAAGTGATCGAATCTGCGTTAATATTATTGTTGGTGAACATTTTATCAAAGATTTTTTAAAGTACTCATTTCATTTATTACACTACTTTTTCAGAATGACGCCGTTGGTGCCACCAAAGGAGCAAATAATTGTAGTCCTACATTTTCATGGGCTTCAAATAAGAACCACCTTAGATACATTGAGAGTGGTGGCAGCAAGAACTACCTGGCATTTTTGTTATACTTGGGAGAGCCATTATATCTTCGACCCAACAGTAAAAGGTAAAATATAGTATTATAGTGTTTGCATAAGGGTCAAGTAAACCACATAAATGTGATGAACCTTGTGTTTTCAAACAAGTGCAGGAGGGATGACAAGAAGTACAATTCATACATAAATAAAAGTGGCTGTGCAGGAAATGATACAATGGGACTACCACATTGTTCTTGACTAACTCAGGCAGCGCTGCAGGTGCTTACAAATAAAAAAAGAGAGTGTCTAAAATTGCAACATAGATGTGACATTATAGTCTCATACTTTTTTGTTAGAAGCATAGTGAGAGATTGAGGCATATACATACAAGTCCTACCTAAACCTAATGTCCTGCTGCTTCTGCTTAAGAATGGTGATTATTTATTCATTTATATTGAAATATATTAAATACAAAGCTTGAAAGGTCCTTGTGTTTTAAAACCATATTAGAAGCTGATAAGCCGGAGACCCAGAAATGAAAAGTCTTATTCTAACCATTTTTGTTCTAATTTTATTAAATAATTTAACTTTAGCTTAGCTTAAGCCGTATCTAAACATTTAAAACTAATTTATTAAAATATACTCTATCTATTTTCGTTACTCAAACTTTTTTGATGAAATCCTTACCATGTCTCGCTTGCAATTGCTGGGTTTTTTACCCCTTATAAATATGGTTTAAAATGATAAACTATGTTAAAAGTTAATGCCGCGCTTTCATTATTGCCTAACTCAATAACTCTTTGTCACAGATTAAAATGAAAAATAAAATTATTGCTCTCCGGGAGCAATATTCCTTTCATCAAGTTATTTAAATTAAATGCTAAATTTGATCATAATTCCTATGTGTGTGTTTTTCTTATGATATGATAAATTGTTAAATGCTTGCATGCTCACTCTTATTTTACTTATACTTTAAGTAATTTTCTCTTTATAAGTGAAATATAAATTTCTTTGAATAAAATTAAACTCCTGTAACCACACAAAGTACTGCTATGTATAAGCTAAGATTTAAATACATATTAATAAATGTACATATTTGTATATTTTTACATATTATATCTTAGGCGATTCATAGATGTATATAAGATGCGTATGTGACATCTTGTGAAAGTGATAAGTATAGAAATGCACCTAATTGACGCTCAAACAAAATGAGTACTCAAAAAATTACGGCACATATTTTAACCATTTAAAACAAGTTAACTGTCGTTTTTTACTATGGTTTAAAGTAGTATACTTTAGTAAACCATACGATAATAAACGAGAGGCACTTTACTTCTGTGCTTATTTGACTTACTTAACCAAAAGAAATTAGTGTTGTAAGCAGGGACCGGAAAACCCCTCTTTAGGCTTAACCCTATCAAGTTGGTTACCTAATCATATCTGTTACACAATGATACTGTAACAGCAACATTCACTAACCAAATCCAAACGGTAAGCGAAATGTTGCTGTAACAGTAACCATAACCCGGTTAACTGCAAAACCCAATCCCGATAGGGTTTTTGTTTGGGGTTTTGTGTCGGTTACTGTTAACCTTATTATAACAAACGAGTATACTCTTTACGTATAAGTAAATTAGATTCAATATCTAATAACAGTAGAGGCTGACATCGGTAAAGACAATTCCGTGTCAACAGTGAACGATAGAAATGTCGTAAAGGACATATAAAAACCTCGTACTTAGGACATTTTGTATCTTGCACTGTTTTTTTGGGTCCAACAGGTAGAATAACCCAGGTTTGTTTCATAGTTGTCACTTCAATCAATTTTGAACTATAAGCCGTTACACTAGAGTTGTATTAATAATAACAAGCGGTTTCTACGTCTTACACTTTCAAATTAAAGCGAAGACGGCAACGCGACGGCACGTGTTAATAATTTCTTATTTTTCTTCAAATACACAACAACCCGTTAGATTGAACTAGCTTATTTCATCAAATAAAATGTCATACCTTACAACTTCAATTCACGTTATAATAAATAAATATACTTCTATTAATTACGTGAATTTCTTAAGCTTTCGAAAATTAAAAGTGTAGTACTAAACAAAATTGCAATTAATGAAACTGCAAAATCATTACGTTTGCTTGCATGTTGTGATTCAAAGTTATTCGTAGTGTTTATTTTGACGGATTTAACTTGTTCAACGAAGTTAGTGAATATCTCTTACGAAGTTACGAGTCTTACGACTAACGTCGGTAGGTGATATTTTGTTAAGTTATTTAAGGATGACTCACACAAGAACGGGACGGGACGGGGCGGGACGGGAGAATCTGTCAATTTCTATAGAAAGAATCACGTGATAGCTCGGAGCCCTTGGATATCACGTGACGTGACGCTTTCTATAGAAATTGATTTTTATAGAATTGTGCTAGTGTGAGTCATCCTTATATCAAAACATTCAAAACCATTGTAGTAGGAACGAATAGGAATAAATCGTCTAATACTGCACGTGCAATGATAATTAAACAACTTAGGTAGCCAAGTTTACAAGTCGGGCTCGCGTGTAATTTAGATCCGAGTATCCGTGGTACTCGTAGAAACAGATCTTAAATACACGCGGACCTAACCCATCCTTGGCCGTTACCATAACGATTTAGGGCATTTTCAAAAATAGGGTACCATTTTCATTTTTTTTAATATTGGAAGTTTTGGGTTTTTTGTAACCAGAATCACGAGTACTATTGGAAACAAGAAAAATTGTGTCCCGTTTTTTTGGTCAGCTTTGTAAGTCATTTTTTTCATTCATTTCGTATGGCCCGTTACAAACCTGACAAAAAAAAATTGTATGGAAAATGGAGGACCCATTTTCACTTTTTTCTGAAAATGCCCTTTAACGCAATTCAGTTAAGGTTCAGGTTCAGGTAAGGGACCTGTGCTCAGTTGTATGGCAGCGACTCAGTTTAGGCCCTAAACTGAATCACGTTAAGACGTCATGGTAAGGCCCCTTGGCGTGTAAAGTAACAGTGCATGATAATTAAAATAAAGAGTAGGGATACAAACAAAAAATTAGACATATTATGATCAATGTGAACAACAATCAATATACAAAATATTCAGCAAAAACAATTCTACAACGATAGTAAAAAATAATATCACACTTTTGTCTTAAATCTTCATAATAGGTAGGTCTTCCCATCACGGAACAATTGTGTTCCGGACCTTTGGGAGGCGTACGCGGAGCCGAAGCCAACACGCTGAGACCCTTTCGACAATTTAATGAAATGTAAGGGGTACACCGAGCGAATGATGCACCTGCCCGAGTTATGGGATGCACGCAGAGGCAGCACCGCCAGGGTGTATAGACTATTGAGATTTAATGGAAACCAAAATATACTGGACTATTAGGTGAAGGTGGTTGACTAAATACTGTGTTATAGAGAATAAAATCGGACGTCTGCCTAACAAAATGGTAATAAATTTAATTTACGGCAAACGGTGACTCGCCCACATAAGATGGGCCCCCACAAAAAGCGACATCTAAGAGAGCTCGAGAGCAACACCAGTATGAGGGTTGGGGGTAGAGAGGTGTCACTAAACTTTGAACATATAGCCAACTCGCCACTTAAGTTTCCACATCTAGTAGGTAGGTAATTATTAGGATTAGCTTTTGGAGCCGACGTGCTCATATTAACAAAGGCTCGTTTATAAAACAAAAAAATGGCTTTGCACGTGCAGACTACGGATAGGTATTAGTTGTTGGTAAGGGTATCGTTATAAAAATTATGGCAATTTAAAATGATAATATTGCAAGCAGCTCTAAAATTCCTGCTTCAAAAACTTTACTTGCATTGTTTTTACTAATGACTCTCATGAGACAATGACATTTAAGTGCACAAAGATGAATACCGACCGAGTGCAGGCTTATTGTTATTGCCCTTATCGGTTTCACATAAACAATGAATCTCGGCAATGTCTAAGCCGCGATGTGTTATATTATCTTGGTCTGGTATTTTACATTAATATTCTTACAATTTACGTAATCCAGTCAAATTATTATTACACATATTTTGAGTTGATACTTTGTATCCCGATACCTATACCTACTATTTGGTGTCACGGTAAACACTTCCGCTTTTCTATGTTTTCTGTGTGTATGTACACGAATGCATAGAATGAGCAGAAATCTAGATCCTGGATGGCTTTATGGATCTAGGGTGCCATGAAACATTGCTATTAAAGTAATATAAATAGTTAAATACGGTATAAGAGGGCAAGCGTACTGTTGGCTAGAAAGCTATCTCAATGGACAGCGACAATGTGTAGAAGTTACAAAAATAGTCAAAAACCTTAACAAAACGTATAATTCGCCGTTCATCATTAACACATGCGGCGTGCCATTGGGTAGTATACTAGGGCCGTATTTGTTTTTACTTTACATCACCGATTTACCTGGCACCACACAAAATGACACTATACTATTTGCAGAGGACACAACCATAGTAATTAAAGAAAATACAGATGGTTCTCTAAGAAATATTATTACATGTACATTAACAAATGTAACAAATTGGTTAGAAAAGAATAATCTCAAAGTTAACTTAACCAAAACACAACTGGTTTAATTTCAAACTTATAATAGCAAATCAATTAGATTATCTGCCGATTGTAATGGCGTAAGTACAACTTAATGAAACGGAAAGTACAGTTTTTCTAGGAATTAAGAATGATAAGTTTTGTAATTGGAAAGCCCATATTAATACCCTTTGTAATAAGCTACATCTATTTAATTATATTTTGTACCGTCTGCGAGCAACCGTCTCTGAGGCGGCAGCAACGGCAGCCTATAACGGTTATGTATCGTCGCAAATCTGTTACGGAATAATAATATGGGGCAACTCATCAGATGCTGATAAGGTTTTCTTAGCCCAAAGAAAGTGTTTAAGATCTTTGTGTGGAGCATATTACCTAGATAGTTGCAAGCCATTATTTAAAAAAGTGTACTACCCTTGCCATCCTTATATGTATTTGTTATGTTATTCGTAAAACATAATATAGAATTGTTTAAAATGAAAGAAAGGGAAAAACGATATAAACACGATCTAAATACCGACACATCAGACATTAACACTATTTCAAAAAAATTGTAACTCTATGGCCATCAAATTATATTATAATTATTCTTCCTGTACATATGAGAGTTCTTAAAGGAAATAAAATCAGTAGAAAACTCTTGTTCATTGTTAGATTTTGTATATAATTAGATATTGTTATTATAATTTTAGTATTATAAATTTACGAAAACGGGGCTTAATCGTGTATAAACTTTAAAAACAAACCTCCGACGTTTCAAGGGCGACATTGCCCCCGTGGTCCCGGAGAAAGACTGTAATTTTAGTAGTATTTCCGTGAATATATACCTACTTAAAAAAGTTATACCCAGAGTATCTCGAGATGCGATATTGTAATGTAATAAAATAAATTATAGATGTTTAATTACTCATTTACTGTCGGTAAATTTTCAAATTAATTGAAACACATTACAGAAGCGTCTTGTAAATGTCGTTGTCACACACGATACCGGTTTTCTGCTCTGTTTGGAACATGCCATTAGGCCACGTGTAATTAAGACACGACTCGTGTACACGGAGCCACGTGTCAGCGTGTACTCTTGTAATCGGGAGCCCTAATCTCAAACTCGTACGATTATACAAATTTTGCTCATTACTACGATAATACGAGATACGAAAAAATAATATAATAATAAGTGTCCAATATCAAAGTATGTCATAATCATTTGGAGCACCGCTTGCTGCACTTGCTTACAATTAACTCAAATACATACTTTTGTTTTGCCAATGGTAGCAAATAGCGGTCTCAAGTGAAAACACGTCAGACGTCAGCGTGCGTAGCCAAGATGCCAATCGCTCACGCTTAATAATGTATCGTAGCTACCTCTCTCTATCTCTCTTTCTTATTAGCGTGACAATGACAGTTGCATTTCATTAGCGAGTGAGCGTGAGCGGTTGGCATCTTGGCTACGCACCTAGGTAAGAAAAGAAACTAATTGCCGGCAAAATCGTATTAAGATTGGTAATAAACAAGACTTTTATTGTCGCATTATCACTCTTGACGCATATGTGAGAAATTAAGGAAAGATAAAAACTATTCACCGTTTTATAGTGTAAACATTTTAAAATCACGATTTCCACTTGAAACTTATCTGCTATGAATAGCATTGTAGTGTCTTTTGTTAAACCCAATCTCTAATTACCTGCAGAAAATGAAATGCAGTAATACAAAAACCTGTAATATAAAATACAAATTTATTGTCTTAAGAATAAGGGTCAAATTGGAATAGGACGCATTTCACATAAAACCTTTTAGAAATGAAATATGATCTGACCACCTGGGGCCAATTGTATAATTTATTTTGTAACTTATAATATTAGCGGAACTCTCTTTCTAATAAAAGGGATTGAAAAGAGACTTCCGCTAATATTACGAGTACAAGCTACAACTGATTATGCAATAGGCCTCCGGTAGCGTGTTTTGCAAGTCTTAGTTAGAGGGTGGTATTTATTATATTATTTTTGCTCTAGTTGAGTAGTGTATGAACTAAGCAGGGATTAAAAATTCAAGAATCCAAATGCATTAAAAATCCAAAAAGTAGGCCAGTTGTCGATTGTAAGAAATATCGGGAATAGAATACAGTGTAGCTAACGTTGCCGGTACTTGGTAGCGACTGAAGCTTGCACAATATCCTCAAATCGATAAGAAATCTGTCCCCACTTTTTTTAATATCTACCTACGTAAGTTGCAAAATTTAACACAATAATCAAATCAAATTTTTAATTATGAAAAATAAACAGACACCTGGTTGACCGCGCCTCGGTTCTTAATTTCAAAAGGTTATACGTTGAGTGCATGCTATGACAATTTGAACTTTATTGCCAAAGGAATACTGTTGTTATTAATAAAATATCTCTTGTTCTTTATGGTACTATTTCGTGCAGGTAATTAGCTGTTGGTTTTACAAAGGATAACAATGTCGAGATTTTAAAAAGCTTTAACTTTACCGACAGCCGTCACAAGATGTACTCACAAAATAGCACTATTTGCTGAAGTTTATCGCTTCGTAATCTGAGACTAATAGTTATGTTTTGTTTTTAAATAATATCAGAATAATTGCGCTAAGTTTCCCATGTATGATGATTATTTACGACTCTACCTATATTTGACTGATTAACTACAAGAAACATAAATAGACTTGAGCATAGTAGAAACAAACGCTCACGCCGCTTTCATTTCTTTGTATGATAATAAAAATGTTAGGCTAGCCTAAATATAGTAAGGAAATAAAGAAACGATGCCACACTAAGAGCAAAACAAACCTGGTTCCACAGCGAGCGACAACGTCCTAACTCCTAGCCATGGTCATTCAATATTAAGTCTAATTCCTGGGCGTATAAAGATTACTTTCGTTTGAACTGTTCAAAACAGAATAAAACACTAACAGAATTCATTGCTGTTAGTTACTGGTTAGAGGTTAATTGGGGTTAACTGGACCGATAAGGTTTCCGAATGATTAAGGTTTCCGTATCATGAGTTAACCGAATTGGAGGTGTTTTGAAAACAACCTTTAAAATAACCTTATGAAAAACCCGGGTTATGGTAACCGGTTCCGGTCCCTGGTTGTAAGGGAGTAAAATGTGAAACACACATTTCAATAAAAGACTCGGTGTTATCAGTTTATTTATTCCTATGTGGCTAGCTAGCTAGTTAAAGGGTTATGTCGTCATATTCGACTTTAGGACAAAAATATTTTAATAAACAAGAATGTGTAAATAAAATAAAGCTATTGTGATTATAATGAGTGATGAAACCCTATATTTCAACTGCATCATATTCCTGTTAATGAGAACGTAATAGTTAATTTTATAACAACGTCCTCCTAGCCTAGTTGGTAGTGACTTTGCTTACAAAGCAGGAGCTCCCGGGTTCGAATCCCGGCCAGGGCAATTATTTGTATGTCTATCACAAATATTTGTTCCTGAGTTATGGATGTGAAGATCGCCTACAGACATTGCAATCGTCAGCCATAGACGTTATAGGCCAAAAATGATGATGATGAATTGTGTAACGATCCAAACACTTCAACTAGCTGCTTAGTTTGAATCTGTTAATCATTTCATTTACGTGAATTTTCTTTTTAGGCATTATAAGATGAAGATTACGACGTCGGACATAAATGGCACAAAATAACTTCACCGAGCAGCTGGAAGTTGTATGAAGCAAAGTAAAAATAAATTTTATTTTTTTTGTTATTAAAGCTAGCTATTAAATACTGCCTATAAATTATTTTTGACCTATGCCCATTTTCACCCTTTATAGTATTCAATGTGAAAAAATACTTGTGACTTTATAATAATCAGTCACGTAAAGTGCGATTATTTAAATCTTCTATTTTGTTTTAATAAATCGATTGCCACAAATGCGACATACGTATGTGCTACTTGCAATATATTTTTTAAGCACGAATCAATTTAAGACAACATATTAGGTACTTACCTACATTGAACCCTCAAAACAAAATTATAAAACAGGACAGGTAAGTACATACATTAATATATATGGGAATATCTCGGTAACAAATGAATACGAATTATATTTGTATTTATTTATTAGCAAAATATCGTTCACTTTAAGTTAGAACAATTATACAATTCACCATACAAATATTACACCTCTAAAAATTCGTTTACCGAATAGAACGCTTTAGAAATGAGGAAACGTTTCAGTTTATTTATATAACACCATTTATATTACATATATCTTTGAATAGGTCTTACTTCAGCGCACAAGTGCTGAAGTGTTTAATTTCAATGATATTGAAAGGTAAAAAAAACCGTAAAGGTGCCATACTCAACTAAAAACCCTTATACTTTCGCCATTTTCGTTCGTCAGAGAGCGTTTGTACTAAAAAGCTGTAACTTGGTACGGTTATATATATCAACCACGCCGGCGAAGTGGCAATATAAAAAAATGGAAAAGTATTTATTTATTTGGTACCTCCATACACCTAAGAGGTGTTATTTTTTCGGTTCGACCCTAATGTGTTAGCCTGTGAGGTATCGTTGGATAGGTATTTAAAGCCAATTATCGCTCCTATAGTAAAAAAATGTGCCCCTCTCCCTTCTAACACTTAAACCGCAAGTCCAAAAAATATGAAAAATATCTGCAATATTTAGTCATCACCAATGTAAGAGTGGTGTGGCTAAGCGCACAGCAGCTATAGTGTAACACTAAATCTGACAGTACTTTTTTTTTAATTCACATGCCTCACTTTCTTTTGGAGTGAAAAAAGTTAATTTAAATGAAATCATCTGTCAGACTGTGATTATTTGACTATTTGTTTGCAACAATCGGGCCTAATGTGGTTGTTTTTCTCGCGACGCTCATCGAATATTGTCCATGCAAAATGGTAGCTGTCAAGTTCTTAGGGATAGGTATAATTATTTTGAAATATTTCGATGATTATAGCTTTATGTCGATAAGCACATGGAGTCGAATATATTTTATACAAATAAAATGTGCCCTTTAACCCAGATAAATAGTTGAAGATGACAATGAATATCTATTATCGTAAATAATTTTGTATGTCTTTCCCATCACGAAGCAATGGTGTTCCGGACCTTTGGGAGCCGTACGCCGAGCCGAAGCCAACACGCAGACGCCCTTTCGACAATTTAATGAAATGTAAGGGGTACACCGAGCAGATGTTGCACCTGCCCGAGTCATGGGACGCACGCAGAGGCAGTACCCACGAGGGTGTATAGACTATTGAGATTTAATGGAATCTAAAATATACTGGACTATAAGGTGAAAGTGGTGGACTAAATACTGGGTTATGGAGAATGAAATCGGACGTATTATCATTATTACTAAAAAGTGACCACTGTCACCAGCAATACATATATACCTACCTCTATTGAAAAGATTTATTTCGAGAGCGTTCATGCACTGTCCAGCATGGTATAGGACTATAGGTACTAACATATAAATCTAATTGAACAAACAAAGTAAGAGTATCGACAGCATAAATATTTTTACCTATCCCTGAGAACTTAACAGCTACCATTTTGCACCTTCGATAGCGGGGTCCAAACATCAAGTAAAGAAATTTGACTTATAAACTATTTTATACCTTACGATTGTTTAGCACGAATCAAATCATTTATTTAATGTAATAAATGTTATGAATCATGTTTTTTCTAAGTAGTCACATACTATATATAAATTATAAATTGAAAGAGATGTCATACACTACAGAAAAAGTGACCAAGATCCCCGGTGAGCAGGGTTGGGATCGAACCAGCGACCTTCTGCCGCGAAAGCAGGAGGTGACTGGTTTGATCCCAGCCCTGCTCACTGGGGACCTTGGTCACATTTTCTGTAGTATATGACATCTCTTTCAATTTATATTTTATACCTTGTCAAGGTGATAATAACAGCAGATCCCCAGCGGCTATAATATTGATTGTCACTGTAACAAGTGACAAGTTACGTAAACCAAATTCCTTGACTGTGCCTCGAGTTTTACCGCACATATCTTGGACACTTATTATAAATATTTTTGCTTAATTTAATAATAACTGGCCCGCCCAATTGTTTCATGCCCACGGCACGCGGCTTCGATAGCAGGTCCCTCGTTCGCTCGTTCCCTTAGCTAGGCTGTCCATATTGCAAGGCTTCACATGTTGTGCTGCACGTTGCACGCCGCACAAGATCTTCTTATCAACCAGCCCAGGTGTGCATCTCCAATGGCCTTAAAAAGTGTTTATTAGTTTTATTTATATAGCGTTATACGTATGAAATGTGTAAAACTAAAAGCATACCGATGCCAGAAGCATCAATTCAAATTCTCAGAATATAAGTGTGGAAGAAGTGGAAAACTGGTCTCATGTGTTGAAAACAATCATATACTTCGTAGGTTCTGAGCATCGCTGCACGCAAACGTAATAGGCATCACTACTTGACCGGCCCAACATCCTCGACGCTGGCTCAAAATATCTCCACCAAACATGCAAGGCAAGGCAATCATAGTAGTATGTGATTTTAACTGACATTATGTTAAGCATGATAGTCACAATGTCATCATGTTAAGTGACAATCAAGTATTTTATATACCGACTTGAGACCACTTCACAGTTAGGTGTTACGTAAAAGAGGTACTAGAATCTATTCAATGGGTTCTTATTTAATAATCGCATTAATATGACGTTTTACCTTGCAATCGTTAAACCTATAATATTCCTTACAAATATACTCCAGAAACCGAATTAGATACTCGGTTCTTCATTATTTTAAAAAAGAAGTCTTCTTTCAGTAAACTTTCTTATCTGCGGAGTTTAGGGTACTTCCCCTCCGTGCACCGTGTGGCAAAGTCGGGGGACACTCTGTTTAATACCTACCCAATACGAATCAATTCCTCGTCCTCTTTTAGACAGCATTGCACCGTTCAGGAGTTTTCTGCGACGACGTCTGCAGGGGTCGTAAGGTACGCGCTTAGTGAATACCCGGAGTCACCTAAAATTGTATAATAGGTACTTTTATTATAATGAAATATTGTTAAATTACACCCTTATTATTATCCTTATAATACGTAATGTCCAAGTGTCAGTCGACGTCGTATCATATTTGCACTGCATGATTACCGTACCTTAACACAAATTCTTTATTTTCTTTTATTTTTTCCTAATAGGAACACACACTTGATGTTCAGCACACAGTTATCACATTCATCTCTAAACATGATGAGTCCAACTGCATTTCGAAACAGAAATTTGAAGTCAGCCCCATGTATGGACGATCATCGATCACTGTACATACATATTGTTTAGGAACGTGCCAATCAAGCCCGTTTCAAATGATACTCCATATGATGTTGTTACTAAACTTCTAATACCAGGCATTGTCACAGAAAATAAAAATGTGTTTTGTTTTAAACACAAATTGTAATTTTGTTGTTGTTTGTTCCGCTAAGCAGTTAATAATGCGTGTGAATCAAATCAAGGATACGGCATAGACAGATTCTGGTTACTCTAGCACCAGTATGAGACCTCTTCAGCTGTCGTTCGTCAAATCCTCCAACAACGGCCTCCTAAGTCCTAGCCTAGTCAGTAGGACGACGTAGGAGGTCCCGGGTTCGAATCCTGGTCAGATTTATTCGTGTGTTCATCACGAATATTATATTGTTCCTGTTCCTGTTTTCTATGTATTTAAGTGTTTATATTATATTATCTTCTGTTACCGGAATTGTTATTCATTGAAATTAAACACTTTAGAACGGATTCTCTCAGTCATCATCTTAACCCTGTGAAAACAAGTGCTGTAAAGGGCTCGAAACGTAGGATCATGGTGTTAATAAACGCGATTAATCTGTTCTAAAGTGTTTAATTTCAATGTTTATATTATATCTATATATGTCGTCGTCTAGTACCCACAACACAAGCCTTATTGAGCTTACCGTAGAACTAGGTCGACTTGTGTAAGATTGTCCCACAATATATTTTATTTGTATTTGTATATATTTATCCTGAGATGTTTCCGCAGACGGAAGACGAGACGGATGAGACGGACAGATATTGAGGGCATATTAACAGGGTTCCGAACGTCATCCTACAGGTGTATAAGAATATATTGGTACATTTGGGATCTTAAAAAGTAACTTAAAATAAATTTAAGCTAATAAGTTATATTAAGTAGACAGAGTGCCAAATACAGAATTCTCTGTGTAGTTTTTCTTCTTTTAGATAATGGCGTCTGTCCTAGAGATGAACAATTTTTATAATAGGTATATTGCCACTTGGGCGATGTTGTTCGGTTGCTCATCTCGCTAATTGTCAGCTAGGGGTTGCTGTAAAGAGCAAATGTAAGCTTAGTCACGGTCAAGAATTGCCACAAACTGAGATATGAACAATCAGAGACAACGGAGTTAGCGGTCTAATATTGAGGATTGCTTCAAGTTTTTTTTACACAAGGGGTTCGCCTCTAACTTGAAATCGCGACCCCAGTATCTCGGCAACCCCGTGGCCAATTTGGTCCATAGTCCATACTCAAATTTAAAAATATATTTACCTTATCTATAATTCTATATAACCACCTGCCCAATTTCACGACAATCTGACTAACGATACTTGTGTTATTACCAAACAAACATACATATTATATACATGCAAACGGCGGATTGTACAAGTAGACTGGGAGAACTTACTCGCTTTGCTCGCTGGTTCGACAAACATACATACTAGTGGTTTGCCCTAAACATGAACTCGCGGCCAACATATATTGATAACCCCCCTGGTCCGATTTGCCTCAAACTCAAACTTAAATAATATATGTATCTCATCTAAAGTTCTGCTAAATATAACGACGATCCGATAAACAATACTCGAGTTATCGTAGAACAAAAATGCAAACGGCGGATTGTACAAGTAGACTGGGACAATTTACTCGCTTCGCTCGCTGGTTCGACAATCATACACACATACTGTCATACAATCATACATACATAGTGGTTCGCCCCGAACTTGAATTCGCGACCATGCCAAATGCCAAATTTCACGACGATCTGATAATCCGATCAACGATACTTGAGTTATCGTCGAAAAAACATACATAAACACGACGGAGTGACCAAGTAGACTGGGATAATCGCTCTCTCGCGAACGTGACCTCACAACCGCTATATCTCGGCAACGCCTAAACTGATTTGACTCATATTCGAAATTAAAAATTAATTAAATTTCATCTAACCACCTGCCAAATTTGTTTACGATCCGTTTAACGATACTCGAGTTATCGTCGAACAAAACGAAATCCGTTTCCGCTGGCAAGTATGGAGACAGAACATCAAGAAAAAATTATCATACTACCTCAACAGAATACAGAAGATAAGAAACGAGCCTAATAAAATTTAAAAAAAGCTTTAAAAATACTTTTTGGAAACACTAACGTGACATTTATGTACCTCGAAGTGTTGACATAATATATCTACCTATAATTAATAGTCTAATGTAATATAATAAGCTAATGTAATATGACCCCTGAAGTCAAACTTTTTATTAAGTTTTGTAGGAAAATGTTTTATAACTACCGCTGTATTGTAATACCTTGAATTAATAAATAATAAATTATTCTATTTTCTTCTTCTTTTAACATACATCCATACGAACAACGGGTTGTACAAGTAGATTGAAAGCGATGAAACCTTAGTAAACTATTTTTGAAGATTATTTAATTGTTGCAAGGCAATTACAAATTAATTGAAAAAAAGTAAATCATTCAAATCGACTTTTAATGGAAGTTTAACCTTTTTTTAATGAAGCTGTTTCTAAATCTTTTCGCTATACTGGTATCTCGTTAATTCTTAGAGTACACTACAAAAACCCTCTCGGTTTCGAAAATTGTCGTACCCAAGAGTCAAGATCAGGATTAATTGTTATATGCATAGCGACATAAAAAATATTCCATAAAGAAATCACACACACCTTGCCCGGGACAATGTAACAAAAGCGCGTGTTCCAGCACCGGATCCTCCAGGCTCGCCTCGACCTTTCCTTCTAACAATATCCTGAACAACATGTCTGAAGCCAGCAAGAGAGACACAGCACCTGGAATGTAAAATTCATCATCAGCTAAAGGTATTGGGTAAAACAAAGCTGCCCGAGTTAATATCCTGCTGTGGCAATTTTTAAAGTAGTTTGGGTATAATGGAGTATTCAACATCAATACTATAGTTCTGAACCCGATGCGAGGCTAGATGCATAAGACAAAATGTTAACATTTTTACCATAAACATGGGTGTTTCGACTGTTTCGTTTCTTATAACGACGTTTATACATGATCGTTTGTGGGATTTAGGTGTGCTTCACACAACTCATACAACTATTTGTATGCAAATTCACATGCTACGTACAAGCACTTTAGGGGTAGCGCACACTAGCAACATAGGTTAGACATAATAGTTGCAGAAACAAAAGTTGCCCTTGCGCGCCAGCCATTTCTTTATTTAATATTTATTTCACAAGAAGAAACATACGGTTGTACAAAAGGAGTTGGGCAAAGCAGAGAATATGTAGGTGGCCATTACACTTGTGTGACATGATAATAGGCAAGTCCACTCACAGCGCAAGCTGCCTCCCGGGGATATTACCACGCTTATCAGCTCGGTCAGAGTATAGCCCTAAATCGCCTTTCAGCCGCTCGCACTGAGCATATTAGCGAGGCACGTATACACAGTATGCATGACGCCGCATTTTCCTCGTGAGGGGGCTCACCTCGCTTTATTTGTGTCAAGATTCTAGACATTTCCTCCACAGTTATGAATATTATAAAATATGTAGATATATGTACCCATACCCACATGCTTAATAATTTTATACTAAATCAATTACTAATAGTGGTTCACCCCGAACTTATACTCACGAAATTTAGGTCGTTAATTGAGATTAAAAGTCCGAATATGAGCCGCATCGCAAGATATAGGGGCATATCTCGCGATTCGGCTCATATATGTTTTTTTATTAGGGCACAACTGTCTAAAAAGTATACTTTCAGAAATAATTAAAATAATAGTTTTCTATTTACACGACGTGTTTAATAAAATTGACAAAGGTACTTTATGAACTCAGATTAAAATATATTTTTAGGTATATTTTTACTTATAGTGTAGTTAAGTTTTAAGAAATATTAGTTTTATCTTATAGGCATTGATTGTTTCTGTACCTTAATGTTCAAATTAATATTAATTAATTGCATATAGGTAATAGATAACATACAGTCACTTTGTATAAAACAAATAATTTTATTAATTCTGAAAGTATTCTTCTGGGAAAGTTATGCCTTTATACAAAAAAAGTCATTTCACCCGTCATATGAAGGCATCGTGCGTAGTTCCGTTCTACATCACCTACATGCCCGCGACCTGAAAACCGAACACAAATTGTTATTTTAATCAATTTTGATTTTATATGCGTTAAATATCCTTATTGGTTCTTCTGTTTTCATACGAATAACGAGTGGTTCACCCCGAACGTGAACTCGTGACCTCTATAGGTATCTCGGCAACCCCTAGCTAGACAGATTTGGCTCATATTCGAACTAATTTTTTTATTTATCTTATCGATCTGCCAAATTTAAAGACGATCCGATCAACGATAATCAAACTATCTTCGAACTTACATACATACAAACGACGGAGTGTCCAAGTAGAGAGGAAGTCTTCACTCGCTTCGCTTGCTCGTTCGATAACCTTTTTGTATTAAATTTAATGTAATGTATTCCTATTATGCTAGGAAATTAGTAAGACAGTTAAGCAACAAAATTACAAAACTATTAAATATGTGAATCAAAATATTTATCACAAAATAATAAATAATTTGGTTTGTGTGCTGCAATTTTATCAACCAGTGGTGCGCCTTGAATGTGAACTCGTGACCTCTACATCTCGGCAACCCCTTGACTGTGTCAGCTCATATTTAACATTAAAAATTATATTTATCTTATCTTACAACCTGTCAAATATCACGACGATCTGAAGGCCTAGTATAAAAGTTGTACGACTTTAACTCCTCGACCGCGTTAGCGTATCGAGGGGTCAAAATATGAAAGTTGCCGGATGATTTAAATAAACGGCAAACATAATTTGAACTCCCGATACGCTAACGCGGTCGAGGAGTTAATGTCGTACAATTTTTATACTAGGCCTTCTGATCAACGACACTGGAGTTATCGTCGAATAAACATGCTTAAAACATACATACATACATATATATGAAATATACAAACGATTGAAAGCTGCTAACACAGATAGACATATTAAAGTTATAACTCCTCTTACTACCATCAGAAAAAAAGGAGAAGCATGTCCAAGGAACGACACCCCTGATGTTCCTTGGACATATCATTTTTGTTTTTTATTTATTATAATTATAGAAATAATAGGTATTTATGTATGAAATGATATATCATTTTAGTATATTTAATCAAGTTATAAGGTTTTCCGGCGGGGAGCGAGATGTAAATATATTTTTAAGTAATTTATATTTATTATGAAATAAATAATTTTCTATTTTTCTAGTACAAATTATCTTAGAAAAACATAGTCCGCTGTTGTCCTCTTTTATTTTTCCCAAAACATTTTAGTTTTTTGTTCTAAGATTCATTACTTGGTAACGCTCGCCATCCAGTTGGTTTGATAATTGATTTTGCAAATTAGTAATAGCCGTACAAATAATATAAATAAAATGATTCAATTACCTTCTTATTCTGTGGCAAATTGGCAATGTGCAATTATTGCCAACCGTCTGAGGTAAAACTATGTCCAAAGTTCAACAGTTTCGTCTAATAATTCAAAAAGAACTAAGTACATATACTTACTTTGTTTTAATGACTGCCCATTCTGCCTGTGTTTACTTAAAACTCCACATGATATTTATTGGATAAGCTTGCAGTCACTGAGATATTGGAGATAGCCTGCTGTGACGTTGGCACCCATTGGACATGTTTCATTCAAACTAATCATCTGAACGGTAATATTGTCTGCCATCTGAAATATACAAATAAATAGTTAATATTTATACCCTCCTTGAACCATATTCTTATGAAGGTGGAAAATTGTAAAACATTATTTAACTGTGAAACAGACAAAATCCCAGGGCATGTCTTAAATATAATTTGAGTTTCTTCTTTCTCGAAACTGTTGAAATTATCATGGCATATAACCTAAAATGTATGAATGTATGAAGTTTTCCCAAGTGACGCCGAAGGTAAGATAAACACCATGCGAAGACATCTTACTTTGGCTAATCAATTAAATTACTCAATGAGGAATAAATTCAATGCCATCAATTATACCCAGTAACAAATAATTACATGGTATAGTAAAACATACGTTAAAAGTATATTACGTGACATTCATTTAATAGAAATGTAACGTCTCTTAAAGTATTTTATATATTATTTAAGTAAATATTCGTTTCTTTAATAGTTACAGATGCGATTATGCCAACTAATTATTAGAACAAATATCAACGCCTCGCATAAAAGAATATTAAAGGTATAGCCTACGTATAATCTAAAACAATAATAACATTGAATACTCTACTTACGCTATACAATGTACGTCTTAAACGTATAAACACCACGATATTCCACCTCGATTCCACCACTTATTCTCATTTAAACAATAAAGTGCTCGCGAACGATGAATGACAGGTGATTATGAGTTGCCAGGTGAAGAAATAAAAATACGGGACTCACGTTCTCAAGTAAGTACCTATTTTCCACGAATTCCCCAAATCTAACGATGGATTTATCCAAGAGCAGTTTTTTGAAAACGTAAACTTTTAACGAATCACCAAAAAATAGCGCAGATTCTTAATCAAATAAACGTAGAAAACAGCGGAAGAGCACAGTACCTGGCAATTTTCTGCATTTCGATCGAATCACGATAGCTCAAAAGGTAACGTGGCTTTTGACAGTTGATTTCGATTCTTTCGTTGTCAAAATATCCGAAAGTGGTCTTTCGTGGTAGGCGCATGGACACAAATTTTACTTTCGGGCGGATATGGACGCAAATACGAAAGTGCATGGTTTTCATGGTTAGGATATGTCAAATCTTCCCGTCCGTTGCACCGTCAATGCCAATTTTCGACGTTCATGGTAGCCCTCCTGAAGATGCCGAGAACACGTCGCAAATTTTATAGCGCAATTTAGAGTGATTTGAAGTGCAGCTTAAGAAAAAACTAGAGGTATACACTATTTATAGTTTATTGATAGAGTATGAATTAAACTTTGTAAATGCATATGCATATTCATTCAAAGTAGGGTACACAAGTAACTCAGTTTTAACTCTGTAGTACCAAAATTAAAAACGATGTTTAATGTTTTCTTTAGGAAACTGTAAGTCTTGTTTTAAGTAATAGCTCCAGTGTTATATATAACTATAAAAGACTGTTTGTGTCTTAATTAAATAAATTAAAAATGTGAGTGATTACCCAGAAAACTTTGTTTTACTCAATTTTGTGTGAAAATTTTATAAAGTCTTTAATTTATTCCGTAAAAGTCTATAAATACTGCACACGAAAAAAAAGTTTTTTTGAGATTCTATTAATGAAAAATAATCAATACTAATATTGGTTTCGCGCCATACACGCATGAGTGGCGCCGCCTGGTGAGCAAAAATACGGTAGTCCTCATTGGTTAAAACCTCAGCCTTATACAAGAGGAAGAGTCAGTAGTTAATTCGCTCGCAAGATTGTAAAACAAAAGATATTAACAAAATTAAACACTTTAGAACGGATTAGTCGCGTTTATTAACACCATGATCCTACGTTTCGAGCCCTTTACAGCACTCGTTTTCACAGGGTTAAGATGATGATGGGTTAATAAACGCGATTAATCCGTTCTAAAGTGTTTAATTTCAATGAATAACAATCGCGGTAACAGAAGACAATATTATATTAACAAAAGTTAATTCGTTCGCAGGTTTGTAAAACTCTTAATTAAGGTCCAGTAAGATTGACTTATGCTGATGAATTGATGATCCTTACCTTCTATAAGCAATATGTCCCGGGTCCCACATCACAGCAGGCTTCCTGACATAGCCTACGGATCCGTTGCTCTCAAACATGGCGGCGTTGACGGCCATCGCAGCGTCTTCGGTCTGGTAGTTCAGAGCTACCAGTTGGACGCCACAGCACCAGAAGGTTACGGGGTCGAAGTTGGAGGAGTCTATCCTTAGGCTGAAAACCAGACCAATAATTACGCACTATGTTTGATACTTTTAAAAAAGGATCCCCCCCCCCCTATTGTGACCGTAGGTACTTTAAAAAAAATGGTGGCACGGAATTATACGGTTTTTGAATTTTCACCCGTATTTCAGCTTCAAGGGACCGCAGACCTGTGTATGTGGTATTCATTTCAACTTGCTACTTCTATCTATGCCTTCCCGAGATGCTTGCAGACGGTACTAACTTAACTAACTTAACTAGGTACAATCTAAAACGTATTTACCATGTATGTTTTTGTATTGAGCACCCGCGGCCCATACAAAATGTATGAAAAACGCGTTACAATACAAAGCTGACCAAAAAAAACGGGACACTCTCTTTTTTTTAAACCAATAATACTCGTGATTCTGGTTATAAAAAACCAAAGCTTCCCATATTAAAAAAAAAGGAAATGTTAGGTACCCTATTTTTGAAAATGCCCTTGTGCAACAGTCGTATAATAAGGGTTCTTAAAATTGATGGGTCGTCTTTACAAAACGAGACGTAGTCGAGTTTTGTAATAATATACCCGAGAATATTAAGAGCCAATTACAAACTGTTGCATACACTACTTTTTCTACGACAGCTAAAATAAATAGAAATGAAATTTTTGGAAATTTTAGATAAATATGGAACTCACCCGGCGGGATAAGTCCGGACGAGCTGCGTCTCCGTGTGTGCAACTAGAGCGAGCGGGTGTTTTCGGCAGATCTTTTTGCCTATAGCTTCGTTGACTGAACTGCAGCGGTAGCAAGGGTGATGTAACGCAGGTGCGTTTAGGCAGCGGGCGCGGGTTACCGCTAATTGCTGTAAAAATGTAAACACAATGTTTAAATATAAATAAATATATATTCTGGGACAATCTTAACAATCCGACCTAGTCCCACGGCCGCACGGTAAGCTCAAGGCTTGTGTTGTGGGTACTAGACGACGATATATATAATAGATAGATATATAAATACTTACATAGACAACATCCATAATTCAGGAACGAATATTCGTGATGAACACACAAATAAATGCCCTGACCAGGATTCGAACCCGGGACCTCCTGCTTCGTAGGCAGGGCCACTACCAACTAGGCTAGGAGGCCGTTAAATTTATGTTATGGACCAAGCGATAAAAAAATAAAATTAACAGTTTTATATCTTTCTTAGTAACTTATGCTAACTTAGATATAAAAAAAAAACCGGCCAAGTGAGAGTCCAACTCGCCCATCGAGGGTTCCGCACAACGGACCGCCCCGATCGTCCCGTCCCGTCCCGTTCTGTCAGTTTCTAAAGAAAACGTGACATCCAAGGGCTCCGAGCTATCACGTGATTCTTTCTATAGAAATTGATATCGTCCCGTCCCGTCCCGTCCCGCCCCTTCCCTTCCCCGCCCCGTGCCCTTCCGGTCCGTCCCGTCCCGTCCCGTCCCGTCCCGCCAAAATATGAATAGGTCCTTACCGTCCCAGTGCTGTCACTGCTCTCTGAAGACTCGAAGCTGCTGCACGGAGCGCTGTCCTTGCTCGTCTGTTTAACGGAACTTCGAGGTGATAGTGGATTAAGTCCGCGGAACTTTATTGCCTGTAAAAAATAATTTAGTATATTAATTGAAATTAAACACTTTAGAACGGATTAATCGCGTTCATTAACACCATGACTCTACGTTTCTCTCGGTCATCATCTTGACTAACTCAAAATGAAGTTGCCCCAATTTCCTCATAGATGTCGCTAATAACATCCCATACATTTGTCTACATCGCGGTGTTAAGATTTTTCCCAGATTTGTATATAAGGTTCGAGACGAAATGTTCTTGTGTGCATTAGGGTAATGAGTAATAGGACCGGCCAGGCCATAAGCCGGTCGACTCTAAAATCAAGGCACCAAAAAAAAAAAGTTCTTATCCGGATATTGTTATCCGGCCTCTCTTGTAAGTACTTCACGTACATGAAGTAGACTATTAGATAGATTTCTTTTCAATGGTTTTATAGAAAACACCGAGACAGAGTGGCTCTTTTCAGTGATGACAGCTTTCCGATTGACCAGTCTGTCACGGTGATTTGAGTTAAATAATGTAGGTAAGTTTACAGTAACTAACCAGGGAAATAACAAGTATACTGAACTGATATGGTAATTCAATTCTAAGAGAGGTATGTGCATATCGTTTAGTGTGGTAGGGCACAGCACAACGAATGTCGTCTCGCTCAAATCTGGAGCAGAGCCCACCTGGGTAAGTACCTTACAGAAAACCGCAGTTTAATAACACTAGACCCTACTCATAGTGTTGTGTTTCTGTCGGTGAGTAAGGTCGCCAGAGCTCCAAGAGGATTCACTGTGTTGACAGCTGGGGACCCACGGAGCAAAGCTTGCTTTAGCTGTCAACACAGCGAATCCTCCTTTTTAAAGGGTCTGCAACACGCATGTGTCACCCATGGAATTGCAGACGTTCATAGGCTACGGTGACCGCTTCAGGCGTATGCTTGTTTCTCACCGTAGTAGTATATTAAAAAAATGGGAATTTACCTCCTTTAAAAAAAAAACTAAACCAGACAGTTTTCAGCGCGGAAACAGCTAAAGAACAGCTCAAAGTTGTTTTAAAACTTTGGTAGTTTGATCATGTGACCTTCAGATTGAAATCCAGAGAGCTTGCTTGTTAGGTCTGTGAAGTCTTACCTGAACATAAGTGACCATATCGCTAAGTTCTTTAGCTATCTGGTTGCTTCTTTTCCTTGCTGCACTGCTCTGCTTAGTATCAGGTCGGAGACTGCGGTAGAGCGAGAGCGAAGCACGCCCGCATTTATCTTCCATGGAGTTGAGGATTTTGTGGAGTTCCTTGTCTGTAACAATATAGTAAAATAAATATATAGGGGTCGAAACTGTTCCATCCATGGCGTCCCACGCTAGTTTTTTGTAGAAAGCGCGAAACGTCTGGTTGATGTTACTGGTGACCGAAGAGCTGGTGGCTTCCTCGCACAACGTATCAGCATTGCGATACAACGAGGAAATGCCGCCAGCATGCTAAGTGCTAGGTGCCTCAAGGACCTATTTTAGATTTTAAGATAGGTAGAGGTAGCTAATATATACAGTAAATGTAACTTATTTTGAAAATAAATGATTTAGGTTCATAAACAAAGTAAATATTTGTGGACATTCTCACACAGATCAACCAAGCCCCAAACGAAGCAAAGCTTGTACTATGGATACTAGGCGACGATATACACACTTAGATAAATACATACATAGGAAACGTCCATAACTCGGAAAAAAATATTCGTGATAAATACACTAATAAAAATTGCGCAAATAAAGTTGCATAAAAAAGAACAGTACGACTGCTGGATTCACCAACCATTCAACCATTTGACAGTTAAGAAGGCAAATTACTAGACAGGTACGGGGAACCCCCCGCATAAAAAACAAACAACGGCTTGACCGCTGGTTTCACCCGCACAGTGTGAAATATGACCTTATTTGCGGACATCCTGTTTTTATGTGTTTAAAAGAAGGATAATACGAATATTAAACACATTTAAAAACTCTCATGTTGATATCTGTAATAGTTTCGGAGTTATATGAGAAATCGAGAAAATTCTATGAAAACCATAGAAACGTCTTTACTCAAAGTCTTATTACTTCTACTAAAAAAGAACGATATCATATCATAACTATACACTAAAAGTACCCGTTCATCTATATAAATTAGCATAATTACGGTCAGTTTGCTGACTAAACTTAATTTTATATGTTTTCATCACATATTTTTTTCTCGTTAATCTGGGCATGGTCGCATTTTTTTTCAATGTTAATTTGTTTATTACAGTAACAACTACTACCACAAAAAAAATCAAACGCAACAACATCAAGACTTCGGAGATATGAATTTTCAAAATGTTACATAGGGTTGTCACTATTTCCTAAGTCGATCATAATGTCTTCTTATTACGGTTCATATCTTAGGTACGATTTCATATTATTTATGTGTTATTTATTTATTTATTCGTATGGCATTATTTACAGAGTCGATTACAATACAATATCTAAGTTCTTCACCCATTGGGCAGCGTTTGCATCGGGTGAGTGAAGATCTAGGGTATCTCCAAGAAATTTCCGTTTCGGGCAATCATTTATGATGTGGTGTATGGTCTGTACTGGGGCCCCGCAGTCGCATTCAGGGGAGTCTCGCCAACCACACTTAAACAAATAGTCCGCACAGCGTCCATGTTCGGTGCGGAGTCTGTTCAATTGGCACCATTCCTTCCTAGATGCTGAAAAACCATATGGTTTCCTGGTAGGGTCGTAAGTATCTAGGCTGGAGTTTGGCAGGTTGGATTGCCACTCGGCCTTCCAAGCATCTTTTATATTGGTACTACAATGCCTCAGGTTTTGAGCGGTTCGATATGGCGGGTGTCGAGACTTCAGACGATGATGTGGTGGATTCATGAATTCCTTTTATGTGTGATAGTTATTTATGTGTTGAAAGTATTAAAAAACTACATTCCAACACGTATGTCATACAAAATTTTATAACGCATTATAATGCACGCTGCATGTCCTTTACGCCTATAATTATTTGCGGTAGTCACTAAATCATATACTTTCCGAGCGTATGCATTATAAAATAAGTCTTCATCTCTCGGGTACACCTTCTTAGAATATAGTAATATTTCTACCCATATTCCTTGAGTTTTCAATTATTTTTTTATTAATTTGTTTTTTTTTAATTAAAAAAATTAACACAGCTTTACAGTTTAATACCAATGCACTGTGAAAATCAGAAATTATACATAAAAAATATATAAAACACAAAAGAGAGACAATAACAAACAAAAATCAATTAGTACTAGACGACGCAATAGCGTGGCTCCGTTGCTTCGTCTGAACCAGTGGCGTGGGATTCGTCAAGTTACCCCGGAACCGCCGAAACACGACGCCCTTCGGCCAGAAGTCTGCGCTCGCGATGGTGTCCTGCAGCGGCAGCAGTACGCGCGCCACAAACGAGCTGAAGTGCACGTAGTGGCGCGACTGCAGCTGCTGCACCCTCAGCGTATAGCCAGTCTTCCGGTGGACATACTCCACCACGTCGTTAGCCTTGGCGGAGTAGTGCAAGCGCGACACGTAGAGCGCTCTACTAGGCGTGGCGACCTGAATTAACCGGCTCGGCCGTGCCTTGCAGAGTCTTACGAGGCGCCCTGCTCGTACTTGGACGAATGGCTGGTGGACGAACTCTATACTATTTTGGTAGCGCTTTCATGTGGGCTGTCGATTGATTGTGCAAAATTTGAAGAATTTTGTAAATCTGTTGCTATCAAATATTTACAGACGTATTCTTGGTTCTATGTATATGTCGGTAACATTACATAAAATTTTAATGCATGGTGGTCGAATTATAGAATCCAGCGAAATACCTATAGGAATGCTTTCCGAACAGGCAGGGGAATCGAGAAATAAGTATTGGCGTTATGAAAGACAACACCATACCCAAAAATTTGATCGCAAAACCACAATGTTGGACTTATTACCGAGCTTTAGAATCTTCAGACCCGTATTTGTCTTTGTTAACACAACAAACCCGTCAAAAAGAAAAAAGCCTTTACCCAAGAGTGTCCTTATCTCATCAAAGTCACAGAACATAATTCAGAGCCCGATTACACTGAAGCTGATAAAATAATTTTGACTACAGACGAACAAGTTATCCAAGACTGATCATTTAAACTGACTTTCCACGTTGCTTTTAAATTGATAGAATAATTCACACAAAAAAATATTACTGTCTTAATTCCATTTTGTGACAACCCTATTTCCATAGAAATCCAGAAAAAACATAGAAATGGGATATCTCCAAAGTCTCGCAAGATATAGATTCAGGATTTTTACAGGTTAAAGGTAAAACTATGTAGCAAATTTTACAAGTGGAAATAAATGCGACCGTAAAATAGTTAATTTTTTATATATATTTTATTTAATTATACAAATTACGATTTTTTTTCAATTCCTACGCAATTACAGTCATGTGGGTTTAACTCGTAGTATATTATTGAATACCGTATCATATACACTAGGTTAATATGGATAATTTTGACTCGTTTGTAATTAATAGACAAAAACATTTTTCCAAGAGGTCAATGACCTTTCATAAAATAAATTATATCTCCGTTTTAAAGTAAGTTATCGACATAGGTGTTTCATAACCCTCTTCGTTGACCTTAGGTGCACTAATTTCAAACATAAAAAGAGGATGTCCGCAAGTAAGGCCATATCTCACACTGTGACCCGGTCGTTAGTTACCTTTTGTCAATTAAAATAGCAAATGTAGAGACAGAAAAGGGGTAGGGGGGCGGAGCCCCTGTATAAAAAATAACAACAGCCCGACCGCTGGTTTCTCTCGGGTAGGGTCGTTAGTAACCTTTTGTAAATTCACTTTTTACCTACTTCCGGAAGAAAAGTTTGTAGGATTTTTGCATACATTATCTATAAATATCCCATTCGAACGTCATTTGAGAAAATCAGGCTATTATAATTTAATGTAAGTATATCAAAACCGTATATTTCCTGGGTTATATGACCAGCAATTGAGTGACACAGTGATCTCACAAACAAATGACAGACTGACAGACAGATAAAATGGTCCCGCAATCCAAGAGTCCCGGCCTGACCTAGCCCGGTTCGGTCTAGCGTGAGCTATCCTTAAAGACTTACCATCAAGTTCCTCGTCATCATCATAATCCTCATCAGAGAAGTATTCTGCCAGACTGCTGCCAGATTGTTGCGACAATGAACTGTTCCGGACTCCTTGTTCAGGTAGGGAGGTGCTCGTATGTCGGATACCGTTAGTCCTGCAAATGCAAACAATGTTTATGAAAGGACCATGGCATGGGCAAATGAGGAAGGTTTATAATGTTTATATGTATAATAATAACCCGTACAAAGCCGGGGCGGGTCACTAGTGTTTTATAAATCTTTTTTGTCATAGGCATCTCAACAGAATGAGGTGATACTGTGCGGCGAGTATCGTATTAATTTTTCGGCGTTAAATTTTTTCCCAATTCGTTAGTTAACTTCGTTGGGGACCTTACCACGAGTATACAAGCTGATAAACTAACCTGCTAAACGCAGTGGCTAAGACCCCTCCATATCCCTGCGCGGAGCTGGCCCCAGTCAGCCCAACAGTTGGACTCGACTCCATTGGTAGCAATTTCTTATTCTTTATGAGCACCTGCAAGACAAGTACAGAAAACCGCAGTTTAATAACACTAGACCCTACTCATGGTGTTGTGTTTCTGTTGGTGAGTAAGGTCGCCAGAGCTCCAAGAGGATTCACTGTGTTGACAGCTGAGGACCCATGGAGCAAAGCCCTTGGCCCGTTTAGCTGTCAACACAGCGAATCCTCCTTTTTGAAAGGGTCGGCAACGCGCATGTAACACCCCTGGTGTTGCAGGCGTCCATAGGCTACGGTGAACGCTTACCATCAGGCGGGCCGTATGCTTGTTTGTCACCGTCGTAGTATAAAAAAAAAATAGTAATTTTACTCATGGCTTTTCTCTAAAAGTAAGTTATAAATATTTAGTGCAATATAGGTACCAGTCTATCCTGGCAGAGCTCAAAATCACTACTAGGCTCTCTACAATTTGCCATGAACGGGTTCTCAGCTTCTTCGGACATATTATGCGGTCGAAAAAGTACTATCTGGAGATCATTATGGGCCAAATGAGTGTAAGAGCACAGGGAAGAGCTTCTACAAGATGGACTGATGCGGTGAAGAGAAGTCGGCGGCAGTATACAACGAGCGGCCCACATGGCCCATGACCGCATACAATGGGAGAAAGCAACATGTGGTTGCGATCCTCAGCAATGAGGGACCGAGGAAGAAGAGAAGGTGAAGGTGAGGTGAGGTGAGGTTAGGTGAGTGGCACCACCTGGTGCGCAACAATACGATAGCCCCAAAAAGGGATTGAGCTTTTCTCAAAAAAATCCCGAAATCCTGATTCTTCCAGATCTGGACATGCTTTCGCCCATGTAAATCAGAAATACGAGCTGATTAGATCCGAATAAAAAAAAGTGTCTCAATTTCCATATTAAAATATTTCCATTACGTCACGCTTTTAGTAAGTTTACATAAAAACATATGCTTAAAAACAATTTTTTGGGACTAAACACTTTAGAACGGATTAATCGCGTTTATTAACACCATGACCCTACTTTTCGAGCCCTTTACAGCACTCGTTTTCACAGGGTTAATATGATGACTGAGAGAATGCGAATTCTCCCCGTCAATCAAAAAAGTCACTTGTGCAAACGAGTGCTGTAAAGGGCTCGAAACGTAGGGTCATGGTGTTAATAAACGCGATTAATCCGTTCTAAAGTGTTTAATTAATTTGACAATATAATTTTTTTGTGACGATTCAAAACAAGAAAGGATTGCATATACTTAGGAAATTTCGGACTCTGGCTGCCGTGGTCGGGTAGCCTATTGGTTAGGGCGTCTGCCGCGAAAGCAGGTCACTAGTTCGATTCCAGCCCTGTTCACCTTGGTCACATTTTCTGTAGTATATAACCTTCTTCCAATTTACAATTTTATTTATTATTTCGATCTTCAGATTCGAAGGAGCTTAAACAAGTCCAGACCTGTAAGAATCAGGTTATGGTGATTTTTTTAAACGTTCGGACAGTTTTACCTTATATTTGAGCTGCTCCGGGCTGGGTAGTCTCGGCTCGTCAGTGTAGTCCACTTCAAAGAGAAATGACGTCACCAGCTTCTCTCCGAACACTGCCTGGATGAATACGACCAATACAGTACAAGTTATGGGACAGGTCTATGGAACTGTCTTGGATCCTCCACACAATGGGCAATATGGGACGTAGCTACGCAGCAGAACGAAATAGCAATATTGCATTTAACGCATAACTCCGTCCCTTATCATCGCCCATCATGGGCAAACTCGAATCGATTTCCTTTTATCTTATGTCTACGAAGACTTTGAAATGACTGATAAACAAGTCTCCATTAAACGTTGGTTAATAAACATAGGTACCTACGTTAACCCTTTGGGACGCACGTGCTAATCATATTATTAATATGTGAGTAAACTTGTGTGCACATAAGATAGATGTGTGGTGTGTTCCAACCGTTAGGGTCTTTTGATGTTTCATGCACGCACTGTTGGGCAATTGGGCATGTAAGAATTAGTTCCATATAGTTTACTCGTTAGGAAACAAAATGAAAATAGAGCTTCTGATTTGCAATATAACACTTTAATTTAAACTTAACTTTCGCGTTTTGAACCTACACTAAATAAACATAAATAAATAAATATTACTTAAATAACTCCTTATATTTTAAGCTATTGCATAGCTTCTATCGCGGGCCTTGAGCGCGGGGACCGAATCCAGAAATTCCGTAACGAAAAAAAACCTGACGCTCCCCACTCCGACGGACCGAAACCGACTTTATTCACTTTGTTACAAAGTTCTTTATCGGGGAAAGGATATATCTCCATACGAATGTCGCTAAGTGTCATATTCTATACAAAATATTGAGGACAGTAGCCCTTATTACCAGAGATACGGCGATGTCAAACGTCAAAATAAACACTATTATTTTTTCCCGCCAGAATCAAATATGTTAAATCGATTTTGTAATCGATGCATAATATACTGGCTGGATCGAATTAAAGGCAAAAGGCGCCTAATTTTTTATTTAGACTGCGAATCGTTTTGTTTTTTTAATCGATATCTTAGTGCAAATGCAAAGTCGTACTAAGTACCATTTTAAATTTGTGAATTTAGCACGTTAGTGCACAACGGAATAAAGTGGAAATTTCATTGGCATAAGAAATATTAGTACCTACAAAGAAGTAGAGTATCGAAATATGCCTTTGTCTTGTTTATCAAATATTTTCTATTGGTATATTAGATTTGTTCCTTATTGTGATAATCACAAAGGTGACATTGCTGCGTGCTGTAAATATTGTTCGAAGACGATGATCACCGTATGTTGTTCGCCTATAAAAAAGCTCTCTTTCACTGCAGACGAAAATGTACCCAAATTTATTTTAAGTTTGTATTGTTCAGTAGTGTCATAAACAAACAGAAATTAAACTTAAGTACATATTTGTCACTACTGACGAAAGTGCACAAAAAATACATAACTGTGTTTTTAGGAAATTAGTTGAAAAGTGACCAATGTGCCGGGATCCATTAAATCTATGTAAATATGATATGTTTAATGTTGTCATAAATTTGATAATAAATAAAATCCCACTAATATTATAAGCGAAAAAATTTTAGAGGGTTTTTGAAAGTTGCAATAGAGTATTAAATTTAGTAAATTGGAAGTTGTATTTATGCAATGTGATTTAAAAATGTCGATAGCGTGATGTAAAACATTTGCAATTAATGCAAACTTCATACGTTTCAAATACTTTAAACGTGTACTACTACGTGATTTCCCGTTTAAGAAGCATATTACGGTAAATTTAAGTTGATTAATTCCAACAGTTATTAATAATGTTCAAAAATCCAAAAAATATTTTAATTCAGGTACACTGGCGCCATCTATTTGCTTAGATATGAAGTAAGTGAATATGCCACGACAAATTCATGGTTTTATGGCAATATTTTGCTAATCAGCAGAACTTATTTTAAATAAAATTGTGCCACATTTAATACGTTTATCGGAAGAAATGGGCACAAAGGCATAAAAGGTACATTTTCCCGTTCATATTATGTTTATTACACTGCCATCTATATATTACACGTAGAACTACTTAAGAGCTGTAGGTATCTAACTGTTTCGTTCTAAGGAAACATACTAAGCCGCGAAGTCTTCTAGATTTGTTTGATGGCGCTGTTAACAGTTTAGTAGGTTTTGTCAAACAAAATCTATGAAATGAAATGGGTAACCTAATGGTATAAATTGAATATACTGAAAAATTAATCACAGCCAGTTACTTAAAAACTGAATTACATATAAAAAAAACCCAAACACAGGTCTTATTATAATAACCCGTATTTCGCCATTCTTGGTGCAAAAGAGCCCAGAACACTAGCGGCATTTCCATGCTGGATGGCTACGGACAACCTTGGATCGGGCTCCTCTCCCTTTTGTCTGAGTCGACGGCTTATGTCATGCAGAACAATTTGGGTTCCCCCAAAGCAGCCCGCAGTCTCCACTACCAAAGGTATGAACATGTATTGTATCCATGTCCTACAGACCTAAGTTGGTTATCCACGAATGTCATCTGATAATGATAATGCTATAAGTTCATGAAAAGACAAGTTGCATGGATAGCGCGACGGTGATTGCTGTCAAATGTGAGTAACTGTATAGAATTATCAGAAATTTACACACAAATGTAACAATGTGTTGGCCTATTACGTAAGTATCCCGCTATCCGTTTGGGATCTTATCTTAGAAGGGAGCGCACACTAATGCCGCTTCGCCGCCGCTAAAGTTTCGGCAGAGGGCATATGGGTAGTCGAAAATGTGCTGACGCATGTAGCATCCCACACCAAACACCGCCCCGTCTCCCATAGCACCAGCGTCACTCCATCTTGCTATCACTGCGCCTAAACTCAGTGGCTCCAGAACGGAATGAACAGCCGCTGACTGACAGACCTCAGGACAATATCATTGAGGCTATAGTGACAGATACGCGGAATCCAACCACTACAAAGAAGGCAACTCAATGTATAATATGGCTAAGCTTAGATTTTTTCGTATGATTACTATACTTAAAAGGCTAAAAATTACTGAATATGCACAACTTGATGGATTAGGATGGCACTTATTACAGTTCTATCTATATGCCACTAATCGAACTAGGTATCGCCTATATCCTCCATAAATTGATTTGATTAAAATTATTTTAATTTTGCGCAAAAATATTCTTAGATCATGTCGTTAGATTTAGATACATTTTACTTGGCATCTATTTTATTTTTGTTGTCAAGCAAACTGATGTTGCGTTAGTGAAGCAGTCACAAAACCAGAGCACGGTTTCTTCAATTAAATTTTGGACAAATTTCCATGCGATGCTAAATTGTAAAGATGAACTCTTATCTGTTACCATTTCAAAGTAAATTAAAAACGCTGAACGGATTAAGGTGAAATTTGGTATAGGGATGTTTTGACTCCTAGGAAAGGACAGGATAGTTTTTGTTACGGAAATCATCCTATATAGAGGTGCAAAGCGGAAAGAAAGCAAGTGAAATAGTCAATTCAATACTGTGCATTGCACTTTTTTACAGTAGTTTTGTTTTTATCTTATGTTGAGTAGGTACATGCGAATAAAGGCCTATGCCGAACCTATCATAGGATCGTCCTTGGATAAGACATATATACTTACCTACTACCTAATGAAAGTTTATATGCGCGACGTAATTATTTTGGTATCCTCGCAATGTTTTTCTTCACTGGGCAGTAAGTTGTAATCAGGTATCGAATGGCATTCCATGGGTTAAATTCAGTGAGCTTAAGACATTGTTTTAAACTGTGATCAAAAACACTCGGCCTTGATTACTTATTTAATTAAAAGATACGAGTAATTTATGTAAACTTGGACGTACTTTTTACCATATCTACAAAGTATTCCAACCACTGAAAGATTAATATGTGGTAGATACAAAGAGACATACAGCTGTACAAAAATGCTGCTGATTCGATTAAATGCGTAATCGGTATCGTATTGTGATAAGCAGAAAAAATTAACAAAAAATGGATGTCAAAAAAACATTCAGTCCTATTTTTTCTAAATCAGATTACAATATTGATCACCAGCATTTTTAGTATATCCTGAATTATTAACGAGAAAAAATAATAACAGGTTACTGTAGTTGCAAGTTAGTTATTTGTTTTATACGGCCCCGGAATTTAATTAGCAATTTACAGTTCAAGTCAATTTGGTCTTTAATACTTATGCTAATAAAAATACACTACCAAACATTATAATACTACGCAGACGAAGTCGCGGGTAACAGCTAGTCACTAATAATGGTAACTTTGTAACTTTACTGTTAGAAATAAAACTGAAAAGGACCAATTCCCTTAAAAATACAAATAGCTCTTAAATGCTACAATTAACTTTTTTTTTACTAGTATAAATCTATCTTTCGCTCGACTAATATTTTGTGTAGCCGCCATCAGCTGCTTTTACGGCTGCTAAGCGAGTTTTCATTGAACTCACGAGGTTTTAAGAATAGTTCCCCCTAGCCTCCGTAGTATTAGTGTAGTAGTATTTGTTGATGAATATGTCCGCGTAAACTATTATTGCTTTTTCAACCGACTTCAATATTTCTAAAGGAGGAGGTTCTCAAATCGTCTGTTAAGTTATTGCATAGCTTCTATGGCGGGCCTTGAGCGCGGGGACCGAATCCAGAAATTCTGTAACGAAAAAACCTCACGCTCCCCACTCCGACGGACACGGAGGTGTGGCTTGAAGGCCGTGCATCGTCTAACGTCGTTTCAGTTCGGCAGTCTTCGACACGGCGTTGTCGACACCGCGTTGTGTGCTTGTTTATTTATTTAATAATAGAAAAAATTGTTTTCTTATCGGTCACCACGCTCAAAAAGTGTAACTTGAATTAATATCAAAGAAAAAGAAATACTGCATGAATAAAATAAATAAATAATTATAATTGCATAAGTTGATACAAAATGATATGCAATAGCTTTACCGTGGCAGTCCCCGAGTGCCACACGTATTTTTCTGTTCCATGGATTTATCGTCAAGGTAACACTTGGTGCCATTCATATCCACGGTAAACCATAAAACTTTATTACTTTGTAATTTTCTCTTCAATATTCTAAGTTACTGAATGAACTAGTAAAAATGTTAAACTGACCTCAAATGTACTAGCCATGACCTGTTGTTGTGGTAAACTGCAGTGGTTTTCTATGCTTAATATTAAAGGGTACGGTGAGGCGACGAATGCACTCCTGAAACAATGAATTAAATTAAAATTTGTTAATTTAAAGTAACAAGACTCATACATAATTTACACACAATACATTTACACGATAAAAACATAAAAAGTAAACTATTTGGTTAAACTTTAGTGAACGAATAAGTTGACGGAACTATCCTTCCCGCCAAAAAATAAAAAGTTTCAAAATCATAGACAAAATCAGCCAGGCGCGATCTTGTGAACGAAAGGTACAAAATAACGATCGTTAATAACGCGTTATTTTTGGAGTCGCTTACCTCGCAATTGTTTCGACGACTCTTCGAAACGGGATTTTCGTCGTAAATGTATGCCCGTGATAGATAACTGGACTGCCGTCGTCGCCGTCCCAACAATCTAGTTCCACGCACCGGCATCCTGTCAGCAATACCTGTTGAAATAAAAAAGAAACTCGTTTTTAACCGGCATTTTAATATATTTCATATTTGATTTTAAATGTATAGTGACAAATAAAGCTTGACAAACCAATATGTCAATAGAAAAACGCTGATAATGGTTTGCTTTTGTATTTTTCTATTTGGCGCCTTTTTACCTACTTCTGATGGAAATTGCTGACCAAGCAATATAAAGTCTGACCACCGAACGAACCCAGTAACTTCCGTGGCAGTAACAGTAGGTTAGAGAACATCATACCTACTGTGTTTTTCTTACGGTAGTATTCCCAACCCGAAAAAAGGGATGGATATTGTTTTTTTGTCCTACTGCTACTACGCTAGTTCGCTGGTTAGATTATGGTCCATATTACATTCTATAATATCTTTGATCAAAGGTCTATATGCGTCCATTTTTCTCCAACAAGAAAAAAAAGGACGGCATGTAATCTATGATCAGAGATAAGATCATATATACGGTATAGTGTATGGACCTATAAATAAACTTCGCATACAGCGGTTTCTAAATAGATTAAAGATTCCGATATTAATCGTTTAGTTGAATTATTATTGAAGCTTAAGATATTAAAGTTACCTACTTATACAAAAACAGTTTGAATAATAAAATATTTATTAGGAAAGGCAGATCTTCTACGCATGTCTGGAAGTATTGATTAGAACCGGCCGGCCGGCTGGCAAAGTTCTACTTCTACAGTACCGCATGAGTTGCAAAGCTAAATCGACTATAGTCCTTTCCGAGTTTACAAAAAATCGATTCTAATAATCGCACAATCAAGCGGCACTTGAAAACCATAGACACGTAACCTAATTAACCATAGACAAGCGAGTTTATTTTTGACATTGTTGTCAAACATAAAATCTAACCTACGCGACCGGGGTAAAAATTGCAAATTCGCATTATTTTCTAGCTCTTGAGTCAACATGAAGGAAAATAATGGGGAAGATATCGACTGCAAAAATGTTGTTAAGAACAGGGAGTTGCTATACCGCATGATTATCAGGTAAATAGTGTTGTTTGTATCACCTACTTGTTCAATGATCCTTCTCAGTTTTCTTTCGTTTATTTACGTTTACAGGCTATTTATTACATTTAATAGCGTAATTTGGGTTTATTTTGTGACTTATCATCGAATATAGCAGATTAATTTAATTTTATCGCGTACTATTGCATTATAATAATTGAGGTTATATTTTAGTTTCTACATACATATTTACCAGCGAAATCATTCCAAAACAAAGCGACGGTGATCTTACAAATTTATTTAATTATGCCCTGAAGATTATATTATTTACTTTTCTAGTATTTTGGTTTTCCCAAAGTCAAAAAGTAGTATCATCTACCAATATAGATGTAGTAGAGTAGGGACGCCTGGTCGGATTCAGGCAAACTGTCGAGTACTTGTTGCATTAAATTAGCCCAGTTCCCTGGAGTTCAAGCTGCAGGTTATTTGTCCTGGTGGCCGGCTAATTATTTACCAATACCTAAAGTATAGAACGATTCACAAAGGTCTCATTAATTTCATAGACATTCCGCGTCAGCTTTCGTGAATCGATCTTTATTCAGTACATTTCTGTGAGATTTAGTATATTTTTATTTTATCAGTATTAACTTAACAAAAACTTAATGTTCTATGTTTTTAGCCAGCTGTATTACGATGGCTTCCAGCCCATTGCTGCGACATTGGCAGCCGCTGTTCATGCAGACCCATGCCCTCCTAGTGACAGGTACCTCCTCAGTTTTATATTATTTGAATGTGAATAAACTCTAAATGAGAATATTAGTTATGCCTGACTGATATTCTCACAGGTAATATGTTGAGAAGCACTTTGGGTTAATGGAGTAAGAGTACTGACAGAATGGTACTGCAGCGATGGCAAACGAAACAGAGGATTACAACGTAAAAGATGGGCGGACAAACTAAAGCTCACAGTGGGAAGAAACTGAAGGAGAGTTGCAAAGGACAGGAAATAATGGAAAATGTTAGAGGAGGCCTTTGCCAAAAGGCACACCAAACTCTGGGACATATTGTAACTTGAGACTTCGGGGTAAAAAGGCAATGTAATGTATGAAAATGTATACACTTGTACTTGGTAAAGGTAGACTATTGCAGTTATATAAAACAGTTGTAGCATAGTGTGAAGATGAGAAATCTTAGCACTTTCAGACTTGCATACTGTTTTTACAAAACCTTACAGTGTTTTTCTTTTCTAAAAGGCAACTAAGACAATGATATTGTAATATTAATTTACCTCGAGAGCCATCTTTAATTAACTGCCTATATGGAATGAAATGCGGTAGCCAATAAAATACGTACCTCACTCCGTACATCACTTTGTTGTCCATCTGTCTGTCAAGACTCTTTATCTCGGGTACGCATAAAGATAGCAAGTTGAACTTAATACCACATAACAGGAGTGTAAGAGAGTGATTGAGTGTGAGATGCCTGTAAGTACTATTATATTATGTGATATTACTGTTATTGTTGTGTAAATACTTTTGTACTCTTTGTATATAAATTAAGTATTACTGTATCCCAATTCATACCGGCTTGGCCCTAGCTGTTAAGGTACAATTGTAAATTTTATAATAAACAATAAACATAGGTCTGCAGTCCGTTGAAGGTGTAAAAAAACCAACTTCTACATGAACGCAATCAAAAGATACGTCCATTTATGTCACAACATCCAGCCAGTGACGGCATAGTTATTTACAATATTTATCTTACACCAGATTGCTCAATGTGATGATGGTGGGTCTCCAGCATGAGCCGGACCGCAAGGACCGCCTGGCTGCCTCCAGTGGGGCTGAGCACTTGCTTGGAACTACAGGATTTGGTAAGTTATGTCTAAAACCAATATTATGTAGCATGTGACAGTCCGATTTTCAGCCAGTGGGCGAAATCACACTCGTCACATGCAAACTTTGAAAAATAATTGTTGACATGTTTTTATTTTGTGTTTAATTTAAGTAACCTATTATTTTAAATTGCGTGTGAATTTTATTTGAATTTTATTTTATTATTGATTATTTTTTGATTATGTGTTTTTGTATGTAAGTAACCATTGACATTATGTAGTATAGGTATATGGAATTGTGTCTGAAATAAATTATTTCATTCATTCATTCATTCAATATTACCCATCATTGAATATTAGGTAATTTAAACTGGGCATTCATATACACAATAGGGATGACGACTAGTTTAAAAAACTATAATTCTAATTAGTCCGTCAGATAGATTATTGAAAATGATTGGACACGTATTTTTTTCTTTTTCAATTTAACTAAAATTGCCGAAGATAAAGAGCATCAAGGTGGCAAGGTGGGGGCTGGTGACGTCACTACTAGGTAAGAATTGTACATAATAGGGACGTTACGCGGAACTTGAACGCACTGTATTTTCGTCATTTTGGATTTGACGAACAAAAAAAGTGTATTATATTTGTTAATAATCTAAAAGACGGACTAAATAGATTTTTTTGTCGTCTAGCCAATTTAAAAAAATGGATAGGTAATTTGTTTTTATAGTATTAGTAACTAATTATTTCACACTGCCTATTTAGGAAATTACAGACGTGGAAAAATAAGACTTTGTTTCTTTTAATTTGATCTGCTACTAAATAACAAATCTTTCTGTTACAGTACTGATAAAAATAGTTAAAGAAATCATAAATTGAAATAGATGTGACTAAAGAAAAAGACCAACACCGACGAAGGCCAATCCGAATTAGTCGCGTAATCTGAAGACCCGAGTTTGTTCCTCGGATTGGCCTTCGTCGGTGTTGGTCTTTCTTTAGTATATGACATCTATTTCAATTTATAATTTATATATCGTAGTGTTACTACTTTAATAACAAATCAAAAAATATTGAATAAAATAATTTGATTTGTGTCAACAAAAAGTTAAAGAAATCTATAATTTTTTCCATTAGACTTGGAGTATGAAATGGACGCACCGTCCATCGCGCCCGAACCGGCCACTTACGAAACGGCTTACGTGACGTCACACAAGATGGCTTGCCGTGCCGGCGCGTTCAGTTCCTGCGGACAACTAGTCGCCACAGGAAGTGTGGATGCTAGTATCAAGGTAGTGTAACAATTTGTCGCTAGATGGCGCTTTTTAAACGGAGCGCAAAGCTACATCGCGCTGTTAAGATTTTTCTGCGTTTGTTGAAGACCATCAGCCGATGAATGGTAGTGTCAAGAAAGTGTATCAATTTCACACCAGATGGCGCTTGTCTCTTCGAGGATAAATCTACGTCGCGCTGTGATGTTTTTCTACGTTTATACCAGATAACAGTGAACCACGGCTGACAACTAGTGGCTACAGGCGGTCTTGATGCTAGTATCAAGGCAGTGTATACATTTTTCGCTAGATGGTGCTTTTTACACGGATCGCAAAGCTACATCGCGCTGTTAAGATTTTTCTGCGTTTGTACAAGTTCATCACCAATGAACCTAGTCCAAAAGGAAGGATATCATATTCATACTGGAGGTAATGGAGTGAGTTGTGTGTTAGTCTGTGGTAATCACGCACCCGAACGGGTGAAAAAAATTGAATTCAACATAAATTTTAAGAGACCACAGTAGCCAAATTGTTATCATTCAGACGTTATCAATATTGATAACAACTAGGTATCTGATATTCATACACATAAAACTTGAACATAATATGTTCAAGTTTTATGTGTATCGCTCCTTGAAAATAACAATTTTTGAGTTATCGTTTCCATCTAGTTCAGTTAATAGTAGCGAACGAAATGCAAAGACACCTATTGCTCTAGTTCCTTTAGATCCCACAGGAGGCGCTAGTGTCGTTATGCCGAATAGTGGGGATAGGCGCGGATGGTACTGGAACAATGTCAGGTTAGCATTACGGGCGGGGATACCGATCTGAATAGAGTGAACTCTATGAAGAAAAGTGTCATTTTTTGCATAGTGCCAGTGTTCCATCAAATTAAATGGGTAAGTTACATATATTTTTAATGAATATAGTGTTTATCTGGAATGTGTCAGTTTGAACTTATAAAGTACTATCAATTTTAGAATTTAACCTAATGCAATATAGTACTTTTAGCTTTAGTGACTTTAATGTCTTAACAAATTTAAAGTTTTTGAAGGATGTAAAGTGACATTAGACACTTAATGTCGATATTGCTTAAAATT
Source organism: Lathronympha strigana (assembly GCA_949128165.1). Classification (NCBI taxonomy): domain Eukaryota; kingdom Metazoa; phylum Arthropoda; class Insecta; order Lepidoptera; family Tortricidae; genus Lathronympha; species Lathronympha strigana. The sequence continues at coordinate 2,670,790 of OX421925.1, read as the reverse complement.
TTGTCTTGATTTCGGGTTCAAAATAAAGTTAAATTGTATTCATTCATATAATGACCGTATGATTTTGATAAAAAGAAAAGATTTTTAGCAAGTGAGGTGTCATTATTTATGTAGTGACAATTTTGTAGCAACTTTAGCATAGTTACCATTAAATGCATTAATTGAATAATGATGTTTTACGTAAAACTGCCATACTTAGCTTACTTCATTTTGCGAGCAGTTTAGGATCATTTGATGTATTATTGACATTGTGTGTTTAAAGTCACTTTTAATTCAACCCCCTGCTTCAAAAATTTAAAGCGATTATAGACATGCTTAGCACACCACAAGATACTAAGGGACGCTCGGCACAGCTTTCTTTACGCTCGGATCAAGTAATCGTAAGTTCTTTACAGGCATGCTCCACTAAAGTATCACGTTTCGTAATAGAAAATCATCATGTTCCTCATGCAGTAGTGATCACTCCGAAAAAGATTTTGCTCCAGCTTCCGACGATGACCAAGAATTTGTACCTCCATCAGATGAGGGATGTTTATATTAATGACTTTCCGAATCTTGTGAAGAATAAATGTGATATAGTTTTGTTTGCTGATGATACATCATTACTTTTCAAAGTTCACAGGAAACTGAGTGATTACAGCCATGTTAAGGAAACTTTGAAAGTGGTGCTAAATTGGTTCACAGCAAATAACTTAGTTATTAACGCATATAAGACAAAATGTGTAAAATTCACGCTGCCGAATGTAAGAGAGGCTGAAACTATTATCACGTTAAACGGAAAGAAGCTGGACCTTGCCGAGAATGCACTTTTCTTGGGCATTACTATGGACTGCAATCTGCAATGGACCCCTCACATATTTGCCCTTGCGAATAGGCTGAGCTCTGCGGCGTATGCAGTCAAGAGAATCATACAATTCCCTGACGTGGAGACAGCTCGCCTAGTCTACTTCAGTTATTTTCACAGTATTATGTCATATGGCTTACTGGTCTGGGGCGAAGCAGCAGATATAGAAACAATCTTCAGTCTCCAAAAGAATGCAGTCCGCAATATTTATAATATGGGCACTCGTGATTCTCTGAGACAACGATTCAAGGAAATCGATATTCTCACTGTAACTTCACAATACATACTAGATGTTATAATGTATACGCATAAGTATTTAAAGTCCGCTGAGAAGCTGTCTGATATCCATGGCTTTAATACATAAAATAAAAATATCAAAGTGGTTCCCAAGTTTCGTGTACAGAAAGTAAAAAAATCGTTTCCAGGCAACTGGGTGGCATTTTACAATAAAGTACCCTTGGAGGCAAGGGACAGGCCGTTCACTTAATTCAAGTTATACATTAAGAACGCACTGTTTAAAAAGGATTACTTAGGAGACAAGGAGCCATGGCCAAGTATTAACTCTCAAAAGCTGTCTTAGCAGGCTAGCCCTGTCCCGGAGTGGTTTGCATGATGCTCAAGGCAATGCAGTTACTGGCTGTTAAATCATATTTTGACTCATGGGAACCTTTTTACATCTGCAAACTTAATTTATTATTAACTATATAGACTATACATCTCTTCTCATATTATTAAGTACGTTTATTTTAATATTGTTTACCCAGGTTTTGGCTGTTTTATTATCAGTATTTAGATTATAGTTTTACTTCTCACTATATATTGTAAATGCTTGTACATGCAAATGCTTTATTGTAATACTTATTGACTTCTAAAAGTGCCATTGAGGCCTACTTGCAGAATCATTTTTTTAATTTGAATTTAATGAAATGTCATCCAGCGAACCTGCCAGTGCGAAAAAACATACTTCCGTAAAACAAAAGTACGAACGACGAAAACTGCAACCGAAACCTGCTAGTTTATCATCAAAGTCTGCTTCATCGTCAAGTAGTTCGTCATCATCTTCTAGTGATTCATCGAGCTCGTCTGATTCTTCCAGCTCGTACTCCGAATCAGATGATTCTGATGCGATTCCAGTGAAAAAGAAATGACTCAGTTCCCTTCACAGATAGTGACCAACATCATCAACATGAACATCTAACTGGCCGTCCATCAGTAAACTGCGAATCTCCATTATATCCGCTTGCCCATGATATACACCATAACTCTAGCCAAAGACCTGAGACGCCTATTTTTTACGAGCCTTGAATAACCCTCTGCTTTTAGCTGATATTTCTAGAAACAAAATCAATTGTTTTGTTTGTATTTTTTGTAGCTATAAGAAGAAATGGCGTAAAAGGCTGACAATACTCCAAATAATGAGAGAAATTTAGACTAAATGTTTAGATTTTCTGACTAAAAGTGATTTATTTTAATAAATGGAAATTAGTACCTCGAACTTTTATTTATTTTTCCATTTTCCTTAATATAAAGGCTTGCAATTCAAAGAAAATATTACAATAAAAGGAAATAATATCATTTTTCTTCACATTTTTATCTGACAACAGGTAAATATTTAACCAAATAGTGACATTAAGCGAAAAAAAATGCAACAGTGACATTACCATTTTCTTTAACTTATTTTATTTAAAAAATAAACATAAAAAAATACCAATTTGTATTATTAATAACAAGTACCTTCATATAACTAACAGATAACATTAACTAAATATTTCCTTTATTAAATAAACACAAGTTATGGACACCTTAACATTTTGAAAATTTGCGAGGGCCATACTCAAAAAGTGGGTATATCGTTTAATGACGTTGTCATTTTCAAGGAGCGATATTTCCTTCAAACTGTTAAACGTAAAAACACGCTCAGTAACAAAAGCATTGATACTCTTATTTTTCAAACAGCCCCATTTTTACGTATTTGGTTAGAACGTCGAAACAATTGAGGATATCTACACAAATTGTAGTTCAGTTGTAAGACCAATCTGATTACGCAGTTTATTTTGAGGCGCCCTACTATCGCCTTTTAATTTTTTGCGTGCTCCTGCAATTATATCTATCCCGCTCTATTTTGCTCGAAGTTCTGCAGTCTTAAGAAAGCACAGAGTGTTCAGTAGCGCCCTCTTTGGGGGGCATTTTGCTTTCATATAAACCTTTCAATTTTTCTATAACCCTTAGTATCCTCACCTTAGTCCTACACTAATTTTTCGTTGACACAAACCAAATTATTTTATTTTATATTTTTTGATTGGTTATTAAAGTAGTAACACTACTATATGGCCACGGGCGTCTTGCCTGTTACTAAGATTGCATATACTCGAGAAATTCGCCGGCATTTCGATAAGACCAGTTGGCCTAGTGGTTATGGCGTTAGCCGCGTAAGCTGAAGACCCGAGTTCGATCCTCGGATTGGCCTTCGTCGGTGTTGGTCTTTTTCTTTACTACATATATGACATCTATTTCAATGAGGACTACCGCGAGTCTATTTTCCGCTAGGGGCGCTAGTGGAACGTGGGTCCTACGGGAACATTTCAAACGTCACTTTGACAATTCTCTCATACTTATACAGGACCCATGCACGAGTGGTGCCGCCTGGTGAGCGATAATACGGTAGCTCCCATTTGTACACTAATTTGTTACTCTAATGTTAGATATTGGACGTGGAGCGTATGCTGGCCAAATCAGCTCCTGAGGAGGTGGATCCCGGCAGGGAGCAACAGGGTCACCCGGTCATTCGGACTCTGTGAGTACCCATTTGACAAAATTATTTAGCCTATAGGGTCTTTTATTACAAAAACTCTACTAAGTCTCGTTTACAGCGACCTATATATAAAATAACTGTATACCCAATCAGCATAAAACATGCTTCATAAAACTGCTGCATTTGCAGCACTTATAAAATCACTTTGTTGTCGGTCTGGTCGCCTGTCTGTTAAGATCCTTTTATGTAGATGTGGCAAGTTGAAAGTAATACCACATACAGGTCTGCGGTACAGTGATAAAACCAAACCTCTACGTCAACGCAATCTAAAGATACGGCCGCTTATGTCGCATTTTCCATACAAGTAGAACTAACTAAAGAGAATGTCATTGGACTTTCAGGACTGTGTAAACAAACCGCCATATTGAAATTGTCTTTGAATGATGAATTTACTAGCGATGGGGAAGTGCTATTTTAAGTCAAAATAAATCGATTACTAAAATACCAAAAGTAAAACACATCTCATCTTCATATTTTTAATCGGTTCAATCTTCTGAAAAATCGGTGCTTGAAGTTTTACTAGAGTCACTAGTCTTAATTATAAAAGGTGGCGTTACATCATTGGTATACCCTATCGATGATGCTGTCTAAATTTTTCATTTTATGCTCTTCTCCTATTACATGATCCACCCATTTCTTCCACTGCATGCATCCGCATCTGAATTATGTATTTATTTAATTTTAAGTATATTATACCTTACGCTAAGATCCTTTACTCATTTACTTACCGTGTAGTGTACACTATGCCTATATCAGGTAGATACCGTGAGTACCGGCATTACAATGTCACTAAGTTTAGTCACATCCCTAAACGTCATAGACAAACGTAGAATATAAAAGAAACAAAAACGTCATTGCATTTTGTCGAAATAACGTCACTTTTAAATCGTATTGAATTTTCAATGAAATTTCCAAGATTAAGTAATTTTTCCTATATTATTTGTTTTTTACGAGAAAGGCTATTTTAATAGTGTATGTTTTCAATGACTTTTGATGAGGTGGTGTGAAACTTTAAGGAGTAACAGTGATAAATCAAAGTGACGCCGTTTGTTTACATAGTCCTGAAAGTCCAATGACATTCACTGTACAACGTTTTTTTCTAACTAACTGCTGAATTTGGACCCCGGCTGACAGGACAGAATATCAAGAAGATTATTATTTGATTACTTGATTCACCATTAATACTTTTTTCTACTCCAGCACTCTTACCTGTCAATTAGATGACTGACAGCTATATTTAAAAAGTAAACATTATAACGTTGTCTGTGGTATTCCATAAGAGCACTGCTCCTATGGATTTTCATACAATATATTAGCACTGTTGTTTTGTTTTCTATAGTGGGCACAACATCTTCCCTATTCTGCCTAGTTTCTAGATTTTGCTTTTTACGCTATTTTAGCTGTCGTAGAAAAACTAGCGTATGCAACAGCTCATAATCGGTTCTTAAAACTTATTATATCACTGTTGCATAAATTACTATCAGATTTACACTTGTCTTATGTGTTTTAGTTTATTTTGTTAATAGGCTTTTTATCCAAGAATGTAATCTATAAGTTTCACACTTACAGCTACGATCACACGGACGAAATAACAGCGCTGGACTTCCATCCCCGTGAGCAGATCTTGGTGTCGGCCTCCCGAGACTGCTGCATCAAACTCTTCGATATTACCAAAGCGAGCGCCAAAAAGGCTTACAAAAGTATTACGGTACGTTTTAGTTTAGCGGTAAGAAATGTTACATAGACACCACGAACATCGATTAACGGGAATAATTGAAGGGAAAACCTTTGTCACTAATATGCGTGACAGAGATGACATGGATGGAGATGGACGTTTGAGAGGTATGGGCACAGCAGATGCATATCGTTTAGTGTGGTAGGGCGCAGCACAACGCATGTCGTCTCGCTCAAATCTGGAGCAGAGCCCATCTGGGGAAGTACCTCCACCTTACAGAAAACCGCAGTTTAATAACACTAGACCCTACTCATAGTGTTGTGTTTCTGTTGGTGAGTAAGGTCGCCAGAGCTCCATGAGGATTCACTGTGTTGACAGCTGGGGACCCACGGAGAAAAGCTTGACCCTTTGCTGTCAACACAGCGAATCCTCCTTTTTTTAAGGGTCGGCAACGCGCATGTAACACCCCTTGAGTTGCAGGCGTCCATAGGCTACGGTGCACGCTTACCATCAGGCGGGCCGTATGCTTATTTGTCACCGTCGTAGTATATAAAAAAAACATACAAATCCGTAATCCTTCGATTTTCGTGGTACTAGCTCTGTATTACAAGCATTCGTTTGAGAAATTGGTGAAATTTAAGAAATAACAATAAAATTTTGCTTCGTTTCGCCCAGCTATGAAACACATAATTGAAAATACTCTGAACTTTTTTTTATATCCCTTAATAGAAAATCATTTCTATATAAACGCCTATAAATCACAAATATATTTATATACCTAATTGCAGTCTATATATGTATGCGAATGTATTTATTAATTTTAATAACAAAAAATTATAATAAAGACCATAAAATAAAACTTACCTAAATAAAAATTAAAATCCAAACTTAAAAATAAAAGTAAAAATAAATGATTATTATTGAATTAAACACTTAAGAACGGATTAGTCACGTTTATTAACACCATGATCCTACGTTTCGAGCCCTTTACAGCGCTCGTTTTCACAGGGTTCAGACGACGGATAAATCCGTTCTAAAGTGTTTAACAATCGCGGTAACAGAAAACCATGTTAATAGTAGTTTATGTGATTGTATATAATGAAAGGCATTAAAACTGGAGGGTGGGTTTCATAATAACATCACACGAGTGTTTTAATGCCTAATTAATTACAATTACATACACTGCTTTATATACACACATATCATGACTCTCCATGATGCGTTCAAAGCGCATATATAACGACCGCCATTGCGACTTTCAGGAATTAAAACTTTTCTGACATTCAAGTTTTGACATTTATATTTTTTAAATTCAGAGACAAACTAGAGTTGGCGCCAATTTTCATATCGTTCGATATCAAAATAACGTGCGACTTGCGTGCGTCATTGTATGCAATTGACAATTCGTTTCAAACTAAACGTCATAATATTGTCTTCTGTTACCGCGATTGTTATTCATTGAAATTAAACACTTTAGAACGGATTAATCGCGTTTATTAACACCATGATCCTACGTTTCGAGCCCTTTACAGCACTCGTTTTCACAGGGTTAAGATGATGACTCATGATGATGATGATGATGATGATGGTGTCATCATCTAAACGTCATATCGACTGATATTAGAATATAGGTCAAATCAAATTTTCTTGTGTCAGATGTGTTCGAAATTTGAACAAAAATAATATTATCGAAAACGATAATATTATTTAGCTATTATTACATTTTCACAGATAAGAAATTTGTTGTAACAAAAAAGTTTATTATTATGGGGGCCTTTATATGCGATTTTTGAACGCATTATTGAGGGCTAATGACATGTGGGTATATAAAACCACGTTAAACTATTATTATTCTTGTTCTAGGACGCTGAACAGGTCCTATGTGTGGCTTTCCACCCACTCGGCGACCACATCATAGCGTCGACCACACACCCCGTCATCCGTCTGTACGACGTCACCACCAGCCAGTGCTTCGTCTGTCCCGTCCCCACCCACCATCACACCAAACAAGTCAATGCCATCAAGTAAGCTATAGTAGATTGTATACAATAGCCTTTTTCTCAAACATGATCGGAAATGTATGCATTTATGTCACGAAATGAAGACATGAAGTTTCTTGTTTACGCTCCCCCCCATTTACTTCTTGGCCGGCGGCCGTGAAGTAATGTATGAAAAAAAAAAAATGAAAAATGAAAAATGTTTATTTGCGTTCACAATAATCATCTTAAAATTAGTGATTGGCACCTCCTTTTAAGCTTTAATATAGCCTGTGCCAGGAGATGCCGCTCTTCCTTAGCTAACGTATTCTTAACAAAATTGTGCTAATAATGATAGAATTTTTTTTTTTATTTTTTTTTTTTATTAAAGGTACAATAATTAATAACATGATTTAAAAAGCGAATTACTACAATACATGCAAAAGGTATGAACAAAATCAAGATCAATCATAAAATCCCGTTTGTGTGTGTGAGTGTGTGTGTGTGTGTGTGTGTGTGTGAGTGTGTGTGTGTGTGTGCGTGTCTACGTACATAATAATAAGTAAAGTGTATATTATATTTACAGTTTTAGTAATTCTTCAGTTTCCTCGTATGATTTCATTTTAAGCCAGGCCGGTATTATATTCTTACATTCATGAAATTGCATACGGTGTATATTTAATTGTCCGTTTAAAATGTTATATAAACGTGCAGATAGTGCTTCATAATGCCATTCTGCAAATTTAGTTTTGGCTTGAGATTCAGTAGCAACTTTATTTATTCTTCTTTTATGAGTACAACTGTCATTATATGGTAAAGCCTTATGTTTTTTTAGAACTATGTTAAGAATAAACAATCTTCTTATTGAAAGAAGATTTGTCATACTGTATAGTCTTTCAGTAGAGAATCTTTTTGTCTTAAAATACATGACCTTCAGTAGGCTGCGTTGCATACGTTCTAGTTGTAAGAAGCGCGTTTTGGCTGCACCACCCCAGATAGGTATGCAGTAAATTATTATAGACTGAACCAAAGCAATATATATCTCCTTCAGTAGATCATTGTCAGACGCAGTTGCGCTCCTTGGAACCACATGCCTTAAATTTTTAAAGATCCAGATTAATTTTCTAATACGTGAGGAGACATATTCAAGGTGTGGATACCAGGAGAGTCGCTGATCTATGAAAACGCCCAAATATTTTGTGTGAGAAACCTTCTGGATGATAGGGCAATTACAGTTTCCTGAAGTCGCTGTATCATCGCAGATGTGTATTTTTAGAGTAAAGTTATTGCTAGGTTGTGTATTATTGCAAATGCTATAGCAGATATAGTTTGTTTTTATAGTGTTTAGGGTAAGTATATTATTATGTAACCATTTCTGAATTTGTCGTAATCCTTGCTCAGTGTGTGTCCTTACTTCATTCCAAGTAGCCCCAGTAAAAACTATAGCGGTATCATCAGCGTATGAGAATATTTTAGCGTTAGTGATTTGCATATCGCAGAGATCATTTATATATACGAGAAATAAGGTCGGACCAAGAACGCTTCCCTGCGGCACGCCATAAGTGATTTCCTTAGACTCCCCTGTACAATTATCCAGTTTTACCTTCTGTTTCCTGTCAGTTAGGTAGTCTTTAAATAAGCAAAGCGGAGTTCCTCTTATTCCAATCCTTTCTAGCTTATGTACAAGGATGGGAACAGAGACGGTATCGAAGGCTTTTTTCAAGTCTAAAAATACAGACATACATTTTTGGCGATTGTCTAATTGCTCTACAACCAATGAGGTTAATGCGGATACTGCGTCCTCGGTCGATTTACGTTGCCTAAATCCAAATTGTGCTGTTGATAATATCTTATATTGGTCTAAGTAAGCTATTAATCTGGAATTAAGCAATCTTTCCACTATTTTGGAGATCGCCGATAGCACTGATATAGGTCTGTAATTACTAACATCATCTCTGCTGCCACCCTTGTAGACTGGCGTAATAACTGCCTGTTTTAATGGAGGAGGAAATATTCCTTTCTTGAAACAAAGGTTAATAAAATGGGTTAGCACAGGGACTATTTCGGTATTTGCCATTTTTAGAAATTTAGTGGGGATATTGTCCCAGCCCGGAGCACAATCTGATTTGAGATTCATGAGTGTACAATACACCTCTTTATAATCAGCATCAAATAGAACAAATGAGTTCGGCTGCGACGGTAAGTTTTGCAAATAACAGTTTTGCTCATCTATTAAAGGATGAGTTTGCTGAGCGAGGTTTTTACCAATATTTACAAAATAGTCGTTTACAAAATTAGCAGAAGTGGTAGTGGTATGTATGGCGTAAGTATGAACGAAACATTATTGTCCGCTGCTCTAACTTTTTAATTTGCGTGCTAACACTAAACTGACAAAGGAAAAATTACATACAGCCAACGACCACTAGATACTTGCGACATTAAAAAAAACAAATTCTATGGTTCTATGTATATTTTTAGGGTTAGTTAAGGTAATTTAATTTTGTTTTGTGATATGGACCCCATCTTGGGTATAGGCCCATCTTGGGTATACAATCTACTTGGGCCTATACCCAAGTAGATTGTATATCAAGGGCATAAAGTAACCCATTTTAGACGAGACAATAATAATATAGTAGTCGAGGATAAAATGGGTATTCATGCCTGAGGTGTACACTACTTTTCACTTCAATTGTAATACAGTACATATGCTACATTACCGCACTAGTGCGATGATGAGCACTTTATCTGCCTATGTCAAAAATTCAAAAAGCCATATGTCCTGTAAAACGTCGTACGATACACGTGCGAATAGGTTATTCGCAAGTCGTGTCGATTTAAAACACTCCCTTCGGTCGCGTTTTTTTCTATTGCCACTCATTAAGGATTTTCTCCTATTCGCACTTGTATCGTAATGTACTATTGTATAACAAGAGCATAAAGTAATATAGTAGTCGAGGATAAAATGGGTATTTATGCCTGAGGTATACTCTACTTTTCACTTCACCGTAAGGAAAATATTAGGTTTTATTTCACATTAAATCGTTGAAAATGTAACATCCATGCGCGCCTGTGATGTTACTTTATGCCCTAGTGCATGAAAAGTGATTTTGTGTCGCCTAACGACGACTTAAAGGGGAACTTTTCGAGCAAAATAAGTGAAAATTCTCTTTTAACCTGTCAAATTTCACGATGATCCGACGCCTACAAATAAACGCCGGATTATTCCAGTAGATCGTTACTCGCTCGCTCGTTCAAAAATATGGCCATAATATGAATATCTTCATTAAATGAACGGATTGCATCAAAAATCTGAGGAGTCTAAGCGAATCTGTCTCTAGTAACGTCGGGGTAAATTTAAATTTCGACATATTTGGGTAAATAGACAATTTTTTTTTACCGGTCTATGTTTTGATGCAGTCAAATGGCCACTGAAAATCTGAACCGAACCGTATTTTAAATTTTTAAATTCGTCCCGGATTTCATGTTAAAATTTCGGTTTTTGCAAGTGATTTATTTGTTTATTTATTTCACAAAATTAGCACTAACAGATAAACCTTACATGCTAACTGTTTTGAGTGATGTCATTTGAACGATACAGCACACAAAGAGCAATACCTATTATATATATAAAGATGTCTTTACCATCACGGAACAATGGTGTTCCGGATGTGTTTGGGACCCAAAGCCAATACGTAGAAGCTCTTTCGACAATTTAGTGAAACGTAAGGGATACACCGAGCGGATGTTGCACGCAGTGGCAGCATCTTCCAGGATTATTAATATAAAGACTTTTCTCTAGCTTACAGTAAGCTAGTTAAAACTCTAAAATGTAAATTTTTATAGGTTCTCCCCAAACGGCAAATACTTCGCATCAGGCAGCGCGGACGGCTGCGTCAAACTATGGGACACTGTGTCAAACCGTTGCTTCAATACATTCGTCAACGCTCACGATGGCTCTGAGGTCTGCTCTGTGGCATTTACAAGGAACAGCAAGGTATGTAACAAACAAATAAAGTAACGCAAAAATAAATGTATCACTGGAAGTGGTAAGATAGCGTGACATAGTGGTAACTCTTAGGTAACACAGCGGAATGGTAGTATAACGCAGTGGTAATTCTAATGCAGTGGTTTTTAAAACACCTATTATCGCTTCATCAGTTTTAAAACTAACAAGGTAGGGTACCCAACTGTCCGGTTCCGATTTGATGGATTTTTATATATGTTAAAGAGTAGTCAAAAATAGCTGACACGTATTTTTTTTAGCTGCCCCATTTTAATCTGTTGGGAGGAATGGTCCTCTAAAATACGGAAAAGTGATGAAACCCTCTGACTTCTGTAGAGTTTCAAGCAAGCTGCGTTGTTATTACTAGTTTTGATATATGTTGGAGAACATGAAAAAATATAAATAATAATAATAAATATTACAGGACATTCTTACACAAATTGACTAAGTCCCGCAGTAAGCTCAAGAACGCTTGTGTTACGGGTACTCAGACAACGATATATATAATATACAAATACATAAATACATAGAAAACATCCATGACTCCGGAACAAATATCTGTGCTCATCACACAAATAAATGCCCTTGCCGGGATTTGAACCCAGGACCATCAGGAGGAATATTGGACACGTGTTTTGTTATTTCTGCTAAAAATGGCAACGCAATGGGAAAGTATCTATCACGCTACAGTAACATAGTGGTAACAAGATGTGGTCAAATTATGGGACACAGTTTTTCATCAATTAGTTTTACATCTCTGCTCGTTCTAAGTCGACCGACGGCCGGTTGGCGTAGTTGGTAGTGACCCTGCCTGCTGAGCCGATGGTCCTGGGATCGAATCCCGGTAAGGGCATTTATTTGTGTGATGAACACTGATATTTGTTCCTGAGTCATGGATGTTTTCTATATATTTATGTATTTGTATATCATATATATATTATTATATATCGTTGTCTGAGTACCCGTAATACAAGCCTTCTTGAGCTTGCTGCGGGATTTAGCCAATTTTTGTAAAACAATGTCATATAATATTTATTGATTTAAGTTGGTAAATGGCGGCTAATCTTTCTAGATCACATATTATACTCATTAAAACGGGTGTCTGTGGAGTAAATGAATGACAATATTAACAATTTGTTACAGTATCTCCTGACGTCTGGACTCGACTCGTCTATAAAACTTTGGGAGCTATCCAGTAGCAGGTGTCTTATACAGTACACCGGGGCTGGAACTACTGGTAACTTGACAATAACTCTAATAACTTAGTAGTTTATACAACTGTACATGTGATTGAAAAAGTCTAGTGATATGATATGGTATGATGAAAAAGTCTAGTGATATGATATGGTATGATGAAAAAGTCTAGTGATATGATATGGTATGATGAAAAAGTCTAGTGATATGATATGGTATGATGAAAAAGGTCTAGTGATATGATATGATATGATGAAAAAGTCTAGTATTATGATATGATATGATGAAAAAGTCTAGTCTAGTCATACAACCCAGATATTTAATTTTTTTCTCAATGAATGTGATGTTAGTTTATATAAATTTTAGTTCGCATTGAAGAATATACTCGTACAAATCTTCAAAAAAAAGGCGAGCCCATAAAAGTTATTACATCACTTATAAAATGTTAATTCTTTGGCCAGATCTTAGACATTTTGATAATAATATCTACGTTTGAACAAAAATATCTTTTTTTTTATGTATCTTGATAATTAGAAACTTTCAGTCACAGTATAAAAATTGGTACTTTATGGCTACCAGTGACCGACAATGGCAAAAATATTGCCGTCTTGTAACTTTGAAATGACAAACAAAAAAAAAAAACCTTTTTTCATTAAAAAAATTACATAAGTCGTACGTGCTCTCTCCAAATTGTTGCTCAGAAAAAAAAAGGTTAAAGGGTTAAAACCGTAAGCAATTGTTTTCCACAGGCAAGCAAGAGCACCACGCGCAAGCCATATTCAACCACACAGAAGACTACGTCATCTTCCCTGACGAAGCTACCACTTCGTTATGCACCTGGCACTCTAGGAGCGCTTCTAGAGCTCAACTCATGTCGTTGGGACACAACGGAGCCGTCAGGTAATAAGACTTAATGTAACACAGTGGTCACGCGAATAACAGAGTTGTACTCTCAACGAAATAACGTGTGTGACGCGGTTGTATAGTAAGTGTGACGCAGCGGTATTTCAAAGCGCTAACGCCATCGTTAATCAAGTAGCTGGTGTAACATAGTGGAATTACAATGTGACGCCCAAGCAGTAAAATTAGCGCAACAGAAAGGTAAGGAATAGTACATTACATACCAAGGCCGTTTAAGTGGGAAATGCCTCGGATTCCATGTTTTTGTCGGCCGAGGCGAAGCCGAGGTCGACTAACATGTGATCCGAGGCTTTCCCATTTACCGGCCGAGGTTTGTATACTATTTTTCAGCCCGACGGAGCCGGGAGGCGGCTATTTAGTTTTGCGTAAAGTGGCGCTTACCGGCCGGAGGACTGAAAAGAATGTTAATTTAATAACAAGCCCTATTCAACCACACAGAAGACTACGTCATCTTCCCTGACGAAGCTACCACTTCGTTATGCACCTGGCACTCTAGGAGCGCTTCTAGAGCTCAACTCATGTCGTTGGGACAACGGAGCCGTCAGGTAATAAGACTTAATGTAACACAGTGGTCACGCGAATAACACAGTTGTACTCGCAACGAAATGAAATAATGGTAATGCAACGGTGGTGTAACGCGGTTGTATAGTAAGTGTGACGCAGCGGTATTATAAAGCGCTAACATGAACGCTAATGCAACGGTGGTGCGTAACGCAGTTGTATAGTAAGTGTGACGCAGCGGTATTATAAAGCGCTAACGCCATTGTTAATCAAGTAGCTTGTAACCTAGTGGAATTACAATGTAACGCCCACACATCAGTAGTAAAATTAGCGCAACATAAAGGTAAGGAAAGAATGTTAATGTTAATAGCAAGCCCTATTCAACCACACAGAAGACTATGTCATCTTCCCTGACGAAGCTACCACTTCGTTATGCACCTAGCACTCTAGGAGCGCTTCTAGAACTCAACATATCGTCGCTATACTTACTCAACCTCATATGTACAGCAATCATTTGATGGAAATGTCACCTTTCTGTCACTAGGAATACGGGTGTTTTCTCTATCAAATGAGATTTGCAGATACGAGGTTGAGTAAGTATAGCGACGATATGTCATTGGGACACAACGCAGCTGACTCAATGTAACAGAGTGGTCACTTCGTGACGCAGTGGTTTATTATGTTGCTGTGTTAACGCAAATGAAAATACAGATACGGAGACAAAAAGCAATACAGTATTAATTTATCTTCTACTGGAACACAATGGCGTTTGCATATTTGTATGAATGTTTATATGTGTATAAATGTTTTTTTTAATTTTAATTGTCTATTTCAGACACATCGTCCACTCCGGGACTGCACCCGCCTTCTTGACTTGCAGTGACGACTACAGGGCGCGGTTCTGGTTCAGACGTAACACACACTAACGCAGTACGTGGGCGATGGAAAGCGATGCGGTGGGAGAATATCTTTGTTGGTATACAGTAGAATCTGATTAGTACGACTCCGCTTAAAACAACCAATCGTTTTTAGCGACGTAAGTGTAGACATATAAATAAATATTGTTGGACAATCTTACTCAAATTGATCTAGTCCTACGGTAAGCTCAATAAGGCTTGTGATGTAGGTACTAGGAGACGATATCCAGACTATCATTATTACATGAACCATTATGATTTAAAATGCATGTGTGATTATTAAACTAGATAAACAACCTTAAAATTGCCAGTTTTTTTAAAGTACAACGAATTCCGATTAGTACGACGTGATATCGCCGGTCCCTTGGACGTCGTTATAACCGAATTCTACTGTATATGGAAGCGACGTGGGCGACCGTTACGCAAAAGCGAAGCTGTGTGACATAATATGACATTTCAACATGTAATTTTTTTACTGTTAAACTTTCGTATTGAATCGATGATCGTTATCTTTAAGACACTGAATAATGCATTTATCTTAATGTAAACATTTTTACGAAACCCCGAGTAGGGTTGAAACTGTATTTCAAATAAACATTAGTAATTTATTAGGTTTAAGTTTATTCCCATAAAAAAGTTATTGGTGTAATTTTGAGTTTCATTTCATAACCTACAGTCGAAGATTAAAAAAAAATAAAGGTGGCAAACGAGCATACGAATCGCTTGATGGTAAGCGACTAACTCCGTCCATAGACCCTCAAACACCAGAAAATTTTATTTTATTTTATTTTGGGATGCTTAGGTATATGTCTCAATAATGACTTAAGCTATATTTATGAAATTTGGGGATCTCGTTAGTCTCCTGGGGTCTAAATGGATGAGCCATATTTCGTGTGTTTATATTCAGTAGATTTTGAGTAACAAGGGGTCAAGAGTGCCTCCTGATGGTTTGTGTAATGCACGCAAGTCAATTGACGCGGGAGACGAAGCAAACCGAACGTTTCCCATTGCATCTGGCATTACCAGACCCCGTTATCAGTTGTGAAAATGTTCAATACATTTTCACAACTGATAACGGGGTCTGGGCATTATTACTACCGGCTGTCTAGTCGGCCGATTAACCGGCAATCGAAGAACCGACTACTCGGCCGACTGGCTGTTGTCGGCAAAAGCCGCAGTCCCATCTCTAATGGCAAATAAAAAAAAACTTATTCTTATTCTTACTTGACTATACAATTCGACCGACGACTCTCCCTTCAGCTGATGCCCAGTCAAGTAGGTATTATGGCTGCTAGCGATGTAGTACTGGCTCAGAGGTCCCGACATTTCCTTGGACTGCTCCTTGTTCTGGTATTCGTCTTCTGTGGCTTTTCTGTGGAAAAATTGTCATTACAAGAAGCAAAGTTAACTCTCGTGCTTATATTGAGACAAGAGGCCTTACCGTGACGTCTTAACGCGATTCAGTTAAGGCTCAGTTGTATGGAATCGCGTTAAGACGTCATGGTAAGACCCCTGAGCAAACGAAAGATTCCTAAATAAGTTCAGATTTAATGGAATCTTGAGTTTTAAGAGTGTCTCGACAGAGTTAAACAAACTTTGCCGCCGAGTGTAATACAACATTTTTCACCTCAATATCGCGATTAAAATAAAAACTACGTACGTCTACACTACAGATCTCATCCAAATACTATAAAGAATACTATAAGAGCTGTAAAAAATACTATAGACCTGTACACCAACATCAGAGCAAATGTATGTAAGCCCGATATTTATTACTCAAAACTCGAAAAGAAATGCCCCTATTTCAATTGAAACCATTCAAAGCTCAAGGTCAAATTACTATTATTATATTAAACTAAAGCCTATTTTTTAGTTCCAGAGACTAAACTGACGTCACGTGGGTTGTCTATGGCGCTTATAAAAAAAATCGTTTATTTCAGACAAATGTCCAAATGCTTATGACCTTTGTACCAATTCAAGCTATTTAAAAAAACCCAAAAACAATAATCAAAAAAAAAATTATTAACGAACTTGCGTTCGCACAAGAATTGGTTGATAAATGCGACCTGTAGAGGAGAACAAATCGACAGACACACGAAAGCATTTTTGTTCAAGCTGAAACGCTCGCTTCGCTCGCTTGATTGAAACATGGCGAACTTACGGGGCGAAGTTGTTCCTTCTCTGCTCTGGTACGAACGCGTAGTTGTCCTTGTCTGCGAGGAAGCGGACGAAGCCTTCGAAGGAGAGACAGTTCTCGGCCCGCAATGCGGGGTCTGGCTCGTGCCTCTGCAAATAAATTTTATATTATAATAAAATTACAAATTTAGAACTTAATAATAACTTTATTGGAAAAATACGATTGGTTGAACGGTTTTTGAAAACTTGTACAAAATAATTTCTGAATTAAGTTTGTAATTTAACCGTATATGCAAACATTTTTGTTTTTATATCCTCGAAAACCCAACATACATAACCCGACTAGTTTGTATAAATTAGTAACCCAATTTCCCGAGAGATGGCGCTGTACCGTGGTCTACTTCACGCTGTTAAGATTTTTCCGGAGTTGATGGGGTCGGGACGGGTGTGATCGAAAGTATCATGGAAGTGTAATTTATTATAAGCATATATATCACGGTATATATTAAAACACTTTTTGAGGTTGCCTATTGTGACGAACGGTAAACTACGGAACCCTACACTGGTTTTATATTTATTTATACTCTACTGACGCTTCGTTTCATAAACCCACACTCGAGTTTTAATGCCTTTCATTATAAAGGTACAATACATACACTACTAGTATGTTACGATTATACGATCGTTTCAGTAGTTTATTATTTCAGTGGTGTTTGATGAGGTAGTGTGAAAATAGAAGGAGAAACAGTGACAAAACATGTGATGCCTTTTGTTTACATCGTTAGTAAGTTCGATTGACGGCATTTTACTTACAATTTTCGTCCAAGAAATCTAATCGATATTTGCCGATTTAATCATAAATATGGCCGAATTTAACCTTTTAACCGCCATAGACCGATAAGACAAACATTTTCAAGCTCATTTCGCCGAAGTCTGATAAATAAGACAAATTTTCGTGTATTTTCGGATGACGCGGCGATACGAGCACGCTCAATGAAAATTTCGAGGCGGTTAAAAGGTAATCTCACCTGAATAATGTCCTTTAGTTGCTGTTCAGTCTTCGGTTCGCTTTGTCGTGTTTCGCAGAACTTGCCGAGGGTAGGCAGGGACAGAACTCTGCCACTCACATCAGGACAGGCTCCTGTTAACACCAGTTCAGTTACTTCGGACCAATTCTAACTATAATTATTAATTACAGGCTATTGTAAAGGGACGAAATTACCTGACGAGGAAGAAGCGTACAAAATTGCATGGGCAGTTTATGAATGAATTCATTCATAAATTGCCTATTTGTCGCATTTTTTTTAGCAAAATTAAATGACGAAAAGACATACTTGGAGGTAAAAAATCGAAGTCTACAAACATCTGTAAACTTCATTCAGCTTTGGGGTAGACATGTGGGGCTCATAAAGAACACGAGGTAACTTTAAATACCTGACATTAAAATTGCAACGGTTAACGCTCACGTATTTTTATCACAATAGGCGTGACATGTTTCGACTGCATCGGGCAGACACCGTCGGGCAGACAGAGTGGTGTTGTCACCTTCGCGGATCGGGCATCACTCCGCCCACCACGCAGCCGCAAAGGTGACAACACCACTGTCTGTCTGACGATGTCTGCCCGATGCAGTCGAAACATGTCAAGCCTATTGCGATAAAAATACGTGAGTGGTAACCGTTGCAATTTTAGAGTCACTCACGATATTTTAAATTAAAATACCTGGTAAGGCAGCAGCGGCTAGTAAATCGAAGGCTTTCTTCCTGGCTGTCTTGTCGCTAGGTGGCTCCAAGTCTAAAGACCCGTTTCGTGTTAAAAGGCCTGTGAAAGGAGAATCATGATGATAAAAAAACAATTGATAATTCAAAATAATAAAATAAAATGCAGGTTTGGAGATCAGTATGTGCTGCTCAAATAGTACAGGATTACTAACGAGAGACTTAGAAGCCCGACGCAGCAGGCGGAGGGCTTTTAATGACTCGAGTTTGTAATCCTCTTACCGACCGTGTTGCATACAATGTTTTTCATCACACTTGTAAGGGAAAAAACAAATATACAAATGAATCTATTTATTAAAGTTGAATAATACACAGTAAAGTTGGTTTATAGCCAAGTTTGAAGATTTGAAATAAGCCTTAGCTGATGCAAAACCTCCTTAGTCTGAAGCGAAATGGCGTACGATATTTTAAAACTAAACTCATAACTCCCTCGGGAGTTATATTGTACTAAAATCCATAACTCCCGAGGGGACTAAATCGGCTCTAAATAACCGCTCTATACGCCTGCGCGTTATAACACCATTACCGAGCAAGTGTGATGAATGAAATAGTACATTACCTCACGTGTTAGGTACATCATTTTATGCCTACACTTGGGCAGAAATCGGCTTTTTGGCATAAATAAAATTGTCTTCTGTTTCCACGATTACTGTTCATTGAAATTAAACACTTTAGAACGAATAAGGGATGACTCACACTAGAGCGGACGATCTTTCAGTTTCTATAGAAAACGTCACGTGACATCTGAGGGCTCGTCCCGTCCCGTCCTAGTGTAAGTCAACCTTTAATAGCGTTTATTAACACCATGATCCTACCACCCTGACCTACTTTATAAATTACAGAGTAAGTTATTCATTTATTTTTACAAACTTATTTGTATTTTCAATGTGTTAACATCAGCCCAATTGACGGCTCTTGTCATTAGTACAAAAATACAAAATTCGCAGTACATCTTCTTCTAAAAAATTGTAAAATTTCTCAGAAAGAAAACGCAGAAATTATTCGCAGAAGTTTCTGCTTCAAAATCAAAACATATGTTATTTTTAAATATGGCCGAGCAAACATTGTCCAATTCGGGCAGTACCTATGATTACATTTTTGCTCCTATTATGAACCACACCCACTATATAAATACTAAAGAAAGTTGTGCCAACCCCGCAACCTGATAAAAAATAGTCAAAGGTTCTCCAGAATGGTCTGGTGACTCCGGTCTGTTGTGTAAACCCCGCAATCCGATAAAAAATAATCAAATGTTCTCGAGAAATCTTGGTCTGGTGACTTGGGTCTCAATAACAATAACTCAACTCACCAGTTCTGAAGGCAGTCTTGCTTCGGTACAGTTCGGGGGAGCTTCGGCTCTTCTCGGCGAGGAGAGGGGAGCGAGCGCGAGGCACAGCCAGCTGCTCGAACACTTCTCGCAGTTCTGATCGCATCACCAAGCTGCGGAAACGGAGTTAAAGAAGGGGGTTGAGAAGTGCTGAATCACTACATATAAAACAAAGTCGCTTCCCGCTGTTTAAAAAACCCAACATACATAAGTTCTAGTTTGTATAAATTAGTAACCCAATTTCCCGAGAGATGGCGCTGTACCGTGGTCTACTTCGCGCTGTTAAGATCTTTCCGGAGTTGATGGAGTCGCGACGGGTGTGATCGAAAGTATCATCGAATTGGTAATTAACATAATTACAAATTAAAAGAAATGTCATATATTACACGCGAAAGTAGGAGGTTGCTGGTTCGATCCCAGCTCTGCTCAACGGGGGCGTTGGTCACTTTTTCTGTAGTACCTATATGACGTTTCTTTTAATTTATAATAGGCTAGACGACAAAAAATCTAATTAGTCCGTCTGTTAGATTATTTAAAAATATACGATACGTATTTTTTCTCTTGTTCGTCAAATGAAAAATGACGGAAATACAGAGCTTTAAAGTTTCGCGTGACGTCACACCTGAGTACAATTCTTACTCTAAGGTGACGTCACCAGCCCTTAACACGGAACTTTGACGCTCTTCATATTCGTCAATGTTAGTTAAGTATCTTGAAAAAGGAAAAAATACGTGTCTAATAATTTTTGATAATCTTTCTGACGGACTAATTAGAATAATAGTTTTTCAACCTAGTCATCATCCCTATTATCAAATTGTATTTAGAATGTAAGTTCCGAAAAACTGTCGACAGTATTTGAACCTGCGACCTTCGGTTTAAAAGTCGCTTTTTGTCGCTTATGTGTGAGCAGTAAGTTTACTGTCTCACAGATGTTTATTTAGGAAAACAATGACATTTTACTCGTCTGGCTGAATGCGCCAGGAGCGCGATGCCACAAAAAATAAATATTTGACAGATCTGCTGGTGTTGCCACTGTTGTTGGTTAAACTTTACTTAATTTCTACCTTTTTCCTTCGCACTGGAGTTACAGCTTGGCAAAAGTGAGTATAAATTAAAAGTGGCAACATCGTAGTGTCGTCCCTTTCAAATCATATGTGAGAGAGCGGGACGACACTTAAAATGTTACCCACTTTACGTATGTTATCCCAGTTGTGGCTGTTGTAACTATTAAACTTCTCAAAACAATATTACATATTCTGAAAAGCCAGCGAGCGCAGTAACAGTAGGATAGAGAGCATCAAACTGTCTTTTTCTTACGCTAGTATTACCACCCCGAAAAAAGGGATGGATATAGTTTTTTTGTCCTACTGTTACTGTGCTCGCTGGCTTGTCAGACTATAACCACAGCGTAGGGATGTATTCCATACAGTGAGGTAACTTCATACATGGCCAGCGGCTCGGCTCGGTGATCGTGCTGAGGCTAAGGGTTGTCAAAAACTATGTGATAGATATTACAGTCTGATTGGCAAACTAATTTTCATTTTACACCCCTTCAAATAGACCGCCGAATTTTCATAGAAATTCGGCGGCATTTCCTTCCCGCCGCCTTCCCCGCGCGCCCCCCATCGATGACCCAGAAATCGGCGGTTAACCCACTGTATAGAATACATCCTTACGCTGTGCTATAACTGTCTGCTTATAGGTACTATACATTAGCACAATCCTGATTGCAATATGGGATTATAACATGGGGCAATATGACCTAAATACAAATACGGGATATACATGTATTGTGTTTTTATTCAATGAATATAATGATGTGAATGTGTGTATTTTGCCTGTTAATTAAAGATAATAATTTAAATCTTACCTGAAACTTCTGAACAAAGCCACGAAGTCCATAAAATCCAGCTGGGTGTCGTACCCTACGGACCCCGTCCGTAGATGTTTCAAGTTCTCCCAGAACCTCTCACTGGTTTCCAGTCTTCGTAAACTGAAATAAAGAAGATTGTTATCGGCCTTGACAGATTGAAGTTTAATGGCGTTATTCATAAACGCACTTCAACAACCGTTTAGCTGAATGATTGTTTGTCCTTATCTGTCACTTTGACAATCGCGTTTGTCAGAATGGGAGAAAACATAATTTAACTAAAGCTTCTGTTAACTTGTTTATGAATAAGGCGGTAAATCGATAGGTTAAGTAGAGAGGGATTTAAATTATTGTCGTTGACTATACCGTTCCCATGCATACAAAACAATATTATTACAGTCAAGCTAAGCTAAGTTTCCATTAATTTTGATATAAGAGACTACGAAAGTGTTATTTTAAACTTCAAAATTCAATGAAATTATGGCGCGGATGTTAACGTACATTGAAAATACTAATTAATTTGTATGAAAAAGTTAATAGGTACCTACAAATTACACAATTTTAAAAAGTTGGTCAGCTTGAGGAGTTGAACCTACGATTAAATTTATTGCTAATAACGTAGGCCACACCCGGTATAGTAAGTAGTGTGACCACTTAAAAAAAATCAAAGCATTTATTACATTTAATAAGTGATTCGATTCGTTCTTTACAATCGTTTAAAATTCAAAGTTTTTTTCAAAAAAAGAATATCAGGTGCTCACCTACTCCTGTTGGGGGATCCCCCCATTATACTAGTGGCAGCAGCCGTGAGACTGCTGTGACGTGGTGCAGCCGGATGATGCTGGTTCATTGCCGCAGAATATGAACTGGAACAATACTTAAAGTTAGTAAGAAACTTTCATATACCTACCCAATTAGCAGCTAAAAATGAAACGTCTGGTTGATGTTACTCGTGACCGAAGAGCTGGTGGCTCGAATATTTTATTCGAATGTGAATAAAAACGATTGAATGCTATTTATCGATAGTCAAACACTAGCCTTTTGAGTGATAATTCCAGTGACTTTCAAAAGTACGAACTATTGGTATCATGCGTATATAATCGTGACAAATTTTCACATGCGATTATTTCCAATCACTTGTTTTTGCATTCGAACGTTCGAATCTCAAAAATCGGTCCTCTGTACATCTATATCTCACACGCTCGAGTATTTCCTTGTAATATTTTTTATTACATTAAAAAAAGTCTGTACTCGATACCCCCGCCACAAAAAAAGAAAACATCATTTAACCTTTTATTCTTCCTTTTAACTTTTTTTTTATATATAAGAAATATCATTTATTTTCGAATTATATACAGTAAGTGTAACCTAACTAACTACCTCAACCTACATTAAATCGAAAGTAGGTCCTTGAACCATTGTACCTAGGATGCTGGCGGCATTTCCTCGTTGTATCGCAATGCTGATACGTTGTGCGAGGAAGCAACCAGCTCTTCGGTGTATTAACTAATGTTTCTAGTTATTCCAATTCAAGTTTTTGCTCAGCAATGGGTGATAGCAATGGTTATGATGATTCCTAAACGTACCTATGTCGAGGTGGCCCTTGTATCAACGCCTCATCTTCGCTCCTCGTTCCTGAGGTGTGCGTTGGTCCGTAACTCTTTGGTGAACTAGTCTTTAGTTCTGACGTTGATTTGTTTTTCTGTAAATGAATAAATGGAACACTTATTTTATTAATTAAATTATAAAATCTTACACATGACTTAGCAACGATATAGGTATTTATATATACGCGGCGATCTAATATATGAAACCGTCGATACGAAATAGGGGTAACCTAATATTCGTGATAAAACACACAAATAATGCCCTGACCAGGATTCGAACCCGGGACCTCCTGCTTCGTAGGCAGGGTCACTACCAACTAGGCTAGGAGGCCGTGGCAATCGTTCACGCTCCGTACCGTACCGTAAATACCTCTCTCTATCACTCTTCCAAATTAGCGCGACAAAGGCAGACGCGTCTCCTTCTGAACCAATGGGAGCTACCGTATTGTCGATCACCAGGCGGCGCCACTCACACGTGCGTCCTGTGTCAGTATGAGAGAATTGTCAAAATGACGTTTGAAATATTCCCGCAGGACCCACGTTCCACGCTCATTGAATCGCGCTCGCGGATCATACCTCTATGATTATACTCGTATGCGACGCTTGCTTGTCAAAATACTCACCTTAAATTTAATTCCAGAGCTCCGCATGGAGTCTGAGTGTGAATCTGTGAAGGCCCCTTTGATTGGTGTGGAGTGAGACGAACTGCCGCACATCGACTCTCGTCCACCGAACACCTAGAAATTTATTAGATTGGTTGGATAATTAACCTTATTGCCACACCATACGTCCTACTGGAAAGCATCCTATGAAGAATAACAACCGTGGATCGAATTATACATTTGAAAGAATTAGGTTATTACAATATGGCGGTTTTTTTACATTATTTGCAAGTTGGATTGGCGGCGATTTTAGGAAATTTCGGACTCTAGCTGCCGTGATCGGGTAGCCCAGTAGTTATGGCGTTGGCCGCGAAAGCAGGAGGTCGCTGGTTCGATTCCAGCCCTGCTCACCGGGGGGCTCGGTCGCTTTTTCTGTAGTATATGACATCTCTTTCAATTTATAATTTATATCTAGTAGTGTGACTACTTAAAAAAAAAACAAAAAACATTAATCAAAACATTATAAATTGGAAGAGATGTCATATACTACAGAAAAAGTGACCAAGGTCCCCGGTTTATAATTGTATTAATCAAAACATTTATTACAAATAATAAATGATTTGATTGAATTGATTCGTAATTTTACAATTGCGTGTATCAAATATTGACATGGTGTTGAGGTCGACCAATCTTCTTCTTTTAAATAGGTCTGTCCGAGAATTAGACAACTTTGCTACTTGGGTGACTTTTTTCGGTAGTCAGCCTCGGTTTTGTAAAATGTATTCTTAAATGTACAAATAGCGTCAGTCGGCCCTGATCCCGGGACTGCCGGGTGTTGACTAAAGAGTGGTTAAACGCGCTTCAGGATTAATTCTCAATTAACTGTAACTTCTTCGTCAGTCCACTGCACGGTAAGCTAGCAATTTTATATTTATTTATTTATATTTCTTTTATTTACACATAAGTTAACAGTTTTACACCAAAGCACTTATGTGGTACCTTAAAAATAAATTGCACAACATATTCATCATCTTAAGTATCAACCGGAACTCCTGAGCAAGACCCAGAAGGTAATAGTGTAACGAATAGTAGGCAATTTTGCACCGGATCATGAAAAATAACGACTGACAGGACCGAATGAACAAGAAGGGAGACCATCGCCTTGCAATAAGACACTGAAATAATGATGAATCAATTGAACAGGAAAGCATATTAAAATTCTCATAGCGGGTTACTCACGTCAATAAAGTCGAAAATAGCTCGACATGTTTCGGAACAGTCTGTGTCCCTTATTCATGAGTTATGCGTCTAGCCGCGGCGGCTGCTCTACGCACACTGCGAGCCCCAGCGCGGTCAGCTCTCGACTGAGAGAATTTGAACCTATGCCGCTATGATAATTTTAATATGTCTGATACTCACGGGAGTTTTCTAATTAGGAAAGCATATGTCAAAAATCACAGTTCGCTCCATTCAGATAAGGTTTACTGCTCAAATTTTTGGAACGTCTGGAACTGCTAAAGTATTTCACTTACCCTTATTGCATCGCTGACGAGAGGTTCGCAGCAGCAACCATCCTCATAGTACAACGCCGTGTATTTGTTCTTCAGCCAGGCCAAGCTCCTGTCGGCAAGCTTGGCCTGGCTCATCAACGCTCGGATGACCGCGTGGAGACCCACAGCCCATACCCTGGGAACAAGGATTTAGTCATAGTCTTAGAGTTAAAAGGAAGAAACAGGTCACGTTGAACGACTTGGATCTTTATTACTTATTTTGGTGGTTGGTCAGTTGTTGACTCGAGACAGAGACCAGAGGTCAGAGAGTTGTATCTTGACTATTATTTTCAAGTAGAAACTTCTGTGATCCTAGTCTGTGAAATGCCTGACTAAGCAACATACGAGGGATATAGTGGAGAAATTTGGGCAATGGGGTATGGGGTCAGACCATACCGGCCAACGCACCGTTCGACGTTCGATGACCTGGTAGAGGTCGTAGGAACCCATTGGATGAGGGCAGCGCACGACATTCTTTAGGGGCCTATGTTGGCTATGTTCAGCAGTGGACGTGTTTTGCCTGATAAAGATAATGATTTAGCCGTGCGAAAGAGATACACTAGCGCCGCCTGTTGGACTGGCAATAACAAGCGACGTCTTCAACTATCTTTTTAAGCAGAAAGGACCATGTGCAAATTTGCCCCAAACCCAACAGAGCTGAGAGTTATCTCATTTGACAGGTATTGATTACTTATTTTCTTTATATCGACACCATGTTGAATTTCATTGCAGAACTGAGATATTGAAACTTTTGACAGTCAATAATTGGTTACATAAATGCACCCGAGTGGTATGCGTAACGCATCTCCCCCAACAAAACAAAAGACTGTGGATCCGCCATCATCGACGAGCGGTTGTGAATATTTCTACTTACATAATACTCGCGTTTCAATACAAATATCTCAGATCTGCAATAGAATTAAACTTGTTGCCGATATAACGAAATTATGCAGACAATAAAACCTGTTTATAGATATAAGTCTCATCTCTGTTGGTTTTGGGGCAAGCCTCCATACAGCACATGGTCCTTTGTTAGAAAAAAGTACTTTCCTACGGTAGATGTTGCTAAGTGCCCCCCTAAGACGCATATGAGGGATCATTATCATCATCATATCAGCCATAAGTCGTCCACTGCTGAACATAGGCCTCCCCTTTGGACCATATGTACCGGTTGGAAGCGACCTGCATCCAGCGTCTCCCGGCGCCCTTCATAAGGTCATCTGTCCATCTTGTGGGTGGACGTCCTACGCTGCGTTTGCCAAGCCGTGGTCTCCACTCAAGCACTTTTCCCATCGGCCATCTGCTCTGCTGCAGGGATGTGGTGGAGAAATTCGGAGCCACAGGTGTGATCTCGATAGCTTAGTTACCTGAGCGACCGATGTGCGTGTATCCCAGAGTAGCAGGTTTGAGTCCCGCTCGAAGTCATAATTTTTTCCACTTTTCCTTTTAAAAAAGTCTTACCTGTATAAATAAGAAGGAAGCATAAAATGTACAGTTCGGTTATCGCTCAGCGTCCGACCGTACACGAGGGAGATGACGTGCGTGCCATGCCCGCTGTCAAGGCCGAAACGTCGAGCCGTGTGCGCCAGCTCAGCCAAGTCTCGAGGCTCCAGGAGTTTGCCGTTTAGACGCATGTCTTTCACGCATTGAAGGTCAATGAAACTGTAAAAAATAAAAATGCTGTTTTAACCTATCGCTTTATGCTGTTACCGCACCTAAATATTTGTATCTGTTTGGCCTGATGGTTGACTGGTAGAGAATGCTTTCTGGCATTAAGTCCACCTTTTGTACTTTGTTTTCTGTGCAATAAAGTTAAAATAAATAAATAAATAAATATTACATATTAAACTTTACTAGCTTTTGCCCGCGGCTTAGCTGGCATTAGAAAGAGACGAAAAGTAGCATATGTCACTCTCGATACCTTCAACTATCTCCACTTTAAAAATCACGTCAATTCGTTGCACTCTTTTGCCGTGAAAGACGGACAAACAAACAGACACACACACGTTCCTATTTATAATATTAGTATGGATTTCTGTGTTTAGTCAATACGCGGGATATGTTTCAGACATCTGCAATGGGAATCAAAATGTATAGGGTACTTCCCGTTGACCTAGAATCACGAAATTTGGGTGAGCTTGTAGCACAAATACAGGAGAAAATACGTATAATTGCCGCATACTGAGAGTTCCGTGCCACCAGTATTTTTAAGTACGTACCTAAGATGATAAATGGGGGGCCTAGGATCCTTTGTGGATTTAGTTAAACAGCTAACGGTAGACCTAAAGTTATAACTTACCCCTCGTCTCCCACGATTCCGGCTTCGTTCTCATGCGCCAGGTTCGCTGTATATTTGAGGGGTATGACTTCTTCGGGGTTGTACGACAGACTGACTTCTGCCTGTTGCACGCTTTCTGACGGGGTTTCTCCTAAAACAAACATAATTTTTTTTAAACCAGGTAGTTCTTCACCTGCAAAATCCGTATAAGTGTCCATTAATATACGGAC
This sequence comes from Lathronympha strigana, assembly GCA_949128165.1. Taxonomy (NCBI): domain Eukaryota; kingdom Metazoa; phylum Arthropoda; class Insecta; order Lepidoptera; family Tortricidae; genus Lathronympha; species Lathronympha strigana. Next base: position 2,642,569 of record OX421925.1, on the reverse strand, counting down.
AGCCACGGAAATAGCCATGCAATTATAAATTGAAATAGATGTCATATAGGTACTAAAGTAAAAGACCAATATCTACCGACGAAGGCCAATCCAATATCTCGAGTATATGCAATCCTAGTAACAGACAGGACGCCCGTGGCCAATTTCAAAGTACAAGCGACGTTGCTTAGTACTTCCATCTAAACCACTCAGGGGTATATATAGTAAATAAATAAATAAATAAATATTATAAATAAATAAATATTATAGGACATACTTACACAAATTGACTAAGTCCCGCAGTAAGCTCAATAAGGCTTGTGTTACGGGTACTCAGACAACGATATATATAATATACAAATGCATAAATACATAGAAAACATCCATGACTCAGTAACAAATATCTGTGTTCATCACACAAATAAATGCCCTTACCGGGATTCGAACCCAGGACCATCGACCAACTACGCCAACCGGTCGGTCAAAATCATAGTCGGTCGGTCGGTCGGTCATAGTAGTGTTACTACTTTAATAACAAATCAAAAAATAGAAAATTAAATAATTTGATTAGTTTCAACAAAAAGGTATGCAATTTATAGAGCCAAGAAACCCCTCTAGTTAGTGTGCCATCAATTTTAATTAACCCGGGTGCCTGACAGCTGTTCAGCGGTGGGTGTGAGAGTGGATGGGCAACAAAAGGGTTTGAATTTTATTCTTGCACAAATATTCGTAAAATGTAGAAGAAGATCCTCGAAAAATTCAGTTAGTAATTTGATGCCTTAAAACATGCACTTATGTCACGTAAAATGCACGTCATTACAATGTACTCGAGTTCCCCGTCAACCAGTTTTAAGGTTTGTTCTTCGTTGTGATACATACTGTATGTCGCCGACATTGTCAGTGTGGTAAAACAGGCGGCTGACTATTCCGGGAATAAATTATCGTCAGTAGACATCGCCTGAATTGACGATGATGATCAATAATCCTCACCATGACTGACATGCGGTCTGTGCTGCGTCCTGCACCATGCCAGGATCGCGCATGCGCGCTCCAGTCGAAGCTGCGCGACGGTCCCTCCCCACTCCGCCTCCCCCACCACACACGCTGTGCCGTGCTGCATGATCTGCAATTACATTTTAGTTAGCTGGGTCCGTAAGCTGCCAATCGCTCACGCTCATTGGCAAACGCAACTGTCATTGTCACACTAATAAGGAAGAGTGGAAGAGGTAGCTACGATACGTTATTAAGCGTGAGCGATTGGCATCTTGGCTACGCAAGGTCGAAATTATTAGTGAAACAAATGTAGAAAGAATCAAATCTCCCTTTTACTCATGTTTTACATAAAACGAAACAAGTATATTAACAACTAGCTTTTGCCCGCGGCTTCGCTCGCGTAAAAAGAGACAAAAGTTGCCTATGTCACTCTCCATCCCATAAACTGTCTCCACTTAAAAAATCACGTCAATTCGTCACTCCGTTTTGCCGTGAAAGACGGACAAAAAAACAACACACACACACTTTCCCATGTATACTATTAGTATTAGTATGGAAGATATTCTCAGTATCGTCAGTTCATAGCATGAGGCAGTCGCTGAAAAGGGCAGTATCCCATTATTCCAGCTTCTGTTCCGGGTTGAAGACAGTCAACATCCTAACTAACCTGTAGGACATGTTCAGGCACTGCACCATGCTGTGATTGTAGGGGAAACATGGCGACTCCATAGTGGCAGCGGCTAAACACGGCATCACCCTGGTCTTCCAGCTTTAAATTATGACGAGGTGTTAGAAGATCACAGGTAAGCAACACCCTTTCTCACCTGAAGGACATGTCGGTCCATGCAGACCCCATGCTGTGGTTGCAGTGGAAACATAGTGACTCCATGATCATGAGGCAGCGGCTGGACAGGGCAGTAACCTCCACCCTCCAGCTCGTAGAGAGCTTCGTTCTCGAAGGACCAGCTGGTTTGATGCGAGGGTTGCGTGAAGACCGGCTCGTCGCATGACGATATCGCTGCTCTGGAAGAACGAAAGGATAAGATAGAGAGATATATTAACAACGTACACTTACAGAAATAACATGTTTGAAGGATAACGGACTAATTCAAATAATCCCATTTTCACCATGGTTTGAAAAGCCAGATGGCAGTAAATTTCGTAAGAACCAGTGCTTACTGCCAGTTCTAGGGATAAAGTCGTCAAAAACAGACTTCGGGTTTCTTATGCCTATAATGTAATCAAAGAAATTGGCGGAAACTAGCTGAATTTCATCGCGCATAAAGGTTGACAAGTCAGATCTTTAGCTGGCCATAAAAACTAATGCTTACGCCCAATACCTGTGAGGAGTAACTTTGTCAAAAGCTAACCTCTTTCTGGATGCAACTTGAATAAATAAATAAATAAATAAATAATACAGGACATTCTTACACAAATTGACTAAGTCCCGCTGTAAGCTCAATAAGGCTTGTGTTACGGGTACTCAGACAACGATATATATAATATACAAATACATAAATACATAGAAAACATCCATGACTCAGGAACCATCTGTGTTCATCACACAAATAAATGCCTTTACCGGGATTCGAACCCAGGACCATCGGCTTAGCAGGCAGGGTCACTACCAACTACGCCAACCGGTCGTCTACTACTTGAAAACTATAAATATGATTAAATTGCAGCATCTTTTTGAGTTAAAGTATTATTTTTAAGCAGAATCGTGCGGAATCAAATGTCTCAGAATGTAATTTCTTTTCGAGTTCCCTATTACTTAAGATCGTCATAATCAGTCATTTAGGATGATCAATATATGGGGAGTAGAGTTGTTCATTTGGGTCATAATGTTATTCATGAGGGTTCAAATTTTTGAAAGAAAACCGCACGAGGTGCTCGACCACGAAACGTACGATCAAGGCTCCTACCCCCGTCCACCTGGCGAGCATACACCTGCCGTGTGTATGGACGAGGAATCTACTTCTGCATGAGACTTTGCAGCCACGAACGTAGGTGTCGTTCCCAGAATGCTGCTTTTTAGCATTTTTTAAATACTACAACGGTGACAAACAAGCATACGGCCCGCCTGATGGTAAGCGGTCACCGTAGCCTATGGAAAGAAAAGAAAGAAAGAAAGAAAATGTATTTATTCGTGGCTTAATACACAACACAGAGTAGCAAAGAGAAATTAAAGAACTTGAGCCACGAAATGGTCCCGCCTCAGCATGGTGCCGGCTTTTTGGCTAGCGCTGATCTTCCGTCGGGGTCGTGGACGCCTGCAACTCCAGGGGTGTTACATGCGCGTTGCCAACCCTTTAAAAAAAGGAGGATTCGCTGTGTTCACAGCTAGAGGCAAGCTTTGCTCCGTGGGTCCTCACCTGTCAACACAGTGAATCCTCTTGGAGCTCTGGCGACCTTACTCACCAACAGAAACACGACACTATCGTTACCAAACTGCGGTTTTCTGTAAGGTGGAGGTACTTCCCCAGATGGGCTCTGCTCCAGATTTGAGCGAGACGACATTCGTTGTGCTATGCCCTGCCACACTAAACGATATGCATCCACTATGCCCATACTTCTCTTAGCATCTAACACAAATGAACGCCTACTACCACTACTGAAGTTGTTAAACGTGGACCCTTTTGCAACTGCGAATTATGAGTTCTTACCTTAAAAAGTCCCCAAATACTGGAGTATTGTTCCTCGCCAGCGCGTAATGGTGCTGATGGAAGCTGGCTATATGGTCCATGACAGCCTGAGTGCGGTACACCTTCTCCAGATTCAGTAAACCTTCGGGGCCGACGCGCCGCCATCCGGGCTTCTGCTCGCCCTCCTCATCAAATGAAGCTATGTACTGGAACAAATGGTTATAGTTAGCTTTGATGACGGATGACGGCAAAGAACAAATTATTCTGTCACTCTACAAATTATTCTGTAATTGTTCTGTTCTGTTACTGCTGACTACAATAATTATACATCTTGTCCATAACTTTAGAATGAAACTGAATTGTGTTTAAATCACTCAAAATTTCACATATCTTTGTTTAATATTTTTCTTTTGTTTTTAAAATTTCTTCTTATAATTAATAAATCCTAAACTTCAGCGTAGGTAACAGATAATTTATAAATTGGTATACGATGTAACTGACCCCACGAGACAGGCCTAGCCTAGTGTGGTGGTCATAGGTAAAACTAAACTTGTATAATTTTTGGCAAATAAACAACTTTTACTTTTACTTTTTACTTTTTTTTAACTCTTTTTGGGGATAAACGTGCACACAGACTTTACATACAAAAACCAATCTATAACGATGATACAAAGATCGTCATCAATGGAACTTCTTAACAATGTAAACAAAAGACGTCACATGTTTTGTTACTGTTTCTCCTTGTATTTTAAATTTTTCACACTACCTCATCAAATACCACTAAAACCATTCACTATTTAAAGGATGACTCACACTAGAACGGGACGAGACGGGGCGGAATGAGAAAATCTGTCAATTTCCATAGAAAGTGTCACGTGACATCCTAAGGCTCCGAGCTATCACGTGATTTTTTTCTATAGAAATTGACAGATTATCCCGTCCCGCCCCGTCCCGTCCCGTGCTAAGTCATCCTTTAACGCTCGTATTATCGTAACATACAAAACTTAAGATAAATCAGTTAATCATGGAGATTTCATTAAAAACTTCAAAGTTTAATTACGATCAATATGGCGGTTTGTTTACATTGTTAGAAAGTTCCATTGACAGCGATTTTAGACTAAAAAATCTTGTAGACCTCGCTCTATTTTATTGACAGCGATTTTAGACTAAAAAATCTTGTAGACCTCGCTCTATTTTATTGACAGCGATTTTAGACTAAAAAATCTTGTAGACCTCGCTCTATTTTATTGACAGCGATTTTAGACTAAAAAATCTTGTAGACCTCGCTCTATTTTATTGACAGCGATTTTAGACTAAAAAATCTTGTAGACCTCGCTCTATTTTATTGACAGCGATTTTAGACTAAAAAATCTTGTAGACCTCGCTCTATTTTATTGACAGCGATTTTAGACTAAAAAATCTTGTAGACCTCGCTCTATTTTATTGACAGCGATTTTAGAATAAAACATCTTGTAGACCTCGCTCTATTTTATTGACAGCGATTTTAGAATAAAACATCTTGTAGACCTCGCTCTATTTTATTGACAGCGATTTTAGACTAAAAAATCTTGCAGACCTCGCTCTATTTTATGTACGGAATAGTCACAACACAGACCCGCGATTGCCAATTTGGGCTTCTACTTCTAAGGGAAACGGCACGTATACGGACTTGATTATGTACCGATTGTATGATACCGATTTGATTAATACTTTCTAGATTAAAGTTTCATAAATTCATTCATTCATCGCTCTACGTACGTTTCTCCCTTTGCATAGATACGTAAGTTTACCGTATTTTGTTGTGCACACACTCCTTTATTAAAAGGAAGGATGGTAAGCCTGTTTTCCACTTATGTTCAGCTAATTAAACAGTTCACAAAACCCATTGAATCGGAATAGATGAAGCTAATTAATACACACGTGCGCATGACGGCTCAGAGCACACGTGCCATACAAGGTGGGCTGTTCAAGATCGAGGTGGGCACACAGATTACAGGGGTGAAATAGTCAATGGTCAAGACAGCACATACCTTTCACTTTCTCCTGAGGCAGGAGTCCACACAAAACGTAGGGCACTTTCTTCTATAGGTATAGGTACGTATCCCAAATTCACATGGGTCGCGGCGGCACAGCACGCGCGGCTAGGTGCATGTCTTTTTATTGTCTGTCATAGGTGTCATAATTAACAAGAGGGCTGCGCGGGCGGGGTGGGGAAAGCGGGGGGTTATGCTAAGAAATCTACCTACATAAAACAAATTAAACAATATAATGAACATACCCCCGCCCTAAACATAACCATGTTTACGAAATAATAATTTAATACTAAGTATGTAATATGAATATGCTTGCATTCTGGAATAAGGTTAATTTAAAGTTTATCAACGGGTAAACGAATAATCCGGTTAGTAGGTCTGGTTAGTACGCCGGTAGCCGTTCGGACATGTACTACACGCACGACGCCGTCTTTTCCTGGGTTTATTGATATAATACGGCCACGTCTCCACTCTAAAGGAGGGACGTTGTCTTCTCTGAGGAGAACCAATTCGCCCACGGCCGGGGGCTCAGTATGGGATGCCCATTTAGGCCTTGTTTGCAAGGTACATAAATATTGAGTCTGCCAACGTGCCCAGAAATTCTGCAGCATCTGTTGAACTAGTTGAAAGCGAGTGAGTTTATTCGTTTTGACATTCTGAAGCGGATATTCGGGAATGGCAGTCAGAGGTTCTCCTATAATCAGGTGTCCTGGTGTCAGAACCTGAAGGTCGTTAGGGTCAGGTGAAAGGGGACACAGCGGCCTGGAATTTAAAACCGCTTCGATTTTTGTGAACACGGTCGTTAGTTGTTCATATGTTAGGGGGGTATCTCCAATAACACGTTTCAAATGGGCTTTAGCTGATTTTACAGCTGCTTCAAATAGACCGCCCCAGTGAGGAGTGGTCGGGGGATCGAATATCCAGGTAACATTTCGTTTTGCCATCTCGGAACCTATAGTATATTTGTTTGCATTTAAAAAACTATGGACTTCACGGAGATGATTATCCGCGCCTACATAGTTTCGTCCACAGTCCGAACGTATAAGCGAGGGCAGCCCGCGGCGGGAGGCGAAGCGGGTAAGTGCTGCAAGGAACGCCTCGGTAGTTAAATCCGACACCACCTCAAGGTGGACGGCTTTAGTAGCAAGACACACAAAGATACATAGGTAGGTTTTTACAAGCTTTCTGTTGCGAACAGCTTGTACCTTTGTGAAAAAAGGGCCGGCAAAATCCGTGCCGACTCCCTTAAACGCACGTGTGGCAGTGACACGGTCTCTTGGGAGATCGCCCATGAACGGCTGTTTCGCGATTGCGTTTAGGCGGTAACAAGGCAAACATTTAAATATCACATTATTTATTAATCGTCGAACTGACAAAATCCAAAACTCGCGGGCTAATATACTGTGTAAGGCACCAGGTGGGGCATGAGAATTTTCAATATGATAGTGCATAATTAATATTTTCATAAAATTACCGGTTTTAGGGAGAAGTAAAGGATGGCGCGCATCGAAAGGTAAGTCAGAGTGTTTTATGCGACCGCCCACTCTGATTAGTCCAGTGTTGTCTAGGAACGGGTTCAATTTTTGAATAGGGGAACGAACGGTTAGTCCACGTTTAAGGAGATCTATTTCTGTGGAAAAGGAGGTCAGTTGTACGAGTCTAATGAGGAACATAAGTGCATTTTTTCGTTCGGTTGCAGTCAAGAAGGGGGAAGTTTCACGGTGCTGGGGAAGGTGAGCATTTTTATAGAATCGTAACATAAACCCGGTAACTCCAATCAGTTTTTGGAATGAACTGAAGCGGTCTAAGAGGAAATCAGGACATGGAATACAACTTACACTGGAGACTAAGAGACATCGTAGTCCAGGAAGCTGTGCGATCGGACACAAGTCCTTAGATGGCCAATTATCTGGTGGTTGTAGCAGCCATTTTGGACACCACCAGAGGGGATGGTTAAGGAGCGCACGTGGGGATAAGCCCCGGGAAGCGCAGTCAGCAGGATTTAGGTCGCCGGGAACATGTCGCCAAATGGAAGGGATTACGGCATTTTTAATCTGAGAAACGCGATTAGCTTCAAAAGTTTGAAGTTCATGTGGTGAAGCCTTGAGCCAGGCAAGAGTAACTTGGCTATCCGTCCAGGTATAGATGGCGTCTAACACTAATGACTTCTGCAGACAGGAGGCAACGTGTTGGACTAATTTTGACAGGAGCGCAGCTCCCTGTAATTCCAACTTTGGAATTGTTAAACGAGTCCGAACTGGGGCAACCTTTGTTTTGGACATTAACAAATGGACGGAGCAATTATTTTGCTGATCCACAGCGCGGAGGTAGATCACGGCAGCAAATCCGGCCTCGGAGGCGTCACTAAAACCATGCAAGGTATAGGACTGAGGTTCGGGGGGCAGGACACATCTAGGTATAGAAATCTGGCGCATAGTCTTCATCAATTCGTCAGTAAATCGGAGCCATTCGGTATTTAGCTCTGGGGTGAGTGGAGCATCCCAATCAAGGCCCGAAAGCCAGAGTCGTTGAATAAAAACCTTAGCTTTAAAAACGATTGGCGAAATCCAACCGCTGGGGTCAAAGGTACGAGCTATAAGCGACAACACCTTTCGTTTGGTTTGACCTTGATCGGTGTCTATACATGTTGTATAAGTAAAGGCATCAGTCATAGGGTTAAACTGGACACCAAGGACCGCTACTGTTTGGGGGTTTTCAATATCTCTTATGGTATGAACCGGCTGCAGGTGGTCAGTGGGGAGGTCATCTAACAGTTCGGGTTTATTCGAGAGCCATTTTCTCAATTCGTATCCTCCTGCACGCATTAAGGATTCTAACTCCCTTTTGAGAATACGGGCTTCTTCAAGGGTAGAAGCACCGGTCAAGCAATCATCTACATATATATCTGACTCGAGTACCGCTGCTGCTTGTGGATACTTAGATCTTTCCCGTTCCGCCAATTCCATAAGAACTCGAATCGCAATATAAGGACTTGATCGTAAGCCATACGTGTTGGTGTTTAGTTCATAAGTAAGGAGAGGGTCTAGAGGGGACTCACGCCACAAAATCAACTGAAATCGCCTATCCTCGGGATGTATCCAAGACATTCGGAACATCATTCTGATATCAGTAACAAATACGATAGCATGTCTACGAAAATTAAGGAGTATTTGGGTTATATCTCTCTGTAACTTTGGACCTGTGTGTAAACATTGATTAAGGGAGATTCCGTTTGAGCTTTTACTACTACCATCGAAAACTACGCGAATTTTTGATTTTTCGCCGTCACTAGTTTTAAAAACTCCATGGTGCGGGATAAAGAAATGTTCTACTGAGCTTAAGTTCACAGAGGACACTGACATGTGATTCAGCCTTTGATATTCGCGCATAAACTCTATATATTTGGACTTTAGGCAAGGATCGGTTTGTAGCCGCCTTTCTAAATTAAGGAATCTTTTTTCTGCTATGCCAAAACTCTCACCAAGAGAGGGACGGTCACTCAAAAGGGGTAATCTCGTAACGAAAGTACCATCAGAGTTTCGGGTTGTTGTGGTTTTTAAACAACATCTCACATTCAACATCTAGGGGGTCTGGTTGGGGTGACTCAGGGGCTTCCTCTATTTTCCAGAACCGCTCAACTACTTGAGTTAGCGAAAGGGCACTCATAAGGGGTCTTGGGCTAGGGAGGTTTGTTACTGGTCCAGATAAGATGTAACCAAAAATGGTGGATATAGCCGTCAAGCCACATGGCTGTAGATGGATAACTTCTGAAAGCAAGAGGGAGCCGAAAACATCAGCTCCTAGTAGCACATCTATTTGGTCGGGTTTATAAAAGAGAGGGTCGGCGAGATGCAGCGATCGCGCTGCAGATCGGGCCGAAAGTGGCAATTCTATATCAGGGTGAGTGCCGGCAATGGTATCTACGACCATAGTTGTGGTGACCGTAGTAACTGGGTAAGGGGAGTTCACGGGTTTGAAATTCAGAGGGACACAACTACGCACAGTCAGTGCAGGTATATTTCCAATGCCATAAAGTACCATTGGAGACGAGGTAGGGGGTTGTAAATGTAAGTTGAGTCGGGTTACCGCTAGGTTGCAAGTAATCATACAACCCTGAGCACCATTATCTAACAAAGCCCGTGCTTCAACGAAATAATTGTTAGAAGTTTTAACATGAATAATAGCAGTGGCAAGTATGACCAAATCAGGATTAATAATGATTGAAGCACGGGTAGGGAGCAGGGGGGAGGGGCAGTCTAGTTAACGTTGGCTCTCATGGCGAGAGCCATGATAAGTATCAGGCCGGGGAGAGTGTGGTGACGTTACACGCCTATCTCTACTCGAGGTGAGTATAGGGGAACGCACATCACGACGCGGGGGTGGGGAAGCATATCGCGTCGGTGAGTGTGTCGGGGCACGGTGCCATGTACGTGAAGGAGATGGAGGGGGCGAACCTCGAGGTGACTTCGGTGAAGTGGGGCGGGGTGGATAACGGTTCATGTTGTAATAGCGAGCACCCCCGCCCGTGCGAGAGTGGGGGGAGCTTGGTCTTACTGGTTCCGGAGAGCGGCGAAACGCAACCGACCGATTCTGCGGGTTTTCACGAGGATAAACTGGGTTTCGTGGGTCATTAAAACACAGGAGCGTGTGATGCGTCGGGCGACGACAAGTACTACAACGGTAGTCACGTGTACACGATGCAATAGAGTGTTTGTCCAAACATCTATAACACAGACCATTTGTTTTGACGAAATTCGACCGGTCACGGGGACTCATATCTAGGAAGTCTCGACATTCTCTTAAATAATGGGATTGGCTCAAGCACATGGGGCACTTAGACGCGTGCGAGTCGGATTCGACGACGAAGGCATGACGTGGGGCTCGCGGTGCTTGAACCGTTTTAGAATAGGAGGGCGCTGCGTCAACTAGAGAGGTATTTCCAACGTTATCGTGATGCCGGCATTCATCTTCTAAGAAATCTATTAGCTTGTCAAAGGTAGGCAGTTCCTTTTGACCATCCCCAAGGCGGCGCTCAAAACGCGACTTTAAGTCCGCTGGGAGTTTCACGAAACAAATATGAACAAGGATATATGACCAATGTTTCACTGGTAATTCGAGTCGCTCTAAACAGCGATAGGCCGTAAGCAAAGGGTTAAGGAATGTGGCTCTTAGACCAGTCAACCGAGAACTTATTTCGGGCAAAGATATTATTTGGGCGATGTAGGTATCAGCGAGGACTCGCGTATTATGGTATCTTCGTCTAAGTAGGTCACGGGCTACGCAATAATTACCGGCTTCAACTTTCAAATGTTGCACTAAACGTTTTGGTTCCTCAGATAAGGCACTCATTAAGTAATGCATTTTTTGGGTGGGTAACAAGTCAATTCGAGTGTCAACGACACTGTCAAATTGGTCAATGAAACTAATCCAAGCGTCGGATCTCCCGTTAAATCGCGGGATGGGTAGATCGGGTAATTTCTGGGGCCGCGGGCGGTCTAAATCAGAGGCGATAACAGTAGGGCGATCAGACGCCGAACGCATTGGGGTACTCGCGGCGAGAGGGGCGACTATTTCGTTACGTTTAACCTTAATGTCTACAACTTGCTCGCGCACTGTGTTGATGAGGCCTTGGACATAGGTATATTCCTCGACGTCTATGGCCTGATCCAAACCACCAAGGAGCTGGGCACTAGCCTCCCGAAACTCCTTGTACTGTTCGTCCAAGTCATTTAAATAAACCATAAGGCGGGCGCGGTCCGCTGTATTAAGTTGTGAATGCGCATTCGAAATCCACTCACTAGTTAATCTTAAACTCCCGATAGACTTTCTGTAATCCGGAGTTTCCGTAAACAACGTCGATCTAATTGTTTCATTGTCCTCGCCCATTTTAACGTAAGAGATAAGGAGCACCTAACAACAGGAAAACAAATAATACCTATATCGTAACTCACTCTAATTTGAATCTTGTTACCTTGCACACACGGGTCTAAATGGGTAATAGCGGTTTCTTAGTAAAATGTATTTATTTACGTTAACAGTTCAACTTTATTTCAAACTAAGATAATATCGAATCCTACTAGGATTATGGAATGCAAACTAATCAGATCACTTATTAGGAAAAGGTTTTTAACAATTAATCTAAGTTCATTTTAAAACCACATGTTAGCTATGGCGTACGTACCTACCTAGGACGTACAAGCAAAATAGGACCGTCAATCTTTGAGATAAGGCGCTAATTACCGTACCTATTGCCAGCGGAATGCAAAGACGCGACAATTGCAAGATGCAGTTATTTTGAGGTTATGAAATGTATTCCAGAATGCAATTTTACAATTAAATATCTAACAAATTTGGAAAAGAAGGTTTAAAGGGGGAACTCGATGTAGTTTTTTAAAGGGGATGAGATATTAAATTAGAGAGGGGATGTAACCACGCTCTGCTACCAAAATGTTCAAGATCGAGGTGGGCACACAGATTACAGGGGTGAAATAGTCAATGGTCAAGACAGCACATACCTTTCACTTTCTCCTGAGGCAGGAGTCCACACAAAACGTAGGGCACTTTCTTCTATAGGTATAGGTACGTATCCCAAATTCACATGGGTCGCGGCGGCACAGCACGCGCGGCTAGGTGCATGTCTTTTTATTGTCTGTCATAGGTGTCATAATTAACAAGAGGGCTGCGCGGGCGGGGTGGGGAAAGCGGGGGGTTATGCTAAGAAATCTACCTACATAAAACAAATTAAACAATATAATGAACAGGGCTATATTTAAATACATTATTCCTTCCATCAGCATTGCGATATAACGAGGAAATGCTGCCAGCATCTTAGGTACAATGCCTCAAGGACCTATTTTAGATTTAAGGTAGGTAGAGGTATGAATGAGGTGTGAATTGATTTTCAAAACATATACAGTAAGTGTAACTACTAGACTACCTACAAGTTACACTTACTAACTGTATATATTTTGAAAATAAATTCAAATTCAAATAATTTTTATTTCGGAACATGTTCATAGTCCGGTCTATAGTTCTGTCCATGTCCATAGTCAAATTGATATTCGATTCATACTATAGACCACCTCAATGAGGATTACCGCTAGTCGATTTTCCGCTTAGAACGTCGGTCCTGCGGGAACATTTCAAACGGCACTTTGACAATTCACCCATGTTTTTTGTGGCTAAAACCAGTGTCCTTTGTTGGAAAAAAATAGTACATTACAACACAAGAGCGAACCGAACAACCGAAGAGCTGGTGGCTTCCTCGCACAACGTATCAGCATTGCGATACAACGAGGAAATGTTGCCAGCATCCTAGGTGCAATGCTCAAGGACCTATTTTAGATTTAAGGTAGGTAGAGGTAGGTAGTTAGGTAAGTTACACTTACTGTATATATCTCCTTTATTAATTCAAATCATTTTCATCTCATTTCAACAACTCCCTTTCCTCTTGGATAAAATACAGTTAAATAAGTCACCCGTTAAACATTTGATCCTACAACTCCAGTCCGTATCATCACACAGATTTCACACTACATTATGATGGTCGTTACATCGTGTGTATCTGCGTGAAACAATGGAAGCATGATTTAGGTATTTAAACCCGTTAAGCCCTTTAGGAAGAAGGGTTTATAATTTTAAGTGCTCGTCCGCAGACCCAACTCAACCGCTAGACGGAGCATTCAAGAGAACCCGCGGTTACAACTGATAAAATACCGGCCAAGTGTGAGTCGGACTTGCCCACCGAGGACGAAACTATTTTTTACTAAACAAATGAATAAAATAAGAGAAGCAATGTGGCTACAACTATTAATTTTATTTAAACAGTTCATACTAATTATTAGAAGTAGTGTAATCAAGTAGGTACAATACAAAAGCAGTTATTAAAAAATCTGTAATACTGTAAGCTTATATGTGACGAAATAAATAAATATATCTCAACTTCAGGTACTTAGGTGTGAATGACCTATTTTAAAACAGAATCCACTCATCCGTGGTTGATTTTTGCTGTGACTTTTGATCTTTTGATTCACAATAAAAACGATAAAAATCTATCTTAAAAGATAAATTTTCTAATCATATATCTGTCTCGCTTTTGTTTGTATTTTTTGGGTCAAAGAAAAAACGATGTTACAGTATCTCCTGTGAACTTTCCTCAGTTTTATATAAAGGTTGATTTTCTTATTCAAGCCTTATCTACAAGGAGTACGCCTTTTCTATTAAGCTGTATAATAACAAGTCATAACTACATACCCACAAGCTGTTAACGATTGTCCACAGGAATGAACACCGTGCGGTTCAACTGAACATACAAGCTTTTCATGTTAGCATGTAGTAATAATTTTTATGCCATACCTGGCCATAAAGTGCCTTTTTCCGCACGCTACGCGTAGGTATGGAAAAAGCCGATTTCTGCTCAAGTGTAGGCATAAAATGATATACCTAACACGCGAGGTAATAAATAAAGCCCTTGATCGCATATTTACGTCCCTCGCTTGCAGCTCGAGTCGCAAACATCTGCGATCTCGGCCTTTCTTCGTTTTACCGCACTAGTTGGGTAATGTAATATTAACTGTCATCTCAATAGCAAAAGGTGGGTAAGGGTTAAATAAGAAAATCAACCTTTATAGCCCTTACCATTTGGGAAGTCCACAGGAAAGACTGTAACATTTGTGTGTTGACCCATTCTAGAAAATAATTAGAGAGTTGGTGATATTGCATGAATCTTCATGTAAAGAATATTTAGTACGAGGAAATAAAATAAAACCTTACTAAAAGTTCCACTCTATCACATTGGGGATGAAAAATACAGCTTCAATAGTTTTTATACGTTCATATATTATCAAGCCGACAGATAGTAGTTTATGCAACAGTGATATAATAAGGGTTCTTAAAACTTAGGGACGTCGGTACAAAACGAGACCAGAGACCAAAGAGTTTGCAATGTTTGCACGGCAAGGAGTTAGTATGCGAGTTTGTTTACAGTAAGTGTAACTTACCTGGATACCCACCTCTACCTACCTTAAATCTAAAATAGGCCCTTGAAGCATTGTACCTAGGATGCTGGCGGCATTACCTCGTATCGCAATGCTGATACGTTGTGCGAAGAAGCCACCAGCTCTTCGGTCACCACTGTGCAAACCGGTTTTTTTGTTTGAGATTTCGGTTATTAACCGGTTTTCCCAAACAATTAAAAACCGGTTTGCACACCAGTCACCAATTAATACTGAAAAATTATACATACCACTTGTCGACTAGCTTCGCTGGCCCTAGGGTCTCGCTTGGCGCTGTCGCGTAGGGGACTCGTGGTGGTCCCTTGGTCTATCCGTTTACCACTTTCCCTTCGTGTAGGGTCCCGCTTTAATGAGCCTCTGTAACCAAAATGGATTTAAATAAGCGCAGATTTAGGTACTAGTGTTTGAGCCAGGCCAACATAGGTATAGGATAACAGAACTGAGCGCCTACCACGAACCGCGAACGAAAGTATACCTCCCTTTCGCACTTGTGATTTCGCACGCAAGTGCGACAGAGAGCTGAAACTTCGTTCGTGGTTCGTGGTAGGCCTTCTGGATACCCAGACGAAAAACTGACGCCGTAAAAGTACAGCAGCTGCGACTTTTTTCATATAGTTTTGTTTAGAACGTGACTTTTCGTTAAGTGAAAAAGAGGATATAAACTTTTGAAGTGTATGAATTTGACGCTTAAAGGATGACTCACACTAGCTAAAGACGGGGCGGGACGGGAAAAATCTGTCAATTTCTATAGAAATAATCACGCGATAGCTCGGGTCTATTGGACGTTTTCTATAGAATCTGACAGACCGAATTTGTCAATTTCTATAGAAAGAATCACGTGATAGCTCGGAGCCCTCGGATGTCACGTGACGTTTTGAATTGAAACTGACAGATCGTCCCATTATAGTGTGAGTTATCCCAAATACCCTGACCAGGATTTGAACCCGGAACCTCCAGCTTCGTAGGCGCTACTGACTAGGCTAGGAGGCCAAGTAGACGATAGGAAACATATTACCTGTCTTCCTTTGTGGATTCTCTTTTAAACTCTCTTCTGTGATGCGTAGGCGTCGCCGCGACCGAGTGGGTGCCAGTTAAAGAGGGGCTCGCCGCCAGGATTTCTCTGTAACAAATACAATGCGTAAGTTTCGATCTGTATCTTGTGTACAGATAACTGTAACAACTTTTACAATAAGAATTTTTTTTTAATACTACGACGGTGACAAACAGGCGTACGGCCCGCCTGATGGTAAGCGGTCACCATAGCTTATGGACGCCTGCAACACCAGGGGTGTTACATGCGCGTTGCCGACCCTTAAAAAAAGGAGGATTCGCTGTGTTGACAGCTAAACGAGCCAAGGGCTTTGCTCCGTGGGTCCTCAGCTGTCAACACAGCGAATCCTCTTGGAGCTCTGGCGAATACTGGCGACCTTACTCACCAACAGAAACACAACACTATGAGTAGGGTCTAGTGTTATTTAACTGCGGTTTTCTGTAAGGTGGAGGTACTTCCCCAGGTGGGCTCTGCTCCAGATTTGAGCGAGACGACATTCGTTGTGCTGCTAGACCCTACTCATAGTGTTGTGTTTCTGTTGGTAAGTAAGGTCGCCAGAGCTCCAAGAGGATTCGCTGTGTTGACAGCTGAGGACCTACGGAGCAAAGCCCTTGGCCCGTTTAGCTTTCTTAGGCCGTTTAGAATTCTCCTTTTTTTAAAGGGTCGGCAACGCGCATGTAACACCCCTGGCCTTGCAGGCGTCCATAGGCTACGGTGACCGCTTACCATCAGACGGGCCGTATGCTTGCTTGTCACCGTCGTAGTATAAAAAAAAAACTAATTTTGAGGAATTTCGATATTGTCACCATGTCAAACATTATTAAACACAAGTAAAATACTCTTCTCCCAAAACGCATGACAATATTAGGTGTAGATGTATAAATTATTGAGCATAATATCGTGATTCAAATCAATATTTTCTGTTGACATATCGAGAACTCGGACGTTTACCTTGATACACTTAAAATCACGCGAACGAAGTCGCGGGACACGCCCGTACGTAACAAGTAATCAGATTGAAGAGTCAAATCGAAGGTTCTTGAAGGTAATGAACCTTAAAATATGGTTAAGCGCGAGCCGTTTTAAATTCGGGTTCCTTCTGCTACGGATGATGGTAATTGCTGTCAATTTTATTGTCTTTTATTAATCATTTATTTCAGATATCAATGGATCCATATAAACTTAAGACTAAAAAACCACATAAAACACTTAACTTGCTAGCAATGTTAACTGCCATATTGATCCTAATAACCTAACTCTTAAGTTTTTAATTAAATCTCCCAGATTTACTAACTTATTTTATGTTTCGTATAATACGATAATACGACCGTTTCAGTAGTGAATGGTTTCAGTGGTGTTTGATGGGGTAGTGTGAAAATATGAAACAATGACAAAACATGTGACGCCTTGTGTTTACATTGTTAGGAATTCATGGCGATTTTAGAGTGTGGTCCTAAAATCTCGGATTCGTGGCGTAAGGGTTCCGTATTGGATATTTTCATGCTTATCCTATTGTGGTTTGCCCGTGTATGTGATAGTAATAGGGAATGCAACCCATTTCACTTTAGTGGGCATATCTTTATTTTGTTGACGTTTTTTTCGCTTCCTTGTGTGAAATTTGGTGAGTAGGTAGAGTTTCTAATGCCCGAAAACGTAAAAATGTGTAGTCCTTGAACAGAAAGAGCAATTTTGATCCCTCCCAGCGGGGAATAAAAGTGCTACTTTGATCTCTCTTAGCTTGAGCAGAAAAAACCCTTGTGTGTATAGTTGGTATGATAAAATATATTGAATTTAAACACTACAGAATGGATTAATCGCGTTTATAAACACCATGACCCTTTGTTTTTTATTTTTACATTTTTGTATGTACTCGTAGGTAGTTTCCACAAGTAACTTATTTGACGAGGAAAATTCGCATTATCTCAGTTTTCATCTTAACCCTGTGAAAACGAGCGCTGTAAGGGATGACTCACACTAGAACGGGACGGGACGGGACGGGACGGGACGGGACGGGACGGGACGGGACGGGACGATTTGTCAGTTGCTATAGAAAACGACATGTGACATCCGAGGGCTCCGAGCTATCACGGGATTCTGTCTATAAATATTGACAGATCGTCCCGTCCCGCCCCGTCCCGTCCCGTCCTAATGTGAGTCATCCTTAAAGGTCTCTACACGTAGAGTCATGGTGTTAATAAACGCGATTCATCCGTTATAAAGTGTTTAATTTCAATGAATAACAATCAAAGAAAGAGAACAGAAAGATATACCTAAAAATATATATTAGAGCCTCGGAGAGACAACAAAGGCTTAATAGGGTTCGTTCGTGTATGGACCCCCAAGGTTCTAGCATTTGAAGTTACATTAAATACACGAGGTTATGTTTGGTTTTCATTCTGAAGGCAAATTGGGTAAATATTGACTAGATCTTAAGCTCGAAATGTACATAGGTAAATAATATAAGCTACGTTTCTTGGATTAAAGCAGTTGGAATTACTTGGCTGTAACATTTAACTTAAGCTGAACTCAGAAATGGAAATGTAGTATTAAATGTCACGCCTATTGTGATAAAAAATATGTGAGTGTTAACCGTTGCAATTTAATATCAGTATGACTCACGAAAGTTTGAATTATATGGTTATGTATTATTGAAATTAATTAACTAAGGCGGGTAGTAAGACTCCTTTTGTCTTCATGGTTTTTTCCAATGAGTTGCAATACTTTATCTATGTATTTTCTATTTCTGTCCTTGGCCCAGGGTATGTATATTGCACGTAGAACCAATGGCCGTTGAGGCGGAAAGGTTCTCGAGTGGCGACCGCGTACCGGAAGGCGCAGCGTGGGTAGGCCCCCCACAAGGTGGACTGATGACCTGGTGAAGGTCGCAGGAGTCCGCTGGATGCGGGTGGCGCAGGACCGGTCATTGTGAAAATCTTTGGGGGAGACCTATGTATGGATGATGGTTAGGGTCTAAGTCGAAGTCTTCTTCCTAGGTTTTCATGGCATATCCCAAGCAAGCCAGGGCTCAAGGAATCGAGGGTCCGCTTTGGTAACAAATCCCAAGATTTGGTGTTAGCGCTAGTTTTACGAAAGCGACTGCTATCGGACCTTCCAACCCAGAAGGTAAACTAAGCGTTATTGTTTCCTCACCGGCAAGTATGAAATGATATTTCGTACATAAGTTCTGAAAAACTCATTGGTACGAGTCAGGATTTGAACCCACCCCCTTCGGATTTAAAGTCACACGCGCTTACCGCTGGGTCACCAACGCTTTTACTTGATTTTAATTTATAAGTAGGTACATACTTCTTACCACTTTTTTTAAATACTACGACGGTGACAGACAAGCATACGGCCCGCCTGATGGTGAGCGGTCACCGTAGCCTATGGACGCCTGCAACTCCAGGGGTGTTACATGCGCGTTGGCGACCCTTTAAAAACTTTAACACTCCTTTTTGAGGAACCCCATCCTTTCGGAAAACAACGGCAGGGAGCTCATTCCACAGCCGGAGCGTCCGCGGAAGGAAGTTCCTCTTAAACCGCACGGTACGAGACCATTTAGGCTCCAGGGTATGCGGGTGAACACCCTGCCGACGGCGAGCGGTGCGGTGGTAGAATGTAGCCGTTGGCATCATATCAAACAATTCCTCAGAGCACAATCCATTGTACAAGCGATAGAATACACATAAGAAGGTGAAGTCTCTCCTTAGACTTAAGGGTTCGATATCGCTCGTGAGTCTTTCTACTCTTGTACTCCATTCAATATGGATGTGGTCGCCGACAATGCAATTTCCTTATCAAATAAAAAATACAATGTCCGACATACAAGCATAAATTACCGGTGTCAATGACACTCGAGGGCTGTCTCGCCGCAAAAAATAACATATTGGTCCGTTGGCAGCCCTGAGTTTCAATCGGTATTCATATAGAGCTGATGCAACAATCGTTTAATCAAACCATGTTATAAATTGAAAGAGATGTCATATACTACTACTCAAGCAAGGTCTCTTCGATAGCATGTAAGTAAATTTTAAGTTAGAATTTTAAATTAGTTGTAACATAATTTGATGGCTTTATACCTAAATAAAGATACATTTTATTTTATTTATTTATTTACTACAGAAAAAGTGACCAACATCCCCGGTGAGCAGGGCTGGGACCGAACCAGCGACCTCCTCCTTTCGCGGCAGACGCCCTAACCACTGGGCTACCCGATCACGGCAACCAGAGTCCGAAATTTCCTAAGTAATATGCAACCCTTTCTTATTTTAAACGATTTAAGGTGTGTTCCGCGCATCCTACAGCTCAGACTTACGTCCAGTGCTGCCCTCTAGATAATCTTTACAGATTATTTTCAACTAGAAGCGAGAGATGGCGCCACCATATCAAATAAAGTTATCATTTCCAAGCAAATTAACAAACATATAATTTAAACTTTCGTGAGTCATACTGATATTAAATTGCAACGGTTAACACTCACGTATTTTTATTACAATAGGCGTGACATGTGCTGTGGCACCACATGCGTGATAGGCCTTAGCTTAGCCGCGAAGGTGATAACACCACTCTGTCTGTCCGACGATGATTGCCCGACGCAGACGAAACATGTCACGCCTATTGTGATAAAAATACGTGAGTTGCAATTTAATATCAAATTAAGTAACAAAAATTAAAATGTACCTAATGCATAATGATTTTCCTACGAATGTTTTTTGCTATTTCAGTCAATGTCAGTACTAAAAGAACCGAGGTGGATTGAATAAGCATTTCCGAGAAAATACAAGGAAACATAATTATGCACTACATCTGTACATAGAAATACAATACACTAAAAAACTACTAAACTACATTTAAAGCTTTATCTGAAGAGCCTAAGCTTCCTTAACTACGAGTAACTGAAGTAAGGTCCCACAAATCTGATCCCTGCGTTATGCCCATAAGACTGGCTACATTCTCTCGCCGGCTTCGCCTCGGCCGACAATTACATGGGATCCGAGACATTTCCCACTAAAACGGCTTTGGTATGTAATCTACTATTACAGTACACATGATGCTACGATAATGAACACTTTATGTGCCTGCGTCGAATGTTCAAAGGGCCATATGTACTGTAAAACGTCGTACGATACTCGTGCGAAGAGGTAATTCGCCACTCGTGTCGATTGTAAACATTCGCTACGGTGGTGTTTTAATTTATCGCCACTCGTTGCGAATTTCCCCTTTTTCGCCCTTGTATCTTAATGTAGGAACAAGTGAGTTGTCGATCGCGTTATGTAGGAACAAGTGAGTTGTCGATCGCGTTATGTAGGAACAAGTGAGTTGTCGATCGCGTTATGTAGGAACAAGTGAGTTGTCGATCGCGTTATGTAGGAACAAGTGAGTTGTCGATCGCGTTATGTAGGAACAAGTGAGTTGTCGATCGCGTTATGTAGGAACAAGTGAGTTGTCGATCGCGTTATGTAGGAACAAGTGAGTTGTCGATCGCGTTGGCCAGTAAATAAGAAGTAAATAAGCTTCGCTTCGGACGACAATCACACGAGATCACATTGCTTACTTTACAGGACGAGTCCTCTAGTACGAGTTGAGTACGTAATCTGCTAATTATTTTCCAATTTAGGCACATTACAATGCACTTAATGAGCGTAAAAAAAAAGCTACCACCGGTTCTGACCCAAGACCACTTTCGTTAGTTATTGTTAGTTCAGAACGCAAAAATAAAGTAGGAAATAGAAAAGTAGAGTTCATTTAACCAAATGCCCAATTACATTGTGTATTAAGGGCGGTCAACAAGTAATTACGGACGAGTGTGAATTTAATTTCATTTTAATACGAGTTCGTAATTCTTTTACCGTCCGTGATACAAAAAATGTATGAAAATCGATTCCGGCCATGGGCTTAATACAACTAATTAAGTCTCAGTGTGCTTGCATATACTCGTAATATCACCATTTACGGGCAGGTGTGATCAAAATAAAATAGTGTCAGTGGGTGGTAAAAACCTCTCCTTATCCATATTAATTAACACACGGCTATTGTATTTTTTAATCCTTCTCACCACTCCGCCTCTACACCTACATTACGCTAATTATTACCTGTTCTTTAAAAAACGTATGTACATTATGACTAGTGCAAACATGTAGCTTATCCAGTGGAGATAAGATAGAAAATTGAGTAAAAAGTTTTTAGAATTCTCTTGAGGAATAGTTCGTATTTAAGGCTCGGAGTTAAGGTATATAATTCAATGAACAGTTGTTTAGAAATTGTATGTGGTAGTGGCTAGTTTAAATGTGTACAGTATTGCGTGGAGTTAAGGTAGATAATTGAATGAAAGTTGGTTAATCTAGTGATTAAATAGGTGGCGGATCGACGTTTAATTACATTTAAATACATGTGTAGGAGCTTTGTCGTGCCATTTTAGTATTAAATAAATTTCTAGGGAAAACCCAAATATGGGAGTTTTAGGGTTTTGTACCAAAATGGTAAAAAAGAAACCTTTATGGTGCGACGTCTGTCTGTCTGTCATATCGTTAAATATCTCGAGAACTACTTAAGCTACCGATTTGAAATTTGGAATAGTTATATACAAAATACAGGCATATTGAGAGAGGACTTGTCGTATATTTTAATTTATTTTCAATTAAAAATACCAGATAAAATAGGAGGCAAAAATTAAATAAATAAATATTACAGGACATTCTTACACAAACTGACTAAGTCCCGCAGTAAGCTCAAGAAGGCTTGTGTTACGGATACTCAGACAACGGTATATATAATATACAAATACATAGAAGACATCCATGACTCGGGAACAAATATCTGTGTTCATTTCACAAATAAGTGTCCTTACCGGGATTCGAACCCAGGACCATCGGCATAGCAGGCAGGGTCACTACCACCTACGCCAACCGGTCGTCATAAAATTAAAAGTATACCTAGTTAGTTTTTTTCTTATTATGTGATATCATGCTAAAAGTACGTGATAGTTTCTTAGTTTAGCTGGGCCTATTCCGCAACGCAACATCCATTGTGCCTTTTTTGCGTGCTAACGAGGTAGCCCTATTTCAACTACCCCAGCTCCTAGCTAAAACCGATGCTTGTGCCGAAGTGGACGTCTTTCGGCTAAAATGAAGATGATGATGACAGAAACTTACCTAAGTTCTCTAAGGAACGCGCCAAAAAAAGGCACCAGGCGGCACTCCGGCATTGCAAGGGCCCGGCCCAACGCTCTTTCATACTCGGCGGATAGTAGCGCGGCAGAGAGGAAGTCGAGCGCTGGCAGCGATTCATCGGACACCGATGTCCAGAAGGATTTCAGCTTTGTTGATCTGTAAAGAAGAAATACTGTTTACAATTTGAGGATTTAACTATGCTGACTGAAAGTGTTTTTTTTTATTAGATGTAGCAAAGGAAAAGTGGAAAAATTATGACTTCGGGCGGGATTCAAACCCGAAACTCTGAGATACCGGCTCATCGCTCTTCCAACTTAATGTATATAAATAATCGAGCATGTTACTAATTAGCTTAATAACCATATTTTTGTATAATGATTGCATTTCAGTTAATTCAGTTAAAATTAAGTGGAAAAATACATTTTTGTTTGGAGTCCTTTTTTGTTACCTACGCCGGTCTCGGGCAGTGATGCCCGAGCCGCGAAGATGACGACACCACTCTGTCTGTCCGACGGTGACTGCCCGATGCAGTCGAAACATATCACGCCTATTGTGATAAAAATACGTGAGTGCTAACCGTTAACCGTATGACTCACGAAGTTTAAATTATATCATATTTTTTGACGACCGGTTGGCGCAGTTGGTAGTGACCCTGTCTGCTAAGCCGATGGTCCTGGGTTCGAATCCCGGTAAGGGCATGTATTTGTGTGATGGACATAGATACTTGTTCCTGAGTCATGGATGTTTTCTATTTATTTGTATATTATGTATATCGTTGTCTGAGTACCCGTAACACACGCCTTATTGAGCTTACTGCGGGACTTGGTCAATTTGTGTAAGAATGCCCTGTAATATTGATTTATTGATTTTGATATATCATATACAGATGTATGGTAGACATGTCCTGCGGATATACCCACTATACAGATTCGACGGTTTTGCCCGGACGTGTATAGCCGGCATGTGTCGACAAAGCGCTACACAAGTTTCTAAGCCTGGATCTTTGCCAGTTGGAGCGAAAAACCGACTAAAGAGTTTTTGTTCGCAAAGTGTCGGCCATGAGGCCGTTATGGGCGTTTTGTGAAAACTTACCTCTTTAGTAGCTACATTGAAATTAAACTCTTCAGAACAGATTAATCGCGTTTATTAACACCATGACCCTACGTTTCGAGCCCTTTACAGCACTCGTTTTCACAGGGTTAACATCATCATCATCATCTTAATCGTTATGGTTTTAATAAACGCGATTAATCCGTTCTAAAGTGTTTAATTTCAATGAATAACAATCGCGGTAACAGAAGACAATATTATCTTTAGTATCTTTTATTTAGAGATACCGATATACTCGTATACCTATGCTATTTAAGTAGTTGTAGTGAAATGAATCACTTTATTTCAATAAAAAATCGTAAATGAAAATGATTTTCCATTATTTTACTGTTTATTTCTTCCATAATTTATTGAAACTTATTCGCTACTACATCTGATGTTTTTTTAATACTACGACGGTGAAAAACAAGCATACGGCCTGATGGTAAGCTTAAAAAAAGGAGGATTCGCTGTGTTGACAGCTAAAGGGGCAAGCTTTGCTCCGTGGGTCCCCAGCTGTCAACACAGTGAATCCTCTTGGACACGAGAGCACGGACCTCTTTAGTGTGACAATAGGCGCGTCGCCCTACGACTTCCAATCTCTTTGCTCTTGGAGCTCTGGCTCTGGAGAAACACAACACTATGAGTAGGGTCTAGTGTTATTAAATTGCGGTTTTCTGTAAGGTACTTCCCCATATCGGCTCTGGTCCAGATTTGAGCGAGACGACATTCGTTGTGCTGTGCCCTACCACACTAAACGATATGTAACCCTCTTGAAGTTTGACTCGTAGCGAACTCTCAGCATTAAACCTTTTTTGTTGAATTTTTATACAAATAACAACAATAACAACAACCGTACATAAAGTCGGTTTAAATTAAAAAACCGGTACGGATCGGTCGTAATCGGTTTACGAAGCAATTTTGGTCGCGTCTGCGGCGCTGTGCAATATGTCCGCGAGTGATGTCACTTTATTATCAATATCGACACGATAAATCAGTGGAAGGAACCGGTTTTTCTTAAAACTTAACCGGTTTACGAAGCAAGTTTGGTTGCGTCTGCTGCTTTTCAATATGTACGCGAGTGACATTACTTTATTATCGATATTGACTTGTTAAATGTTGACATTAATGGGCGGAACCGGTTATTCCTAGAAATAGACCGGTTTACGAAGCAATTTTGGTCGCGTTTGCGGCGTTGTGCAATACAAACTTGAGTGATGTTACTTCGTTATCGATATCGACTCGATAAATGTTGAAATAAGTGGACGAAACCATTTTTTTTTAAATTAACCAATAAATTCAATATTAAGGCAGAAAATTACATCATAATTATAATATATGACATCGAGTTTGCTAAAATTAACCACGACCTGAACCGCGTCTCTGCTCGGTCTCATGATTTTTGGTATATCCGTTAACCAAGTGCCAAGCCATTGTTTCAAACCAATATATATAAGAAAGAGAGCCCACCAGTAGCCACTTTTTAATTTCTACTCTATTTTGCTTATCTCTGTTTTCATAACATAACCTGTAAAGAGTCAAAACTTTAAAAATTACTTTAAATAAACATTAAAACCACACTTTAAATCTTATATACTAATGAAATACCCATGATCATACTAAACCATTTTACGATTTAAAGTAATGAGTCATAATAGAAGTCCCAACTAAAATTTAACAACCATTCTTATGAGTAAAATGTACAATAGCCTCATAAAACATTTTAGAGCCAAATCGCACTAACGATTTGTGGGCGACTTAAAAGCGAGGTAATCCCGTAGCAAGTCTGCTCCGCAAACTAAGGAACGCAAATCCGCTTAAACAGAGTGTAACAAAAGTTCTGAACAATTATTTTGCTTTAGCTGATAAGGTCAATGACCCTGAGTGTGATGCAAGTGGAAAAATTTCGAAATTCGAAATATATTTTTTCACTTTGTTACCTATTCATTACCTAACTAGTGCGGTAAAACAAAGAAAGGCCGAGATTGCATATGCGTAAATGTGCGATCAAGGGCTTTATTTATTACCTCACGTGTTAGGTACATCATTTTATGCCTACACTTGGGCAGAAATCGGGTTTTCCGTACGCGTAGCGTGTGGAAAAAGGCACTTTATGGCCAGGTGTGGCATAAAGTGATTTTTTCATTAACCGAATAATCGGTTATCTCCATAAAATCTTAACCGGTTTCGCAGGTCGTCAGTAAGACCTGTGTGCTTACCATGAGTTACAGGCAACTGTATTCAATAGCGACTGCAGCGCTTGAAAGTATGTCCGTCTCGCTCCTACCATTACTCCATAGTCATAGTCATAGCACAATGTATGCTTATCGTGAGTTGCACGCAACTGTATATAGCAACTGCGGCGCTCGTGGGTTCGAATCAAGCTATTTGAATTTTTAAATTTTTCGTTCGAAAGATGAAAGAAATAGTGGAAAGATTCGCCGGGGAGGATCAAGCGTTGATAACTGAACTAGCAGAGCAATCTGACCGGTGTTCAGAGGTCGTGGGTTCAAATCATGCTCTCCGAATTTTTCAATTTTTCTTTCAATTATGAACATAATATTTTCGCATATATGTCAAAAAAGCTCACTCCGGTTGTCAATGCTCGAAGATTAAAATGAACATGCTGCTATAAAGGACACGTTTTATGGGTGACAATTTAAAATAATGTCTGTAGAGCAATAAAGACATGCCGTTTGATGGTTGCAATTTAAACTGTAAAACCTAGTGCGTGTTCAGTCTAAAACTATTTTATTTGAGAACTAAAGCGTGCTAAAAAGGAATCGCTTATTAGATTAGATTGCATATACTCGAAAAATTCGCCAGCATGCATTGTGACACACCTGGTCCTAGTGGTTATAGTTCGAGTTCTATTTTCGACTTGGCCTTCGATAGTGCTGGTCTTTTTAGGGTTCTGTACCTCATAAGAAAAGAACGGAACCCTTATAGGATCACATTGTTGTCCGTCCGTCCGTCCGTTTGTCTGTCCGTCGGCGTCCGTCCATCTGTCTGTCAATACCCTTTATCGCGGAACAGTCCTGTTTCGAATTCTTTAACATTTTCTAAGTTTAAAATATTGGCAGGTAGTTTGTTAAAAATTCAAGGTGCCATACCAATTACACTTATTCATATAAAAACTGTGTTCGAAGACTTATAGTTAATCTTCACATCATGGCGTAAGCTGTTGAATGTTTTAAATTGGTTCATGTTACATTTTACATACATTACTAATTCATAGACATAAAGACAAGGTACCTATATAAAGTTAATATATCTCTAAATAAAGCTCTATGAAATGTATTTTGCATGGTGCGTCGCGTTGAAGGCCACATACCGATCTTAAGCTTTTTTTCTGACTTATAAACGCCCTTTCACGATCAGTAGCATTTCCCCAAAAAATTATGCCATATCTTATAGTAGCTGCTACATGAGCGTGATACAACAGTCAGCACAGCTGATTGGTTAACAACTTTCCTTAAACGATACAGTGCATAATTAAGTTGATTAAGTGTGCGTGTAAATGCGGGGGTAAGTAGAAACAGTTAAGTTTACCCTTTTACTAAATGTTATCGGCATGACACACAACACTCACACGTCCGTGGCTCCGCGCATCGATCCGAAGATATATCTCGCGGTTTGAACTTCTGAATCACTGGTCCCCAAGTAGGTAATAAATTGAAACCATCTTCACGATCGAAATTTTTGGGATGTTTTTTGATCGTAATCACCTCTCTCACTATCCGGGAATAGTGACGTTCAGTGGAGAGTATTTTAGGTTTGTACTCGATATTAAGGTAAATTCTATGTTTATAATAAATCGATAATTACCTATCGATAATGTTCACATCCCTAGTGGAATTGTGTGCGCGTACTCAGCTGAAAAGGAACGATAAAAACTAAAAAGAAACATTACAACTGTTACATTTGGTGCAAGTCTAAAGAGAATGGATGCTGAAACTCACAAACAGTAGTTGGTGTCAGACTTACAACCATACAATGCATGAAAGAGATAGACTGTGAATGAGAGATAGAGATACTGTCATTACACTGTCGCTTTAACAAGCTTTTATCATACCTTTAGATCATACATTTTCAAAATAACGGGAAATTATAGGTACTTTATTTACAATTTAAAGCAATTTATAAATTACGAAAATAATGTTACTTTGCTATGCCGCCAAACGTGCTAGTCAATTAGTGCCAAGTTGCCAACCCGTTGTACCTACTTACGTATTTAAACATATAACATTGATTTTCAAGATACAATTTATATTATAATACATCTTTTTTATCCTGTGACATTGCCATTCAGCGAGATAATGCCCTAAAAGCCCTAAAAATTACACCATAAAAGTGCAGCTTGCAGCACTTTTTCATATAGTCTTGTTTGGAACATGAAGTTTCGTTAAGTGCCAGTAGCCTATAATATTTTAACAGAGTTTTTAGTTTTGTGTATAAATTTGACACTTAAAGGATGACTCACAGTAGTCCGTTCCGTTCCGATCCGATACGGGACGATCTGTCAGTTTCTATACAAAAAGTCACGTGACGTCCGAGGCCTCCGAGCTATCATCGATAGTATCGCCCGTATCGGATCGGAACGGAACGGACTACTGGGAGTCATCCTTAATGCTTACAACTCTTAAAGCTCTGGTAAAGCGCTTTCAGATACGAAACATTTATCGTTTTAGCATCGTCAATTCTTCGCTAATGTTATTCTGACCCACATTTTATGAGGTTTTTGTTCTTCTTTGTGTGTGTTCCTTTGATAAGTCAATGGTCGGTCAACCTTAAACTTGTTAAAATCGCTTTCCGCTTATCCCAAACTACCTCTCACCACTGTTTAGCCCTGTATTTTTTCCGAAGTTAACTATGCATTCAGAAATATCCAACGGTTTCCATATTTATCCGACGGAATAGCTGACTTGTTCTAGTTGCAAATTTAGCTTTAGAATAGTTTTAGCTTTGGCATTTATATGCGAATCGTAGTGATACGATGTAAGTATGTTACATTCTAATATTATTGAACGAGCGATATAAGTTTTCCTAGTATATTGGAACAATCATCTGGCATATCGTTTAGTGTGGTAGGGCACAGCACAACGAATGTCATCTCGCTCAAATCTGGAACCCATCTAGGGAAGTACTTCCACCTTACAGAAAACCGCAGTTTAATAACACTAGACCCTACGTGTTGTGTTTCTGTTGGTGAGTAAGGTCGCCAGAGCTCCAAGAGGATTCATTGTGTTGACAGGTGGGGACCCACAAAGCAAAGCTTGCCCTTTTAGTTGTCAACACAGCGAATCCTCCTTTTTTTAAAGGGTCCGCAACGCGCACGTAACACCCCTGGAGCTGCAGGCGTCCATAGGCTACGGTGACCGCTTACCATCAGGCGGTTCGTATGCTTGTTTGTCACCGTCGTAGTATTAAAAAAAACTGACTTTGACTTGAATTTAGTGAAGAGCTGGTGGCTTCCTCGCACAACGTATCAGCATTGCGATACGAGGAAATGTCGCCAGCATCCTAGGTACTGTAATGCGTCAAGGACCTATTTTAGATTTAAGGTCGGTAGAGGTAGGTAAGTTACTCTTACTGTACATATTATCGACGCCCGGAACTTGAACTCACGACCTATATCTTGGCAACCCCTTGACCGATTTATCTCATATTTAAACCTAAAAATTATATTTATTTCATCTACCGGCCTGCTAAATTTTAAGACGATCCGATCAACGATACTTGAATTATTGTCGAACAAAGATACATACATACAAACAAAAATTGTCCAAGTCGATTGGGTGAACTTACACGCTTCGCTCGATTAGTAAAATAAAAATAAATAAATCTTTATTGCAACTTAAGGTATTACATAAATAATTGGTACCTGACTCTCAAACTAGGTTACCCTAGATATATACTAGATATATATGTTATAGTATATACTATGTAGTGCGTTCAGAATGTCGCCAGTTGTTTCAGATTTAACTTCTATTCAAAACAAGTTATTTCAAGTAAAGCAATTTAACCAACTTCGGAGAACGCCCCAAGCGACGTTGCAGAGACATTTTGGAAATTGTGTACAATAGGGATGACGATTTAGTGGAAAAACTATTATAGGTACCAGTCTATCAGTTAGATTACGATTAGATTTTAACGGCCTCCTAGCCAACGAAGCAGGAAGTCCTGAGTTCGAATCCTGGTCGGGGCATTTATTTGTGGGTTTATCACGAATATTTGTTCCTGGGGTATGGATGTGTATATTTAAGAGCTGGTGGGTTCCTCGCACTACGTATCAGCATTGCGATACAACGAGGAAATGCCGCTAGTATCCTAGGTACAATGCCTCAAGGACCTATTTTAGATTTAAGTTAAACTTATTGTGTATATTTTGAAAATAAATGGTTTTTTATTTAAGTATTTGTATATATATATCGTTGTCTGAGTACCCGTGTAACACAAGCCTTCTTAAGCTTACTGCGGGACTTAATCAATTTGTGTAAGAACCTCCTGTAATATTTATTTATTATTTAGCTCGAAGCTCTGGGTACCAGGCTCCAGGGGGTGCCAAACGATACGGCAACTTGCAAAACAATCTGACGCACCCGGGCAAGGGGGGGGGGGGTGACTAAATAGGACATGGCCCCGGGTGCCAACCAACGCTACGCCGCCACCGTCAACTACCTCCAGATTTGCATTTGGTTCCCTTTGGAACCCCAAAAATGCCACCATATATCTAGGTCACAACACAATGCTACAGTAGTAAGTAAACATAAATCGCCAGCGTCGAAAATATCGCCTCTGGAATCTGCGCGTACCTAGTCGCGGGTACGCTTACAAATGGGCACGCCGTGCTTCGCGTACCTAAGGCGAGTTTTACGCACTGTGCTTTCAAACGATCGGTTGAGAGACACAGCCTACTGAAGAGAACATTGCCATTGTGTCAACTGTCACACTACGCATCACTTTTGCACTTATATACTTGTTAGAACGAGACAGCCACGGTGTGAACCCGATTATATTAGACTTAGGGATGACACATTAGAACGGGTGGGACGGGACGATCTGTCAGTTTCTATAGAAAACGTCACGTGACATCCAAGGGCTCCGAGCTATCACGTGAATTTTCAGAAATTGACTGACCGTCCCGTCCTAGTGTGAGTCATGCTTTACAGGAAACAAAGTTTCTCCTTTATACATTACACTATTTTCGCACTTGATATTTTGCAGAGATACAATATGGAGTCGCAGTACGTTATATCTTCCATTTAAATGAACTGTTTAACATTTAAAAACGAAATATAGCAATGTTTTATACTTCAGATTGTCAGAGAGGTATGGGCACAGCGGATGCATATCGTTTAGTGTGCCTGTGACAAATTGACACCTGTACAAACAAAAAAAAACTACGACGGTGACAAACAAGCATACGGCCCACCTGATGGTAATGGTAAGGGCTCTGCTCCAGATTTGAGCGAGACGACATTTGTTGTGCTGTGCCCTACCACACTAAACGATATGCATCCGCTGTGCCCATACCTCTCTTAAATTTAAATTCTCTTATTTTTCAAAGCCCGCGCCTAAAACACGCCGCGTTTTCCACCCAGTGCATGCCCCAAAAGATTCCCCAGCGATATAAATTCCATTCGCCGAGTAGGTGCCAATCGTCCGCAACTTTACTTTTCATTAAAATAACATTATTAACTTTGGGGTTCGGAAATTACTTCGGTTTCTTGAGTATTTGTGATATTTTCAAGTAAGTTTTGGTTGCGCGCGAAGGGAGTGTCAATCATTTCTTGAATTTCGCAATGATACCTATAGTATAGATGGATACTCGTACATTTTTACAACGAAAATAATGTTACTTTGCTATTCCGCCAAACGTGCAAGTCAAATAAGAGTGCCAACCCGTTATACCTACTTGCGTATTGCGTGCGTAAGTTTTGGTATGTTTTAGACATTTGAATGGATTTTTATAACTGAAAACAAATGACAAGTGAGACAACAAATGGTAAATAACAAGTAAGACTGAAGAATAACGCTATCTCTACCCCACCTATTGAAAGTTCTATAAGTTTGTCCCGTTCGAATTTGCTTTAAGAATAAATTGAAGCGTAAGCGGCGTGAAATTGAATTGAGAACTACCCCCATATCGTAATTAGAATCGTTATCATATATATTAATAACGCACTAATAATATTATGTACTATAAAGGTATTACCTTTACAACCGCCTTGGTCTGTTGGAAGGACTGGCTTTATGAGTATCAGCTCCTCACCACTAGACCGATCATGTTACAGTACGCAATAAAGTACTGGGTGCGTAGCCAAGAAGCCAATCGCTCACGCTACTTTTTTTTTTACTACGACGGTGACAAACAAGCATACGGCCCGCCTGATGGTAAGCGGTCACCGTAGCCTATGGACGCCTGCAACTCCAGGGGTGTTACATGCGCGTTGACGACCCTTTAAAAACTTGGGATCCTGGGTGTTGACATTTCCAGTGACGTCCAATTCCGTAGCTACCTGGAAGGGAAGGCCAAGCTGGCATTCAAAAAGCTCGGTGTGCTCAATAGAGCTAAGCAGTACTTCTCTCCGGGGCAAAGACTGTTATTATACAAGTCTCAAGTCAGGCCCCATATGGAGTATTGCTGCCATCTTTGGGCGGGAGCACCTGGATACCAGCTGGGCCCCTTTGACTCGATCCAAAGACGTGCTGTCCGAATTGTCAACGATCCTAAACTCACGAGCGATATCGAACCCTTAAGTCTAAGGAGAGACTTCGCCTCCTTATGTGTGTTCTATCGCTTGTACAATGGATTGTGCTCTGAGGAATTGTTTGATATGATGCCAACGGCTGCATTCTACCACCGCACCGCTCGCCGTCGGCAGGGTGTTCACCCGCATACCCTGGAGCCTAAATGGTCTCGTACCGTGCGGTTTAAGAGGAACTTCCTCCCGCGGACGCTCCGGCTGTGGAATGGGCTCCCTGCCACTGTTTTCCCAAAGGACTACAATATGGGGTTCTTCAAAAAAGGAGTGTTAAAGTTTTTAAAGGGTCGGCAACGCGCATGTAACACCCCTGGAGTTGCAGGCGTCCATAGGCTACGGTGACCGCTTACCATCAGGCGGGCCGTATGCTTGTTTGTCACCGTCGTAGTATAAAAAAAAAAAAAAAAAACTTTAACACTCCTTTTTTGAAGAACCCCATATTGTAGTCCTTTGGGAAAACAGTGGCAGGGAGCTCATTCCACAGCCGGAGCGTCCGCGGGAGGAAGTTCTTCATAAACCGCACGGTACGAGACCATTTAGGCTCCAGGGTATGCGGGTGAACACCCGAAACACTTGGGCATATTTTAGAATTAGAATGAGAATTAGAATCGTTTATTGCCAACCATGGTACATGTAGATGTTATTAACAAAATAAAAGACAGAAACACATGGTACTCTATTTAAACATAATTATTAAACGGGTCTAACGCGAATTAACTTGTTTACCTTATTTACCGACGTTTCGACACAGGTTTCACTGGTCATGGTCGCGGCTGACTGATGTCCCAGCAAAATGTCAAAACAGAGATTTGTGTAACTACCCAACGAAAAGTGACCAGTGAAACCTGTGTCGAAACGTCGGTAAATAAGGTAAACAAGTTAATTCGCGTTAGACCCGTTTAATAATTATGTTTAAATATGTGTTCAAATCGCGAAAGTTTTAAATGTTACATGGTACCCTGTCAGGGTATTGCAAACATTTGGTTGCCGTTTTTTTTTTCGCGTCAGATTTGAATGAAATTTGGAGGGTAGGCGTGCTATTTAAAGAAACATTTAGTACATTAATCATTGCTAGAAAAAACACAGAAATGTATGAAAAAAGTAAAAAACTAACTACTTAATTGAGGTCACCGAGATCCGAACCTTGCGGAAGGGTTCCCATGATGCTGGCTGCGTTGCCCCTTTGAATGGCTATACCTATCCGTTGTGCGATGAGTATGGCCATAGATGGGTAGGTAGAGTTCCTTATTCTACGCTAGATAGATATGAAATCCCAATGTGCGACAAAAAACTTATGAATTTACCACTGAGTACTCAGTGGAATAAATTGTGGGACATACTGGGAAAGAGATTTATCTTAAATTATCTTACAGATTAAGAAGAGAAGATTTGTCTTAAAGAGAATAAGGAACTCTTCCAACCTACTAAATTTCATTAAAATATGACGCGAAAAAAAAATGACGACAAAATAAAAATCCGTACACTTATCGTATCGTAGTTACCTTATTAGTGTGACAGTGACAGTTGCGTTTCGTTCGCGACTGAGCGTTAGCGATTGGCATCTTGGCTACGCACGCTGTTACATATAACATACCAGTAAACTCAGTTTAGACATCTTTAGGACCTGATTAAGGTATTATAACGATATCTTACCTAGAAATGCTTTTTATTGATCTAATTTTCTTGGCACATGAGAGTTCTGACCTTACACATTAACGAGGCTGTAGCGAGCGTGATTCTTCACGTATTATTTGTCAACTTGTGACATGACGCCCATATACCAACATTTAGTTTCTTGATGGTTTCAAACAAAATGTATTAAATATTGTCACCATCAGATAAGTATATCAGAATTTGAATCTCGAAAATTTTGCGAGTCGATTCGAGAACTCGCAAGATCGATATTGAATTTCCTAATCAGTCATATTTTTATTTTGTTGTTGTTTTTTTTGCGTCCGATTTGTATGAAATTTGATGATTCGGTACAGTTGCTTATTCTACACTAGATAGATCCGAAAACTCAATGTGCGACAAAAAAATTGTACTTTTCCCACTGAGTTACGAAAATACCATACCATTTCGTAACTCAGTGGAAAAAAGTTGGGCATACTGGGAAATTGGGTCTATCTTGAAGAGAATAAGGAACTCTTCCTACCAACCAAATTTCGTTCAAAGCTGACGCGAAAAAAAAAACGACAACAACATAAAAATCCGCCCAATCAGAGCCGCCTAAGTGCTCACAAATATGGTCTTATCATAAGTTCTACCATTAGCGACTGCGATTCGATAATATTTGCATCTCGCTTTTTCTTAATTGGTGTGACGAGATGCAAACACTGTGAAACGCGCAGCCGCTTTCGACTATTACTTGAAACTCATGGTCACGTCGTCACACTGAGCACGTCGCTATTTCAAATCATTAGAGTGCACGCTCACATGTTTTTGAGCATCTTGGCCTCTTAGATATATACGATTGGGACTGAATAATGTGTTTACCATAAGTTGCACGCTACTGTAGTCGATAGCGCCTGCTGCTCGAAAGTAATGGTAGGAGCGAGACGGACATATCCCCAAACGCAGTCGCTATAGAATACAGCCACGTACTCGTGGTAAGAAAACAGCGTGCCTCGCCAAGATACCATACAAGATAACATAGTGAGACCTAGTAAAATATGACCACCGCTGTACTGTATACCTACCTATGTTTACAATTTTTTTTTTTTTAATCTTACTTACTTATCCCTTAAAATTGGTGATTTGTAATTTTTAAATAAATAATTATTGTGGGACAATCTTACACAAATCGACCTAGTCCCACAGACAGCTTAATATGGCTTGTCTTGTGGGTACTAGACGATAATATATATAATCTATATATATAAAAGAGGTTGTCCTCATCTACGATCATCGCACAGCCGAAACGGCTACGACTAGAAACTTGAAACTTTTACCAAAGCTCTCTTTTAGTACGTAGGCAAGAGATAAGAACGGATTTTGGGAAATGCCACCCCTAAGGGGGTGAAAAGGGGGTTGAAAGTTTGTATGGTAATGGATTTTGTTTTTTGAGCTAGAAACTTGAAACTTTGTCTAAAGACTCTTTATTATAATTGAAGAAAAGTGTTTTCATGGTTTTTGGAAATTCCACCTCTAAAGGGGTAAAAAGGGGGTTGAAAGTTTGTATAGGAATAGAATTTTGTTATGAGCTAGAGACTTAACACTTTGTTTTAAAACTCTGTATTACAATTGAAGAAAAGTATTTTCAAGGTTTTTGGAAATTCCACCTCTAAAGGGGTAAAAAGGGGGTTGAAAGTTTGTATAAGAATGGAATTTTGTTTTGAGCTAGATACTCGAAACTTTGTGTTAAGACTCCTTATTATAATTAAAGAAAAGTGTTTTCATAGTTTTGAAAAATTCAACGCCTATGGGGGTTAAAAAAGGGGTAGAAAGATTGTATAAGAATGGAATTTATTTTTGAGCTAGAAACTTGAAACTTTGTGTAAAGACTTTTAATTACAATTGAAGAAAACCTTTTTCATGGTTTTTAGAAATTCTACCTCTAAAGGGGTAAAAAGGGGGTTGAAAGTTTGAAAAGGAATAGATTTTTGTTTTAAGCTAGAGACTTGAAACTTTGTTTTTAAACTCTGTATTACAATTGAAGAAAAGTGTTTTCATGGTTTTTGGAAATTCCACCTATAAAGGGGTAAAAAGGGGGTTGAAAGTTTTTATAGGAATGTAATTTTGTTTTGAGCTAGAGACTTGAAACTTTTTGTTAAGACTCCTTATTAGAATTAAAGAAAAGTATTTTCATAGTTTTGGAAAATTCAACCCCTATGGGGGGGGGGGGTAAAAAAGGGGTAGAAAGTTTGTATGAGAATGGGATTTAGTTTTGAGCTAGAGACTTGAAACTTTGTTTAAAGACTTTTAATTACAATTTAAGAAAACTGTTTTCATGGTTTTTGGAAATTCCACCTCTAAAGGGGTAAAAAAGGGGTTGAAAGTTTGTATAGGAATAGAATTTTGTTTTGAGCTAGAGACTTGAAACTTTGTTTTGAAACTCTGTATTACAATTGAAGAAAAGTGTTTTCATGGTTTTTGAAAAATTCACCTATAAAGGGGTAAAAAGGGGGTTGAAAGTTTTTATAGGAATGGAATTTGTTTTGAGCTAGAGACTTTAAACTTTGTTTTAAGACTTTTAATTACGAATGAAGAAAACCGTTTTCATGGTTTTTGGAAATTCTACCTCTAAAGAGGTACAAAGAGGGTTGAAAGTTTGTATAGGAATAGAATTTTGTTTTGAGCTAGATACTTGAAACTTTGTGTGAAGACTCCTTATTAGAATTGAAAGAAAAGTGTTTTCATAGTTTTGGAAAATTCAACCCTCAAAAAAGGGGTAGAAAGTTTTTATGAGAATGGAATTTATTTTGAGCTAGAGACTTGAAACTTTGTGTAAAGACTCTTTATTACAATTAAAGAAAAATGATTTAATGATTTTTGGAAATTCTACTCCTAATGGGGTAAAAACTAAAAAGGGGGTTGAAAGTTTGTTTGAGAATGGTTTTTTTTAGCTAAAGTCTTGAAACTTTGTGTAAAGACTCTTTATTACAATTTAAGAAACGTGTTTTCATAATTTTTGGAAATTAAGGGGGTGAAAAGGGGGTAAAATCTTTGTATGGAAATGGAGATTATTTTTGAACTTGAATGTATTTGTAAAAACATTTTATTTAAATCAAAGAAAAGTGTATAATTTAAACTTTCGTGAGTCATACTGATATTAAATTGCAACGGTTAACACTCACGTATTTTTATCACAATAGGCGTGACATGATTCGTCTGCGTCGGGCAGACATCGTCGGACAGACAGAGTGTTGTTATCACCTTCGCTGCCCGAGCCCGGCGCAGGTAACGGTTCGCGCGGGAGGAAGCGGAAGCGGGGTGATTCGCGCAATCCGGCGCCGTCGTTGCGGGAGTCTGAATTGTCGGATCGTCTGACGGGATCAACGACAAGCACACCGAACTAACCGTGTCCACCAAATCGTCACCACACAAATTCACGTTCCCTCTAGGAAGCACTGGTTTGGCAAGCATAGTCCAACCTCCGTCGAGGTTGAAATTAGGGCGACGTCCGATTTCAATGGCTTCACGGATCTTGCGTGGCACGTAACATTTTTCCCGTGCCAACAACTTCACTTTATCGAACCGAATGAAATGCGTCGCGTCGGTACCGAAAGTATGTTCCGCTACCGCCGAATGCGTTACGTCCTGACGCCTATTGTGATAAAAATACGTGAGTATTAACCGTTGCACTTTAAAGAAAAGTGATTTCATAGTTTTGGAAAATTCAACTTCTAAAGAGTTAGAAAGGGGGTTGAAAGTTTGTTTGAAAATTGTATTTTTTTTTGAGCTAGAGACTTGAAACTTTGGGCAAAGACTGTTCATTATTAAAATATAAAAAAGTTGTTTGCTAAGGGGTTAAACGTTTGTATGGAAAAAGAGATTCTTTTTGAGCTAGAGGCTTGAAACTTTGTGAAAAGACTCTTTATTAGAACAAAAGAAAAGTGTTTTCATAGTTTTGGAAAATTGTACTCCTAAGGGTGTAAAAACGGGGTTGAAAATTGATGAAGCGGGGAAATAAAGATTTTTTTGAGCTATAGATTTGAAACTTTATGCATCGATTCCTTATTAAAATAAAAGAAAACTGGTTTCATGGTTTTTTTGGAAATTCCACCCATAAAGAGGTGAAAAGAGTGTTGAAAGTTTCTATGGCGGAAAGTTTTCTTTTGTATCCATAGACTTCAACTCAATTTTGTTATTCAAGTATGTAGGTAATCATTTACGCTATTTAACCGGATGGTTGTCTGTAAGAGACAAATGTTGCCTTTTAGCGATAATACCGCCTGTTGCCAACATCTACCTAATAAAAACTTAAACGTAAACGCAATAGAAAATATTTGTATTATATATGTGTAGGTTATATCAAGTCACATTTTAAAAAGATAAAACAAGGTGTGAAAATCTGTAGGAAGAACCCTATTATACGCGGACGAAGTCGCGGGCGGAAAGCTAGTAGATACATATATTTAAATACTTAAATACATAGAAAACATCCATAACTCAGGATCAAATATTCGTGATAAACACACAAATAAATGCCCTGACCAGGATTCGAAACCGGGACCTCCTGCTTCGTAGGCAGGGTCACTACCTAGTCTAAGAGGCCGTTAAACCCTCCCATTACCTTTGTGATATCACACATAAGTTAATCTATTTACCGATGTTTCTAATATCTACTTGAAAAAAATACGTTCTTGTTTTCAGCAAAAGGTAACCATTTTCGCTTTTAAAGGTGAATTCTAAATTAATCTTTATGAAAGCCTTTTTGGCACATTTTTAAACGATCATATATAAAAGAGGTTTTATTTTCTTACTGGCTTTTCCCGCGACTTCACTCGCTACCAACTCCACTTAAAAAATCACGTCAATTCGTCGCTCCGTTTTGCCGTGAAAGACGGACAAACAAACAGCCAATACACCCATGTATAATATTAAAATAGTATACATATAGTATGGAAGTATAGATTGGTGGCTTAAACGCAAAATGAATGCTAGCATTTTCCTAAAAACGTGGCAAACTAATCGCGAAGTCACAAATCTCAAGTCAAATCGGCCCTCGACCTTAGTCAACACGTCACTGAAGGGCGGCGTAAACCGGTTTATTGCGATACTAATTCCGTAGGACACTGGACAAGCCCTGACATGTTAACAATTAGGTCAGCAAATTGCTCCGGGATTATAGTCAGAATATAAGCCTTGAAGATGTAAAAATAAAATTATAGTATGTAATATTGTCTTCTGTTACCGCAATTGTTATTCATTGAAATTAAACACTTTAGAACGGATTAATCGCGTTTATTAACACCATGATTCTACGATTCGAGCCCTTTACAGTACCCGTTTTCACAGGGTCAAGATGATGACTGAGAGAATGCGAATTCTCCCCGTCAATCAAAAAACTTTGAAGTAACTTTTTTGATTGACGGGGAGAATTCGCATTGTCTCAGTCATCATCTTTCAGTCTACCACAAACTCGTCCTGCAATCCATTACTTCATGGCCTCTGCAGTAATGTACTATTTTAGGTAGGTTAGTATTAGTCCGGATTCTTCGCGATGTTTTCCTTCACCGAAAAATGATTAGTTAATATCGAATGATATGTTTCCTCTACAACCACAGGATGGTGCAGGATGCCTGAACATGTCCTACAGGTTAGTTAGGATGTTGACTGTCTTCAACCCGGAACAGAAGCTGGAATAATGGAATACTGCCCTTTTCAGCGACTGCCTCATTCTATGAAATGGAAGATACTGAGAATATCTTCCATACTTAATACCTACTAATATTATAAATGGGAAAGTGTGTGTGTCTGTTTGTCCGTCTGTCACGGCAAAACGGAGCGACGAATTCACGTAATTTTTTAAGTGGAGATAGTAGAAGAGATGGAGAGTGACATAGGTTTTTTGTCTCTTTCTAACGCGAGCGAAGCCGCGGGCTGAAGCTAGTGTTTAATAATTTTCTCAGTAAGCTTGAAAGCAGATCTTCGTTCCTTTCCGAGATACGGGTAATATAATAATATGCATTAACAGAGCAAAGCGCGCACGGAAGTGCGCCAAGCCAAGTCTTTAAATTTACTTAGACGGGGCTTTATCCGTCACGTAATAAAAAAAATGCCGTGTCACGAAGCTTTTTTAGGCTATGCCCCTTGCAGAATCAATCAGTCACTCCAGCATATTTGACGCTTTGGATTTATGCAAGAGGTAAAACTTTGAAAGCGGCTAGAAGATGTTGATGTCAACATCAGCCAGTCTTTCTCCGGGACAATGTCGTACGTTAAATGTTAGAGGTGTGTCGAGGTTAGTTTTCAAAGTTTAACA
The DNA here is from genome assembly GCA_949128165.1 of Lathronympha strigana. Lineage (NCBI taxonomy): Eukaryota > Metazoa > Arthropoda > Insecta > Lepidoptera > Tortricidae > Lathronympha > Lathronympha strigana. Next base: position 2,601,901 of record OX421925.1, on the reverse strand, counting down.
CGATAAGGTCCTATTTTAGTAAATTTATAAAGTTAAGTAAAGTGTAGTTTTGACGACCGGTTGGCGTAGTTGGTAGTGACCCTGCTATGGCGATGGTCCTGGGTTCGAATCCCGGTAAGGGCATTTATTTGTGTGATGAACACAGATATTTGTTCCTGAGTCATGGATGTTTTTGTTTGTATAGTATGTATATCGTTGTCTGAGTACCCGTAACACAAGTCTTCTTGAGCTTACTGCGGGAAATCGTCAATGTGTGTAAGAATGTCCTGTAATATTTATTTATAAATTGTAAAATCGTGAAAGTTTTAACAAGTCTATCGTTACAAGCCTAAGTACTAATACGAAAACCAAACGATCGAATGTTCGTCTTCCTCTCTGACGCACTTGCATATTCGAGCGACAAAGAGCTTATTACGTTAATGGGCCGTCTCCTTTTGTACTGACAACGACACGCGATTTACCAGATTTTACAGATTTTTGATCATGTGTAAAATGAAAACGGTAGAAAATATGTATAAAAACAGCATACGACTTTGAAGTAGACTATTTGATAGTATTTTTTGAAAATAAAAATCTATTATTCAGACAAACTTATATGTCAATAAATTAACATGAAGGCATTCTGACATAACTCTGACAATTAAGTTAACGTAACCAAAAGTTAATAACCACGAATAAAATTTTGATTTTTACTTACAAGAGTGTTGAAAAATGTCGTATGAAATGTGTGTGCATGGTCATTATACACATCGGCTTCCTTATTGCGCACTCGCTTTCAGCTCGCGCGCACAATATCGGCTCGTGTCTAATGACCATCATAGCATACGTGTATCACAATGTACAATAATGAACTTAATTAAAACACCTGCACAGAAATAAATCAGAACAGTCAAACCTGAAATTTAATCGCTCGCTATCGCTCAGTAAATTAGCTAGAGCGTACTTACAACTGGGTATCATAGTTCGGTGCTACATTAATTTGGTATGCGAGTGCAAAACGCTCATTTTAGTTACTTCCAAGTTTACAAGCTATATTACCATTGCAGCCCGAGTTTGCAAAGTTGCGAAATTATAGAACGTCCTCAGAAATATAATGATATTTTTCTACTCCAGCACTTCTATCTGTCAATTAGATGACTGACAGCGATATTCAAAAAGTCTACATTATAACGTTGTCTATGGTATTCCATAAGAACACTGCTTCTATGGATTTTCATACAATATATTAGCACTGTTGTTGTTTTTTTTTCTATATTGGGCACAACATTTTCCCTATTCTGCCACGTTTCTAGATTTAGCTTTTTACGCTATTTTAGCTGCCGTAGAAAAACTAGGGTATGCAACAGCTCATAATTGGGTCTTAAAACTCTCGGATCTATTATTACAAAACTCGGCATCGCCTCGTTTTGTAACGGCGACCCTCAAGTTTTAAGAACCCTTATTATATCACTGTTGCATAAACTACTATCAAAAGGATGACTTACACTAAAGTCAGTCTATGCTAAGTTTCCTAGATTTTGATAGCATAGATGAAAGTGTTGAGTAAACATCATAATTTCATAGAAGACGTTTAAAATAGCACTTTCAAGTTTGTCAGTTTTGCTCGGCAGAGATAACGTGGTTTGAGTGTAGAATGGAACGGGACGATGTATCAGTTTTTAGAAAGAATGACGTGAGCGCTCGGAGCCCTAGGTCTCGAGACGTTTTCTATTGAAACTGACTGATTGGCCCGGCCCTATCACGTCTCCGCCCGCTCTAGTGTGAGTTATCCTGTAATATAATTTAAACTTTCATCAGACTGACATTATATTGCAACGGTTAACACTCACATAAAAAAACATATAGTGTAAAAATTTCACGCCTATTGTGATAAAAATACGTGAGTGTTAACCGTTGCAATTTAATGTCATCCTATAATGTTATATTCTAGTAAGTCTTATCAATAATTTAATGTAGATTTTCCCGCACAGGGAGGATTGGATAAGGAAAGGGGACGCCTTTGACCAGCCAGTGGGCCACGCACAGGCTGAAAAAAGATCAAGATGGCGGATGTAAAAATGTAAAAAAATGTAAAAATGTAAAAAAAACGTGTTTCGAAAGATTTGTGACAGCCCTGAGCTTCGAACTTCGAAATACGCCGAACTATTAGGTTCTATGAAACTTGTCCACTGTATAGAGTCCTTACACTGTGGCTCTAGTGTGTCATCCTATAATGTGCTGTTCTAGTTGGCTTTATAAATAATTGAACGAGCGGACGAAGCAAGTAGAGAAGCTTACGTAGTGCACACTATACGGCATTGTCTACACTGAGCATCGGCGCAGCACTTAAAACCGTTTTCCAACTAGGGGGCACCGACCAACCCCCATCGCGATTAAAATTCGGGTGATGACTTATCTCGATAGCCTCCCGTACTATCCGCGGAATGAAAAACTTTTCCCTCGCCAACACGGTTACCTTATCGAATCTGATATAGTGAGAACCCGAATCCATCGAATGATTCCCCCTGGCAGAACCCTGAGTATCCCGACTTGTGGAAATGTTATGGCTAGTCTCTCCTATGTAATTCTTCCCACAGGAGCAGGGGATCATATAAACACCAGGGGTACTTAACGGCTCCCTATTCTTTGGGGAGCGCACCAACTGTCGGAGCTGCAAATGAGGGCGGAAAATCGTCTTGATGCAATATCTACGGCGTAACAAGTGTCCGATTTTATCCGTCACTGTTTCTGAACTTGTCGAGCTATTTTCGATTTTATCGACGTGAGTAACCCGTTATAAGTATTTTAATAAACTCTAAAACTTTGTTTATGCTAATTTTTTTGTCCAAAAATGACAAAGGCCATATAACTTCTTTTAACGTTCAGAATGGTTATCAACACCCACAATGTATAAGTATGTATTTATCTAATTTATATATCTATATCGTCGCCTCGTACCTGTAGTTCAAACATTGCTTAATTTGGGGCTACGTCTAGATTATTTATTAAAGGAACTTTTTCTAGAAAATAAAATCTGTTCAAATAAAAACAGACTCAACAAAGGGTTGTAACTTGGCTTTCTTTTTACGTGCACCCTGCTAGGTTTATTATGATGTTATATGTACACTGAACCTATATGTACCCCGACCCAGAGTTAATACTCGCAGAACATGGTATGCGTGGAGTCGCTCCTCAACTGAAACTTATTTATTTTATCGATTCTTAAGTAACAAAGAGGATTAAATAGATACTCTAGGGGTTTAATTTATTATAATAATATATTTTTAATTCAACCGTGACAGAGGTTGGACTCCGCCACCGGCTTGGAAACCTGCATGCCTACCACGAACATCGAAAATTGGCATTGACGGGAAAACCTCTTTGTCACTCTAATATGCAAGTGTGACAGAGATGGAGATACAAATCCGCAATCGAGCGTCGCACGCCTTACCGCTGGGATAATAACGCTTCCAGCCTAGGGACAGTCAGTGTCAGTACTAAAAGAACCAAGGTCGACTGAAGTAGCGTGACAAATACGAGCCTTGCCGAGAAAAGACGAGGCCAAAAACATAATAGACATCCTAACATAAACATACCCACTTCAAATTCTTCGAAATCAAGTCGAAATACGTATAAAAAAGTGTTTAAAAAAATAAACGACCGGTTGGCGTAGTTGGCAGTGGCCCTGCCTGCTAAGCCGATGGTCCTGGGTTCGAATCTCGGTAAGGGCATTTATTTGGGTGATGAACACAGATATTTGTTCCTGAGTCATGGATGTTTTCTATGTATTTGTATATTATATAAATATCGTTTTCTGAGTACCCGTAACACACGCCTTCTTGAGCTTACTGCGGGACTTAGTCAATTTGTGTAAGAATGTCCTACAATATTTATTTAATTAAATGGATTTCCAAATCTGTAATGGCACATATTTATTTATTTTAAACAAAATTGTATTACAGTCGAAACTACAGCACTATACAATAGAACACTAAAAAAACATAAATTACAAAATATTTTTTGTGTTAATATTCAACTCTCGTCCATCACCTCACAGTATCGCAGACACATTCGACACAATCACCCATCGACTTGCAAACAAATCACTTTCGGGTGCCCATGAAAGAAACGAGTTCAGCATTCTTAGAGCTCGCACAGCCGGCGAATGTATATGCGCCACAGTGCGTGTAATTGGTACTGCCAAAAGGTTGTGAGTTCGCGGTCTGAGGAGATTTTTGGCCACAAATGGGATACCAAGCCTAACAACACGTGCTACCAACTCAGGACAGTCCGTCTCCCCACGAAAAATACTATATTATGCTGTCACTAGGAGGTTAGAATTACGCCTTACTTATTATGATGTTATTAACTAGCCTCCGTGAGTGACTTCGTCCACGTAGATAATAGTAGATTGTACATCAAGGGCATAAAGTGACCCATTTCAGACGAGGCCATTTATTGGTCCGAGTGTAACGAGGACCAATATAGTAGCCGAGGATAAAATGGGTCTTATGCCCGAGGTATACACTCTGCTTTTCACTTCGATTGTAAGGAAAATATTAGGTTTTACATTACTTTAAATCGTTGAAAATGTAACATCCATACTCGCGCGCTTGGGTTCTCCCCGCCGCGCGCCGCCTGCAGGCGGCCGGCCGCGCGGGGGCGAGGCCGCGGCGAGCGCGCTCCACCTGCGATGTTACTTTATGCCCTAGTGCATGAAAAGCGATTTTGTGTCGCCTAGCCACGACACAAAGGTGAACTTTTCGAGCAAGAGAAGTGAAAATATTATTTTCATCCTCTTTGACCTTGAGGAATATTTTTTGTAAATCCTTGTTTAATGGAGTCCCATAAGTAGCAACACAATAACACAAATACTCTTTTTTGTTCACCAACAAGGAAAAAAAACACTAAATTAAGCACCAACAAAAGAATAACAATAAAAAAAAATTCAAACTAAATAACAACTCCACGCCTCTCCTGTCCGCCCTTTCAACCCTGTCCCAATCATTCACAACATAAACGAATAACTTCCGTCCACTTATTCACTGTATCCTGTAAGGCTGGGTATAGGTACAGTCAATTACAAAGATGAATACAATGTATTGAATCAGGCGTTACTTTGCGGAATTACATATTAACACCGAACTTTATGTTATTTTGTGAATCACTTGAATTCATGTACTTGTCGGACGCCAGTACGACAAGATCTCCTGCATCCCCTGAGGAAGCCTCGTAGAGAGGCGAAACACGTGTCTAGGTTTATATTATTGATGGTGGTTTGTTATATCTATTTGTGTAATTATTGTTTGCGGCGGGAGGGTGGGAACATTCATTGCATGCAACAAATACGCAAGTAGGTATAACCGATTGGCACTAATTGACTAGCACGTGGAATAGCAAAGTAACATTATTTTCGGTGTTAGATATTAATACAGCCAAAGTGTTAAAAATATGTATACCGGACTTTATTACATGGACATTAAGGTCATGTATACATACTTTTGGCACTTTGGCTGTATTTATATCTCTGCAGTTGACGTTCTCGAGTCTCGGTCAACCATTTACACTCTCGGGAGCTCGGACGAATGACTTTTTAAACTAACGCCGATTCTAAGCGCCCTGACTGCTGAATGCGCTTCTGGATCAGCGCCTGAATGTGACCTGCTTACGTGGCGATGGGCAGCTGTGTATCAGGAATATCTGAGATTTTGCAAGGTAATTGTATAAATTCTTATAAGAAGGCAGTCTAGCGTTAAGAATGACACACTAGAACGGGACGGGACGGGACGGGACGGGACGATCTATCAGTTTCTATAGTGCGGAAGTGACAACACTATGCCCGAAGATGATTGCCAGATGCAATCGAAATATGTGACTGCGATAAAATACATTATAAATTTACTAAAACGGGGCTTAATCGTGTATAAACAACTCATACATACAACTCATACATATCGCAGCTGTCAGAAATCGCCAGGTACACAAGTCTGCGGTTGCCGAACATTTGTTAGATTCTGGACCAAACCATTGGATTGAATTGCATAACCCTAAAATCCTTTCAACGGATCGTCGTTTCCATAGTAGGAAAGTACGGGAAGCCATTGAAATCAAGAAATACCCCAATTTCAATCGGGATGACGGTTTTAGAATCTCGTCTACATGGAATCCAGTCATTGATAAATGTAAGCGTAATCGAATATCACCTGCTCAAAAATCGGACATCGTGAGTGTAGTGTGTCGACAGAGTCACATCCCTAGTGCGCAAAATGTTCAAGTTGATAATCAAGACCAAGTGCGGGTAGTTCGTAAAACCCGCGCAGCTAGAAGATGTTGATGTCAACCTCAGCCAGTCTTTCTCCGGGACCACGGGGGCAATGTCGCCCTTGAAACGTCGGAGGTTTGTTTTCAAAGTTTATACACGATTAAGCCCCGTTTTAGTAAATTTATAATGTGTGAAAATCGTGAAAGTTTAAATAAGTGTTTTGCGATAAAATACGTTATTTTGAACCATTGTTTTAAGACAAATGACACAAGACACTATAAATTGTAAAGTTGAGTTGAGTAGAGTCAGCAAGTTGAGTTGAGGTAGTCTGCAGGATGAGGTAGTAGCTGTAGGCAGGGACAGCAAGTAGTTTCCGCCGGCCTACAGACTAAGGAAACAGCTGAAGGCCGAAAGAAACCCCTGCCGACCGTACCAGTTTCACGATCTTCTTTCTGTTTCTTCTTATCTTCATAGGGACGTCCATTGATTACGCCGTGCGTATTTGGGGAATTTTGACCCGCTTGCTTCCTCAGCCCAATGTGCCTGCCGGCGTCGCAGACCATGAAGCATCTGTTGCCCTGCAGCGTGGCAATATTACTGCAGAGCTCGACCTGATAGACGCGACTCACAGGACTATCAACACCGCCACGTATTGGGCATCTCAAGTTTAGGAAGGGAACCTCGACACGAAATGTTTCATCATCATCATATCAGCTATAGGACGTCCTGAACAGCCTCCCCTTTGGACCTCCATATGTACCGGTTGGAAGCGACCTGCATCCAGCGTCTCCCGGCGACCTTCATAAAGTCATCTGACCATCTTGTGGATGGACGTCTTACTCTGCGTTTGCCAGAGCGTTTGCTGCGTTAGCCAGAACGTTTGCTGCGTTTGGTTTGACGAAATGTTTGCTTGCATATAATTACGAGCTGGTGTGAAATGAACTTACTTGAGCCCGGCAACGATTTCCATGGCACCGTTGAAGTTGCCGATGTTCCAACAAGTGAGCGCCACTCGGAGTACGCAGGCCAGAGCCGCCTTCCGGTCCTCGACTGCTTGGGAGAGCACCAGCTCCGTCACCCACGCTGATACCTGGAGGCAAAGTAGGAGTTTAACGGACGTTTAATCTTGATGGCATGCGCCGCCCACACCCCCCGCTGCCTCGGTCCAGATCAGAGTGCGCTTGTGGTCTTGTGGAAACATGACTCATGAATAAGGAACACGGATTGTCCCGAAATATGTCGAGCTATTTTCGACTTTAAAGACGTGTGTAACCCGATATAAGTATTTTAATATGTTTGATATACACAGGAGTTTTCTAATATTTTTTTTAAATAAGGCATAGTTTATCCTGTGGCTTGGAAAGTCAGATGGCAGTCGTTTTCGTACAACTAGTGCTTACGCCAAATCTTGGGATTAGTTGCCTAAGCGGACCCCTGGTTCCCTGAGCCTAGGCATACGCCAGGAAAACGTAAGGAAGAAAAATATTCATTCAATACATAAAACAAATCTGCCAAAAAGTCTCACACTAGAACGGGACGGGACGGGGCAGGACGGGGCGGGACGGGACGATGTATCAGTTTTTATAGAAATGGTCACGTGACATCCGAGGGCTCCGAGCTATCACGTGATTCTTTCTATACAAATTCCCGTCCTAGGGAGTCCTTAACCTTGATACCGGATTGTTTGGATCAGTCAGTTTGGTGACGATGCTTTCCTTCACCGAAAAGCGATTGGTGAATATCAAATGATATTTGAAAGAAAGAAAGAAAAGAAAGATATCATTTTATTTGCGACGATCACAATAAACAGACATAAAACCAAAACAATACAAAAAATTTAGTTGTGTTTCTTTTCATACTACCGGGGTGACAAACAAGCATACGGCCCGCCTGATGATAAGCGGTCACCGTAGCCTATGGACGCCTGCAACTCCAGGAGTGTTGTGCGCGTTGCCGACCCATTAAAAAAATAGGAGGATTCGCTGTGTTGACAGCTAAAGGGGCAAGCTTTGCTCCGTGGGTCCCCAGCTGTCAACACAGTGAATCCTCTTGGAGCTCTACCGACCTTACTCACCAACAGAAACACAACAGTATGAGATACAACAAATTGTGTGTGCATCACAAAATGGACCCAACTCAGCAAATTATTCGTACACTAGCTTTTACCCGCGGCTTCGCACGCGCAGATTTCGTACTTCTAACAACATTTTGAACCGACTTAAAAAAAGGAGGAGGTTGTAGGTATGTACATGTATGTTACGCGATAATTCCGCCAGTTATAAATCGATTTTGATGTGTCTCTTTCTTTGGTAGATTCAGAGTTGGCCAAAATAAATTAATATTTTTAACTAAGAATATTTTGGACTTTGTTTAGGAAATCAACTGAAAATAGTAGAAATGGGAAATGGAAAACTTAAAAAAAAAACACAATAACACCTTAAAAAATTACACGCACTTATTTAGGTAGTAATTTATATTTAAATATGCCCTATGCACTTTTCAAAGGTGGTAAGTATTATTTTTTTGTGAAAAAACTCAGCGTAGTACTTCTTCGTACACAACGTTTACGGTTTTACCTTGAGGTGATAAGATGACTAAAGTGCGTGGTGAGCTTACTCTCGAGCAGGCCACGTAAAGTTGTCCGTGCGAGAAGCAGTCTCCCCTAAGATCAAATCCTGCCGTTTTCAGTGACTGGCCTTGAGATTTTTTTATTGTCATCGCGAAACAGACCTTAAGGGGGAACTGCAGCCTTTTAAATTCAAACGGGTATTTGGAAGGTATGAGTGGTATCCGTGGAATATATACCGATTCTCCGCGAGCGCAACCAGTAATGATGATAGCCTCCACCAAGTTCTTATGCAAGAGTTTAACCTGCAACCTTGTACCGTTGCACAATTTAGGCGGATTAAGGTTTCGTAGCAACATTACTGGAGCACCTACTTTCAGAACCAGAACATGTGAAGGGAGGCCAGGTGGACTAAGGGAATTTAAAAATTCCACAGGGTAATTTGTTGCGTCGTCCGTATTTACTACAGAGTCCACAGATTTGTATACGGGTTCTGCACCTTCGAACGATTTAATAACATATTATTGATTGTTGATACCTGATCGTTCTTAGGTGCGAGAATCGCGCGCTCACATAACCACTCCACTGACTTACTGAGTAGGTTGCGGACATCTGGATAAATCCGGGCTATAAGATCTTCGACGGTTTGTACAACTAAGGCAAGATTGGGTGGAAAATCAACCCTCGATTTCCGGATACTCTCCATTGCCAATTTGAAGAAGAAGATCGTATTTTATTTGAGGTGGAGTTTATTACGCTTTGACTTCGTATGCCCGAGTTCCTCTCGGCACTACGGGTAGCGTTTGACGGAAGTCTCCGGCAAACAATACAGTGACGCCACCCATCATATCTTCGCACCCTCTGATGTCTTTTAGTGTTCTATCTAGTGCTTCGAAACCTCCTTTATGCGCCATAGTACTTTCATCCCAAACTATGAGCTTGCAATCGCGCAACACCTGTGCCACGTTACTTTGATTGGAAATATTGCACAATAGAGTTTGGACACGAATTTAGTTTAAAGGCAGCTTGAACGCGCTGTGAGCTGTTTTTCCTCCTTCCAGTAATGTCGCTGCGATTCCCGATGACGCGACCGCCAATGCGATGGCATGATTACTCCTCACTTTTGCAAGCAGTTGGTTAATGAGAAAGGTCTTTCCAGTGCCACCAGGAGCATCTAAGAAAAATATTTGACCAGTACCTACCTTTATCAATGTTCTCCAGAATTAACTGGCAAACGTCCTGCTGTTCAGCTGTCAACAACTCCTCATTTTATGTAACACTACCTCTCTAGAACGTTAATATACCTCTAAACATTCAACCCCCTTTATATTCCCTCCCAATTTCGTACGACATAGTCCACGATCTCTTCCTAAATCTTCCTATCCACATTTATGGTGTACGATATTGAACGAAATGTTAAACACTCTTTTACCCCCAAAATGATAAAAATACTTTTTTTTTGTATTTTGATGACGATGAGAAACCTTAAAATCCCAGAAATTACTTTTTTTAAACTCTAATGAGGATTCTTTTCACAAAGTTTGTAGTCTATAACTAAAAGGGAAACGCTTCCGCCATACAAACTTTTAACACACTTTTCAACCCCTTTGGGGTTGATTTTTCCAAAACGCTAAAATTACTTTTTTTGTATTTTAATAACAAACCTCTACACCAACTTTTGAGTCTCTATCTAAAAAAAAAAACTTTCTTCCATACAAACTTTCAACCCCGATTTAACCCCCTTAGAAGATGATTTTTTCAAAACCCTTTCTTATTCGTTACCTTCGTTAAACACCTAACGTAATGTGAAAATTTCAGGATCATACGTTTAGTAGTTTCGGCTGTGCGTTGATCAGTGAGTCAGTCAGTCAGGACTTTTCCTTTTATATGTATAGATAAGTTCTGGCTACCAACGCCAAGGCATAATAATGATTATGATGAAATATTGTTTTAACAAAATCAAATCAAGCGACACGGCCCTAATGAAAAATAATCTCAGCCATCACCTAAGTTTCCATTAATCTTCTTTAAATTTAGCTTTTACTGCTTTTTAGTTACTTAAGATAAATGTATTAAAAACGCATCTAAGCCTTGTGTGAGAGATCACACTGATCGCGAAGATACTGTGTTTTGCCGAGGTGATTTTCGAGTGAGGTCTAATACTACTAAATGCTGCCAGCATCCTAGGTACAATGCCCCAAGGACCTATATAATTTAAATTTTCGTGAGTCATACTGATATTAAATTGCAACGGTTAACACTCACGTTTTTTTTATCACAATAGGCGTGACATGTTTCGACTGCATTGGGCAGTCATCGTCGGACAGACAGAGTGGTGATCCTATAAGGGTTTCATTCCATTTTCCTTTTCAGGAACCCTCAAAAACTAATATACCGTTTATACCGTATATATACCGTATTGAACGCGCAAAAAACATTTGACGCTCGCTACACTCTACCCGCGCAAACGCTAAGGTTGTCTACAATTAGAAATCCATCCTAATATTATAAATGGGAAAGTGTGTGTCTGTTTGTTTGTCCGTCTTTCACGGCAAAACGGAGCGACATATTGACGTGATTTTTTAAGTGGAGATAGTTGAAGGGATGTAGAATGACATAGTCTTTTGTCTCTTTCTAACGCTAGCGAAGCCGCGGGAAAAAGCTAGTATTATGTAATAGGCGCGGGTTGTGTGGCAGCCCATTAATAATTTAAATGTCTTTCGAGACACAAGACAATGGATTCAAGTTGGGGCAGAGTTCGAGCCTGTTAATAGTTTCTTAATCAAGGAAAAGTTTCCAGACGAGTTATTTTACCGCTCCAACGGTCAAAATTGGACAAAAACTCTTTTCATTTATCAACCGACTTCAATATTTCAAAAGGAGGAGGTTCTCAATTCGTCTGAATTTTTTTTTTTTTTTTTTTTTTTAATGGATGTTCACTCATAACTCCGTCATTACTGAACCAATTTGAATTTTTTTTTTGTTTTCTGAAAGTAGACGGTTCCTGGTTGGTCCCGTTTTTTTCAAAATCCATTTCTGATGATGGGATCCATGAGGAACTGAGGGAACTCCTCAAATTTGAAAGGCACATGCATGCTGATTTGGGTGATTTCTTAAGAAACTCGAGCATTTCTTTACGAAAATCATCAATTTGGTGGAATGGACCTGATGATGAAGACCAGGGATGGCAAAGTGGAACTGCTTCGTAATTCTCAGGACTATGATCCGATTTTAAAAAATATTTTTTTGTCTGTATATAGACGGTTTCAGGATTGTCCCGTTTTTTTCAAAATCAATTTCTGATGATGGGATCCATGAGGAACTGAGGGAACTCCTCAAATTTGAAAGGCACATGCATGATGATTTGGGTAGTTTCTTAAGACACTCGAGCATTTATTTACGAACATCATCAATTTGGTGGAGTGGACCTGATGATGAAGACCAGGGATGTCAAAGTGGAACTGCTTGGTAATTCCCAGGACTATCGTCCGATTTTAAAAAATATTTTTTTTTCTGAAAATAGATGGTTCCAGATTTGTTCCGTTTTTTTCAAAATCAATTTCTGATGATGGGATCCATGAGGAACTGAGGGAACTCCTCAAATTTGAAAGGCACATGCATGATGATTTGGGTAGTTTCTTAAGACACTCGAGCATTTCTTTACGAACATCATCAATTTGGTGGAGTGGACCTGATGATGAAGACCAGGGATGGCAAAGTGGAACTGCTTGTTAATTCCCAGCTCTATCATCCGATTTGAGACATTCATCTTTTCTTTGTAAATAAATACCTTCAAGATAGTCCTATTTGATTATAGTTCTATTTTGATGATGGGCTTCATGAGGGATTCTCAAATTTTAACGGCACATGCATTCTGATTTGAGGGTTTCCTTAAGTAACTAAAACAGTGTTTTGGCGGAGCCAAAATTTTGATGAACTGGATCTGATGATGAAGACCAGGGATCGCAAAGTGGAACTGGTTAATAAACCTAGCTCTACTTATTATCCTAGTTGTGACATTCATCTTTTTGATTTGATTTATATTCTGATGATGGAGTTCTAGAAGAATTCAGAGAACTCCTCAAATTTGAACGGCAGGTTAATTGTGATTAGAGGGTGTTCATAATTAGCTTAGGCATTTTCTTACTGTGGCCATCATTTTGCTGGAGTGGACCTGATGTTGATAATCAGGGATGGCATAATGAATATGCTCGTTAATTTACAGTCTGTCATCCAATTTAACACATTGTTATTTTGTTTGTTTAAAGGTCTACAAGGGAGTTCCGTTTGATTATACTTCAAATGTAATGATGGAAGCCCTAGGACATTGAGAAAGCTCCTCAATTTTCAATCGTACACGTGCGGTGTATTGGATATTTGTGAAGTAAACTGGCTAACTCAAACAAATTCTTAATTTCACTTTTACCGGGAACCAAATGAAGTCGGTTTTTTTTTCTTAAAAATTATCTTGCTCGAAAAGTTCGCCTTTAAATCGTGGCTAGGCGACATAAAATCGCTTTTCATGCTCTAGGCTAGGGCATAAAGTAACATCGCAAGTGGCTCCCAAGGGGCGCTCCTGGCGCGCAGCAGGAAGAACCGAAGCGTGCGAGCATGGATGTTACATTTTCAACGATTTAAAGTGAAATAAATAATAATATTTTCCTTACACTCGAAGTGAAAAGCAGAGTGTATACCTCAGGTATAAATACCCATTTTATCCTCGACTACTATATTGGTACTCGTTGCACAGCGGCCAATAAATAGCCTCGTCTAAAATGGGTTACTTTATGCCCTTGATATACAATCTACTATTGTATATGCAAATACCATCCAATTTCCTCCCGTATTATCAATATCCAGCATAAATGCATGAAACTATCTGTAACCTCCCATATAAAGCTGCTTATACAAATTGACAGGACCCCTATTTCAATCTAAAACCATAATGTCTTATGTCACATTACCTTATTCAATAATATTCATCCGATTGTAGACTTTATCAATAACTGGATAAGGCTCCAGATTGTGTGGATATAGTCTTAGTACTATAGACGTTTTGTTTGTGACAGTATCCGTTAGAATTTGCATTTTATTATGACCATCTTCGGATTACATGGTAGGACATTTCCGATAGGGTTAGGGACGTTAGGATGACAACGCAGTGGAGAGGAAAAGTTCGGACATGATTGATAAGATAATGGATTTTCTATTGGTTTCCTTTTGGAAAAGGTTCTCAATTTGTCAAGGCCTTTTACTTTTACTTTTTGTTTTAAGTATTTTCGCGAGAAGACATCGACTTTTAACGCCTCCTTGCCTAGTTGGTAGTGACTCTGCCTAAGAAGCAGGAGGTCCCGGGTTCGAATCCTGGTCAGGGCATTTATTTGCATGTTTATCAGGAATATTTGTTCCTGAGTTATGAATGTTTTCTATGTATTTAAGTATTTATAATTATATGTATTTGTCTATTATATATATCGTCGCTTAGTATCCACAACACAAGCCTTATTGAGCTTACCGGGGGACTAGGTTTATTTGTGTATTGTCCCATAATATTTGTTATTATTATTTATTAATATTAACTTTTTTATAGGTATTTTATGATTTTCCTACTTAGAATCACGACCTCTTTCGATCTTGCTAGGACAAAAGCGTCCCAAACTTGATTTTACCAATCCGTTAGCATTTTTCAAAGATGGTATTGGCGGTAATTAACTAAATTGATCATATGTAAAATTAAAAAACAATACATAGTCACAGTATTAAAATTCTCATAGCGGGTTACTCACGTCAATAAAGTCGAAAATAGCTCGACATGTTTCGGAACAGTCCGTGTCCCTTATTCATGAGTCATGCGTGTAGCCGCGGCGACTGCTCTACGCACACTGCGAGCCCCAGCGCGGTCAGCTCTCGACTGAGGCAACGACGCCTCATTTAATATGTCTGATACTCACGGGAGTTTTCTCATAGTCACAGTGTTGTGTTTCTGTAAGGTCGCCAGAGCTCCAAGAGGATTCACTGTGTTGGCAGCTGGGGACCCACTGTCAAAATATGCGACTGAGTTAAGTTGTAATGCATTGATAGCTACTACCAAATTACAACGATGTATTTAATTTGGCTGCTTAGATGAATTCGGAAAGAGGTCAGAAAATCTGACAAACTACGGAACCGTCAGAATAACAGATCTTTTGGACACTTTATTTAGTTGGTAAGGAAGTAAAGGACGGGTGTAAGAATTACATGTTGACTTTGATGATCAGTTTTGACGGAGGGCTTGGTCCAAGTTGGATGTCGGCAGACGTCATTTTAACCCGGGAAATACACGGTTTTGACCGACATTAAATTATAATAGCCTGATTTTCTCAAATCACATTCGAATGGGATATTTATAGATAATGTATGCAAAAATCCTACAAACTTTTCTTCCGGAAGTAGGTAAAAAGTAAAAAAAATCAACTTAACAAATTAGATTTTTGAAATTTACGGTAGTAAATATTTTTCTTGTTTGTGAACATGACGACATATTTGTCTTCTATGTGTTAAAAGCAAAACCGAAGAAAACTTATTCACGTAAAACGGTAAAACTTACAAAATGTACGGCGTGGGTTAACACCCACGCCGTACATTTTGTAAGGCTGTGTTATTTCGCTAGAAGCAAATGGTAATAAGTAAAAAATGGTCCTGACCCATTTTAAACAACTTAAAGAACATAAGTACAGAAAAATCATACGAGATAAACGATTGAAACATGTATGTACACATTTGTGACTATTTGCATGAAACTATATTTTGTTGGATTTTGGTGCCTACGATACTAGGCTAACAAATTATCCGTTACGCTAAAAATATCTGCTATTATTAATTATTTCCAAAATAATCAAAATTTCCATAAAAGCTTTCAGTTCAATGACTGGATTATGTGTCAAACAGTAGAAATCAAACATTTCAACCATCAAATAAATAGTACGCATTTAGGGAAAAGTGATATGATGCCTATAGTAGCCGAGTGGCGCCTTCAATAAGCTGCGCTTTCTTCGGACTGTACCTACCTTATAACGATATCAATGTAAGGTCCACTATAATTTTATTACTCCCTCTCGACCCTTTTCGAGGACTGCCCTTTTATCCTACACATATTTACCTACTACTTCTAGACTTTTGTTAAAGTATCAAGAAAATATCAACAATGCTCACTTGACGTGAGCACTGTTGATATTTTTTTTACTCGGGGCACATTTAGGACAATAAAGAGTTAGACTATGCCAAGTTTAAATTTAGTACGTAATAGTAGTTTATGTGATTGTATATAATGAAAGGCATTAAAACTCGAGTGTGGGTTTTTGAAACTAGGCGTCAGCCGAGTTTCAAAATAACATCATAGGAGTGTTTAATGCCTAATAGGCTAGATGACGAAAAAAAACTAATTAGTCCGTCTGTTAGATTGTTAAAAAATATTCGACACGTATTTTTTATTTTGTTCGTCAAATGAAAAACGACTGAAATACAGCGCTTTAAAGTTTCGCGTGACGTCACAATCGAGTACGATTCTTACTCTAAGGTGACGTCACCAGCCCCCACCACGGAACTTTGACGCTCTTCATATTCACAATCTTTCTGACGGACTAATTAGAATAATAGTTTTTCAACCTAGTCATCATCCCTATTATTTACAATTACATACACTGCTTTATACGACTTGCGCGTGTCATTGTATGCAATTGACAATTCGTTTCAAACTAAACGTCATCTCGACTGATATTAGAATAGAGGTCAAATCAAATTTTCTTGTGTCAGATGTGTTCGAAATTTGAACAAAAATATTATCGAAATCGATAGTATTATTTAGCTATAATAACATATTTACAGATAAGAAATTTGTATCAAAAAAGTTTATTATAATGGGGGCCTTTATATGTGATTTTTGTACGCATTATTCAGGGCTAACGTGATAATTTCATAGATATCTGACGTTTAACCGTTGCAATTTAATATTACATGGTAAAGATAACGCTCCAGAGAGTCTAACTTATTTTTAGTAAAAGTTACTCAGTCGGTTACTAATAAAGTTTCTAAATAGATCTTTATGTCATTAGCGCCTGACAAAGTGGCACCTTTTACTGAAATCAATCACAAATGTTAAATATGATAGAGATTATAATTCGTCGACATTGTACAATGATTCGACCGCTAGACTGGCGTGGGCGGTATGTGGGCCGCCGGCGGCCGAAGTAACAAAACACGATTTTAAGAAAATGTTAAGCAGAGGGCGTTGGTAACCTAATGGTAGGGCGCGATTGTATTTATTTTATTTATTCATATTAATTAGCACAGCATAACAGTTAAACCAAAGCACTGTGAAATTACAGAGACCTAGACAATCTAGTAGACGATGGTTTATCCGAATTCCTCGGGTTCCAACTTTGGCTTCCTAACGAGTAGCAGCCGATATACGTTTATGGTTGTTCGCCAGATGAGTCTGCTGGACATCTGGTGGACATTAATCCGTCAATGTATGTCTGTACGTTCATGGACGGCTATTCTAATAAGTTTTGTTCATTTTAATAGCATTCGTGTTTTTTCTCTAAAACCAGGGGTTGATCAGCCCCTTAAACGAAGGGCTGATCGGCCCCTTCTCTATTTATTTATCATTATCATTACTATTTAAGTGTTTCAGTGTTGGCTATATTTTTGACCACAAATTCAATTTAGATAAAGGAAGTAGTCTCGGTTGGACCTTAAAGGATGACTCACACTAGAACGGGACGGGACGGGACGGGAAAATCTGTCAATTTCTATAGAATCCGTCACATGACATCCGAGGGCTCCGAGCTATCACGTGATTCTTTATATAGAAAGTGACATATTTTCCCGTCCCGTCCCGTGCTAGTGTGAACCATCCTTAATACTGGGATCGCATTGTCTGGCAAACGACAGGGCAGGGCTAAATAACTGAAGATGGTGCGCGTATTGAACCCTTAAGTCTAACGAGACACTTTGCCTCCTTATGTGTGTTATAGCCTATACAATGGGTTTTGTTCTGATGAATTGTTTGACATGCCAACGTCCACTTTTCACCATCGCACCGCTCGCCATCGCCAGGGCGCTCATGCACACACCGCCAAACCAAAATGGCCGGGCACTAAGCGGTTACAGAGGAAATTCCTCCCGCGGACGCTCCGGCTGTGGAATGACGTTTTACCAAATATTGTACAAATACATATAACAGTTTTTGTAATATATCCAAATGCAGTTATTCTTATTTGGAAAATATAAAATATAAATTTCGGCTTATTGAGTTATGTCAAATTTCGAAAGCACTCTCGTTGGTGCCGAGAAATTGTTACATCCTGTATATTTAGCTTGTAGCTGGAATTGAATTAAGATCCAGTATCGATAGTGCTGGGATCAATATATCGATGTTAATACTCGTATTGTCTTCTGTTACCGCGATTGTTATTCATTGAAATTTAAGACTTTAGAACAGATTAATCGCGTTTATTAACACCATGACCCTACGTTTCGAGCCCTTTACAGCACCATCATGTGTCATCATCTCAACCCTGTGAAAACGAGTGCTGTAAAGGGCTCGAAACTTAGGGTCATGGTGTTAATAAACGCGATTAATCCGTTTTAAAGTGTTTAATTTCAATATCGATGTTATTTATTAATATTAAAATAAATTGTCTATCGATTACATCAGTCGATATTAAAAAGTATGGCAATAGGTATATTGTCAACCTAACATAGTTCGAGTACTGTCCATTATATTGATTCGCTAATAAATTAAAAAAATATTGGGACTTTTATAGATAACTCTAGTGAGTATTAAACATATCATACTTATATCGGGTTACTCACGTCAATAAAGTCGAAAATAGCTCGACATGTTTCGGAACAATCCACACTTGCTCTGCGCTCACTCGAGTGTGCGCAAAGCAATCGCGAGCGCATCTCATGATTATGGGACGCGGACCGTTCCGAAACATGTCGAGCTATTTTCGACTTTATTAACGTGGCTGCAGTGGTTAGAGCGTCTGCCGTGAAAGCAGGAGGTCGCTGGTTCGATCCCAGCCCTGCTCACCTGCGGCCTTGGTCGCATTTTTTCTGTAGTACCTAGTAGATATCTGTTTCAATTTATAATCCAAAATGTCTTAAAATAAAGAATTAAATATACAGATGATTTTATAAGCATGTGCAATTCTTATGATTTGGAAATGATAATCACTATTGTCATTTGTTATTCTGTCGTTGTATTTACTAACGTATCATTCTATCTCGTACTTATAATACTTGTAAGAAAAGGACGGCCGCTATCACAGACAATAAAAACACAGCCTTTATATGTCAGTTGCTGACGGAAACAAATATTAATAGAGTCGTATCATATATTTTACATAACACAGCAAAAAAGTCATATTTATGGGGACATAAATAAATATGATCACGAAACCGACTATAAGTATTAAAACGGTGCTTTTATTTTAACACAGCACTAAAAACGTCGTAAAATTACAATTTATCGACTTTTCCCATCCTTATTCGAAATTTTCTCGCATCGACTTGTCCAGATAGCACAACTTATTCACTGGACAAAAAACAGCTCGCCACAGCAGCGCAGTAACGTATACATAGCTATGTCAGATAAATGTCAGTACAGGGTGCGTAGACAAGATGCCAATCGCTCACGCTCAGTCGCTAACGAAACGCAACTGTCATTGTCACACTAATAAGGAAGAGTGATAGAGAGGTAGCCACGATACGTTATTAAGCGTGAGCGATTGGCATCTTGGCTACGCACGCTGTAGAGAGAGTAGAGCGTTGGTGACCCAGCGGTAAGTGTAATAGTACATTACATACCAAAGCCGTTTAAGTGGGAAATGCCTCGGATACCATGTAATTGTCGGCCGAGGCGAAGCCGAGGTCGACTAACATGTGATCCGAGGCTTTCCCATTTACCGGCCGAGGTTTGTATACTATTTTTCAGCCCGACGGAGCCGGGAGGCGGCTATTTAGTTTTGCGTAAAGTGGCGCTTACCGGCCGGAGGACTGAAATGTACTATTACAGCCTCATTGGTTTGATGGAGAGTCTGGCATTGTATACCCTGACAAGCAATTAAGCGCAGTAGCAATGTACTATCGCGTTCAGAATTGCATGGGTAGTTTATGAATGAAATCATTCATACATTGCCCATGCACTTTTGAACGTGTGTGTACATCAAACTGAAATATAGCAACATTTGGACGAATCGAAAAGCAGCGTTGACTGTAGTCACCTGTATGTTTGCTGTGTGACAGACGTTTATTTACGAAAATAATGACATTTTTGATAAGAGAACTGGTATTGTCAATGTAGTTTGCTGTTTCTGTTAGTTCCACTTATTTAATTTATACCTTTAATTGTCGAATTGTAAATAAAATCCTTATTATTATAAACATAGAACAAATCTCTCGCAGATGTAGTTGATTTACCTTAATATCCCGACGTTCCGGGCCAGGATAGGCCGTCGAGACCATGAAACATGAAACTGTGTCGAAACGTCACTATATTCACTATATTCAATTAAAAAAAAAAAAAATA
Organism: Lathronympha strigana; assembly: GCA_949128165.1. Lineage (NCBI taxonomy): Eukaryota > Metazoa > Arthropoda > Insecta > Lepidoptera > Tortricidae > Lathronympha > Lathronympha strigana. Next base: position 2,581,519 of record OX421925.1, on the reverse strand, counting down.
TTACCGAAACACACAGGAAGTACACAGACAATTAAATGCAGAAACTTATATAATAACTTATATATTTAAATATATTCGCGATATACCCGTCCTATGTTTATAATAATGTGACCTAAACCTTATATTTAAATTGCAACGGTTAACATTCACGTATTTTTGTCACAATAGGCTCGACAAGTTTCGACTGCGTCGGGCAGTCATCGTCGGACAGACAGAGAGGTGTTGTTACTTTCTCGGCTCGGGCATCACTCAGCCGCACAGTGATGCCCGATGCAGTCGAAACATGTCACGTCTATTGTGATAAAAATACGTGAGTGTTGACCGTCGCAATTTGATGTCAGTCTTCTTCTTCCTCGGTCCCTCATTGCTGAGGATCGCGACCACATGTTGCTTTCTTCCATTGAGTGCGGTCATGGGCCGTGTGGGCCGCTCGTTGTACACTGCCGCCGACTCTTCTCTTCACCGCATCAGTCCATCTTGTAGGAGCTCTTCCCTGCGCTCTTCTACCACTCATTTGGCCCAAAATGATGTGCTTCTCCAGACCGTGCTTTTTTGACCGCATAATATGTCCGAAGAAGCTGAGAGCCCTTTCATGGCAAATTGTAGAGAGCCTAGTAGTGATTTTGAGCTCGGTCAGGATAGACTGGTTGGTTCTTCTGGCAGTCCACGGTATTCGGAGCAATCTACGCCAGCACCACATTTCAAATGCGTCAATCTTAGTCACATCACGGGCTTTCGGGCTCCAGGTTTCGGCACCGTACGTAAATATTGAAAAGACCAACGCACGGACCAAGCGCACCTTGGTTATACGCCGAATACCTCTGTTCCTCCAGATCTTGTCGAGGTTGGCCATAGCACTCTTAGCCATGCCAGCTCTACGGCGAATTTCATTGGCACAGCCACCGTCATTGATGTCAGTATGACTCACGAAAGTTTAAATTATATAACCTTATATTTAATAACGCTTAAGTGAGGGGGCTGAGCTGTTTGGTCATCACGTGTATCACCTTGCGCTCATTTAAACACGTAACAAGAGAAAAATCTGATAGAAGGAAAAAATGTTAATTAAACAAGCGTTAGCAAAGAGTGTCAGCGCGCGTAGCCGAGATGCCAATCGCTAACGAAACGCAACCGTCATTGCCGCACTAATAAAGAGGGATAGAGAGAGAAAACCACGATACGCTACAAAGCGTGAGCGAGTGGCATCTTGGCTATGCTTACAGTTCTGGCAATTGTGTTTTCTATAATGAAACGAGCGAGCGAAACAAGTGAGTTCTCCCAGTCTTCTTAGACAATCCGTCGTTTGTATGTATGTTTGTATGTATTGTAAAGGTTTTACCTTTACAGCCGCCTTGGTTAGTTGGAAGGACTGGCTTTATGTGTATTTCAAATTGAGAACTCTAGCCAGTGCTGTTACACCAAGGGGGCGATGGTTGATTGTTCATTCTATGCGTGGCAGCCTTCACGTAAGGTTCTGTGATTGATAATGTGTTAATAAAAAGATATTTAACTGTCCATAAACGTGTGTTAGGCCGAACCCCTTTACAGTATGTATGTTCGACGGTATTAAGTACAGTTTGCGAATGGAAGTTTTTGTAACATATTTTATTATTATTAGGATCAAATCAACTCGGTATTCTGATTAGAATGCGCCTAAGCAAGTCGAAGACCACTGAGTCGCTTCCATACAACTGACCCTAAACTTAACCTAAACTGAATCGCGTTAAGATGCCACGGTAAGCCCCAGAATACAGTTAAAATCCTAAATCGCGTGCAGAAGTCATGTTAAAGCTTAAATCTATCAGAGCCAAGCGTTCGGGATTTTCTTTGAAAAACGCTCTGATAACCGACAGTGAAAGGTTTGTGCTTTCTGGTCTAATCGTCACGTGTGCAGCCTCGTGGCTATTGTGTGAGGAACTCCTAATAAGAGAAGCGAGAATTGGAAGAGACGAGAAACATTCAGAGTTTTATTTCATATTTATATTAATATTGTCTTCTGTTACCGCGATTGTTATTCATTGAAATTAAACACTTTAGAACGGATTAATCGCGTTTATTAACACCATGATCCTACGTTTCGAGCCCTTTACAGCACTCGTTTTCACAGGGTTTTTTTTTTATATTTTTGTAGTAGGTAGTTTGCACAAGTAACTTTTTTGATTGACGGGGAGAATTCGCATTCTCTCAGTCATCATCTTAACCCTGTGAAAACGAGTGCTGTAAAGGGCTCGAAACGTAGGATCATGGTGTTAATAAACGCGATTAATCCGTTCTAAAGTGTTTAATTTCATATTTATATTATTTTTATTTATTGAAAATAGACCACTTGAATTATGGATTTAATTCATATGAAAAAAGAAACTGAAATGTGTGTTAATATATTTTTATGACTAATAAAAAGTCATGGGACAATAGGGAATAGAAAACATACATAACTCTAATCAAATTTATCAAATTTTCTGTTTTGCCTTAAGGTTGACTGATAGAGAATGCCTTCTGGCGTTAAGTCCGCCTTTTGTACGTTAAGGTTTTCTTTTGTGCAATAAAGGTTAAATAAATACATAACTCAGGAATTCGTGATAAACACACAAAGACACCTTTTAGGCAAGCATGCTCCATCCTAGACTACGAGTACATCGGCACTTACCATCAGGTGAGATTGTAGTCAAATGCTTACCTATTCCTCAATAATAAAAAAAATATAAAAAATCATGCTCTCCTGCTTCGTAGGGAGGGTCACTACCTACTAGGCCGTCTGACATGTGAAATATAGATTTTTACTAATAAACTTTACTTGATTAACAATAAATTAAAAGGGATGTTGTAATAAAGATAAAGTGACGGCTAGAAACGAACCAGCGACCTCCATACTCGTAATTCCAGAAGTGTACATTTGTCATGACTGTGCTACGCCGTAGCACAGCTACGAGTGGAAAGTCATGGGCTACGAAAGTATGTCACTACGACGTAGCAGCTACTTTACTATATACCTATGTTCTTCGATTTCTATGTTGTTCTATGTTGTTCTTTGATCCCCGCACTACGTGGAGGCGTTCAGTTGAGAAGGAGGCTAGCTCAATTGGTCTCGGCTGGAAAGAGCTGGAGGAAGCCGCTGAAGATCGAGCTAAATGGAGAAATCTTCTTAGAGCCCTATGTCCCTAATGAGGGATAACAGGAACAAACCATCAATCATCATGTTCTTCGATTTTCAGGTTTTACCCAAAGGGTAAAAAAGGGTGGCAACATCTAATTCTTCATAATTATCTCGGTCATATTTCCCTATAACATGCATAAATAATGCGCTTGTTTCTGTATCGGGATCCGAAGCCTTCTGACGCGATTAAGAAATATTCAATTGTGTTACAAGAGATCAAAATGATATATTTCCGGCGAGGGCGTACATTGAATTTTGAATCAAGCGATGGATTCTAAAGTAGAATCCTGAGCGTTTTTTTTATTTATAGTAGGCAAACGATACGACATCTTCCACATTCTGACACCTTTTGAAATTTTGCTTTTTTTGCTATTATAGCTGTCGTAGAAAAACTAGCGTATGCAAGAGCCCATAATTGGTTCTTAAAACTCTCGGGTCTATTATTACAAAACTCGAGTTCGTCTCGTTTTGTAACGGCGACCCTCTAGTTTTAAGAACCACTGTTACACATGCTCATTACTAGCATACTTTGTGCTTAACAGCATGCTAATAAGCATGCTTATTAGAAAGAGGGGCCCCTCCCACTTTCCCGCTTTAAGCATTCTATTAATTAGCATGTGTATCAGTACCTCAGTACCTTTTATTATATCACTGTTGCATAAACTACTATTACAATACACATGGTGCTACTTTACCGCCCAAGGGTGATAATGAACGCTTTACGTCTCTGCGTCGAATATTCAAAGGGCCATGTACTGTAAAACGTCGTACGATACACGTGCGAAGAGGTAATTCGCAACTCGTGTCAATTTAAAACACTCCCTACGGACACGTTTTAATTTATCGCCACTCGTTGCGAATTTCCTCTTCGCCTTTGTATCGTAATGTGATTAAAGCAAGTTATCTGGCAAGCCAAACCATATGTTGCCAGCTGAATATTTAATACTGAAGCCAGATGTGCACACATACCTATGCTAATATATTTTATGTTCACCACACTACACAGACATATATCTATCAGATACTTGAAGCTATTGCCGGCTATATAAATATATATTGGCCAGTGGTATGGCGTGACTTTGGATTGCCGAGTTCAAATCCTGCCGATTCTTACCGGGCAGTTTTTCGAAACTTAAACGAAATATGACTGCAATACAATAAAGAATAAAGAATATCATTTTATATTTACCAATCGCTTTGCGTTGAAGGAAAACATCGTGAGGAAACCGGAATAGTCCCAATAAGTCTTAGTTTACCCTTTGGGTTGGAAGGTCAGATTGCAGTAACTTCCGTAAAAATTAGCGCCTACTTACATACAATAACCGCATAGGCCGGGAACACGCAGGAAAAAGAGTTTTTTTTTATATATATACTACGACAGTGACAAACAAGCATACAGCCCGCTTGATGGTAAGCGGTCACCGTAGCCTATGGACGCCTGCAACTCCAGGGGTGTAACATGCGCGTTGCCGACCTTTAAAAAAACTTTAACACTCTTTTTTTGAAGAACCCCATACTGTAGTCCTTATTTTACGTAACTTTGCAATACTTGTTCTTAATTTTCTGGCCACGACTGTACGTGCTATGCTTATCCGACTTACCCGAAAGTATAAGGCCGGCTAATAACGGCAACCGAAGGAAGTGTTACATTCTACAATTAATACACGTTGATACACGTTACACATGCGACATCTACCCCATACGTATCTCTCGCGTAGCCATGTATATAAACATAATATACGCGCAAAACAAAGGAACACGGGTTATTGAATAAATCACCTACCACGCTCATAATCCTCAGTGGGGGTTAGGGGGTTTGCGGTTAGGGGGAGTCTAGTCTATTTCTAGATTTTTATTTGACATCACGGGGGAGATTTAACCGGCTTGAAAAAGGAAGTCGAACCAGTAACGTAATTAAAGTAATTTTTGAAACCAACCTTCTTTTACGTTTTGTTTTTAGTTTAACTTAGGTTTACTTTACTTACTGTATGATTTTCTGGGTGCCCTAAAACCTTTGTTTTTTTAATACTGAGACGGTGGCAAACAAGCATACGGCCCGCCTGATGGTAAGCGGTCACCGTAGCCTATGGGCGCCTGCAACACCAGGGGTGTAACATGCGCGTTGCCGACCCTTTAAAAAAAAGGAGCCAAACGGGCCAAGGGCTTTGCTCCGTGGGTCCTCAGCTGTCAACACAGCGAATCCTCTTGGAGCTCTGGCGATCTTACTCACCAACAGAAACACAACACTATGAGTAGGGTCTAGTGTTATTTAACTGCGGTTTTCTGTAAGGTGGAGGTACTTCCCCAGATGGGCTCTGCTCCAGATTTGAGCGAGACGACATTCGTTGTGCTGTGCCCTACCACACTAAACGATATGCATCCGCAGCTGTGCCCATACCTCTCTTAAACTTAGATGTGTCACGGCTTATGCTGATTGGCATCCCTTTTGGTTTAAGTACTAGAATACTAGGGTAAATCTCAATAATATATAGTAAATCACTAGGGTAAATCGCCATCTTTTATTCACTGGCCACCTTATACAAAAAATAAATTCTATTGGCCTATAATTATAATTCATTTTTAACTATTATTTTTAAGGTGTGCAAACGATACCAAATTTCTCAGAAAGAATGAAAAAGTGGAAAAAGTCATGACCTTGGGCGGGACTCGAACCCGCGACTCTGAGATACCAGCTCATGGCTCTTCCAACTGAGCTACCGAGACCACACACGTGGCCCCGAATTTCTCCACCATATCCCTCCTCACATGCGCCTCAGGCGTTTATCACTGAACGGATTAAGAAGGTATTTAGTAAGGGGAAAATCAACCCTTAAGTGCTAAAAAAAGGGAGTAGAAAAAAAAACATAATCAAAGTTGAAGTATGAAATGACATTATATCGAATTATTACGCCAACAGAATCCGCCCTCTTAACCGGTTAATGAATTGAATTTCAACCGGTTATCAAACGAAATTACCGGTATGATAACTCGATTGAACCGAAGCTTCCGTCGACTTTTCCGCGTGCGTAATTCAATTGCTTTTAAATATAATAACGGTATAAATATTAAAATGTGCACACGCGTTTAAAATTGCATTAGCAATAGGGATGACGACTAGGTTGAAAAACTATCATTCTAATTAGTCCGTCAGTTAAGCTACTGTCACATGCTTATTATCGTTACTAGCATGCTTTGTGCTTAGAAGCATGCTAATAAGCATGCTTGTTAGCAAGAGGGTTGGGAGCGGGGCCCCTCCCACTTCCCCGCTTGCTAATAGGCATGTGTATCAGTACCTTTAGATTAAAGTTAAATAGTTCAAAGAGGTTAATCAAGATGGAATACTGTTATTACTAAAATTAATTACTAACCGAAATCAATTACTATTCAATCGTAAATCAGTAATTTCTCCGTTAATACTGTGGCGTTTGGAATGAGACTTTGCACATGAGTTAGAAAAATCCTAATCAAAATATCCTATTCATATATGTCCAGAGAGTAGAAACAAGTTGTATGCAATGCTATTAGAACGATCGGCCATAAACAAAAAAATCCTGCACTTTTTCTATCAGAACGCAATACTCATTACACCCTCTAATCCAGTCATTGAACTGACAGGTTGTGTGGAAATATTGATTAGATACTTGGGAAATAATTTATAATAGTTGATTTTTTTTAGCGTAACGGATATATCGGGAGTCTAGTATTATGTAGATAATAAAATCCAACAAAACATCGGTACATCCTAATCGTCACAAATATGTGATCACAGTCATGTTAAAAACGTTTTTCTTATATTATTTCTATGTGTATATTTTTTTTTGCCGTTTATTATGGGTCAGGATCAGTTTCTACCTATAACCATTTGTTTCTAGCGAAATAATACATCTATCACCCGTGCCGTACATTTAGTAGATGTGTTTTACGTGAATAAGTCGTCTTCTGTTTGGGTTGTAACAGATACACAAACAAGACAAATATTTATTAGAGTAAATTAAAAAAAAAACTCAGTTGACTTATTGTTTTTTTACTATTTACCTACTTCCGTAAGAAAAGTTTGTGGGATTTTTTCATATTTTATCTATAAATATCCCATTCGCACATTATTTGACAAAATCAGGCTAGTATAATTTGATGACTGTCAAAACCGTATATCTCCTGGGTTTCTTATTCAACTTCGTTTCAACTCCGGCTTAATAAAAAAAACTTATAGTTACTTGCGTAACATCTACTCTATTTTGCCAAGCTTAAATTGCCTTCTTTAGTGTGTTATAGAGCCCTGTTGCGTAAGTTACGTTTCACGAAATATTTTGACTAAATTTTCCAAACAATTCTACAGTATGGTATTATAGTTTGGGGCAGTGCCGCAAAAAGCATACTGTTAGCCCTGGAAAGGGCGCAGCGCGCGGTTATAAAAGTTATGTTGCGAAAACCGCTCCTTTCCCCAACGGACGCTCTGTATAGGGATTCCAAACTTTTAAGCGTAAGACGGCTATATGTGTTGAAAGCAGTTACTCGAGCTCACATGATTATTAGTAAGTTGCCTAATTATATTCAACTTCTGACCAATCGCAATTTCATGGTCCCTCTTCCAAATTTCAGATCTACTTTTGCCAGGCGTTCACCTGATTATATGCCCCTTCGCATTTATAAAAACGTCTCTAAATTACTTGGTATTCAGTGTTGCCCACTCGGTAAAATGACGAAAATTGTAAGAAAATGGCTAGTGCCCCTAACATATCAGGATACGGAGGCTCTCCTTCTAATCAGTTAAATGTTCCTACATGTTCGTGTACACACAACACACACACACACACACACACACACACATAATAGATAGCTCGCGTTTATCTTGTTATCTAGATAACTTCTAAACTGTTGTATCATAATTTATCTCACTGTTTAATGTCCAAGTCCAATTAGTTTACAAATGTACCTATCGCACTCCAGGGTCCCAAGATACAGGCTCAGCCTAGTTTGGGGTCCGCCGGACAACCCATTTCATGTTTTTTGTTTATGTGTAAATAAATAAAAAAAATTTTTTTTTTTTTTTTTTTAAATCACTCAAATCAAATCAAATCAGATATTTTAATGTAATAAACATTGTACAGGATAGTCTCTTTAATACTAAATAATTATAATTAGACCAGGTGATTTACAATTTCCTGTGTTTCAGGCGATGGAGAGCGATATAGCTAAAATTAGCTATAAATTATTCACTTAAAATGGTAAATAGGACAAAGTCAATAAACTTATCGTTTTACAGCCAGCCACTGGTTTAAGAATGACTTGCACGGAGCGGGACGGGACGATCAGTCAATTTCTATAGACAGAATCACATGATAGCTCGGAGCCCTCGGGTGTCACGTGACGTTTTCTATGGAAACTGTCAGAACGTCCCGTCCAGCCCGTCCCGTCCCGTTCTTGTGTGAGTCATCCCTTAGTCTGTACGTTATCCGTAACTCGTAAATCTATGTCAATAAAATTGAATGATCACAATTGTATGTGATCGTATTATTTCCGGTAAACTGAACTGGTTTCGCTTATTTTGATTGAAATATTTGTCATAATCCAGCTTAGGTTGAAAACCAAGTCAGCTAGTTATATAGGCTGAAATGTTTAACTTGATAGAATATTATATATTCTGAACCTACTGTTTAATGTAGTAATGTTTAGTTTAGTTGCCCAATTTTATGACAGATGGCGCTGTTACATCGGCTACATCGCGGTGTTAAGATTTTTCCACGGTCACGTATAATTCAAATAGAATTTCGAATAAATGAGCAATAAGTTATCAAGTGAAGTGTTTAATTGCAAATGGTAGTATTTAAGTGCAGTGCAGTAGTGAGAACACTCATGATTATAAATTGAAAGAGATGTCATATACTACAGAAAAAGTGATCAAGGCCCCCAGAGGCCAGGGCCCGAGGCTGGGATCGAAACAGCGACCTCCTGGTTTCGCGGCAGGCACTGGGCTGGGCTGGCTGGGCACTGTGGGGCCTTGGTCACTTTTTCTGTAGTATAGAGCATCTCTTTAAATTTAACATTTATTATAATTAATAAATGATTTAATTCATGATTTACTATTCTACTTGAACGGCCTCCTAGCCTAGTTGGTAGTGACCCTGCTTCGAAGCAGGAGGTCCCGGGTTCGAATCCTGGTCAGAGCATTTATTTGTGTGTTTATCACGAATATTTGTTCCTGAGTTATGGATGTTTTCTATGTATATACAGTATGTATGTATCACAACGAAGAGCAAACCTTAAAACTGGTTGACGGGGAACTCGAGTACAATGTAATGACCTGCATTTCACGTGCCAAAATACATGTTTTATGGCATAAGATTACTAAATGGATTACTCGAGAACCTTCTTTTTGCAGTCGGTTAATGGTTTTTGTGACATCCTATAGGGTTTGTTTACGTTTTTGATTTGTGATAGTGCATGCGTATTGCGTACTGTTGATATGTAGCTAGGGGCAACTAATAAACATTGACGTTGTTATGTCAACGCACATGCGCTTTGAGTTCTGTTTATAAGTAACCTAGGTAATCATTCAAATAATGGCTGTGGTCATAGGCAACGCGCAAGCGCTTTGTTAACTGTTTATTTGTAACTAGGTAAAAATCCAAACTTCAACAAGGTTTGACGCCTGTCTGTCAGTTGGTAATTTAAGAAATGTCAATAATAAGATTGTAAACAAATTATACAGGGGAGGTGCAAAACAATAATAATTAATGTATATTTTTATACCTCACGTAAAAACTGTCGTATTTTTGATGAATTAGGTACCATGCTCATATTTATGATCTAAACATTAACGGGTTTCTTTCTTTGCCTTTCGTTCTGATACATAATGTATTTATATCTATGTATTATATATATCGTCGTCTAATACCCACAACACAAGCCTTATTGAGCTTACCGTGGGACTAGGTCGATTTGTGTAAGATGGTCCCACAAATATTTATTATTTATTTATTTACTCATGAATGCTAAAATTGCAATAACTTCAAAAACGACAACACGAAATCGACATCTCAAAACAAAGTGTCCGATAGTTTTACAAAATTTGTATAGACATGTAGATTTTGTGTTGTTTTGTTCTAACTTGGTCCCAAAGAAAAAGTTGTTTGCAATCATTAGCAGATTCAGAATATATAATTTAGTATCGCGTAAAAGATTTCACCCCGTATAGTTTAAATACGAACGTTCCAATCACCAGTTCCCATTATATAAATTAAATATATTAATTGGTTTTCATATCCATTCAGCCAAGATTGATTGGTTTAAATTAACGAACGTAAAAGAACAGATAATTGACCGAGCGAGCGAAGCGAGCGAAGCGTCTCTGCTTCAGCTTGGACAAAAATGCTTTTAGGTGTCTGTCCATTTGTTCTCCTCTACAGGTCGCATTTATCAACCAATTCTTGAAAAATTTTGTAAACGAGTTCGTTAATTACATAAAAAACTTTTGTCGATTCAGTTTTTGGAAATTTTAAAAATGGCAGGAATTGGCACAAAGGTCTTAAGCGCCATAGAAATCAAAGGCGCTTAGGACCTTTGCGCCAATACCAGTAACATTGAGAGTTCGTTGTGAATGAAACGGTAAAAGAAGTAATTCTTATTTTTATTGACCGAGCGAGCGAAGCGAGCGAAGGGTCTATCTCTGCTTCAGCTTGGAGAAAAATGCTTTTAGGTGTCTGTCCATTTGTTCTCCTCTACAGGTCGCATAAATCAACCAATTCTTGTAAAATTTTATAAACGAGTTCGTTAATTACATAAACATTTTTATTGATTCAGTTTTTGGAAATTTTAAAAATGGCGGGAGTTGGTACGAAGGTCTTAAGCGCCTTTGGAGTCTATGGCGCTTAGGACCATTGAACGTTCGTTGTGATAATGAAACAAGGAAGTGTTTATAATTTTTACATATTTCGAAATCTTTCAATCGATTTGAAGCATTGTTATTTTGTTTCCTCTAAACTCCAAAGTAGTTTTGTTTCATTTTACTTCAAATCTAATGATGGGATCCATGAGACGGTAAGAAAGATCCTTATGGCAATTTCGGTATATTATACTCCAACTAACTCAAACTAATTCAAACTTTAACTTTGACCGGGAAGTTGTTTTTTTTTCATAAAGATTTTATTTATTTAAATTTATAAGTAAATTATTTTTTAGTGCCTACCTACCAAATCGTTTTGAGGATTCTTAAAGAGTAACTTAGATGTTTGTCTGGTAAATATATACCTAATCGCTTAATATGACATGTGACATGCTTTTATGGCTCTTGATTTGACCTAGCGTAAGCGAAGGTCTACGTTTCAGCTTAGTCAAAATGCTTTCATATCTCCGGCTGTTCTCCTCTACAGGTCGTTTTTATCTACGAATTCTCGTGAAAGTTGAGCGATCAGATTGTATAGCTTTGTAGGATCTTTTTGTCATTTACTTTATGAAAAATATTAGAATTGATGGAAATTGGCACAAAGAGATTAAGCGCCGCACAGGCCTATAGGGCTTAAGAGCAGATGGTCGCGAGGTCTACAGCTCACAGAGCCACTAGTATTATTATTACGTCAAATTATTTATTACTTATTATCTTACGTCCGATAACGGTTTAAGTACTTTAAGGATGACTCACAATAGAACGGGACGGGACGGCGCGGGACGATCTGTCAACGTCTATAGAAGAAGGCCTACCACGAACCACGAACGAAGTTTCACCTCTCTGTCGCACTTAAGTGAGAAATCACAAGTGCGAAAGGGAGGTATACTTTCGTTCACGGTTCGTGGTAGGCGCTAAGGAATCACGTGATGGCTCGGAGCCCTCGGATGTCACTTGACGTTTGCTATAGAAACTGACAGGTCGATCCGTGTGAAAAACCCTTATTTGAACAAAACTATAGACAAAAAAACTATTCATCTAATTAAGCCAGTTTTGTATAAAAAATACCGGTTAAAACTCACCTACACAACCTGTGATTAACATATCTTCTTCAGTACCTTGCTTTTTATTTTGCTATTAGGAATTATTCGTAATACTTATTAAAATAAAAGAAACGTGAGACCAATGATATGCGATTAATTTATAAATAATACTCCCATGAGTATCACGTACTAAATACTATCGGGTTTTACGTCAATAAAGTCGAAAATATCACGACATATGGTTGTGCGCAAAGCAGCCGTCGGACACGGATTGTTCCAAAACATGTCGAGCTATTTTCGACTTTGTTGACGTAAGTAACCCGACCCCTTTAGTATGACATGCGATTAACTTTAAACACAGGCCGATTTCTTTAACCGGTTACGAATCACCTAATTTAACCGGTATAAAAGCCCGCAAACTAGGCATCGTTACCGGTATTCAAAATATCGCCTAAAATATTGCTGGAAAACAGGCTGAAATATTCATTAAAATTCGAGATACCAAAATGAAATACCGGTTAATTTGTATGAAAATAATACTAATATACGAACACCGGCGCGAACAGTATGCGTAGCTTGCTGCGCACCCATTAACCAGGTGGTGCATGACGTACACGAGTCGCTCAGTGTGTAAGCCTAGCACGTCTAGTGAGACAATACCGGTTTTTATAACCGGTATGAGCCGGTGTAGAAGCGCGCGAACTGTACGCGTTGCTTTCTAAGCGCTGTTCGCGAAGCGGCTAAGACTAGCAAATATAGTTAGAGCGAGACGTATGTATAGGTAGAGCGAGATAGATACCTCGTTGAACCGGTGTATAAGCGCTCGCACAGTACGCGTGGTTTGCTGCGCACGCGTCGGTGGTGCTCGTCGGATCACAGGTCTCTCCGCGGCTGAGCCGAGCGCGCCTTCGCCGCCAAGATCCAAAGTCACTTGACGAAGGTAGTCGATTGGGGGCACCTGGGGACAACAAAAAAAAATTATAGTGTATTTATTTAATCGTATGGCATAAAAAGAAATACATCAAAGAATCGAATAATACATGAAATAATTCTGTCACAAAGGTAGATCCAAGGCTTTTAGCCATTTAGCTGCGTCAGTGGTGAGACAGAACAGGTCTTCGGGACTTCCGGGGTAGGCTCTGAGGGGACATTCCTAGAATATGTGTTGTACGGTTTGAGATTCGGCACCACAATCACATCTGGGCGAGTCGATCCAACCACAAAGGTGTTTAAATTGTGCGGTGCGGTTATAGTACCTTTAAGCAACACAGGGAGTCGGTAGAGGGAGGTGAGTCGGTATTCGGGGGAGCACCGTTGTTGAATGTTCGGCACACCATGATGCTCCCCAAAACGGTAATGCGGGTTAAGGCCGCAGAAGGTTTAGTGTGTCTCTCCCGCTTTCTATCATCAGAAAGGGGTAGAGGTGAAAGTCCCACATACCCCCAACACTGGCCTGCCCCAGACTCCGGGCGGATGAGTAAATGTATTCCCTCTACGAAAAGAAAAAGGACAGTCGGCGTAGGTTTCCTCTCATTTATACACACTCCCTGACCCATGTGAAAAGTTGAACCCCGAAAATCACGAAATAGATGTGTTACAGCTTTGAAAGTACTGAAGCTCGAGCCGTGTGTTGCCATAGATACGACAGAAGCATAGACTCGGCCTGATTTTTTTTTTATGGGAATACGCGGCTCTGTGTTACCTACGCAAGTATAGATCGAAGTGTGCAAGATTTGTTACTGTAATTGTATTATGTTTGTTTTGTATGTGAGAAGTGCGTCTGTGTACACGTTCTCCTTTTAAATGGGGCTGATGCGACTCTCTTAAGTGCGTGTGTAGTTAACCCAAGCAGACAGTTGAGCACATGGTTCTAAAATGCCCGTTAACTAGATTTACGGGACGAACGGATTGTCGTAGTGTCTGGTCTGGGTGCGTAGCCAAGATGCCAATTGCTCACGCTTAATAACGTATCGTAGCTACCTCTCTCTATCACTCTTCCTTATTAGTGTGACAATGACAGCTGCGTTTCGTTAGTGACTGAGCATGAGCGATTGGCATCTTGGCTACGCACCCAGAGAAGGGATAACCTAAATCTATGACTATTTTTATAATTGTATTTTTACTATGTATGTATCTAAATATCCAGTGACTGTAATGCCATACGATAAATAATACCAAATAGCAACAACAAGCAAAGGTAGCAACTATATTGTATTTTGCGTGTTAGCAAAATACAAGGTAATATATAGTTGCTTTATTACATGTTTTATTCTTTTAATCTCAATTTCTAAAAGTTATTTTTCAATCCTCTAAGTAGGTAATTAATATGACTAGTTTTTTAAGTAACATGATTTTATTGAAATTAAACACTTTAGAACGGATTAATCGCGTTTATTAACACCATGATCCTACGTTTCGAGCCTTTGCAAGATTGAAAACGGATAAAAGAGGCAAAATGGGGTAGTTTTCTTGTCGCTTCTTTCTGCTCCATAAGCCAGTTAGGGAAGCGTTCGTAAGTTGTATGTATGTTAATCCAGTGAGGTTTCAACTTTGGTCTGAAGCAGGCAGGCCTACTTCCGGTCCATTCTATCGTGAAATGTATGAAAGTAGGAAAATTTTTAAATCCAGACTAAAATGGTGCCAAGATAATGAAGACCAAATAAAAATGGATAAATTAGCTACCGAACACTCGTCAAAAAGATTTAAAAATTTTTGGAAAAAGACTAATAGTTTGAATATTAAACCTGGCCTCCCTATAAACGTAAATGGAATTACGGATCCAAAAAATATAGCTGAATCTTTTAGGAAACATTTCACAGTGGAGCCGCTATTTGTTCCTTCCAACGTCTCGTCACCCATGCAGAATGATAGTGTCAGTGCGGGGTCCGGCATGACGGGCTTCAGTACGCGATTTACGGCCTCTGAAGTGGAGAAAGTCATACGTAAGATGCAAAGAGGTAAATCGCCAGGTCATGACGGACTGAGTATTGAACACTTGAAGTTTGCAGGTGCGGAGTTACCACGTGTTCTGTCGACATTCTTTAATTTGTGTGTGGGACATTCCTATTTACCTGAGCCCTTTATGAGAACTTTAGTTGTACCTATTGTTAAGGACAAAACCGGCGACGTATCGGATGTGTCAAACTATAGGCCCATATCGCTGGCTACAGTGCTCTCGAAGGTACTAGATAGTCTCCTGGACGCACGCCTCGAAACCCACCTTAAAATACATGACGCACAGTTTGGATTTAAAGCGCGTGAATCAACGGAAAGTGCAATATTTTGCTTGAAACATACGGTAGCGCATTATACAGAGCGCAAAACGCCCGTATACGCTTGTTTCTTAGACCTTTCCAAAGCTTTCGACCGTGTGGTGTACGAACTGCTGTGGAAGAAGCTGGCGGATGCGGGCGTACCTGAGGAGTGCGTCAGGCGGTTCCGGTACTGGTATAATAATCAGTTAAACCAGGTTAAATGGTCGAGCGCGCTGTCTAGTGAGTACAGGTTGCAGTGCGGTGTAAGGCAGGGAGGATTAACATCGCCTAAATTGTTTAACCTGTACGTAAACGATCTGATCGTTGAGCTCAGCAGCATGTATGCCGGATGCTACATAGACGGTACCTGTGTTAACAATCTTAGTTACGCAGACGACATGGTGCTGCTGAGCCCATCGGTCGGTGCGTTGCGTGAACTAATCCGCACCTGTGAAAACTATGCTAAGGCTCATGGTCTGCAATACAACTGTAAGAAGAGTGAGGTTATGGTTTTTAAAACGGAGAAAAAGTTTCAGCCTTCCAATATTCCCCCTGTTGTGTTAGACGGCTGTGGACTGAGCATAGTCAAACAGTTTAAGTACCTGGGTCACATAATCACCGATGACCTGTCCGATGACCATGACATCGAAAGAGAGCGCAGGGCGTTGGCTGTGCGAAGCAACATGATTGCTCGTAGGTTTGCTCGTAGTTCGCACGAGGTTAAAATAACCTTGTTCAAAGCTTATTGTCAGACCTTCTACACGGGCAGCCTATGGGTTCGGCACACACAACGAGCATACGACGCCCTGCGCGTCCTTTACAATAATGCTTTCAGGATGCTGATGAAGCTGCCCCGCAGATGCAGCGCTTCAGGTATGTTCGTGAGCGCGCGCGTCGATGGCTTCCATGCTATAATGCGCAGGAGATATGCATCGATGCAGAGGCGGCTGCGGGGTAGCGACAATAGCATCCTGAAAGTCATTGCTGACAGGATGTGTCACTGTCGGTTTCAAAAGCACTGGGTGATCAATCTAAGGGGCTGCGTCACATATGACAAGTAGGTTGAACTTGATTTCATGTTGGTATTTTTATTAATTCAATATTGTCATGTATTTAATTTTAATAATTTTATAATGTTTTATTTAATTTATTAGTTATATAATTTGTAAATGTTTATTTTTAATTTAATTTTTAATTTTAGTATAATTTTGTTCTATTTATCTCTTTTGTATTTCTATGGGTCTAAGTTATCCGAAATAAATTGATTTTGATTTGATTTTGATTAATCCTCACAGGATTTAAACATTTTTTCTTTTTTATTTTAATTATAGAATGCCCTTCAGGCTATGTATTACTAGCTTTATAAGCCCCTCTGGGCATTGTAGACCAACCTTTGTTTTTATTTTTTAAATTATTTTTATATTTTTGTATGTAGGTAGTTTGCACAAGTAACTTTTTTGATTGACGGGGAGAATTCGCATTCTCTCAGTCATCATCTTAACCCTGTGAAAACGAGTGCTGTAAAGGGCTCGAAACGTAGGATCATGGTGTTAATAAACGCGATTAATCCGTTCTAAAGTGTTTAATTTCAATGAATAACAATCGCGGTAACAGAAGACAATATTAACATGATTTTAGTCTTCATAACATAAACGCAGCCATTACACCTAAATCCTGACCACGAGTTAATTAAAGAGCATAAACCGGTTAATCCACGGGAACCGGTATTTCAAAACCGATTATCTCATACCGCTCCGCGCCTGCATTTGAAACGCTTCAAATACCTATTTAAAGTTGTGTTGTGCTTTGGGATATTCCCGTTGCGGAAAAGATTCCTCATAATAATATTCCTGGTAATATTTTCTTGCTCCGAAAGCGCTGAATACAAAAACAGTAAATATATTACGTACTAAGGCTTGTAACGTAAGAAATCTCTCAGATTTCGTGTAATTGTCGTTCGTAGTGAACCTGAGTTGGACAAACATGTAATATGAGGCTTTCTTATGTAAGGTCTGTGGTCTGTAAACTATTTTTTCTCAACACAGTCGGCAAGCGGTAAATTTGTTTAGCTTAGCCACCTGCAATTGGCTGCTTGGCAGAGGGAAGAAAAGTAACTAACAACGAGGTATTAAAAATATTGCTATTATAGAAAGTCGAAAATAAGAATATGGGTATAAAACATGAATATCTTAGAAAGAAATGAAAAAGACCGGGTCGCTAGGGTCTGCGGAAAGGCCCTAAACATATATAAGAAACTCCGAACTGCAGCAAGAGTGAGTTGGGGATTAAATCCCGAGGTGACCAGAACCATCTACACTGTAGCGGTGGAACCCGTCATTACGTACGCGGCCGCGGCGTGGGCACCGGCAGCTCAAAAGATAGGGATTCGGAAAGAGCTGGCGGCGGTGCAGAGGGGCTTCGTACAAAAAATGTGTGGTGCCTACCGCACAGTGTCGCTGAACTCGGCCCTAGTACTAACCGGGATGTTGCCGCTGGATCTCCGAATAAAGGAGGCAGCTGACCTCTATGAAGCCAGAAAGGGAAGCACTCGCGCGGTACCTGACGATAGGGAAGTGGAGGTAGCATCAGCGTACTCGGAATCCCCTCATCCAGCCCTGTGTATGGAGTTGGACTTCACGAGCCTACCGGACCGAGAAGCCCTGGACAGGTATGCGGTGCAGGAGGTAAAAATATATACAGACGGCAGTAAAATTGACGGGAAAGTCGGAGCCTCCCTATCCATATGGAAAGGTGAGAGCGAAGAAAAAACCGTCAAAATAAAACTAGCCAACTACTGCACCGTGTACCAAGCCGAACTCCTGGCAATCCACAGGGCATCTGAGGAGATAGGAAAGAGCGACGAGGCGAGCTTCGGCATCTTCAGCGACTCAAGATCAGCTCTTGAGACGCTGACGAATCGGGGCTCGCTCCACCGCTTGGCCCTTGAGACGAGACGCAACATAAAGGCTGCATCCGAACAGGGCAAGACCATTTCCCTGTTTTGGATCAAGGCGCATGCTGGACTTCCAGGCAATGAAAGAGCGGACGAGCTGGCGAAGATCGCAGCATTGTCGACACGGAGGAGGGCGGACTATGATAGATGTCCCATCTCATACGCCAAGCGATTCATTCGTCAAGAAACGCTTGGGGCATGGGCTGAAAGATACGCCTCGGGTTCGACGGCCTCCGTGACGAAAATGTTCTTCCCAGATGCGGTGGCGGCATACCGGCTTACGCGAAAAATAAACCCTACAGGGCTCCTTACCCAACTTCTGACAGGACATGGTGGGTTCTCCTCGTACCTGAACAGGTTCAGGTGCAAGGATAGCCCATCATGTATCTGTGAACCTGAAAAAGAAGAGACGGTCGAACATTTATTGTTCGAGTGCCCGGTACATGAATATGCACGAATGGAGTGTCAAGTAAAAATAGATAAGGTGATTACAAGAGAAAATGTAAGGGAAATAGTAGAGTGTAAGAAACGAAGAACAGTATTTCTGGAGTACTGCACGGAAGTAGTTAAAATAGTAAAAAATAGAAATAAGTAAACAAATTATGTACTCACCATATATGAAATATGGGCAGATGTTACATAAAAACTGTAAAGTAAATAAAAAATTGTAAAACAAATATGTAGTGTAAGTAAACAGAAATGAAAATAGTAAGTAAGAAATAAGAAGAATGTATCTAAAATAAGATGTTCACAATGTAAAATAAATAAAAAACACCTTAAATATGTAAAATAGAATAAGTAAACTAAACGCAAGAAAAGTCTCTGACTTGTCCAATGTCAGGGGAAAACATAAAAAAAAAAAAAAAAAAACCCGGGACTCTGAGATAACAACTCGATTTCTGGCTTAGCTGGTATCTCAGACGCAGACGGATTCGGACCCATTTCCATACTTTCTGAGAAATTTGGTATCGTTCGTAGATGTTTTTGGTAAAAATAATAAAACATGAACTTAATCACTTTCGTAATTTAATTCACTGCTTAATTAAATAATATAAACCGGTTAAGCCACGGTATCCGGTATTTCAAAACCGATTATCACATACCGCTCCACGCAAGCTTCTAAAGCGCTTCAGTGGCCGTACCATGACGTCTTAAACGCGATTCAGTTGACGACCTAAACTGAGTCGCTGCCATACAACTGAGCCTAAACAGATTCGCGTTAAGACGTCATGGTAAGGGCCCAGGTACTTGTTCGGTGTAGTGTTGGGCCATGGCATATTCCTTGTGGTAATATTACTGGTAGTTTTCTTTCTCCTATGGCCCACTTTAAAAAAAAACTGCGAAAGGTTAGTTAGTTTTGCTAGGCTTTTCCGTGACTCGACATCCATAGTGGTTTTTTATGTGATAACGTGGTATACTCCGACCATCCTGACTCCTCCACGAAACCTAGCATAGTTGCATAATGCTCCATTCTAATATTTTAAGTAAAAGAATGTATGTATAGCTTTCAAAATTGCACGGGCAGTTTATCAATGAATTCATTCATAAATTGCCCATGCACTTTTGAATGCGTATGTACTTATTTAGGTACATTTCTTCGAAAACACTGAACTATGTTTTATATTTTCAGCTACGAATATTCATATATGATCCAGTTATTTCAGACCGCATATTCCTCACCTTCTCCCGCACTTCCCGGGAAAATTAAATATTCCCCGAGACTGCCCATCACTATCCCTCCCCATTCCCCCCAAAGCACCATAGCAGCTATTTGTATGAATAAGCGACATAAGCGCAGATCCATGTAATGTAAATCTTCGTCAGCGAACAGAGAATACATTTATATTCCTCAGTATAACCCCATTTAAAATCCAATTTAAATTGAACTTTAAATACATTAGCTTAGGGTTCATAATCGCGAGAGAATGGTGATAGAGATAAGCTGTTTTGTTAATTAGGTAGTTTATAACGAACCATTTGAAAAAGGAATTCGAATATAATCGTGAATGTACTTCATTCATATATCGTTTTTTACGTCCGTTTAATTCGATACTTTGTAACGTTAATTGGAGCTGCCTGATATATTATTATTGCTTTTTGTCGAATTCAAAATGAATTGTTGATTGCGCAATGAAATAAAAACACGAAAGTAAGTGTTAAGCATGACAAAGCTGAAATCACTGATGTGATTCTGAAATCACGGTAGAATAATTAAAGCATGGAAGTAGTACACCAACTATCAAATGTGACCCTGTCTTCAAATTGGCAGTAGATTTTTCAAATGTCTTAAGTCTATTTTTTGGACACGCCTCTTACGACATTTGAAAAATCTGCGGTCATTTTCAATTAAAGTTAAAGTTAAAGTCGAGTCGATTTCCGCTAGGGGCGCTAGTGGAACGTGGGTCCTGCGGGAACATTTCAAACGTCGTCACTTTGACAATTCTCTCGTATTGGCACAGGACCCACGCATGAGTAGCGACAATACGGGAGCTCCCATTAAGTTGTAATGCATTGATACCAAATGACTACCAAATTACAACAATGTATTTAATTTGGCTGCTTGGATGAATTGAGTCAGAGAGAAGTCAGCATAACTGTGATCACCTACGGAATCAGAGAAGTAACAAACATAATTATATACATCTCCTTTGGACACTTTCTTTACTTGGTAAGGAAGTAAAGGACGGATGTATGACTTTGAATATGAGCTTGGACGGGGGCTTGGCTGAAACTTTAGACAGCACATGCCGAAACACAGCTTAGTAGTAGATAGTTTAGTAACCTTTCACATTGGTTCAGCCAATCAATTTGTTTATTTAATATCTCAAAAACTATAATAGTTAACACACTAGTTTCTTAGAGAAATTAACTCGAGTTAATCTGAAATCTGAAGAATATCTCTTCAAAGACCAGTTTAAATATGATATGAGTCATCCTAAAGTCTTTGATAAAATTATGATCGAATCTCAAATAATGTTAATGTGAAAGAATTCTTGTTATTAAAGTGCTTGAGCTTCGTCCCATTATTACTTCGTCCGCGATTACTTTTAGCCTTTTTAGATTATAACCTGACAGATCCCCTTAACGTGCCAGTGAAGCTAGGTTGCATGTAAACCCATTTAGCCGTTTCTACGTGATGCTCGAACAAATAACAGACAAACAGGCAAAAAATCTAAAAATCATTAAAATGTGTTGTGTTGTCAATTCTAAGAGCTCCTAACACATATTTTTATCAAATATCTTCAATATACAGATTTTTGACCCTACTCTGCTTTATTATAATGTATTATAATGTATGTACTAAGATAACTTGTGAAGTTAGACCCTTCACGAGAACCGAGTAACTCATAATGTAATTAAATAATGTAATTAAAAGAGTTATTGAAGAGACTTGAATTCTCTTGGGGTTAACTAATCAATAAATCAATAATTCGTCGTCGGTTCTGTATTTGAAATACAAAGCCTTTGATGTCTGTCTGTTGGTCTGTCAGTCTACCGGCGTGTCGGTCTGTCGGTCTGTCAGTCTGTCGGCCTGTCAGTCTGTCGGTCTGCATGTCTGTCGGTCTGTCGGTCTGTCGGTCAGTTGGTCTGACGGTCTGTCTGTCTGTCAAGCGAGATATCATTTTTAAAGTTAGCTTTATCACGAATATCTACGAGTACCTGCCTCTTTTGATAGTAGGTTTATTTATCAAAATCTTAGCCCGATTAAAGTTTTCCAACAAACTGGGATGATGCGACACGAGAAAGCGTTACGAGAACTCCAAGCTGTCACGGTCTATGGAGATTGCCACATCTCGGGTCGGCTCGTCCCGTATAAGGACGGCACCAATCCGATCCGGGACGATCCGTCAGTTTCTATAGAAAACGTCACGTGGCCCCCGAGGGTTCCGTGCTATCACGTGATTCTTGCTCATTCTCAAGTCTGCAGTCTGTTGATAAAATTATAAGGTAATCTAAAATGGTGTTAAAATTATGGAGTTTCAGTTAGGTACTTAAGTATGACTTAGAAGTTAGACCCTTTACAAGACCCGAGTAAGTTATTATGCAATTAAACGAGTTATTGGATAATTGTGTTTTCTTATTAAAATTGGGCTCTCTTGGGGTTGAATAATCGATAATTTTGTCGGTTCTGTGTTAGAAATACTGGTTTCGTGTTGTCTACCTGTATGTCCGTCCGTCAGTGGGTCTGTCTGTATGCTGTCTGTGTATCTCATTTTGTGTTTCACAGCTTTCCATCGAGTGAGCCGTATGCTTGTTTGCTACCAACGTGATATAAAAAAAAACTTAGGTTCTCCTGGGGTTGGCGCAATTGATAATGCTGTCAGTTTAGTAATGGTAATACTGCCTGTCTGTCCGTCTGTCTGTTCGTCTGTCTCACGAACTACGAGTTTATTAGGTAGAGGGCTGAAATTTTGACGGGGTACGATTTTCTACTGCGGCTCTACAGCCGTAATAGTGAATCCGAAATAAGTGAATCCTCTTGGAGCTCTGGCGACCTTACTCACCAACAGAAACACAACACTATGAGTAGGGTCTAGTGTTACTAAACTGCGGTTTTCTGTAAGGTGGAGGTACTTCCCCAGATGGGCTCTGCTCCAGATTTGAGCGAGACGACATTCGTTGTGTTGTGCCCTACCACACTAAACGATATGCATCCGTTGTGCCCATACCTCTCTTAAAATTATTTTTTGGCCGATTGGCGATCCAATTATTTATTATATTATATCTATGCATCAACGCAATATACGATACGAGTAAGTATTAGATATATTCCCCAGAGTACCTCCAGGAATACAAATAGATAAGGTACTGTTCCTTCATAAGATTAAATTAGTTGTTTCCCTTGAGGAAGCCACAGACTACTTGCCAACTAGAGAGTGCATGACGTCTTGATGAAGACTCATGCAACTAAAAACGTGAGCTAACATAGTAAATAAGAGAAGATAGATAGTTTAATAGTGTGCTAATATTAGTATCGGATACCTAATGGTCCTTTTTCATAAATGTTTTCAGTTTAACGGCCTGCTAGATTAGTTGGTGTTTATCACGAATATTTGTTCCTGAGTTATGGATGTTTTATATGTCTTTAAGTATTTATATGTATCTATATATTATATATATCGTCGTCGTCTAGTACCCCCAGCACAAGCCTTATTATCTTACCGTGGGACTAGGTCGATTTGTGTAAGATTGTTCCACAATATTTATGTATTTATACATTCGCGATTCTCACACATTTTAAAAATGTGTTGCAATGGGGCGTATTCGCGTATAAATTGTTAGGTAAAATCAAAACCCCGTAATTATCAAAATATTGGTTCTATAATTACTATTTAAAACGAGATATTTACCATGTACATTTGTTTTTGTTCAAGATCGAGGTGGGCACACAAATTACAGGGGTGAAATAGTCAATGGTCAAGACAGCACATACCTTTCACTTTCTCCTGAGGCAGGAGTCCACACAAACGTAGGGCACTTTCTTCTATAGGTATAGTACGTATCCCAAATTCACATGGGTCGCGGCGGCACAGCACGCGCGGCTAGGTGCATGTCTTTTTATTGTCTGTCATAGGTGTCATAATTAACAAGAGGGCTGCGCGGGCGGGGTGGGGAAAAGCGGGGGGTTATGCTAAGAAATCTACCTACATAAAACAAATTAAACAATATAATGAACAGTTTTCATGAGCTCCCGATATTTCGGCACTGTTACAAGTGCCATGTTCACTAATAATAATTAATAGTAATTATAGTAGTAATGTAATAGTAATTATAGTGTAAATGACCATGTTAGCTTAAAAATATTGGTTTACAAATTTGGCAGGGGCTCCGCCAATATAGAGTGAAGATTCCGACACCAGGGGACGTCTTAACGCGATTCAGTTTACGTTCAGTTTAGGTTGTATGGATGCGACTCAGTTTATCGTCAACTGAATCGCGTGGTAAGACCCCAGGTCTTTTATTTAATTTCTATGAAAAGCGTGGTATGATTACCGAGCGTTTTAATAAGTCATTCTTAATGCGGAGTCTATGCTAAGTAGTCTATTACCAGACCACCGGGAATTCAGTACTTTTCCTCATTCAAGTCTTAAGAGGAAAATTCTAAGAGAGTAATCTGTATTTTTACGGGTCTTTCATTATATATTAGTCTGATACATGCTATAAAAAAAACAGCCAAGGGTGAGTCGGACTCGCCCACCGAGGGTTCCGCACAGAGGATGCTCCCCCCATGTACGACCTAGGTAAAATAAATAATTAAATAATTATAAATAAAATAAAAATAAATAAAAAGTCGTTTATTATCGAAAATAAGTAACACAACAAGAAACGCAACGAAACAAGAGAAAGACACACAAGAAAAGCATAACAAAAAACTATTTAAGACTACAAAAGTTCGACAAAAGGTCCAGGACTCAGCATTTGCTGCGAGCCTGTTAGCTCCACCACATTATGCCTTAGGTAGGTACCTTAAAATAACTGATAGCACGGAACTCTCAATGTGCGGCAATTATGGACATTTTCAGAAAAAATGCACCTTTTTAATGAAAATGGGTCCTCGATTTTCCATACAAAAAAATTGTCGGTTTTGTAACGGCCCATACGAAATGTATGAAAAAATGCGTTACAAAGCTGACCAAAGAAAACGGGACAATCTTTTTCTTTGTTCAATCAATAGTGCTCGTGATTCTGGTTATAAAAAAACCCAAAACTTCCTATATTTTCAAAAAAAAAGGTACCTACCCTATTTTTGAAAATGCCCTTATACGGCTTTCCTGTACTTGTGCAAGCTCTTTCTTTTTGCCAAATTTCGTGATTCTAGGTCAACGGGAAGTACCCTATAGATTTTGATTCCCGTTGCAAATATATGGGAAATGCGACATAAACGGCCGTATCTTTTGATTGCGTTGACGTAGAGGTTTGATTTTTTCACAGCTTCAAGGAACTGCAGACTTGTGTATGTGGTATTTATTTCAACTTGCTACCTTTACGCGTTCCGGAGTTAAAGGGTCTTGACAGACAGACGGACGGACGGACAACAAAGTGATATAAGAGTTCCGTCTTTTTCCTTTTGAGGTACGGAACCCTAATATAAAATATATACAACTTTGAGTAAATGTTGAGTCAAGTCTAAAGAATATTGGTACTGACAATTACAGAAGAGGTTTATAAATAACCTACATAGGTAATCATTTAATAATGTAACTCATGACCGTTGGCATAGGCAACGCGCAGTCGCTCTGTGTATTGCTTATTGACATACATTTTTATTAAGATCCTTTTTCTGTTATAATAATCAACAAGAGCTCAAAATTATATATTTTCGGCGAGGGCGTACATTGAATTCCGAATGAAGCGATGGGTTTTAAAGTAGAATCCTGAGCGTTATGAGGGATTCAAGCGTTAACGCCCAAGACGAAAATAATTTTGATACCGTGTGACACATACTGCTCTTCACATCAACTAAGAGGAAATAAACAAAGCCGAAAACAGCATCATATCAACACCACTAGTTAAAAATGTGTATTCCTTGAACAGAAAAGTGCCACTTCGATCCCTCCCTAACTTAAACAGAAAAAACCCTTTTATGAATAGGTAGGTGGTGTGAGAAAGAACTTGTTTTTTTGAGTTGAAAGAATGTAAAAAAAATATTAAAAAAATGTTGGCCCATAAGCTACTTATTGTACTTTAACCAGCGATCCGTCGTATATAATACCATCCAATAACGAATTTACAATTGAAATTCTGTCCCCAATCTCACGTGAACGTCGTCTCTTTCTTACTATACATAAAAGCTAAAGAGGGAAAGAGAAAACATTTCAAATATCGGGGTCTGTTAGTGACAGATGGGTATGATTTAGTATAATAGCTAGAAACTATTTGTGGAATTGCAGGGAAAATGGGGAAAGTTGGAAATCAATATTATTTATTATAGTTCCTTTACCGGTATGGCAATGAATCGGCCCGAAATATATAACTTATATTATTTCAAGAGAGGTAATATTATAAAAGGTTACTGCGTGCGTAGCCAAGATGCCAATCGCTCACGCTTAATAACGTATCGTAGGCCGTAGCTACCTCTCTCTATCACTCTTCCTTATTAGTGTGACAGTGACAGTTGCGTTTCGTTAGCGACTGAGCGTGCGCGATTGGCATCTTGGCTACGCACCCTGGTGACCGAAGGGCTGGTGGCTTCTTCGTACAACGTATCAGCATTGCGATACAACGAGGAAATGCCGCCAGCATCCTAGGTACAATGCCTCAACCTATTTTAGATTTAAGGTAGAGAGAGCTAGGTAAGTTACACTTATATATTTTGAAAATAAATGTTTTTGTTTTAAAGAATAGGGATGACGACTAGGTTGAAAAACTATTATTCTAATTAGTCCGTCAGTTAGATTATCTAAAATTATTAGACACGTATTTATTCCTTTATCAATTTAACTAAAATTGACGAAGATAAAGAGCATCAAAGTTCTGGGGTGGGGGCTTGTGACGTCACTCCTAGGTAAGAATTGTACCTAGGAGTGACATTACGCGAAACTTGAACGCACTGTATTTTTGTCATTTTTGATTAGACGAACAAAAGAAAAAATACGTGTACAATATTTTTTTATAATCTATTAGACGGACTAAATAGATTTTTTCAGTCATCTAGCCTATTATCGGCAGTTCTTGATGTCATGTTTCATGTGACAACTGTCACTGAAACATGACTGACATTTGACAAAACTGTCAACTCTTCACAAAAGTATTAGTTTTTAGTGGTAAAATTAAGATTTTTATTTATAAATGACATGGTGGCAAACAAGCATACAGCCCTGCAATACAAGGAACACTGATAAGTGTCACGATTGTCACCGTGCTAAAATTGAGGCCAGGTAGTAGTACGGTACGTAAAGGAAATAAAATTTTACAACTCCAAAGAGCGATATTATTTGTCGACGGTTAGAATACTCTTAGAACAAAACGTAAAAAAAAAAGATAACAGATTTTGATATTGCTTTAGGAATTAAAAAAAAATTCGTTACCAACCTTTTAAATCTAAGGAAAAAATATACAAGAGGAAAATTTTTTCTTCAGATAATCGTATTTAACTATTTGAACGTCGCCTATCATTTAATAACATATTTGACCAGAGCTTATTTCAATATAATATGAAAACTTAAAAAAAAATATTACTCTTCGAAAACATTACGCAAGTGCTTTATGGTAACTGAAATGCATTTAATATTATTAAAGATAACTATTAGAGCCCATTTCTAACACATTCATCAATAGCTTAAATTTATGTAGGCACTAGAATTTAAAAAAAATTCTCCTAGCCATAAAAAAAATCTCATAATTTTCAAGTCAAGGTCATTAGTTCAAAATCATTTAAATAGTATGTATACGGAAACTCTAAGGATTTCATCGAAAGATTCAACTTTTATTATCTTATCAATTCTAGGCGTAATTCAAATGCTCGAAGCTACGCGCGGGAATTAATATCGCGTGTGTTTCGCGCGGAACGGGGGCGGTTTGACCAATCACATCACAGCCGGCGCGCCAGGCGCCTTTGCCTCTCGGTGAATCGGTACGTGTACGTACATCGGTAGGTCGTTGTATTTGCGCCTTGTCTCACTTGTCTGTCAATAACAACAAATAACATAACAATGATGTCGATAATATGACTACAACTGAGTGTTTATGCAAGATAGTTATATCAAAATGTCAATGTCGTGTGATAAAGTCTGGGTCGATGTCAGTGAAAAAGACTTAGATGTTTTTTTGCCGAAAGTGCAAAAAACATGGAGTTGTAAAAGACTTAAAATTTTGTGACGAAAAGTGCGATATTCATACATAAGTAAATTTAACAAAAACTTAGTTTTTTTACCAGAATTAGTGCGCTGGACTTAGTCAAATTTTCGATGGTTGTTGTGCTATGATGACACCTACTTTTTATGTTAGTATCGTGTAGAGCACGCTAAAATAAGCATGTTTTGTATGAACAGTTTTTTTCTAAAATAAAAAATGGCCGACTTATTTGACCCCAAAGATGAACAGTTTTAGATCTTAGTAAAATTTTCGATGGTTGTTGTGCTATGATGACACCTACTTTTTATGTTAGTATCGTGTAGAGCACGCTAAAATAAGCATGTTTTGTATGGACAGTTTTTTCTAAAATAAAAAATGGCCGACTTATTTGACCCCAAAGATGAACAATTTTTGATCTTAGTTAAATTTTCGATGGTTGGTGTGCTATGATAGAGAGATATTTTTCATTTTTGGGGTCAAATAAGTCAGCCATTTTTGATTTTAGAAAAAAATGTTCATACAAAACATGCTTTGTTTAGCGTGTTCTACACGATACTATCATAAAAAATAGGTGTCATCATAGCACAACAACCATCGCAAAATTTTACTAAGATCTAAAATTGTTCATCTTTGGGGTCAAATAAGTTGGCCATTTTTTCTTGATTCTTGATTTTCTTGAATCAAGATGGGCAATCGCTACCTCAGTCATCTACGTTTTGCGGACGACCTCGTGCTGTTTGCAGAGTCTGCTATAGAC
Organism: Lathronympha strigana; assembly: GCA_949128165.1. NCBI lineage: Eukaryota > Metazoa > Arthropoda > Insecta > Lepidoptera > Tortricidae > Lathronympha > Lathronympha strigana. The sequence continues at coordinate 2,552,681 of OX421925.1, read as the reverse complement.
CTAGAAAGTATGATGAATGACCTGGACAAAGAAAGCCAAAAAGTAGGACTGCACATGAACGCAGCCAAAACAAAGGCAATGACAAACAACAGAAGAAGACCAATATATGTGTCGGGTAAAGAGATCGAATATGTACAGGAATACATCTACCTTGGAAAAATGATGTCATTTAGCCCTACTAGTAATGAAGATGAAGTAGAGAGGCGTGTAAACAATTCATGGAAGAAGTTTTGGTCGCTTAAAGAAATTTTAAAGGGCGACTATGAAATGGCTTTAAAGAAAACGGTAATGGACACAAATATACTACCAAGCCTAACATATGGAAGCCAAACATGGATTTTTACTAGCAAAATTAAAAACTCAATCACTACATGCCAGCGAGCAATGGAAAGAAGTCTGCTAAAGGTAAAGAAGATCCAAAAAATCAGGAGCGAAATTATAAGAAAGAGAACTATGCTTACCGACGCATTACAACATAGTCTCAAATTAAAGTGGAAATGGGCTGGGCATATATGCAGATACACAGATAAGAGATGGACAATAGAATCTACGAAATGGACAGGCCCCGCAGGAAAAAGACACCGTGGTAAACCAAAAAATAAATGGATAGACGACATAATTTCAACAGCTGGAGTTAACTGGATAGACAAAGCCCAAGACAGGGATGAATGGAAGGCGTGTGAGGAGGCTTTCACTCGAAAGGGATCCACATAAATTAACTTTATTAAAAGAAAACAAATGTAATTTACTTGTATGTGGAAATAAAAAGCTATTTTATTATTATTTATTAAGTTGGCCATTTTTTATTTTAGAAAAAAACTGTCCATACAAAACATGCTTATTTTAGCGTGTTCTATACGATACTAACATAAAAAGTAGGTGTCATTATAGCACAACAACCATCGAAAATTTTACTAAGATCTAAAATTGTTCATCTTTGGGGTCAAATAAGTCGGCCATTTTTTATTTTAGAAAAAAACTGTCCATAAAAAACATGCTTATTTTAGCGTGTTCTATACGATACTAACATAAAAAGTAGGTGTCATCATAGCACAACAACCATCGAAAATTTTACTAAGATCTAAAATTGTTCATCTTTGGGGTCAAATAAGTCGGCCATTTTTTATTTTAGAAAAAAACTGTGCATACAAAACATGCTTATTTTAGCGTGTTCTATACGATACTAACATAAAAAGTAGGTGTCATTATAGCACAACAACCATCGAAAATTTTACTTATCTAAAATTGTTCATCTTTGGGGTCAAATAAGTCGGCCATTTTTTATTTTAGAAAAAAGCTGTCCATACAAAACATGCTTATTTTAGCGTGCTCTACACGATACTAACATAAAAAGTAGGTGTCATCATAGCACAACAACCATCGAACATTTTAGTAAGATCTAAAATTGTTCATCTTTGGGGTGAAATAAGTCGGCCATTTTTGATTTTAGATAAAAACTGTCCGTACAAAACATGCTTATTTTAGCGTGTTCTACACGATTCCTCCATATAAAGTAAGTGTCATTATAGCACAACAACCATCGAAAATTTGACCAAGTAGTTACTTCTGGTAGAAAAACTAAGTTTTTTAAATTTACTTATGAATATCTCACTTTTTGTCAAAATAAAATCGAAGTCTTTTACGACTCCTATGTTTAAAAAAAATCTAAGTCTTTCACTGCGTACCCTTTGAAAGGGCACATCGTCTGTCTAATATCGGTCTAAATGAGGTTTCTTTAGAAATAGTGATTAAACAGTATTTGAATAAATAATTTTATACTACGCGTGCATTTAAAATTTTATTTAAAGAAGAAAACAATTTTGCTTTAGGTACCAATATGGATTACATTAACAAATTAATATTTACATTAAAGATAATAATTTAATACGTAGCACAAACGAAATGTAAGAAACACGTTGCGTAATCGTGATGTGATTGGTCGCACAGCACGGGCCGTAGCGCGATAGACTATCCCGCTCAAATCTCTTCGAGTTCGAATTATGATGCGAACTGATAAGATCATAAAATTTAGAGCTATTGATGTATCTCTTATAATTTCGGTGTATGCATTTCTATAATACTAATGAACAAAATGTACCAACTTGAAAATTTCTAGATTTTTATTGTAGTTAACAGAAGACCTTAAAAGTTGAATTCTTCATATAAATTGAAACTATTGATGAATACGTTAGACATGGAACCTATTCGTTATCTACATAATTTTTTAACACATTTCAGGTACTTGGATGTACTTAAGTATTTTTTTAGAGAAAATATGTAGGTTTTTCTCGCTTCAAGAAAGCTTTCGACAAATTTGTTATAAAATGACAGGTGACATTCAAATAGTTTAATCCAATAATATAAAGATAGAAAATATGACTTGCATAATCTTTCCTTGATTTTACACGCGTCGGTAACAAATACCTATATTTTACCCAAAGCTTTATCTAAAACAGTTAGACAATATTTTTCTCGATTAGTCTAAAGTGTACTCTAATAGGTAATTAAAAAAAAATCGACTTGTGAGTTATGTTATGTTTAGGGGTCATTATAGTCTTCGCGTATTCGCCTATAGGTTGTTTGCCTTAAATCATTATGATTTTTTTTATACTACGACAGTGACAAACAAGCATAGGGCCCGCCTGATGGTAAGCGGTCAACGTAGCCTATGGACGCCTGCAACTCCAAGGGTGTTACATGCGCGTTGCCGACCCTTTAAAAACTTTAACACTCCTTTTTTGAAGAACCCCATACTGTAGTCCTTTGGGCGAACAGGAAATGCCGCCAGCATCCTAGGTACAATGCCTCAACCTATTTTAGATTTAAGGTAGGTAGAGGTAGGTAAGGTAAGTTACACTTACTGTATATATCTTGAAAATGCTATCAATAAATTTATGAAAGTTTCACGTTGAAACACTTGAAACTTCTTGCAATGCTGGTTCAAATAAAGTGAGGTAAAGGAGCCAATAAATCCTGCAGGAGGGCAATTCCGTACAATACCCACGCCATGTGTGGCGGTGTTTGCGACATGCGCATAGTTGCGAAACTAGACAGACTCCGGCGATAGAGAGAACTTAAATTGAAACTACGTGTTGGTACAGTAAAACCTCGATTATTCAAACCAATTTTCGAAGCATAGATTTTTTTTAATACCCATACTAAGAAGGGTTCCGTTTTTTCCTTTTCAGGTACCGAACCCTAAAAACCGGCCAAGTACGCGAGTGGGACTCGCACACCGAGGGTTCCGTACAAACTTTATGTTGCAACTTCACCTAGAAGTAGAAATTTGACGTCAGCCATATTGTATCGACAGATTGGGTCACTCGTTTTCACGGCATGGAGTTAGTATGCAAGCTTGTTTTTCCTTGGCATTTTTTTAATACTACCATGGTGAGAAACAAGCATACGGCCCGCCTGGTGGTAAGCAGTCACCGCAGCCTATGGACGCCTGTAACTCCAGGGGTATTCCATGCTTTAAAAAAAGGAGGATTCGCTGTGTTGAGAGCTAAAGGGGCAAGCTTTGCTCCGTGGGTCCCCACGTGGGAGCACTAAAGTACAGAAGCTTCTAGGCTTGTGTTGGTCTGGAACTAAGAACTAAAAGGAATGAAATCAGTGTACAATATCTTTTGATAATCTTAAAGCCGGACTTCCTAGATTTTTTTAGTCGGTTTGCTTATTGAGGGTTTGGATAATCGAGGTTTTACTGTATCTTCGAGCAACACGGAATTCTAACACTTTAGAAGGGAGATGTCGAAGCGACATATCATACTGCTCAAATTATTAAGGAATCGAACCTACTCGTACGTCCTCTGCAGTCGTGGCCACTTACTGGTTTACTAAAAGGTACTACTTTGTATAGCACATACATAACTTTCAATTACAAATGATTTGTCACTACCTTATCAATAACCGAAAAGGTACATTTACCCGAAGCACGTCACATTTAGAGGTCAAATTACGCTGTATGAGTGAACAAGCTGGTCGTCTGTCGCACCCCCACGCGGCCCAAGGCCGATCGATAGCTGGCAATTGACTACTTTCCGTGGACTCCGCATTGTGTAGTTATTTTTTATACATTATTTTTCTGATTCTGTACTTAGGTTGTCCAGTCCTGTGCCGTGCTTGATCCTTGATGAGATGTAAAACAGGATCCCAAGCTGGTGGTAGCGAAAAGCCATCCTCTATATTGCAATTAGGAACCTTCTTGATTTCAATAGCCTTATCTTCTCACGAGGGGACTGCTTGATACGAAGTACCAACAGTTGAGCGTAGGCCTGCTGTTTTGCCTTTTATCAGAGGGGTTAGCCACATCTTAAGACATGCTTCAATCAAGACCTATTTCATTATAGGAACGAAGCCACATGAGTTTTATAGCAAATTCTGATAGCAATACAGGAACATCCGGCATTTTGTCTAGGTATTTTTTTTATCAACATATCATAGAATATCATATAATATCTCATCATATATATCATGGAATATCTTACATGAGAATCATAGTTCTTTTTATAATGTAAGAACTATGAAGTTGAGAGTTTTTGACATTAACCATGTAATGTTTTTATTATTATTATGATTTCAGTACTTTGATTGTGTCTTTCATAGTTAATTACTGATCACTACATAGTATAAAACAAAGTCGCTTTCTCTGTCCTTATTTCCCTATGTATGCTTAAATCTTTAATACTACGCAACGGATTTTGATGCGGATTTTTTTAATAACCCGTGCGAAGCCGGGGCGGGTCGCTAGTATAATAATATAATATTAAATACGTTCAACATCTGTTAAATGTAAGCGCGATGTTTATTACGCTTCATCTAGAATAAATGATCAGCGGGGTCGGCAAAATTAAAAACAAAGAGGTCGGGCAACCTTTACTTTTGGACCCTTTATCTCTGGTGTAAAAACAGGGAAGGTCCTCTATTTTGTTAAAAGTTTTTCCGTGAGGAGAATTCCTTGGTTATTTTGACAGTACACTAAAAAAAAAGATAGAAATATAAGAAATAGAGCATTCCAGTGGTAAGAGCGAGCGAGTTTCAATCCGAAGGGTGTGGGTTCAAATCCTGGCGGCTCGTACTCGTACCAATGAGTTTCGGAACTTACACACGAACTATCATTTAATATTAAATTGCAACGGTTAACACTCACGCATTTTTATCACAATAGGCGTGACATGTTTCGACTGCATCGGGCAGTCCTCCGACAATTCAGACTCCCGCAACGACGGCGCCGGATTGCTCGAATCAGCCTGCTCCGTTGCCTACGCCGGTCTCGGGCAGTGATCATTTTCGGGAGTCTGAATTGTCGGATGACTGCCCGATGCAGTCGAAACATGTCATGCCTATTGTGAAAAAAATACGTGAGTATTAACCGTTGCAATTTAATATTAGCATGACTCACGAAAGTTTAAATTATACAACAATAATTTGATAGTCGAAGTCCCGTTCTAGTGTGAGTCATCCTTAGATTACTTACTTATTTACTAACTTCAAATAATTTATTACTCGTATTTTCAGAAACACGTAGACAAGAAATGAATGAATTACCTTCATTCATTCTTTCCATGGGCTTTCTTGTCAGAGGAGCGCTGGCTTAGCGGCATACTCCGCTGGTGTCTTGCTAGCAACGTGCCAGCTCTTCTTGGGAATTCTCATGGCAAGAGACCGGATGGAATGTCGTTGTTTCCATGGGATATGGGACGGGTGGTGGTGTGGGACGCCACCTGTGTTGATATACTTGGTAGCCCCGTCACATCTTCACGGAACTATTGCTAAGGCCGGCGCGGCTGCAGAGGCAAATTAAAAAAGTGCAAATATAGCGGTGGGGAAAACAACTTTGTTCCGTTCGGCGTCGAGACCTTTTTTTTTACTACGACGGTGACAAACAATCATACGGCCCACCTGATGGTAAGCGATCACCGTAGCATATGGATGCCTGCAACTCCAGGGGTGTTACATGCGCGTTGCCGACCCTTTAATAAAAGGAGGATTCGTTGTGTTGACAGCTAAAAGGGGCAAGCTTTGCTCCGTGGGTCCCCAGCTGTAAACACAGTTAATCTTCTTGGAGCTCTGGCGACCTTACTCACCAACAGAAACACAGCACTATAACTAGGGTCTAGTGTTATTAAACTGCGGTTTACTGTAAGGTAGAGGTACTTCCCCAGATGGGTTCTGCTCCAGATTTGAGCGAGACGACATTCGTTGTGCTGTGCCCTACCACACTAAACGATATGTATCCGCTGTGCCCATACCTCTCTTAAAAATATCCATGGGGTTCGAGCGCCCACGCCCTCTTTAAATATATCTCAAAGGGGCTTGTGGAGGCTACCGGCGACCGTAGAGCTGGCAGCTTCCTCGCCCAACGCATTAGTATTGCAATACAGCGAGGAAACGCTGCCAGCGTCTACGGTACCATGCCGAGGGGGGAATATTTACTTTAACATTTATTTTATTTTAGTTTTATTTGTTCTTGTTGTTATTGAAATATGTTAGCTTCTATAGCTATGAATGACATAATTCAGATGTCAAAGTCGCATTTAATTCGGGCCAAAGTTCAGTTTAACGAGATTCAGTTTAGATTCTTATCTGTGCTCAGTTGTATTGCAGCGATTCAGTTTAGGTCTTAAACTGAATCGCGTTAAGAAGTCATGGTAAGGGCCTTAGCTTAATAAATTCTCACGTCTTTTGTTCCGAACATTGACCCACGAATTTCAGATTCAGCCAACAGTATTCATATTTATTTAGCAAGAATTTCTTTTTGTTATCAGCCTCACTGAGTAGACTTTATAAATATTGTTTGCCTTTACGCCTTTGAATATGATTTTCTTTGCTGTGTTCTTTAATTAGGGCTAAAGATGAAAGGAAAATGGCGTCAAAACGATTTGACAAGTAAAGGCATTTATGTAGAGTTCTTTTTGTAATTGAAAATTACATGATATTTCTACAAGTACTGTAAAACATTTATTTTTATAATATATACAGTGTGTAACTTATTACCTACCTACCTATTAATTTCTCCGACGCAAACAATAAATACGCAAATGAATATAACAAACAACAACCAATAATACAAAACTCGACACGTGTTTGGCTTCTCCACGAGGCATCCTCCAGGAGATGTAGATTTGGAATTTAGAATTTTAGATTTTTGCGTACACGTTTGCTGGAACAACAAAGTACAATAAACTGTGTGAGGTGTGCAATAAAGAGTATTGTATTGTATTGTATTGTATTGTATTGTACCTAACATTACTATCGTAATTAATATGGAATTCCACAAAGTAACGCCTGACATTAAATTGCAACGGTTAACACTCACGTATTTTTATCACAATAGGCGTGACATGCTTCGACTGCATCGGGCAGTCGTCGTCGGACAGACAGAGTGGTGTTGTCACCTTCGCGGCTCGGGCATCACTCACTTATATAAGTAACGCCTCATTATAGAAGTTACTTATAAGCGAGAAAACTTTTATTTTCAAAATATATACAGTAACTGTAACTTACCTACCTAACTCTACCTGCCTTAAATCTAAAATAGGTCTTTGCGGCATTGTACCTAGGATCCTAGCGGCATTTCCTCGTTGTATTGCAATGCACGTTGTGCGAGGAAGCCACCTCTTCACCAGCTCTTCAGTCACCAGTTACATAAAGACGTTTATACAAGTAGTTATTTCTTCTATTGAGAAATTCTTGTGTGAATATATATACAGGGTGGAAATAGATTTTGGGTCAGTGAGGGCAGCTACCAGATCCCGTGTTGCTAGGCGAAAATGTTCTTAGGAGACCTTCCTTCGATTTCAAATTAATGAAGATTGACGTTTTGGAAAAAACATACAGGGTGCGAGAAAATGGTAATTTTTGACAAACTGTTTTTTTATGCCAATCAATTCTATTCCTGTCCAGGATCAAAAGCTTGTATGGGACCAAAAAGAAATTTCCGGATAGAGAAGCCATAAATCGAGAAAAACTTTCCCCATACAAATTGTATGAAAATAAAAAAAGTTTTTTTACTTGTATTTTTTTATGTCAATCGATTCCATTTCTATCTAGTATTAATAGTTTCCTTTGGGTCAACTTTCGGTAATGCACAAAAAAGCCAGAAATTAAACAAAACGGTTTTCATATATTTACTATGGAGAAAAAGTAAAACGTCCTCATATGCTGAATGACTGTATGAAAACACTACAGTACTAACCTAACCTAATATATATATTATGTCGTCGTTCGGCGTCACTAGCGCCATAAGTGGCCGTTTGGAGAACTAATTTGACAGCGATTATAAATTTGACTAACGGAAACGTCATGTGGTTAGCTTGGGTGTAGTTGATAGGTACGAGCTTAATACTGTTAAGTTGGTAGACCTAATCTGAACTATTCCCAAAATTTGGTGTAGGCGCTAGTTTTACGAAAGCGACCGCCATCAGACCTTCCAACCCCGAGCGTAAACTAGGCTTTATAGTAGTCCCCTTCTGGTGTGACTCCTTACACACCCGGTAGGTATATTCACTTATTTACACAATATTTCGTAAAAAAATTTCTAGAACAAGTATAATTTACACGATGTTTGCCTTAAGGCATCTTAAGATACCAACTTTTACAAAAACAAGATTAAATAAATTTTCCTCAAGTCTTTACTAATCCGAGTTTTCCCAGCGGAAAAAGTAATACAATATACATCCTCATTTGCCGAAACTGCTCATCCAAAATGGCTTCCCTTCCAGCTTTTGTTATAAAGGGACAGCCCTGGTAAACACGCGTTTTTGTGCGTGTATCCTTGCGAATCCTTTAATACTGCCATAGGGTTGACACAATCCCGTTGTCGTAAAGAATTTGACGACAAGAGAAGACGAAGGGATGAGATGAAAGTCCGACCACTGTTGGTGAACAGCTATAATTATTGTGGAGGTGTCCTCTCGTGAGAGCGCATAAACGCCAACAAAAGATTAGGAGCAGTCACCTTGGCTGGAATCGGTCAGGAGCACATATACACCAACGTAGTAGAGGACTATTTAACAGACAAACATGCATGGCCCATACCAGAAACTGTAACGTAATCAACAAAAAAAAAATTGAAAGTACTACTGCTTACAGAGTGAAGGACACAGTAATATATATACAATGCCTTTTGATATGATATGATTCTTTGTTTTATAATGTTGTAAAGGATATGCTTTGATTAAGGTTGCCAGGTTGCCACAGACAATTTTTTTTTGTCAAAAATTTTTGTTTATAGTTTTAAACTAGCTAGCCGATAAACTGGTCTACGCAGCTGGAGGTCCCGGGTTTGAACCAGTGTTGACACACCGGCCAATGTGGTGATTTTTTGGGGATGTCTTTGTACAGTCTGTGGACTTCCAAAGGCTGGTAAGACGACAAATAACTTACTTGGTAAAACAGCTGGTACTCCGTGTCGGTGAGCCTCAGGGCAACTTCTTCAGGAAAATGCAGGAGCTCCCTCAAGGACATCAACTCCTCGTAGCTACAGTCTTCGGAGGCTGAGGAACCTGGTGACAAATGGGATCAGATGAGCGGATGTTGGAGAAACTAATGTCAATGTCTCCGTGGCAATTTTTTTGGGTGTAATCGTGTCGGGCTACGGTCGGTGTAGAATCAAGCAGATTGTATTTTGTCTTGTGACGCTAACCACACATGTTATCAAATAAGAAGGCGAAAGTCGCCGCCATTATTATATAATATATTTCTCATCGTAGTAGGTAACCCTAGCGTTTGCTCGGGCCCCCGAGCGTCAATTGTTTTTATTTATTTTCTTCTGATTGATTGATTTTCTATGAGATATAAATACCTATCTGTTCTTAGGAATAGGTCATATAGGTATTTATAATCTGTGGTAGGTCCGTTAACCATCTGTCACAATAGATGAACCTACTACTACATGTAAAAAAATCCGCACGCAAGATCCGCGAGGCCATTGAAATCGGACGTCGCCCTAACTTGAACCGTGACGGAGGTTGGACTCCGCCACCGGCTTGGAAACCAGTGCTTCCTAGAGGGACCGTGAATTTGTGTGGTGACGAAGGACACGGTTAGTTCGGGGTGTTTGTCGTTGATCCCGTCAGACGATCCGACAATTCAGACTCCCGCAACGACGGCGCCGGATTGCTCGAATCAGCCTGCTTCGTCACGCGTGACCCGTTACCTACGCAGGTCTCGGGCAGTGATGCCCGAGCCGCGAAGGTGACAACACCACTCTGTCTGTCCGACGATGACTGCCCTATGCAGTCGAAACATGTCACGCCTATTGTGATAAAAATACGTAAGTATTAACCGTTAATTTAATATCAGTATGACTCACGAAAGTTTAAATTATATAAACGAAAGCTCCTAGTTTTTATAACAGTTCACAATAATAAGCTCCAGTTTCGCCAACCCCGAGGCCAAACTAAAACTAGGTCTCATAAGTCAAAATTTTCAAAGTAACATGTTTACAGAACTTGCTCCTAAAGTTCGTCGCATTTTAATGGGCTGAAGCCACAGACTACATACAGCGTGTTTTTGAGCAATTGCTTTAAATTCAAGGGTGCATTAGGCTTTTTTGTTTGCACGATATTTTCATCGTCTGACGGTACGGAACCCTTAATTATGCGTGGGCTGACACGCACTTTTTAGCGAATATATAATGTTTGAAAATCGTGAAAGTTTCAATAAGAATATATGACATAATTTGCTTTCCGTTGAAGGGAAACATCGCGAGAAAAGCTGCAAACATCCGCAAATAAATTCAAATATGTATGAAGTCTTCCCACTTTGGGCCTCCGTGGAGACTACAGCCCAATTCCTCTCGCGCTTGAAAGAAGGCCTGTGCCCAGTAGTGGGACGCATATCTTAGGCTGGATTATTATTAAATTATGACATAATTACCTTCATCATCTTTCTCAAAACCATGCCCCGCAGAGGCACCACTCGGCCCTGGCCTGGACCCGTCTCGCATTTCACAAGCACTAATACACTAAAAAACTTTACTTAACCCACTACACTACTGTACAAAACACTACTCCACTCTTTTTTAATGACAGCGCCATCTATTGTCAAACACAGTTAAGCGTGATAAGCACGTCATGTATATTAAAATTTAACGACATGTATTGTTTTTTGATATAGGCGCCATCTATTGACGGGTAACGGAACTTTTTCATGATTGCGCGCGCGATTTAAGGCAACGGCTTGGCGGTTTTGGCGGCATTTTGAATCACTCGGTTTGGTTAATCTGAAACAAAGAGAAGAAATATGTTATTACCATGTAAGTAAATATGACACACATATTTATTAATTATTGTACGAATCGGTGGCTAATTTTGTTTTTTGTGTGTATCTAGACTGAGATATTTAAAGTTACTTGGACTTGCCCACGGCTTCGCTCGCGTTAGATAGAGACAAAAGGTACCCTATGTCAGTCTCCATCCCTTCAACTATCTCCACTTAAAAAATCACGTCAATTCGTCGCTCCGTTTTACCGTGAAAGACGGACAAACAGACACACACACTTTCCCATTTATAATATTAGTGTGGATGTAACCTCGACGCTCACTTGTTTCTGTTTAATTCTGTTCCTTTATGTTAAATGTTTTCCTTACGTTTCGTATTTCAATTTCAAACTGGTTTATATGACTGTCAGCTAATTTCAGATATTTCCTTTCACAAGAGTGTCAAAGGAAATATCTTAAATTAGCAGCATTTAAAACTTTATTCGTTAAACAGACGTCGAGAGTTTCAAAGTCTATTGTGATTTTGTGATATGCTGCAGGGCCCGTAATTTTTATGCCGATGACAGACAAATGACGTCAAGCTTCATACATCATGTTTTAGGTTTTACGTTTGAATAGTAGTTTGTGTTACAAATGATCAAAATAATATATTTCCGGCGAGGGCGTACATTGAATTCTACAATAGAATCCCGAATGTAGTGAGGGATTCTAAAGCAGGATCCTGAGCGTAATGAAGGATTCAAGCGTTAAAAATACTACAAATTTTTCTTCCGGAAGTAGGTGAAAAAAAAAACTTAACTTAGTCGATTTTTAAACTTTACGTTAGTAAATATTTTTCTTGTTTGTGAACATGACGACATATTTGTCTTGTATGCGTTAAAAGTGAAACGGAAGAAAACTTTTCTTGTATAGTATCAAAGAGTTTATAAACGAAGTTTTAAGTCTGTAACTTAAAAAAATATTGACATGTCATACTAATTTTCAATTCCTTTTTTATCCCTTAGGGGATGAATTTCGAAAAATGCTTAATACACTTTCCTTGTGTATTAGTATCAAAGAGTCTACAAACGAAGTTTTAAATCTGCAACCTGAATAATGAATCACATCTCATACAAACTTTCAAACCCCTTTTTTATCCCTTAGGGGATGAATTTCGAACAACGCGAAATACGGTTTCAAGGGGCCGTAGACCTTAGTACCTATATAGTTTAAATTTCAACTCGATACCTTTACGCACTCCCGAGATAAAGAGTTTCGAAGGACGGGAGACTCTTGACGGAGTTTCAACCCCCTTTTTTATCCCTTAGGGGATGAATTTCGTAAAACGCGGAATACGGTTTCAAGGGACCGTAGACCTTAGTATATAGTTTAAATTTCAACTCGATACCTTCACGCACTCCCGAGATAAAGGGTCTTGACGGACAGACGGACGGACGGACGGACAACAAAGTGATCCTATAAGGGATCCGTTTTTTTCCTTTTGAGGTACGGAACCTTAAAAATGGTCCTGACTCATTTTAAAGAACTAAAAAAACATAAATACAGAAAAATCTTACAAGGAAAATGATTGAAACATGTGTGTAACATATTTGTGACGATTTGCATGAAACGATATTTCGTTGGATTTTGGTAACTACATGATAGACTCACAAATTATCCGTTACGCTTAAAAAGACAGCTATTATTTATTAAGTAAGAGGGTAGATCGCTATGGCGTTTGGGTAGATCACACACAACTAAAAACTCGCAGCTCATCAGTTTACTCCGTGAACATAACGCTTGCAACCGTGTCGAAACATCGGGTGCTCAATAAAAAAAACATACGTTTCAAATATTAGTTATAATATTATTAATTATTTCCCGAAAAATCAAAATTTCCATACAAGTTGTCAGTTTAATGACTGGATTCATTACAAATCTAGCGTAATGTAGTGTGTGTAATTGACTATAAACCACTATGTACCTATAACTATTTTACGGCAAGAAACTAGTATATTTAATAAAGGGCCAACAACTGCGCACCAAATGTACATAATACCGACCCGAACGCACTGCTATACGGCCGTATCTCTTCATCAACGGCCAGCGAAATGCCACCTTATAACTAGATGCATACGGTTCAGAATTGCTTGTCTGGATTTATAACAAAGAGGTATAAAACGTGAACATAATTCTTCTGGATATAAAAAGTTATTTATGCTCAAGTGAAACTACTTATAGTTATTAGGGGATTATTAAGTTGTTGCCTTATAAAGAGGTTCTGTGGTCTCGATCGATTTTACTAATAAGTTGCACCAGTATTGGTAGGTACCTAGCTCTAATCCTTATTTAGGGGCTAATTATGATTATTTATGACTTTTTTTTAATACCACGACGGTGGCAAACTAGCATACGACCCGCGTGAAGGAAAGTGGTCACGGTAGCCTATGGACTCCTGCAACTCCAGGGGGTCACATGCGCGTTGCCGACCCATTAAAATCTTGTATACCTATTCCTTTTTACTGTAATCTTTCGGGAAAACCTCGGCAGGGAGCTCATTCCACAGCCGGAGCGTCCGCGGGAGGAAATTCCTCTGAAACCGCAGTGCGCGACCATTTTGGTTGGGCGGTGAGTGGATGAGCGCCCTATCGATGGCGAGCGGTGCGATGGTGAAAAGTGGACGTTGGCATCATGTCAAACAACCCTTCTCTGACTCGCTTCGCGCGCTCGTTCGATTATTTTGATAAAGGATGACTCACACTAGCACGGGACGGGACGGGAAAATCTGTCAATTTCTATATAACGAATCACGTGATAGCTCGGAGCCCTCGGATGTCACGTGACGCTTTCTATAGAAATTGATTTGACATTGTGAAATTTACAGATTTTTCCGTCCCGCCCCGTCCCGTCCCGTTCTAGTGTTAGTCATCCTTAATACTGCATTTTTCTTAATATTACCTACCATTCTATAAAGAGAGATGAATATAGTTTTTGTTTTGTTTTACTGTTAAGTTGGAATGAGTAAGCTCACTTTATAAATTGAAAGAGAAGTCATATACTACAGAAAAAGTGACCAAGGTCCTCGGTGAGCAGGGCTGCCGCGAAAGCAGGAGGTCGCTGGTTCGATCCCAGCCCTGTTCACCGGGGACCTTGGTTACTTCTGTAGTATATGACATCTCTTTCAATTTATAATTTATATACAGTAGTGTGCCTACTTAATAACATGAATCAAAACATTTATTATAAATAACAAATAATTTACGATTTTAAGCTAAAATGGTCATTTGCATTATAACTAATATTTGAAACGGGATAATTACCATGTATGTTTGTTTTATTGAGCACCCGATATTTCGACACTGTTGCAAGCGTCATGTTCACGGAAATATCGGGTGCTCAATAAAACAAACATACATGGTAATAGGCTAGACGACTGAAAAAAACCTATTTAGTCCGTCTTTTACGAGTAGATTATAAAAATATATTGTACACGTATTTTTTCTTTTGTTCGTCAAATCAAAAATGACAAAAATACGGTGCGTTCAAGTTTCGCGTAATGTCATTCCTAGGTACAATTCTTACCTAGGAGTGACGTCACAAGCCCCCACCCCGGAACTTTGATGCTCTTTATCTTCGTCAATTTTAGTTAAATTGAAAAAGGAAAAATACGTGTCTAATAATTTTAGATAATCTAACTGACGGACTAATTAGAATAATAGTTTTTCAACGTAGTCGTCATCCCTATTATCCCGTTTCAAATATTAGTTATAAATAAATGGTTTGATTCATGCTTTGAAATTGTATAAGCTCACTTTAAATTTCACGCGAAAAAAGTAGCAGGAAACAAGCTATATATAAATTGCCATCTCATTCCCATTTCCCCTGCAAACATAACAAAATAAAAGTACCACCAGTGAAGTATCAATCATTTGATCATTTTGCCACTATCTGTTGGGCGCAAGCCAACTTTCAGCTCTTTACGTGTTCGACTGTACCAGAGAACAATAAATAAGAAAGACTCACTGTCGGATTTAATAGTGTCTGCAGGAATAGTGTATCGCCCCTCTGTAGCTTAGTCGATAGTGATGCCTCAAATCCCGGTGAGGGAATTTAAATGCGTTTATGACGAATATTTGTTCCTGAGTTATGGACGTTTTCTATGTAAATATATGTATACGTATGTATTTATTTATATAAGTATGTATATCGTCGCCTAGTAGCTATAGACAACTATGCTAAGTTTAGGACTAGATCTATCCGTGTGAGTTTGTCCCCAAATATTAGTTAAGTATTTATTGACCGTTGCGTTTCTTTCGCGACTAAGCCTTAGCGATTGTCATTTTGGCTATAAATGCCCTTAACAGGATTTGAACCCGGGACCTCCAGCATTGTAGGCAGGGTCACTATCACTACCAACTAGGCTGGGTAGGCGGTAAATAAATAAATAAATAAATAAATATTATGGGACAATCTTACACAAATCGACCTAGTCCCACGGTAAGCTCTAAGGCTTGTGTTGTGAGTACTAGGCGACGACATATATAATAGATAGATACATATAAATACTTAAATACATAGAAAACATCCATAACTCAGAAACAAATATTCGTGATAAACACACAAATAAATGCCCTGACCAGGATTCGAACCCGGGACCTCCTGCTTCGTAAGCAGGGTCACTACCAACTAGGCTAGGAGGCCGTTTAAAATAAAGTAGAGTTATTGAGAGAGTTAACTACGATATGTTTCTGAGCGTGAGCGATTGGCATCTTGGCTAAGCTTGGACGGAAGCATTTTTGTCCTGGCTGAAAAGGGAATTTTGGTTAAGCCCCGTACATTATTCGTAAGAAGTTGAAAAAAGTTATCTTTAAAATTAACTCGTCGCTGACTGTATTGGCATCTGCTGTGTAATGGTGGTTTTATGTAAGTAAGCTTTCTTTTTGTGTGATTTTCTGAAATATATCATTTAACTTACTAAGTAAATAAATAATATTATAGGACATTCTTACACAAATTGACTAAGTCCCGCAGTAAGCTCAAGAAGGCTTGTGTTACGGGTACTCAGACAACGATATACGAATATATAATATACAAATACATAGAAAACATCCATGACTCGGAAACAAATATCTGTGTTCATCACACAAATAAATGCCCTTACCGGGATTCGAACCCAGGACCATCGGCTTAGCAGGCAGGGTCACTACCAACTACGCCAAGCGGTCGTCAAATATGACTTTTAGCAAAAAACAAAAATGGCTTTAATGACTATGTTCAAAAATGTTTTCTTTACAGTTTTTTTAAAGCTCTAACTTAACTTCTAAGAGAGGTATGGGCACAGCGGATGCATATCGTTAAGTGTGGTAGGGCACAGCACAACGAATGTCGTCTCGCTCAAATCTGGAGCAGAGCCCATCTGGGGAAGTACCTTCACCTTTCAGGAAACCGCAGTTTAATAACAGTAGACCCTACTCATAGTGTTGTGTTTCTGTTGGTGAGTAAGGTCGCCAGAGCTCAAAGAGGATCCACTGTGTTGACAGCTGGGGACCCACGGAGCAAAGCTTCCTCCTTTAGCTGTCAAAACAGCGAATCCTCCTTTTTAAAGGGTCGCGCATGTAACACCCCTGGAGGTGCAGGCGTCCATAGGCTACGGTGACCGCTCACCATCAGACGGGCCGTATGCTTGTTTGTCACCGTCGTAGTATTAAAAAATTTTTTTTAACATTTTTGTCATATTTTTTGGACTTGTAGTTCAAAAGTTAGAAAGAGATTTTTTTTTAAATATACTAGTATTTAATTACAGTTTTCTACTACTAACGGTGTCAAAGATGTCCGGGGACACGGACAGACAGACTGTAAGGTTCTTTATAGCTATACCGAAAAGTAAGCAATGAAGTATCGAATCGAAGTTATATTTCTAAAATCCGACTACATCTCCAATGATGGAAGCGAAGCCCGCATTTCACACGTCCCACTAAACATACATACATTACTGACATACATCACACAATGTTATATAACGCCGTAAAGGGTAGGGATCCTGTAAATCAAGAGCGAAGCCGTTTTGAGCCAGTGATGGGACATTTGTCGATAGAATTATCGATAATTCAATATAATTTTTTTTAGTGCCACATCGATATTTCAATATAATCCTTTTTATTTTATAACACGACGGTGTACAAGATTTTGATGGGTCGGCAACACGCACGTCACCCTCTGGAGTTGCAGGCGTCCATAGGCAACGGTGACCGCTTACCATCAGGCGGGACGTATGCTTGTTTGTCACCGTCGTAGTATAAAAAAAGGTCACGTGACGTTTTTTATAGAACCTGACGGTCCAATTCAAGCCCGGTCTCATCCCGGCCTGGTACGGTGTAAGTCCTTTATGCGTCTATTTTAGCCGCTAAGGATGTAAATAACGAGCTAAGTTGGCAAGTTAGTTATAGTTCAGCGACGTTGGTTCGATTTATCCGAACGCTAAGCCGATTTTCGTTAATTATTAAAGCTATCACACCTGGGATTCGTATATATATTAGTTACTTAGTTGGTACGAGTTCGAAAGATAAAAGTACCGCCACAGATTATACCGGGTGTTGCCTGTAACAGGAGTAATGAATTTAATCGTGGGTAGTCCTGGCCAAACTGAACAAGGTTTGCTCGGCGACTTTTAAAAATAACGTGTGTTTTGATTTTTATTACAGTTTAAAATTTGTTTGAAGACGCAATGTACTGCGAATTTTGTCATTTTTGTACTATGACAAGAGACGTCAATTAGGCTGATGTTAACGTACACTGAAAATACTATTTGTTACGTTATCTGGGAAAAGGGACCTTATTGTCGGTGGCGCTTACGGCGTTATGAGCGATATCCGTATACGAATGTCACCGACAATAAGGTCCCTTTTCCCAGATAACGTCACATTTAGTTAGCATGAAAAAGTGAAACCTACAGAGTACACCATTTTTAAAAGTTGTGGAACAAAAATTGTTAATTTTAACTATAAAACTCTCGTGAGAACATATTAATAATATTTAAAACGGGTCACTCACGTAATTTAGTCGATTTTCGCTCGACATGTTTCGTCCTTTACGAAGAACGTTTACGTGAGTGACCCGTTTTAAATATTATTAAAAATTGTTAAGTTTGAGGAGTACCACCTGCGATTTAATTTATTGCTCATGTTACAGGCTACACCCGGTATAACAATTCAACAGTTCCTAATAACTTGTTAGGTATATCTGAAATAGTTATTTGAAATAAATTATTTTCGGTCCTAAGAACAGATATTTATCTATTAAAATTCTCATAGCGGGTTACTCACGTCAATAAAGTCGAAAATAGCTCGACATGTTTCGGAACAGTCCGTGTAATATTCATGAGTCATGGGTCTAGCCGCGGCGGCTGCTCTACGCACACTGCGAGCCCCAGCGCGGTCAGCTCTCGATATTTATCTCTTTAAAAAAAGCGGATACAAACCGTTCGGCCCCCCCATCCAGTTGACGACCTAAACTGAATCGCTTCCATCCATTTGAGCCTAAACGCTTTAGTGTCATGGGGACCGTGCCGGAGGCACCTTTAAGACGGGCGATTTTTTTTAATTGGGCGTTTTTTTATTTGGTAAGTAAGTTTTTCTTGTACATTTTTTATCTTTAATTATATTATGGTTAGCTTTATATTTTAGCTTGGTATTGTCTGTTTGTATCGGAACATTATTTGTATTATTTTATATTTAATGCAAATACTTGGTATTAAATTCCTATATTTTTGGTACCTTTATTTAAAGGTGAAACAAACAGAGCTTCTACGTGACGCGGTCGTTCAACTAAATGTATAAAGTACCTACGAATAATTCGTGCGTGCCAAGTGAGTGAGAAGGGTTCCGTATTACAATTATTTTTTCACGCCTATTCATAAAAGGGTTTTTTCGGTTCAAGCTAGGAAGGATCAAAGTGGCACTTTTCTGTTCAAGGACTACACATTTTTACGTTTTCAGGCATTATACCACATTACATTTTATCGATATGTCGATATATTTAGTAAACTTCCTTACCCACACGCAGTAAAGTGTACACCTCAATATATCAAGTTTTGGCGCGTTCAATTGATTTTCCTTATTTCCCGCTGACTCCAGCCGGCTTCTTCGTTACGCATAATATAGGCGGATTTATATATATTTTTATTGACATGTCATGTGACGTGAAGCGAGCGAGAAAGACTTTGGATCCTTTTTCAACCGACTTCAATATTTCAAAAGGAGGAGGTTCTCAATTCGACTGAATTTTTTTTATTTTTTTTATATGAACAGTCAAATTCTAAAATGTCGTTTGGAATTTTCGGACGAAAGTATGATCGATTTTTCAAGCAACAGACCCGAGTTGGGATTCGGAGTATTTCCCCTTTGCCAAAGTATAAGCCGGAATAGGCATACTCGGGACTGTGTTGTGACTAGTCCGTACACAAAGTAGATCGGAGTGAGCAAGATATATCAGTGTGGTTATATCATTTTCTATATGTTAGTGTCGTCATTACAGGTGGGGTTTGTATATAACTTCCCTCACCAAGTCATGTTAAGCCAGATTGCTAATGCCAAGAGGCCAGTTGGAGACCCAATATAAAGATTGCTGCAAGAGGGACCTGATCTGTTTTGAAAACCAACCTCATAGCTAGGAGGCTAGGGCTGAAATGAGATCAGAATGGCGGCGTGACCTCAAGAACGGAGCACATGACGAAGTCTGGTTCGAAAACCTTCACCAGAGAAAACTCCGTAGAACCAGATCTCCTCAGGACTCACGTCATGTTTGTGATCGCTGCGGCAGAAAATGCCGCTCTGCTATTGGTTTGTACAATCATCGGAGATGCTGTGGACAACCTTCCCATAAGAGATAATTTTAAACTACTGACGCAGCAACAATCATCTGTAATTATATAGATCAGGAGGAAAGTTTTGAGATGTTCGAAATCTATCTATGGAACCCACACTTATTATATATTTTTAAATAGCATTTTGGAGTATAAATTGAACACTATTATAAAATTTTCTTAAATTTTGTAAATATAAAAAATATGAAGTTATTTTGCTACTATGGGAATTGACTCGCGAAAAAATTTTTGTTATGTGAAACTCCAGGACACGGATTCCGGACTCCCAAGGTGGCGATAAAAAATAATATGAATGCTTGGTGATACAATCTATAGGATCTTCCCTATATTCACATTTGAGATTCTTAGGTCTATTTCCACAAATATTTCCGCAGGCACACAATTTCGTTACTACTGCTTTTAGCGATTATAGCCGCTTCTATGGTCCTGATCGAGGTTACTTATACAAGAGTTGTGCCCGCTCGGTCTTTGAAGGGAGCGCTCCCAGCTCGTTCAATCGGTCAAAGGAACTAGTTCGGTCTTTTAGGTCTTTAGTTCGTTTAGTTCAGTGCGAATTTGACGTCTGGGAATGAGTACCACGGTGTAGGTCTACACAGACCGCGGAACTAGTGATTCGTATGAACGTTTTAATGGTTTTCGCTCCGTCTGAACTGAACTGAACTAAAGACCGAGTGCCGATTTAACTTTTTGGCGAGGAACTAGTTCCTTTTAGTCCGTGATGGAGTTCTTAGTTCCTGACCGACACAAGCCTAACTTATACCCCTTTTAAGTCACAAAATCGGCGAAGTCACTAAACTAAAAAGAGATTCCCCTTTTGCCGACTATAATCATTGAATGCGAATGCTTCAAAGAAAAAGTTTATTGCATCATGTTTATATATGAATGTGATAACTAAATGTTTACGATTTTAAGCTAACATGGTCATTTGCATTATAACTAATATTTGAAACGGGATAATTACCATGTATCATATGTGTCATGAATGTAGTAGTGCCAGTGACAACACACAAAATAAGCGAACCCGTAAGAGGGTAGATCCGTAGATCGCTATGGCGTGTGGGTAGTAAGTAGATCACAACTAAAAACTCGCAGCTCGACAGTTTACTCCGTGAACATGAGGCTTGCAACAGTTTATTTATTATTTATTTGTTTATTTATTTCACAAAATTAGCACTAACAGATAAACCTTACATGCTTACTGTTTTGACATTTGTTTTGTTTAACAGTGTCGAAATATCGGGTGCTCAATAAAACAAACATACATGGTAATTATCCCGTTTCAAATATTAGTTATAAAACTAAATGTTTGTAAGAAACCCTCAGTGCGCCAGCCTGACTCACACTTGGCCGGTTTTAAAAGCTGTATCGATTTCAAGAAATCAATAGTTACCGAAGAAAGCTTTTAAAGCGACACGATTCTAAAAGGACTTATATCACAGAGACGTCAATATTTTTAAGACTTTTCGTCGTTAGGTATTATACAGTCGACCGCGTGATAAATTGGTCCGTCAGGAAACTGACGTTGAGTGTACGTAGACTACGTAGTGATGGGATGTAAATATAAATATTCGGTAATTTCTTGGAAATAAAAGAAAAGTGCAGAATTGATGACTGAGACAATGCGAATTCTCCCGTTCAATCAAAAAAGTTACTTGTGCGAACTCCCTTAATACAAAAATATAAAAATAATTAAAAAACAAAAACAAAGGTTGGTCTACAATGTCCAGAAGGTTTAATTTCAATGAATGACAATCGCGGTAACAGAAGACAATATTAGCGTTTTACATAGTTTTCTTCAAACAAGATCACTGTTCAGATGTGTTTTACGTTGTTTGCTCTAAACCTAATCACTTTTTTTAGTTATGGTCTGGAATGCTTCTAGTCTTTAACCCAAAATTGACATGATTGGTTTCAAAGTGAGGATAAATTCCATACTGAACCTAAACTGAATCGCGTTAAGACGTCATAGTAAGGCCATAGGGTAGCAAAAAAATACTTTTGGACAAAAAATACTTTCCGGGTCTGTGGCACATCTCTGGCTTCTACCGCTTAAGTTAAATTGGCGCTGTGACGTGAAAGAGTTGATGGCGATTTTATCACAGTTTCGGGACCGTTCGAAACTTTTAGAAACTGGCTCAATTTTGAATCATGCGAGTTTCACTTGTTTGGATTTGGTTTATTGGATTTTTTGTTTAAGCAATTCGTTTGAACGCAATTAGCACCACCCGGTGTTAGCTATAATAACCCAGATATTAAATAATCGACTCGATAAGAGCAAAAATCGACTAAATTACGTGAGTGACCAGTTTTAAATATTATTTAATATGTTCGAGTTTCACGAGAGTTTTATATTAAATTGCAACGGTTAACACTCACGTATTTTTATCACAATAGGCGTGGCATGTTTCTGGTGTCTGTCCGATGATGACTGCCCGATGCAGTCGAAACATGTCACGCCTATTGTGATAAAAATACGTGAGTGTTAACCGTTGCAATTTAATATCAGTATGACTCACGAAAGTTTAAATTATATGAGAGTGTTATAGTTAATAACCCAGAGTTAAGCGTTTCTAGGGTTCCGTATAAAAGTTAATACGGAACCTTTATAGGATCACTTTGTTGTCCGTCCGTCTGTCAAGACCCTTAACTCAGGAACGCGTAAAGGTAGCATGTTAAAATGAAGTTACACTTACTGTATATATTACGAAAATAAATGTTTTTTCCAAACGAACTAATGTAAAAGCAGGCGGAGCGGCGGAAAGCGCCGAAAGTTTAAAGGTAATAAATATAGGAGCTTGAGCAGAGATAGAGAGTACCATTTTGCTATCGCACGCAAGTTTTAAATCGCGAAACGTCTGCTTGATGTAACTGGTGACCGAAAAGCTGGTTCCTCTGCGACCAAAAAAAAAAGGTAGTTAGGTAAGTTTAGCAATGCACCGACGAGAAGTTTCCAAAGTTGCGAAATATTCCATATGAGAATTTTCCGGTAACTTCTGAGAATGTTCTTGAGAACGAGAATTTATCGGAATACTTTCTATAAGTAAAAACGGTTAATTTTAAATCGCTCTCTGATGCAAACAAATGTAAACAAAAGCAACTTATTAGTAACTTATCACTAATACACAAAATAACTAATTGTAAGAGACAAAGAAAATATAAAATGTCATGTAGTTTTAAATTATGTTACTTATTATTATTTCACTTTAATATAACTTTATGAATTTTGATTTGAGACTTTTAAAATGTTAAAAAGTATTTATCTGTCTCGAAATTAAAACTTCAAAGGTCAAAAGACTTAAAAAATATGTATAACACAGTTAGCTCTAAATAAGCCAGCGTTAACAAACGAGTGATCCGACTGAGCCCTCAAAAATAAACAATCTCTGTATGCGGGGCTGAGCCCTGACGGGCCCTGCATTATAAATGAGCGCTGACGGACCCTTTACAATATGTATGGGGTTAAGACAGAACACATATCAGGTTTATAGAAGAAAGAAAGTATGAAAACTTTGATTTTGCGACTCTGAGATTCACGCCTATCGCTCGGCCAGTTGATCTACCGTTAAAAAATAGAGATGTTAAGTACAAAGGCGAGGATTTCTTCCAGTTAACCTTTGAGAATTTGAGAGAAGCGGTCTAATAAGGCAGACAAGTAAAGCAACATGTACAACAAGGTAAAATATAAACAATATCAATACCATTTTTTTTATATCTTTATTATTAAAACAAAGGGTTTTTTCACGAATGAAAATGTCACCCTCATTGTGACAAAACAAAACTACTCAGCTCTTATATTCTACGCTTAATTATTATCAATACCATATTGAAGTCCGCTACGCTAGACAAAGTCGCCGCTTGCCGACTGCCTCGAGCAGAAAAATAGTGTACAGACCTTGGCTAGTAAATAAGAAAGCCTCAGATCACATGTTCGTCGACCTCAGCTTCGCTTCAGACTTCTTACTTTACATGCCTCGGTACGCAATCTACTATTTCTTAACAACTATTGTATATTTTGGGCCCGTATGTACATATATTTCGTGAATACGCGATAAAAACCCACAGACTTAAAATCACCCGAAAAAGAAAATAAACATGATTATTTCAATACAAATTGAACCAATTTTCGCCCAATATAAACGTCAGATCCAGTAAGTGAAGCCAATTTGGGACGAACGAAATCCTATTGATTTGATTTTCAACAGGAGCCTTTTTGCTAAAAAGGAATCTTCGATATTGAGCAATCAGATTCCTTTTCCGACACTCAGCATCGTGGGTATTAGAAATTCAAGCCCCTATTTTGAGATTTCTCATAATTTTGATCATTCTTAAGCCGCATGTACTAAATCTACCTAAAATGCAGTTTGAATTAATGCACAAATTTCACGCTAGATGCCGCTGTTCAATAACGTGGAATTCCTACATCGCGCTGGTTAGATTATAATGGAAGAAGGATTTAAAACGGAAAATTTACTCAAACTTGATACAGTTTTAATTTTAGGTCCAAATTTCATGCTAGATGGCGCTGATCCATGAATTCAAATCCTACGTCGCGCTGTTAAGATTTATAACGGAACAATTACTCAAACTTCATACCGGTTTAATTTTAGGTCCAAATTTCATGCTAGATGGCGCTGATCCATGAATTCTAAATCCTACATCGCGCTGTTAAGATTTTTCTTGGAGTAATGACCTCAGGCTGGTATGTACATTGTTTTTAATGTACGGGCCAGGAAATAGACGATATTCTGTAACATCGAAATCCTACAACGCGCTATTAGGATTTTTCAGAATCATCACCACGTTGGACTTTTACAGTGTTCTAATGTCATCGTTTTTAGAGAAAGATACGACTTAGGCCCACTTGCACCACTCGAGGGTAGCCACATAACCCGGAGTTAAGCAGTTTTTTGTATGGAATTTGACAGCTT
This sequence comes from Lathronympha strigana, assembly GCA_949128165.1. NCBI lineage: Eukaryota > Metazoa > Arthropoda > Insecta > Lepidoptera > Tortricidae > Lathronympha > Lathronympha strigana. Next base: position 2,527,668 of record OX421925.1, on the reverse strand, counting down.
AACTCCGGGTTAGCGTCTAACCCTGGGTGGTGCAATTAGGCCTTAGTCGCGCTAATGTTTCTAGCAAGGATTCCAACAGGTTGGAAAGGTGACAGTTGACACGCTGGATGGTTCTTATATCTTGTACAAAAGGCTAGATGACAAAAAAAACCAATTAGTCCGTCTGTTAGATTATTAAAAAATATTCGACACGTATTTTTTCTTTTGTTCGTCAATTGAAAAACGACGGAAATACAGCGCTTTAAAGTTTCGCGTGACGTCACAATTGAGTAAGATTCTTACTCTAAGGTGACGTCACCAGCCCCCACCACGGAACTTTGACGCTCTTCATATTCGTCAATTTCAGTTATCTTGAAAAAGGAAAAAATACGTGTCTAACAATTTTTGATAATCTTTCTGACGGACTAATTAGAATAATAGTTTTTCAACCTAGTCATCATCCCTATTCTAGAACCTTCCTTAAAATATTTTTTGTGTATTACCTACCTACATGTGCTCTTTTATAAAAAGAAAATCCTAAATTGCGATGCTGACATTTTAACCTGTGTATATAAAGTGAAAACAAATTAAAAGAAATGTTGCTTCAAATATTAATATATTCACGACATTTCACTTAAATATAATCCAGAGATATTAATATTCTCTTAATAATTTTGATGTAAGTCCTTGTACTTTATTATTAACTTAGGATACAGCCATGTCTCCACTAATGAGAGATTTTGTTTATAATTACGCGAAAATTCATGTTAATATTTTCCTTATCCTCAGTAATTTGATATTTAATTTATTTATGCGTTTGCTTCATCAAGACATGTTTATTGTTAGAAAGCTTACGGAGACGGTATGAAAATACAGAATGTAACAAAAATCCTGGTAATTGGTTTAAGAGCTTAAGCAGCGACTTATTCTAATAAAAAAAAATTGGAGAGTAAAATCTTTACACGAAAAATAAAAATACAAGGGTGCATTCTTTAGCTTAAATCCCGTTAATTTCTCGAGACACTGGTATTGTAATTAGCGCCATTTAGAAAATAACTACTAATTTAATTTTATCTCATATGGGATTTGCATGCGAACGGAGTATGAGTATTCGACATGTTATTGATATGTCACTTAGTAAAGTCAATTCTAATGCCCGTTTTACATTAGCGGTTGATGCAACATGTAATTATTTTGTACGCTTGGACGCTAGGTTTCGCCGAAACGCATATAAATTCAAACTTATAACTTATTGACTTAAATGTACGATACGCCAAAAAGGCGCGAGTCTCCAAAATATATGACCTCTTTAGGTTTCTGAGCGTATAGAAGTATAGAAGATAGAGCGTTCGATCTTCTACCAACGATTTGCTTACAAAGTACCTTGTCATAGATTACACAATACCGTGCGACAAAAAAAAAGCGACAGAAAAAATAAACCGAGCTTTAGCAGGTAACATTGTGTATTGTGCATCTCATTCTGACGCATAAGTGCAAGCAGTAAGTTTACTGATGATGTTTGAGTGATGCCCGAGCCGCGAAGGTGACAACACCACTCTGTCCGATGACGACTGCCCGATGCAGTCGAAACATGTCACGCTTATTGTGATAAAAATACGTGAGTGTTAACCGTTGCGATTTTAATCAGTAAGTTTACTGTTTGACAGATGTTTACAAAAGTATTGACATTTGACATGAGAGTTTTTTTTACACCTGGGCTGTCACTATATGAATCTGCTTTGAAGTATCATTGGCTTTAGGTTAATCGAACGAGCGAGCGAAGCGAGTTAGTTCTCCCAGCCTATTAGGATAATCCGTCGTTTGTATGTATGGATCGTCGAGAAATTTGACAGGGCCCAATTTCGCCACGCCAACATGTGTGACAATTGTCAGTACTGGTATTACCAAGCGTCTATGGTCTAAGGCGCCGCTTATTTTGCGGGATGTATGCTTGTTTGCTAACATGTCATTTATAAATGAAAACGTAATTATTACCATTAAAAACGAATACTTTTTTTAAGCGCTCTTCACATTTGTCACGAGAAACACGCCATAAATGTCACGTTATTCCGCCACAGGATCATTTTTATGTCAAAAACTACCAAAAACTCTTTAAGGGGCTACCCGGCATATTTCACTGTTTTTAAAGTGAATAGGCTTTGTCCAGCTCCAAGCACAACGCTTGAAAAAAATATATAATGTAGCTAGGTATTTGGTCTACATTTGGTTTTACTAAATTGTCGAAAAACATAATACATCAAGAGAAAAAAAAATAACGGTAAACCCTTTTTTCTACCTTAAATCTGTATCTACTCCTTTATTATGTTTCGTAAGTACAAGAAACTAAGACAAGCAGTATATATTTATGTTTACTTTAAACGTATCTACTGATTTTTGGATAGGTTTTGTACTTTTAGAGAAAAAGCTATTACACGCATTTTTCCGAAAACGCCGGCTCGAGATGCCTGCGCGGGCGACGGGGGCAAGTCGTGTAAGATGGCACTAGTAGTTTATAGGGTTGCGTCCTAGTACAAGCAGCTCTTCCTAGGTGACGACTTATGCTTATTGACGTATTGTAGTATAACCGGTGAGGAAAGGAAGCGGGAGGGGAAGAAAGCTCAAATCGCCGAGGTCATTGGGATAGGGGACGGCCTTAAAACACTATTACATATCATGGCAATTGTCATAAAATCTTCACCAAAAAGAAATCTCTCAATGGATAAGTTCGCTTCTGTATTTTTTTGTATTGTAAATATCTATTTACTTGTGTTTCGTACAATAAAGAGTTTATACAAACATACAACATAACAACTAGTCAAATGTTAACCGGAAGAAATCCTCAGAGGGATAAGTTCGCCTTTGTATTTTTTTATTGTAAATATCTTTTTACCTGTGTTTCGTACAATACATGGTTTATACATACATATGCGGGGTATTTACATTTACTTGTGATATTTTGAATGTGGTGGAGTGTCTGTATTTACGTAATCTTCGTAATCCTGACATTACTCAGGGACCGAAGGGCCCGCCGTAAATTATCGCGTTTTGGGTTAAACTGCCGCTATTGCTTTACCAAAACATAACTTTCGCTAACCGGCTAGGGCGTGCAAACCGGTTTTAAATATATGCGAAAACCGGTTAATACGACGATCCCATTAATGGTACTCGAATTATCGTATCGATTATTTATTCTGTGATGACCTTCACTAAAAAAAGTTTATTTGAAATTTGACCCCTAAGAGGGGGATTGACGAAAGGGGAGGCACGAGTTATTATAAAATATTATCACTTACATAAATACCTGATACGTACTCGTAAGTAAATCTTTAAGAGGTAACCTTTGTTTTTAATTTTAACATTACCTTCCATAACACTGTCCATAAATGAGAATTTTTCACTATATATATATACCTGATATAAACGCAATCCCGATGATCAACTATATATTCTAGAGCCACATCAATAATAAATCCGGTAGGACATTATTGCTTAGTATCTATAAGCAAATTTAAGGTGATTTTTGTTACTTACAAACTGCTTGTTTCTAGGCCAAAATTTATAAATAATATTATGATTTTGCCCCTCGGGTCCAGTTTGCGCTGGCTTACCCTCAACTTAATATAGTATATATACAGGGTGTGTTCGAGGCTGATTTGTGTGAGCAGGCTGTTGGTACAGTGATGAGATTGTGCTAATGGCAATTAGAAATTAAGGCTGTTCACACAACACCTGCCGCAGATTTGGAAATAAATACAAACTTCATTAATTTTGTCAATAAAAACTAAAAAAAGCTACCCGCCCCGGCTTGACACGGGTGGAATGTATTATACATATACCTAAACCTTCCTCTTGCATCGCTCTATCTTTAAAAAAACTGCATCAAATTCAGTTGCGTGGTTTCAAAGATTTAAGCATACATACATACATACAGACAGCGGGAAGCGACTTTGTTTTATACTATGTAGTGATATATAGGTTATTGTTAATATTTAGTTAAATAATTTGATTTGAAATTAAACACTTTCATCATCTTAACCCTGTGAAAACGAGTGCTGTAAAGGGCTACAAACGCAGGGTCATGGTGTTAATAAACGCGATTAATCCGTTCTAAAGTGTTTAATTTCAATTTAATTTGTTTAAACAAAAAGTTATATATTATAGCTCCTACAAAATGGAGATATACGTAGTCTCTTTTATAGGAGCTGTAAGGGGTGACGTGCTGCATACACATACGGTGTGACTCTAAACAATATACAAACTTACATCAACTCAATCAACTGATCCCAGAACTTTAGGGTGTACCCTTTATTAACCATAATTAATCTTCATAATCACAAGCGAATAAATACATCCTATTAATATTATCATAATCCAGCGGATAAATATCTGTGTCCGTGGATTCTTGATTAATGTCTGATCTTGTGAGGTGAAGTGAAGGACAACGTTGGTGTTATTGCGTTGTCCACCAACGGGGGCATGACCAAAAGTTTCCGGAATATACATCGCACTATGGAAAACAAAGGCTGTAACAAAAGTACTGAACCATACTTTAACAGCTGATAAGGTCAATGACCCTGAGTGGGATGCAAGTAAAAAAAAACTAAATTCAGAGTACTGATGTGCCGACGGAAACTTTCCAATATTGCGAAATATTTCGCATAGGAAAGTTTCAGAAACTTCTCACATTTTTGTATGGGGATTGAAACTATCCGCAACGTAAAATGGAAATTTCTTAAATTTCTGTGTAATTTTCAAGAAATTTCCTAGAATTTTTCCAACTTTTTGGAAACTTTCCGCAACTTGCACATCTGTAATTCAGAGTCAGGAGACTGACGACAGTGAAGTTATTTAATACCATAGACAAAAGTCATACAACGGGTTGAGTAGAGGACTAGCTTCTTTTAATACTGCGACGGTGACAAACAAGCATACAGTCCGCCTGATGGTAAGCGGCCACCGTATGGACGTCTGCAACTGGGTGTTACATGCGCGTTGCCGACCCTTTAAAAAAAGGAGGATTCGCTGTGTTGAAAGCTAATGGGGCAAGCTTTGCTCCGTGGGCACAGCACAATGAATGCCGTCTCGCTCAAATGTGGAGCAGAGCCCACCTGGGGAAGTACCTCCACCTTACAGAAAACCGCAGTTTAATAACACTAGACCCTACTTATAGTGTTGTGTTTTTGTTGGTGAGTGAGGTCGCCAGAGCTCCAAGAGGATTCACTGTGTTGACAGCTGGGGACCCACGGAGCAAAGCTTGCCCCTTTAGCTGTCAACACAGCGAATCCCCATTTTTTTAAAAGGTCGGCAACGTGCATGTAACACCCCTGGAGTTGCAGGCGTCCATAGGCTACAGCGACCACTTACCATCAGGCGGGCCGTATGCTTGTTTGTCACCTTCGTGGTGAAAAAAAGCCAGGATAACGGTAGGAATCGTAGTATTTAAAAAAAATCCATTTTAAGGAACTCCATTTCAATTATTTCACTCGAAAAACGTGTATTATGCTAAAATCGCCGTCACTCGCACTTCTGTAAACAAAAGGTATCACATGTTTTGTTATTGTTTCTTCTTGTATTTTCACACTACCTCATCAAACACCACTGAAACCATTCACTACTGAAACGGTCGTATTATCGTAATATACAAAACATAAGATAAATAATGGGTGTCAGGGCCGCTAAGCTCAAGTGGGATTGGGCTGGACATCTCTGCCGCATGCACCCGGAGCGATGGGCCAAATTGGTTACCAATTGGAACCCGGAGGGCGGGCGGAGCAGGGGCAGACCAAAAAGGAGATGGCGGGATGACCTAGACTCATTTTGTAGCGATTGGCGTGAGCACTAAGCCGTGACGAGTGGCGGAGCAGAGGGGAGGCCTTTGCCCAGCAGTGGGACACAACTTAGTAGGCTACTAAAAAAAAAGATAAAGAACTTAATCTTGGAGATTTCATTCAAAACATAGAAGTTAGGTTATAACGATAAATATGGCGGTTTGTATACATTGTTAGGAAGTTGTATTGGCGGTGATTTTAACTTAAACCGTGTTGCATATGTGTGCAAGCACTAGTATGCGTGTGTGTGGCTGCGACCACGACTCGCCTATACAATTAATAAAGCAGTGTGCTATAAACCAAAGCTCGTATCACTCGTCTCCTCGGCCCATACCTATTAAACCGCAACTATTTCAGACTATCTGAGGCAGTGTAAGCGCCCCAAAGGTCGTTACTAAAGGCACTCCGCCACGTTCCGACAGGCGGTCAAATTGTCAGGATGCTACTGACAAGTCTGACAGCGGGCTTGTTAGTTGTTGCTACGGTAGAGAATGTCACCAGAAATAAAACTACTTCAAATGATGCCATATCATTTGATTGAGTGACAAATTGGAGCGTGGGACATTTTTTTAAAATACTAATCATACGGCCTGCCTGATGGTAAGCGGGTCACCGTAGCCTATGGACGTCTGCAACTCCAGGGGTGTTACATGCGCGTTGCCGACCCTTAAAAACTTTAACACTCCTCTTTTGAAGAACCCCATACTGTAGTCCTTTGGGGAAACAGCGGCAGGGAGTGTTATTTTGTTTTATAGGGATGACGACTAGGTTGAAAAACTATCATTCTAATTAGTCCGTCAGTTAGATTATCTAAAATTATTAGACACGTATTTTTTCCTTTTTCAATTTAACTAAAATTGACGAAGATAAAGAGTATCAAAGTTCCGCGCGGGGTGGGGGCTTCTGACGTGACGATAAGAATTGTACCTAGGAGTGATATTACGCACTGTATTTTTGTCATTTTTGATTTGACGAACAAAAGAAAAAATACGTGTACAATACACTTATTTAAACTTTCACGATTTTCACACATTATGTATTTACTAAAACGGGGCTTAATCGTGTATAGATTTTGAAAACAAACCTCCGACGTTTCAAGGGCGACGTTGCCCCCGTGGTCCCGGAGAAAAACCACCCCCCGGTTCTCCGGGACCACGGGGACAACGTCGCCCTTAAAACGTCGGAGGTTTGTTTTCAAAATCTATACACGATTAAGCCCCGTTTTAGTAAATACATAATACGTGTACAATATTTTTTATAATCTAAAAGACGGACTAAATAGATTTTTTTAGTCGTCTAGCCTAAAATTGATCCGTCTATTTAGTAGAATGAGTAAAGGATGACTCACTAGGACGGGACCGGACACGCCGTTCTGTCAGTTTCTATTGAAAACGTCACGTGACTTCCAAGGGCTCCAAGCTCGCATTATTTCTATAGACATTGTCCCATCCCGCCCCGTCCCATCCCGTTATAGTGTGAGGTCGCCAGAGCTCCAAGAGGATTCACTGTGTTGACAGCTGGGGACCCACGGAGCAAAGCTTGCCACTTTAGCTGTCAACACAGCGAATCCTCCTTTTTTTAAAGGGTCAGCAACGTGCCTGTAACACCCCTGAAGTTGCAGGTGTCCTTACGCTACGGTGACCGCTTACCATCAGGCGGGTCTTATGCTTGTTTGTCACCGTCGTAGCATAAAAAATACGACTATATATGAAATGAATTCAGATACTGTCTTATTTTCTACCTAGAATGAAGATCAAAGTTCATACTTCTAATTCTAATTCTATAGTTAATAAATAGTAACTTTACTTTCGTCATTATTTGGCATGAAGATTGATTTAGGTCATCAAATAGCGCCATCTACCGGGCAAGAGGCATTGTAAGATTAACCCTTTTGATTAATACCTCTCTGGTGGAAGGTAGATAGGTACTATTATTTCAGCCGTGAGTCGAAAGGTACCCAGAAATTGGCAATTTGTGGATGAATCTACATTACCAAGCTTTGTTGTTGGCAATTATGCTAAAATATCAATTTCAAGTTTACCATGAATTTAATAATTAAACTTTATTTACTTACCAAAATAACGGTGTATTTTATAAAATAAAGAACGGGTGTATAGCGAATGTAGTTAATTTAGTACATACTGACGTTTTGAAACCGAGTGGGAAAAAGTGACCAAGGTCCCCGGTGAGCAGGGCTGGGATCGAACCAGCGACCTGCTTCCGCGGCAGACGCCCTAACCACTGAGCTACCCGGTCTCGGTAGAAGAGCCATGAGCAGGTATCTCAGAGTTGCTGGTTTGAGTCCCGCCCAAGGTCATGAATTTTCCATTTTTTGACGTGACAACGTCTTATAAATTGGTTTGCCGGGTGACACTTCAAGAAACTGCGTTACGCTCCGCTCACGTTATGCGCTCACAATGAGAGCGAGTGAGAGGCACGCGTCCCTTCCACTCGGGCATGGTTAGCCCGCCTAAGAGCGAGAGAGACAGACATAAAAAGTGAAAGGCATGCGTCCCTTCCACTCGAGCACAGTATTTTACCACTCAAAGTCGTTGTCACGTAAAACTTTCGCCCGTATACCGACTTTACAGGCAACCATTTTTCTTTCTGAGAAATTTAATATATGTATATTTAGTATATGTCTGTCTGTTACCTCTTCACGTTAAAAACTTGGAAAGAGATAATAAGGGGATAATTAGACTCTTGGGAAAGGACATAGAATAGCTTTTACTCTCATTCCATGCAGACTATAGCAATTAAAAAAAAACAATAGTGCTCATATATTGTACGAAAATTGACACGAGCAGTGTTCTTATGGAATACCATAGTCAACGTTATAATGTATACTTTTTTAATATCGCTGTCAGTCATCTAATTGACAGATAGAAGTGCTGGAGTAGAAATAAAATACTTATACTTTTGTCTCAATAAAAAGGCATCTTTTTTTCACATTTTGGTACGAGTCGTAGTCTCCTAAAAACCGACTCGAGTCTTCGACTCAAGACTCGAGTTACTGGCACAACTACTGTGCCGACGGAAACTTTCCAATATTGCGAAATATTTCGCATAGGAAAGTTTCAGAAACTTCTCACATTTCTGTATGGGGATTGAAACTTTCCGCAACGTAAAATGGAAATTTCTTAAATTTCTGTGTAATTTTCAAGAAATTTCCTAGAATTTTTCCTACTTTTGGAAACTTTCCGCAACTTGCACATCTGCAGGCACAACACTAGTGCTAACTCCACACGTCCCAAATCAGTGAAAACGGCGTCCCACTTTCAGAGGGTCAACCTAACCTTGAACGAAAAGTGTACTCACCAAACGCCAACGTAAAAACTACCTTATACCTTTATCTGAAGGTTCAAAATAACTATTCGATACTGTGGAAGAGCCCGCTTGAGTGTAGCCAGGGTGAAAGAAGCTTTAAATGTGAATGGTTAGAGTTGAAAATTCAATGTCAGTGTTAATTGGCATCGAGTTTAAAGGGTGAGTTTTTAGTTTAAATTTTTAAGGTATTCATGTGATATTTTGTGATGGATGGTTTTATGGATCACGCGTTATCTATATTAGCGATAAAAAAAGCGTTGGTGGCCTAGTGGTAAAAGTGTGCGACTTTCAATCCTAAGGTCGCGGGTTCAAAGCCGCCGCACCAATGAGTTTTTAGTAGCCCGGACTTGTCCCAATAAGCCCTAGTTTACTCTCTGGGTTGAAAGGTGAGATGGCAGGCGATTTTGTAAAACTAGCGCCTACGCCAAATCTTGGGATTAGTTGCCAAAGCGGACCATAGCCGGGAAAAACGCTTGGAAGAAGAGATGTGATATTTGGTGATAGAATAGATGCAACCTGGTGACAGACGGATAGATAGACGGTCAGTCTTAGTAATGGAGTCCCGTTCACTTTTTAGGTGATCCACTGTTACCCACTCTCCCCTACCTATAGAACGGATTAATCGTGTTAATTAACACCATAACCCAAAAGGGGTCAAAACGTAGGGTCATGGTGTTAATAAGCGCGATAAATTTCTAAAGTGTTTAATTCCATGAAAATTACTGAGATAACTTCAAACGCCAGGAAAATTAGAACGATCAGTCTTACTGAGAAAACCCAATTACAATTGACAGAACACCTGTCATGACGGGCGGATGTGATTTATCCTCCATTTTTAGGGTTCCCCAAATTACAAAAGGTCCATTTTATTATACGACGTTCTTGAATGAAATAATACTGGATATACTTTTTAATGTTTTTATATACCCACATATCATTAGCCCTCAATAATGCGTTCAAAAATCGCATATAAAGACCCCCATAAAAATATTTTTTTTCGTTACAACAAATTTCTTATCTGTAACAATGTTATTATAGCTTAATAATTTAATCGATTTCGATAGCATTATTTTTGTTCCAATTTCGAACACATCTGACACAAGAACTTTGACCTCTATTCTAATATCAGTCGAGATGACGTTTAGTTAGAAACGAATTTTATTGTCAATTGCATACAATGCCGCACGCAAGTCGCACGTTATTTGATATCGAACGACATTAAAATTGGGGCCACTCTAAACTGTCTCTGAATTTTAGAAATATAAATGGTAAAACTTGAATGTCAAAAAAGATTTTATTCCTTAATGTCGGAATGGCGGTCGATATATATGCGCTTGGAACGCATCATGGAGAGCTAATGACATATGTGTATATAAAGCAGTGTATGTATTTGTAAATGATTAGACATTAAAACACTCGTGTGTCGCCTCGTTTCATAAACCCACACTCGAGTTTTAATGCCCTTCATTATATACAATCACATAAACTACTATAACTTAATTTGTGATTTAAAAGATCCTCGATAAAAACACGAACGAATGGGATAATTTTGGAACTATTGGTTCGACTATGAACTACTTTTTTTTTCCTAGCGCTTTCCCGGCTTATGTCACCGCTTAGGCAACCTAGGGTCTGCTTTGGCAACTAACACCAAGAAGCGACTGCCATCTGACCTTTCAACCCAGAGGGTAAACTAGGCCTTATTGGGATTAGTCCGGTTCCACAAAGTTTCCCTTCACCGAAAAGCGATCGATAGAAGCGAGAGGGCCATTATGCGGAACCCTCGGTGGGTGCGTCCGACTCGCACTTGGCCGGTTTTTTAATCTGCTGTCAGAGTTGTTTATTAGACCAAAGAATTACTCACTAGAACGGGCTAGAACAAGACCGGGTTTACCTAACTTACCTAGCTACCTACCTCTACCTACCTTAAATCTAAAATAGGTCCATGAGGCAGTGTCCTTAGGATACTGGCGGCATTTCCTCGTTGTATCGCAATGCTGATACGTTGTGCGAGGAAGCCACCAGCTCTTCGGTCACCAGTTGTTACATCAAGAAGTTCCGTTTTTATAAAAAACGGCGTGCGCTGGGACCCCATGGACCTAGAATTTCGACCCCAAATGGAACTCTCTGGAAAATGACATTGAAACTCAAGTTTCCAGCTTGCAATATGGACGTGTCTGGATGGATGAATATCGGATACGACGCCATTTGTTAAACAAAATCACTTCCGTGTCGGTAACTCATTTAAAATTTAAATTAACTAGTTGACAAGCTGACTGATGTTATGCACAGATAATAAAATGGTTAAAGTTTACTGAAATAATGGGATGTTGAAATGAAAATATATCTGCAGCCCCTTGACCGATTTGATTCATATTCAAACTTAGAAATTGTATTTATGTTATCTAACGACTTCCCAAGTTTTACGACGACCCGATCAAAGAAACTCGAGTTATCGTCAATCAAACATACATACAAACATAAACAATCACGCTGGCACCGTCCCACCTCCAACGAACTAATGTAAAAGCGGGCGGAGCGGCTGAAAGTGCCGAAATTTTAAAACGTAATAAATATTAGGCGTTAGGTGTCTGTGAGAAATGAGTGCCTGAGATTCTGTGAGGTGATGGATGCGAGGCCTACATCCGTTAAGGTGTAATTGTGATGTGATAAGGGATTATAGTGATTTGTAATTGTATTATTTGTAATTTTTTGTTTGTATCTGATTGTTAATTGTAATAGTTATATGTACCTGCTTGGTATTTATGTTAATGTTAAGTTTCATGGCGCATTGGATTTGTCTGTAAGGTCATGTAAACATGTTTTCAAATAAAAAATAAATAAAAAAATAGAGCCTGGGCAGAGGATATACCATTGTCCAAGTACACTGAGGAAACTTACTCGCTTCATTCGTCAACATTTCTTTCGAATATCAGCTATTTGGTTCGCCCGTCTAACCATATCATAAACATCTTAGAAGATAAGTCTGAAGGGTTGATGTGTACCGATCTTCTGGGATAAGACGGCTTACCGGATAAGAATCCTGACGAGTATTGATACAGTTTTTTCCGTGATGTTTATAGGTTTATCTGAGACGGTATTAAGTAAATGCGGATTATACAAATATATAACAAATCCAATTATTTTTATTAATATGTATTTGGATTCGCGTTTGTAAGCCTTACGAGTGTTTAAGTGCGAACCACTGGTTTATATAATATTGATATGAGATGAAGTATTAACCGGATCCGTAACACTACCCTGCGTTCCAAAACACGCATTGTCGACGTTGGGGCCAAAACCGCCAGGCTGAAATGCGACTGGGCTGGTCACGTTCGCCGACGTGGGCCAAACTACGGAGTGGATACAAAAGCGGAAACGGCAGATTGACCCAGGTGGAGCTGCCTTGAAACTATTGGTTTGGAGCTCTAGAGGGGAGACCTTTGCCCAGCACTGGGACAAATTAGAAGCTACAACAGAAAAAAAATTATATTATAGTTCAAATTCTATGACGCCCGACTCGCTTGGTCGGTTTTTTCTGTATCGGATTACTAAGTACTGTGCTGAATTTTTGCGCCGGATATAAGCCCCTTTCTGCCTCACGCTGGTTCGTTCGTATCAAAATATAAATCCTTTACGGGAATATTCACTTATATTCCTGTAGATTTATACATTGAAACTGTATCGTAGGTATGGTTAAAAATCCGTAACTTAACGACCTAGCGAAGAGTCAGTTGCCCCAATCTCTAACTATCGTTTGTATGAATGTCGCGGAACGTCTGGTTAATGTTACTGGTGACCGAAGAGCTGGTGGCTTCCTCGCACAATGTATCAGCATTGCGATACAACGAGGAAATGCCGCTAGCATCCTAGGTACAATGCCTCAAGGACCTATTTTAGATTTAAGGTAGGTAGAGGTAGGAAGTTAGGTAAGTTACACTTACTGTATATATTTTGAAAATAAATGTTATAAAGTTTAATATAATTTTTAAGTTCGAATATGAGCCAAATCGCACAAGGGCTCAGAGAGTATTGGGATCCTCGGGGGGGATATTTCGAGCGATGTCCAATTCCGTCGTCACTGAAAGGGAAGGGTGCGCTGGCATCCAAAAAGCTCCGTATGCTCAAAGCGAGGGGATACTTTACTCCGAGACAAAGACTGCTGTTATATAAGTCGCAAATCAGACCCCATATAGAGTACTCCTGTCTTTGGGCAGGAGCGCCTGGATACCAGCTTGGACCCTTTGACTCGGTCCAGAGGCGCGCTGTACGAATTGTCGACGATCCCAAACTCACAGTCGGTATTGAACCCTTAAGTCTAAGGAGAGACTTTGCCCCTTATGTGTGTTCTATCGCCTATTCAATGGGTTGTGTTCTGAAGAATTGTTTGACATGATACCAATGTTCACTTTTCACCATCGCCCCGCTCGCCACCGACAGGGCGCTCATCCACACACCTTGCAGCCAAAATGGTCGGAACCAGAGGAATTTCCTCCCGCGCACGCTCCGGCTGTGGAATGAGCTCCCTGCCGAGGTTTTCCCGAAAGATTACTGTATGGGGTTCTTCAACAAAGGAGTGTACTAGATTTTAATGGGTCGGCAACCCACATGTGACCCGCTGGAGTTGCAGGTGTCCATAGGAGCGTGACCGCTTTCCATCAGGCAGGCCGTAAGCTTGTTTGCCAGCATCGTGGACATAAAAAACAGGGGTTACCGTAATATAGGCGTCGCGTGTTCACATTCCGGGTGAACCACTACTTTAGAACAAATAATTTGAATTTAGACATAAATCTGAACTCGCACTCCAAAAATAGAACGCACATTGTTTGCTCGTCCCAATCAGACCCAACGGAAACTGGGAACAATCGTTAGTCCACATGTTCGCGTAATAGTTTAAGTATTAATATTCATACGCGACTCTGCGGCTGACCCTAAACTTTTGGACGCCACATTCTCAATGCCAGTGAGTCAGTTTAGTTAAACCCGCGGCAGGATACCCACCAGATGGTCAGACGCGATTCTGGAAGTCACCAATCCTTCCAAGGATCCTTAAGGAAGGCAGAAGACCGACCAGCCTGGAGTGCACTTCAACGGAAAGCGACTTATCCTCCTGACGACCGAATATCAAAATTTGCCAATTTAAATTCAACTCTGTCAAATTGACAAAGAGTCAAATTTTCACTGGGGCCTATGTACTACGTATAGGACGCGGGTAGTCAGGAGGTTAAGTTGCAACGAAAATATATGTAATGTTACTTTGCTATTCCGTAATTACTGGCGTCCCACAAGATCTCCTGCATCTCCTGAGGATGCCTCGCAGAGAGGCGAAACACGTGTTGAGTTTTATATTATTGGTGGTTGTTATCTATTTGCATATTTATTTTGTGCGGCGTAAGGGTTAATTAATTGTATGCAAACATACGCAAGTAGGTATGGGTTGGCATTAATCGACGAGCACGTTTGGCGGAATCAAATTATTATTTTCGTTGTTATTATGGAATTCGATACGCTTGATTCAATAAACGACTTATGTAGGTCAGGATCCTCAGTGATTTGGTTCGAGGTTGCGTCGTAGAAGAGACTATCCGCCTATTGGTATGTCTCTTAAATTTTGAAAGCACATACTGTGAACGTTTCTGCGTAAAATAAGTTTTTTTCAAAGCGACTACACTCTGGTTAAACAAGTTTGAGTCGAGCTACGCATGATTGGAATAACTGAAACCAGTTCGAACCGGTTTTATCTAGTTAATGACAAATATAATAGGGCAAATCCTCTGAATGTTTGTCAAAAGTTTGGCGTATGAAGCCTTAATGTTTGCGGTGAATCTATTTGAATGAGCGAGGGAGACGAACGAAGTTCTTTGAATCTCCTGGAGCAATTTTGAATTTTGAATTTGAATTTCGTTCTTACAACGGTTTTAGCTTAAAAGGAAAAAACTGAAACAATAAAGCATCACTTTGTTGTCCGTCCGTCCGTCTGTCTGTTAATACCGTTTATCTCGAGAACGCGTAAAGGTAGCAAGTTGAAATTAATATCATATACACAAGTTTGCGGTGTCTTGAAGCTGCAAAAAAACCAAACCTCTACGACAACGTTATCAAAAGACACGGCCGTTTATATCGCATTTCCTGTGCATTTGCAATGGGAATCAAAATGTATAGGGTACTTCCCGTTGACATAGAATCACGAAATTAGGCAAAAAGCAAGAGCTTGTAGCCCAAGTATAGTAAAATATCCGAAAATGTCTTAAAATGGCGATAGTTTAAAAAAACGTATTTATAATACTGTCTACTTATGGTGTTAATAAACGCGATTAATCCGTTCTAAAGTGTTTAATTTTAATGAACAAAAATCCCAGAAACAGAAGACGATATTTTATTCACGTTAGTTTATTTAATTATTTAAATCAACACTTGGCAATGTTATTAACCTCCTACACGAATAATAAAATGTTTTAAGCAAATAACACATTTTATTCCTACACAGAGTGGGTGTTGGAACATAAACCTGGTAAGTATATAATAAACGCCTCCATATTATTTTATGTACAGGTCAAATGGGTATTCAGATTTTATGAATGGCGTCTATCCACTACTTTATCTGTTTAGAAATAGTAAAAACTTTCAACCCTATTTTCATCCCCTTTGGGGGTTGAAATAAAAAAACCGACTCTAATCGAATTCTAAATCGAAAAAAGATAGGTTACACTATTAAGCCAGTTCAGATAAAAAAAATTAACGTTACATATATTGTGTAATCAGAGTCGACTTTCATAATGAGGGGGAAAAGCTGGGAAGAATGATAATAAGTAATGAAACGTAATAACCACTCAGAAAGTGTGTACAAGAAATCGGTACCGGCTGGTGAAGCCGAGCTGGTGTAAACGAACTAATGTAAACGCGGGCAGATCGGCTAAAAGCGTCGAAATTTTAAAACGTAATAATTAGACGCTGGGCAGAGAGTACTATTTTGTACCATTTGGGGTCGAAACTATAGGTCCATGGAGTACCAGCGCACGCAAGTTACTTGTAGAAATAGCGAAACGTCTGGTTCATGTTACTGGTGACCGAAGAGCTGGTGGCCAGCATCCTAGGTACAATGTCTCACGGACCTATTTTAGATTTAAGGTAGAGGTAGATGTAAGTTACACTTACCGTATTATTATTATTATAATAATACGGTAAGTGTACCGTACCGTACCGTTACCGTATATATTTTGAAAATAAATATTTTACTATAGTAGTACATATGGTCTAAATAATAAACAGCAACTTTTTTTACAAATATAATTAACAAAATATACAGAACGTTACTAAAGTTCTGAACGATTCTTCAACAGCTGATAAGGTCAATGACCTATCGATACAAGTCGATAAATTTCAAAATTCGAATACAAAATTTTCACTTTGTCTGGTAATAGAGATGCGTTTTCGATCAGCTGCTATGTACAAAGTGACAATGTTTTTTTCGAATTTCGAAAATGTTCTATTCGCATCGTATCGGTCGTTGTATCGTTCAAGTAAGTTCCAAGCTGGCTTAAATATAAAATAGGTCCGTGAGGTATGTACTTAGGCCGGCGGCATTTCCTCCTTGTATTGCAATGCTGATACGTTGTGCGAGGAAGCCCCTACCACATTTTACACGACTTTATCAGTCTTTTTATTTATATGTCGATGGATAACATCCGGAATTAAACAATCATGTTTGCATACACTACGTTATTTAAATGGGTATCTCAAGGGAACTGAGGAATCAGTATTTACTCACGGTAGACCTGGCTTGAGCCGAGCCGAGCCGGGACAATAGGTAAATTTCTATAAAATGCATCACGTGACTAGGGTGTGCAAACCGGTTTTTATTTGTATGAAATATCGGTTAATAACCGGTTATTAAGGTTTTTGATTGTATGAAAAAACCGGTTTTTCATACAAATAAAAACCGGTTTGCACACCCTACATGTTCAAAAAAAATTCAAATTCAAAAAATTAATTATTTATTTAACAAAAACACGTAAAATATGATCCAAGGGATGGAGCCTCCCTGTAAGCAAAATAAATGCCTGTGTTGGGAGACACCGCTCTTCCTTAGGCAACTTGAGGCTATATTAAGCTATTTAACTATACTTAACTAGGTAACTAAGGAACTAAAGTAATACATAAAAAATAGAGTAGTGATAATAATACATTTTCTGAATAGAAACTGAATTCTAATATCAAAATTCTGAATACAAAATGAGGTCACGCGTGTTTGTATGTGAAGTATTACCTATCGAATTACATTCTCTGTCTCGTCGTATGTTTTTGTTTTTAGCCACTTTATTAGAAGCTTTTTACACTCATGATATGATTTTGAGTGCAAGTCCAACAGTCTATTTAATTTATTATAGAGATGTGAGGATCTTATCTGGTATTGTGAGCTAGCAAATTTGGTTCTAATAGTTTTAGGTAGCATAGCTATGTTCGGTGTTAGTCTCTTTTTTTTAAAGCTCGGGTTATATGGCAGAATCTTGTGCTTTTTTAATGTTGTTTGTAGGATATATAGTTTCCGAACCGACAAAAGTCCACTGATTTGGTACAGCAGATCAGTAGGAAATGTAATCTTTTTAAAATACATGACTTTAACTAATGCCCTTTGCGCTCGTTCAAAGTCTATAAAACGGCTTATAGCTGCACCTCCCCAAACGGATATGCAGTACACCAAGACAGACTGCGCCAGAGATGTATATATTTCGTTGAGTATATTACGAGACTTTGTTTGTGTTGTTATTATTCTTGGTACAACGTGTCTCAGTGTCCTAAATATCCAGAGCAGCTTTCTAATTCTACTGGCGACCTGATCAATATGCGAGTACCAATTTAAATGCACATATGACTTCT
This sequence comes from Lathronympha strigana, assembly GCA_949128165.1. Taxonomy (NCBI): domain Eukaryota; kingdom Metazoa; phylum Arthropoda; class Insecta; order Lepidoptera; family Tortricidae; genus Lathronympha; species Lathronympha strigana. The sequence continues at coordinate 2,509,657 of OX421925.1, read as the reverse complement.
TAGATATCACATTTTACACAATTAATGATTAAGCCGATCCGGTAATAGTACCTAACTAGTAGTAAATAAGCGATATATGGCAAATGAACAAGGAAATTCGCACATCCTATGAAAGGAAAAGAGGACAATGCACAGCCTCTGACGAAACTAACTCCCGACTTTGAAACTCCTTTCGCATGGTGGCTCCTTTTGGCTTACTTCTTCTTCTTTGAAAGGGCGTCTGTCCGAGAGTTGGACAATTTTTCCAATGTCAATGTATTATAAAATACCAGTAATAAATAAATATCGTGAGACAATCTTACAAAAATTGACCCAGTCCCACGAAAAGCTTTATTGAGCTTGTGTTTTGGGTACTAGACGACGATTTTTGTATTAAATAGATACACGTAAATACTTAAATACCTAGAAAACATCCAGCCATCAGTATATTGTATAAAAAGTATATAGCCACTTGGGCGACATTATTCGGTATTTAGCCTCGCTATTTGTTAAGTCTCTAGCTATAAAACGTAACAGATAGTTTCTCAGGGAGCCGAGATCCCGTGACTGACGCGTGATGACAAAAAAAATGGTTAACTGTTAAACGCATTTCAATATTAATTATTCATTAGCCGCACACTTCTTCGTTAGTTCTCTGTACAATTAGCTATCAATATTAATTTGAATTAAGCAGTCTGCAAACGAAATGTACAATTTTATTATTGAACTTCCGGTAAATGTCGCTACGCCTTAGACGCCTAAGGTGTATAACCAAATGAAATGAATAGTGGAGGCGTCGATAGCTCAATCGAAGAGCAATCTGACCTATGTTGAGAGAGGTTGTGGGTTCAAATCCCATTCGACGCGGAATTCTTTTCCAGTTTTTCTTTCAATTATAAACTAGCTATCAATATTACACATTAAACAATGATTAGCAGGCAAAAAAAGAATAATTATTCCAACATCCTCGCTATCTTGAGTATCCTTTTTATTTACTGATTGATTTAGTGACGCTTATTTTGCTCAGTAAAAACAATGTTGATTTTATATATGTTTTCCTCCAGTTATTCATGGAACCTTTGCCGTGGAAACATTTTGGTCCAAGTGACCATTTTGGGAATTATTTGCCTAATTTTAGGGTCCCGGGAATCGTTTATCATAAAAGGGTCACCAACTGTCTTATTAATATACGAATAATTGTACCCCGAAGTTCCTGACAATTTGAATAATATATAAAATATTAGAATATTTTGGATCAACCCAGTCCTAAACTAAGCAAAGCTTGTTATGTAGGTACTCGGCGACTATATACATGCTTTTGTAGATAAAATCTATACAGTAAGTGTAAGTTACCTATAGTTTTTTTAACTACTGCGCAATTTGATTTGACAGACTATAGTATATTAGTGTTATACAATAAGCGTAAAAATGGTAGGTTTTGCTGTTGCTAAATAAACTGTGGTCATAATATATGTAGGTCCAAATTTTGGAATAATATAAAAAAAATATGTGCAAATAATATGCAGTTATTATACTGTCAGAGCTACTTACGAATTCCTTATAAAAGTGGAGGACTCGATTACTTACCTGTAAAAAAAATATATTTTTCTACTCCAGCACTTCTAACTGTCAATTAGATGACTGACAGCGATATTCAAAAAGTCTACATTATAACGTTGTCTATGGTATTCCATAAGAACACTGCTCCTATGGATTTTCATACAATATATTAGCACTGTTGTAGTTTTTTTTTAATTTCTTTAGTGGGCACAACATCTTCCCTATTCTGCCACGTTTCTAGATTTAGCTTTTTACGCTATTTTAGCTGTCGTAGAAAAACTAGGGTATGCAACAGCTCATAATTGGGTCTTAAAACTCTCGGGTCTATTATTACAAAACTCGGCATCGCCTCGTTTTGTAACGGCGACCCTCAAGTTTTAAGAACCCTTATTATATCACTGTTGCATAAACTACTATTGAGAAACGTATATAATATCATGGGTATAAATAAAATACAATAAAAAAGGTGACTATAGGTATAGGTGACATTCGATGATTCGAAAGCGAAAAACATTATCGAGGCCGTTATTTTCCATTTCTCGCAATTAAGTACCTAATAGCAGTTAAAACAAATAAATAAATATTATGAGAATATTTTCACAAATCGATCTAGTCCCACTGTAAGCTCAATAAGCCCTGTGTTATAGATACTGGACGAACGATTTATTTATATTTAGAGATACATATACATACTTTAACATATAGAAACCATCCATTACTCAGGAGCAAATATTCGTGATAAACACACAAATAAATGCCCTGACCGGGATTCGAACCCAGACCATCTGCTTTATAGGCGATACATACCTAACAACATAATTATTTTGTGTAATTTTATATCACATAAATAATTGAAATGGGTACTGGATCGGGCAATTTATCACAAAAATATCTTCAATAATTTTACCACCTGAATAGCCCGTAGCATACAATTTACAACAATACTTTGGAAATTCAAAGAATTACAGGGTACGAGTGATGACGTACGGCCTTGCGCGGTCTGCTGCCCTCATGAATTATGAAACACAGGGGTCCCCACAGCAAAATAAGTTATTAGCTTCTAGCAACAGGGACCCTGGCATACGTACCTACCGTTTCCCCTGTCGAAGTACAAGCCCACGCTGGTCTGTGTTGTAACGTGTGCAAACCGGTTTTTAATTGTATGGAAAAACCGGTTAGTAACCGGTTTGCACACCCTAGTTGTGACTAGTACACAAAAATAGATCGAAGTGTGCGAGATTTGTTAGTGTAGGTATAAATCATTTATTTTCGAATTATACGGCCTCTTAGCCTAGTTGGTAGTGACCCTGCCTACGAAGCAGGAGGTCCCGGGTTCGAATCCTGGTCAGGGCATTTATTTGTGTATTTATCACGAATATTTGTCCTTGAGTTTCCTATGTATTTAAGTAGTTATATGTATCTATCTATTATATATATCGTCAGCTAGTCACCCACGTCACCCACAACACAAGCCTTATTGAGCTTACCGTGGGACTAAGTTGATGTGTGTAAGAATTCCTCGATTCAATAATTAAAATCATATATACCACCACAGGTCATATAACAGCTTCCCATACAGCCTCTAGCGATATAAACACTGTAATAAACGCTTGCGTATCAATAACGCAATATACCGATAATTTCACCCGCTTAAAAGCCACAGCGCGCGCTGTAACTTTGTTTTCGCTCTGGTAAACTTATTTAGACATTTCAGTAATTTAAGACCTACTATGCAACGCTTGTCATTTGTTCAGCGGTAAGGGCATGCGACTTTCCGATAATCGCCGGTTCAACCCCAACCAATAGGTTTTCGGAACTTATGTATGAAATATCATTTGATATTTACCAATCGCTTTGCATTACTCGTACCTCACGGGTGCCTTCAGATATATTTACATTTCAAAAACGTATACTGATTTCTTTGACAAATTAATACCAATACTAATAAATAATCAATTAAAGCGTGATCTTATGGTTCAAATAATTTTCAGATACATATTTTGTTTGTATATATGTTTATAGTTATACGAATTGTTGTGCGAAATGTTAATATCAATTTGCATGCTTGACTAGCTTAACATCTAATATAGGACAGAGAAGCTTCTGTAGGTACTTTAGGAGTAGAGATTTAAGGTAGGTAGAGGTAGGTAGTCAGGTAAGTTACACTTACTGTATATATTTTGAAAATAAATGTTATATGCTATTTTGGCAAGAGTATTTTTTATAGTCTTCTACATTGTTGATCGGACACGTATTGTATTTTAGGCGTAATGAGAGCTTAAATAATAAAAGAGCCTGTGACTCGTGACATATGTCAGTCAGGTTTTGTGAATACCCCGAGGTTTTATTTCTAAATAAACATACAACGGACGAAATGTCGACCCCATTTTCACACATTTGGAGTTAAAATTCAAAAGCGACTAGGATATTTTAATTTTATTATATTTATACACACAGCCGCCACAGAAAATGGTAGATTTTATAACAAGGGCATAAAGTAACCCATTTTAGACGAGGCTACCAATATAGTACTGTAGGTTAACTGGAAGAGATCCCTTAAAGGGATAAGTTCGCCTTTGTACTTACTGTTTTCCTTTTGTAAATTTTAATTTTTCTGTGTTTTGTACAATATAGAGTTTACATACATACATAGTACTCGAGGATAAAATGGGTATTTATGCCTGAGGTAAACACTCTGCTTTTCACGTCGATTGTAAGAAAAATATTAGATTTTAATTCACTTTAAGTAATTGAAAATGTAACATCCATACTCACACGCTTGGGTTCTATGGCACTTAGGACCTTTGTACCAATTCCCGCCATTTTGAAAATTTCCAGAAACTGATTCGGGGGGATTTTTTTATGTAATCAACAAACTTGTTTACCAAATTTCATAAGAATTGGTTGATAAATGCGACTTGTAGAGGAGAACAAAGACACACGAAAACTTTTTGCCCAACCTGAAACGGAGACGCTTCGCTTTGCTCAATCGGTCAATTATTTACAGCACTGATTACACACTATTTATCCCTATTCTTCTATCTCGCTCGCTCATTAACAATTCATCAGGAATGGGCGTCCGGTCCGGACATCCGGCCGACTTAGGATTAAACGTACCTTCATATGAATGTTTAGTAAATCGTTTGCAAACCTTTTACATGAACAAAATACAAAAAAGAAGTGAAGCAGTATACAATGCTCAACGTATATTAAATGCGCCGTCAGGGAAAAGGGTGTATCTAGTAGATACACCCTTTTCCCTGACGGCGCATTTAATATACGTTGAACATTGTATACTGCTTCACTTCTTTTATAATCTAATCTACTAAATAATATAATCTACTGTAATTTATAAACGGAGAAAAATAGATCAGTACATACGTTTTTAGACTGATTCTAAATATATTTGTAACTCAATTATATTAGGTATCAGATACCTACGCCCTTTTTACGGCGGCAGAAGTATATAAGAGAGGTTTGGGCACAGCGGATGCATATCGATTAGTGTGGTACTTCCCTAGATGGGCTCTGCTCCAGATTTGAGCGAGACGACATTCGTTGTGCTATGAGCCCATCTAGGGAAGTACCTCCACCTTATCGAAAACCGCAGTTTAATAACACTAGACCCTACTCATAGTGTGTTTCTGTTGGTGAGTAAGATCGCTAGAGCTCCAAGAGGATTCACTGTGTTGACAGCTGGGGACCCACGGAGCAAACCTTGCTCCTTTAGCTGTCAACACAGCGAATCCTCCTTTTTTAAACGGTCGGCCACGCGCATGTACCACCCCTGGAGATGTTGGCGTCCATAGGCTACCGTGACCGCTTACCATCAGGCGGGCCGTATGCTTGTTTGTCACCGTCGTAGTATTAAAAAAAGGTATCCTGCACCCTAGTCCTTCATTCTTTTTCTGAAGACAGCGTCACATTAACTACGTGTTTCATAGTCTCATCTTCTTCGCCACACATCCAACACACAATGTTGTCTGTGAGTTCCATTTTGGCCAGCGCACTTCTGACCCCATATTGACCTAATTGCCGTCACGATACATTCTTAAATTTGAACGGCCTTTAGTATCATCTCACGTTCATAGGATACAATAAATTGGGGGCCGGAAGTAGTCGGACAACATGGCCGCACATCCTGTGATCTAAATCGACCCTGCTTCAGGCCCTTCCTGTCTAGTTAGAAACAAGTATTCATTAGGTTTAGATTTACATGTTTTGGAACAATTGTAACTAAACTTTTAATTTTTGCCCTCTTTTATCGGGCACTTTTTCAATCAAATTAATAAAAATATATAAAAAATCTTCTCTCAATATGTCTGCATTAACTTTGTTTATAACTATTCCAAATTTCATATTATTAGCTATTTAACGATGTGACAGACATACAGACAGACTAACTGAGTCGCACCATAAGGGTTCCTTTTTTGGTACGGAACTTTAAAAATTAACGTTTCTGTTTCCTTAATTAATTATACCAAGCGACATAACGAAGTTAAAGCAAATGCTCAAGAACACCCTGTAGAAACTGACAGATCGTCCCGTCCCGCCCGTCCCGTCCCGTCGCAGCCCGTCTCATCATAGTGTGATTCATCCCTAATCCAGGTTCGGATAATCGAGGTTTTACTGTATTTTAAACCTTCAATACCAGTGGCCCGGCGTCGAAAGAACGCTCGCTTTAATTTTAGCTAAGCACAAAGAAAAACAAATAATGCTCGCAAGCGTCAATTTTGTATTCAATTCCAAATACCTTTGTAGTCAGTATTCTAAACATTCTCTAAAAAATCTAACTGTAACTGAATACGGATAGCGATGTGACAAGCTGACTCGATTTCCAACTCGATTGACTCGCATTCATTCATTCGGCCTCTGATTCGAGTTGAAACTTGACTCGCCATTCGAGCTGACCCGAGTGCGAATCAGGCGAGTTGACCTTTGTGCTTACCAATGAAGGCTTAGTACACATTTTTACCAAGAGTACGTAACTGAAGGCTAAGTATACATTTTTGCTTGTTGTATTGGATAATTACTTCTCAATCGCGTAGCGTATCGATAGTTCAAATTATGTTTGCCGTTGATATAAATCATCAAGCTACTTTCGTACTCGTATTTTGAGCTCCCGATACTCTTCTTTTTTTCCTTTTACAAAAGATCAAAAGAGTTCGTGATTCTGTTAATTAAAACATTTACGTTTAGTTATATCTGTTAGAAAAAAAAATTGATTGTTGTCGTGAAAATGCCGGAGTCGAGTAGTTGACTCGCGTTTGTTCGGTCAGAGTCAGTAGTGTACTCGTAAGTACCCGATCGAGTTGATCCGAGTTGTAAAAGAACTTGACTCGACTCAACTCGTCTGGACGCTGATTCGAGTTTTTAAAGTCAACTCGACTCGCCCAACGATAACTTCGGACCATTCTGTTAATCAATTCGTTCGTTCAATCAATCTTTGTTCATTCTGCCCGTTCAAAATGGGACGAATCGATACCTACTGTTGTTTTTGTGATCGAACTGTTTGTTTTTGAAAGTTTTAATCTAGGTGAAGCTTGGAAAATCGTCCGCCATTTTAAACGTATTGCTGTTTTCATAAAGACGGGCGTTTTTCTGCGCCTCGTTGGTTTTAAGGAAAAAAACTGTTGTAGTAGTTAGGTAAGTAGCGTTTGTTTATAGACAATTTGAAGCTTTTGTACTCGCTCTCGCGAGCTCCATATTTAAAGCGAGTAATCGAACGAGCAAAGCGCGTGAGGTGTCCCAATCTACTTAGACACTCCGTAGTTTGTATGTTTGTATGAATGTATATATGTATGGTTGTATGTATGGTTGTATGTATGTTTGAACGAGTGAGCGAAGCGCGTCAGGTCTCCCAATCTACTTGGGCACTCCGTAGTTTGTTTGTATGTATGTATGTATGTATGTTTGTATGTATGATTGACCGAGTGAGCGAAACGCGTGAGATCTCCCATTCAACTTGGACACTCCGTAGTTTGTATGTATGTTCGAAAGAGCGAGCGAGGCGAGTAAGGTCTCTCAATCTACTTTGACACTATTTAGTTTGTATGTATGTATGTTTGTATGTTCAACGATACTCGAATATCGTCAAACAAACATACAATTCATACAAACGACGAAGTGTCTAAGTAGATTGAAAGACCTCACTCGCTTCGCTCGCTCCTTCAAACAGGAGACTATCTATACTAGTCAATGGTAGGTATATCTAATATACGAGATATCCCATTAACTTGATGAACATTCTTTATTATTTCATTTTCTGTTTCTTTATCAAGTATTTCAGAATTGTATGAAATATCAAATCAAATCAAATCAAATTATTTATTTTTCAAGTAGGCATGTTACAGTGCACTTTTGAACGTCGAATTAAAAATAAATAAAGCAACACACCGGCTCTAACATGCATTAATTTGAAAAAAAAATACAGTTCAGTTCAATTTTAAATAGAATCTTTAACAAATTATAAATGATTACTTAGAGCAATTTATTGATGCTGCACACACAGATATCAAAATTAAAAATAATAATTTCACAATAGGATCGTCATCTTAAAAGTAAAAGTTGTATAAATAAAAATACTTGTCTAGAAGTTTCTAGAATGAAATCTAAATGTCATAAAAAATATATAATTAGTTAAGACTAAAATTAAAATTACAGTTAATAACTAACTTTTTTAAACAAAAATAATAATAATCCTTAATCCCATGGTGCTGTATCATTCATGTAGTCTTGTGTACTGTAATAAGCTTTAGATATTAGTTTACGCTTTACAAAAGTCTTAAATTTATTAATAGAGAGTGCAATTATTTCTACTGGGAGTTTATTATAATACCTTACACAATTGCCCATGAATGAGTTTTTATTTTATGGAGCCGAGTGGTGGGTACTGCGAGCTTATCCTTATTTCTAGTATTAATACTATGTATATCACAATTTTTCCTAAAACATGCATTGTTTTTATGTACATACATAATGTTTTCATAAATATATTGACAGTGCAGTGTCATAATATTAATCTCTTTAAACTTATCTCTAAGCGAGTCTCTACGGTTCATCTTATAAATCGATCGAATAGCCCACTTCTGCAGAACAAAAATTGTATTAATCTCTGAAGCACTGCCCCACAGTAGAATACCATAGGACATAATACTATGAAAGTAACTAAAATAAACTAATCGAGCTGTCTCCACGTCTGTTAACTGACGGATCTTGCTCACGGCAAAAACTGCAGAGCTCAGTCTATTCGAGAGATTAGCAATATGGGGACCCCATTGGAGTTTAGAATCTAATGTTATACCAAGAAAAGTCGTACTGTCAACTAGTTCCAATTCCTCATCTTTCACAAAGACACTCGCCAGCTCGTGCTTAACGTGATTCGTGACAAACTTAATACCTTTAGTCTTTTTCTCATTCAATAATAAATTATTAACATTAAACCAATTTACTACTTTAGAAATAGCATTGTTTACATTATTACAAGCTTGTTGCTGTCGGTTGACTTTGAAGATAAGTGACGTATCGTCTGCAAACAATACTATATCATGGTGGGTCTTTACGAGGTATGGCAAGTCGTTTATGTAGATAAGGAAGAGAAAAGGGCCCAATATTGATCCTTGCGGTACACCCACAGAGACCAGTGACCCGGGTGATCGCTGCCCATTAATGTCGACCCTTTGTATTCTTCCTTGCAAGTACGACTTAAGTAAATTCAGTGCCGAATCTCTGACTCCATAATAGTGGAGCTTCCTGATCAGTGTTTCATGACAGACGCAGTCAAACGCCTTGGACAAATCACAGAAAATACCTAAAGCATCTCGTGACTTCTCCCAGGCATCAAAAATATGTTTGACTAGCTCAACACTGGCTTCGGTTGTTGAGCGACCCCGGGTGAATCCAAACTGCTTATGGTGCATTAAATTGTTAGAATTGACATGTCTTACTAATTGTGACAAAACTAATTTCTCAAAAATTTTGCTGAAAGTTGGTAGCACAGATATTGGTCTAAAGTTGGTGGGGTCAGCAGTGCTACCTGATTTGAATAAAGGAGTTATTTTACTATACTTCATAAGATCAGGAAACTCACCGCAGTCGACACTGTTGTTAAATATAACTACCAATTCAGGCGCTATAATTTCTATAAGGGATTTAACAGCATGGACAGAGACTCCCCAAAGGTCACAAGTTTTTTTGATATTTATTGATTTAAACGCCTTTACTACATCTGAGGTACTAACATGTTCAAAATGAAGGCCTCTATTACATTCTGGAGCGTTATCTTTTAACAATGTGATGGCAGACGAAGGTGACGAATTTAAATGCATTGTTGTAGATACTGGTATCTCAGCGAAAAATTTTTCAAATTCTGTTGCTACTTCTAAATTGGATTCAATTATTCTATCATCAATTTTTAGTTTAATATTATTAATTGCGTGCTTCGATCTACCAGTCTCCACATTAATGACTTTCCAGGTAGCTTTAATAACATCCGGGCTATTTTTTATTTTCTGGCTTAAATAATCGCGTTTAGCTATATGACAATCTATTTTAAATCGTTTAGAATACTGCTTGACATGTTCTTTAAATTCATCACTCGTATTAAACCGACGTTCCTCATACAGAGCATACAGTGCTTCTCTACGTTTATGTAAGTCCACAGTAGCCCACTCACTAAAAACTGGTGCACCACCAACCACGACCGTTTTTGCAGTAAATATCGCATTATAATGTCTCATAAACGTGTGAAAGAACGAATTGTACATGTTATTTGGACTCATGTCAGAAGGCAGAAATGGAAGCGCCTGAACTAGACTGATTTTCATTCTTTCCACACGATCCATGGTTACCGGTACAAAAGTTATTTGTTTTCTCAGAGTATTTTTCTTTAATGTCTCAAATACAATTAATTGGCCCAGGTGATCTGACTCTAATTTACTGATTACACTTTTGTTACTAGGAAAAATATCCGTGAAAATGTTATCTATACATGTGGCACTAGAAGCCGTCACTCTAGTTGGCTCCATAAATATGTGACTAAGATTACTAGATTTGAAAAGATTCAACAATCTGCAACTTATTGTTGAATCTTCCAAAATATTTACATTGAAGTCACCGCATACAAGTAATTTTTTACTAGAAGTAGCAACTATTTTTAATAGCACAGATTTCATTACACTTTCAAAGAGTTCAAAATCACTTGAAGGCGGTCTGTATACACAGACAACAATAAATTGCTCTAATTCTACTGCACTTAGTTCTATGGTCCGTTCAACAGACAAGGATACAATGTCCTTACGTTCCTTAAATTTTAATTGACTATTTAAAATAATTAATGACCCACCATGTATGGAACTTAGTCTGGTGAACGAACTACCCACCTGGTGATTATTAAACTGTGGCATCAATTCATTATTTGTTAACCAATGTTCAGTTACACACAAAATATCAATATTTAAATCGTTTAAAAAAAGTTGTATCTGCAAGTCTTTTCCTCTAATACACTGAATGTTTTGATGAACCAGGTATGATGAACTTCGTAATTCCCACAAAAGTAGGTCAAACTCGAAAGATGTTATTGCATTTGATACAGGTGACTTAAAGAGAAGCCACCGTCATATTTTTACTTATAATGTCCTTATTTAAGTGTTCCTCTAGGCAGAGTACGTAATTTTCCTAGAAAGTCTCTTTCTAAATAGTTCATGTTCTGAAGATGCAATGCCACTTTCTGAGGTCGTCACGTTCTGAGCCGTCGCTTTCTTTGGCTCCCTCGCACAACGTATCAGCATTGCGATACAACGAGGAAATGCCGCCAGCATCCTAGGTACAATGCCTCAAGGACCTATTTTAGATTTAAGGTAGGTAGAATTTGTCTATGCTAAGTTTCCTAGACTTTGATAGCTCAGACGGTGGAAGTGTTAAGTAAACAAAATAATTTCATAGAAGTTTGACGTTTAAAATAACAGTATAAAGTTTGACAGGTTTATTTGCTCGGAACAGATAACGTGGTTTGACTCAGATTCAGATGTTTATTCATGAACAATATAAAATTGTGTTTGAATGTGAAGTTATACAGTCATGCAAATAGTCTACAGTAAGTATAGCAGTACAATTCAATAATTATTAGTCAACAAATTGCGTTATACAAAACAACAAAAAATATGTCAGAAATTATTACAATTCAATTAAATATAAAGTCAATAAGTAAAACAAACTATAATAATGAATACAAATACAAAATGCAAGATAATTTTAACAATAGTAATGCCGAACTAATTATAAATGTGTAATCGCACTTGTCTACCCAATAATGAAAGGAAAGGAAATTACTAAGACTTAATTTAAAAGGAAAGAATTTGCTACCCAAGTCAAAAATCATTAATGTCATACAAACATTTGTCTAGCAAATATTGTTTTAATTTGTGACTGAATACTCGGTGATTAACCAGTTCCTTCAGCCCAATAGGCAATTTATTAAATAGTCTCACGGCCTGAACTCTTGAAGTGTGTTCTACTACAGCAAGATTGGGAGTTATAACAGGGTCGAGGTTTTTGGTCCGAGAATTCAATCTTAATATCATCTGCTCTTCTGATTCGAAACGATCCTTGTGCTTAACAGTATCCGTTAACAAGACAAGAATATATAAAGCGGGTACAGTAAGAATTTTTAACTTTTTAAAATACTCCCTGCAGCTATCCCAAAACGGTACTCCGACCATGGTTTTGATAGCCTTTTTCTGTGAGATAAATGCGCGTTGAATATTATATTTGTAACTTTGGCCCCAGAGTTTTATGCTATAACGTAGCTTAGACTCAACAAGGGCAAAGTAGACCATTTTCAGCTGTTCTAATGTCAGTTCTTCCCGCAGACAGCGAAGAGCGTAGCAAGCTGAGCAAATTGAATTTTCGATTCCATTTACTTCGTCTTTCCAGTTTAATAGGGCATCAATATTGACGCCAAGCATTTTGACTACATTTACGGTTTGAATGTCATAATTATTAAGGGAGATATTTAATAAATCTTTGTTTCTAGTGGTTGTCTTAAATAGAACGGCTACTGTTTTGCTACAATTAAGTATGAGATGATTCACCGAGAGCCACTTGTAGCACGCATCAATTGCAATGTTTGCTTTACTATTTAGGTCTTGAATGCTCTTACTTGATAGAATGAGACTGGTATCATCAGCAAAAACTACAACTTTTGCATCACCTCTTTGTAAATACTCTATGAGGTCATTAAGATAAATATTGAATAATATAGGACCAAGTATAGAGCCTTAGAACGCCTTTTGTTAGTATGGTCAGCTTAGATCTATATTCTCTTTCTGTGGCTATTTCATCAACTTCTTTGATCTCTACAATTTGCTTGCGGTTGCTTAGATATGATTTCATCAACTTTAGAGTATTTCCTCTAACTCCATAAAATTCGAGTTTATGAATTAGTATATCATGGTCGATTGTGTCGAAGGCAGATTTTAGGTCAAGGAAAATACCTGCCACTTTTAACCTTTTGTTTAGTGCAAGTGTAATGTCACTTGTAATAGTGTCAATGGCTTCTGTAGTACCAATTCCTCTCTGGTATGCGAATTGCCTTGAATGCAATATTCTATTCGAAAAAAGGTGTTTATTCAATCTGAATTTAATAATTTTCTCAAATATTTTTGATAGTATTGGGAGTAGTGATATCGGCCTATAGTTGCTGATTTCGGTCTTAGAACCTTTTTTGAATATTGGTAAAAATTTTGCGACTTTGAGTTGATCCGGAAATATTCCGTGATCGAAACATTTATTATAGAAGTATGATAAAGGTTCTGCTAAGATATTTATATTGTTTTTTATAACGGTAATTGGGATATCATCAAAGCCACATGAGACTTTATTTGCCATCAAATTGACTATTTTCTTTATTTCGAATGGTGATGTTGCCCAGTATTCCATGTCGTTCTCGACTCGACTTGCATTAGATTTAAGCATATCAATTGCTTTGGAAGTACTATTGACGTTATGTAAGGTATTGCGGTTACTAGAGAAGTGATCAGAGAAGATTTGAGCAATGTCGGCTGCATTGATAATTTTTTTGCTGTCTACAATTAGACAATGTTTTTCTTTAGAAGCTACTTTCTTTTTATTCATGTATTTATTTACGGTTGCCCATATAGCTTTTGTTGAGTTTTTTGCTTCCTTTATGTCTGTTTGTACAGCCATTGATTTTGCTGCCCTCAGTACACGTTTATAGATTCTGATATACCTTGAACGATAATCAATTAAGCTATTGTCACTGTCAGCTCTATCAATAGAACTGAGTACTCTTTTCATCTTACTTGCTACTCTAATTCCATTTGTAATCCACTTAATTTTATTACTTTTTTCCAAGTTGATTTTTCTCCTTGCTTTTCCATAACTATCCTCAAAGCACTTTGCAAATTCATTCAAAAATCCATTTATTTCTAAAGTATACCAGTTGACCCCATTTATCCCATTACCAAAAGTTTCACTATTCTTGCTGCTAAAGACTCTGCGTTGAGTAAAAATCACTTTTTCATTCCATCTTCCATGCCGACTGTAGAGGTAGGTACGAGTAAACACTTACTGTATATATTTTGAAAATATATTTTTTCCCTTTGATCACCACTTTCTGAGTTCGTCACTTTCTGAGTTTGTTTCCGCTAAGTTAAGTTACACTAGTTAAGTTGTCTATGGCAAATGACTCTGGAAAGAGTTCCCTGCCGAGGTTTCTCGAAGCTACAGTATTAAATCTTAAAAAAAGAGTGACATGACGCATCTCCATGGGTGTCACCACCCCATGGAGATGCAGGCGTCCGAAGGCAACGATGAAAGCTTTCCATCAAGCGGGCCGTATTCTTGTTTGCCAAAGAGAGTGGTTAGAAAAAGGCTTTTATAAAGCCTGACCTTGTCAGATAGTTTTGGACAAACTTCGGCTGTAAAGTAAATCGTGGTAATGGAGTTTTTGTTTGAGTTGCAGACTTTGTTTTACCCTGGAGAGCTTGAAACTCTAAAACTTTTGTATTATCAGCTTAGCGGCATACAGAGTGGACAATTAAATGGGCTAGAGCCAAAATAATAAATTAAAAGTATTTAATATATTTCTATGTAATAATTCCTCTATACGTAAATGTGTATATTTTTCGAAATAAACACGACGTGAATTAAAAACCAATGAGAAATGTACTGAAAATGACGTTTTTAACCTCTTTTCGTAGGACTCACGGTCCACTAGCGCCCCTAGCGGCGAATTCACTCGCGGTAATCCTTATTGAGATAAAAATACATGAATTTTAAGGATGACTACCGCTAGACCGGGCAAGGATATAGATATCATTATAATTAAGAATGACTCACACTAGGATGGGACGGGACGGGAAAATCTGTCAATTTCTATAGAAAGCGTCACGTGACATCCGAGGGCACCGAGATATCACGTGATTCTTTCTATAGAAATTGACACATTTTCCCCTCCCATCCCGTCTGGTCCCGTGCTAGTGTGAGTCATCCTTAAGGATTCAATAAGAAAATCAACCTTCATAGCCCTTAACTTTTGAAAACTCAAAGGGAAAGATTCCGATCATCGTTTTGTGTTTGACGCAAACTTTTCCATATTTATTTTTCTTTCAAGCCTTTAAAACTTAATGGTGTTTCTTTGACAAACCTTTAAAACTTGCTTTTATAGCAATGGTTTTTCTTTGAATCCAAGATAGTTACAACCAACCAATAATCTCTTGGTTTTTAGCCCGAGCAAATGATAAATTGTTTTTGTATTTCCGATCCCCAATACTTCCGCAGCTTGTTAAACTCGTTCGGAAGCTTCGTAATAACTCAACTAGCCATCCTTCATATTGAGTAAGATTGATTGATGATTTGCTGCCGCCTCAAGTTGCAGCCCTTAAGGGGTAATAGGAGCATGGACTCAATTTTGCAAAAAGTACTTATTACACTACTAACAACAAATACATTATAATCATATTTAATCAGGATCATCAGGAGCAACCACCCACGACAGAGGCAAGTCGTACACTGCAGGCTTATGCCCTATCTGCCCTGCTACTTGCAGCTGGCGGTGGTAGCGGCGCGGGGGGCGACACGGCGGACGATCTACCTTCGTTATCATTATCGCTTTTGCCAACGGGGTTGCAAACAACACTCACTACATCACTCGCTAAGGGCACGTTCACACAGTCCAATGACGCGGTACCCAAAACCGTTTTCCAACTAGGGGGCACTGACCAACCACAATCACGGTTGAAGTTCAGATGACGACTTATTTCGATTGCCTCCCGTGTTACATACAATACGTATTACGTACATTTACAAAAAAAGACGACCTACAATTAAAAAAATTGGCTCAGGTCCTCCTAGAAGGCTGGCCGCGTTGCCCCGTTGGATAGCAATGCTGGTCCGCTGGGTAAAATAGTGGCTAGCCCTCTGGTCACCAGAAGCCTCAACCAGGCGCGAGGCAATATTTCTATAAAGAAGACCAGCGCTTGGCCCCACGGTCAGGCCAGGGTTTGAACCCCAAAAGCCTGAGGTGTAGGTATAGATTAAATGTAGTTACTATTATAGTCCATATAAGGAGAGTCATGTAAGATAACTCATCTGTATAAGGGTATACGTAAATATATTGGAATTTAGGTTAAGCCATTTGATACGTTCCACGTGTAACAACCCCCACCTAAACACGTGTAATCTAGATTTATAAGTATACCGACAGACAACGTTGTATTCCTGACCGCATTTAGAGACTATAATGTCAAACGAAATTATCTGGATTTGGCTTAGTTTCAGAGATAGTGACATGTTTCTCTAAATCTAATTTACATCATAACTCGTACAACAAAGTATTTTTGAATGCAGTGTTACCGCTATGTGTTTTTGTTTTAACATACTTATTGATTGATATTAGAAAAAAATTGAAAAAATCCTCCAAATCTAAAAAAATATTTGAAAAACTTTAAAACTCTTTTTTTGTTTATGATTTAGTATTACAGGATGAAAAAAAAAACTTTAAATTTTTTTTTTTGTTTAAAAATCACAAAAGTCAGGTTACGTTTTTTGCTTTTTTTAACGTCCAGAATACACCGTTAAAGTCTGTCGGGTTATTGACGCCCACGGTCTAAATAAATAAATATTGTGGGACAATCTTACACAAATCGACCTAGTCCCACGGAAAGCTCAATAAGTGGCCTGTGTTGTGGGTACTAGACGACGATATACATAATATATAGCATATACATAACAACAAGTTACAAGATATACATAACATATAAATACTTAAATACATAGAAAACATCCATAACTTAGGAACAAATTATATTTTATTCCGACAAGACTGGTGGTATTATTGCTCCCCGCTCCCAACGCCGCAAATATGTACCCGCTACCAAGGACGGCATATTTAGCGGCTATCAAGGACGGCATATTTGCGACGCCTGTGGTTTCCGGCGAGCACCAGCCGCACCAGCATCAACTCTGGTGCCTGGAATTTGAGATGGCGCCAGGGTATCTACAGAAGTAGCATCCCAGAGAGGACGACCCATACTCCGAGGCACCAACGCCATTCAGTTACATGTCTCAAGAGATTCAGTCCCGTATCCTCCTTCAATATCGAACGTATGATTTTCAGGGGCCAGAATTTGGCACTTTTAAGCTGTTATAGGGACTGCTTATTTATTGACTTTATCGATACATTATAAAAGTAAGTATTAAGCAGAGACGCGTTGGTGGCCCAGCGTGCGTAGCCAAGATGCCAATCGCTCACGCTTATTAACGTATCGCAGCTACCTCTCTCTATCACTCTTCCTTATTAGTGTGACAGTGACAGTTGCGTTTCGTTAGCGACTGAGCGTGAGCGATTGGCTTCTTGGCTACACACCCAGAAGTATGACGCGAGACTTTCAATCCGAAGGTCTCGGGTTCAAACCCTGTCGACTCGTACCAATGAGTTTTTTGATACTTATGTACGAAGTATCATTTGATATTTACCAATCCCTTTTCGGTGAAGGGAAACATCGTGAAGAAACCGGACTAATCCCTATAAGGCCTAGTATACCCTCTGGGTTGGAAGGTCAGATGTCAGATGACAGTCGCTTTCGTAAAACTAGCGCCTACGCCAAATCTTGGGATTAGTTGTCAAAGCGGACTCCAGGCTTCCCAGGAAGAAGATTAAACAGAGACGTCTACGAATGAAATTTACAATTCCATAATTAAAAGAGAAATTGAAAAACTCCCCGTCGACAGGGTGTGGGTTCGAATCCATTTCTCTGGGACTTTTCAATTTTTTTTCAATTATGAATATTTGACTTTCGAAAATGTTTTAAGTCGGTGCATTTCCCAACGATACTGCATTGAATAACGATTTCACTTGGCACCAACCTCAAACGTATAAGTTGGTAGCGCTTATAAAATGGTACATTTCTTCAAATTTTTTGAACTCAGTTTTTTTGTTAATAAGCCAAAATCTTCTGATTTGTTACGGTTTAATTGCCTTGTCCTATAATTAAAACATTGGTATAGTTATAACAGTTGCGTGCTAGGGAGGAATTCCAAATCCAATAAACACTGATATTGCAAATTGAAGTCTATAGCATGAATAATAAGGTCGCTATTTGAACAAATTATTTTGACACAACTTGGCTAACTTTAATACTTTCAACCATAAAATGGCCGGAGGGGTATTCAGAATTTTAAAATGCGATTTTGATGCTGTTTGTTTCCGCGATATGAATTTTCAAACTTATTTAAGGTAAAAGTACAGTTAACTACTACAGAGATATAAATACAGCCAAAATAGCCAAATTGACACATAATGAATTATTTTTATATTTTTGTATGTAGGTAGTTTGCACAAGTGACTTTTTTGATTGACGGGGATTCGCATTCTCTCAGTCATCATCTTAACCCTGTAAAAACGAGTACGTTAAAGGCTCGAAACGTATGGTTATGGTGTTAATAAACGCGATTAATCCGTTCTAAAGTGTTTAATTTCCTTTGATAATTATTTTAAAATTGCTTATTGAATAAGAAAACATCGTGAAGAAACCTGGGTGATTCCACTTTCGTTTCCCTTTTGGGCTAAAAGGTCTGATGGCGGTCGCTTTCGTAAAAACTAGTTCCTACGCCAATTATTGAGATTAGGTTGCCAAAATGGACCCTAGGTCATAAGGCAGAAAAATCCTTAGGAAGAAGACTACTCGTAGTCACGTAGTAATGTAAGTAATGGTGACCATTCAACCCTGAGTTGAACCTGACGGACAAAAACCAAATGGGAAATCCATTTGGTTTTTGTCCGTCAAAACGAAGGAATCTGACGGAGAATATATTTAAATAAAAATATACAAGACAAAGGAAAGTTGAGAAATAATCAGTCAAAAAATTATTCAATCAAAAGATACTTAAAGTAAGTGCCAAATATTCGATACACTACATAGCAGTCTACGGCGGAATATTGGGCGCCTCCAATCTACATAAATTTTGTGGTATTATTAGTTATTTATGGACCTATGGTATTATATAAAACTGGCACAAAGTTCGTATAGAGTTTTTTAGTCAAAGAATTTTGATGTCAAAGATACAGCTTTTTTATGGACGTTCAGAATGTTCATACAAAAAATACTAATATTTTAAAGGACCCGAATACGCTCCGGCTTAAAACTAACCCCTCATAATCCGAGTTTCCTTTAATTACGGCATTTAACTTCAGAATAAATATATACGTCACTCGGAAAGCCTTCATTAACGCGAACAACCTTGACTCTTGTTTCACTTTCAGAGCATTATTGGCAAATATAACGGTTCCCATATATATCTGACCGGCCAAGTTGCTCAAGAATATCTGAATACATAATTAAATTGAAACTAGGTGGATCAAAATGTGAAATCATAAAGACCCATAGTAGCGCGCCTTATGACAAGTAAAAGTGAGTCAACGTGAGCAAAATACGGGATAAGTTTCTAAAGAGTGTGTAGGGATCGGAATTGCGCATGTATAGGCATCAGCAGGCTGCGGTAGCAGCTTATTATCAGGCTGGTTGTATCTTGTTTGCCACCGTTGTGTTAATTAAAAGCGTATATAGACTACAATGGCCCAGCCTTCGTTCACCGTATTTATTATTAAAAAATCAAATCAATACCTACCCTAATTGTTAGAAATCGGATTAGGTACGCTCCGGCTTAAAAGTAACCCCTGATAAACCGAGTTCCCTTTAATTACGGCATTTAACTTCAGAATAAATAGAAACGTCACTCGGGAGCTTTCATTAAGGCGATCAACCTTGACTCTTGTTTTCTTTGAAAATAGAATGTACAGTCAAAAGAAGTAGCTGAGGAGGATATTCAAAATAATCTAGACAAGTGTTTTTCAAACTTTTTACTGGTGTGACCCCCTTAGCATGTATAACTTTGTCGCGACCCCAGGAATGAAAGAAAAATTTCACGACCCTTACTCGCCGCTAATTGTAATCTGTGTTGGTTTTTACTGAGGCTTTGCGAACGGTTACACGTTATTGAGTAATTATTGCTCAAAAACAGTTACACGTTATTGAGTCGTTATTGCTCAATAACGGTTACACGCTATTGAGTTGAGTCATTACTCGGTTCTCCCGGGATCTCGGCCTCCTGAGAAACTATTTTGTTACGTATAGCTATAAACTTAATAAATAACGAGGCCAATTACCGAACAACGTCGCCCAAGTGGCAACATACTATTTAAATAATATATGATATACTGATATATTTATAATACGCGACACTGGCAAAATTGTCCAACCCTCGGACAGACGCCATTATTTATAAAAGAAGACGACACTACGATGTTGCGACTTTTTAATTTCTACTCTATTTAACCAAGCTATATTATATTCCTCAACCTCCTCTAGATTTTTTTTTTTTTTTTTTTTTTAATCTTTAATTTAAAGGAGCCTTTGTCAAAATGACCAAGTCGGCTCCGTTGGGCCTCTGCAATTCATACATAAACGAACTTAAAAGAAAAACGATTAACTATACAACAACCCATACATTATAAGAGTAGAAAAAAAAAACTGCTAAATTTGTATACTTATTTATAAAAAAAATCGGTATACAAATTTTGCGTCTTCTGACAGAGGATCCGCCAATATAGACTGGAAGATTCCAACATCGATCAACGAACAACCTCGAATTTCCATAAGTTGCACCCTCTTGGCTCGAGTCCGGACACACTCCACGAGGAAGTGTTGCACATCTTCTACTTTACCACACTCTTCACAGTTGGGCGACTCTGCTTTCTGCATCAGATGTGCAAACTTACCCAGCGGAACGTGTCCGGACCGGAGCCTGTGTGCACGTACGATGTCCGCTCTATTTAGAGTGCCAACTTCCCACCAGGGTATACGAGGAGGTTCGCACTGCATGGTTCTGTACCAGATCCCTTTTTCTTGGGATCTTACGTTGAAATATTCTTTCCAGTGATCATGCAAAGCTCCTCTATACCGGGCGACCACCTCTGAGAATTCTGGGGCAATGTCAAATACAATTCCTTCAGAAGCAGCCACCGTAGCCAAACGGTCAGCCTCCTCGTTCCCTCCAATACCAATGTGTGACGGAATCCACTGAACTTTCAAAATTTTCCCCGAATTTTGAATTTTAATAATTTGTTTTAGAATTGTGTATGCCAGCGAAAAGCACCGTTCTCCCGAAGCACATCGAGATAAATGCTGAATGGAGCTTTTGCTATCCGTGAACACAACCACCCTAGTATAATTTTGGTTATTTATGTATAACAGAGCCTGATAAATTGCAATAAGTTCTGCGGACATGATAGATAGATCAGCCGACATTTTAAATTGTGCTTTTGTGTCATTGTATGGGTCGTAAAAGGCAGCCCCTATTCTCTTATCGGACTTCGAAGCATCGGTAAATATTCTATAAAAGTTTGAGTATTTGCCATTTAACTCCTGTATAACATCAGCATAGAGGGCCTTAATGTAGTAAGTGCGTTTTGAACTAACGACGGACTCTAAACTACTATGCAAAACATCATGCAACTCAATTTTGGACACCCAAATATCTAACTCAAACATTGGTAGAGGAGATGATGAGCAGATACGCTGTTCAGAGACCTCCTCCATTACTACAGCTAATAGCGGTTTCTTTCTTGTCTTGGTCCAGTAACCCCTTTGACACGAGTCTCTCAACTGCTGAATTTCATCAACGGTGGCGCTGTTTGACCAAGACATTGATTTCAAGCAAAATCTATTGGCAAGGAACCATCTACGAAGGTGTAATGGTATAATACACAACTCACACTCCATAACGTGTATGGGTGTAGACCTAATGAAACCTCCGATAACCCTTAATGCTTGGTTTTGGATTTTTTCCAATTTGTACGTATGTTTGGCCGCACTATTATGAAAAAGAGTACAAGCATAATCCAGCCTACTCCTAATTAGAGAGATATACAGTCTTCGTAAATGCTTAGGGTGTATTCCCCAGGATGCGCTGGCTAAGGTTTTCAGAATACTAAGGTATCTTTGAGTTTTTTCTACTATATAATGAATATGTTTTCCCCATCGTAAATGTCGGTCTAAGTGTACACCTAAGTAATTTATTATTTCGTCCGAGTGTAGCTGCTGGTTCCGTATGAACAAATTTATTTTCTGTTTTTTATCTCCTTTACTAAACACGCAGAATTTTGACTTACTAGGTGATACATCAAGTCCTAAACTATCCAGAATATTAACCATTTGATTTAAACTTTGTTGCATCAAACCAGCACTAATATTTAATTTTTTTCTACTGACATACAGCACAAAATCATCTGCATACTGAGAAATTGAAACTTTGATTATGTCATTACAAATCTGGTAAGTAACGATATTGAATAAAAGGGGAGATAATGGGTCTCCTTGAGCCAAGCCCCTGTCAGTCCACCGCACCATAGAAAGGCCGGTATCTTGATCTCGTAATATAAGATGCCTTTCGCTCAAGAAGGCCCATAAATATTTACAAAAGTTAGCCCCAACTCCCAATTCGTCCAGTATATGGACAACTTTTGCGATTGACACATTGTTGTATGCGCCTTCAATATCTAAGAAACAGGCTAAAGTACAGAAATTTTTGGAAAAACCCACTTGAATATGGGAAACTAAACGAGCTAGACAGTCCATACAGGATTGACCCTTCCGAAAGCCCACGGTATTTCGAGATAGAATCTGATTTTTCTCTACAAACCACTCCAATCGTTTCGCCAGCATTGTATGAAAAATTTTACACACACAAGAAATCAGAGAAATGGGTCTTAGTTTCGAGATACTATCCTGGACCTGACCGGACTTCGGAATAGGAATAACCAGGATGTCACGCCACTGCCTAGGCACCTCACTGGATACAAAAATAAGGTTATAAATTTTAAGTAAATATAGTAAAGCATTAGATGGCATATTATATAGAACGGCATAGTTTATTCCATCTATGCCAGGGGCCGATTTTTTCCTTTTTAGACATTTTACTAGTTCTTCTAATGAAAATTCAACTTCTAAATGCGAGTTTACAGAAGTGAATGATGGAGTCTCGACTTGCACTAAATCAGGTGTCAGAGAGCGCAATAATTCAACCTTTCTTTCCTCAGGTGCAACAGCTCTAGCGCGCTTGTAACCTTTCATCCACCTCATACGATTCCACATGTCAGATGCGGTAGTAGTCTCATCTATACTTTGACAAAACTCTTGCCAACTCAAAACCTTAGCATTACGGATAAGGCGCTGAGCTTCCGCAACCTTTTTTTGCAATAGTGTCAAATTATCAGGGGTAGGATGTATATAATATCCTCTAGATGATATACTGTATAGCAATATAGATATACGCCGAAATATATGTCAATTTGATGTCTAAACATGTGTAACAAGATTTGACCTAAGTAAATATTGCAGTACAAATATTATTCCAACAAACATCACCAAAATTCGAAGCTACGCTGTTAGTACTCTAAGAGCTAGCCACGGATATGTGTGCCATTCTATCATTATTAAATCCGGGCGCCTGACAGCTTTTCAGCGGTGGTTGTGCAACAAAGGGGTTTTATAAGCAATTGAAAGCTTGCCACAGAAATATATGTACAATTTATATAACCACGAAACCCCTCTAGTTCGTGTGCCAAATAAATCCGGGCGTCTGGTAGCTGTTCAGCGTAGGGTGTTTCAGTGGATGGGCAACAAAAGGGTTTTAATCAATTGAAAGTGTGCAATTTATAGAGCTCTGAGTTAGGTGTGATATTATAGCTAATTATGTACCCACTAAATTCTAATGTAACATTGCCAGGCGTTTTGATTGAGGCAAAAGTAGTGCCAGGTAAAGGTGACGTCCAAGGTGTGGTGAAAAGTGCCAAAGTCTTCTTATATAAGGTCTGTGCCTAAAGTTTTTCATCAGAGTAGACCTTCAAATCGTAGGCACAATAATACAAGCGTAATATTCGATCAGCATAAGCAACTATAACACTCACCGCTTAACAGCTGCCAGGTTCTCGCATTAATTAATAATGATAGTATTCTTCTTCTTTTCAGCATTTTTGCGTCCGCTACTGAACATATGCCTCTTTCATGGATTTCTATGCTGATCTTGATGCGGCAATTCTGTGCTATGGTGGCCCTGCCGTCTTTTTAGCAACATCCGACAATTCGACAGGGATGCTAAGATAATGATTGTACGGCATACGCACTAGATGGATTTTATCGCTCTATAAATTGTTCACCTATTTCCGTGGCTAGCTCTCTGTCTATAAATAGTTTTACTGATCGCTCGCTATATTTACTGTTACTTGAACTATTCCCGATTAAAGGATGACTCACACTAGAAGGGGACGGGATGGGACGGGACGATCTGTCAATTTCTTTAGAAAGAATCGCATGCTAACTCGGATCGAATCACGTGACGTTTTCTATAGAAACTGATAGATCGTCCCGTCCCGTCCCATCTTAGTGGGAGTCAGTCTTAAACAAGGTTTTAATACTTAGTAAAAGGGTAGAACTAAATTTTTCTGTCTACCGATATGTGTTAAGTGACTTTCCGCTAGGTAGGCGAACATTTCTAGCAAGATCGCCGTTGACACTTCGCTGATTCATCAGTCAAGCCGCAACCATGACTCTAACTACCTTAAATCTAAAATAGGTCCTTGAGGCATTGTACCTAGGATGCTAGCGGCATTTCCTCGTATCGTATTGCCGATACGTTGTGCGAGGAAGCCACCAGCTCTTCGTTCACCAGTTACATCAACCATGCAATGAGGCAGCCTGTCCGCATTGTGGGCTAGTGGAAACCAGCTAGCATGTTCTGGCGGAATGCATAATGTATGCGGCAGTGCGTTATAATGTGGTTGGTAGGGATACGCTGGAGGAGATGGAGCTAAAAGACGTCGACCTTAGGGTTAGGGATGTCCTGAGGTTCTGTAAGGCGACAGGGAGGCTAGAAGGAAGCAAGGGGGGAAAGCCGCCGGGACAATAACCTGTAGCTCCAGCAACGGGGAAATGGGGTGAATGAGCACATCAGGTGTTTGACAGCCCGCTCGATTCCGGCCGAGCGTCCCTCCCATAATATAAGATAACATAACATACATCAACCAGATGTTTCGCGATTTATAAAATTAATCAAAAACTTCCCCCAAAATTCATTTCCCAAACAACTTCTCAGTTTCGTTTCCCATTTTCCAAGTTCCAGGCATTTGTTCCCGATGTTGGGTGAGTGTTCAACCGTTCATAATTCACGTTTCACAGTGTGGGAAGTTTGAATGTTTGCTGCACGAGGTATTGTCGGCAATTCCGACGTTAAACGGGAAAATGATGTAACATTAAAAACTTAGTTCCGAGGAACATGCATTTTCGTAACTTATGCTTAGAAAGACGCGTTCTGAAAGCATTTATCAAGCAACCTGCAAAAGATGTTTGGGAACCGTGTCATGCTTATTGACTAAAACAATAGATTTTATAATTTAAAGCAAAATTGGAAAATCTCAGCGTAGATCAGATTAAGATAAAAGGATACATTTCGAAAATTTACGTTAGAATGCGATGGTGCTGCTTCTGACTGTACATTGACTTTGAGCCTGATATTCATTAACCGAGTGATTGAAAAGGCAAAACATTTATTGAAAGTGGAAATACATCAATTAAAACTTGAACAATAAATTAAACAGATTGCTTTTACACTTTGTTACGAGAAACGATAGATTTTGTGTATTATATCTGTTTAAAACAGGTATGGGCACAGCGGGTGCATATCGTTTAGTGTGGTAGGCCACAGCACAACGAATATCGTCTCGCTCAAATCGGGAGCAGAGCCAATCTGGGGAAGTACCTTACAGAAAACCGCAGTTTAATAACACTAGACCTAGTCTAGTCTACTTATAGTGTTGTGTTTCTTGTCGTTGACATATATATGATTCTAGCTAATTTAATTTATAATTTGCTGGGAAGAGTTATCTAAACTCAAAACATGTTACCGTTCATTTTTATGAGCTTACACTTAAACATACCTACAATTATGTTAAACATTATGTATGTATGTAGCTATTAAGTATGTACATATCTCCGTGTCTATGTATATTCGTAAAAACTCAAACAGAATAGCTATATAATCGGACATCGGACCCCGACTGGCAGCGGACCTACAAAAGCATCGGTATTCTCTATTTTTTATCCATTAGCTGAACCCCATATTTTTTATCCAAACAGGTAGAGTAACCTACATATTTGTGGAGGTTTCATGTTATTTACTCGGCCAAAAAATATTCTGTACATTTATTATTCGTACAGTGCGACTGGAAAAAATAAATAAAGAGGAACTAAACACAATGCACAGTTGCAACGCCAGTTCTTTTGTCAAATAAATAAATTGAGTTTTTTTTGTATCAATTGAAATATTATTTATTTTCGAAATATATACAGTAAGTGTAACTTACCTAACTCCCTACCTCTATCCACCTTAAATCTAAAATAGGTCCTTGAGGCATTTTACCTAGGATGCTTGCGGCTTTCCTCGTATCACAATGCTGATACGTTGTGCGAGAAAGCCACTAGCTCTTCGGTCACCAGTAACATTAACCAGACGTTTCGTGATTTCTACGAAAAACTTGCGTGCGCTGGGACCCCATTGAGCAAGAGTTTCGACCCCGAATTGTACAAAAAGTTAGGGCCCAGGCTCTTATAATTTTTACTTAATAATATTTCGGCGCATTCAGCCACTCCGCCCGCTTTTCCATTAGTTCGTTGGAGATGGGACGGTGCGAGCGTCCCAAACTCCAAGGAACCAAGGACAGCCCATAAATTGATATTTTTTTGTGTTTGAATCAGCGAACTTATAAAACATGGAAGAGGAGCTTCAAACAAATTGTCAACATAAAACGGGGTAAACACTCGATATGCGCATGCACGCTACGCTGCCAATCAAACTCGTCAAAATTTTCAGTCGGTTTTAATAACTCAAATATCCCAAAATATCATTGGTCAACGTCAATATGGTGCGGTGGGATTGGTCTGAGCGCTGACACTTATAGATGACACAACAACTGTGACATTGGAAACGTATTGTTAGTAGACGGTGTAATGCAATAAAGAGCAAGTTTAACATGATATATTTTTGTTGTGATAAATTTTAATCAAATTTTCAATAAACAAAGTTAAGTTATAACATTTAAAACTTTCGCGATTTGAACACATATTTAAACATAATTATCAAATGGGTCTAACGCGAATTCTAAAGATAACTTACTTTATTGATCTCGTTGGTTTGCTGTAGGATTATTAACAGTGATCGGTTTTTTGGATTCTCCCTCGCGGGATATCAAGTAGAAAAATTAATATAGATACGACAGTTTCCCGCGATACCGAACAAATCGTTCAAAAATTAAACAATTTAGATTATTTCTGAGGACTTTTTTACTCCCCGAGAATATTCCAATCATACGCGAATCAAAAGTTCAATTAGAGTAAGCCATATTTGTCGTAAAAGATACTCTCAGAGTGCATGAAACAAGTCGCTGAAATGAAAATTGAACCAAAAATCACAGCGTGCGAACTTAACGTGGATACTTATTTATTGGATTGCCTTTGAGTATAAGATCTATGTATTGGCACGTATACGATAACGTGTGACCTAATATCGAGGGCTGAGCGGTCAAATCCGGTAAGTCGAGCAAACCGGTTTTTGAAATTCGAACTATGTGCAATTTACGCAACGTTGTTGTTTTTATTAAAAATTATCTCAACTTATCGGGTTTGACCGCTTACCCCTCGATATTTTAGTATAAATATACAGCTAATACCTATTTATTAATGCAATCCTTACTTGCCGAACTTTCATCCAAACGGTACAAAATGCGTCGCTTTGGAGGCAGCAAATGAGCTGTCAGTGTAAACACTTGTGCTCTTTTGTTCGATTTAGACGAAAGAACGGAGAGTAAGTACGCGTGTCTATCAGCTACTTAGATGTTTTACAGTGTAATAAATAAAATAAACACATTGTATTTTTTTTGCCCTTTCTAACAACATAAAGCCCAGATTCCCGGGGCATATCCATTCTAACATAATGATTGAGGTCGTTCACCCCGTGTCGAATCCAAAAAACCGATCACTGATTATTAATATATGTAATTAATACGAATAATATTGTAACGTCCATAATACCGCAACCGTGCTAATTATTCGCGATCTCATTTTCATACTCGTACTCATACTCATAACCTGGTATATGGTCAAACGTACTCTTAAATTCATGGGTGGGTATTTAGTCACATAAATATATCAGATAAAACAAGAGATTTTGTTTGTCCATGAAGTTACAGGCAATTATAAGAACCCTTAGATACGTATTTTAGGAATATGGTAATGTCCCTTGCTGTCGTTAAATATGTTAAGCTTTGAACAGCATAATTCAATTGACATAATCAATATATGAATGTAAATAAACGCGTAAACCAAAGGAAATAATAGCTATGATTAGGTACGCAAATATTTCATTCTAAAAAAAGTATGAAAAAATTCTTGCCATTAACATTTTCACATATTTATAAAATGGATATTATAAAATTATCTAAGACTTTCACTACACTATCTACACCTAAATCTTAAACTTGGAGTCCGGTTATTTAAAGCCCTAGCTGAGCCATTGAGGTATTCCGTATTGTTGTATAATAAGTTTTTTTTTAAACATACCGTACAAATTGGGATTGAACCCTTTTTTAAATTTGTTAATCCTTTATGTGTCAAGTACATATCGTCCTCGTCGAAATGCATAGAACAAATATTTGTGGATTTGGTCGGTTGCCATGTTCGATCATGCCTTTCTAATCTAACGGCATTGGTCTACATTTCCCTTATATAAGGGTTGGTCGGAAATCTGGAAAAATACCTATGTTAATCATAAAAATATAAATTCTGATTACACTGATACACTATTTATTTCACTTGTTTGATACGTCGGGATTGTAACTAATTTAATTATAATAAAAAATATATCCCTGTATTATAATTTCAATGGTTGTCCAAAAGTTGGCATAACACCATCCCCATATAAAATTGTCCCGGATCAAAGAAATTTAAAATAATATGTAAAATAACTACTTACAGATGAAAAGTAATGCCATCTTTTTTGTGGTGTTTATCCGTGCGACTTCGACACCATTTCACAGCGCAACAGGGCATTTTTATTATATATTATTAAATTTTACGCTATCTGTCAAACTGACCACATCGCTGACGGCCATTTGTATACTAAACAGCACGCTGGCGTGCCTGTGTAAGCCCCGCCTCGCGTGGCGTGCGTTTTGTGGGGTCATTATTTAGAGCTTATTAGTCTTCCATGTTTTTTAAGTTCGCTGGTTTGAATAAATACATTGTCGTCAATAAATCATCTGTCAAACAGTTAACTTACTGCTCGCACTTATGCGACATAATGAGATGCACAAAATGCAATATTTCCTGCTAAAGCTCAATGGCGCTCTCCGTAAGTACCTTTCTAAATTTTTACCGCACTGTATGTGCAGTCAACCAATTGGAACCCACTACTCTAGAATCATGTCAAAATGACAAGCAGTAAGAGACTTCTTACAATCTGATTTATAGCGTCACTATGACGTCCTACAGTGGCCTAGGGTTCCAATTGGTTGACTGTACAAGTGAGCAATCAATTAATCATTTCCCATCGTGGAAACTCGATCTATGCCATAAATATTGTCCTAATCTACTTGGAAAATCTGTCGTTTATACACATATGTGACTGAGTTTAATAAAAACATCCCACTTTGTCGATTCTACATATTTATTTACGGAGTTAATTACGGGCAGTTTAGTGAAATATGGCAAGACCTACCGAAAATCGGCCATCAATAAAAACTGACGAAACATACTATTTACTTTATATATAACCTTTTTAAGCACCCAAAGTTTAATGCCTGTATGTATGTATGTATGTATATATTTTTGTATGTATGTTTGTATGTATGTATGTATGTTTGTTCGACGATAACTCGAGTATCGTTGATCGGATCCTCGTGAAATTTTGCAAGTTGTTAGATAAGATAAGTATAATTTTTAACTTTAAATATGAGCCGAATCGGTTTAGGGGTTGTGGTGTAGATGTCGCGAGTTCACATTCAGTCCGAAACACTAGTGTTTCACATTATAACGATTCTTCATTTCTAAATCTAAAAATAACCGTTATAAAACCCGCCATTTCCGTTCAGATTTGTAAATTTCCCGGTTGTAACGGAACAGCGCCGGCGGCCGGATGTGCGTGACGCAGGTTGTTGAACTCCAGTTCCGTAGGTTTAAGTATGTTAAATATATATACGTGTCCCAAAATTTAACGATAACCCGGCAGTATAGGATGCATTTGCTTATGATTGGTCGAGAAAAAAAAGAAAAAAACTACCTCGATTATTTTAAAAATTACAGAAAAAACAATAAATTCATCGAAAATCGACATCCCTAATGGTATTTTTCAATGGTCAAAAAATATTCAAGTATTTTTGTTTTTTTTTTTGTTTTTTGTAACTTAAGTAGCCCTGCTATGTGGCCTTAGAAAATACCATAATACATGTGGTTTTTACATAAAAAATAATCAAAACTCATTTTGTCCCTACAATTTTGAAAGATTTTTTTCTTTCAGTCCACTTTCAATTTCAATCATTATGGTGTAAAAAGTAGTATATGTTTAAAAAATGACTCCATAAAAGTGGCGCGTGCTCACCGCGGCCCCGCCCCGCGCTCCCGGCCTCCTGCGAGCGGCGCGCGGCAAGGAGAAACCAAGCGCGCGAGCATGGATGTTAGATACATTTTCAGCGAAAGTGAAATAAATACTAATATTTTCCTTACAATGTATTTATGTTTATATAATGTATTTACTGTATATGTAATTAATATTTATAGATTGACTTGTTCTTACTATTTCGGTTTTGACTATTACTAGCACCGCCCACAAATTTTCTGTTTTGCCTTAAGGTTGACTGGTAGAGAATGCCTTCTGGCATTAAGTCCGCCTTTTGTACGTTAAGGTTTCTTTTGTGCAATAAAGGTTAAATAAATAAATAAATAGAATCTACTATTATTTTTAATAACCTTTGAGCCGGGTGTATGCTGTGTGGGTGGTTTTAGAGGTAGGTTTTAGTTTTTACATTGAATTGTATTTTCTTTATTGTTTACTTAAGTTTATTTTTAGTCATTTTTTTCTTGATATTTAAGTTGTATGTAAATAAAGAGATGTAATCTATTATTTCGTCATTAAAAGTATAAACTTGTACCCCAAAAGTACAACCCAATTAATCAACTTTCCTTTTTGATCTTTAACCTTTGATACAAATCCCTTGTTTAGCCCAACCGGGGAGATAAACAAGAATCCTTCTTAGTTCCCATTCCAAATAAACTTTGGCAATTTAATATAAACACAAATATTGAAGACAATATGAAAATATTCTTGTTTCTCAGTTTCAGTACCATTAGAATAGTTTTTAGGGTTTCGTAGTCAATTTCCCGAGAGATGGCGTTGTACCGTGGTCTACTTTGCGCTGTTAAAAAATTTCCGAAGTTTTTTTTTTACTTTTGATTAAGAGGCCACAGTGCTCAAATTAAATTTAACAATTTGAGCACTGTGGCCTCTTAATCAAAAGTAAAAAAAACCGGCCAAGAGAATGTCGGGCCATGCTCAGTGTAGGGTTCTTTAGTTTACCGTCCGTCACAATAGGCAACCTTAAAAAGTGTTTTAATAGATACCATGCTCAATATATGCTTATAATAATTAACAATTCGATGATACTTTCGATCACACCCGTCCCGACCCCATCATCTCCGGAAAAATCATAACGAAGTAGACCACGGTACAGCGCCATCTCTCGGGAAATTGACTATGGAACCCTAAAAACTAATAGGTAATACTGCAACTGAAACACGAAAATATTTTTATCTTCTTGTCTTAAATATTTGTGTTTGTGTTAAAATAATTTCGCCACCACCAGCCGGCACCAATTTTTTGGATACAGTACACGTATTGAACGGTATTCTTTCAAGGTCTGAATAGACCTCCATGCAAAAATCACATCCTATAGTTCCTATAGTTCCTATAGTTAGTAGTTTTCCTATAGTTCTTAAACAGGCCACTTTTTTACATGATTTCATAAATAGACCAGTTAACATGTTAAAAGTAGACGACGAATTATTTAAATTATTGCCCTAGATAAATAAAGAATAACCCAGATATCTGTTCCGGATTAGATCGATCGATAATTTACAGCAATTGAATGGTTACTTTGGCCCAATTATTGAGGGAGTTAACGATGTATATTGTTGATGTTACTGGTGACCGAAGAGGTGGCTTCCTCGCACAACGTATCAGCAATGCAATACATCGAGGAAATGCCGCCAGCATCCTAGGTACAATGCCTCAAGGACCTATTTTAGATTTACGGTAGGTAGAGGTAGGTAGCTAAGTAAGTTACACTTACCTACTGTATATATTTTGAAAATCAATGTTTTAGATACATTGCACCGACAAGAGATAAAAACAATTTTTTAATTTATACCTGGAAGGTAAAAGCAATTTATTTCAAATACCTATTTAAGATATAATATAACTGGTTACCCAAGAACTTGGTGGCTTCCTCGCATAACGTTCAGCATTGAATGAGTGGACCTCGGGAAAATAATAAAACTCGAAAACAGGTTTTTCTCAGAGAAAACTGTTTGTGACAAACAAGATGTCAGAAAGGTTATGTCCTAAACTGAATCGCGTAAAGGGGGGAGTACTTACTTACTACCGTAAGAAAGTACTTCCTGGAGTCTCAAGTTACATTGAGAATACCCCATACTTAAAAATTTGTTTTCAGAAAGAGAGTGCCCCCTAAGGCGCATACGAGGGTGGTGGAGAAATTCGGGGTCACGGCTGTGGTCTCGGAAGCTCAGTTGGAATAGCGATGAGCTGGCATCTCAAAAACTCGCGGGTTCGAGACCCACCCGAGGTAAATTTTTCACTTTTCTTTTCTTTCTGAGTAATCAAAATAAATTACCAACACTCATAAAATATTTTTGTGGCCACAAAATACTTCGAAAGTTTCAAAGTACATTTCTCCGACCTTAGACGCAAAAACCATTTTATTTTTTTAATCGTAAGCGAAATATTAGAAAAGTTTTGGACGATTATTATAAAGCAGTATAAAATAACAATTAGTTACCAGTCGTTAGGATAGAATAAAAACACTTAAGCAGTACTTCAACTCGATATAGATAAAAGCTTGATTTTCTGTGAATCTGTCACAAAAGTAATCATTTAGTTTGACAAGTCAACGATCGTACTAATAGTAGGACAAAAAACTATATCCATCCCTTTTTTCGCGGTGATAATACTACTGCTTACTGCTGTAAGAAAAAGACAGTATGATGCTCTCTAACCTAATGTTACTGCGTTCAATTGCTTGTCAGACTATATTATTATAAGTATTTTGTTTTCAATACTCATGTTCTGAAAGTGGGTCATTGTTAACCTATGGAGCGGGTGGAAAACGATAGAGTCCGTTTTAGGGCGTTTTACTTTACAAAAGATTTTTTACTCAACTCTACAAGGTCATGTTTAGATTTATTTTTAGATGTTCAGAAAATGTCAGAATGGATATGCATCTATTTTAAACAGATTTTTTATTTCAAATTAAATGGTGTTGTCACATTGGTGTGCATTTAGTTCCACTCTATTTAATGTCTACCTTTTTCTGTCGTACGTGTTATTCAACCGCTACAAAAAAAGAAAAAACATTGTGGGACTATCTTACACAAATCGACCTATAGTCCCACAGTAAGCTCAATTGAGGCTTGTGTCAAAAGATTCCCAATAAAGCTAATATTACACGGCGCGATCCGTTTTAACCGATCAGCGGGGGTAGCTTGCCCGTCCCTGAACTCCCTAGGTTCCCTTTCATCGATTACACAGGCTGATGCGACCGATTGGTCCCGACGAATCAAGTAGATTGGAATAACTCACTTGCTGCGCTCACTCATTCGATAAAACATATCAAGACGATGATCCCTTTCGTCGATCACACATTGGCCCCGACGTATCGTGCAATACTAGCATTAAACGAGTTGAGGTACTGCTTCATTGCTCATGTCACACATCGTTAGTCTGTTTCCGGCGGCAACCGGATGTAGGCCGCGGCCATTAATTCGCTTTTTATGACGATTGTATTAACATGTTTGGATCGTTTTGACATACCCGCTGCCCAAGTATTAATGAGAGAATGATACTTTGAGTCTTAGGGAGGCTCACACTAGCTCGGGACGGGACGCGGCCGGGCGGGAGACTTTTTGGTGGGAGATTTTTTTGTTTCCTTTAGCCTCAGGAATATGCTGTAAAAAGCTCTCGCAATGCTCACGAGCACCATGTTTTGATAAATACATACATGTATGCATAGGAACAGTCCATAAATAAGAACAAATATTCGTGATAAACACACTTAAATTAAAACATATCGATATCTTTTGTCAGCCAGTATCAATCAAAGGCGATGAGCGCGCATTGTGCTCTGATTTGCCTTTGTTGACTGCTCATTGCTCAAAGGTAACTAAGGAAACAAAGAACTGAATTAACCTACTTAATTAATTCAGTGCTTTGTTTTCTTATGGTTTTTGTCTATCGCCTTTCAATTATGAAATACTATAAGATGACCAGATCATACAATTGTAAAGCACGAATCAAATCATTTATTAAATGTGGTAAATGTTTTGATTAATTTTTTAATTAGTCACATTACTATATATAAATTATAAATTGGAAGAGATGTCATACTGCAGAAAAAATGACCAAGGCCCCCGGTGAGGAGGGTTGGGATCGAACCAGCGACCTCCTGCTTTCGCGGAAGACGCCCTAACCACTGGTGGTGGTGGTATGTGATTGGGTAGCCCAGTGGTTAGGGCGTCTGCCGCGAAAGCAAGAGGTTGTTGGTTCGATTCCAGGCCTTGGTCACTTTTTCTGTAGTGTATGACATCTCTTTCAATTTATAATGACAAGATTAATTAGAATTTTGACAAAAAATCCCAAGATATGGCATCGTCCCTAGTTTCAAAAAAACTATTGCCATCAGACCTTTTAATCCAGTGGGTAAACTAGGCCTTCTTGGAATTAGTCCAGTTTCTTTACGTTTTTTTCCTTCCCCGAAAAGTGATTGGTAAATATCGAATGATATGTCGTAGGTACATATTTAATTATGTTTCGTAAACTAATTGGTACAAGCAGGAGTTTGCACCCGCGACCTTCGAATTGAAAGTCGGATGATTTTACCGCTGGGCCTTTATTTAAATAGAAAACTCCAATGAGTATTAGACATATTAATATTCTTATATCTTACTCACTTCAATAAAGTCGAAAATAGCCGACATATTTCGGAACGGTCCGTGTCCCATAATCATGAGAGATGCGCTTGCGGCGATTGCTCTGCTCATACTGCGAGTGACAGCTCGGCGACTGGCCGGCGCTGGCATAAGAAATAGACTACCGTCTCTTTCACTGCTATTGTCAACTGCACCATTGCACACGACACTTAAATTTACTAGGAATCACTAAATAATTATTTCTTAAACATGATCGGAAATGTATGCATTTATGTCACGAAATGAAGGCATGAAGTTTCTTGTTTACGGCTCCCCCCATTTACTTCTTGGCCGGTGGCCGTAAGTATGAACGAAACATTATTATTGTCCGCTGCTCTAACTTTTTTAATTTGCGTACTAACACTAAAGTGACAAAGGAAGAAATACATACAGCCAACGACCACTAGATACTTGCGACATTAAAAAAAAAACAGATTCTATGGTTCTATGTATATTTATGTGCGGTTAAACATCGTGCTCGAATAGCTCATTCAAATGGCATATTTAAAAAATAAAAAGGTGGCAAATTAAACAATTTTTTCCTGAATAACTATTTACCTAGTAGTTATTTTAATTTTAATATCCTCACAATGTTTGAGAAAAGCACTATACAAGCCTCGGCCGGAAGAGAGATTGCAGGCTTGTTTAATCCGTCCGTCTACCACAAACTCGTCCTGCAATCCCTTACTTCACGGCCTCTGCTGTAATGTACTATAAATGAATGCAGATTAAAACCTATCGATATCCATTGCCAGCCAATATCATCTATCAAAGGCGATGATTGCCACAATGGGCAATCTCTCGGCATTGCAGATCAAAGCTTAGTAGGTTAATTCTGTGCTTTCTTTTTATGCTAAGTAGGAGAAGCAATATGGGTATAAACTTGAGTACTTTGAGATATAAGTAGGTCATAATAAACTAATTGTACTATCTAAAGACCAAGGAATCACTAAAATTATAGCTTTCTAGTGAAAATTATTAGAAAGAACGGAAAAACCCATGGCCTCGGGCGAGATTCGAACTCGCGTCTTTTTTGTAAACGACGGTGGCAAACAAGCATACGGCCCGCCTGATTGCAAGCGGTCATCGTAGCCTATGGACGCCTGCAACTCCAGGAGGGTCACATGCCCGTTGCCGACGCATTAAAATCTTGAACACTAATTTTTTGAAGAACCCCATACTGTAATCTTTGGGGAAAACTTCGGCATTTACCACAGCGACTCTTGTTATCTTCTTACGGGGGATGGTGCTAAGCCCCCCCCCCCCTAAGGCGCATACGAGTGGTGTGTCTCGATAGCTCAATAGCTCAGTTGCTCTAGCTCATTCTTTAGAAGCATCTTCCACTGTTGTGTTCGTAAACATTTATAATAGTTATTTTAATTTTAATACATACCACTTGACATAATCCAGCCTGAATCTGAAACAAACAATAGGTTTAGAAAAAGGTTCTTCAAAACAGGAGTGTACAAGATTTTAATGGGTCGGCAACGCGCATGTGACCCCCCTGGAGTTGCAGGCGTCCATAGTAGTTTAAAGAGTTACTTCACTTCACGTCACTGTTTAAATATATCAGTCCAAATCATATCTTTTTTCTACCTACCCACGGTTTAATGTGACTTTCCGCCGGGTACGTGAACATTTCTAGCAAGATCGCCGTTGACACTTCGCTGATTCATCAGTCAAGCCGAGACCATCACACATGTAACCGTGTGGAAACGTCGGTATATTAAGATTAATTAACTAAATTCGAGATATACCCGTTCTATATTTAAAATAATATGTATAAACGAGTAAGATTAAACTGTTATAATTACAAAGTTACCCGTCTGTCTGTTTCTTCTGTGGCACTGTAGGTAAGTGGATGACATTGACCCAGTGGATGACTTTTTGCTGTTTATTTGAAAAAATAAAGATATCGCTTTCAACATAACCAAAAATAGGCAGCGTCTGACATTTGCGAATTGTGTTCAAAAACATCCACCGATCCAAAAAAGAATTTAGTATTTTAGAGACAGTTTCCGTAACTAGGAGTTTTTTCCGAATCTGTTTAGAACTTGTACCGTGAAAGTCAAGATCATAACCACAATTATGTGTGTTTTTAGTAATTGATTGATTTGATTTAATATAATTTTAGTTGTAAGTGTGATATTTTTGCATGCCAGATGCTGGTGAAATATGTGTTACCTATTTATTATATTGTCTGACCATCTTATGTACCATGTTTCTAGCGAAATAAAGTTATTTGTATCTGTATTTGATTATTAAAACTGTTAGGGATTTTATTAAACTATTGATATTGCATGTTTGTATCTAATTATGTTGATAAAATTACTATTTTGGAGGCCGGATGGCGGGTAGAGGGATTTTGCCTGTCATTCACTGGTACAATTACAGAGGTAGCTGAAAACTGGAATAGTTTGACAATGGTAAGGATATAATACATTTTATGAACCGCATAGCATGCAGAAAGAAGTGGTTTACAAATATGCACAAGCATGCATTCGGTATGTTTTATAGATCAGAAGTTATTTGTAAAAATGTGTGAATTCCCTCCTTTAAGTGTCATCCACTGGACCGCTTACCTTACCTTCCACTCTCATCGTCCAACACAATAAATTAAACCGGTATATAGGTTCCAATATTGTATCCGGTTTAAACTAGAAACAAATAACTGAGTTAGCAGCCCTAGCATAACCTACATGGAAAGCTTTTACGAAGCTTGCAGGGTAATTCAACTATGGGCCCGGATGCGATAAACGCGAGACACGGTTTATGAAGACATAAATAACAGAGATAGGTAAGAGGCAATGCAATATCCTCTTGAATAGTGGGTACAGTAAAAATAGCACTTTATATTAAATTAAAACTGAAATCCAGCCGATACTTACACTACTACACGACTGTTAACCCAGGAAATATACAATTTTGACAGACATTAAAAGACAATAGCCGGATTATTTCAAATTACGTTCAAATGGGATATTTATAGATGATTATATGCAGAAATCCTTCAAACTTTTCTTCCGGAAGCAGGTAAATAGATTTTTTTTTACAAAACTAAGTCGATTTTTAAAATTCACGGTAGTAAATAGTTTTCTTGTATGTGAACAGGATAACATATTTGTCTTCTATCTGTTAAAAGAGAAACAGAAGAAAACTTATTCACGTACAACCGTTAAATCTACAAAATGTACGGCACGGATGATAGCTACATCTGTTATTTCGATAGAAACAAATGTTAATAGGTAGAAACTGATCCTGACCCATTTTAAATTGCTTAAAAAAACATATATACATGAAAATCTTACAATAAAAACGTGTTAGCATGCGTCGATATTATTTTACATTCATCCCAGTTAGAAATGAAATCTAATCAATTTAACGGCTCCCATAATGTATCTTAGAAATGATGTTTATTATCACAATATTATTTTTAATACAACGACGGCGACAAACAAGCATACGGCCCGTCTGATGGTAAGCGGTCACCGTAGCCTATGGACGCCTGCAACTCCAGGGGTGTTACATGCGCCTTGCCGTCCATTTACCCTGTGTTGACAGCTAAAGGGGCAAGCTTTCCCCAGCTGTCAATACAGGGAATCCTCTTGGAGCTCTGGCGACCTAACTCACCAACAGAAACACAACACTATGAGTAGGGTCTAGTGTTATTAAACTGCGGTTTTATGGAAGTTGGAGGTACTTTCCCAGATGGGCTCTGCTCCAGATTAGCGAGACGACATTCGTTGTGCTGTGCCCTACCACACTAAACGATATGCATCCGCTGTGCCCATAGCTCTCTTATATCTTTATATAACATTTAGAAGTAAAATAATTTAAAAAAACAAAATTAAAACAAGAAAAATCTTGCCTGGTTATGGAGCTACAAAAATGTATAACGTATCACCACTAAAATGGCAACCTGTACATTCATATTCCAAAACCACGATCCATCTCCGAAAGTGGGGTGGTAAGCAAAGCTCTGTATAGCGTTCTCTCAAAATTCATTTCCAATTTAAACCAAATCCCAACAACTGTGGAACCGAGGCCAGCAATAAACTTTTTATTACATTGCCAACATTCTGGAGAGAAAATATATGAACACAGAATGGGATATCGCGAATGTAGTTAACTTACCTTCTTCACAGTCGCTCCCTCATGGCTGAGGAATGTGACCAACAGTGATGCCCCTCCACTTGGTGCGGTCTAGGGCCATATGGACTGCCCTCTGTATTGAACCACTCGCTTTCTTCATGGTGTCAGCCCACCTAATCGGTATTCCACCCCTGGTGCGTTGGCCTTCAACTTTGCCGAGAATAATGTTTCTTTCGAGAGTGTGCTGGTTAGAACGCATTATTAACGCTTGACTGATTCATCAGTTACTTAACAATTACCATTTATTAAAAGGGTAGACCTAACTTTTTCTACCTACCCACGCGTTGAAAGTGACTTTCCGCCGGGTTTCTTAGCAAGATCCGTTGACACTTCGCTGATTCATCAGTCAAGCCGCGACCATGAGACATGAAACTATGTCTGTATAAATTAACTACATTCGCGATTCTATGTTCCTCGTTATATATTTTCTTTTCTCCTAGTTTTTGGTAGCTAAGTTGGCAGAGCGATGTGTGGGTATCCCAGAGTCGAGGGTTTAGCCCCCCCCTGTGTAGTTCATTATTTTTAAAATACTTATATCGGGTTACTCACGTCAATAAAGTCGAAAATAGCTCGACATGTTTCGGAGCAGTAAAGCCGCGGCGGCTAGACGCATAACTCATGAATAAGGGACGCATCTCACTGGAGTTTTCTAGTTATAATTTTTTCCACTATTTCTTAGTTCATTCCAAAGTAATTTGGTATATTTCGCAGACCTTTTTGCTTAAAAATAATAATAGGTTATGTACGTTCATATCCAATTTAAATCCAA
This sequence comes from Lathronympha strigana, assembly GCA_949128165.1. Taxonomy (NCBI): domain Eukaryota; kingdom Metazoa; phylum Arthropoda; class Insecta; order Lepidoptera; family Tortricidae; genus Lathronympha; species Lathronympha strigana. The sequence goes on along the minus strand of OX421925.1, from coordinate 2,469,316 downwards.
CCCCAACAGCTTGGTAACAGTGGCCCATAAACATCTCATTACATTGGCATTTCTGGGCAGATATAACAACACAAAAACAGGTCTTAAAAGTTTCCAAGTTAATTTCATCAACAAGAAGCGAGAGAGGAATTTAGGAAGTTCGGGGTTCGTCTTCTCTAGTTACAGACTACACAGTCATCGTATTATAGATGATTCACACTAGAACGGGACGGGACGGGACGGGACGATCTGTCAATTTCTATAGAAATAATCACGTAATAGCTCGGAGCCCTCGGAGGTCACGTTTTAACTATAAAACTCTCGTGAGACTCAAACATATTAAATAATATAATTACTATTTAAAACGAGATATTTACCATGTATATTTGTTTTTCTGAGCTCCCGATATTTCGGCACTGTTACAAGTGCCATGTTCACGGTGTAACTGATTTGCTGCGAGTTTTTATTTTATTTGTGGTCTACCCACACCCCGTAGCGATCTACCCGCTCACGGGTTCGTTTAATTTGCGCGGTGTCACTACCGCTACTAGCGTCTACTTTCTCACTGAGAACTCGATCACGTTCACGACACACGACACTTACAGTATCAACTGGAGCATTTCTTACCGAACCAATAACTTGAGGATTTTTGAATTTCCGAATCACTGGATGCCAGTCCCTCGACAGTTGAAACCCGTCTGCTAAACAGTGTCGAAATATCGGGAGCTCAGAAAAACAAATATAGGTACATGGTAAATATCTCGTTTTAAATAGTAATTATAGTGTAAATGACCATGTTAGCTTAAAATCGTATATATTAAATAATATTTAAAACGGGTCACTCACGTAATTTAGTCGATTTTCGCTCGACATGTTTCGATCTTTACGAAGAACTTCATCAGGAGCGACCCTATCTGCCGTGCTACTTGCAGCTGTTGACGTTCTTCATAAAGAGCGAAACATGTCAAGCAAAAATCGACTAAATTACGTGAGTGACCCGTTTTAAATATTATTCAATAGGTCACGTTTTCTATAGAAACTGACGGATCTGCCAGGCCCGGTCACGTTGCAGCCCGTTCTAGTGTGATTCATACTTTGTGGAGCATTTCCAAAGAATGCACAGCTTTACTTGTTTTTTTTTTAATTCTATGAGCATAATCACCTTATGTTTGGCAGAATCACCTTCCGCATACTGCTTTTCGCATACTATTGATTTGTACTTTAGTACTTTTACGTATTATGTGGCTCAACAACTGATTCATGTAGTTCTGTTGGTTTACATTCTTTCAAAACCCATACTGTATACGCAGAGTTCGCTCTAGATGTGTTATTTATTCAGACTAGTTAGAGAAGTTCACAAGCTTTCCCCGCGGACATCTTGTGGGTAACAGTCTCTCAGACTAAGTTAGTAAGCATAGACGTGACAAAGTAACTACTGATTCGCTGCGAACTTTAATTCGCGACCACTATAGAAAGTGCTCGTGTACAACCACGTGAGGTTTTTTTCATCTATTTTTGCTATTTACTATTTATAAAAAAACTTGGAATAATGACCCCCGGCTTGTATAGTCTTATTTACTCTACGAATATCATACTAGAAGGCGCTGTCCCGAGTAAACTTAATCCTACATGAATCAGTTGTTGCGCGCTATTAAGATTTTTCTTGGAATAACGACCCTAGGCTGTTACAGAACTCTTTAGTGTTCGAATATCGTACTGGATGGCGCTGTTTTGTGTGGTTTAATTCCTGAATCGCGCTTTAAATATTTTTGTTGAAATAACGACCCCGAGATAATACATTGAACTAAACAAATATGTTTAGATAATATTTATTTAAAACGGGACACTCACGTAATTTAGCCTATTTTCGCTCGACATGTTTCGTTCTTTACGAAGAACGTCATCAGGAGCGACCACCCGCGACAGAGGCAAGTCGTACACTGCGGGCTAATGCCCTATCAGCCCTGCTACTTGCAGCTAGCGGTGGTAGCGGCGCGGGGGGCGACACGGCGGACGATCGACCCTCGTTCTCATTATCGCTTTTGCCAACCGGGTTGCAAACAACACTCACTACATCACTCGATAAGGGCACGTTCACACAGTCCACTGTCGCGGCACCCAAAACGGTTTTCCAACTAGGGGGCCGTGTCGCCCCCCGCGCCGCTACTACCGCCAGCTGCAAGTAGCAGGTTTGATAGGGCATTAGCCCGCAGTGTTCGACTTGCCACTGTCGCGGGTGGTCGCTCCTGATAACGTTCTTCGTAAAGAACGAAACATGTCGAGCGAAAATCGACTAAATTACGTGAGTGACCCGTTTAAAATAAATATTATTTAATATGTTCGAGTCTCACGAGAGTTTTATAGTTAAAATATGTTTAGTGTTCGAATATCATACTAGATGTCGCTGTACTGTGTGATGGGAATCCTGAATCACGCTATTAAGATTTTTCTAAGAATAACGACCCAAGCTTAAATTGTTTGCTGTAGTGTTCGAATATCATACTAGTGTTCGCAGTAACGAGTGAAAAAAACCTGAATCGCGCTATTAAGATTTTTCTTGGAATAATGATACCGAGATGGAGTTTCATGCACCTTACGAATAACAAACGGCTAAGTGACTCGAGTGTTGGGCTAATACTATACATAAATACTTGTGATGCCGGATACAAAATGTTGTATTTAACCTCATTGGTCAGCCTTTGTTGTTTTATATTATTTTAATTTGCCATAAGTACACGGTATAGAGGGAACAGCGTGCGTAGCCAAGATGCCAATCGCTCACGCTTAATAACGTATCGTAGCTACATCTCTCTCTATCGCTCTTCTTTATTAGTGTGACAATGACAGTTGCGTTTCGTCAGCGACTGAGCGTGAGCGATTGGCATCTTGGCTACGCACCCAGTTACGAGTAATTGAAATCTTGAAGTGTACTATTAATATATGGATTAGGTATCTTACGAAATGTATCGGTAAACTATTGATACATTGCGTCAATCGGTAAAAGTCGATAATTCTGAAATTAGGACAAACTTTCACAGCAATTTGATGGTAATTATATAGATTGTCATCCAATTACAAGTTATTAGGAAAGTTAAATAAATTATGAAATAAATATATAAATTAGTGGTTCGTACATATTCATAATATGAATAATTATGTACGAACACATTCTCCTTTATAATTATTGTCTAAATATATAACTACTCAAAAGAAAATAAGGACCACTAATTTATTTATTCAATTTGTAACTAATTTGATTTCTCGAACAAAAGAAAAAATACGTGTACAATATTTTTTAATAATCTAAAAGACGGACTTAATAGATTTTTTCAGTCGTCTAGCCTTGTGAGATCTTTTCGTCTGACTAAAAACATACGCTGAAAAACATGCAGGTAACATTTTGCCTTAGTTTTCCAAGGAAATGTGTCAAATAAAACCACCTAGCCAGTAAAGGTATTTACCGGAAAAGCGAAGCTTATTTCGCTCAGAACCATTTCAGACGCTCCCCCTATTTAGTAATGGAAGGGCACAATGAAACCCCTCGGGTATAGTGGGAGCGACATGTGTGGGATTCGTTACGCTATCGAATATTTTATTAGGGTCGAGTTCGGGGTTTGGGTCATATTATTTTAAGAATGTTACTTTGACAATGAAAAAGAAAGCCGCCGAGTACACGCCACATGAAACTGTGTCGAAACAGTATATTAAGGTAAATTAACTATATTCGCAATGAACCCGTTTTAAATTTCGCGTTTTTTACGCATTATTATAAAATAATGTGTAAAAAACGCGAAATTTAAAGTGATTCACAGTAATAATAAATGCAAAACTAGCTCTGTCTGTTTGTTTGTTACCTCTTCACGCTAAAGGATGGCTCACACTAGGACAGGACGGGACGGGACGGGGCGGGCGGGACGATCTATCAATTTCTATAGAAAGAATCCAATAATACATCCAAGGGCTCCGAGCTATCACGTGACGTTTTCTATATAAACTGACAGATAGTCCCGTCCCACCCCGTCCCGTCCTGTGAGTGAGTCATCCCTTATCTTGTCGCAGTACAATGAAATTATAACTAAAGAAAAACTAACAAAGGCCTCCGCAAATTGGCGGAACGCATTATAAGAACAAAGGAGAATAATTAGATGATGCATTAACCACTAATAAAAAGGACAATACAATTAACTTAACTTAGTGACAATGACATATCAAAGTCATGTCGAATACTCATACTGCGTGTACATACTTGCAAATACTTTATCAGATAAAATTAAATTAGAGATTCAAATTAAACACTTTAGAACGGAATAATTGCGTTTTTTAACACCATGACCCTACGTTTCGAAGCCTTTACAGCACTCGTTTTCACAGGGTTAAGATGATGACACCAGTCATCACCTGATCAGAAGAGTCATCATCTTAACAATGTGGTCAAAACGTAGGATCACGGTGTTAATAAGCGCGATTAATTAATTCTAAAGTGTTTAATTTCAATGAATAACAATCGCGGTAACAGAACACAATATTAAATTGGAGATTATCTTCGAATCGGAGCTAATTGGAATACCAGTGTCTTTGGGAAATTAACTTTAAGGCCGTCCCCTATCCCAATGACCCCGGCGATTTGAGCTTTCTTCCCCTCCCGCTTCCTTTCCTCACCGGTTATACAATACGTCAATAAGCATAAGTCGCCACCTAGAAAGAGCTGCTTGTACTAGGACGCAACCCTATAAACTTCTAGTGCCATCTTACACGACTGGCCCCCGTCGCCCGCGCAGGCATATCGAGCCGGCGTTTTCGGAAAAATGCGTGTAATAGCTATTTCTCAAAAAGTACAAAACCTATCCAAAAATCAGTAGATGCGTTTAAAGTAAACATAAATATATACTTCTTATCTTAGTTTCTTGTACTTACGACGCATAATAAGGGAGTAGATACAGATTTAAGGTGGAAAAAAGGGTTTACGATTTTTTTTTTCTCTTGATGTATTATGTTTTTCGACAATTTAGTAGAAGAAAGAAGAATTTTCAAGCGTTGTGCTTAGAGCTGAACAAAGCCTATTTACTTTAAAAACAGTGAAATATGCCGGGTAGCCCCTTAATGAAAACAGATAATGGAAAAAGTGAATTCAAGCTGTTTTGAACACTACGCAGAAATAGACAACGATTGCCTAAGATTAAATGTATTATATAATATTGTCGATACCCCGTTGATAATATGTGCCGTTGCAGACACAAGTCAAAAGACAATCGATTTAAGATCGCTCGGAGACTGCCATAGTCCTGATTAAGCTAATGGATGACTTATTAAATAATATTTAAAACGGGTCACTAACGCAATCGAAACATGTCGAGTGGACTAAACTACGTGAGTGACCCGTTTTAAATATTATTTAATATGCTCGAGTTTCACGAGAGTTTTATAGTTAAAACTAATGGATGACCTTTTAAATTAAAGCAAAAAAAACAATATGTTAATATTTAAGCAGCAGCCTCCCGGGCTAGCTTGGTTTAATTTAAATTTGATGTTTACACTGCTGTCAAAAACACTGGCAAATATTTACTTTGTCTCTCTATCAAAGGAATAATATATAAAATGTAGACTCCGGTATCCTGTAAAATCAGGTACCAGGTATTTTATCTCAAATCTTTGCTTTGTAATAAGTATTTAAAAACCGACCAAATCCGAGTCGGACGGCGTACTAAGAGTTCCGTCCCATTGTCTATATCAACAGAAAAAATCACGGTTATTATATTTGTATACTTATTTTATTCTGTTTTTTTGTATTTGTTATAGCGGCAACTGGACAAAGCAGGAGCTCCTGGGTTCGAATCCTGCTCAGGGCATTTATTTGTTTATTTATCACGAACGTTCCTGAGTTCTGGATGTTCTATGTTTTTATGTATTTATATTATGACAATAACTATTATATATATCGCCCTCTAGTACCAACAACACAAACCTTATTGAGCTTACCGTGATAGGTCGATTTATGTAAGATTGTCCCACAATATTTATTAATTAACATTTTTTTCTGTGAAAATTTCTACTATGGTTATAACGGTTAATGAAATCAGATACAGCCTGGTGACAGACAGACAGACGGACGGACAGATAGAAGAAAAACGGAGTCTGAGTAATAGAGCCCCGTTGTTACCCTTTGAGTACAGAATCCTAAAAATGGGTTTTGCGTCTCAGCTCGGAGAATACCTGTTGAAACTTTTAAAGTATTTTGTTGGAATTGCTTTGATGGGTGTTGTTAATTTGTTTTGATTAGAATTTCGATTTAGATTTTAAATTAATTACTGAGGACTTATTTGTTGTCAGAAGGAGATAAATTCTTATTTTAATATACCTAATTTAAACTTTCGTGAGTCATATTAAATTGCAACGGTTAACACTCACGTATTTTTATCACAATAGGCGTGACATTTTCGTCTGCGTCGGGCAGACATCGTCGGACAGACAGAGTGGTGTTATCACCTTCGCGGCTAGGGCATCACCGCCGGCGTAGGTAACGGGTCGCGCGCGACGAAGCGGGAGCGGGGTGATTCGCGCAATCCGGCGCTGGAGGACTTATTTGTTGTCAGAAGGACATAAAATCATTTGAATTTTTATTTTAATACTCCTACCTAAATGGACGCTTGAGCGGCGCGTGCAGAGCGTGCGGCGTTCATGTTAAACACAAGCAAATAATATGTTACCGAGCGTCCTGAATGCGCGCTGCACAAAACATACGCTGCATGCTACGCTACCCGCTCCGCCCCACGCTCCGCTACACGCTCACTACTATTTTTTTAATACTACGACGGTGACAAACAAGCATACGGCCCGCCTGATGGTAAGCGGTCACCGTAGCCTATGGACGCTTACAACTCCAGGGGTGTTACATGCGCGTTACCAACCCTTTAAAAAAAAGGATTCGCTGTGTTGACAGCAAAAGGGGCTTTGCTCCGTGGGTCCCTAGCTGTCCACACAGTGAATACTCTTGGAGCTCTCGACCTTACTCACCAACAGAAACAACACTATGAGTAGGGTCTAGTGTTATTAAACTGCGGTTTTCTGTAAGGTCGAGATACTTACCCAGATGGGCTCTGCTCCAGATTTGAGCGAGACGACATTCGTTGTGCTGTGCCCTACCACACTAAACGATAAGCATCCGCTGTGCCCATACCTCTCAATCTAATAGCACTTACTCGTATTGTCATGTTTGGTGATGAAAAAGGGCAATGCTCGGAGTTTCTCAGAATCAGAAATCACGAGATAGCTCGACGTAGCTCAAAGATTCGCCATACTGAAGTGTTAGTGGGAGTAGATTTGGAGTCGGCGCTAGTTTTACAACAGCGGCTGCCTAACTGACCTTCCAACCCAGAGGGTAAAGTAGGCCTTATCGGTATTAGTACGGTTCCTCACGATGTTTTCTTCACCGAAAAGCTAATAGAAAACTCATTGGTGGGGATTTTAAGAAAAAAAAGCACCATTTTAAAGAAATGGGGTCCCCGAATAATAATTGTCAGTTTCGTAACAGCCCATACAACATTTGTTGCGAAACTGACCAAAAAAGGGAAACTCCTTTTCTTCTTTTTTTAAATCAATAGTACTCGTGATTATGGTTATATAAAACCCAAAACTTCCTATAGTAACAAAAAAGAAAAACACTTTTTTGAAAATGCCGAGGTAAAAATGATACGAGCCGGGATTCGAATCCGCAACCTTAGAGTTGAAAGCTGCACGCTCTAATCCCTGGGCCACAAATGCTCCAACATAACAAACTTGCAACTAGATTTTTTAAAAAGAAATATAGCTTTCGTTTTTATTCAGCCAGTATTCATATTATAATGAAAAGCGAAGCTTTAATGAGTTTCCATCGAATACGTGTTCAGAGTTCTTAATGGTTCATTTATTAGTTTTTAGGGTTCCGTATGAATGTAAAAAACGGAACCCTTATAGGATCACTTTGTTGTCCGTCCGTCCGTCCATCCATCTGTCTGTCAAGACCCTCTCGGGAAGGCGTAGAGGTAGCAACCTGCAATTAATACTACATACAAAGTTGTAAAAAAACGGAACCTCTACGTAAACGCAATTAATTGCAATGGGATCAAAATGCATAGAGTACTTTCCGTTGACCTAGAATCACGAAATTTGGCAAAAAGCAAGAGCTTGTAGCACAAATACAGGAGAAAATCCGAAAACCGTACACCGTAACCGCACACTGAGACTTCCGTGTTACCAGTATTTTTAAGTAAGTACCTAAGGTAATTTTTATTTGTATTTTTATTCGATAATTTATATAATTTTTTCTTTTTAATTTAATGTTACTTACTTAAAATATTGATTTCTAAATTTTTGAGTTTTTTCAATTTTGCCTAAGCAAATGAAATTTAATTATTGTAATTACAACTGGCTAGGTATAGGTATGTGTATAGACATTGTTTTTACTTATTATTGTCAAGTGCTATCAAACACAATGTAAATTGTTTATGAATAAACTACTAAGAATGCTCTTTGTGCAGAACCCTCGGTGGGCTAGTCCGACTCTTACTTGGCCGGTTTTTTAAAAGATAGTTAGTAGATTAGGATCCCTGCAGATTTGTTTTATCTTCTATCTAAAGATTTTCAGTCAAGATCGAATGATTTGTCGAAATATCTAAAAAGTCTATCGGGGACTCTAGTTTAACATATGCAGTAGTAGCAAAAAGTTTCAACCCTCTTTTCACCCCTCCAGGCGGCGTAAAGTTTCAACCCTGTTTTAACCCCTCCAGGGGGACATAGAACCCGATCTTTGATACTTGATAATGGATCTAAATCATTTATTTCAAAATAATAATTCATGAATGTAAAATATCTTTATTTTTCAATTATGGCACATAACAATGCACTTACCGATAAGAAGATTATTACCAGCAAGAAAATGGGACTAATTTTTTCAAAATAAATTACAAAAGTATTAAAAATACTTACAATATGTGTTTCTACAAGATACCATATCAAAAGAATGTATGTGTGTAATGAAACAGAACACCCATAAAAAGAAAATAAAAACTGGAACTTGATATGATTTTTTTCGTGAACTATGTCCTTTTCTCTGTAAGCAGTAAATTATTCAATATTTTTTTTGTTGGCCTAGGCTCCCTGAGTTTGTAGCATAAGCCGGGAAAAATCTAAGAAGAAAACCTTCCTGCAATAAAGTCTGTTAAAATATACGAGTAAAAATAACACCGAGACGAGACGGTAGCAACGACCACAAAGAGCTAAAATATAAGCTTAAATTGTATGCGTCTATTTTCTTTAACAATAGACTATGGATACTCAGTAATCAGCTAGATCGATGCTATCTTATCTTAGAGCATAAGCAACTAGAGAGTAGTCTGACAGTGACACACATAGGGTTCAACAACAAAAACACTAAAGAGCTACCTTTTCACCTTTACAGCCCCCTTGGTTTGTTGGAGCGACTGGCTTTATGAGTATTTTAAATTGAGAACTCTAGCCAGTGCTGTGACACCAAGGAGGCGATGGTTCATAGTTATGTATACTATAAATGAATGACCTGTAAAATATTTTTACCAATAAAGTACTGATACTGATTCCGTGCGTGACAGCCTACACGTAAGGTTCTATATTCGTTATTATATTAAAAAAAAGATTATTAATTATTCCTAAAACGTGTATTGGTCCTCACCACTAGGCCTAACACATTACAGTACAAAGCCTGTGCGGTGGTCAGAATTCTGACTGGGCACTGTAAGTTGAACAAGCACAATGTTTCTAATGGGTTAGAAACGAGATGCAGCATGCAGGTTCTGCCAGGAAACAGAGGAAACTGCGATGAACATCCTCTGCTCCTGCGGACCACTAATGCACAAAAGAAGTATCCATCTAGGTAGGCACGAACTGCAACCTTATGATAAGATAAGATAAGATAAGATAAGATAAGATAAGATAAGATAAGATAAGTTTATTAAGCTCAAAAGGTATACACTTCAAACAAATAATTTTCTTAAGACTAAAATACAGTGTGTTATGAGATTCACAAGTTTCTCAAGATTTTGTTGTATGAAATAATTAAATCCTACCTAAGTGGCAGGTTGACGAAGTGGAATAATTCAAATCAGAAACCCCTCTTAACTTAAATATGTAGAATGATAGTTTCTCAACTAAGTCGCCATCCCTATTGTGCATGTTTTTTTGCAGAAACGAAATTGTATTGAACGCCTACTCCTATCGTCTATGCTCAAAGTTTCTTATTGAATAAATGATGAGTTAGATTAACTTTATCTTAAAATAGAAATAAGCTTATTACGCGAGCCATTAGCCTAACTAAAGTACTTCAAATGTTTAGTGCTTAAAAAACGATTTACCTCGCCAAGTAAACAGATTAACTTACTTAAAAAAAGTATTTTTTAAAAGAAGCTGGGGCATTACCATGATGTCTTAAAGCGATTCAGTTTAGGTCATCAACTGAACGCGTTAAATAATAAAATAAAATAAATAAATATTTGTGGGACCTAGTCCCACGGTAAGCTCAATAAGGCTTGTGTTGTGGATACTACTCGACGATATGTATAATACATAGATACATTTAAAGGATGACTCACACTAGTACGGGACGGGACGGGAAAATCTGTCAATTTCTATAGAAAGAATCACGACACATCCGAGGGCTCCGAGCTATCACGTGATTATTTCTATAGAAATTGGCAGATTTTCCGTCCCGACCCGTGCTAGTGTGAGTCATCCTTAAATACATAGAAAACGTCCATAACTCCACAAATAAATGCCCTGACCAGGATTCGAACCCGGGACCTCCTCCTTCGTAGGCACTATCAACTAGGCTAGGAGGCCGTTAAGACGTCTGGATGAGGCCTTATCTCCACGCTTTTATTAAGCTTGCCCCGTTTGTTATTTGTATTGTATCAATTTATTCAGTACCTAATATTAAGGAGGGTAGGTGGCTTAGCGGTACGGGATAACTCACACTAGAACGGGACGGGACGGGACGGGACGATCTGTCAGTTTCTATAGAAAACGTCACGTGACATCCGAAGGCTCTGAGCTTGGACGGGACGTCTATAGGCAGCACCCTATTTTAGGTCCGACGACCGGTTGGCGTGGTTGGTAGTGACCCTGCCCGCTATGCCGATGGTCCTGGGTTCGAATCCCGGTATGGACTTTATTTGTGTGAACACAGATACTTGTTCCTGAGTCATGGATATTTTTTATGTATTTATGTATTTGTATATTATATATATCGTTGTCTGAGTACCCGTAACACAAGCCTTCTTGAGCTTACTGCGGGACTTAGTCGATTTGTGTAAGAATGTCCTATAATATTTATTTATTTAGGTTAGGTAAAGTCAGTAATTCGTGGATAGGTTTCAAATATTGCTACTACGTATAAAATGTTAATTAACTTGCTTTTCCGTAATATTCAAAGTGCTTTGTCATCGTGTTACCACACCTGCCTCCCGGGAGACGGGATTAAAGGCCGTTCCACACGATCAGCGACAAATAAAGGACAACTCACACTACACCGGGACGGTGACAATAATGTTTTTATTTTAATTACATGTTGGTTGCGTACAACCATAACCTACCTAATAGTGACCGGCATAGATGCCTCTAATCCCAGTGCCTTTACGAGTAAGACGTCTTCAAGAGAGGTATGGGCACAGCGGATTCATATCGTTTAGTGTGGTAGGGCACAGCACGACGAATTTCGTCTCGCTCAAATCTGAAGCAGAGCCCATCTGGGGAAGTACCTCCACCTTACAGAAAACCGCAGTTTAATAACACTAGACCCTACTCATAGTGTAGTGTTTCTGTTGGTGAGTAAGGTCGCCAGAGCTCCAAGAGGATTCACTGTTTTGACAGCTGGGGACCCAAGGAGCAAAGCTTGCCCCTTTAGCTGTCAACACAGCGAATCTTCCTTTTTTAAAGTTGCAGGCGTCCATATACTACGGTGACCGCTTACCATCAGGCGGGCCGTATGCTTGTTTGTCACCATCGGTAGGTCGCTGGTTCGATCCCAGCCCTGCTCACCGGGGACCTTGGTCACTTTTTCTGTAGTATATGACATCTCTTTCAATTTATAAACTTGTTTACGACAAATGACATTTCTTCAAAAGATCTTTGGCACGAGACGGGGTTTGAACACACGACCTTTTGTATTGAAAGTCGCACGCTCTTACCACTGGGCCACTAACACTGTAGCTAGAACAATATTGCATACCAAAATTTAAAAAAAAAACAAAGTATTCAATGAAGACTCGTGCAAATATGCAACGTTGCCAGCTCGCGTAAGTAAACATTCTCAAGATAGTTCAACGAACTCTCACACATAAATTCCTAGTGCTAGTAGAGACGAGTACGTGAAAAAGACTATCGATCTCAATTACACACGCGTTGTCGTCATTTTTGGCAATATGCTTTCAAAAAAGGAATACACCAAAAACAAAAAGCAAGCGTCGGCGACGCGTCTGCGAATCCTCTCAGGCGTCCATAGCCTAGGGTAGTACATACATCTCGTGACAATTGTAAAAAATATTCATCAAGAAATTATCTCTTTACTGACGATGCTTTACGATTTTGTTTAAATAATCGAAGTGGTGGCAAACAAGCGCACATCCCGCGCGATGGTGAGCGGTTTCCGTAGCTTATGGACGCCTATAACGCCAGTAATTCAGTAATTTTAGGAATTGTCACACCTGTCAGCGTGTGCGGGGCCAGGCCCCAATTTCTGCATCAATTTGGTCTGCGACAGTCTACAATTCACCGGTCTCTGGCAAACGTTCCCGAGTCTAATAGTGGCCACTAATGGTTTCCTATCCAAGCACTCAGACCGTTCCTAGTAAAACTCACGTGTTTTAGTGTTGACTGCGATGATGGTGGCCAAATGTGATCAAAACATGTCGCGCCATTGTAATAAAAAACCTAGTGATTCGCCCGAACTTGAACTCGGGACCGCTTCTTCTTGTTCCTATTTCATCTAACCACCTGTCAAATTTCACGATGATACATACAAACGACGGAGTGTCCAAGCAGATTGGGAGACCAGTGTGCGTAGCCAAGATGCCAATCGCTCACTCTCAGTCGCTAACGAAACGCAACTGTCATTGTCACACTAATAAAGAAGAGTGATAAAGAGAGGTAGCTACGATACGTTATCAAGCGTGAGCGATTGGCATCTTGGCTTACCACCCCATACCACTTTAAATTTTGACAGTTAATTTGCTTGGAAGCGATACCTTGGTCTTACTCTTAACTGTATATCCTAAGAAAAGGGAACCCCACACACGTCATAGTAAGTAATTGGGTTGTGACCCTTTAAATATTTCATTCGATCGATACCTATAGCGTTAGTGATGGGTAACTACCGGTAATATTACTAAAGCGAGTATTTTCCCAGTAATGCTACTGGTAATATTACCAAAAAATGGAAACATGCGGTAAGATTCAAGATTTTAATGAAAAGTCGAGGTTTTTTCGTAGTTAATACTAAACATAGATAGTATTAACATCCTTCGTAATGAAAAGAAGTGCAGGGTTGTTTTCAAATAGTAAATTACCAATCTTACCGGTAACTTACCCAATGTTTCTAGGTATCTTACCAATACTACTAGAAATATTACCGCCTTGTATATTCAGCACAAACCTTTTTACTTGTTCCAGAATAAGTTACTAAATGTTTTATTTTTATATAGATATTGCAGTTTGTTAATTATGAGTGTTGTGTTCCTTCTTGTCTTGTGAAAACAAAAATAAAATAAAATATTGGCATTAAAATCAGTTTCATTACAACAATAAAAAAAACAACAAAAAACAAAGACCACAGACCAATTACAATAATATTTGTAAAGATTCAGGTAAGTTACAACACATAACAAAATAATATTTAACTACAAAAATATAATTCAATTCAAGTAGGTATGCCATCTCAGTCAATCAGTCTTTGCTAAAATCCCATTTAAATGAGATAGATATACATTTGGTTCTAAAACTAATAAATCGAATAAAATCACATTTCAATCAGGTACCGTCAACTGCTGCAACTTTGCCAACCGGCTACAACTTTGCCTGTTTTGAAAAAACTTACTTTTCTACCAAACCGTTATCTATTTTTTACTCATAAAAATGGTAAAAGTGGTAGGATTTATCTGGCAACCCATTTCAACATATTTTTCATGGCGTTGACAGCTGAGGACCCACGGAGCAAAGCCCTTGGCCCGTTTAGCTGTCAACACAGCGAATCCTCCTTTTTTTTAAAGGGTCGGCAACGCGCATGTAACACCCCTGGTGTTGCAGGCGTCCATAGGCTACGGTGACCGCTTACCATCAGGCGGGCCGTATGCTTGTTTGTCACCGTCGTAGTATTTAAAAAAAAAACATAGTTTTCATGTAACTATACTCATTTAAGGCCAGAATGACGAGGGGCAATGTTGGGTAAGGTTTCTTAGAATGTTGATGCCCCAAAATTGCGTGGTCTAGGGTCGTCACTATTTAGTAGTTTTTTGTTGTCAACATAAAGCAGGTGCTCTCATAAGCAGATCTGTTTAGAAAATTTTGGATTTTTTCAACGTAAGAATTAGCTAAACACATATTATATATGTTTTGTTATTCCAATTTACCGTTAATATGTTGATTAAATTTATAATATTAAAAAAACCCTTGTATATAAAAGAAAAAGGTTTTATTAATATCCACTTCTATACCTACCTGCTATTTGCAGTTGTTTCAATACTCAAGATTTAAAAGTATGCAATTTTCTGTAAAGTCGTCAAAATTCTTTTGTCTATTTTGTTTGGCACAACCCTAGCTACGCTTAAAGCGATGTATGGAAATGCTGCAGAACATGTCACAACTTTGCCTATGTGGTAAAAAAAGACTTAAGTAGTTATTTAGTATTTTCTACTGACACTTGGGCTTTGATATTACTGCTATCACTTAAAAAAGGCTTTCCGTTTTTAAATACTCTATATATTACCACAGATAATCCACTGGGCAATGTTGCAGCTTTTGGCTACAACTTTGACTGCAACTTTTAATGTATGGCTAGCAAGTCTTGCGACGAAGATGCACTGTCAGTACCAGTACTGTTACTGTCACTCAATACAGGCGTATTTGACGTGCGTGTGTGATGTGTTTTTTTTTACATAACAATTAAATGTTGCCTTAACATCTTCAGGACATTTTTTACATTTTATTATATGAAATGCAAACTTGGTAGCATTTACAAAGTTGACACCACGCTGCAAAAGTTACACGTGTAACTTTTTTAATTATTTGAATTTTTTTCTGTAAAATGGCAATACACGTTACTTCTTGGTTTCATTATTTATTCTTCACTCACTACACAACACAAATACGTGCACTCTAAGTCATGCAAAGGTCTGAACTGAGGTACTTCAGGTACCTACTAGTCCGATTCGCGTCCATTGTTCTATGTAAGATAAGAAATTTGAGTGAAAGAGACACAAGATGTAAAACATTGGTGCATACTGCTCATTTAACTACGCCCATAACCAGTAACTTAAGCGTAATTCTCTCCTAATCAAACTCGTACTACAGTCTCGTATCTTACCGCCATTTGGGAATCTTACTGGTAAGATTGGAAAGATACCGGTAATATTACCAAACAGAATCTTACTGGTAACGGTAATATTACCGCGGCACATCACTAAGCGTACCAATGTCGTTTTAAATGTACACGCTTTTGTTCGGTAGAATAGATAAGTAGTGTGTTTGACTGACAATGTGTAGTATTTTTCAGGGTTACTCAAGAGGAAAAAATGGGACCTTTAGGACACACTAGAACGGGACGGGACGAGACGGAGAGATCTGTCAGTTTCTATAGAAAACATCACGAGGGCTCCGAGCTATTCCGTCATTCTTTCTATAGAAATTGAAAGCTCATCCCGTCCCGCCCGTCTCGTCATTGTGTGATTCATCTTTTATAGGATCACTGTGTTGTCCGTCCGTCCGCCCGTCTGTCTGTCAAGACCCTTTATCTCGAGAAGGCGTAAAGGTAGCAAGTTGAAATTAATACCATAATATACACAAGTTTGAGGTCCCTTCAAGCTGCGAAAAAACCTCTACGTCAACGCTGCCAAAAGATAAGGTCATTTATGTCGCATTTCCCATACATTTGCAATGGGAATCAAAATGTATAGGGTACTTTCCGTTAACCTACAATCACGAAATTTGCCAAAAAGCAAAAACTTATATTAATTTCAACTTGCTACCTCTACGTGTTCCCGAGATAAAGGGTCTTGACAGACGGACGGACGGATAACAAAGTGATCATATAAGGTTCTGTAGTTTCATTTAGAGTTACGGAACCCTAAAAGGACCATTTAAATTAAAAACGGTACCTACATTAAGTATTAGGTATTCCCTTTTTATTATCCGTTACAAACACAAAGTAGGATTAAAATGATGAAACTTTTAATTCTATTCTGTTTTCCAAAATATTTCTGTCGATTTCAAAAACGACATATTTAATATTAAAATCAAAGTCGCTTACTACTTTATGTTTTTGATAAGTATTTTCATTGAACGCAAAGGGATAGCGAGAGTGGCATTTAGATTTGAAAACGTATTATTTATTTTATTTTGATATGATATTAAATTGCTGAAGTTGGTAACTTGTGGCGCACTGATTTATGTTTAAACATATTCTACGTTTATCGCTTATTTTAGGGATCCGTACCTCAAAAAGAAACAACGGAACCCTTATATGATCACGTTGTTGTCCGTCCGTCCGTCCATCCATCCGCCCGTCTGTCTGTCAAGACCCTTTATCTTGGGAAGGCCTAGAGGCAGCAAGTTCATATAAATACCACATACAAAAGTTTGCGTTTGTTTGAAGCTGTGAAAAAGCAAAGTTCTAAGAGTAAAATGAACCATATAAATTACATTATTGTCCGCTGTGTCCGCGCTTCAGCAGACCGCGGACGCAGCGGTTAGAGAACTGAACACTTTACGTCTTCTATTTGCGAACAAAATACTACCATTTCTGAGCATATTTGAGAAAACGCCTATTTTTTAAAGTCTAAATGCCGCAGCCCTCTAAAACTTTTGAACGGTTTTATCCCTTAAGGGTTTTTGTTTGCGCTGTTCGGTCGCTATTTTGATAACTTCGGGAATTTCGTTAAGTCCTCATTGTCGGTATTAAGTCATTTAAATGTAGAGAATTAACAACATTTTAACGAATCCAGCTAGTCTATGATGGTCGGGTTTTTATCGTTTACCGACGTTGCTGTCACGTTCTAACAGGTATGTATGTGCGAAAGTGACGCATAGCGTGATAAGCGATAAAACGGCAACCATGCTAACCCACCAGCCGGCCTAAGATGCCAAGCGGGTAGCATGATAAGACGACAGTTTGTCAGCACGTATTGACAATATTCTGATAATTTTAAACAGTTCTGTCAAATGTCTTTGCAATTAGTTATTCTTTGTTAGTAATTTTAGTTTGTAATGGCTTTATTATAGTTTTAGGATAGTTTTTCGTGCATTGTCAATAATAACTCTTGCTGTGCATACTTATTTTGGACAACATTTTTGTATAAAACTTACCACTTTATTAATATATCAATGTACTGAATGTTATCTGTCTAGTATGCCTAATAAAAAAAAATAAAAAAAAATTGGCAGCTGTCACCGTCGCGCTATCCGTGCAACTTGTCAGTTTATCAACATATAGCATTATCTTGTGACATTCGTGGTTAACCATCTTAGGCCCGCAGTATATTGACGAACAATTGACTTGGCCAATCCATATGTATGTATGTTTGTTCGAATATAACTCGAGTGTCGTTGATCGCATCCTTGTGAAATTTGGCAGGTGGTTAGATGAAATAAATATAATTTTAAAGTTCGAATGTGACTCAAATCGGTTGAAAAGTCGCATGTTCACGTTCGGTTCAGTCATGTCTAAAAATATCTTTACTCTTCGGAACTTATTATGAAGAAGAAAGGTCAAAATCTAATACAGATGCATATATATTTATCAAGCCGTACGAACCACTAGTTTATAACAAAGTGGAATGTTTCGCTTCACTCGCTCGTTCGAATATGCTAGATATTTCATAGCAATCCATACTTAATACCTACTTAATATTATAAATGGAAAAGTGTGTGTGTCTATTTGTTGTTCCGACGAATTGACGTGATTTTTCCGCCGCCGCCGAAGCCGCGGGAAAAAGCTAGTTTATTATAAATGTTTCCATTTCTTCGGGGCAGACACCCTAACCACTAGGCCCCCCGACCACGGCAGCCAGAGTCCAAAATTTCCAAACTATATTGGTATTGGTAGGATGGTTCCTATAATTTAAACTTTCGTGAGTCACACTGTCATCTGTGGCGCGCGACCCGTTACCTACGCCGGGCTCGAGCGGTGCCAGTGATGCCCGAGCCGCGAAGGTGACAACACCACTCTGTCTGTCCGACGATGTCTGCCCGATGCAGACGAAACATGTCACGCCTATTGTGATAAAAATACGTGAGTGTTAACCGTTGCAATTTTAATGTATATAATATACCATCCTTTCTTATTTTAAACAATTAAGGTACGTTCCGTCACCTACAGCTCAAACTTACGTCTAGTGCCGCCCTCTACATAACCTTCGATCCCAGCCCTGGGCACTGGGGACCTTGGTAACTTTTTCTGTAGTATATGACTTCTCTTTCAAAATTATAAGGCAGTATTAAGTGTCTTTTATATAGTATATCGATATCGCTCCACCTTGATACAATATTGTGCTAAAATCCGTCACAAACCGATCTCGATTGGTTTCCCGCTAAATTGTCCGCTTTTCAAGTTGCCGGAACAATAATATTGTTCGGACAGAGCCAATTATACGCGCAACCTGTTGGGAATGAAAGCAGGGTTAAATTTAACTAGTTTTGATACAACCCGTGTTATAAAGGTAATAGGTTTTATAAGGCATCAGATTAAATAATGTATTGATACTTTATGACGTGTATAGCGATGGCATTCCAGCAATTAAGAATAAGTTAATCAGATACTTTATGGGTGATGATATATCTATTAGAAATATGTTAAGGTTTTATTCTTTTTTATACGTTGTTTATTGGAATAATATATCTTAGTTTTATGCCTATATCCACTGTCCTTGTGCTGTAGGATTTGTGCAATTAAGTTGGGCAAATACTTTTTAATAATTTAGTATAGTTCTATAAGTGAGAACCTATAATTGGCTTTGTAATTATATACGATTTATATATGTATACATATGTAGCGCTGTTGGTTTTCCATGTATTAAAATAAAAATAAAATAAAATAAATAAATAAAACGTCGGTTTCCATCAAGCATACGGCCCGCCTGTTGCAAAGCCGTCACAGTAGCCTATGTACGCCTGCAATTCTAAAGATCACAACCGCGTTGCCGACCCATCAAAAACACTAACACTTTTGAAGAACCCCATACTGAAGTGAAGTCCTTCGGGGAACCCTCGGCAACCCAGTTCTTTCCATAGTCAGCGTTCGCGGGAGGATATTCCTCTGAAACCCCACAGTGCGCGACCAATTTCCTCCAGAATTTTCACCCCCATTCCAAATATTGTCTTCTGTTTCCGTGATTGTTTTTCATTGAAATTAAACACTTAAGAACCCTTTTGTTTGTGTTTTTAATATTTGTTGTAAGAAGGTAGTATTCGCATTCTCTCAGTCATCATCTTAACCATGTGAAAACGAGTGCTGTAAAGGGCTCAAAACTTAGGTTCATGGTGTTAATAAACGCGATTAATCCGTTCTAAAGTGTTTAAGCCCATTCCAAAATTATTATTTTTATTACTGGACTAAATTACTTTTAAATGATTAGATTCGTGCTTTGAAAAAGTTATAATAGTATTATTTTTTTAAATTTAAAATATACAAGATCCTGTGCAGAGAGTACTATTTTGTACCATTTGGGGTCAAAACTCTAGGTCTATGGGGTTTCATCCCACGCAAGTTTTTTGTAGAAATCGCAAAACGTCTGGTTGATGGTTGCTGACTGAAGAGCTGGTGGCTTTCTCGCACAACATATCAGAATTGCGTTACAAAATCAAAAATAAAATATATTTTTTAAACAAAAAATTACAATATACAAAGGAAGCAATACAATGATCCCCACACTAGGCAAGTCTATATCCTGGGAATCAAGATCTTAGAGAGAAGTTAATAAGCTGCGGCACTGAGTAAACAGATTCTAGTTTCATTTCATTTCATTTCATTTATTAATTGCTTTGTGTGTTTACGATCTTATAAATAGAGTAAATACACCCTGTTACAGAGTGTGTGTGTGTTGTGTTAGTTTTATTACAAATATAATCAGGTTCATGGTATAACAAATATTAATGTTAGTATATATTACTAACATAAAACATGAAATGATTCAATAAATAAATAAATGAACATGAACTCGTATATAATTTAAACTTTCGTGAGACATATTGGTATTAAATTGCAACGGTTAACACTCACGTATTTTTATCACAATAGGGCAGTGATGTCCTAGCCGCGAAGGTGATAACACCACTCTGGCTGTCCGACGAGGTCTGCCCGACGCAGACGAAACATGTCACGCCTATTGTGATAAAAATACGTGTGTGTTAACCGTTGCAATTTAATATGAACTCGTATAGTTAGTTTTTCTGGGCTTTTTCCGCAACTCGACATCCATTGTGCCTTTTGTGCCAAAGTAATGTATTGAATCAGGCGTTACTTTGCGGAATTCCATATTAATAACGAAAATATATTTTTTTAATTGCATGCAAAAAATAGACAAGTAGGTATAACGGGTTGGCATTCATTGACTAGCACATTTATTTTGGCGGAATAGCAAAGTTACATTATTTTCGTAGCTCGTATACAAAGGTCTGAGTCAGATAGATACACGTGCGTAAGTTACTTAATGTGATTAAACGTTGGTATTGTGTGTTAGAGTGTAGGCGTGTGTGTTCGAACTTAGAATGTAAACTAGAGGATACAAAAGAGAAGTAAAATTGCTTCAGTGATTAGACATAGTTACCTAAATGTGTTGATTTCTCCTTGGAAGGTACTTGGTATTATCTACCGACATAAAAGTAGCCCTATGAGTGCTTAGTCTCTTGGGATCACACGCTATATGGGATTGGTGTCTACTTCAGTTATTTTAAAAAGTCCTCAGCCTCATGATTCCAATTTGTATACGGTTTTTTGCTTTAATAAAATTACAGTGATAAATTAAAAGAGATGTCATATATTAAATTGCAACGGTTAACACTCACGTATTTTTATCACGATAGGCGTGACATGCGTAATGTGATAAAAATACGTGAGTGGTAACCGTTGCAATTTGATATCAGTATGACTCACGAAAGTTTAAATAATAAGATGTCATATACTATGGAAAAAGTGAACAAGGCCCCCAGTGTCCACTTTTTCCGTAGTATATGACATCTCTTTCAATTTATAATTTATATGTAGTAATGTGATTACTTAAAAACATGATTCAAAACATTTATTATAAATAATAAATGATTTAATTCATGCTTTACAATTGTACAGTATGGTGGCGCCATCTCTCGCTTCTAGTTGAAAATAATCTGTAAAGATTATCTAGAAGGTAGCACTGAAGGTCTAGTATAAAAATTGTACGACATTTACTTCTCGACCGCGTTAGCGTATCGAGAGTTCAAATTATGTTTGCCGTTTATTTAAATCATCCGGCAACTTGCATATTTTGACCCCTCGATACGCTAACGCGGTCGAGAAGTTAATGTCGTAAAATTTTTATACTAGGCCTTCAGGACGTAAGTCTGAGCCGTAGGAAGGGCGGAACGCACCTTAAACGTTTAAAATAAGAAAGGATTGAAAACATTAATAAATGATTCAATTCAGGATTTTCAATTTTAGATTACAGTGCTTAATATCGCATATTTTTACTAATTTGTTGTATAAATGTTGAAAGAGATAAGCTGAGAATCTCTTTGAGAAGGCAGTACTCACTTGAGATTTAGGGATTCTGTAGATTCTTTTTCATGTCATCGCTTTTTGATTTGATTGACGAAGAATTATAGTGTGTGCGTTTAGGAGAACGACATCGAGGAATGCCACCAGCATCTTAGATACCAAACCTCAAGGACCTATTTTAGATTTAAGGTAGGTAGAGGCAGGTAGGTAGGTAAGTTAAACTTACTGCATATATTTTGAAAATAAATGATTTCCCATTTCAAATAATACAATGTCATAGTGAAAGCTACGGCTATTCAAGTTGCCGGAACAATAATATTGTTCGGACACAGCCAATTATACGCTCAACCTCCCTGTTGGGTAACACGGTAAAATTTGATTAGTTTTGATACGACTTGTGTTTTGGTAAACTAGGCTTTATTGAGATTAGTCCGGTTTCCTCACGTGTTTCCTTCGCCAAAAAGCGGTTGGTAAATATCAAATGATATTTCGTACATAAGTTCCGAAAAAGTCATTGGTACCAGCCGGAAGGATTTGAACCTGAGACCTTCAAACTGAAAGTCTCACGTCATACCCCTGGGCCACCAGCGACTTATCATGTTAGATTGTGTTAAAAGGGATCAAAATGATATATTTCCGGCGAGGGCGTACATTGAATTCCGAATGAAGCGACAATTCTAAAATAGAATCCTGAACGTAATGAGGGATTCAAGCGTTAACGCCCAAGATAAAAATAATTTTGATACCGCGACACATACTGCTTTTAACACCAACGAAGAGGATATAAACAAAGCCGAAAACAGCATCATACCAACACAACAATGCCACTATTTAATTTCTTTTAAAATGTTTAGTTCATGAACAGAAAAGTGTTACTTTGATCCCTCCCAGCAGGGACGAAAAGTGTCACTTTGATCCCTCCCAGCAGGGACGAAAAGTGTCACTTTGATCCCTCCCAGCAGGGACGAAAAGTGCCACTTTGATCCCTCCCAGCAGGGACGAAAAGTGTCACTTTGATCCCTCCCAGCAGGGACGAAAAGTGTCACTTTGATCCCTCCCAGCAGGGACGAAAAGTGCCACCTTGATCCCTCCTAGCTGGAACAGAAAAAACCCTTTTATGAATAGGTGGTGTGCAGAAGATGCTTCGATTCTCAACGTACGTTCGTGGAAGCTACAAAATAGCACCCATCAAAGAAAAGATTTTGGACTACGTTGGCTTCGCTGTTACGGCCATATTATAAAAAGGGATGACAACTATTCTGTGCAACTGGCTCTTTACTTATGTGAGAACCCCCGAGGGAGGGGCAGAGGTCTACGTCTACGTACTCTACGTGGTGTTCAAATGTCAGAAAAGATTTGGAAACTTCAAGAAACAACCACCCAGAACAGAAACTTCAGGCCCACCCGATCTAGTAGATGGGACAAGAGAAAGACAATAAAATAGTTGTTTACTAGCGGCCCGCCCCGGCTTCGTACGGGTTATTATTATACATATAAACCTTCCTCTTGAATCACACTATCTATTAAAAAAACGCATCAAAATCCGTTGTGTAGTTTTAAAGATTTAAGCATACATAGAGATATAGGGACAGAGAAAGCGACTTGTTTTTATACTATGTAGTGATGCAGCAGTAATATAATAAGGGTTCTTAAAACTTGAGGGTAGCCGTTGCAAAACGAGACGAAGTTGAGTTTTGTAATAATAGAACCGATAGTTTTAAGAATTAATTATGAGCTGTTGCATACGCTAGTTTTTCTACGATAGCTAAAGTAGCGTAAAAGCAAAATCTAGAATCGTGGCAGAATAGGGAAGATGTTGTGCCCACTATAAAAAAAAAAACAACAGTGCTCTTATATTGTATGAAAATCCCTGAGCAGTGTTCATATGGAATACCATAGACAAAGTTATAATGTATACTTTTTTAATATCTAATTGACAGATGAAAGTTCAGATATAATTATTTCATACAATGTGTATAAAAGCCAAACAATGAACTTCCAAATGACATTAGTGATGAAAAGAAAAATAGCCTGGTTAATAGTAGAGTTAATAAATATTGAATAAAAAATAATTTAAAGAGTTTTATTAATATTAATCTGTTTAAGTAGCTTCATGCGTTTAGTTTAATATAATTAAGTATAATGCTATTTTGCATGTTAGAATTAATACTTATACCTAAATTATATTATATTATACCGTGTGTAAGTCCGGGCGATAAATTTAACCAAACAGGATTCATTACTTTACTGAATTAAAGCTGTTACTGAATCTCATCGAGTTGGTGTAGCTTCCGTAAACCACATCACACGTCGTCTAAAACGTCTCAACCACATGACCATACCTTGTCCTCGAGTTAAGACTGCTTTTGCTCAGCGATTTCCTTTCTACCTTCATCCTACTGTCTACAATAAGGTTTCCAAATTACTCGACTTTGATGACGACTCTTGTTCTTTTTTAAAATCGAAAGTAAAAAAATGGCTTCTTACTCAGTCGTACGACAAGACAGAGGATATAATAATTCACACTTGAGTAGCGTATACACACACACACACACACATACTCACAGTACTCACACACATTATTATTACTGTAATTAATTAATTTAGTGTTATATTGCATGCATTTATTTCATTTTTTTTGTTGTTATTTTCCTTTTAACTAGAAATACTTTTGTTAAAAACGGCCTTCATACATCATTATGTCAAACTCTCTCGGTAAATCATGTTTTTTTCGGTTCCCAAGATACAGGCTGTGCCTAGTTTGGGGCCGAAGGATATTCTTGATATTGTGATTCCTAATTCTTGCTACTGTTTGTTAATTTTGTATGCTTTATTAATCTTTGTATGCTTTCATTAAATAAAAAAAATAAAAAAAATTACTGTTATCAATAATTAAAACATATTTTTAAATTACACTTAATTATGACCCCATAATTATTTCTTTTAATAAAATTTTCAGCAGCAATGTACAATAAATAATTTGACGCTGACAGTTGTCAACGCATGTTTAACGCGAGTGTGTTTGCATTATATTGCGGACCGAATTATTTTCTATGGATAAATTTTTTATTGCATATCCATTTAAAAGTTACCTAATTACATTTCTTATGTCCTATACTAACCACCGTTAAGAGGTTCGCCCGTATTCGATTTACACACTGTATTGCAATGCCCTACAGGGTATCATAGCTGATCTCATAAATGTACCACTCTGTTACCTATGAAAGCTATAAAGATGACTGAATAATGAAAAATTTAAGTAATGCAATTTTATTAATAATAATTACTAAACCAGATAATTACTTAATCACATATAAAATACGAGAGATGTTTACACGTTCTGGCAAGCCAACGGGAATTTGTTAAATAAATAATTCAATCCCACGTCTGACAGTGACAGCTGTCAACGTCACTTTGTGCGCGCGACAATGTGAATTATATCCTTAACATATTATAATTCTAATACAGGGTGGTTTTTCAATATATTGTGCGGTTGGTATCATCAGCGTAGCTTGGCTATGGATTAAAAAAACATGTTGTACAGTCAGCCACACAGCTATGAATACAGCCAAAGTGCCAATATGTAAAAACGACCTTAATGCTCAGTGTTGGCGACAGAATCAAGCCTCCTTGGTTTTAGAATAGTTTTTTATAGCCTTTTTACTTATATTGTTTTTGAAGTTTGTTGCCTTAGTAACCGAATTAATAAACATGTCATATGAATAAAAAGCACGTTTAATTTGAACCGATTGAAAATATAAATGATATAGAAAATAATACATGTGAGAAGTGTTGCCGTGCGCCGCCAGCGTCGGTAACATATTGGTCCTTCGAACCGGATGAGCCAGTAGTGCTGCGCCGTCGTTAACTCGCCCGACTATCGAACCGAACTGAACCATGTCTGGGCCAGTTACAAGGAGCCGTACTAAGAACAAAGAACCGGAACCGGAACTGGAACCGGGTACGTCCGTACCCAAAGAACCGACCACGTCAACCCCTATACAAGAACATTCTGGAATTGCGAAGTCAAAGGCAAGTACGGTCAGTCGCAACCAATCTGAACAAAATAAAACTATTCGATCGAATGCTAGTACCTTACTTGTGAGAAAAAAAGAGGCTGAACTAGCGGCCGCAAAACGACTAGCTGAATTAGAAGAAACTCTCATTCAAAAGGAACTAGAAGTAACGTTAGCACGCCTTAATGCTAATGTAAGTCGTCGCTCGCGCTCAAATTCAAACCGATCTAGTCGAAGCCGCGTCCAGGATTGGCTGACAACAGAACTACATGCGCATGATCAAGATGAGCCTGCCCGTCATCATCATGAACCTGTGAATCCTGAGAGACGTAAACATCATACTGAATCTGACCAAAGATGTGAACCCCTAAATGAGAAACGATTTCATCCCGATCCCAAGCTCTCCGACATACATCAACTTGCCAGAGAAATAGCAAATTTACGTCGTCCTACTGAACCAAAAGATTTACCATACTATAACGGAATTGTAAACGAATGGCTGTCGTTCAAAGCTGCTGTCGCAGATGCCAGAGCCACCTTGACCGAAAACGAAATTATCTCAAAGCTCCGCCGTTGTTTAAAGGGCGAAGCACGCGTTACTGTTGCCGCGCTTTTGGATACACATGTTCCTGTCAGCGAGATCATGGAAGCTCTAGAGCTGCGTTTCGGCTTACCGGAACTGATACTCCAAGAGGAATTACATTCACTCAGAGACTTACCCAGGCTCGTCGACAACACAGAACAGCTCAGTAAGTTTGCCTGTAAAGTTCGGAATTGCGTGTCAACCATCAAAGCCCTGAACAAACCCGAACATCTACACAACATGGAGCTTGTACGGACTCTGAAACTGAAGATGCCCCACCTGAAGACACGTTGGCTTTCCTACGCTCTAGAACATGAACATGACGATGAACCTGAACTCGTCAAGCTCTCAGAATTCTTGAAGAAAGAAGCCCAAACTACCTCAAAGTACTGGATGCATGAAATCTCACGCACGACAATAAAACCGGCACAACCACACAAAATCCACTACGCCATATCTGAAGAAAGTGAATCTAAACTTGAGCCTGAACTTTGCTACGCTTCGAATCAGCCCAAAGCTTATCAGCAACCTGAAACGTCAGCTGCCGTACATCCTCCAACATCAAGCCCTCATCCAAGTCCACAAGCCAAGGTTGAGCCAACACCGCAAGAAACAGCGGCTTGCAGCAGCACCACCAGATCTCAAGTGTTGTTAAAGATTATACCCGTATTTTTTTTTTTTTTTAATTTATTTATATAAGTATAGATTACATCTTAAGTATTATACATTTATATTCTCGCCAAACTGTTACGTTTGATGGCGAGATGCGCTCAGTTTTTATACAACTTAAACTATTAAACTCTAATTAAATGAAATAAAGCAACACATCTTAGAAATACATGGTACTATATATATATATATATGTGTATATATTAACTTATCATGACTATGCACATACACATAACTATATTATGTGTATTTGCACAGTCATGACAAGCCTAGAAGATATTCTTTGACTCTGGTTTTGAGCATCGATTTACTTAATTTGGGACTTTGCCTCAATACACTAATTTTATTAAATATTTTTGGTACTAGGTACTTTGAAGTTCTTTTGCCATAATAGTTCCTCATTTTCGGTTGTACCAACTTTTTTTCTCTTACTTTTCTTGTATTATTATTATTATTTTTTTTTTATATACTACGACGGTGACAAACAAGCATACGGCCCGCCTGATGGTAAGCGGTCACCGTAGCCTATGGACGCCTGCAACTCCAGGGGTGTTACATGCGCGTTGCCGACCCTTTAAAAACTTTAACACTCCTTTTTTGAAGAACCCCATATTGTAGTCCTTTGGGAAAACAGTGGCAGGGAGCTCATTCCACAGCCGGAGCGTCCGCGGGAGGAAGTTCCTCTTAAACCGCACGGTACGAGACCATTTAGGCTCCAGGGTATGCGGGTGAACACCCTGCCGACGGCGAGCGGTGCGGTGGTAGAATGCAGCCGTTGGCATCATATCAAACAATTCCTCAGAGCACAATCCATTGTACAAGCGATAGAACACACATAAGGAGGCGAAGTCTCTCCTTAGACTTAAGGGTTCGATATCGCTCGTGAGTTTGGGATCGTTGACAATTCGGACAGCACGTCTTTGGATCGAGTCAAAGGGGCCCAGCTGGTATCCAGGTGCTCCCGCCCAAAGATGGCAGCAATACTCCATATGGGGCCTGACTTGAGACTTGTATAATAACAGTCTTTGCCCCGGAGAGAAGTACTGCTTAGCTCTATTGAGCACACCGAGCTTTTTGGATGCCAGCTTGGCCTTCCCTTCCAGGTAGCTACGGAATTGGACGTCACTGGAAATGTCAACACCCAGGATCCCAATACTCTCTGACATGGTAAGGACTGTGTCTTGGAATTGTGGGACCACAGAAAATGGGTTTTTTTTAGCGGTGAACGCGCAAACTTGTGTCTTAGTGGGGTTAAATCGGACAAGATTTTCCTGGCCCCACAGTGAGATATCAGAGAGAGCACTCTCGATGTCTGACACAAGCTTTTCACGACTCTCTAACACAACGGGACGAGGGATGTTAGCACGGCCTGTGTAATAGGCATCCCCAGTACTGTCGTCTGCATAACAATGAATATCGCCAATGGACAACATGTCATTGATATGCAGCAAAAACAGCGTTGGGGATAGCACAGAGCCTTGTGGGACACCAGCATTTATGTCCATGCTATCGGAGCAACTTCCGTCGACAACGGCTCGTATGCATCTGCCGGACAAAAAGCTGGCAATCCATTCGCATAATCCCCCGGGCAGTCCGTAAGATGGTAACTTCGATAGAAGACCCCCATGCCAAACCCGATCGAACGCCTTCGCTATATCCAGGCTGACTGCCAATGCCTCACCTTGACTCTCAATAGCTGAAGCCCAGCGGTGGGTGAGATACACTAGAAGATCACCAGTGGAGCGACCATGGCGAAAGCCATACTGTCGGTCACTGATCAGATCGTGATCCTCTAGGTATCCCAGGAGCTTTGCGTTGATTATGCGCTCCATCACCTTGGAGAGAAGGGAGGTTATAGCGATTGGCCTGTAATTCGACGGGTCTGATCTGTCACCCTTTTTAGGCACAGGGTGCACAAGGGCGGTCTTCCACGAAGACGGCACCTGCCGTTTGTGATATGAGAGCGTGAAAAGGCGCGTGAGCACTGGACACAACTCGGGAGCACACCGCTTGAGCACCACTGCTGGTATGCCGTCTGGCCCGCTCGACTTGTGGACGTCTAATGACAGCAGCTCCCGCCGGACATCAGTTTGCCTGAATATAATACCGGGCATGGAGAAACCGCACCGCGGGACGGTAGGCGGTGCGGTGCTGCCATCATCGTCCATGGTCGAGTTCGAGGCAAAGAGATTGCCCAAGAGATCAGCTTTCTCCTTTGCACTGTGGACCAGATCACCATCAGCATTTCGCAGTGGTGGTAAGGACGACCGACAAAAATTTCCCTCGGCAGCTTTGGCGAGCGACCAGAAGGCACGACTCCCTGAGGGATAGCCCACGAGCTTCTCACCAATTCTGCCGACGAAGTCGAATTTAGCTCTGGCAATGGCTCTTTTACTGGACCTCGAAGCAGCATTTAATTTGCGTTTCACATCAGAAGCGTTAGGATCCTTATCAGTAACGGCCTTGGTCCAAGCCCTGTAGGCAGCTTGCTTATGAATTGTCGCCTCTTTACAGGGCCGGTTAAACCAAGGTCGTTTCTTAGCTCCTGCAGCTATTACTGAGTTGGGAATGAAGCAATCCATTCCCATTAAGATAGTCTCAGCGACCTCAGCTGCACAGGAGTCAGGATCATCTGATGTGAAACACAGCCGCTTCCACGGGTACGATGCATAGAACTCACGCAATCCATCCCAATCTGCTGACCTATAGTGCCATACGCGTCGCGAGCTAGTAGGCCGAGGTGGATCAGGCCGCGCGCAAGGTGATGGCAATGTCCGGACAAGACAGTGATCGGACGAGCCGAGAGGTGCGTTCACTGAGACAGAGTATCCGTCCTTATATTTATTATTATTAACTAATAATTTGTTATTAACTTATACTTATTAATTATATTTATTATTAACTAATAATTTGTAACTTTCGCTATAATAGTGTTCTAAACTTAAAAGGTATGTGAATTTCTTATCTACGGGTAAAATATTACATAAGGGATATAGTTTATCATAATCGCTATTACATTTTTTCTTAACCTTTTTGCTCACTAAAAATTTAAGCAACCTTGTTTGTAAATTCCTTATATCTCTAATATATGTTACAAAAGTTCGCCCGTATACAACTAGACCGTAGGAAATGAGTGAGTCAGCAAGGGCATAATAGACAACCATTAGTGTTTTTTTACTCAATGTTCTGTTTAACTGGTAGAATTTGCCTAGCACAGATCTAAGCTTATTACAAACACCATTTATATGTGGCTTAAAGTTAAAGTTTTTATCAATAGTTAAACCTAAGTATTTGAATGTTTCCACATAGTTCAATCTATTACAACTACAGTTATTTTTATCATTATGGAGGCAATCGTATGTATGTCCTATTATATCCAAATATTCTTTAGTCACCTTTTTGGCAACCTGGTTATATGGCGAGTGAATGTGCATGCATTTCGTTTTATCGAAATTTATGATGATGCCGTTGTCATGTGCCCACTTAGTGATATTTTCGAAGTCCTCTTGTATGTACTTTTGCACCTCCGTTATATCTCTCGCGGCATAAAGTAGACACATGTCATTAAAACACGGACCAGTCGTATCAAAAATTACCTATGCCTTTCTGGACGGAGGAAGTACCCTTACCCTCCTAAAGCAAGATCTCGCAAATGAAATTGGACTGAAAGGGATATCTGAACCACTGAGCCTGTCTGGCGTGAATTCTACGGCCGAGCATACAGAATCCGAGCGTCTTGAAGTTGATAATCCTGAGCCTGAACCCAAACCCTGTTACACTTCAGAGACGACTAAACATCCGCTGATGTTGACAGCTTGCACTGCGAGTCCAATGCCCCTATGAAGAACTACGATCAGCACATTTGTCTTTTAACCAAAGATAAATGGAAAAGAGAGAAAGAACACACGCAGATGATGTATGAACAGATAGTTGAACCGGCATCAGTAAATTTCGCCTCCATTTTGACGATGAATGAGTTAGACAAACCTGCACACATTGAGAATGCCGAGCCTTATACCGTGGCAGAAATGCTTCAAGCACCTTCGGCGCGGCCGTGGCTGTCACTTTTACCTGAAACTGTTCAACTGCTGCCTTACACAACTGAACCTCTAAATAAACTGGTTCCAGAATACGAAATGCTCTCGGGAGATTGCCTTTCTGTAAAAAGAGATGTATCCGTAGTTTCTTTTTCTGTGCTGACTTCGGAAACTTCAGATGTATATTACCCTGTAAATAAGTGCACTTGGGCAAGTTATGCAACCACTATTAGCTTTGCAGATAGGCTTGCTTTCAAGCGAATGAAGACGAAGAAATGGTCAATGTCATACTTGGCCAACAAGTGGATCGCCAACCTGATTTAGAATGCGCCGATGCGCATTGCCGGGGAGTATGTTGGCGACAGAATCAAGCCTCCTTGGTTTTAGAATAGTTTTTTATAGCCTTTTTACTTATATTGTTTTTGAAGTTTGTTGCCTTAGTAACCGAATTAATAAACATGTCATATGAATAAAAAGCACGTTTAATTTGAACCGATTGAAAATATAAATGATATAGAAAATAATACATGTGAGAAGTGTTGCCGTGCGCCGCCAGCGTCGGTAACACTCAGGCAATAAAGTCCTGTATACATATTGGCACTTGCAAAAATACCGATGACTGTATTCATAGCTGTGTGGGTGACTGTACCAGGGGTCTTATCATGACGTCGTAACGCGATTCAGTTTAGGTTCAGTTTAGGCTCAGTTGTATGGAAGCGACTCAGTTTAAGTCGTCAACTGAATCGCGTTAAGACGTCATTGTAAGGTCTCATGTTTTATCGAGATAATAATCATTTATTCATAAAAAGTAATAATAATAATGTATAACAAAATAAATAGGTAACAATAATTCACATCTCGGCAATACGAATATGGCATAGTAATAATAATGGTCAGTAAGTGAAGTTTAGCTGGTGTTGGGAATGGCTGCTCCGTCGTCAAACCCCAGCAGTTACGCTGCAGGTTTGAATTTGTGACGTGTGCCTCGTATGCACATGCTGGTGGCTCGAATTATAGCAGTGCATATTCTTGTTCTAAGCCAATGTTTTATCTGAAGTTGTACCCGGGTTGTTCTTTTCTTAGCGACAATGAGCGGTTTGCGCGCCGAAAACTGTCTGATGTAGATTTTTTGCCCGTAATTTTGAATTACCTTATCAATACAGTATAATTGTTATTTTCCTGGTCAGTGACTGTAAACTTACTTACATTATTTAACTCAAAACATCGTGACAGAGTGGTCAATCGGAAGGCTGTTCGCCGAAAAGGGCCACTCTGTCACGATCTTTCCTAGAAAAACACTGAATAAAAATCCTTACCGACATGAAATTAACTATCAAATAGTCTACTTCAAACACATGTTTTTTTTACTACGACGGTGACCAATAAGCATACGGCCCGCCTGATAGTAAGCTGTCACCGTAGCCTATGGACGCCTGCAACTCCATCTTTAAAAAAAGGAGGATTCGCTGTGTTGACAGCTAAAGCGGCAAGCTTTGCTCCGTGGGTCCCCAGTTGTCAACACAGTGAATCCTCTTGGAGCTCTGGCGACATGACTCACCGACAGAAACACAACACTATGAGTAGGGTCTAGTGTTATTAAATTACGGTTTTCTGTAAGGCGGAGGTACTTCCCCAGATGGGCTCTGCTTCAGATTTGAGCGAGAAGACATTCGTTGTGCTGTGCCCTACCACACTAAACGATATGCATCCGCTGTGCCCGTATCTCTCATATGTTTATTTTCTTTAAAATTTCTACCGTTATCATTTTAAACAGGACCAAAAATCCGTAAAATCGCGTTTCATCGGTAAAAAAGGAACCTTACTTGTCTTGACGTGTTTCCAGACGCACTGCATTTAACTGTATTATCTTAACAAACCTTATTACTGAGACTCCATCCTTTTAGCGTGTTTCAAGACTTACCTGAAAATAAAATAAACAGTTTTGAGTGAGGTCAATTTACTTTAGTAAAGTATGCAATGAAATGTTCTAATTACGTTCCTTATAATAAAATACGCTGCGAAGTACCTCGTTCCGGATGTGGTTAGACGAGAGGACTTTAGTAGAATTTCATACCAAGTTGCAGGCCTAAACCGGCAAGTGGCACTTTTTTATTTAGATTTTAAGAGAGGTATGGGCACAGCGGATGCATATCGTTTAGTGTGGTAGGGCACAGCACAACGAATGTCGTCTCGCTCAAATCTGGAGCAGAGCCCATCTGGGGAAGTACCTCCACCTTACAGAAAACCGCAGTTAAATAACACTAGACCCTACTCATAGTGTTGTGTTTCTGTTGGTGAGTAAGGTCGCCAGAGCTCCAAGAGGATTCGCTGTGTTGACAGCTGAGGACCCACGGAGCAAAGCCCTTGGCCCGTTTGGCTGTCAACACAGCGAATCCTCCTTTTTTTTTTAAAGGGTCGGCAACGCGCATGTAACACCCCTGGTGTTGCAGGCGTCCATAGGCTACGGTGGCCGCTTACCATCAGGCGGGCCGTATGCTTGTTTGTCACCGTCGTAGTATAAAAAAAAAAAAAGATTTGTGACAGAAACATGGCGTACAAGGGTACACTACATAGTTCCAAAAAACTGTATGCCAAATGTCTTAATCTCTAATTTTATAATCTTGATTTTGAAAATCCCGACTGATCAAAATTCCGGTCATCAAAATTTCGTCTCATGAAAGCACGAATATTGGAAATTCCGAATAGAAAAAAACGCTTTTAAAAATTCCGAATAACATAATACAGAATCAGTATTAGATTCGGGATTATGTTAATCGGAATTTTGAATATTCGTGCTTTAATGAGTCGTAATTTTGATGATCGGAGCTTTGATAGGTCGGGATTATAATATTCAGGATTCTGATATATAGGATTTATAAAAATTCGGGATTATGAAAATCAGAAAATACTATTTCGGAATATTTGGGTGATCCCGGCGTACAGCGATAAATAAACAAATTAGAGCAAAAAAAATCTGTGATTTTAAATTAAATTAAATATATCTTTATTTCGGACATTTTTTTTTTGTACATCCATAGAATAATACACTAATACGAGAATAATAATTTTAAAGTTGGCCCCATAATAAAAGTTAATCAGTAACACCAATATTATCATCTCGCACAATAGCTAAGGATTAAAAATCCCCCTGTAGTACACAAGGAAGCATTCCAAATTAACCGCATTCCCGTTGCCGTGTAATCTGCTCGATTTATCTGCAGTATCGAATCGAGTAAACCTACTTGAAGGTTCGTAAGTCAAAATACAATTTATGGTAGTCTTTGCATAAGTTATATTGCTACATGACATGTCAGGATGCACTTTATATGGTGCCGTCTCGATTTGCGACGAGCACGTCGCGTGCTTCATACAAGATTGTATTTTCAGACAAGGGATGTTAAGGAGGTGGTTTTGTCGGAGGTTTTGGTTTTAACGGAACCGAAATCGGAAACAGAGACGAAGATAGACAGTTCGTTAGAGAATACCGAGAACTAGGGTTAGGTTGAGGAGACAAGTCGGAACCTGTTTGCACTTTTTTTATTCATTCCAAAAACTTAATTTAAAGTAAGTTACAATTGTTTTCACTGCTTTGTTTGCGAATAGTGTGCTCCGTCAATCTACACAAGTTTTATTTCACAGTATGTATTGGACAATGTGGTGACGCCATCTCTCGCTTCTAGTTGAAAATAATCTGTAAAGATTATCTAGAAGGACAACACTAGAAGTAAGTCTGAGCTGTAGGTGGATCGCACCTTAAGCGTTTCAAAAATAAGAAAGGATATCGAAATAACATTTATTTTCGAAATATATACACTAAGTGTAACTTACCTAAC
The DNA here is from genome assembly GCA_949128165.1 of Lathronympha strigana. Taxonomy (NCBI): domain Eukaryota; kingdom Metazoa; phylum Arthropoda; class Insecta; order Lepidoptera; family Tortricidae; genus Lathronympha; species Lathronympha strigana. The sequence continues at coordinate 2,434,241 of OX421925.1, read as the reverse complement.
TATTTAATTACCTACCTCTACCTACCTTAAACCTAAAGTAGCTCCTTGAGGCATTGTACCTAGGATGCTGGCGGCATTTCCTCGTTGTATCGTAATGCTGATACGTTATGCGAGGAAGCCACCAGCTCTTCGAAGGATTGCATATACTTTGGAAACTTCGGACTCTGGCCGCCGTGGTCAAGTGGCCTAGTGGTTAGGGCGTCTGCCACGATCAGGAGATCGCTGGTTCGACCCCAGTCCGGGGCACTTCAAATTTCGAACACATCTGACACAAGAAAATTTGATTTGACCTCTATTCTATTATCAGACGTTTAGTATGAAACGAATTGTCAGTTGCCTACAATGTCGAACGATATAAAAATTGGGGCAAACTCTAGTTTGTCTCTGAATTTTAAAAATATAAATGTCAAAACTTGAATATCAGAAAAGTTTGCATTCCTAAAAGTCGTAACGGCGGTCGATATACATTATATGCGCTTTGAACACATTGTGGAGAACATATGATATGTGTGTATTATAAGCAGTATATGTACTCGTAATTGTAACTAATTAGGCATTAAGCACTCGTGTGATCTTATTATGAAAATCGGCTGCAGCCTCGTTTCATAAACCCACACTCCAGTTTTAATGCATTTCATTATATACACTCACATAAACTACTAATTACTAATAATGCATGTGTAATTACTGAAATAGATAAACAACATTAAGACTGACAGTTTGTTAAGTACTACTTCCGGTTAGTACGATGTAATATCGCCGGCCCCTTGGACGTCATTATAGCCGGATTATTTTATATCCGGGTATTTCGGATATTAATGCTATTATTACTTCTCCCCCTAATTAAAATAAAAATACAACTTATCAAGACGGGCTAAATCTCCGAGAGTTCTAATAAAATATTATAATATTATGCAAAGTAAACAGATGAAATCTCCCGAGACGTGGAAAGCCTCATTATAAAATTAAAAATGTCCAAGTACTCCTTTTTTAATTTCCACTGTCGACTCTGAGCACTTTGGAGTACTTTGGGATCTCATTGCTTATTATTATAACTTTGTATATGAATTTTGTGTAATAAAACTAGTAAGATGAAAAAGTTGAAATCATGTTTCACCCTATACGATTTTAAGCTAACATTGTCTTGTACAATATATTTACGGTCTAAAACAAGATATTTACCATGTCTATAAGCTTTTGTCAGCTCCCGATATTTCGGCACTATTACAAGCGCCATGTTCACGGTGTAACACAATATGTTTCACCCCCTTAGGAGTTGAATTTCCAAAAAGTAAAAGTGGAAAAATTCATGACTACAGAAATAAAAACGGATTAAAAATACCGCCGTACAAAGTCTATGAAAAAATTGTAACGGAATTGAAAAATGGCTCGGAACACATTTTTACTCCTATTAGGATCAAAAGAGCTCGCGATCCCAAGTAGAAATGACATAAAAAAATCTAGTAAAAAAAAATTTTGGGGGACAAAAACAGGAAAAACGACCTTATATACGTTTTTATGGAAAACATCACGTGACATCCGAGAGCTCTGAGCTATCACGTGATTCTTTGTATAGAAATTGACAGATCGTTCCGTCCCGTCCTCAATATACGCGATTTAGGGATGACTCATACTAGAGTCATCCCTGAATCGCGTATATTAGAGCGTTTTTATTGCTTTTTGTCCCCAATACTTTTTTTAATTTTTATGTGATACCTACTCGGGAACGCGAGCTCTTCCGACCCTAATAGGAGTAAAAATGTGTTTCGAGACTTATTCCATTCCGTAACAATTTTTTCATCGACTTTGTATGGCGGTATTTTTAATCGGTTTTTATTTCTGTAGTCATGAATTTTACCACTTTTACTTTTTGAAAATTCAACTCCTAAGGGGGTGAAACATTGTGTTACACCGTGAACATGGCGCCTGTAATAGTGCCGAAATATCGGGAGCTGACAAAAGGTTATGTATGTACCTACGTGGTAAATATCTTGTTTTAAACCGTAAATATATTATAAAAGACCATGTTAGCTTTTTTTCATACACTTTGTATGGCAGTAACGCAATAGAAAGTCCGAAAAATTTATAGAAGATTCCGGACACTTTTTTTCTACTTCTAGTATCGAATAAGCTCAAACACATTCATATAAAAGTTGGGGACCCAAATTTAAATAAAACGCCCAAAGACATTTTTTACGAAAAAAAAAGTTTAACGTTTAAAACTAGATGAAATAATATCGCAATGTCACATACCAAGTTACACATCTGACCAACCGTAAAATATTAGATTTTCTTAGGGTTCCATAACCCCCACAGCCGCAGTAAGCTTTTTACGGCCCCCCAGGCGACCACGGAACCCTTTCAGAGCAAATGGTTTTTGTTACATTTGCTTGTTGCCCTTGTTATTTGTCACTTAGGAGTCCTCAAGAAGTTCTGATTTAGCCAGATATACAGGGTGAAACTAAAATGGGCTTGGTACTTTTATTCCGAAGGTCCGGGTTCAAACCCCGGTTTGTACCAATGAGCTTTTTGGAACTTATGTACGACTGCCGAGACCGACTCCGAGACCGAGATCTCAGTTGGACCTTAATTTTTGGTATAGAAAATGACAGACAATACCGGTTGATTAAATGGTCAAAGACCGAAAAGCATAGATATTTCTTACATTTCGAAAAACTGGAGGATTTGAACCCGCGACCATCGGATTGGAAGTTGCACCTTACCGCCACTGACGCTAACTTATTATATTACCATTTAATTCCACTCTCACCCAACCAAAAATATATTAATTTTCTCGTTAAAATTAACATATACCTTCAGAAAATGCAAATTTTGTTTGAAGACAAAAGGCAAAGAACTGAATACCCCTGATGTCGGGATCCCGAGATTCTTTAGCAACAAATTAACATTGATTTCCAACAATATAACGAATATTGTGGGTAATCTCTAGTTGGGCCACAGAATCAGCGGTTTTAAAACATATTTTTCACTTCTCTTGCTCGAAAAGTTTGCCTTTAAGGCTAGGCGACATAAAATCGCTTTTCATGCTCTAGGGCATAAAGTAACATCGCGAGCGGCGCAGCCCTGCGCCTTCTCACTCATGATTAGGGGACGCAGACCGTTCCGAAACATGTCGAGCTATTTTCGATTTTATTTATTTAGGTTAGTTAGGTAAGTTACACTTACTGTATATATTTCGAAAATAAAAGTTTTTTATTTTATTGACGTGAGTAACCCGTTATTAGTTAAGATATGATACCTATTAATAATTACCATGGACCTGCCAGCAATGACAATCATTTATTTATACGGGCATTTTCAAAGATAGGGTACCATTTCCTTTTTTTTAATGTAGGAAGTTTTGGGTTTTTTATAACCAGAATCACGAGTAGTATTGATTAAAAAAAAGATAAAGTGTCCCTGTTTTTGGTCAGTTTCGTAACGCATTTTTTAATACATTTTGTATGGGCCGTTACGAAACTGACATTTTTTGACGTGACAACGTCTTATAAATTGGTTTGCCGGGTGACACTTCAAGAAACTGCGTTACGCTGCGCTCACGTTATGCGCTCACAATGAGAGCGAGTGAGAGGCACGCGTCCCTTCCACTCGGGCATGGTTAGCCCGCCTAAGAGCGAGAGAGACAGACATAAAAAGTGAAAGGCACGCGTCCCTTCCACTCGAGCACAGTATTTTACCACTCAAAGTCGTTGTCACGTAAAACTTTCGCCCGTATACCGACTTTACAGGCAACCATTTTTTTTTTTATTATTTACAGCGGTATTTGATTTTGAACCTTCATCTCTTGTAATAAGTTCCGAAGTGTATAGATATTTATAGACATGACTGTACAACAACTGTCGAATATCTTTTGGCCTTAAAATTGGCAGTAGATGTTTTGAATGTCGTAAGTCTAACCTTTTAACATGCCTCTTACGACATTTGAATATTCCACTGTCAAAATATGCGACTAAGTTAAGTTGTAACGCATTGATACCGACTACCAAATTACAACGATGTATTTAATTTGGCTGCTTGGATGAATTGAGTCAGAGGTCAGCAAAACTGTGACAACCTACGGAATCGGAGAAATAACAAACACATATACATCTCTTTTGGACACTGTCTTTACTAGGTAAGGAAGTAAAGGATGTATGACTTTGATGTTGACTTTCATTATGGGTTTTAAAAAGGAGTTTCGTTGTCGCTCAGAAACATTCTGAAGGCCTAGTATAAAAGTTGTACGACATTAACTCCTCGACCGCGTTAGCGTATCGAGGGGTCAAGATATGAAAGTTGCCGGATGATTTAAATAAACGGCAAACATAATTTGAACTCCCGATACGCTAACGCGGTCGAGGAGTTAATGTCGTACAATTTTTATACTAGGCCTTCTGTTACTGAAACAAACCCCCGGACTGGACAGATTCTATAAAGTTTTTTGTTGCTTTAATAATCATAAGTTACTTTAAGCTACTACAGATTAAACATTTATAAAATCGCTTGTTTACTGGCCCCACGGCCCGCGTAGGCGGTCTCTTCAAAGAAATAATTATTGTTGGAATAACCCACGTCAGTAATATATATTATACAAGAACATGGATACTGAAGCTGAAGGATAATGTTAACTAGAATATTAATATGGAATCCTGGAATTACGAGGAATACCCATTTAAAGTACACATTAACCTGAAATTCTAAATATATTTTCTGATAAAACGCCCACAGACAACTTGTTGGTTTAAATAAAATAGCAGTTTATTTAACTGTATTCAGGGTATTCTTGAGCATTTATTTTAACTTCGTTATGTGGCTTGGTTAAGGAAACAGAATGGCATAGTTAGTTTTATTAAATTCGTTAATTTTTATTTTTTAAATTTCTCATACAAAATAATTACATCTTGCATCATCCGCCAATGTAAAACGGGCATGAATTGATTTTACTGAGTAAGTGACAACTATGACATATCAATGTCATGTCGAATACTCATACTCCATTTACACACATGCAAATCCCATACGAGATAAAATTTAATTAGTAGTTATTTTCTAAATGGAGCTAATTAGAATACCAGTGTCTCTGAGAAATTAACTTAATTATAAATTGAAAGAGATTAAGTTAATTTACAATTGTACAATTGTAAATTAACTTAATTTAAGCTAAAGAATGCATCCTTGAACTTAAAATGTACCTACAGCCATGAATTCATGTATAAAATTGCCTTCAATGGAACTTACAAACGATGTATACTAAAGGGTTCACATGTTTTGTCACTGTTTCTTGTATCTTCACAACTCATCAAACACCACTGAATCGATTATTTACTGAAACGGTCGTATTATCGTAACACAAAACAAAAGATAAATAACTTAGTCTTGGAGATTTAATTAAAAACCTAAATATGAGGTTCTTAGGAACAATATGGCAGCTGGTTTACTTTCTTTGCAAGGTAGATTGACGGCGATTTGACATGTATTTACTTCAACTTCCTAGTGTTTTTCCTGGCTTATAATAATAAGAATAAGATCCGCTTTCGCAACTGATCCTGAGATTTGACATATACGCTTATTTTACGAAAGTGATGCCATCTAACCTTCCAACCAGAGGGTAAACTAGGCCTTATTGGGATTAGTCAGGTTTCCTCGCGATGTTTTCCTTCACCGAAAAGCCATTGGTAAATATCAAATGACATTTCGTCCAAAGTTTCGAAAATCTCATTGAAAAACATTTATACTTCGTATCCAAATCGAAGATTACATATATTTACTAGCAGCAGTACACGGTTATGTGCTGTCCTTGTCACACATTTAGAGTTATAATATAAAAAAAAAAAAAATGTTCTCGCTCTCGCCCGCCGGGTAGGTTTCCGGCACGACCGCGCCCCCAGCGGCGTGTTTTATCATTACATCTTTTTGTGTCTGTCCGAGTCACACGTATTTTCTCGCAAAAATAGTGTTTTAGTGTATATCTATTTCAGATTGAAGGATTAGGGTGAGTGATTTTACACATCTTCAGAACGATGAATTCAAATTACAGAATAAAACCGCGGCCTAGTTGCCGATTAACGAATCTTCTTTCGGAAAGTGATTTTGTCCAAATGTTTGATTTTGCTTCCAATATATGTGTGGTAGATTACAATTTAAAAACGAATGTTAGTGTGGTGTATTAATCATATAATAACTTAAAGAATAGATCAAGGAATCTGTACTTTGTTCGAAATAATGCTTTTACATCTACCTTCTTTTTTCTAAGTAATATAAGTAAGGTACATGTTAAAGGCACGGGTTGTTACTCGTAGATTAACATAAAAATTTAAACGTAATTAAGAGAACTTTAAGGTTCGTTATGTATTTACGCGTTATAGTATTTACGCGTTATACTTCGTATCAGGTTTGTGTACCAGACCGTATATTAAAAATTGCGCCACACGCCATATTCGAGGGTTAGACACTTACTTCTAACCCTGGTATTTAACGAAAACAAATGTAATCTCATCTACGCAATGATTTCATCTACCTTTCCAGAGTTCTGAGATAATTATAGTAATAAGTATTGAAGTATGCAATGCTAAAAAATTATGAAAGTCGACATGAATTTCACAAATTGTAGTAAATTCGGTTAACAAAATGGCATCCAAAAGTAATTTAAAGTAAAATAGATGTTCCCTCATTTATCTATAGTTTTGTTAATAAAAGCTAGCTTATGATCCGGATGTTGCCGTTCCGACCGATTTTAGAGGTTCCCCATTTTATCCCTAAAAGGGAGGTATGACCTCTTCAATTCTTCATGTTTGTCTTGTATTATTCGTGAAAGACAGCCCCGATTAGTCAACTAAGAAGTACACATACTTATGGCGCTTCTTGTACGTCGTCTACCTACTTCATTTATATGAACTGTCATAAAAATATACTCGCTTATAAAGAATCATGAGCTCGCTGAAATAAGTAACAATTACTACAATCAATAATTATCATCATAATGTTGTTGCAGAGAAAAATTATAAAATAAAAATAAGATAGGTTTCGTATAAAGTACGTTCCTATTCACGAGTAAGCCTATTTCGGGTTCTATCAAGGAAATACTACTTTAGTGAGTCGGAATATATAATTTTGATCATGTTTTAATGAAGTCAAAATACTATGACATTGCGATTTTGAGTCAGTTAAGGCTCTAAACTAAAGGGAAGTGTAACCGCAGCGGCAGTGCCGTATTACCTTGCTCCGCTAAATAGCGCGAATGTTTGCTGTAGCCGCTGCAGGGGTTTAATTTGCGACCTAGTGTCTATACGATTAAAGTAGGATAATTTATGTTCAGAGTTGTATTCTTTGAGTATAGGTAAGTTATTTAAGGTAAAGAATAACTTTTATTGTTTTGTTCAAAGACTCGAAAGAGGTTATTTTTATTATTATTATTATTTTCCTCATATTTTAGATAACGTAAACCGTTCAATATACAACGATATAACCACGTCAAAAATATGATATTTTGGTTTATGTAAAAATTGACAAAATACAATACCTACATAATATGCGGACATTACAGTTTAATATTATGATTGGTGGTTCGTTAACAAATTTCACACCTAAAAGGTGTTCAATCGCTTTCCTGCATGCTCGGAGCGAATAACGAGAAAACTGGTTAAAGACACAAAATAGTTAAAGTTTTTTGTGGTTTTTTGTATAACAATAATACCTATACTTACTGATTTTCCTTATCAACTTTACGTATCCCCATCACGAAACAAGGATAGTTTGGTTCCGGAATTTGAACCAATATCTGACGGCGCAGTCTTGCGAATTGTTGCGTTTAGTAAAAACGAATTACAATGCAATGCAATGCATGAAATTATATAAATCATATGATGTTTACTTATACATATTATAATAGATGTATTGTAATTTGTATATGTAGGTAGTGAATGTTGTGGATCACATTTTTATAATACCTACATATAAAATGTAGATGATACCTTTACGATAATAGGACTCAACACGACTTAATGAAAATTAAGTCGGATATTAATATTGTCGTACGTACCTACTATTAAAGCCTCACCGTTTAGGAAGGTGGTAACTAAAAAGGAATAATTTTACGAAGCTGAGTGAGTTTGCTAACAAAAACCTCATTGGAGAGTAAATGGTTTTAACCCAATTGAATTATCACGAAACTAATATTCCTGTTTATTGAAAGGATGAACCAATATATACTGAAGTAATACAAACGACTTAAATTTTGATTTATAGTTTCCTAGAGAAACTTCATAATATATATATATATATATATACGAAACGAAAATATATATCTTTTCGTAGGCTATATCGATGAAATAGGCTTAATCTTATTAAATACCCTACGCTGCTCCGCTTTAACAGCGCCGAGTTACGTGACATAAATCGCGTGTAAATTTGTATAATTTTGCTCCGTTTCAACAATTATGCCACCAAAATTGTGTCAAATAAGCTTGCTTTAACAGCGTTGAGCTTTAACACATTAATGATGTCAAGGATCGTCCGCTTTAGCAGCGTTGAGGTACTCCACATTAATTGTGTCGAGGGTTGTAGAACTTTGCTCCGCTTTAACAGCGTTGAGGTACTCCACATTAATTGTGTCGAGGATTCTAGAACTTTGCTCCGCTTTAACAGCGTTGAGGTACTCCACATTAATTGTGTCGAGGATTCTAGAACTTTGCTCCGCTTTAACAGCGTTGAGGTACTCCACATTAATTGTGTTGAGGATTCTAGAACTTTGCTCCGCTTTAACAGCGTTGAGTTTCTCCACATTAATTGTGTCGAGGATTCTAGAACTTTGCTCCGCTTTAACAGCGTTGAGGTACTCCACATTAATTGTGTCGAGTATTCTAGAACTTTGCTCCGCTTTAACAGCGTTGAGGTACTCCACATTAATTGTGTCGAGGATTCTAGAACTTTGCTCCGCTTTAACAGCGTTGAGGTACTCCACATTAATTGTGTCGAGTATTCTAGAACTTTGCTCCGCTTTAACAGCGTTGAGGTACTCCACATTAATTGTGTCGAGGATTCTAGAACTTTGCTCCGCTTTAACAGCGTTGAGGTACTCCACATTAATTGTGTCGAGGATTCTAGAACTTTGCTCCGCTTTAACAGCGTTGAGGTACTCCACATTAATTGTGTCGAGGATTCTAGAACTTTGCTCCGCTTTAACAGCGTTGAGGTACTCCACATTAATTGTGTCGAGGATTCTAGAACTTTGCTCCGCTTTAACAGCGTTGAGGTACTCCACATTAATTGTGTCGAGGATTCTAGAACTTTGCTCCGCTTTAACAGCGTTGAGGTACTCCACATTAATTGTGTCGAGTATTCTAGAACTTTGCTCCGCTTTAACAGCGTTGAGTTTCTCCACATTCATTGTGTCGAGGATTGTAGAACTTTGCTCCGCTTTAACAGCGTTGAGGTACTCCACATTAATTGTGTCGAGGGTTGTAGAACTTTGCTCCGCTTTAACAGCGTTGAGGTACTCCACATTAATTGTGTCGAGGATTGTAGAACTTTGTTCCGCTTTAACAGCGTTGAGTTTCTCCACATTAATTGTGTCGAGGATTGTAGATCTTTGCTTCGCTTCAACAGCGTTGAGTTACTCTACATCAATTTTGTTGATGATTGTACAACATTGTTCCGCATTAACAGCGTTAAGTTTCTTCACATTAATAAAATCGCGTTGAGGATCGTACAACTTTGCTCCGCATTAACGGCGTCTCATGTTACATATTCTACAGGAATTGTGTAGAATGTAATAAAATTTTACTACTTCAGGTTGTTTTTACCATGATGAGACTTCTTTTCAATAGTAGCATTCCGATTATCAAGATATAAAAATACTCCACGTGTCAGTTCTTTATTATAACAATTATTTACAAAAATAGTAATTCTCTTGCTGCTGTAGCGTACTGGTCAATATTCCGTCATCCTACAGTAGAATCGAAGGCACCTGCCACTTAAGTTTTTTATTACAACGTTCTACTCAAAAAGGAAAAACTTACCGTATTAACCATTACCAACCACTTGAATTATTGTTTGGTCTCAGTATAAATCTGTATATATATTTTATAACAAGATTTCTTTAGTACTAATCTTGCAATGAAAAAACTACTGATAGCTTGTTTTACTAATTATACAACTTGTTTTTGTCTTCCTTTTTTACTTCGATATGAAATACAGGCATATCTAAAGTATACAATCACTATGCAGGGATTCGTCAGTAGAGTTCAATTAAATGAACGAAGTATAATTTAGTAGTAGTATAATATTCAAGTAATGTTAAAATTATATCGACGATAATACACACTTCAGTGTTTTGCTTCACCTAAAAGGTTATTGAAAGTAATTTCATTCTTTATTAATGTCGTTCCTCACTTGGACACGCACAGCATGTCATGCATAAGTCCAATCTAATAAAAATATTCATATAATATTTACATAATAGTACCGTTTTATTTTATTAGGCACTCATGTATGAAGCTAATTATCAGGAACCCATAGGAGCGTACGGATTTGACTTCGATATTTTATATTATTTTTCCTACTTATATGTAGTATTACAATTCTCTAAACATCTGCTAGTAAATATATGTAATCTTCGATTTGGATACGAAGTATAATTAATAATCAAACGAACTTACCTGTGAAGTTTGATTGAAATTATACGAGTATCCAAATCGAAGATTACATACTCCCACCCTCCCAGACCCTAAAAATGAAAATAAAATAGTCTCTGGTCCTAACACAAAAATATCTAGGTGCTCTAAAATAATGATAAAACACGCCGCTGGGGGCGCGGTCGTGCCGGAAACCTACCCGGCGGGCGAGAGCGAGAACATTTTTTTTTTTTTTATATTATAACTCTAAATGTGTGACAAGGACAGCACATAACCGTGTACTGCTGCTAGTAAATATATGTAATCTTCCCAAGTAGCAATCAAATGTCTTAAAAAGGTATTGAAGATATCTTGAAGACAATTAGACAAATTCTTGCTGTTGTCTTGGCTAAAACCATTATGTCCCTGAAGATATCTTGAAGATATCCCCCAAGACTCAGTTAAGACAAAGTGGGCACAGTCTTTAAGAAAATTTCAAGAAAGAGTTAATACTTCTGTTTAGACAAACTTAAACCCTACTTAAGAATGAGGGTTTACAGATCTCTAAACTTGGATTTCAAGATATCTTGAAGGTTGATTTAAGACCAAGAAATATACTTAAAGATATCTACAATACTGACTTAAAACTATTAACACTGAGTTGCACAAATTCGACCTTCTCTTAATAAAGAAAATTTTAAACCTTTTTTTACTCATGGATTGTATTTTAGATGTATTTTAGAAAACATGGCTAACTCTTTTACTAAAAAGAGAATTCATTGAAGGTTATCAAAATGGCGATTATGTTACTATTTATTATTTTTAGAAAATACCGTTTTATTACCTTGTAGGTATTTAAAAACTACAACGCACGATTGTTTGTCGTGTAGAATTGATCGAAAGTGCTATAAAAAAGACGGGCTTACAAAATACTAGAAAAAAACAATTAAAATTTGGAATATTATGTTGCAAAATGAAAATTTTCTTATATACAGCGCAGAATACTACTTTTCTGTAAATGTATTTGAGATATAAATGCAATTATTATTGATATAACAAAAATCTAACTTCCATGAACTTTATTTTTTAAGAATCAGCATCGAAATTTTAAATTTGTTTTATTTATTACAAGTGTAAAATGGCGTTAAGTCTTATTACTTTTAGCGAAGTATGACTTTAAACGATACTGATTTTGTAAGGTTACTTTAGATAAAGTATAGACACATTGGATTTGGAGAAGTACCGATTTAGATATATTATACTTAACTTATACTAAAAACCGTTCTACTTAATACTTAAAGGGACTCAATAGAATCCTTAGTTTTGACTTAGTGAATGCAAGTTGTCGTCCAACTTACGGTAAGTTTTATGCAAGAAGAGCCATTAAATTTATAATAGGTATATAATATTCATTCTGTATAATCTGTATGTCCTGTGATGAAAACACATTTTGGCTAACTCAACTTGTATTCATATTTCAATTACGAATTTTTAATTTGTAATGCAAAATCATGTAATACACTGTAGAAATAAATTAATCTGAATTCTGAATCTGAATCATAACTTCATATAATAGCCTCGCCCGGCGCAGTGCTGTGCATTCCCGGTGTACTCCCAGATTTTTAACATAGGATTGGCCAAAATTCTATTTTTGAACTTTTTACTTTACATTAGATCTTTTTCATATTTAAGACATATATGTAAAATAACATTGCCCGTACTTGGCGGGCCAGACTTTTGTTATCTAATTTATATACAATAAAGATTTTTTCTATTCTATTCTATTCTATTCTAAAGTATTTTTACGTCCACTAATACTTATTACTTAAATGTGTTAGAGTAGCCGCATGACATATAGAGCCCCAATTACAGTACACAGTTGGTCAACAAGGCTCCTATGACATACACTGTCGCAATACCTACCGCAACAATCTTGAAACTCAGTAGGAAAATCAATATTCTTTAACTTTAAATTACAAATTTTCAAATATTCCGTTATTTGGTGGACATTTCTTTGTCCCCACTTCACTTTATTTGTATTATTTATTAACCAAGCTGACATTAGTGATTTTCCTCGCTACGTTCAATTTGCATTTTACTATGAGTGGAAAATTATCAGACCAACATTCATAGTATGTAACATGAACATCAATAACACTCGATAATGCCGTAATGCGGCCTTAGTTACTATACAGTGGTCGAGAAAACGGCGGGATCCATGCGCCTCGCTAATAAATGTGAATGCTCCCGACGACTCTAAAATATCTAAATCGGCACATACCCAGTCCTGCATAATGATACCGAAGTATCACTCGAAGACGTACTTGGTACTACTAACGAAGTCTCACGCATCGCACTGGTAACGTTTGAAGCACTTGGTCGCACACAATTTGACGATTTTTTAAATATATTTTTTTATTTCGTCTATCTTTGAATGGTTCTAGTTCGGTTAAAAACGTCCCGTTAAACCTATTTTCACTTAAACATTATTAAATGTAGCAAAAATTGAATACAATAGTCTTCATTAACCCAATTAATAGAGCTTAGTATTACAATCATCTTAAGTTCATCTACCAAAATCAGTTTTTACTTTGCAATTCTAAACTAATACTTGAATTATATCATTGAGTCTTAAGTGAGCTTCCAAATAATCTGAGTTGAGTAAAATACGCATTTTTAGACTTAACTGTAGACATACTTAATACTAAATAGTTTTTAGCATACTTAACTAGGTTTAAGGTATTCTTAACTTGCTAAAGTAGCAGTAGCTTAAAACTATTTAGTTTTTAAGATTAAAATGACTAAACTGAGTCGTTTTAAATTTAGCTAATTATTATTTAAGATAAAGTTAAGATATGTAAGATTTAATCACTATTCTTGTTTGCTACTTGGGTTCGATTTGGATACTCGTATAATTTCAATCAAACTTCACAGGTAAGTTCGTTTGATTATTAAATATCGAGGGTTGCCTGGTGAAACCCAATAAGTATGAGAAACCTAGTTTCGAGAAAAATGAAGTTAAAGATTTATGGTCATCAAACACTAATTTGGTAAGTAAATTCGTAGTTTTATAAGTTCTCCGTGTAAAGTAATTTTATCTACTTTAAGTTAATTTGTGTTTTAGCTATATAACTAATTTAGTTGTCCTGTAAGAAAACGTTTTTTACCAAGGGGTGTCGACTTATTGGGTTTTCGCAAAAATTAAAAAGCTGTTAATGTTACTTATAGGATTTATTACCTACTTATAAAAAAACTTATAAAAAAGTTAATCTACGCTAGTCATCCGAAAAGTCACTGCCAAATAAATCAGTTTCATGATCTGAAAAAAAAATATAAACAAAATAAATTATAAACCACCACCAGTGATTTTTACCAGTGTTTATATTTTAGTGTTTAATTTATATTGTTTTTATTTCCTTGTTGGTGAACAATAAAGAGTACTTATTTGTATTTGCAAACGGCTTCCTAGCCTAGTTGGTAGTGACGCTTCCTTCGAAGCAGGAGGTCCCGGGTTCGAATCCTGGTCAGGGCATTTATTTGTGTGTTTATCACGAATATTTGTTCCTGAGTTATGGATGTTTTCTATGTATTTAAGTATTTTATTTTGTATGTATCTATCTATTATATATATCGTCGTCTAGTACCCACAACACAAGCCCTTGGGCTTACCGTGGGACTAGGTCGATTTGTGTAAGATTGTCCCGCAAATATTTATATTTATTAATTTTTATTTTTATTGTATTGTATTGTATAAAGTTACAGATTGATCTTATTTTTTTTATACCGAAAAATAAATTATAAAGTTACACATTGATCTTTGTTTTTATACGGAATGATTTTTGGGTCATGGAGCAACAGTTAACAGAGTACTGGGGAGGTCCACACTGAGCAACTTTCACAACTCTCTGTGGACAACCACGAATTCGGGGAGAAAGGTCTCCTAATGAAGAGCTAATTGATATTTAGTTACTCCTAAGTGTTGATCGATATTTAACAATCAAAGATTTCTATTTCACGATTTCATGGTTGTCGTAGTGAAAGTTGGGTGTTCTTTCCCTGTTCACTCTTGCTCCATGACCCAAAAATCACACAGTATGTAAGTAATCAGTAATAATTGTAATTGGGCAATAAAGCTTAAATAAATAAATAAGTATTTTTTCAATTCCATTAATACTTATTAAAGACAGATGCATTCAAACAAGACAAAAAAATATTTTTGAGTTGCCAAAACACACATTGACTCTTTCTGGCAAAGACTGCCACTGCACTACAATCATTTTTGGAGGGTAGGCTATGCGTAAAAGTACTCGTCTCGTATACAAATATCAACCCTTTAGCATGTACGGTAGCCGAGATAGACCACTGTACGAAAGCTCCCGGTGCACGAATCCTACCTACTTTCCCCTAAGTACATAAATCTACAGATATTTATTTTGTACTTGTACAAGTACGCGGGGACTTACGAGGATAATGCACAATGTTCCAATGGAAACTTACCATCTTTACTGGTTTGCAGATAACGACTTATGTCTTTATTTGCCGGTGAAATATTAGGAGGTCCAGTCATAGAAAACCTGTTAATAGAAGCACCTCATCCAGTTGGAATGTAAAAAAATAATTAATATTATTTAATAATTTAACTAAACGTATTAATTTAAACTACTTTTTGTTATTTTGTACCGTAAGCATCACTCAAAGTCGCGTAGTTTGATTAATAGATTGTGCTAAAACCCGATAAATTCGCTCTTAAACGAAACAACAACAATTATCTATATATTAACGGTTACAATCTTACAATAGCTTAGATTTATTGTTAGGTATTTAAGGACAGTACTATAAACGCGATGTATACCTATCGTTCAGGCGATTATGTCATTTGTTTGTTCTGTTATTTTGTACCGTAAGCATCACTCAAAGTCGCGTAGTTTGATTAATAGATAGTGCTAAAACCCGATAAGTTCGCTCTAAACGAAACAACAACAGTTATCTACATATTAACGGTTACAATCCAACAGTACTATAAACTCGACGTATACCTATCGTTCAGGCGATTAAGTCTTAACATAATTAAGTACCAATCTTATTTTATACGACAATTCTAAATGTATTTCTAGGTTAGAAAATAAGATTTTACCTGTTTCAAGCATAGCTGCTGCACTAATTTTCTGCCTCGGTCACCCATCACACAACTTTTAACACATAAGTACACAGCCATCATTAACACAATACGTCACTACTTTTTAACAGCTATTTCCAATTAAATTTGCAACGACGCAGCGGCGGAGCACTTGCGATCCTGCCGCTACTTGTCGAGGCAGCGCATGACCTTGCGGTCGTCAAACATTTATTGGGTTCTGCCCCGGATTTTTTTTAAAGAAATTTGTAAAAGGCCCGTGCGAGAATTCGATAACTAGACTTAACATAATAGTTCATCAAAAAAATGTTTTAGATAAGTACTATACATTTGTTTATTGGGTTTTACTTTGAAGTAGTTTGTACATTTAATAAATAATATCGTAAAAGTAAAATCCGATAAATGGTTTTAACGTATTTTAATTCTTACTTAAATCCTTTTTAGGTTCGAATCGTACTGAGGTAATACCCGATAAGTAATAGTAACTGGTTTTACGATGTGTGTTTAGTTTAATTTAGTATAAATATCTCTGCACTAAATACCTATAAATGTGTATTGTGTGGTTCTTGCACTAAGTAATAATAAAAACTGAAGCCTTAAATGCACTTGTAGTATTTAGTTCTAAATTAAAACTTGAAATCAAGTACTTATCGGGTTATCAACTCGGCATATTTCCGTAATACATGTCAAATCTGCTTATCCGATATAACCATTAGATAGAGCGATACCGAATCAATCTAAAACTGTTTTTACTTTAAAATCTCACTTTTTGTCACTTATTGGGTTTCACCAGGCAACCCTCGATATTTGTGACATCACAGAAAACAACATAAGAAACAAAAGAAAAATACAAACAAGGATTAGAATGTGTGGGTATCACAAAATAGACCCAACGTAGTGACCATTCAGTAATGCCACGACAGATTACACTTAATGCTAACAACATTTCTAACAGAAATAACAATCAAAAGCAGTAATACATAATAGAAACAAAAGAAAATTAGGAAACTGCAAATGGATACATGAACACAAGAATAAACGATACACATAAAAACAACATACGTTGTACATTGGTACTGCATACCTCTCAATTTTTTCTCGCAACTTATATGCACTAAGTAGCGACACACAAAATACTCTAGTCTTTATATCATTAGTTTCATTACCATACGCTTTATAGTTGAGTAAAACCGCTGTGAGAGACGCACAGACTGGGCGAAACTGTAAGATTTTAAGCTAACATGGTTATTTGCATTATTACTAATATTTGAAACGGGATAATTACCATGTATGTTTGTTGTTACCGTTGCAAGCGTCATGTTCACGGAGTAAACTGATGAACTGCGAGTTTTTACTTGTGATCTACCCACACGCCATAGCGATCTACCCTCTTACGGGTTCGTTTATTTTGTGTGGAGTCACTGGCAGTAGTGCCGTCCGCTTTCTCACTTGAAACTCGATCACGTTCACGACACACCACACTTACAGTATCAACATCAATATCAATATCAATATCGGGTGCTCAATAAAACAAACATACATGGTAATTATCCCGTTTCAAATATTAGTAAGAACGAAACTGTGAGGCTTCCTTTTTTGCCATTTTGGCTACGATCAAAACTCTTATTATCAAAATTGCGACTCATGAACGGTTTTAGGTTTTTTAGACCATCGCGAGTGAAGCCGAATGCCCAGCTAGGGCATATAGCAGCGTCTTCACTAGGGTATACCCTAATATTGCCTCATTAAAACCACTTCACCGCCGTAAAGAAATTTTCTTGGAACATTTTCTACTTTATCTATTTGGAAATATTAAAGAATCTGAGAGCACTCGACTTGAAAATTGACGTAACGAGGCAAGTCGGCAAAGGACGATTATGGCGTACAGTCGGCAAAACGAGGAGGGTCGGCAACATATGCAAATTTATGATTCTACAGAATAACGGCTGTAGACTGTTCAGTCTTTGCAATCAATTTTTACTAAAGAGGAACGTTTGACCAAATTATAAGTTTAAATTGTAAGCTAACGCAATTCAAACACAGGTCTGCAATTACTGCAATAATTAAGAAAGAAAAAGGTAAAAACCGGCAAAGAGCATGTCGAGCCATGCTCAGTGCAGGGTTCTGTAGTTTACCGTCCGTCACAATAGGCGAACTCAAAAAGGGTGTTCATAGGTACCATTCTTATAACAATAATTAAGGAGTTTCTTCACATCTCTTACGACTTAAACGCCCACTTAACGGTTTTAAGAAGATAAGTTTTTTTGCAAAACATCATAAATTGTAGCTGATCAAGTTGAAAATAATTTTCCTTTAAAATCTTTATAAATCTCTACTTTCCTGAAGTTTTTCATATTTTTTGAACTTGCGTTTCAAAAGCTAAAAAGACAAGGGGGAGGGGCACAGTTTTTTAACCTGCGGGGTGATTATTTCCAAAAAACAGCAAGCTCAAAAAAACACTTCCTACTTTGTATGAGAGGTATCCTAAAACTAAAAGTTTTTCGACATTTTATTTGACCACTTATATGTATTTATACATGTATTATATATATCGTACCCACAACACAAGCCATATTGAGCTTACTGTGGAACTAGGTTGATTCATGTAAGATTGTCCCATAACATTTATTTATTTTATTTTGCAACATGGCGATCCCTCGACGTTGACCTAGAACAACATAGGAAGGTAATTAAGTTTGCCGACGGTACCGTACACAAGGTACGGTCCGCAGCCATTTTGTGCAGCTCAGAGAAATTAAAAATATACGTAACTTCGTT
Organism: Lathronympha strigana; assembly: GCA_949128165.1. Classification (NCBI taxonomy): domain Eukaryota; kingdom Metazoa; phylum Arthropoda; class Insecta; order Lepidoptera; family Tortricidae; genus Lathronympha; species Lathronympha strigana. The sequence goes on along the minus strand of OX421925.1, from coordinate 2,415,719 downwards.
TTGAGTCAACAAGCCGGTATGAGTAAACAAGTTTGAGAGTTCAGAATCATAAAGTAGATAAAAATAAAAACAGAAGCTTTAGTTAAATTGTGTTTTCTCCCATTCTAACAAACGCAATTGTCAAAGTGACAGATAAGGACAACCAATAATTTAGCTAAACAGTTGTTGAAGTGCGTTTATGAATAACGCCAAAAGTGTTTAAGTCTTTTATTCCTAGCGTTTTCTCTTATGACACAGCTCAAGAAGAAGTGAGTCTTTGGCAACTAATCCCAAGATTATATAAATTAAACTTTCGTGAGTCATACTGATATTAAATTGCAACGGTTAACACTCACGTATTTTTATCACAATAGTCGTGACATGTTTCGACTGCATCGGGCAGTCATCATTGGACAGACAGAGTGGTGTTGTCACCTTCGCGGCTCGAGCATCACTGCCCGAGACGGGCGTAGGTAACGGGTCACGCGCGCTAAGCAGGGTGAGTCGAGCAATCCGGCACCGTCGTTGCGGGAATCCCAAGATTTGGCGTAGGGGCTAGTTTTGCGAAAACGACAGCGACCTGACCTAGGCCAAACTTAGCCTTATTAAGTCCGGTTTCCTCGCGATGTTTTCCTTCACCGAAAAGCAATTGGTTAATAAAATCATGATTTGTACATAAATTCCGAAAAAAAATGTTACAAGTATGGGTTTGATGCTGTGACCTTCAGATTAAAAGTCTCACGTTTTACCGCTGGACCACTTACGCTTTAAATTGAATAACGGCCTCCTAGCCTAGTTGGCAGTGACCCTGTCTACGAAGCAGGAGGTCCCGGGTTCGAATCCTGGTCAGGGCATTTATTTGTGTGTTTATCACGAATATTTGTTCCTGAGTTATGGATGCTTTCTATTTAAGTATTTATATGAATTTATCTATTATATACAGGGTGGAAAGACACGACGATCCTTCTCGCAAAGGGGGGTTAGTTTAAGTGATGGAGAATCGATTAGTAATGTTTATATTTTTGTTACGAACAATCAGTAAAAATATTAAAATTAATTAATGTTCTTCTTAGTGACAACCCTGCTATTACTATGTACTATACCTACATGTAACTGTAATGTGACACTTTATGTTTACAAAAATTACTTCGATTTTGCTCGACATACCGCAGCACTCGCTCTTCAAACCTTGGTGCAATGTGAACCTCCTCCCCGTTGGTCGTTTTGGCCCGTTCGTGGTACTACGGGCTGATTATTTGCCACGCGACGCGATCAAAGGCCCGTAAAATTGACATACGGCTAGTTGGGTGTGGTGGAGGATATCTTTGTCGATAGCGTCGTAACTATAATTACACTCCCCGTATAACATAAGCAAATTTAGGTAATCGCGGGCTCCCAAGGGCATTTTGAAAATAGGTTTTATCACGTAATTTGCAATTTATTTACGTCACTGTTTTATCACGGGTAAGACTGGGTAGAAATTAATATTTTTCCCAAACAAAATAATACAATTGTGCAAACTACCCACTTACAAAAATCAAACTAACCATAGAGAAATTGAGACTAAGGGCAGTTACAATAAATAGGTTCATAAAGCCCATAATACACCGCCAGAAGAGCATACTAGGCGGGGTGGAGGTGCGTGGAAGCTAGAAAATGCAGTTGGTTAACCGATTTGTATGGAAATACCTAAGAAATAAACCGATTGCATACCCTATCTGTAAAGCGGGCCGGGAGGCAACCGCCATATTGTAGCGGGTGGGTAGTATACATGTAGTGTATGTACAAACATGTTGTTATTCTTGATAGAAGTATGCTATTAAGGCGGTAGGTATAGGATGGGCTTTATGAACCTAATGTGTTGTTAATGTATGTTAAGTAGGATTGGGTTTGGCAGGGTGGTACTGGCTGTCAGATGATGAAGTAAAGGAACGATCGAATTTGGTTTGATAGTTTAAATACTTTTCTTATGAAAGATTAGTTCACGTAGGTATGATTTAGTAGGAAATACGACTAACTTGGCAAAAGTAACATGTTTATTTGAATTATAAAAATAAATGCGATATTATTTTCAATTCTACGATTCTGCATGTATAACTGCCCTTAGTCTTAATTTATCTATGGTTAGTTAGATTATTGTAAGTGGGTAGTTCACACAATTGTAATAAATATTATGGGGTAGAAATGTTGTTTTGGTAAATGTCACTGACCTTTGTGTTATTGTTAAATGTTATTGAACCTAATGAGGGTTGTCACTTGCAGTATTTTGCATCAAAAGTTAACTGCCTATAACTTAAAAACGCTTACGAATATGAGCCTAGTTTCTTTAGAGGAAATACAGTACTAAATCTAAACAATCCCCCTTTTGCGGAAAGGATCGTCGTGCCGTTCCACCCTGTATATAGTCTAGTACCCACATCACAAGCCTTATTGAGCTTACCGTGGGACTAGGTCGATTTGTGTAAGATTGTCCCACAACATTTATTTATTTATTTTATTTTATTTGGTGTGCGGAATGTTTAAGGTGATATTTGGAAACCATTGACTTTGTTGTGGCCGTGTTGTAATCTGACAGCTCTATGATACAACATAAAAAATGAACATATACAACATACTTGTCTGACCTGGCCTTTGCTTGCGCCCTCAAAAAGCTGACCGTATTTAATTGAGCTTGATATAATATATCGAGTGACATTTTACCTGGCAATGTAAACCGAGATAAATTGCAGCCCGAGCTTTGCGGTGTTGTTACAAAATAATTGTACTTTGAGCCCGTGTCCGCCATTCGGAATTTTAATCTGCAGCGCTCCACTCTATTAAGCTATTAGTCTGGGTATGTTTTTAAGAGGGCGCAGATCGTCCATTGGCACCTTCGTTGGGGGATGGTATTATTTCATAAAAATAAATACAATAACATAATTTCTTTCTAGGCTTAGGGAGCCTAGGGTCCGCTTTGGCAACTAATCCCAAGATTTGACGTAGAGCGCTAGCTTTACGAAAGCGAGTGCCATCTGACCTTCTAACCCAGAGGGTAAACTAGGCCTTAGGATTAATCCACTTTCCTCTCTATGTTTCTCTTCACCGAAAAGTGATTGGAAAATATCAAATCATATTTCGTACATATTTTTTTCGTACTTATTTGAACCCGAGACCTTCAGATGGAAAGTCTTACCGCTAGGCCACTAACGCTTTAAATTGAAGAAGTAACTAAAGATATAATTTGGTGTGCGGAATGTTTAAGGTGACATTTGGAAACTATTGACATTGTTGTGGCCGAATTGTTGACTGCTTTAGGTCAGCTATGACATCTTTATGATATGATACCATTGATTATAGAGAAATAAACATGTTTATAAGAAAACACATCCCCCTAATGAGCGAAGTTCGCTGAATCTACTCAAACAATTCGGGTATATTCATTTTAAGGTCAGGCTGTACTAAAATAAGACTTATTTTTATAAACCGCCTCGCTATATTCGTCCGTCTACACCACACGGTCTAACCTACGACTATTTCTACCATACTAATGTATAATAGTACAACCGAGTTCATAAATATTTGTGCAGCTGAATACATAATATGTAAACACTTACACCTTATTGTCCAAAGGGTGTACAAATATTTTTGTAGGCATAGAAAAATGCCTATATATTTATGCACTCGACTGTACATACGTATGTCATAATGATGACTAAGTGTTCCAATAATACAATTATCTTCACACCCATCGAAATAATTATCTTATCATATCGACCGGCCACTCAGCCCGATATAATCTACTGATGATAACTTAATTATCCGTGGAGGAATATTCAAATTTAAAAATAATGTCTTGATTTGTTATTGGTATGATAATAAAATCAAAACGACACGAGCGAAACAGCTGCAGTTTTAGCCTTCTCTCATCATTTTTAGGGTTGCTAAGGCTCCGTCGTCCGTCTGTCACCAGGCTGTATCCCAAGAACCGTGATAGTTAGAGAGTTGAAATATTCACAGATTACGTATTTCTATTGCCGCTATAACAAAAAATACTAAAAATAGGAATAAATTAAATATTTAAGGGGGCTCCCATACAACAAACGTGATATTATTACCGTTTCTAAAAATAATGGTATGGAACCATTCGAGCGCGTATCCGACTCGCTCTTGGTCGGTTTTTTCCACGTTTTTTTAAACAAATACAGTATATTGTTCTTAAATATAGGATATCATATGTGGTGGTGTAGGCTAAAGGTACCACATTGTCGGTGGTTGATAAGGTTGATTTCTAAGTGATTATTTATGACAGTATAGCCTAATCGATAGTAGCTTTTTCCCGCGGTTTCGTTCGCGTTAGAAATAGACAAAAAGTAGCCTATGTAACTCTCCATCCCTTCAACTATCTCCACTTAAAAAATCACGTCAATTCGTCGCTCCGTTTTGCCGTGAAAGACGGACAAACAGACACACACACTTTCCCATTTATAATATTAGTAGGAATCGACAATGTGGTACCTTCAGTCTGAAATAGCCACTCTCAAACTTAACAGTTTGAGAAGTAAGATCAAATTTTAATCGAAAAGATTTCGAGGTTATCTACGTCGGCTAGTACCCACAACACAAGCCTTATGGGGCTTTTTAACTATATAACTCTCGTGAAACTAGAACATATTAAATAATATTTTAAAACGGGTCACTCACGTTATTCATATCGAGCGAGAATCGTCTTAATTACATGAGTGACCCGTTTTAAATATTATTATTATTGAGCTTACTGTGGGACTAGATCGATTTGTGTAAGATTGTTCCAGAATACACAATTTGTACGAATCAAATCATTTATTGCAATCAAACACTTTAGAATGGATTAATCGCGTTTATTAACATCATGACCCTATGATTGACTCGTAAAGGGCTCGCACCAGGGTCATAGTGTTAATAAACGCGATTAATCCGTTCTGTGTTTAATTTTAATGAATAACAATCACGGTAACAGAAGTCAAATCATTTATTATTTACATATAATAAATGTTTCGAAAGCGGGTAGTCGCTGGCTTGTTTCCAGCCCCCTTACCATGACGTCTTAACGCGATTCAGTTTAGGACTTAACTGAATCGCTGCCATACAACTGAGCACAGTTAAAAACCTATACTGGATCCTGGAGTAAGGCCCCAAGCTTGGTCACTTGGCCTTGGTTTTTTTCTGTAATAAGTATATGATTTTTTTTTCTTTTAATTTAACCCATTTTTTATGTAAACCTTCAATTTTGTAAACCTTGTAGATATAGGTATACTTTTATTATAAATACGTGACATACATCGTGCAAATCTAGCATGAAAAATCTACGATATTAATTTTCTGAATTCGAAATCGAGTTAAATTGGACGAACTCAAATAATTTTTTATCTCAGAAAAAACTTTCGTCAATAAAGAAAACTTCTAAGTAATTGTAAAAAATATTTTCATAACGTCACAATACAGCATATTTTTTAGTCAATTAAACCCTCAAATCACTTTATACAGGGTGTGACAGCTGCTGAAAACTTCAGATAACCCATATGTCTAAGTTATACAGAGTAACTTTTACTCTGGGACCAACCCCGAAATCACGAAATAAAGTAACTCTCCCATACATAATGTTCTGGTTGCGAGTCAAGCACTTTCCAAAGTCTGAAATTGTCGATTACTTTTCTCCGCTCTAATTTTATATCCAACTCCTTAACTTCAGGCAACTTGTCATTGCAAGTATCTCTGCGTTCACAGAGCAAATTCTCAAGCTCAAGTTATGTAAATACTTCTTTAACAAGCTCATTGACAGATGATCTGAATACTATATTGGTACATTATTTATTTATGTATATATAAATAAAGTATGTATATTTATATGTGTATGTTTATACAATTGTTAAAGCAATGTTGATGTGTGTTTCCTATTCCTTCTCAATGTTTACAATCCTGCACCAAATACAAGTTTCTCTTTGATCCAATGGTTGACTGGTAGAGAATGCCTCAAGACATTAAGTCCGCCATTTATACTTTTTTTGTTATTGTGCAATAAAGCTTAAATAAATATTGGGAGAGTTATTTTTCAAGATCACCCAACGAAAAAGTATGAAACAGTATTTTTTTTTTCTATTTTGGGGTTTGTCACATAGTATAGCCAGTAAGCCAGTTAGGGAAGCGTTCGTAAGTCGTATGTATGTTAATTCTCACAGAGATTTATAATTTTTAATTTTAATTGTAGAATGCCCTTCAGACAATGTAGTACTAGCTTTATAAGTCTCTCTGGGCAATGTGGACCAACCTTTGATTTTGTTTTTATTATTTTTATGTATTTTGTATGTAGGTAGTTTCTTCAAGTAACTTTTTTGTTTGATGAATTCGCATTCTCTCAGTTATCATCTTAACCTTGTGTAAAAAAGAGATCTAAATAGCTCGAAACGTTGGGTCATGGTATTAATAAACGCGATTAATCCGTTTTTAAGTGTTCAATTTCAAACATAACATAAGTTTCTCAATTTTACTTATGTCGTATCTGGTTGGCTGGTGTTACACTCTGTATATTTAAAAATAATTGAAATCGAGAATTTTCCAAATTTAAACGTAATAATACATTTATTCCGCAATAATACCATTATTAATTCTAAGCCAAGTCGGCATTATTTGGTCTAATGTATAAATTATTGCTCAAAATTATGCTTTGCGAGTGCTTTCACCCATAATCTAATTTATTAAGGGGACTTAAGGTTCGCGGTGTTTATTGTTTACATAAACGAACTGAAAATCAGCAGTTATTGAATGAGCGAGCGAAGTTCTTCGAGTTTACCGGAACAATACGGCGTTTGCATGTATGTTTGCGAGTTCGTTTAATGAAAAATCAAGTAAGGAATAAAGACTTTATTACACAAAAAAGCATATGCTTTTATAAAAAGGATTAAATAGAAAAAAAACAAGCCAAGTGTTAGTCGAACTCGCCCACCGAGGGTTCCGCACAAAGGATACTCGCCCCATCGACCTTTGGTACTTAAAAATAGTGGTGGCACGGAACTCTCAGTGTGCGGCAATTATAAGGTTTTCTGATTTTCTTCTGTACTTGTGCTACAAGCTCTTGTTTTTTGCTAAATTTTGCGATTCTAGGTCAACGGGAAGTACCCTATACATTTTGATTACCAATGCAAATGTTAGGAAATGCGACATAAACGGCCGTAACTATTGATTGCGTAAAAGTAGAGGATTGATTTTTTTATAGCTTAAAGGGACCGCAGATTTGTGCGTACCGTATTAATTTTAACTTCCTATCTTTACGCGTTCCCGAGATAAAGGGACTTGACAGACGGACGGGTCGTATCTTTTGATTGCGTTGACGTAGAGGTTTGGCTTTGTCACAGCTTCAAGGGACTACAGACTTGTGTATGTAGTATTAATTTCAACTTGCTATCTCAACGCGTTCGTGAGATAAGGGGGGGGCCCAAGTAGCAAACAAGAATAGTGATTAAATCTATCATATCTTAACTTTATCTTAAATAATAATTAGCTAAATTTAAAAAGACTCAGTTTAGTAATTTTAATCTTAAAAACTAAATAGTTTTAAGCTATTGCTACTTTAGCAAGTTAAGAATACCTAAAACCTAGTTAAGTATTCTAAAAACTATTTAGTATTAAGTATGTCTACAGTTAAGTCTAAAAATGCGTATTTTACTCAACTCAGATTATTTGGAAGCTCACTTAAGACTCAATGATATATTTCAAGTATTAGTTTAGAATCGCTAAGTAAAAACTGATTTTGTAGATGAACTTAAGATGATTGTTAACACGAAGCTCTATGAATTGGGTTAATGAAGACAATTGTATTCTGTTTTTACTAAATTTAATAAAGTTTAAGTAAAAATAGGTTTAACGGGACGTTGTTAACCGAACTAGAACCATCCAAAGATGGACGAAATAAAAAAAATTAAAAGATCTGGTGGTTTTCGTCGGCGCGTTGAGAAATATAATAAAAAATCGTCAAATTATGTGCGACCAAGTTCTTCAAATGTTACCAGTGCGATGCGTGAGACCTCGTTAGTAGTACCAAGTACATCTTCGAGTGATACTTCGGTATCACTATTACCATGTACTGTAGATCACAAGAAAGCAGAAGATGACGCTCAAAATGAGGAAATCGAAGTAGCGGAGGACAGCAGCGATGATATTACTGAATCGGAATCAAAAGTTGATATTGATTTTAATTTTAGAGAGCAGTTAAGAAATTGGTCTATTGATCACAACGTACCTCATACAGCAATCAATGGCTTATTGCAGATTATAAACCAGCGTGATCCAGGTCTTGTGCCAAAAGATGCCAGAACACTTCTCAATACAGTAAAATCTGTAGATACCAAACTTTGTGATAGAGGAGAATATTGGCATCATGGATTTGAAAAAAATATTGTCCATTACTTTAGAAATGTGGATAAAAATATGACTTTACATGTAAATGTAAATATTGATGGGCTGCCAACATTCAGGAGTTCAAAAATTGAATTTTGGCCAATCCTATGTAATATTCATGAGATGAACGATGTCCCTGTGATGACGGTTGGAATTTACTGTGGTATTGGAAAACCTCCATGTAATGAATTTTTAAGACCTTTTGTTACTGAAATGAAGATAATTCTTCAAGACGGCATTAAAATAAATGATTATTTAATAACGATAAAATTACGATCATTTATATGTGATTCACCAGCAAGAGCTTTCATAAAAAGTAAGTATTTTCCTTGATTTTGATGTATCTACCAGATGCTACATCTCAATATATTATTACTCAGGTTTTTAATGTACATACCTACTCTTATGATGTACATACCTACTCTTTAACTTACTGTGATCCATTCACCCTTCCCTATGTATATCTGTTCACCTTTTCGCTATTTACCTACATCTATTCACGGTTTCACCAATTTATTTATATTTCATCACTGCTAGCCATTAACTATGAATAAATATATGCATCTGTTTATATAATCAGCCCTTAACTTCCGATTGTCCGGCACAGGATATACGAGTATATCAAGTCATACTTAGTAGGTATCTGTTTCTTCTACCTACCTCTTCTTCCAGCCTCCCTTTTATCAAGCGATCCGCCCAAATTTTGTACGGTATTACATAATGTATACGTACATCAAAAAATATATGTATACGTGACCCTGAATATATTATATAAAGTACTAAAGTCAAACCACGTTATCTTTTCTCAGCAAATGAACTGCCAAACTTGAAAGTGTTATTTTAAACATCAAACTTCTATGAAATTATGACGTTTACTTAACACTTTCACAGTCTGTGCTATCAAAAACTAGGAAACTTAGCATAGACTGACTCTATCTTTGGCGTGGAATTCGTCTGTAGTGTTCCTTATCTTTGGCGTGGAATTGTGGTTTTGGCGGTATAAAGAGCCTATATGTATTATTGACCAATGTTATAAATGTTATAATCTATCCCTCTACCAAATTTAGTGGTAATCCAACTAGTAGTTTTCGAGATAAAGGCGAACATACATGAACATACATACATATTATAGATTATTTTTCCATACCAAATTTAATTTAAACCTGTCCTTTGGAAGAGATGTCATATACCACAGAAAAAGTGACCAAGGTCCCCGGTGAGCAGGGTTGGGGCGTCTGCCGCGAAAGCAGGAGGTCGCTGGTTCGATCCCAGCCCTGCTCACCGGGGACCTTGGTCACTTTTTCTGTGGTATATGACATCTCTTTCAATTTATAATTTATATATAGTAGTGTGACTACTTGAAAACATGAATCAAAGCATTTATTATGTTTAATAAATGATTTAATTCATGCTTTAAAATTGTAAAATTGTCTGTCCTTTGGTTTAATCGTATAGAGTAGAGGTTACAAACAGACAAAATTTTCAGGTATAGCTAATTTCAACAGTCAAAATGGATGCCCAAAGTGCACTGCCGTGGGCGAATACTCGTATGAATCTCACTGTAATGTGTATCCCAGACGTGAGTTTCCTGAGAGAACAGACGAAGGATTTCGTAACAAGATATATGACGATCATCACAAAGGGGAAACTGTCTTAACAGAACTGCCAGTAGACATGATTTTAGATTTCCCGGTAAGTGATTCTCTCCATCTCATAGATTTGGGAATTGTCAAGAGATGTTTACTAGGATGGCGTGATGGGTCTTTCCGTGGGTATCGCACTAAGTGGTCGGCAAATGATGCCGCTAACATTTCTCGAACGCTAGTAGCCTGCAAACTTCCTAAAGAAATCCACCGAGCTGTGAGAGGATTGGATTGTTTGGCATTTTGGAAAGCCTCTGAATTTAGTGCTTTTGTGCATTATTTAGGAATAGTTGTACTAAAAAAAGCTGTGCAGCCAGATGCTTATGACCACTTTTTACTGTTATTTTGTGCTACGACGATATGCTCTACAAAAGCTTACTCTGCGTTACTTGATATAGCAGAAGTAATGCTAAAACATTTCATTGAATATTACGGAGATATTTATGGTGAAGCGCATATCACAAGTAACGTACACAATTTAATCCATGTTGTACAGGAAGTTAGGAGATATGGACCTCTTCATACTTTTAACGCTTATCCATTTGAGAATGAATTGTATAATATAAAGCGTATGTTAAGAACTGGAAAACATCCGTTGCAACAAGCAGCTAAAAGAATCCTTGAAAGATTTCAAAAACCTGTAAATTTCAAGAGCCATCAAGAAACTGAATATCCAAAACTGAAGGGAGTTATTAAAAATCCGGATGATTTTAATGTTTCTATGTTATCAGAAGACGAACAAAATGATTCAACATTAAGACTTTACACAAGTATTGAATTGAAATATTTCATACTTTCAAGGAATTATTCTGATTCATGGTTTCTTACCACAGAAAATGAAATAGTGAAATTTGAGTACGCTATATCAGTAAATAACAATTTGTACTGTTGTGGTCTGCCTGTAATAAGAAAGGAACCATTTTTTTCAAAACCAATACAGTCAAGTCATTTGAATATTTATGTCAGTGATTCGCAAACTTCTGATGTAAGTATAATATGTGCAGTCTCAAAGTTGAAATGTAAACTCGTAGTAGTGTCGTATAGCCAAAATGAACAAGTATTTATTCCATTAATTCACACATTGAAAATATGATGTTAATTATTATCATGTCGATCCAAATAAAACAGAAATAAATATTGAATTAATTTGTTTTATTTTTTTTTACTATTATTTCGTCACGGCAGGCACGTAAACTCAATGTCAAAATTAAAATGATTAATTAGAGGCAAAACACAATATGCAACCGTATCGTCAATATAAAAAAAAACACAAAAACGAATATTAAAATGATTAATTAGAGACAAAAACATAATATGCAACCGTATCGTCAATATAAAAAAAAACACAAAAACGAATATTAAAATGATTAATTAGAGACAAAAACATAATATGCAACCGTATCGTCAATATAAAAAAAACACATAAACGAATATTAAAATGATTAATTGCATGCAAAATCACAATATTCATCAGTCTTGTCAATAAAAAAAGACAACCTAAAATTTAAAAGATTGATCGTTATCAAAATAACACAATAATCAAGTATTGTATTATTATTAATCATTTTACATATTTGTGATATTACTTGTTCTAGTTAAGTATTAAGTTATTATTATATTACGATTTTCAATTAAGAAAAAGTGCTTAAAATATAAATGGAATTTGTCATAATTTAAAAATTGAGTTGTTCTAAAACAACAACTAAGCAATCAACAAGCTGTTTTTCACAGTCTTCCACGTGATAAGACCTAACCCAAACAATTTTTTTTTTAATGTATTTCTTTCTCTTTAGCACTCCAGTCCAGCAGTTCTCTCTCTCTCTCTATTAGCCATAGTACACACACCCATGATGATAAATAAAAAAATAATTAAACTTTGCATTTTAGTTTTCCACATTATGTTGTACAACTTCTCTTTGGTTTTCTTCGACTGGTATATCCACAGCCTCTTCAGTTTGCTCCTGTTGAGGTGGAGGAGATGCATCATTGGTATCATCTGTATTTCCATTTTCTTGTAATTCCTTCACGTCACGTTTTTTAACGCGTGGCTTACTTGTCCTGGTTGCAGAATTCACTTTGTTTTGTAGTCTTGGCTTGGCATTTTTTATAATAACTTTAAAAAATTTGTCAGCCTCATTCTCGGTAAAATTAACATCGGATTTTCTTACAATGTCCATAAAACAACGTCGTATGTTCGTATAAAATTTAAATGGAATCTTGTTTTCAGCATTAGCATCTCTAGTAGACCCAGTCCAGTTGCACTGAAGAAAAAGTTGTCTGGTGAAAAAATAGTCAACGAGTTTATAGCAGGAGTCAAGTCCTCTACATTTTCCCGAGTTTCCACATATAAATGTTAATTCGGTGACCAATTTAGTGTAAAAGGTTTCGTCCTTCAATTTCGACTCTAACTGGTTTAAATCGTTTTGAGAATTCAGTGGTTGGATAGAGAGGCTACTTGTGGAAGTTGTAAACGGCTCGTTCAGCATTGCGTTTAAATTTTTTGACATTAAAAAATCAACAGATGCTTGCAGAACAGACAACTGAGACATTATTCTTTGTTGATTTTCAATTATTTGTGCAAAGAATTGTGTTTGGGATACATCAACATAACTTAAAGCTGAATTTGGTTCACTAGCATCAGAAGAAGACTTGCTACCCAAACTCGTCACGGGTAGTGAGTTGTTATTGGAAATCTCGATGTTATGTATGGACGTTAATGGTAACACTTGCTGTGCGTCATTTGAAGTTAAAGTTATTACTATTGGCGCATTATCATTTTTTTCTTGATCATCATTATTACATGAGGAAGCCTGCATATTTGCTACTGCATTCTGAAACAATGATTTTTATATTTAAGGATTTTATTGTTGGTAACTAAATAAAAGCTATGATTTTTATTTCGAAAAGTTGAAAAGTAGGGGAGCTCTAGAGTAAAACTGTGATTGTTAGTTCGTTTGTCCTTCCTTCATGTCGAAAGTTCGAAACGACTGGGCCGATTTAGATGAGATTTGGTATAGAGATATTATCAAACCGCGATTAGAAAACAATCTGAAAGTACCGTTTGCACAAAAGCGAATAAATATATCCATTACGCCCAAAACACACCGCAGGGCGGCAGCGGAGGAAAGTCTGCCGCGAAAGCAGGAGGTCGCTGGTTCCATCCCAGCCCTGCTCACCGGGGACCTTGGTCACTTTTTCTTTAGTATATGGCATCTCTTTCAATTTATAATTTATATACATATAGTAGTGTAACTACTTAAAAAAAAACATGAATCAAAATATTTATTACATTTAATAAATGATTTGATTCGTGCTTTACAATTGCATAGAATGATCTTTTTGTTCTCTTCTCGTTGTAAATTACCAACTTTTCGTACTCGTATCGTAACATACCTCCATAACTATAACCATCGATGTGTAGGTATTATTAATTACATAGAAAGCTAAAATTACAACCTTTCCTCTTAGCCTTAGTAGGGTAAAAAGGATAGTTGATATACCTATTGACATAACTAATTTAATGAAAAAACTCACCTGACATATAATTATATCGTCATTCAAATCAATAGGCTGGAGAACTCGAGTATTATGCAACACGCGGCTTCTTTGTTTCGAACTGGTCGTAAAATTCATATTTTCTGCATCTGTGTCAGAAGCTTGCTCCATAATCTCTAATTCTCGTTCAGCTTCACGTAACGTTGAATACTCTCTCTTTTTAATGCACTTTAACTTACTCCAGTCTGTTTTTGGGAGAGAATCTGCATTGTGAATTAATTTCACTTCATTTTTTTGACGAGGCCAAAATAAAATTCCGTTTTGCTCCCATTTGCTTGGAACAACTGTTAAAACCGTTTTGTTGTTTTCTTCGGTTTGAACGATTTTAAACGGCATTTTCGCGGGGTTAACATGAATTTTAACCTGAAACAAAAGCAATTATAAACTACATATTTAGTACGTATATATACAATCCTTCCTGTATTAATTACCTATTATCTTCATCCGCACGTAGAGAAGATACCTACCTACCTACCTTAATTCTTCGATCGCCGCCTATACGCGTACCGCAGCGCGACGTGTACTTATAGAAACATGTCCGTTCACGACGCCCGCACGAGTCATACTAGCTAATTAATATCGACAGATAGGTGTGCTCTAGTCAGAGCAGTCAAGCGGGCAGAGCGAGAGCAACTATCAGTTGTCGCCAGTCACACTCACGTGCGGCGCTGCCGCTGCCGCTGCTGCTGTTGCCACTATCTATATTTCGCCTGCTGCGACCTTAGATCAAATAAAAAAGCCTAGGTGGAGCGCTGCGAAAAAAAGTGAGACCGGTTGCTTGTAGGTATAGTTGAGGCGTACTTTGGGAACAAAACGCCAGATTTTTATATTATTGTGTGGTTGTAGGTACCGGTACCGTCTACCATTAGTACATACATCTTGGTTACAAATAAACATATATACAGAAATCAGTGTTTCTATCAAGAATACAATCAACCATCAAGAATCACATCACAGGTGTACGACTCGTACAAAGATAATAGACACATGCAGAGAGGCGCAGTTTAGTCGGCCTCACTTTTTTTGTTCGCAGCGCTACATCTAGCCTTTTTTATTTGATTATGAGGCTGCGACTCTTCCCGCGTGGACTCTTTAGTGTTTTTGTAATCTGTATAAAAGACGAGAGAAACTGACTTTGAAAACACTAGTTAGGTCCTCTCTTGAGAAAATATATTTGGGATACCTACTTTGTACCTATTTAAGGGCCTACGCTAGCTGACGCGGACGCTCGCGGATCACGGCGGGTGGATTTAGTATGGCGCACCCGCTTCACTTGGCGCTGTTCACACAAATTCTTATCAGACGGGCGTCCACTCCGGGTAATCCGCGTCAGTTAGCGTAGGCCCTTACAAGACTTTTGATCAAGCGTCTTCGACCTTGAAAGTTGAGGTTTTTTTTTATTGTCTTAAAAATGGGCAGCAAAAGCTATTATTTTTATATAGTGCAGGTCGACACGAATTTATAAATGGTAAATAGGTACATTTCATTGCAGGTTTGGGAAGAAAGAAATGTGGAAAGCAAAAGTTCATTAAAACTGGGTACCTACCTATTTAATTATTTTTGCCATACAAATTTAATTAAAACATTTAATTTTACCATATTCTACTATCCTGTTTTTTCCTTCCCATACAATATAACAATCCTTGAAACAGAGTTTTACTGCATCATAAAACAAAAATCCCACTCACACTAGGTACTTACCTGTATACATTACATATTTATTGGAAAATAAACTAAACTAAAACATATTACAACACAAATTTAAATCTAGAATTATAACTAAACTAAAACATATTACAACACAAATTTGAGTCTAGAAGTATGACTAAACAAAAAACTAAAATAAAACTAGATAAAAACTAAAAATGGCAAATATCTATTTTTTTCTCAAATTAAAACCTAATATTGTCTTCTGTTACCGCGACCTAAAACCTAATGTTTCCAAACTCAGTTTCTTTCGATCTTGTATACCTACATTTCGTTTTCTCCATATTGTCTCAGTTAAAAAAACACTAAGTACTTATAGGTATCTCATGTTTTTTTTATGTTTCTTTTTTACCTACTTACCAACTTTATGTTGGCGAAAACCAAATACGAAAAGCTTTATGAGGTAGGTAGGTAATTAACCTAAATCACTCTTCGACTCGTTAACTATCCTTGATGATTATTATAAAACTTAGGTAAAAGTGTTCCTATTGCACTCAGAGGCAGTGCATTCGAGGTACGAGCATTATTATAAATTAAAATTATATCATGTGAGTACTTACCACTTGATGTTAAAAATCTGGGAGTACACCGGGCATGCACAGCAATGATTTAATGGCTCTTTTTGCATAAATATTACCATAAGTTGGACGACAACTTGCATTCATTAAGTCAAACTAAAGATTCTCTATTGAGTCCCTTTAAGTATTAAGTAGAACGGTTTTTAGTATAAGTTAAGTAAAATATATCTAAATCGGTACTACTCCAAATACAATGTGTCTATACTTTATCTAAAGTAACCGTACAAAATCAGTATCGTTTAAAGTCATACTTCGCTAAGAGTAATAAGACTTAACGCCATTTTACACTTGAAATAAATAAATAAATTTGAAATTTCGACGCTGATTCTTATAAAATAAAGTTCATTGAAGTTAGATTTTTGTTATATCAATAATAATTGCATTTATATCTCAAAAACATTTACAGAAAAGTAGTATTCTGCGCTGTATGTAAGAAAATTTTAATTTTGCAACATAATATTCCAAATTTTAACTGCTTTTTTTCTAGTATTTTGTAAGCCCGTCTTTTTTATAGCACTTTCTTTCAATTATACACGATAAACATACATGCGTTGAAGTTTTTAAATACCTATACAGATATAAAACGGTATTTTCTGAAAATAATAAATAGTTTCGCCATTTTGATAACCTTCAATGAATTCTCTTTTTAAATAGTAAAAGAGTTAAGTAGCCATGTTTTCTAAAATACAATTCCATGAGTAAAAAAAGGTTTAAAATTTTCTTTATTAAGAGAAGGTCGAATTTGTGCAACTCAGTGTTAATAGTTTTAAGTCAGTATTGTAGATATCTTTAAGTTTATATCTTGGTCTTAAATCAACCTTCAAGATATCTTGTGAATCCAAGTTTAGAGATCTGTAAACCCTCATTCTTAAGTAGGGTTTAAGTTTGTCTAAACAGAAGTATTAACTCTTTCTTAAAATTTTCTTAAAGACTGTGCCCACTTTGTCTTAACTGAGTCTTGGGGGATATCTTCAAGATATCTTCAGGGACATAATGGTTTTAGCCAAGACAACAGCAAGAATTTGTCTAATTGTCTTCAAGATATCTTCAATACCTTTTTAAGACATTTGATTGCTACTTGGGGGGGTTCGACAGCAAAGCGATCCTATAAGAGTTCCTGTTTCCCTGTTGAGGTACGGAACCCTAAGAAGGATATGCGTTTACAAAAAGGAATAAATAAGTATCGTTGATCGGATCGTCGTGAATTAAAGCAAGTGGTTAGATGAGATAAATATATTTAACTTAATATTCACGTTCGATCCGAATCAGTATTAAGTTTAAAAGTACCTAAGCTGAATATCTTGGATGTACTGTTTCGCCATCTTTGGCTCACCTTTGTCAGTAGAGTTTTGAAAACGAAGTGTACCACCATAAGCGGTATTCTAATTCTAAAATCTTGTTTTGTTATGGTAACGATCTGGTTGTGGTCGTTTGGTGCGCGAGAATTTTTTAGCGCGTCGTGTTTCTCACACGCAATTATTGACGCAGTTTCAAGGTCATATAATAACGATCACAAAACGTATTAAACTTAGAACAGTGTAACAAAGAAAACATTTCAGATTGAAGGCCCATTCCATATTTTATGATCATGACAACCAATCGTAGACCTTCTACGGCGTAGACAGCTACGCGGCTACGGCGTAGCCTGCCGCTGGCAGTTGCTCTGTTGTAAAAAATATTTCAATATAAAAACTGCATTCGAAGGTTTCACATTTTTCAAATTCTATGTATTTCATCTAATTACCTGGCCAAATTTAATGACGATCCGATCAACGTTTCAAAATTCAAAAAAGTTTTCTGCAAGTAGGCCTCAAGGGTACTTTTACAAGTCAATAAACATTACAATAAAGCATTTGCATGTACAAACATTTACAATGTATAGTAAGAAGTAAAAGTAAACATAAATACTGATAATACAACAGCCAAAACCTGGGTATACAATATTAAAATAAATGTACTAAGTAATATGGCAAGAGATGTATAGTCTCTATGGTTAATAATAAATTAAGTTTGGAGTTGTAAAAGGTCCCCAAGTGTGAAAATAAAGACTGGAGATGTAAAAGATCACCATCGTCAAAAAATTATACTAATAGGATTTGGAGGTGTAAAGGCCTCCAAACGTCAAAATATAATATCTTTATGATATATGAGTTATCGTCGAACAAACATACATACAAACGAGTCCAAGTTAATTGTGAGACTTCGCTTTACTCCCTGTTCGATAAAAAGCCATTTAAATTCGAAGGACTACGACCATTAAGTTCATGAGGCTTACCCATTGGTTTTCAACAAAGTTCTTACCAAACCTTTTTCCAAAGTCGATTAAGAGCTTTTCTAATGAGAAAAGCTTAAAGGAAACTAAAAGGACACAGTTTGATGAAAACGGCTTTATCATAAAAATGATTGAAGTATGACTCATGACTAGCCCGAGACGAGAGGGACTGGGCCGTGCCCAATATGTTATTTTTTATATGACGCATTCTATAAAAATCGCCTATTGTCCCGATCAACGATACTATTTAGAGTTAAGGATGACTCAGACTAGAACGGGACGGGACGGGAAATCTGTCAATTTCCATAGAAAGCGTCACGTGACATCCGAGGGCTCCGAGCTATCACGTGATTCTTTCTATAGAAATTGACAGATTTTCCCGTCCCGTCCCGTCCCGTGCTAGTGTGAGTTATCCTTGATCGTCAAACAAACATACGGGTCAAACACAAAACAATGTTCGGAATAATTCCCGTAGACTTTTTACAAGTTAAGAGCTATGAAGGTTGATTTTTTTATTGTTAAACTTATAAAAAAATACCCCTTTTCTATTGAATTGTATGATTAAAAATCATGAATATCATGTAATATGTCTACAGAACCACATCCCCAGTGCGCAAAATGTTCACGTTGATTTAAGACCAAGTGCGGGTAGTACGTAAAACCCGCGCGGCTAGAAGATGTTGATGTCAGCCTCAGCCAGTGTTTCTCTGAGACCACGGGGTCAATATCGCTTTTGAAACGTCAGAGGTTTGTTTTCCAAGTTTTTAGGATGACTCACACTAGAACGGGACTGGACGGGACTGGACGGGAAAATCTGACAATTTCCATCGAAAGCGTCACGTGACATCCGAAGGCTCCAAGCTATCACGTGATTCTTTCTATAGAAATTGACAGATTTTCCCGTCCCGCCCCGTCTCATGCTAGTGTAAGTCATCCTTTACACGAATAAGCCCCGTTTTAGTAAATTACAATGTGAAAATTGTAAAACTTTAAATAACCCGGTTCAGTTATGTAAAGTTGGAAAAACTGTGAGGAAGCTGTCTTCGTCTGTGCATAAACTCTGCTATAACAAGAAACGTGCCCGCATTATCTATGGATACATTAAAGTACAGTATGATGTTGTTTCTCCGCAGAATTTTAAAGAGTATCCCAGCCTTGTTTTATTTGGCAAATGCGTTGTCACAACATTTTTTTTATGACCAGGGGGGAGTCAGTCCTCGTTTTACGTTTACACAAAATGGTTACACATATGTATCGATATAGGATAAAAAAATGACGCCATAAATAAAAGTGCAGCAGTTGCGACTCTTTTTCATATAGTCTTGTTTTGAACGAGACGTTTCGTAAGTGCCAACAGCCTATATACTTTAAACAGTGTTGGTAGTTCTGTGTATGAATTTGACACTTATTGCTTACGTGAGTAGACTCTCTTTCGTACGAAAATTTATGGTTTTGTATCATCGTCAATGTCAATCTGACCCACATTTTTTGACGTTTTTGTTCTGTTTGTGTGTCTATTTTTTTAATAAGTAAATGCATAAGTGGCATAAACTGTCAGTGTTCGTCAACGCGCACTCACAGGTGCGTTCAGATATATTTATATTTCAAACACCGCATCCTAATTTATACTTAGTCAAATTCTTAATTTATAGTCAAAAACTTAACTAAGCTACTTGTTGTATGTAGTAGTGAGCTATATTCTAATAGGCATTTGTTTTATTTGTGTTATAATTTTAAACATGTTTAGTCTATTCGAATAGCTCACTACTACATACAACAGGTGACTTACTGAAGTTTTTCACCTGTACCAATACTAATTAACAATCAATAAAACGTGTTCTTATAATACAAATAATTTTCCGATACATATTTTGTTCCTATTTATATGTTTATATGCATGGTGACAACCCTAATGTTAATGTCATCTTGACATTCACATGCTTGACATGCTAAACGTCAAACGTAGGAAAGAGAAGCTTCTGTACCTTAGTACTATTACTTATTCTGTGCTGAAGCCTGAAGCCCCTTTCTTTGAGGGAAAATTTGAATATTTCAAGTTTCTTGATGCCTTTATCAATTGGCGGTCATATAGGGTCGGAGAATCCATCCAATATATATAAACTAATATAATAAGATATGAACAAACGTACATGGCGAGCAAATATCAAGCAAAAAAATCGTTTGTTGTATGGAAGCCTCCTTCAATATTTCTATTATTATGATTTTTAGTATTCATTATTGTAACGGCAACAGAAATACATCATCTGTTTAACTGTCTATTACGGTTCATGAGGTACAGCCTGGTGACAGACAGACAGCGAAGTCTTAGTAAAGTGCGACAGAATAGGGTAGGAATTAAAAAGTGGCAACTAAGAAATCGTCCCGCTCTCTTACATAATATTGATTTGAAAGGGACGACACTACGATGTTGTCACTTTCTCTGTCGCACTGTATAAGATCCAGCGAATCCTCCTTTTTTTTTAAAGGGTCGGCGACGCGCATGTAACACCCCTGGAGTTGCAGGCGTCCATAGGCTACGGTGACCGCTTACCATCAGGCGGGCCGTATACTTGTTTGTCACCGTCGTAGTATTTAATAAAACATAAGAATGTATGTAAATCGCCATGTCCCGAGCTGTTACCAAGACATGTTGAATAGGACCTCTATGTGCTAACGCTAGGTTTATAAATCGATATAGACGAACAAAGCCAGACGCTAGGTCAGAAACAGCTTTAGTAATCAAAATTCGCTAGACACACCTACAGGCTATTCTCAATGTTCTACTTTCAAAGAATAGGCTATAATCACTAATTGTTTTTTTACTTTTGTATGATAGCTATGATCATTATCAGGGCCCGTTATTGTCATGCCGATGACAGACAAATGACGTCAAGCTTCATACATCATGTTTTTGGTTTTACGTTCGAAAGAATAATGATGTCATTGAATAGTGTCAAAACTATTACTTTCAACGTTAGAATCGAACGTAGATATACTTTATCATTAATTTACTTATTTCGTTTTAAAACATCCTGTGTGTTTATATACCTATGGCATGAAAATTATGGGCACTGATCATTATAATACTGTAAAAATATTTACAATGCGTTAGCTCGGAAAGTGCTATTTTCAAGGGTAAACTTATGTATAGAAAGTGGCTCTTACTCGCACACGTGCGAGAAAGTATCTAATAATTTCGCATTGTCCAAACCAAGGCATTAATATTTGAATAACATCTATCGGACATACATTATTGTCTTTATAAAATATACAATCCATTAAAAGTGTAAATAACGAATATTAAATTTAAACTTTAATATGTATGTACCTATATATTAACATATTCACTTTTATTTTAGTTTTAAAAACGAAAATATCCTTCATGGTCGTCTTGTACCCACATCGCAAGTCTTATTGAGCTTACCGTGGGACTAGGTCGATTTGTGTAAGATTGTCCCACAATTTATTTATTAGTAGATCAGATGTTTATATAAAGCCAAACCTCGCCGGGCCAAAAGTTATAATTTTTTACCAATCTTCCCAAACGAGTTTGCGAAGCGTTTTTCCCCGATACAGCCTTTTATTGTGCCCGTAAAGAAAATGAAGACAAATCGTTGTGAAAACCTGTTTTGTTATATTGCTATCATACAGGGTGGCAAAAAAGGGGCTTTGTTTGTGATACATCAATCCTGAATCAAATACTCTTTTCTATAACAGTGATAGGACTTTGGTGAGGTAAAATACCTACCATTCATAAGTATACATAATTATCTGGTTACAAGCTGGTAATTTATTTGTCTGCGTTCCGTCCGGCAAGCAGCCCATTGCAGGCCGCTACGCTAAACAAATTCACTTTTCGGCGAATGCGTCGAGGAGAAAAATAGTGTACATACCTTGACCTTTAAATAAGAAAGCCTCTGCTCACATGTTTGGCGACCTGCGTGCGTAGCCAAGATGTCAATCGCTCACGCTTAATAACGTATCGTAGCTACCTCTCTCTATCACTCTTCCTTATTAGTGTGACAATGACAGTTGCGTTTCGTTAGCGACTGAGCGTGAGCGATTGGCATCTTGGCTACGCACCCTGAGCTTCGCTTCGGACGACAGTCACACGAGATTTACTTAAGATATTTCTTACTTTACACGAACGTATATCGAATGTAAATCGAACGTAATCTACTGCTTTCTTGAATATAATATAATTATATCGAATCCCGATGTTGAAGAAAAGATATTGTATGCAAGCATTCTTAGACTTAATGAGCTGTATTACGCCCACGGTCGTAATGGGTTGTCATACATTTTACCGCCTGCCCGGAGGTCCCGGAGGGCCTTGCGCAGCGCGCCCCACCCCGCGCGTAGCCGCCGCTCACCGCGGAGTACTGTGGACTGTGCTACTACACCACCGCTAATAATTATTGTCTATTTATCTGCCTAGTAAGTTTATTTACTTCCTCGCAAAAGTAATGAAAAACATTGTATGAATCAGGCGCGGTACTATCATGTTAATTAAGCCCTAATTTTCGACTCGGGTTTAAATTCACACTCATTCATGGGCAGATTTTCATTTATTGTCGTTTTATTTTTCGCGTTAGAATTGAATAAAATTTGGTAGGTAGGAAGAGTTCCTTATTCTCATCAAGATAGACCCAATTTCCCAGTATTGCCCACAATTTTTTCCACTCAAAAAATCGTATGGGATTTTCGTAACTTAGTGGGAAATTTAGTATAAATTTTTGTCGCACATTGGGAGTTTGTATCTATCTGACGTAGAATAGGGAACTCTACCGACCCACCGAATTTTGTCCGAAAAACGACAACAAAATAAAAATTTGCCTTCGTAAGTTATTAATCAGGGAGCGTACATTTCATGCGGATGACAGACAAATGATGTCAAGCTTCATAGAGCATGTTTCAGGTTGTACGTTTGCATGAATAGTGCTGTCATTGAATAGTGTCAAAACTGTTACGTTCGACGTTACAATCGAACGTTGATAGACTTTATCTGTCATTAACTCATTACGGATTTAAAATCATCCTCTGTGTTTATACACGTCATTTTGACGAAACCGGCATGAATTGTACGCTCCCTGGTTATTATGTATGTTAATAACTGCCGTAAAGGTACCTTTTACTTGCATCGATCACAAGTGGATATTGTGTTTGGTGTTGTCAGCCCCTTAACGGGACGTGTCAACCCTAAAAACTAATCTAATGTCAGTTTGAATATCGCATGAAGCAATCTCAGTTAAGCCGGTTTTGCCCCAAGAGACCTGCGAGCGAGGCGAGTACGTCCTACCAGTCTTGGACGTACGTTGTTTGTGAACGAATAAATGAACTGTCAAACTTTTTAAATGTTATTTTAAACTTCTGAAATTATTTATTTATTTACTAATATATTTACTGGCTTTTTCAAGAACGTGAGTGACCCGTTTTAAATATTATTTAATTTGTTCGAGTTTTACGAGAGTTTTATAGTTAAAATCAGCGAGTAAAGTTAAAAATTAAATATTTGTATGTCACATCTTTGTGGAAACAAATCAAACTATTTAACTAAACATTAGTTTATGACATCTATTATAATTTATATAAATATGTATATACTTCTTTTTCCTAGCGTTTCCTGGTTCCCTTATGCCATGGCTCAGGGAGCCTGGGATCCGCTTTGGCAACTAATCCCAAGATTTGACGTAGGTGCTAGTTGTACAAAAGCGACTGCCATCTGACCTTCTAACCCACGGGGTAAACTAGGCCTTATTGGGTTTACTCCGGTTGCCTCACGAAGTTTTCCTTTACCGCGATTGGTAAATATCAAATGTTATATTTTTTGACATAAACCGATGTGCGCGAAGGGATGACGTTTGATTGAATTAGGCTCCAGGGGCTGAAACCGCCATGCCATAACTGTTTCGGAAACTTCTTAACTTACTTATTTGTGACGTTTTTCGGCAAAAGGTACAGTCACAGTAAGTATACATATTTTTGACACTTTGGCTGTATTCACAGCAGTGTTGTTGACTGTACCACTTTGTCGGTTGCCGACAATGATACCTTTAAACTATGTGTATCATAATATGCGTGACATGTTTCGACTGCATCGGGCAGTTATCGTCGGACAGACAGAGTGGTGTTGTCATCAAGCAGGCGCAAGTGATGCCCGAGCCACGGAGGTGACAACACCACTCTGTCTGTCCGACGACGACTGTATAACCGTTTAAGTTTAATGTCACTATGACTCACGAAAGCTTAAATTATATGCTACATTTTACTAAAAACAAGCTGATATATTTTATAGTCATTGCCCGCGACTTCGTCTACGTAATTGGAACAATACAACTATCCTATGTCCTTTCCTAGGTGTCAAACTATCCCCATGCCAAAATTCATCTTGTTCCGTTCAGCAGTTTTACTGTGATGAGGTAACAGACAGAGTTACTTTCGCATTTCGCAACGGCCTCCTAGCCTAGTTGGTAGTGACCCTGCCTACGAAGCAGGAGGTCCCGGGTTCGAATCCTGGTCAGGGCATTTATTTGTGTGTTTATCACGAATATTTGTTCCTGAGTTATGGATGTTTTCTATGTATTTAAGTATTTATATGTATATATCTATTATATATATCGTCGTCTAGTACCCACACCCACAAGCCTTATTGAGCTTACCGTGGGACTAGGTCGATTTGTGTAAAATTGTCCCACAAATATTTATTTATTTATAATTACTAGTGGTTAATTCAAACACCGTGACCGTTAATACCCCGAAAGATTTTAATCATGTATTCTGGACGTTAAAAGAAGCAAAAAATGTTACAAAACTTTTGTCATTATTTGACAAAAAAAATTATAGTATTTTTTTTATTGCGAATATGTACGTTGACAAAATGGCCTGAGTAAGTCATAATAAAAAAAGTGTATTAAAGTATTTTATCCTGTGATGGCATTGTCGGAACGGAATATGAATCATTTATAAAGAAAACCTCCCTAAAATTATGTGAAAAATGGTCCAAACCATACTCACAAATAATTAGCTGGATCAAAGTCAAAATACAAATATCAATCATCAGAGCGGTATCTATTAGAATTAGAGGAACAAGAAGGAGGATACAAAGATTTAGCTGCGAAGACAGATGCGGAATACCTAACGTAGAAAATTAGATTATTTCCTGATATATTTTTATGTTAATTGTTATATATGTACCCATAATACGAATAAATATCTTTCACCAGGTAGTTAGGTAAGTTACACTTACTGTAAAAAAAAAAAAGTATTTTTTTAATTAATTTTATTAGGTACAATTTTTTGCGAAGATTTTTCTATTTTTTTTCTAATATCAGTAAATAAGTATGTCAAAACTGCAACTTATAGCAGTCTAAAATGCGTTTTTGTATGAGTCATGACGAAGAACAGTTTTAGAGATGTGATTATCTCTGAAACTAAGCCAAATCCAGATAATCTCATGTCATTATAATACTTAAATGTAGTCAGTATATTTCATCTAACTACCTGCCAAATTTTACAATGATCCGACCAACGATACTCGAGCTATCCTCGAGCAGAATTACAAATGGCGGATGGTCAAAGAAGGCAGAGTACATTTATATTTATCGACAAACCGATGCCTGCGAAAGGCTATTTGATTCAATTAGGCTCAAGGGTCTCAAGTGCCATAACTGCTTCGGAAACTCCTAAACTAACTTATTTGTGACGTGTTACAGCAAAAGGAACCACTTTGACGATAGCGATAATGCCATAAAGATTTAATTGGAGATTAACCTTGTCAACCGATAAAGTACCTTTTACACTCTTACACATTTTAGTCGATATCGATTTAAATAGGAGATCACTTATTTAAACTTTCACGATTTTCACACATTATACATTTACTAAAACGGGGCTTAATCGTGTACAGACTTTGAAAACAAACCTCCGACGTTTCATGGGCGACATTGTCCCCGGGGTCCCGGAGAAAGACTGGCTGAGGTTGACACCAGCATCTTCAGTTGATAATCAAGACCAAGTGCGGGTAGTTCGTAAAACCCGCGCAGCTAGATGTTGATGTCAAACTAAGCCAGTCTTTCTCCGGGACCACGGGGAGAATGTCGCCCTTTAAACGTCGGAGGTTTGTTTTCATAGTCTGTACACGATTAAGCCCCGTTTTAGTAAATTTATAAATAGGAGATTTTCAATTCGATACGTCTGTTTGAAATCTTGTTAGAATTTGTATATATTCTTACCAGTGGTTGGCCCCGAAAATGAACTCGCGACTATATTTCGGCAACACCTTGACCAATTCGGCTCATATTCGAATTTAAAAAAAGATTCACTGTATTGACAGCTGGGGACCCACGGAGCAAAGCTTGCCCCTTTAGTTGTCAACACAGCGAATCCTCCTTTTTTCGGACTCGCCCACCGAGGGTTCCGCTCAAAAGAATGCTACCCCCTATTTATGACCTTAGGTACTTAAAACTGGACTGGTGGCACGGAACTCTCAGTGTGCGGCAATTATAAGGTTTTCGGATTGTACCCTACTTGTGCTACAAGCTCTTACTTTTTGCCAAATTTTGTGTGAGTTCTAGGTCAACGGGAAGTACCCTATACATATTGATTCGCGTTGCAAATGTATGGGAAATGCGACATAAACGGTCGTAACTTTGGATTGCGTAGAAGTAGAAGTTTGATTTTTTCATGGCTTCAAGGGCCCGCAGACATGTGAATGTGGTATTAATTTTAACTTACTATCTCTACGCGTTCCGCGGACGGACAACAAAGTGATCCTATTAGGGTTCACTTTTCCTTCAGGTACGGAACCCCAAAACAGTGTATCGTCGCTGCGCTTGTAAAATCCGCTATGTTAAAAAACACAACTTTACAGGAGACACAAAAAACATATTTATTTTGTTACTGTTCTAAAAATGAAAAAACCATTAATGACAAAAATTTAAGTGTCCAATGGGACACTAAATAATATAAGTTTCAGAAATATTAACTTCTTATTTTGGATGCTACAATTTTTTTATTTATATTCTTAGCACATAGAGGAATTTATTTGTGTTGTAAAAAACAATATGTGCTTGCCAAAGGCACAAAACGGGTTATTGTTTCAAAAGATTGACGTTTTAACACACATAGCGGATTAATCGTACATAGAAATAAATAAACAAAAATTTTATTGTGTATATATTTTATAACTGTTTATTAATTAATTCAATGTTTTTTACTCGTAACTTACGTAACTACTCGTCAACTTATTTTTGATAACCAAACACTTACATGTTTGATCCGCAGTTTAAAATATTTATATCAAGTCTAAACTATCAGTCAATTTTACAAATTGAATAACTGGATAAATATATAACGTTTTACACCCCAAGAATAAATAAACTTACCTATTTAACAGAACCTTGTCATTACAAACTCAATCTAATCAATTAATTTGCCAATAACCATTAGTTCACTGTTGTAATTGTTTTAAAGATAATAAAACTCAATACTATGACGGTGTTTTCATATGTTTTGTCAATGACATTGCTACCCACATGTTTATTAAATCCGCCGTGTGCCAGCGCAAGGCGCAATATTCTTAGAAAACTTACCGTGGTAAAAGCCGCTAGGTGCTATTTGACCACTTGGTGCCTTTTGCGAGGCTAAATTAGGCTTATTTTACAAAGCTGATTTTTACATTTTCTGAACCAATTTAAATAATAAAAAATGGGTTTTTGAGAAACGTGCACCTTTAAAAGTAGTTTTTAAATATATAAAAATCTATTTTTCAGAAAAAATCACATGTTGAATTTTACAAGCGCAGCGACGGTATTTTGTTTATTTTGATCGCGTTAAGACGTCATGGTAAAGCCTCAGCGTGCGTAGCCAAGATGCCAATCGCTCACGCTTATTAACATATCGTAGCTACCTCTCTCTATCACTCTTCCGTATTAGCGTGACAATGACAGTTGCGTTTCGTTAGCGACTGAGCGTGAGCGATTGGCATCTTGGCTACGCACTCAGGACTAAACGCTGGTCTTGATGATTCTTACTTCAATAGATGTGTCTTAAGAGAGATAGGTTTGAAATTTTAAGCATCGACAAAATACATTAACATTTGTGTGACACCCGGTGCCACGAAGCGCTCCATTTTGGTACTTGAGTATAACATAAAATATGTATGTAATTTTCGCGTGATACGCCACGTAATTATATACCTAGGTTACCTTTGAGACCTAGGTATCACAATTTCAGTTAATTAAAGGCTTAACATGTTTGTAGGTAGTGTAAATCCACTTATTGTAAATTATAAATTGAAAGAGATGTCATATATGAAATATAATACTACAAACTACAGAAAAAGTAACCAAGGTCTAGGAGGCTACCAGATCACGGCTCAGTGGTTAGGGCGTTCGCCGCAAAAGCAGGAGGTCGCTGGTTCGATCCCAGCCCTGCTCACCAGGGACTTTGGTCACTTTTTCTGTAGTATGTGACATCTCTTTCAATTCATAATTTATATATAGTAGTGTGACTGCTTAAAAACATGAATCAAAATATTTATTACAAATAATTAATGATTTAATTCATACTTTATTATTGTCTATTTATTGTATTTTTTTTACTTTCACATTTATAATATTAGTATGAATGGGGTAATTTATTCTAATATAGGTATTAACACATGAATATACAGCGCGTCCCAAGACTATGGGACATTAAAGGGAAAGTGCCTTAAATATCGTAGATAGGATATTTTGCTGAAAGAAGAATTTATTGTATTTTTAAAAGTTAGTAATACTGCATTCAAAGATATTCTTAAAATTACTTGCTTATTCTGAGAATCGAACCGGCTTAAATGTGAAAAAAATCACCCCTATTTTTATGAGCTCAATCGAAATGATGCATAAAAAATAATCATTCATTAAGTAACATAGTAATTTAAAAGAAAATAACAACGTGAAATTAATCATTTCACTGAAATTAAAAACATATATGAAACTACCGAAGCCAACTAAGTATTTTTTTAATATCTTTGAATGCAGTATTAGGTACTCACTTTTAAATTCAAATTCAAATTCAAATATTTTATTTCAGACAACATGGTCCATTTTGTGTTAGTATACATTTATTCTGTTGTTTTAAAACTAAGTTGTTAGTAATTAAAAATAACATAAAGTCTTCTTTCAGCAAAACATCCTATCTACAATATTTAAGGTACTTTTCCTTCATGCCATATAGTCTTGGAACCCCTACAGAACTGCGACAAGCGGAAAATCTGGAAAACCCGCTTTCCTCTGAGATGAGACCGAGGTAGATCGAATTTTTGCCCTTAAAACCTTCCTATACTAACTAATCCCCCCCCCAAGCCTGCACTTAGCAAACGTCTCTTTTTGTCCTACTCGTTAATATTAGAGAATACCTTAAAAATACTTCTCACTCATGAATTTCATGATTATGGGACGCGAAACGTTCCGAAACATGTCGAGCTAATTTCGACTTTATAGACGTGAGTAACCCGATATAACTCTTGTCAACGCAGCGCGGGCCGAATTCCACGTCACGCCGCGCTAAACGACATAATCCGTCGGTCTCTTGCTACCTCAGTACTTGAGCCGACCGGTATAGCCCGGGACGATGGTAAGAGACCCGACGGGATGTCGCTGATTCCGTGGAGGATGGGACGAGTGCTCGTCTGGGACGCTACCTGCGTAGACACTCTCGCACCGTCCCACCTCCACGGTACTACACACAAGGCCGGTGCGGCGGCGGAGGCGGCAGAAACGCTCAAAAGGCGTAAATACAGTGGTCTAGACGCCAATTACAATTTTATTCCATTTGGCGTCGAGACTCTTGGTCCGTGGGGCCCAGCGGCACAAACCCTTTACCGGCAACTGGCCAAACGGCTAGTCGACTCAACAGGAGACAAAAGAGCTGGTAGCTTCCTCGCTCAACGAATAAGTATTGCGATTCAGCGAGGAAACGCTGCCAGCGTCCTCGGCACTATGCCACAGGGGCCAGCCTTAGATTTAGATTTAAATTTATAGTTTTATATATTTTCTAATTAAGATATTTTTTTATTTTATTCCTTTGTAGGGTAGCTTTTTGTTTAGTTTTGTAATTAATTTAACTTTTAGTTTATTTAAGTCTTTTTAGTTAAGTTTTAGTTTATTAAGTTTTTGTATGTACCTTTTAGTACCCAATTAACTATATTAATATATCTTATACTCACGGGAGTTTTCTATTTAAAATACCTTAAGACATTAAGGCCCACTTGCACCATCCAGGGTTAGCCACTAACCCGCAGTTAAGCTGTCAAATACCGACCAAAAAAACCGCTTAACTCCGGGTTATGTGGCTCACTCCGGTTGTCGTAAGTGGCCCTAAGTTTGTACTTTTTTTATGTAAAAGTAAATAATACGTAGGTACTTATTTTTATCGAATCCTTTAGTAGTTTTCGATATAGCCGAAATATTGAGAATTCTCTCTCATTTTTCATTTGAAAGTATGTAATTATTATTCTAATATATTTACAAAATCCAAAACGAATCAAGTTTACTCTAATTTAAATTACCCAGTTTTCAAGCAAAATAAAATAGTAATACAGAATTTATACCTAAAGTATTACCTATCGAACGAAATCCTTAATATTTATATCACTAGACTTATTTAGTTTTACCGGAAAATATAAACAAACTTAAATAAAATTCACACGAATTGATAGTAATAAAACCGAAAGTAATAAAAAGGATTAACATTTCTTATCAGCATTTGCCTTATCTTCACTTTCTAAAATATTCAATTGTAATTGTAATATTCAAACAATATTGCGCGATTTAAATCCATCTAACATTTACGAACAGCTTATAAGTCAATTACAAGAGCAATAAAACATGTTTACGGCACATTTTAAAAAGCGAGCTTCCGAGATCTGTTACCAGACATACTGGTAAGAAACAATTGATCGTTGCTTACCTTTATAAGCTCCTATCACTATATCTCACAACACTCACACTACGTACATATGTAGGTTCTATAAAAGCCGTAAGCGCGACCGCCCGAGCCAACGTCCGATCATCGACTGAGGGTACGACTGTTCCTCACACGTATACATCCCCTTTTATAGGGAGAGTAGAAATAGCCCTGTTATGGTTTTTAAACCGTGTCAATTTTACGTGCTATTGAGTTTTTTCGGTGAATGATTTTAAGGGTTGAATATTTTAAATATGTGTGAAAAGTATAAAATTTTCCTTTGAAGTTATTTAAAATAGAAAACTGTGCTCAAAAATCCCTTTTCTTATGCAACTAAGCATACCCGCGTAATAGGAAGCGGTGACTGTAGCCTATACGGTGTTAACTAATAAGTTACCGGTATTTTAACAGATGATACTTTACTTTGAAACAATTAACTTAATGTTTTAATTTACCGAACCAAAATAAAATTAAAATCGTCTAAAACAATCATCATTTAACTGAAGATTTTTAACACTATCTGTCATTTCAATTAACAATCGAGTATTTAATTTATTGATGTGAAGTGGCTAGTTAGATGTTAGGTAAAAGAGGTACTAGAATCTGTTCAATTGGTTCTCAATAAATCACATTAACAGGTTGTTATCACGTAGCAAATCTGTTTTTCAGTTTTTTCAAAAAAAAGCGGCCTCTTATTCTAGTTGGTACTGATGGTAGTGACCCTGCCTACGAAGCAGGATGTTCCAGGTTTGAATCCCGGTCAGGGCATTTATTTGTGTATTTATCACGAATATTTGTTCATGATTAATGGATGTTTTCTATGTATTTATATGTATCTATCTATTATATATATCGTCGTCAAGTACCCACAACAAGCCTTATTGAGCTTACCGTGGGACTAGGTCAATCTGTGTAAGATTATCCCATAATTTTTATTTATTTATCAATAACTGCTTTGTTGTCGGTTTAGATAGTATCAGAGTATCTTTTCCAAGAAAAAAACAGACTAAATTTTAAGTATTATGTTAAATGAGTCGCTTAACATCGAACTCGGGTAAATCCATCTGTCAGATTTTGCGATTTTGGTATTAAGAAAAGGTAATAAGGTAGATATTTGCTGAGAGGGTCGAATGGATTTACCCGAGTTTGAAGTTAAGCGACACAAATGTCAATTATGACGTAAAATTAACACTTTCTCAGTCGGTGCTATCAAAATCTATGAAATTTAGCATAGGCGGGCTCTGGGGCTCCGTTTCATGACGCTGATGTGTGACAATTCGTAAAATTATAGAATGCCTGAAACTCCAGTAGCATCAGGCATATAATTATAAGCTACGGGAACCGCTTAAGGCTATATGATTGACATGATTGTCTACCACCACATTGATATCGGGCAATGGAGTGGGCTATGCTAGGAGTCTCTGCGAGATCGTATCAGAGATGAGACCATCAGCAGCAGAACCAAAGTAACCGATATAGCTCTCCAAATCGCTAAACTTAAGTGGCAGTGGGCGGGGCACATTGCACGTAGAACCGATGGCCGTTGGGGCGGAAAGGTTCTCGAGTGGCGACCGCGTACCGGCAGAGCAGCGTGGGTAGGCCCCCCACAAAATGGACTGATGACCTGGTGAAGGTCGTAGGAGTTCGCTGGATGCGGGTGGCGCAGGACCGGTCATTGTGGAAAACTTTGGGGGAGGCCTATATCCAGCAGTGGACGTATCTCGGCTGAAATGATGATGCTGATGATGATGGCATTGATATCAAAAATAAAATCGTTATGTATTCAATATATAGGTATACAATTGTAAACCACGAATCAAATCATTTATCATAGGAAATGTTTTGATTTATGTTTTTTTTATTACCTCTAGGTACATTACTATTATAAATTGGATCGATCCCCACCCTGCTCACTGAGGGTCTTAGTAACTTTTTCTGTAGTATATGACATATTCACTTTATAATTAATAGGTAATTGTTAGGTAAATATTTTATGATAATTGTCACAAAAAACAGTAGTGTTTCGAAGAATTTTCGACTTTCGACTCTTCTTGTGTCCGAATTTCATGACATTTGTCGTGTGGTGATGATTGTCAAGAGCTCTTCAAAGAACTACTAGTTTTTTGGGATAATAACGATGTATTTTTTAAAAATGGCAAAGAGGAAGTCATGCCGTGCTCAGTGCTAAATTACGAAGACTTTCAATTGGCTCAATAATTCCTGTTCGCACGTATACATGCTAAAGGAAAACAAAATGGCTACCCTAAAGCAATTTGTTGTGAAAACTAACTTTATTCGTTATTATTAAACTGCTTACGGCAACAGAAGTTTAGACACTTTGAAACGCCTACAAAGTTCTCATCTGAAAAGATCATGATGATTTTCTGTAAAAATATAAAGGTTGTATAGAAAACCCTGTAGATTTACTTTTTTAAACTTTTTTCACCTTCCTAGCGTTGCGTAGCGTAGCGTTTCCTAGGGGTCCGCTTTGGCAACTAATCCCAAGATTTGGCGTAGGCGCTAGTTCCGAAAAATTCATTGGTACCAGCCGGGGTTTGAACCCGGGACCCTCGGATTGAAAGCCGCACGCTCTTACCACTGGGCCACTAACGCCCCACTCCACGCTCATTGCACACACATACATTAACACACACGTTTTTTATCACGATAGACGTGACACTTTTCGTGAGCCGCGAAGGTGACAACACCACTCTGTCTGTCCGACGATGACTGCCCGATGCAATCGAAACATGTCACGCCTATTGTGATGAAAATACATGAGTGTTAACTGTTGCAATTTAATATCAGTATGACTCACGAAAGTTTGAATTATATGAATACCAAGTATGTATGATAAATTACACAAATGACCTTTCATCCTGTACATATAGTGTTCAAAGTTATCAGTGACTGCTACATCCAGTATATGTGTAAAAAGCTACCGGTAGTACCATCGGTAATGGACTGTAATTATTACCGTTTTTACGCAGTTTTCCGGTTGGTAACGACGGGGGGCGTATAAACGTGCCGTAACTAAGCTTTTACTCCCAATGGCGTTACGTGACCACTCTTACCACTAATTAACTTCCTATAAGTGAATTGGCGGATTCAGTAGACTTGTGGTTTGTACCGAAATTGAAATCATTAAGGTAAACGGCCCAGTGGATGACACTATAAGGTGGAAAGTATTTTTTATACTACGACGGTGACAAGCATACGGCCCGCCTGATAGTAAGCGGTCACCGTAGCGTATGGACACCTGCAACTGCAGGGGTGTTAAAAGGAGGATTCGTTGTGTTGCCAGTTAAAGGTGCAAATTTTGCTCCGTGGGTCCCGAGCTGTCAACACAGTGAATCCTCTTGGAGCTCTGGCGACCTTACTCACCAACAGAAACATAACACTATGAGTAGGATCTAGTGTTATTAAACTGCGGTTTTCTTTAATGTGGAGGTACTAGCTTCCCCAGATGGGCTCTGCTCTATATTTGAGCGAAACGACATTCGTTGTGCTGTGCCCTACCACACTAAGCGATATGCATCCGCTTTACCCATACTATACTAACTAATAAATTATTTTCCGGAGCAGGGTTTTGAAAAGCTACTTAAATGGTAAATACATTTAAAAAAATGTCAAATCGTACTTACTAAATTGTAACGACATGAGTTTTATATACTAAGATTAGTAGACGAATAAGTATTTAATTATAAGTAACTAACAATAGAGTAACAAATAATATAATTTCGAACTCCCCATCGGCACACAAACCTCCTCAAGGTTTTGCCTATGATGGGTCTTGTATTTATAACACTATGTGTTACTGTATATTAAACAATAAATTAAAAAAATAAAATAAAAACACCTCTCTGAAACACACACATTTTTACAAATAACTTCTGACCTATCAAACCTACCGACTGCATGCTTGTACAAAAATGTAATCGACTTCGTTCTGCATGCTACGTCATGGACCATAAAATTATATTGTTACCTTTGTCAGATTATTTCAGTTTTCTACTACCTCTGAATGAGAGGCAAATTCACTCTGCTGCCATCTGGCCTTCAAAATAGTAATTTAATCAAAATAATTAAATACAAACAGACAATTGTCACGTAGATTATTCCCTGCCCAGCTGAGGGAAAAACCCAGGGAAAATCCGTGACAATAAAATTAAATGAATGGCTACCAAGTCAAGACTTGCGTAGGAAACTAAACAAAATATACTAAGTCGGTGCAAGGGTTTGTTCGATCAATTTAGGGTAAATAAACAAGTGGTAGAGGAAAATAAAGATGTTAGTTTCTTGTGACTTTTCTTTATTCGAACTGTATATAAAGCTAATACTGAAGTGAACAAATCATTCAAATAGAAGTTACATAGTTTGCACCTTACCTAATACTCAGTTAGTAGAGCTGGGGTCGTTCATCAATAGTTTAATTAATTATCTAACAGTTTTAACAATCAATTACTAAACATAATTGTGGTTATGATCTTGACTTTCAAGATACAAGTTCTTAACAGTCTTACTAAAAACACCTAGTTACAAAAACTGCCTCTCAAATGGTAAGTTTATTTATTGAAACCTAAATTATTTTTTGAATCGATGGAAGTTTTAGAAACAATTCGCAAATGTCACTAGCAGTCTATTTTTGGTTATATTAATAGCGGTGACGGCGCGTTACGAATATTCGATATTGTTTTTCGGTTAATCGTTTGTTTTGATACTTAAATGTCAAATTACGGGGTAAGTATCACGGGGTCTAATTCGCAACTCGTCTATGGGGCTACTCGTCTAAGTCGCAACTGGTCTACATCGTCTTCATCTAAATAGCAACTGGTCTACAATTTTCTTAGTAGCATCTCGTCTAAATTGCAAGTTGTCTATTTCGCTTCTTGTCTTGTTCTATTTAAAAAAGACAGTTGACAATAATAAAAATATTGAAGGTAGCATTAAATAAGAGCGGCTTGTCACCCGAATAGGGTAGGGGCAGCCGCTAACCGGTTGGCAGCTGTCATTCTACTGACAACAGTGCACGCGTTCTAACCTATTGGCTCTTAATCCGATTTTATTTCGTCCATCATACAATATTTTGCACACCTGGATACCTTAAAGAGCGATTCATATACGGTAACGTACGCCTCTCTCCTAATTTACTAAAACTAAAAGTCTCTTCATCTTTAATTATAGTTATCTTGAAAAAGGAAAAAATACGTGCCTAATAATTATCAATAACGGATTAAATGGAATAATCGTTTTTCAACCAAGTCGTCATCCCTATTCAACACAATTTGCAAAGAGTCTCTGCAGCCACGCCTCGGGCGTTCTCCGAAGCCAGTTAAATTGCTTAACTTGAAATAACTTGTTCTGAACAGAAGTTATATCTGAAACAACCGACGTAAATTTTGACGACTCTCATTGTACTGTATCTTGGCAACCCTTTGACCGATTTGGTTGATATTCGAACTTAAAAAGTCTACAAATTCTTAAATAATTATACAAATAAAATCATTTATTCTCGAAATATATACAGTAAGTGTAACTTACCTAACTACCTACCTCTACCTACCTTAAATCTAAAGTAGGTCCTTGAGGCATTGTACCTAGGATGCTGGCGGCATTTCCTCGTTGTATCGCAATGCTGATACGTTGTGCGAGGAAGCCACCAGCTCTTCGGTCACCAGTAACATCAACCAGACGTTTCGCGATTTCTACGAAAAATTTGCGTGCGCTGGGACCCCATGGACCAAGAGTTTCGACCCCGAATGGTACAAAAAGGTACTCTCTGCCCAGGCTCTTATATTTATTACGTTTTAAAATTTCGGCGCATCTAAAAGTCTACTCATCTCATCTAAGATTAGAATGGGACGGCAACGCGCATGTGACCCCCCCCCCTCCAATCTTGCAGGCGTCCACGGGCTACGGCGACTGCTTTCCTTCAGGCGGGCAGTATGCATGTTAGCCACCGTCGTGCTATTAAAAAAATGCAAACATTCACACCTTACTGTCAACCTAAGGGTGTGCAGATATTTTTGACGTCTTGGAAATGCTCATATATTTCAGAACTCGACTGTACAAGCGTAGCCGGGCAAATTTTTCAAAGTCTCCCCAGTTTTTTAGCTATGGGTATTTCAGAATCGTGAGCTCCTTCCATCCTAATTCCATACATTAGTTACATTCCATTTCCATACAGTTTTCAAACTTTCCATTCCATTACCTACCACCATACAATGAAAAAATGGTAAATATATATATATATAGTTTGTTAGTATAAACTTATCAAAGGTTGTCTGGAAGAGATCGCTCTTTAGCGATAAGACCGCCTGTTGTTTGCCTCTTTTTCATGTGTAATCTATACCAGTTTGTGTTATTTTTGTTGTTTTGAGGTGCAATATTGTTGTATTGTATTGTAATACTATGTTAAATAGGTAAATAGGTATAGGATAGGATAAATGACTTGATTCATGATTTAAAATTGTACAGATGCAAATTTATTCAAAGGAATGTAGGTATTTGGACAGGACGCTTGTGTATAAACAGAACCTATCCACTCGGCTTGATTAACAAAATTCCAACCAAGTTACCTAACGTAGACTCTCACTGTGCAAGTCTGTATGTACTATCGGTCCAATTAAATCTTGACCCACCATGGAACTGTGTCATATTCAAATTCAAATTCAAATCAAATTCAAATTCAAATCATTTATTTTCAGACTCCGGGTCCATAGAGGGTATTGGGGATATTGACATCTAAAGTCAAATGCTAAGTAAAATCATACATGACGTTACTGTGATACTGTGTGTGTGTGTTACTGTGTGGTGTGTGTGTTACTGGTAGTTTTATGATGGGTGAGGATTCAATTGGGCCGATAGTACACAACCTTACTAATAAAGGAATTAGTTGAAGAAGAATTAAAAGAATTTCTGTCTGACAATCTGTCTATAGGAAAAACATTTATTTTCGAAATATAGTAAGTGTAACTTACCTAACTACCTCTACCTTAAATCTAAAATAGGTCCTTGAGGCATTGTACCTACGATGCTGGCAGCATTTGCTCGTATCGCAATGGTGATACGTTGTGCGAGGAAGCCACCAGCTCTTCGGTTACAACAGTCGATTTGTATAGCCTATTAATCCTTAAATACATGATGATCGATTTATGACACAGAAAAGAGACAAGTGACTATCAAGTTCTCTTGGAATGTAGACTTTGTCATATCGTCGTAAGTTCTTAATTTGAAATGAATTTGGTTGTCACTTAGGATGTTTTAGGATCAATATTGATAATTCATGCATTTAAGGAATAAAACTTATTTTTAGGGTTGTATTTATTATCCCTTGGTATTTACCCTTTGGGTAAAATCGAAACCCTATAACATAAACTCCTCTGTCTGTCTGTCTGTCACCAGGCTTGTATCTCATGAACCGTGATAGTTAGTTGAAATTTTCACAGATGTATTGTGATATATTGTGTATTGGCCAAAGGAAATGTCAGTGTTGCCGCTATAACAAAAAAAAACCGGCGAAGCGCGAGTCGGATTCGCCCACCGTGGATTCTGGGCCATTTATGACCTTAGGTACTTAAATATACTGGTGGCTCGGAGCTCTCAGTGTGCGTCAATTATACGATTTTCGGATTTTTTTCTGTACTAGTGCTACAAGCTCTTGCTTTTTGCCAAATTTTGTGATTCTAGGTCAACGGGAGTACCCTATACATTTTGATTACCATTGCAAATTTGTGGGAAATGCGACATAAACGGCCGTATCTTTTGATTGCGTTAACGTAGAGGTTTTTTTTACACCTTCAAGGGACCGCAGACCTGTGTATGTGGTATTAATTTAAACTTGCTACCTATACGCGTTTCCGAGATAAATGTTTTGACAGACAGACAGACGGACGGACAATAAAGTGATCCTATAAGAGTTCCTTTTTTCCTTTTGACGTATGGAATCCTAAAAATCGTAAAAAACAGAATGAAATAAATATTTAAGGGTGCTTCCAAATAACAAACGTGATTTTTTCGCAGTTTTTACAGATACATGGTACGGAACCCCTCATGCGCGAGTCCGTCTCGCGCTTGGCCGTTTTTTTTAACACCATTAACGAATTGTATTTAAATGTCCATATATCAATCTTCACACACACTTGTATAGTAAATATAATTAAATGAAGCGTTTATCGGGGCAGCATAATCACATCAACCAGGATCAAAAGGACGTGCCCACTGGGTTCACCCACGGCGCGTTTACCCTACGATACGTTAACCCACGGTACGTTAACGGCGCGCTTACCCTACTATGTTCGCCCACATGAGTTTTAGTTAATTTGCTTTGCAAAATGTAATCCTTTATTGAAAGTGATTTTAACTATGTAAAGGTTACATTCGAAAGGGGACTCGTGTATTGTAGTTTGCTATATTATAGTGGGAAATTTGTCGTGGAAACAGATAATGACGACGAAATTGCATCGGATTTCGAAACTAAGAGAGGTATGGGCACAGCGGGTGCATATCGTTTAGTGTGGTAGGGCACAGCACAACGAATGTCGTCTCGCTCAAATCTGGAGCAAAGCCCATCTGGGGAAGTACCTCCACCTTACAGAAAACCGCAGTTTAATAATACTAGATCCTACTCATAGTGTTGTGTTTCTGTTGGTGAGTAAGGTCGCCAGAGCTCCGGCACGGAGCAAAGCTTGCCCCTTTAGCTGTCAACACAGCGAAACCTCCTTTTTAAAAGAGTCAGCAACGGCCATGTAACACTCCTGGAGTTGCAGGCGTCCATAGGTTTAATCCACCGCTTGACCGCTTACCATCAGGCGGGCCGTTTGCTTGTTTGTTACGTCGTAGTAAAAACTCTAAGACAATGTTGTTCAGGCACTTAATTTACTTAAATTAATAATGTGGATGTGCACGGATCATTTTTCATACAAGTTTTATTCGCAGAATTATGACGAAATTACGAATAGTACATTGTGTATTAAGGGCGGTAATTATTTTTTTTCTTTGTATGTATCACTCGTGATACATACAATGTTTTTCATCTCATTTGCGAGGAATAGCTATTTATGCAACAAGTGCGGAAAGTCAGTGATTTCCGACGAGTGTATAAGCCGACACGAGTAGGAAAACATCTTTACGCATGTGTTTCATACAATGTTTTACTATGCATTGTGCGAGTAAATAAAAAATCATATCATGACAAAACAATTTAATTGTTACATGACAGTAATTTAATTATTAAAATTAAAAATTATATTATTTTATAGTTTTCTTACATAGAAAATACTTTTGGTATGGGGCTGATAGCAGAGTCAAAAAAAAAAAATAGTAAACGCACTGCGGCCAAATCGTGCAGAAAGGTACAACTTTCCGCACGATTTGGCTTCATAGAAAGCGCACTTTTCGAGCACATGCATTGTAAATAAATAAACGTACTAGGCAGATAAATAAACAATAATTATTAGCGGTAGTGTAGTAGCACAGTCCACAGTACTCCGGAGTGAGCGGCGACTACGTGCAGCGAGC
The DNA here is from genome assembly GCA_949128165.1 of Lathronympha strigana. Classification (NCBI taxonomy): domain Eukaryota; kingdom Metazoa; phylum Arthropoda; class Insecta; order Lepidoptera; family Tortricidae; genus Lathronympha; species Lathronympha strigana. The sequence continues at coordinate 2,375,109 of OX421925.1, read as the reverse complement.
GCGTGGGGGCAGGTCCTCCGGGAGGAGCTCCCGGAGGACATGCCTAAAGAAACAATAATTATTAGCGTGCCCCCCACGCTCCAGGAGCCCCGGGCGGGCGGTAAAGTAGTATGAGAATCCTTTAAGACCATGGCATTAATACAGCTCACTAAGTCTAAGTATGCTTGCATATTATTACAATGTACGAGCAGGTGTAATGAAAAATACATTATGAACTAGTGTGAAATTGCGCATTTTTATTTTTTGTCGTAGAAAAATCATTTTTTGATAAATTGGAAAGTTTTATCTCTATTCTACTCAGAATCGCTAGCTCTTTCAATCCAAGTAGGAGAAAAAAAAGTGTCCTAAATTTTCCATACATTTTTCAAACTTTCCATTGCGTTACCGCAATACTAAATGAAAATAATGGTGGCGAAATGGAAAAAAAATCTTGGGACACTTTTTTTCTCCTACTAGGATTGAAAGAGCTCGCGATTCTGAATAGAAAACAATAAAAAAAATTGCTGATGTAGGCGAGAAGACTGCCAGGCTAAAATGGGACTGGGCCGGCCACGTCTATCGCATGCATCCGGATAGGTGGGCTAATATAGCTACCAAGTGGATGCCGCAAAGTAGGCGTGGACGAGGCAGGCCCAGGCGGAGATGGCGAGATGACTTGGACGCCTTTCTTACTAACTGGCCCGATAAAGCAAAACAGAGGGAGTTATGGAGATCCAAAGGGAGAGGCCTTTGCCCAGCAGTGGGACACTCTCAAAGGCTATTAAAAAATAATATATATATATATATATATTCTACAACAAAAAAATAACGCCCAATTATGAACCCCGTAGAGACCCTCTTTCCTTCTAAGAATTTTCGTTTCTTTCGCAGATGTTTATGCTTAAAGATAATAGCTCCCTTAGGCTGCGTTTTACCAAATTTTTATTCCGAGAATAACGTTTACTCTCAGATAGTAACGTCAAGTTACTATGGGATTTTGACATTAGTATCCAAGAGTAAGCGTTACTCTTGGTTAAAAAGTTTGGTCAAATCCAGCCTTAGAATAATAAGAACACTAGAAGGCACGTTCTGTAAAGCGCAGTGAAGCCATTTCAATTGAGAAACTTTTTCTCAATTTCCATACACTGCCCTATAGATATTTCATTCGATTATTGTAATAGGGAAAGAGATGGAAACAGCCTATTTGTGGCTTCACTTTTGAACGCGTTCGTTTTATGGAAATAGGTTTCTGATAATCCTGTGATAGTTCCAAAGACTCGTTCTACAGCGTGGGTATTTGATACGGGCGAATAATTAATTCAGCGATAGTACCTGTTCATATGAATCGTATGGGATAATCATTTCGTCAAATTGTGTTATTAATTAAGTGTAGTGATTTTTCTAAGGTACGACAGAGCTGCAATGTATGTCGTCCAACTTTGTTTGACATGATAAACGACACTGACATGATACAATACAATACAAATACCCTTTATTGCACACCTCAAATGAAGCAAATACAGAGAATACAGCGAACAAAAGAAGAGGCAAAGGCATGATACTCGTATGACGTTTAGATAGCTACGTTAATTTATGTGGATGCAAATACATTGCGTACTGAATTTTTATGTATGAAAAAAAAACATCTTAATTTAGTAAAGAAATTAATGTAAATAGGTTCCCTAGGTCCAATAGTAATCGTCATGCCTGCAGGTTTTTAAGAGCCCACGGACTGCACTATCGCTAAGACTAGCACTACAGGTGACAGAGGTTCTTTAAGCGTCCTCTTACGGCTGCATAACGACTCCGTGTTGACCTAAAAAGTAGACGAGTGCGTTTGACAGACGAGCTGACATAAACATGGCGGAAATAAACACAATTATTTTTATGCAAACGCATACGGTAAGCTTTTATCGATGCCCAAACGAAATATAATATACTAGCTTTTGCCTGCGACTTCACTCGCGTTAGATGAGGCAGATGTCTGTCCCTCCGTCCATCTGCCTAGATGGACGGAGCCGGCGGGACAGACATCTGACATACACCAAGACCCTCTATCGAGACTTGATAGACATCAAGACCCTCGCGAACTTGTGAAGGTAGCAAGTCTAAATAATTATCACTTATACAAGTCTGCGGTCCTCTGAAGCTGTGAAAAAATCAAACCTCTATGTCAACGCAAACAAGATACGGTCGTTTATGTCGCATTTCCCATTTGCAATGGGAGTCAAAATGAGGGTACTTCCCGTTGACCTTCTTCTTCTTCGTGCCATATCCTAACGGATGTCGGCGATCACCACGCGAAAGTCCTCCCTGTGTTTCGCCACTCTACCTAGGGTGGCAGCGTCTACAATACCGGTCCAGGTCCTAATGTTATCGCCCCATGAAGTCCTGGGTCTTCCTCTACCTCTTTTTCCCTCTATTTTCCCCTCGATTATGCTTTTTAATATTTCATATTTATTATGCCTGTATATATGACCAAAATATGCCGTTTTTCTTCTTTTGATTGTTAATACGACTTCCTTTGTCTTTTTCATTCTGTCTAATACTATTTCATTTGATATTCTGTCCACCCACGATATTCTTAACATTCTCCTGTATATTAAATAATATTTAAAACGGGGCACTCACGTAATTTAGTCGATTTTCGCTCGACATGTTTCGTTCTTTACGAAGAACGTCATCAGGAGCGCCCACTCGCGACAGAGGCAAGTCGTACACTAAATCGACTAAATTACGTGAGTGACCCGTTTTAAATATTATTTAATATGTTCGAGTCTCACGAGAGTTTTATAGTTAAAATTCTCCTGTATATCCACATTTCAAATGCATTCAATTTGTTGATTGATTAATTACTTAAGGTCCACGATTCTGAACCATACAACAAGATTGGCAGCACATAGCATTTAACCACTCTCCATCTCAGTCTCCCGACCCCGACCCCCGGTCCCGTTGACCTAGAATCACGATATTTAGCAAAAAGCAACATTTTGTAGCACAGGTATAGGAAAAAATCCGAAAGCCGCAAAATTGCCGCGCGCTGAGTGTTCCGTGTCACCAGTATTTTTAAGAACCTAAGGTCGTAAATGGGGGAGGATCCTTTGTATGGAACCCTCGGTGAGCGCGTCCGGCTCCCACTTGGCCGGTTTTTTAAAATACCCGAGTCACCCATTGAAACGGAGAGCAAATTAGGATAATTCGCCGAGCGGTAAAACTGAGTAACCTAATAAATTATATTTGAGCGTCGCGCCGGGGAGACAGGGGAGAATTGGAAGACATGTTGTCGAAGTGCGCGTTAACGAGTTTATCTTTGAAAAGTGTTTGTTTTAAAAAATATGGTAACATTTACAGTATTACGCCGAAAGCAGATGATATTTTAATAGTTCCACATTTGACAAAATAATTCCACAGTTTTGTAGGTGAGCTTTTTCCAAAACGCGACTTTACGAATGTTTGGTGTACTGCCGGCCGTAATTGGTGACGTCACTGCCAAACTTGTCAAAATGGTGGGGGTTTAAAACGCCCGATCTGTTTGAAAATTTTGAAAGAAGATTTATATGCTTAATTTTTTTTTTGATAAATTTCGGAAAAAGCGGAATACGTTTTCAAGGGACCGTAAACACGGACGGACAACAAAGTGATCCTATAAGGGTTCTGTTTTTTCCTTTTGAGGTACGGAACCCTAAAAAATAGCTGAAACTTAAATATTAGGAAATTTTCTTACAAATTTACCAATATTTGTATGAAAACTTTTAATTGGATCCGGAGGAAGAAAAGAAATAACGATTTCAAAATAACCTCGGATACTTTTTAAAGACGTTATGACGTAACTTTTTATAACCGTGCCCGAAGGTAAATTGAAACTTTTTTTAGTATTATGTAATATTTCTAATTGTAGGCAACCTTAGCTCTGCGGTGCTGAGAATTCCAACCTTCAATTGTTTTTTATCACACCTGCTTGTAAATGGTGATTATATGCAAGCATACTTAGACTTAATGAGCTGTATTAAGCCCATGGTCTTAAAGGATTTACCGCCCGCCCTGTCCTGGAGCCTGGGGGGGCACGCTAATAATTATTGTTTCTTGATCCGCCTAGAAAGTTTATTTATTTCCTCGCAAATGTGATGAAAAACATTGAATGTCTCACGGGCCGGGCGGTACAAGAATTACGAACTCGAGCTTAAATTCACACTCGCTCGAAATTTCTCATTTACAGCCCTTAACATACAATGTACTATTTTGCGTTGTGCTCAAAATGGTTTGTAGTCGCTTTTTCTATGAGAGATAAATATGTTCTTTAGGACTATTTTCTACTCCAGCACTTCTATCTGTCAATTAGATGACTGACAGCGATATTAAAAAAGTACACATCATAACCTTGTGTATTTTTAACCGAAAAATTTCGAATGCAATGCTAACATTTAGCAAGAGCGGAATCTTTTTTATCTAGTGTAATGATTTAACGACGGTTTTGCGACTTCAAAACGGGTGTAAATAACCTCTGTTAGAGCCATAAAAGCGTACAATCGCTAAAGGAAGCAGTTACAAAAATGCGTGCCTGCAGAAATATTTGTGTAAACAGGCCTACGAATTTTACATGGGAATATAATTTAAATTCAAATGGGAAAAACATTTATTTTCGAAATAAATACAGTAAGTGTAACTTACCTAACTACCTACCTCTACCTACCTTAAATCTACAATAAGTCCTTGAGGCATTGTACCTAGGATGCTGGCGGCATTTCCTCGTTGTATCGCAATGCTGATACGTTGTGCGAGGAAACCATCAGCTCTTCGGTCACCAGTAACATCAACCAGACGTTTCGCGATTTCTACGAAAAATTTGCGTGTGCTGGGACCCCACGGACCAAGAGTTTCGACACCGAATGTTACACAAAGGTACTCTCTGCCCAGGCTCTTATATTTATTACGTTTTAAAATTTCGGCGCATTCAGCCGCTCCGCCCGCTTTTACATTAGATCGTTTCAAATTCAAATTATTTATTTCGAATCACAAATCCATATGTGGTTAGTGTACAAGCTTAAGAATAGAGTTAAAGTGCATTTAAGTTATTACAATATATTCAAATAATTATATTAGTAAATCAATAATTAACACCTAGTTTTATACGCAGGCCTTCTAGATGCACCATGTCTCAACATCAATGGCTGCCATATATAAGCTGTTCCAGTGTGTGAACAATGGTGCATCCACCCTGCCTGCCAACGTTTTCAGGAACACATAACATCCTAGAATGCCTGGGTGCTTAGCCAAGATGCCAATCGCTCACGCTCAGTCGCTAACGAAACGCAATTGCATTGTCACACTAATAAGGAAGAGTGATAGAGAGAGGTAGCCACGATACGTTATTGAGCGTGAGCGATTGGCATCTTGGCTACGCACGCTGATATTAAAATTATTTTTCATCGACGAGGGAGTGAGTAAAGTTTAGCGGTGTCTATTTCCATAGTTAGAAAATCACTTCATATTTTTTTCTACTTATTCCAAATAGTACATAGCGATACAAGTGCGAATAGGAGAAAATTCGCAATGAGTGGCGATGGAATAAAACACGACCAAAGGGAGTGTTTTAAATCGACACGAGTTGCGAATTACCTATTCGCACATGTCTCGTACGTCGTTTTACAGTACATTTAATGGCTCTTTTAATTTTTGACGCAGGCACATAAAGTGCTCATTATCACACTAGTGCGTTAACATAGCACCATTTTTACTGTAATAGTACATTACGATACAAGTGAAAATAGGCGAAAATTCGCAATGAGTGGCGATAGAACAAAACACGAAAATTGCGAATTACCTATTCGCACATGTATCGTGCGACGTTTTACAGTACATTATGGTTCTTTTAATTTTTGACGCCGCGCAGGCACATAAAGTGTTCATTATCGCACTAGTGCGGTAATGTAGCACCATACTGTAAATGCTATTTAAAAACATATGATAAGAGTGCATTCTATTTATAGATTACCAATTTAAAATTTTCCTATAGCGACCTAAGGTAATCTGCGATAATGCGATGTCTGTGGTCTGTAAATACCAAATAGACCATGTATAAACACTTAAATGGAGCACACTTAACGATCAAAGGAGTGGACGCTAAAGCAAGCGTCTACCGTGATGCCCATCCTTTGATCTTGCAGTTCAGCGGCTTGTTGACTTAAAGGGTATTTTTAATTTCTAGGTTATTGTGTTGGGGGTTCTGAGCTGGAAGGGACGGTGGCTGTTCAGTTGTGTGCATTTATGCATGCTGAACAGGCTTGCTGTGCAAGTATTACAATGCATGGATGTCTTGTCATCTGAAGCGTGCAATGCGGTTGTTCCGTCAAGTTTAACAGATACTCATGCCATTGGCTGATAAGTCTATTATTACGTCGCTGTACGATACAACCCTCCCAGCTCTACCCCCAAACATCTGTAGAATATTTGTGTATGAATGTCAGTGTCGCTCCCAAGGCTCGGATACCGGTTAAATTTTCAAACCGGTACGTGTACTTCGCGCAAAACCTTTTTATTTTGGTTTCGTTCGGGAAACTGTTATTTTTTAACCGGTTTTAGAGGAATATTTTTATAAAGGTCTTGTTAATTTTAACCGGTTTAGAATGATAAAAACCGGTTTTATGCGACGCAGGTTAAACAAGTTATAGTCCAGTTAGCTACGCTTTCGTAAGTTGTATATATATTAATCCTCATAGCGTTTTTTACAATTTATAAATTTTTTATTTCAACTATACAATGCCCTTCAGGTTACGTATTACTAGCTTTAAAAGCCCCTCTGGGCATTGTACACCAACTGTTTTTTTTAATTAGTTTTATATTTTTGTATGTAGGTAGTTTGCAAAGTTACTTTTTTGATTGACGGGAAGAATTCGCATTATCTCAGTCATCATCTTAACCCTGTGAAAACGAGTGCCGTAAAGAGCTAATAAACGCGATTAATCCTTTCTAAAGTGTTTAATCTCAATTAATAACAATCGCGGTAACATAAGACAATATTATGCGTATAAACTTTTAAAGTGTATGAATTTGAAACTTAATGCTTACTACAGTAAGCTCTTTTTCGTACGAAACATCCTTTGTATCATCATCAATGCAAGTTTGCTAATGTCATTCTGACCCACATTTCTTGACGTTTTTGTTCTGTTTTGTGTATTTATTTATTTTAATAATAAACACGAAATCACTTTCACGCGTCCCGTCCCGTCCCGTCCTTGTCTGAGTCACCTTTTATCCGATATATCTTAACCCAGACAATACATTGTTATATATTTACTACCCACGTATCTCATAAAATGTAGGTTGATGCAAAAATGTAATATAATGGAAAATGTTTTATTAACTTGAGGCTAAACTCACCGCAGCGTTTCCTTTTTCTTTGTATAAAGGTATTCAGTAGGTGGGTTATTCAGCTTTCTACCGACGATAAAACGTGTTTTTTTTTTCACTTTTAACGGCCTCCTAGCCTAGTTGCTAGTGACCCTGCCTGCGAAGCAGGAGGTCCCGGGTTCGAATCCTGGTCAGGGCATTCATTTGTGTGTTTATCACGAATATTTGTTCTGAGTTATGGATGTTTTCTATGTATTTAAGTATTTAATATATATATCATCGTCTAGTCTAAAACACAATGTTTTTTGAGCTTACCGTGGGACTAGGTCGATTTGTGTAAGATTGTCCCACAATATTTATTATATTTATTTATTTAACTTTGAAATTGTAAAGGGTGAGGTTTTCTTGAAGGAAAATAAGGTTCTTCAATACAGGATTGTACAAGTTTTAATCGGTAACGCGCATGTGATACCGCTGGATTTGCAGGCATTCATAGGCGCGATGATGGCGGATCCACACAGTCTTTTGTTTTTTTAGGGGGGAATGCGTTACGCCTACCACTCGGGTGCATTTATGTATGAATTATCGACTGATAAAAGTCTAAATATCTCAGTTCTGCAATGGAATTCAACTTGGTGTCCATATAAAGAAAATAAGTAAATAAAAACACCTACCAAATGAGATAACTCTCAGCTCTGTTGGGTTTGTGGCCAATTTGCACATGGTCCATTGAATTTAATTTTTATTTTCAAATAAATTGGTTCATACATGTAAAGTAAAATAATTCAGATCATGGTCGATAAAAAAGAAGAACGACCCAGGTATTGCTTTGGCATTTTTTATTTTTCGTATATCGATGTTCAAAGGAAGAGCACGATTATTTGAAATGGTGATTAATACAGTGAGGGAGTTTACCATTTATTTTTCTGTGCAAAAAATGCTTGGCGTAGAAAAACATTTTTGGCTTTCCTATCTTTTTCCGTTTTAGCGACACACGAAAATACCTCGAGGTGGTGGACAAAAAAACCGGCCAAGTCCGAGTCAGCGTATCATTATTTAAAAAAACGGCTATAAAATCACGTTTGTTGTATGGGAGCCCCCTTAATTTTTTTTATACTACGACGGTGACAAACAAGCATACGGCCCGCCCGATGCCCGATGGTAAGCGGTCACCGTAGCCTATGGACGCCTGTGACTCCACGGGTGTTACATGCGCGTTGCCGACCCTTTAAAAAAGGAGGATTCGCTGTGTTGACAGCTAATGGACAATCTTTGCTCCGTGGGTCCCCAGCTGTCAACACAGTGAATCCTCTTGGAGCTCTGGCGACCTTACTCACCGACAGAAACACAACACTGTGAGTAGGGTCTAGTGTTTTTTTTTTATACTACGACGGTGACAAACAAGCATACGGCCCGCCTGATGGTAAGAGGTCACCGTAGCCTATGGACGCCTGCAACTCCAGGGGTGTTACATGCGCGTTGCCGACCCTTTAAAAACTTTAACACTCCTTTTTTGAAGAACCCCATATTGTAGTCCTTTGGGAAAACAGTGGCAGGGAGCTCATTCCACAGCCGGAGCGTCCGCGGGAGGAAGTTCCTCTTAAACCGCACGGTACGAGACCATTTAGGCTCCAGGGTATGCGGGTGAACACCCTGCCGACGGCGAGCGGTGCGGTGGTAGAATGCAGCCGTTGGCATCATATCAAACAATTCCTCAGAGCACAATCCATTGTACAAGCGATAGAATACACATAAGGAGGCGAAGTCTCTCCTTAGACTTAAGGGTTCGATATCGCTCGTGAGTTTGGGATCGTTGACAATTCGGACAGCACGTCGAGTCAAAGGGGCCCAGCTGGTATCCAGGTGCTCCCGCCCAAAGATGGCAGCAATACTCCATATGGGGCCTGACTTGAGACTTGTATAATAACAGTCTTTGCCCCGGAGAGAAGTATTGCTTAGCTCTATTGAGCACACCGAGCTTTTTGGATGCCAGCTTGGCCTTCCCTTCCAGGTAGCTACGGAATTGGACGTCACTGGAAATGTCAACACCCAGGATCCCAATACTCTCTGACATGGTAAGGACTGTGTCTTGGAATTGTGGGACCACAGTAAATGGGGTTTTTTTAGCGGTGAACGCGCAAACTTGTGTCTTAGTGGGGTTAAATCGGACAAGATTTTCCTGGCCCCACAGTGAGATATCAGAGAGAGCACTCTCGATGTCTGACACAAGCTTTTCACGACTCTCTAACACAACGGGACGAGGGATGTTAGCACGGCCTGTGTAATAGGCATCCCCAGTACTGTCGTCTGCATAACAATGAATATCGCCAATGGACAACATGTCATTGATATGCAGCAAAAACAGCGTTGGGGATAGCACAGAGCCTTGTGGGACACCAGCATTTATGTCCATGCTATCGGAGCAACTTCCGTCGACAACGGCTCGTATGCATCTGCCGGACAAAAAGCTGGCAATCCATTCGCATAATCCCCCGGGCAGTCCGTAAGATGGTAACTTCGATAGAAGACCCCCATGCCAAACCCGATCGAACGCCTTCGCTATATCCAGGCTGACTGCCAATGCCTCACCTTGACTCTCAATAGCTGAAGCCCAGCGGTGGGTGAGATACACTAGAAGATCACCAGTGGAGCGACCATGGCGAAAGCCATACTGTCGGTCACTGATCAGATCGTGATCCTCTAGGTATCCCAGGAGCTTTGCGTTGATTATGCGCTCCATCACCTTGGAGAGAAGGGAGGTTATAGCGATTGGCCTGTAATTTGACGGGTCTGATCTGTCACCCTTTTTAGGCACAGGGTGCACAAGGGCGGTCTTCCACGAAGACGGCACCTGCCGTTTGTGATATGAGAGCGTGAAAAGGCGCGTGAGCACTGGACACAACTCGGGAGCACACCGCTTGAGCACCACTGCTGGTATGCCGTCTGGCCCGCTCGACTTGTGGACGTCTAATGATAGCAGCTCCCGCCGGACATCAGTTTGCCTGAATATAATACCGGGCATGGAGAAACCGCACCGCGGGACGGTAGGCGGTGCGGTACTGCCATCATCGTCCATGGTCGAGTTCGAGGCAAAGAGATAGTGTTATAAAACTGCGGTTTTCTATTCTTCGGTTATTTTATTCTGCTTTTTAGTATTTGTTGTTATAGCGGCAATAGAAATACATAATCTGTGAATATTTCAAGTGTCTAACTATCACGGTTCTTGAGATACAGACTGGTACAGACGGACGGACAGACGGACAGTGGAGCTTTAGTTATAAAGTCCTGTTTTCCCCTGTGGGTACTGAACCCTAATGCAACACTCAGAGCTTCATAAAGTTAATCGGTAGATAGTAAAATAACCAAAGTTATATCATTTAAATACTTTTATTCGTTTCTTATACAACTTACGACTATGTCCAAGTAGGTACTTAATACAGAATTAATATGATTTTCAAATAAGTCTCATATTTTATTGAACTGACACAATAAAGCGAAGCATTGAATATAATCTAAAAGAGGCACATTGAATATATGTCCTAAGCTAGAACGCTCTCGACTGATGAAGCCTACGCTCCGTCCTGCACTCCAAACTCAAAACCCCGAGAGCTTTCAGCTGGAACTCCAAAACCGTTTCGATTGCCTAGGCGATGATGTGGACGAATTCAACGACGGGTTTTTGGAAGCTGTCCATAGCGCTGGGTCTATGTTTTTTAAGGCCCAATGTACAAATAAGACCAAAAGGCTCTCAGACTCCACTCAGAGACTCATCGATAAAAGGAGTAAAATGCTTCTACAATTGATTGAGTTGATGCGACTTTAATCTCTAAAATACTCGGAGAGCACATCTATGGTAGATTTGAGTAACACTCGGAGTAGTTACTTCGGAGAACGTGATTCTCGAGGTACGAGTCTCTCGTCTCACTATTCTTAACTTTAATATATGGTAGCATTGTATCTGTGTGCACTGCGTTAACATTTGGTCCGGTCCTCACAGCCTGTGGAAAGCGAATTTCGGCACGATGACTCTTTCTTGCAATAGTTATAAATAAATATAATGTATATAGCTGTGTTAGCACCAATAGAGCTCGTGAAGGACACGAGAACCACATTCTCTGTTCTTATTTGTGAGCCTGTTTTAACACTCAGTGTAGTACATCTGCCCCCCGCACACCCCGCAGCTGTTGAAGAGCGCGAGACTTGGCACGAGAACTACAGTCTCGCTGTATTTGTAGTGTAGCTGGACTCCACTGAGTCGGGAGAATATCTTTACCGTCTCACCGAGACGAGTCACTCTGTAATTAGGAAGAAATACATTTTATGTATGATTAAACAAACAAAGTTTGTAGAAATAAACCTAAGATCGATAAACAAATTAATATAATGATCGAACAAAAGAGGACGACACATAATGAGGATTAACGCTAGTCGATTCGCCGCTAGGGGCGCTAGTGGAACGTGGGTCTGCAGGGAACATTTCAAACGTCACTTTGACAATTATTTCATATGGACAAGAGACCCACGCATGAGTGGCGCCGCCTGGTGAGCGACAATACGGTAGCTCCCATTCACAGATAGAAGTGCTGGAGTAGAAAAAAATAATTTAAAATAGACTCACTTGAAATCATAGAATGGCTCCTGTGGGGGGTACCGGCAGTCACCCTCACACGGTGTATCACCGTTGATAGTGACGTTAATGTCACCGCCGCTGCTGGTGACCGTCGCATAGTTTCCGCCAGTGTAGAGGCGGTAACTGTCAACGGCGTGGCGACGTTGGTGAAAAATGGCGTATCTGCAATCACGATATTGTTGGCGTTGGTTGGCGTAGTTGGTATTGACCCTGCCAGCTAAGCCAATGGTCCTTCGAATCCCGATAAATGCATTTACTTGTTCCTGAGTCATGGATGTTTTATAATGTATTTATGTATTTGTATATTATATTAATATATCGTTGTCTGAATACCCGTAACACAAGCCTTCTTGAGCTTACTGCGAGACTTGGTCAATTTGTGTAAGAATGTCTTATAATATTTATTATTCATATCCTGCTAGTCTATGATGGTCGGGTTTTTATCGTTTACCGACTTTGCTGTCACGTTCTAACAAGTATGTATGTGCGAAAGTGATGCATAGCGTGATAAGCGATAAAATGGCAACCATGCTAACCCTACTGGAGTAGGTGCCTTCCACTAGAAGACGATCTCTCTATTTCCATAGGAAGAAACACGTGATAGCTCGGAGCCCTCGGAAGTCACGTTTTTTTAATTCTACAACGGTGACAAACAAGCATACGGCCCGCCTGATGGTAAGCGGTCACCGTAGCCTATGGACGCCTGCAACTCCAGGGGTGTTGAAGTACCGGTCGGGACTTTTGTTACGATATGTATGCGTCAATAATAATATTAAAAAGTTTCATACATATTTTCAAACCTGCAATAGCTTTGTGCTTGTGCAGAGATTGCACTGTGGAAATTTCACCAACATTACTTAAAAACCGAAAAAAGAATTAAAAACCTGCTCACAGAATTTCAAGAGAATCGCTTCAAAAATACGACTGTAGAGGCATTTTTGAGAGACATACGAAAGCTCTTTCACCCCAACGCCCGACCTGTATGTCCGGACAGGTTTGTTTCAAATGATTTTCGTGAGTAAATTTTATTCTTACTTAGAAAGTCACATTTGTAGAAAATAATTTAATTCACACATATTCAAAAATCCCTTAAGTACTGCAATTGTCAAAATGTAGTTAATATATTCGATTCAAACGGTTTTAAAGTGTAAATGTACCATCATATCAGTAGTTTCCTGTATTACGTTCAAAAACCGCATATTGAATTTAAACTAGGTACTATAATAATAATTTTTTTTTGTTAAAACAAATTTCTTATCTATTTTCACAGATTCTGTGAAAATGTTATTATAGCTAATTTATAATATCGAATTCGATAATATTAAATTAGTCATAATAACATTTCCACAGATAAGAAATTTGCCGTAACAAACACTAACAATTAAAGTGTTTAATTTCAGTTTGATAACTCTGAGTACCAGGATCTCATAGCATGGCTATATAAAATCTTCTGCTATCGATTAAGCAGTGGTAGCCGCGAACCGCGGGCAGTCGTCACTAAGCCTAGTAATACCTCGGGGCACTGGTGCAGTCTGCAAGTACCAGGATTTCATAACAGGCAGCCGATGGCAACGGATCTTTACCACCCGACAGAGTGCCAACGATTGACTCTTCTAATCGGCATTCACCTAAAACAAAATCGAACAACGTAACATTAAAAAAAAAGAATTAGAACATCAGGCGCGCGTTTGGGGATATGTCCGTCTCGCTCCTGCCACAGGGATGGTGGGAGCGAGACGGGCATACTTTCGAACGCTTCAGCCACTATTGAACACAGTTGCGTGTAAAGACACTGAGGACTACCCGGGGTTAGCGAAGTAACTCAGCGTTAGCTGTCAAATTCGATACTAAAAAAGCTTAACTCCAGGTTAGTTGGCCAACCCCGGGTGGTGCAGTTGCACTTAATTCAACAGAAGGGGGTATCTTCGTCATGGTTTAGGTTTGACAAATGGGGGGGGGGGAGCGTTGGTGGTGATGTTGTACTAACTGCTATTTGTGTATTTTAAGGTTGACTGGTAGCGAATTCCCTACGGCATTAAGTCCGCCTTTTGAACGATAAGTTTTTCTTTGGTGCAATAAAGATTAAATAATATGTCTGCGTGTTGCTCCAGCTGTCCAGAAGCCAGGCGAAGTTCTGCGACGGGAACTGCATTTCAGCTTCATTATTCAATTTCACTAAGCCAAGCCGTTTGTCCTTGTCTGTCACCGAGGGGTTAGAAAGAGAGCACTTACGATATATCCCCAGCATCTTCATAATCTGCATGTTGCTCCAGCTGTCCAGAAGCCAGGCGAAGTTCTGCGACGGGAACTGCATCTCAGCTTCATTGTTGAGTTTTATGAACGCTAAACCGTTTTTCTCCTGAAAAAAACATGACTGATGAGTGATGACGCATACCTGATTTTTATTTTTTAAATGTATACAGTGTGTAAGTCTAATACGGACGATAAATTTAACCAAACATAGAATTCATTATCGTTATCAATAATTAAAACATATTTTTAAGTTACACTTAATTATTACCCCATGATTAAATTTTTTATAGAATTTTCAGCAGCAATGTACTATAAACTATTTGACGCTGACAGTTGTCAACGGATGTTTAAGGCGAGTGTGTTTGCATTACATTGCGGGCCGAATTATTTTGTATGGATAAAATTTTAATTGCAATTCCATTTAAAAGTTACCTAATTACATTTCTTATGTCCTTTACTAACCACCGTTAAGAAGTTCGCCCGTATTAGATTTACACACTGTATAAGCTAGACGACAAAAAAAGTAGTCCGTCTGTTATATTATTCAAAATATTCGAATCGTTATTTTTGTTCGTCAAACGAGAAATTACTGAAATACAGAGCATTACAATTTGGCATGACGTCACAATTGCTTGGGTCTCAATATAAGCCTGAGAGTTAAACAACCACTTTGCACACTTGTATAATAAATAAATATTTCAAGGGAAGTCTATTAACTCTAAAGTTGATTTGAAAAAAAAAAACACTTTCCAAATCTTTACAGTAAAGGACGACTCACACTAGAACGGGAAGGGACGACACGGGATGGGGCGGGACGGGAAAATCTGTCAATTTCTATAGAAAGCGTCACGTGATATCCGAGAGCTCCGAGCTATCACGTGATTGTTTCTATAGCAATTGACAGATTTTCCCATCTCACCCCGCCCCGTCCTGTCCCGTCCCGTGCTAGTGTGAGTCATCCTTAAGTGTAACTTAATGATTTTACCTTGTAAAAGATTACTAGTAAAGGTATATATATACTCGTATATATATCTTACCTAGCTACCTACCTCTACCTACCTTAAATCTTAAATAGCTAGGTCCTTGAGGCATTGCACCTAGGATGCTGGCTGCATTTCCTCATTGTATCGCAATGCTGATACGTTATGCGAGGAAGCCACCAGCTCTTTAGTCACCAGTTACGTCAACCAGACGTTTCGCGATTTCTACAAAAAACTTGCATGTGCTGGGACCCCATAAACCTAGAGGTTATACTTAGTTGCAATTCTCACCGAAACGACTGCCGTCAAATTTAAAGGTTGCTGATGAAGACTGCCCAGCAACTGTCCTGTTTCTGTCCCGAAACCTGCCACTGGACTGAGGTTAGGCAGCTGAAAGAATAACTTACATCAATAAGAAGCAGTTAAATCACGCGTTTTTTGTATGGAATTTGACAGCTTATATCCGGGTTCCTGGCTAACCCTGGGTGGTGAAATTGGGCCAATTATGATACATTATAAATTTAAACAAACTATACAATTGTAAAGCACGAATCAAATCATTTATTAAATGTAATAAATGTTTTGATTTGTATTTTGTTTTTTAAGTACACACTACTGTATATAAATTATAAATTGAAAGTCCCTGGTGAGCAGGGCTGGGATCGAACCAGCGACCTCCTGCTTTCGCGCAAAAAAAAATTAATCAAAACATTTATTACATTTAATAAATGATTTGATTCGTGCTTTCCTATTGTATATTTTTACGTTGTTTACGTCAACGTACCTTATTCCCAGTAAGCATGACCTTTAAATATCTCCCCAGCTTCCCATCATCAACTGGCTTCCCAATATAGTCCATCCTCAGATGACCTCCAGAGTTAGCAGGGCATGTCAACGCCGTGTCGCCATTATTGAAGGTCATCTCCAGGTGCCCGTCGTAGGGTGCTGGAGTTGATGAGAGGTCCTGGTCTGGAGTGGTATGGGATACGTCGTGGAGGTGAATGCAGACCTGCGAGAAGAAATTTAAGAGTTGTAACTAAAAATTAAAGAGAGGCGCTCAATTTTGTGACGCAAACATCCAAAAAAAATTTTGTCTTCTTTATTTTTTATGTTGTTTTCTGTGAGGTCACACATAAGTGTTTTATATTCATTAATTCATTCAATGCTCTCATCTAAAGTCAGAGAGTAAAGAGTTATCAAAAGACAGACACACAAACCACAGAAGAAAACATCTATGAACGTGGGTCAGAATGATATTAGCGAACAGTTTTGCATTGATGATAATAAAAAAGATAAATGTTTCGTACGAGAAAGAGCTTAAATTATAAGCAATTAATATCAAATTCATACTCAGAACTACTAACACTGTTTAAACTTCATATGATGCTGGCACTTAACAAAACATCACAAATAAGACTATAGGATAAAGTTGTGGTGTAGTATGTAAGTAGTACGTAAGCGCTGCCTATATAATCGTGTAGTAGGTATATTGCCTAATGCTCAGAATAAATCATATATTCATCGAAGCTGTTGTTTCTCTTACGTCGTCCGTACATGGCGATCCTGCCTTTTAAGGCAGACTCGTGTCCGCGAGTGCTTATTTAAGTCTTTATTAAAAATGTAAGGACTAAGTGACGTGAAATAAAAACTTTTAATTGGTGGACTAAGGTGGCAGCAAAACAAAGTGGTTTTTTAAAAATCGACCAGTTTCTAATGATACGGTGCAATAGCTGCTAGGATGGGGTCCGGCACATCTAAACCGCAGG
This sequence comes from Lathronympha strigana, assembly GCA_949128165.1. NCBI lineage: Eukaryota > Metazoa > Arthropoda > Insecta > Lepidoptera > Tortricidae > Lathronympha > Lathronympha strigana. The sequence continues at coordinate 2,358,154 of OX421925.1, read as the reverse complement.
AGGTAATCATCGCTCAAACGGCTTCAGGGGGAAGCAATGAAGCTAATGCCACAGTGAAGGACTTGGCGTTCCATATCGGCAATACCAACATTACCTGCCAGGATCTGCTGCATCTGTAGCATTTTTCTGGCGTAATTTTTTTCGGTTGATTGGGTATCCAGTTCGTATATTCCATATCTATGCTTAGAAACTTCAGACACATATATTATAACGCGCCGCTAAGAAAAAGAACTTCCTATCGTTTTCCGCCTAATGCCACGGCTTAAGAAGCCCAAGGTACGCTTCGGAAACTAATCAGAAAATTTAGCTTCAGTGCTAGTTTTCCAGAAGCGACTTCTTTCTGAATGTGTCCCAAAATGATATACTTTACCTTCCAGTCTTTCTGTTTGTCAGTAGCTTGTGGCTGACGACCAGTGACGACGAAATCCACTGTCAAGTTACCGCCAGCGCTTGCCAGCTGAGTATACCCTGCTACTTCCAGGTAGACCTCACCATTTGGTTTGGCTTCTCTGCGAAAAAGTATAAATTTCTTAAAAAGCTGCAACGGTTAACACTCATGTATTTTTATCACAATAGGCCTATCTGTCCGACGATGACTACCCGATGCAGTCGAAACATGTCACGCCTATTGTGATAAAAATACGTAACCATTGCAATTTAATGTCAGTATGACTCAAGAAAGTTTAAATTATATTTAAAAAGCTATCGATAGGAAATGATACCGAAACGGGTATAGATATACGTTGTAAAAAATACGTTGATGAGGACCAACAGGGACCGATCTCTCCAGAAGCCGAAAGTATCCATAAAGTTGGTGACTTACTTGAATTCCGCAAAATGCTGCAGTTTGACCTTGACGCTGTCATCGAAGTCTACTTCCAGCTGTTCCAGCTGTAGACCCAGGAGGAGGACGGAGGCGCCAGTCTTCAGCGGCCGGGGTGGGAGCAGCACACCGCAGGAGGAGGAGGGAGGGGTGGTTATGAGGACCAGGCCGTTTAGGAGGATGAGAGACGGCTGGAGTGTTGCTAGGAAGCTGAAAAAAGGTATGGTGATGTTCGTAGGTATATGATTTTTTTTCATTTATAGAAAAAGGGCATAATTTTAACAAAATTTAAAAGTTTTTTCCACATTTATATTTACATCAAATTGAATCCAAGTTTTGGCTATCAAATAATTATATTAAAGAATGACTCACAATAGGACGGGACGGGACAATCTGTCAATTTATACAGAAATAATCACGTGATAGCTTGGAGCCCTCGGATGTCACGTGACGTTTAAATAGAAACTGACATCCCATCACTGATCGTCCCGTCTCGCCTCGTCCCGTCCCGTTCTAGTGTGAGCCATTCCTTAACAAGTGGTTATAAGTACCTTTATTTACGTCATAATTTAAGTTGCAACATTTTTCAAGGACAAGTATAGAAAAAAAAATCTTACTCAAAGCTAGTGGTCTTCGTTGCAAATAACTTCTCCATAACCTCTGCTGCCGTCGTTGGTCGCTCGCAGTCAAAGAAGACTCCAGTTTCGTCCACCTTCACAATAGTACATTTCGATGCTAGTGCGGAAAGTATGTCATTACTTAACGAGTTCCGAGGTATCTTGCCACGAGCCGTAGGCGAGTGGCAATACTCGGGACAAGTGAAAAATGACATATCCGCACGTGAATCGAACGACGTTTTTCAATACAGATGCGAAAAAAATTAAAATACATAAGAACGAATTTAAAGTTTTTTTATTATTTCCGTGACACGATTGTAATACAGTTGATATATTAAGAACATCTTCAAAATGTTTATCTAATCTTCTTAACTTTCTCATTTTCAATCTCATAATAATTATTTCTCATAAACAAAATAAAAAATCGCATGTGACAAATCGTATCGTCATGTCTTAGAGGCCCTTCGAACATGTTTGTATACCTGATTGAAAAACGCCTCTACTTTGACTGACGTTTCGTAGGCTCTGTTCCGTTTCATACACACAGATTTATAAGAACTGTTTTCAATGTTAATATTTTTAATGAATGATCATTAGTATGATGAAGAAGTAATTATTGAAATATGAAATATCAATATCTTTAACATTATTGCGTTAATAGTAGGTATTTAGTTTTATTACGGCTCGGTAAAGTTAACGAACAATAATACCACAGTGTAAGGACTCTATACAGTGAGTCAGCTCCGGCGATTTGCGGGGCAACGATGGGGGGTGTGCGGTGAAGCGGGCGGAGGGGGATTTCCTCACAAACTCCATACAGATTGTGAGGTCTATTTTCGGGGCTGTCACGTTATAGTATTTTGATAGGTGAATTTATAACCTAGGGAGGTACGCCATTTTAGAACGTGATTTTGTTCGTTGTAATTTCTCAGGAAATCAGTATTTGTGGCTGCGAAGAGTTTATTGTTGATTTTAAAATATTGTGAAACTGACGCCATTTTGGATTTTGTAAGATTAAGTCCGATTGGGATGAAAATCGATATCTGACTATCCGGCGGGGCCCTTTACATAAATCCAGAGTGAAAACTGTAAAATATTGTAAAAACCGACGCCATCTTGGATTTTGTAAGATTAAGTCCGATTGGGATGAAAATCGATATCTGACTATCCGGCGGGGTTCTTAACAAGAATCCAAAGTGAAAACTGTAAAATATTGTAAAAACCGACGCCATCTTGGATTTGGTAAGATTAAGTCCGATTGGGATGAAAATCGATATCTGACTATCCGGCGGGGTTCTTAACAAGAATCCAAAGTGAAAACTGTAAAATATTGTAAAAACCGACGCCATCTTGGATTTTGTAAGATTAAGTCCGATTGGGATGAAAATCGATATCTGACTATCCGGCGGGGTTCTTAACAAGAATCCAAAGTGAAAACTGTAAAATATTGTAAAAACCGACGCCATCTTGGATTTTGTAAGATTAAGTCCGATTGGGATGAAAATCGATATCTGACTATCCGGCGGGGTTCTTAACAAGAATCCAAAGTGAAAACTGTAAAATATTGTAAAAACCGACGCCATCTTGGATTTTGTAAGATAAACTCCGATTTGGATAAAAAACGATATCTGACGCTCCGGTGGGGTCAATAACATGAATCTGGTGTCAAAATTGGAAAAAAAATTAAAAACCGACGCCATCTTGGATTTTGTTAAATCAACTCCGATTTGGATAAAAAACGATATCTGACGCTCCGGTGGGGTCAATAACATGAATCTGGTGTCAAAATTGAAAAAAAAAATAAAAACCGACGCCATCTTGGATTTTGTTAAATCAACTCCGATTTGGATAAAAAACGATATCTGACGCTCCGGTGGGGTCAATAACATGAATCTGGTGTCAAAATTGGAAAAAAAAATTAAAAACCGACGCCATCTTGGATTTTGTAAAATCAACTCCGATTTGGATAAAAATCGATATCTGACTATCCGGCGGGGTCGTTAACAAGAATTCAAAGTGAAAACTAAAATATTGTAAAAACCGACGCCATCTTGGATTTTGTATATTCTTGTTAAGAACCCCGTCGGATCGTCAGATATCGATTTTTATCCTAATCGGAGCAATCCCTACAAAATCCAAGATGGCGTCGGTTTTTACAATATTTCACAGTTTTCACTCTGGATTTATGTTAAGGGCCCCGCCGGATAGTCAGATATCGATTTTTATCCAAATCGGAGTTGATTTTACAAAATCCAAGATGGCGTCGGTTTTTAAATTTTTTTCCAATTTTGACACCAGATTCATGTTATTGACCCCACCGGAGCGTCAGATATCGTTTTTTATCCAAATCGGAGTTTATCTTACAAAATCCAAGATGACGTCGGTTTTTACAATATTTTACAGTTTTCACTTTGGATTCTTGTTAAGAACCCCGCCGGATAGTCAGATATCGATTTTCATCCAAATCGGACTTAATCTTACAAAATCCAAGGTGGCGTCGGTTTTTACAATATTTTGTAGATGTAGATGTAGATGTAGATGTAGTGTAGGGACGCCCGGCCGGACACAGGCGGGCTATCGAACACTTCTCGCGTTCATTCAGCCCAATTCCCTGGAGTTTTGAGCTGCAGGTTACTGTCCCGGCTGCCTTCCCACACTACATTCTTCCTCAAATCTTCTCGTTTTCCTGCAGAACAGAAGGACATCTTTAAGTTTGACATCCTTTAGTTCGGTATCCTGCAGTGTATCTTTGCTGAATATACTATATCGTGTAGCCGCATACATGGTACATTCTGCTAACACATGCTTGCTGGTTTCCTCCCTACCGCAGTGCGGACAGGATGGATCCCTGCTAATACCTAAGATATTTAGATGTCTATTCAGTGTGTTGTGGCCAGTAATGATACCGGTCACCATTCTTAGATTTCTCTTTCCTAGCTTTAGAAGATACCTGGTTCTCCTGTGGCTTATACCTTCGATCATCATCTTGGATTGCCTGCAGCTTGGTCTTCTTTCCACGTTTTATCCGCTTCTCTCTCTAATAGTCTGTTTATTACTCCCTTTGTAACTTCCGCTGATATTGGTAGGACTGGTTCTGGGCCTATGTGTTCCATCGCCGCTCCTTCCCTTGCCAGCTCATCTGCCGTTTCGTTCCCAGTGACTCCTTGATGACCCGGTACCCAGGCCACTGTTACTTTCCTGTCTGCTGCTATCCTGTTCAACTCCCTTTTGCATTCTTTCACCAATGAGGAGGTAACCGATGTCTTCTTAAGTGCTTTTAACGTTGCCTGGCTGTCCGTGTAGATTACTACCGGTTCGGCCTTTTGTCCGTTTTCTTTGATAATTTGTGCGCATTTCGTTACCGCACTTACTACTGCTTGAAACACACTAGCAAATCTGCCTAGTGGTATTGATATCTTTTTTTCCATCTTGGGTATGACTATTCCTGCTCCTGCGAGTTGAGTCGTGCTCATTCTCGAGCCATCCGTAAAGCAAACTGTCGTAGGGTTTACGATTTGTACTTTCCAGTTTGCTCTTTCTCCTATATGTATTCTGTATTACAATATTTTACAGTTTTCACTCTGGATTCATGTGAGGGACCCCGCCGGATCGTCAGATATCGATTTTTATCCAAATCGGAGTTGATTTAACAAAATCCAAGATGGCGTCGGTTTTTACACTTTTTTCCAATTTTGACACCAGATTCATGTTATTGACCCTACCGGAGCGTCAGATATCGTTTTTTATCCAAATCGGAGTTAATCTTAAAAAATCCAAGATGGCGTCGGTTTTTACAATATTTTAGTTTTCACTCTGGATTTATGTTAAGGACCCCGCCGGATAGTCAGATATCGATTTTCATCCAAATCGGACTTAATCTTACAAAATCCAAGATGGCGTCGAATTTTACAATATTTTACAGTTTTCACTCTGGATTCTTGTTAAGAACCCCGCCGGATAGTCAGATATTGATTTTCATCCAAATCGGACTTAATCTTACAAAATCCAAGATGGCGTCGGTTTTTACAATATTTTACAGTTTTCACTCTGGATTCATGTGAGGGACCCCGCCGGATCGTCAGATATCGATTTTTATCCAAATCGGAGTTGATTTAACAAAATCCAAGATGGCGTCGGTTTTTACTTTTTCTTCCAATTTCGACACCAGATTCATGTTATTGACCCCACCGGAGCGTCAGATATCGATTTTTATCTAAATCGGAGTTAATCTTACAAAATCCAAGATGGCACCGATTTTTGCAATAGGTACCGATTTGTACAATCTTTATTTTGTTACAATTTGACTTTCCGAGAAATAACAACAAAAAAAAACAAATCTCAATAGCAGATGTTGCAAGATAAAAAAAATTAAAACATGTCACAAAAGATTTGTGACAGCCCTGAGTTTCGGACAACCCAAGACGCCGAACGATTAGGTTGTATGAACCTTGTCCACTGTATAGAGTCCTTACACTGTGATAATACTCTTCGGTAAGCAGTCATGAATTGGAACACAACTAAATTTAAAAAGATTGGAAAAGTAAAAAGCACTAGTTCGCAAAAACAAACTTTGCGCACGCAAAACAGCCAAAAAAAGGGCACTTTTTGAGCAACTGTATTGAAAAATAATATAAAGGACAGCATTTATAAATAAACTGAAACAAGAGAATAAAGGATGACTCACGCCAATCCGATCCGATCCGATCCGATCCGGTACGATCTGTCAGTTTCAATAGAAATAATCACGTGATAGCTCGGAGCCCTCCGATGTCACGTGACGCTTTCTATAGAAATTTACAGATTTTTCCGTCCCGCCCCGCCCGGTCCCGTCTAGTGTGAGTCATCCTTTATGGCGTCATTTTTTTCGGCTTATTGAGTATCCAGTTATTTTATCCTATATCTATGGAATTGACAAATCAACCCGGCCCGGCACGTCACGACTTATCGTGAGTTCTTAAACTAATAAAGTATACCTTTTCTTGGTTATCGTGGTCTGTCACAGTGTACGCGTCCCTTCCATTCTTAGACGTCATGATAACTTGCAGCCGAGAATGCATCGCCACACCACCATATTTCCCACCGGGGTTCGGCCATTTTAGTCTTAAATCATAAAATATCATATAATTTATACTTTCTAAAGTCGTGCTGACATTAAAATTGCAACGGTTAACACTCACGTATTTTTATCACAATAGGCGTGACATGTTTCGACTGCATTGGGCAGACATCGTCGGACAGACAGGGTGGTGTTGTCACCTTCGCGGCTCGGGCATCACTCTGTCTGTCCGACGATATCTGCGCGATACAGTCGAAGCATGTCACGCCTATTGTGATAAAAATACGTGAGTGTTAACCGTTGTAATTTTAATGTCATTGTCACAAAAAATAGTGTGCTTACCATTACCCCAGGAAATATACGGTTTTGACAGACATTAAATTATAATAGCCTGATTTTCTCAAATTACGTTCGAATGGGATATATAGATAATGTATGCAAAAATCCTACAATATTTTCATCCGGAAGTAGGTGGAAAGTAAAAAAAAATAAACTTAACTAAGTTGACTTTTGAAGTGTAGTAAATATTTTTCTTGTTTGTGAACATGACGACATATTTGTATTCTAAACTAAAACCGAAGAAAACTTATTCACGAAAAACGGTTGTTCACGTGCGTTGAACATGTGACTACATCAGCAGCAGAGCAATCTGGGACAACAAACCTGCCGACTAAGGAAATGCACACTAAAGTAAACTGAATCACTCATCTGCAGAATCTGTGTATAAAAAGAATAGTTTTTGTAAATAAACCCTCTTTTCTCATTTGGACACCGTGTTTACTTCATCAACCAAGTTACTCCGTCACTGTGGCATAAGACACCTTCACGCCTCAATTAGTTGCATGAGTCTGTGTAACTAGCAGTGACTATCCATCCCATTTTACCCATATCCTTCCAACCTTCCGTCTGTACCCGTAGGTCGCAGAGGTGCAGACATCCCTGTTTATTATATTTATTTATATGTAAACTGAATCTATGGTAGGGCTAGGGAATTAGGGTTGTTTAGGGTTGACTAGGGCAGTAGGTATTAGGCGTAATAGGTTTAAAGCTCTCCCATAGATAAGTTAGTTGAATCCCTTCTGGATTTAACATTTGGTCCTTCGAACAATTTTGAATCAGTTTAAAGTAGGTAAGTTCGCGGTCCTCTTGTCCCTGACATAACTTTGACTGACTGACACTTTGGAGGGCTGCATGCTGGTGTACTCAGACAAGCATCAGTATTGTGGTAATTCAAAGTACTTAGTAGGTATTGCTTTCTGAGAAGGTACCCGTACAGTAGTAGATCGGTTGCTGGCCTCCCACAAGCGGGTTCAACCAGTTAATTGAGAAGCTGCGATACTGTATGCGAGGGCGCTGAGAGCAATACTTGCTGACGTCGTAGGGTGATAGGAGTAGGTTAGGGAAAGTAGGGCATCAAGAAAGAAGAAAGAAGACTGAAGACACAATGGACGTGTTGCAGATCAACGAAGTCATCAGAAGCCAAGAAAAAGACTATGTGGATATCGAGAGGATATGGGATAACATCAAAAAAGATTCAAAAACACGTAAGACTCAGAAATACATCGACGAGAGAAGAGCATTACTGGACAGCATTTACGAACGCGCATTACAAAACCACAAGTTATTAGAAGATCAAGAACTCATGTCGACTCACAAATACATAACTTGCCGTTACTTTGACTCAAACATACAAAAGTCATATGACGCGGCCAAGGAACACTTGGCAGCACACGAAAAATATTTAAGAACACAAATTGACATTAAGTTGCCTCAAGCAAGTGGGCAAGACTACGAAACAAAAGACAAGACAACGACGGAAGATTTCGGGACGACGCCAAAGTTATTTATACAAAAATATCGACTTAACCAGCTCAAGAAAAAGTTATCAACTGCACAGGCTGCTATTATCGAGGAAAAACCGGCATGGTACTTGCAAGGAATAGTAAAAAGTCTAGAAAAACAATTTCAAGAAATAGACGACAACCATATGTACTTACTCATGGAGCAAGGTATGAGTACACTCAACGACGAATATTTTACAGACAATTTGTTTGAAATCGCGCAAGGGGAATACGACTCAATAATGGACATTTTACAAGAAAAAATAAACGACAATTCGACTCAAAGTATGAAGACTACATCGACGAAATTACCTCGAATTACCATACCATATTTCACGGGAGGCTATGAATCATGGAATTCGTTTTATGATTTATTCAAGAAAATTATTGACAATGACTGTACCATTTCGGTAACAGAAAAAATGCAATACCTAAAGACGCATGTTCGAGGCGAGGCAGAAAAGATTATCAAGCATTTGACAGTGAACGAGGTTAACTATAAGGCAGCACTTACACTACTAGAGAGGCGATATAAGGACGAGCGACTTATTTCGCAGACATTCATAGACAAGTTACTAGACCTACCAAAAATTCAAGTTGCGAATACAAAAATGTTACGCAATATGCACGACTGTATCAACGAGAGTTTGGAGGCATTAAAAAATCAAGGTATTGACATTTCTACGTGGGACCCAATACTATCTCGCATTGTAAGCCGAAAATGGGATTCAGACACTAATATGAGGTATGAGGACCAATTAGAAGATCCATCGAAAGTACAAAATTTTGAAAAAATGATGAAGTTTTTGGAAAAGCGTTTTAAAAGTTTAGAGTCGAGCAAATCACCTCAATATAGTTCAACGGGATCATCGTTACCACGGACTCAAGAAAAACCGTCATCATGGGGTGAGAAGAAAGGCTTATGTTGGTATTGCAAAGGCGAGCATAACATTCATCAGTGTACATCATTTAAATCGCTAAACGTCAGTGACCGCATAAAAAATGTGCATGAAAAACAAATGTGTTATACTTGCCTAATGCACGACAACAAAAAACAGTGCGTCAGCCAAAAGTACAAAAAGTGTGACACATGCGATAAGGCTCATGCTACACTGTTACACAGAAACTTTAATGATTATTTATCAATGAAAAATCAGTCACGTAGCTACGGTAATGACAATAATACAAATGGAACAAGACCAGGATCATCTAAGTCGACATTTAGACCACCACCGAAGCAGCCTCAACCGGAAAAAATTAATACAAATACATCGACTCACCAGACCGACAACAATAAAAAAACCGTGCTTCTAGCCACAGCCTTAGTACGGACGACAGCGTTAGACGGGTCACCACAGTTATTGCGGGTGTTATGTGACCAAGGATCTGAAGTTTCCTTATGCACTGATGAATCGGCACAGCTATTAGGGTTCCCAAAGCAAAAAATAAAAGCAGAAATTAAAGGAATAGCCGATGAGAGGCCGAAGACCTCGAACTACAAGATTGACGCCACGTTACGACCAAGATTTTCAAGCGAGTACGCATTACAAACGTCACTGATCATACTACCGAAACTTACTGGGTCATTACCTAATCAAGATATTAAACCACTAAAGAATGAAAAGATTGAAAATAAAATACTTGCCGACCCTACGTATTACAAACGAGGTCCGATTGACATCATTCTAGGAGCAGAAGACTACAGCAAATTACTGTTACCTGGATTCGACAAGCTACAAAACGGCGTCATCGTTCAAAATACAGAACTAGGGTGGATATTGAGCGGTCTAGGATTCACCGAAAGTTCAAAGGGACTAAAATTGACAAGTTTAGTCACGCGCTACGACGACACAGACTTTTCAAAATTTTGGGAGCTAGAAGAGGTCACAGAGGGCCATCAAATGAATAACCTTGACTACCAATGTGAACAATTATATAACGACACAACACGACGAAACTCAGATGGGACCTATACAGTCAGACTTTTATTTAAGGACCCAGACCAGGACTACGGGGATACTAGACAAAAAGCGGTTGCCAGACTAATACAGCTTGAGAAAAGGCTAGGAAAAAATTCGAAATTACACAAGGAATATCACGACTTCATGAAAGAATACTACGATATGGGTCACATGACAAAAATAAACAAAGCAGACTACTACAATGGCAAGTTTTACATTCCACATCAGCCGGTAATTCGAGAAGAGGCATTGACATCAAAACTCCGTTGTGTATTCGACGCGAGTAGTAAATCAAACAAGAATATAAGCCTTAATGACAACTTGCATAAAGGCCCTCGACTACAGCAAGAGTTAGCCACGATATTGTTAAGATGGCGCAAGCATAAGTTTGTATTTATGGCCGACGTAGAAAAGATGTATCGGTTCATTAAAATACATCCAGAAGACTATACTTATCAGAGAATATTATGGAGGTGGACTCCTCAACAACCAATAGAGGAATATGCGTTAACCACAGTGACGTATGGAACGGCTTGCGCACCATACGCAGCCGTCAAAACGCTGCAACAGTTAGCGAAAGACGAACAACATAACTTTCCTGCAGCAAGCAAAGTCGCTGTAGAAGATTTTTACGTCGACGATGTCCTGTCTGGAGGGAACGACTTAGAGCAAACAAGGGTGTTACAGACCCAATTAACCGACATGTTGCGTACAGGAGGATTTAACTTAAGAAAGTGGTCCTCAAATAGTGCCGAATTATTAGAAAAAATTCCGACTCAAAACACAAACGACAAAATGGTTAAGTTACCACTCGAAGAAGCAAGGAAGTCACTAGGAGTCATGTGGTTGCCGGAAGAAGACACATTTCAGTTTAAAATAACCATAACCGAAGAAGCTCAACCGACAAAGCGATTTATATTCTCTGAGATCGCTAAATTATTTGACCCTCACGGCTGGCTACAACCAGTTACAATCACTATGAAACTTTTAATACAAGAAATTTGGACTCTTGGAATAGACTGGAGTGACCAAGTTCCATATCACATTATAACGAAATGGAATAATATTCAACAACAATTAAAAACACTTGAAAATATTAAGATACCAAGGTGGATCCATTACGATGAGTCAGGCATTGAGTTATATGGATTTTGTGACTCATCGGAAAAAGCTTACGGTGCAGTCGTTTATGGACGAGTGACAGTAAATGGCACGTACAGAATAACATTATTACAAGCAAAAACTAAAGTCGCGCCAAACAAACATAAAACGACCCTTCCACGTCTAGAATTATGTTCGGCTGTTCTTCTTACCAAATTAATGAATAAAGTAAACAAAGCGCTCGACTGCAAGGACACGACAATGTATTGTTACACAGACTCCATGATTACACTGGGATGGATTCGGGGAGAAGCAGACAGGTGGAAAACGTTTGTAGCAAATAGAGTGTCGGAAATACAGAAAACCCTACCAAATGCGATTTGGAACCACGTCATCTCCGAAGAAAACCCAGCAGATGTTATATCAAGAGGCATCGAACCCAGTAAATTGCAGAATCACGAGTTGTGGTGGAATGGTCCAAAATGGTTACAAACAAACAAAAAAACTATTACAGAAATTACACCTGACCCAATAGAAGAAATTAAACACTGTCACCAAATTTTAGCACGGCCGGAAGATCCAAATACAATTTATGACAGATTTTCAAGTTTTCAAAGAATGGTACGAGTGATATCGCACTGTTTAAGATTTATACGACGCAAAAAAATGACGAAGGAATTGACGTGTGAAGAAATCGAAGCAACTAAACAATACATTATTAAACAAGTACAAATTCATGCGTTCCAACAAGAATACAAAATGCTCAAAAAAGGGCAACACATGTCAAAAGGAAATCGACTTTCAAGTTTGGACCCATTCATTGACGAATCTGGACTCATACGCATCGGTGGGAAATTACAAAACTCGCATTTACCGTACGAACAAAAACATCCTGCACTACTACCATATGATCATCACGTGACGAAAACAATAATACACGACGCGCACACCCACACATTGCACGGCGGAAACCAGCTGACGTTAGCATACATACGACAGCGATACTGGATACTAGGCGGAAAACGTAAAGTAAAAAGTTACATAAATAAATGCGTAAAGTGCATTAGATATAAGGCTGAAACAGCAAAACAAAAAATGGGACCCCTTCCGAAACCACGTGTAACGCAATCATTTCCATTTAGTCATACAGGGTGTGATTATGCGGGACCTATTCAAGTAAGAGCAATGAAAGGAAGAGGTCACAAGTCCTACAAATTATACATAGCAGTATTTATCTGCTTAGCTACAAAAGCTATACATTTGGAACTTGTGGGAGACTTATCAACAGAATCCTTCATTGCAGCCCTACGTAGATTCATGGCCAGAAGGGGCCCAGTGACACATATATACAGTGACAACGGTACAAACTTTGTAGGCGCCGCCAATTATCTACATAAAGAGATACTAGAAATAACGCAATCACCGCAGTTTCAAAATGCAGTAACAAACATTGGCACGCAGTGGCATTTTATACCACCAGCAGCCCCGCACTTCGGAGGAATTTGGGAAGCAGGAGTCAAGTCAATGAAGCATCATTTACGAAGAGTGATAGGAGACAGCACGTTGACATATCAGGAGCTGGCCACATTTTTGACCCAAATTGAAGCATGCCTGAACTCCAGACCGCTGTGCATACAATCGGACAACATTAACGACAATATTATACTGACTCCAAGTCATTTTCTAATCGGTCGAGAAGCAGTAGGCGTACCCGACCCAATATCTGACACAAACACAGACTTAATAAACCGCTGGAGACTCGTAAATAAGATGAAGAAAGATTTCTGGAACAGCTGGACCAAAGAATATTTACATCAATTACAACAACGCCATAAATGGAAAACAAACGAGCAGAATTTAAAAATAGGTACTGTAGTATTGATCAAAGATCAGAACATATCGCCTAGCAAATGGCCTTTAGCAAAAATAAAATACATACACCCGGGAAACGACGGAGCTACAAGGGTTGTAACTCTGGAAAGATCGCAGGGAACCGACCAGAAACGAGCCATCCACACACTGATACCATTACCAGTTAATGAAAACTTAGAGACAGCAACGAGTAAAACGCCTGCCAAAAATACAACCGCAAACAAACATACGACAAATCACTATACAAAGAAAAAAGGGACCTTATATTGTTGGATGACAATGTGTTTGACCATGTTGTCATTGTGTAGTGTCACAGAAGCGAACTACACAACCAAGAACCTTAGCCCAGGACTCTATATTGAGCAAATGGGAAATGCGACTTTGGATAGAGGAACATTTAGAATCGAATTACATTACGAAAAACGCATGCTAGAAGAAAATTTGAACAAGACGAAAGACGTGTCAAACCAATTTCAGGCGTTATGTAATTACGCGACGTTAAGTGAAAGTAAAACGTACTGTACACAGTATTATCACCACTTGCAAGAAGAAGTTAATAAACTTGAAAAAGTTCACGAATACTTAACCGAGATTAATCACACTCGGAAAAAAAGAGGATTACTGGGCCAATTTATGACGTCAGTTTTCGGAGTCAACGACGAAGTGTACAAAAATATAGACACGTTGCAACAAAACCAGCAAAAGCTAATAGATGCTGCTAATCATCAAACAAAATTTATGATCTCGACAATTTCAACCGTTAACGATACAGAAGAAAGGATTAGGAATAAATTAGAACGATTTCAGACGAAGCTTAACCTAGCAATGACCTATATTAATGAAAACAGCAAATGGTACAAGTCAATAAACAGTAATACTATTCAAATACAAGTACTTCAATCTTACCAATTGGCACACAACTACATTGAGGAAATAATTGACCATTATTCGGGAATCGTGCAGATATACATTTCAAAAGCAACAATATACAGTGTACTGAACCCTAAAAATGTTGCAAACATTATAACCAAAGCAAACAGCAAGTTACCGTCAAATTTAAATATCATCCAGACTCAGTTGATTCATACGCGATTGTCCGAAAACAAAACTCACATTCAAGTTTTAGCCTATTATCCCATAACAGAAAAGGCAAAATACATGTTAGTACACATTACTCCAATTCCTAAGAAAAATAGTAACGGAACATTTGAGAGCATGGAAATTACACAGACATTTATGGGAATAGACTATAACAATGAACGCTATTTTCAACTTACTCACGATGAATTTAAGAACTGTTTGCATAGACTAACTAATTACATTTGTTTTCCTCTGGCGGTGAAGAACATGCAATTACACAAAAATTGCATTGTTAAACTGATAACCAAAAACGACAATACTACCGACTGTCCCATTCGTAGTTATAACATAACTAGCGATATCATTTGGAAGCAACTTCAGATGACAAACACTTGGCTATATTTGACTAGATACCCAGAAACTGTGTCCATTGTGTGTGACGGTCAGAGGCATGAAATTATGATTCATGACGTAGGAATAATTCGAATTTCAGAAAACTGTATAATAAAAACAATTACGACTACGTTAGCAGCCAAGAGATTAGCCCTAACAAACGTATTAGAGTCATTTAGTAAAGTAGCTAAATTTAAGTTAATTAATAAAACGTTAATACATAGCCATAGAGATATTTCTAGAGAACAAGTGTTAGACAATTCATTAAATATTTTTACTAAGTTAAATAATAAACAAGCTGCCCTACAAACAACCCTAGACAATACTGTTTGGAGTAGCATAACTACCCAAACCTACGTAACCAGCTTTTCGACTATTTTAGGATGCATAATTATAACGATACTAATATATTGTTTTGGTCCAGGGGTGATACGGCGACTACGAGCAACGATAGCCAGACGATCATGGTCACCAGCAAGCGACGACAATCCTGAGCCAACTCAATCCAGTGGTGGCAGCAACCCACCTCAACCCAGTGGTGGCAACGACCAACCTCAACCCAGTGGTGGCAACGACCAACCTCAACCCAGAGGCGGCAGCGTCCAGTCTGCAACCCGACGCCCCACCACACCGCACATCTACGCTCTTCCAAAGAAACGACAGAATCAGCCCGCACTAGAGCTATACGAGCTGAAGACATACACTGATCCTGCTCCGGAGACGCGCCAGAATGTTCACGTGCGTTGAACATGTGACTACATCAGCAGCAGAGCAATCTGGGACAACAAACCTGCCGACTAAGGAAATGCACACTAAAGTAAACTGAATCACTCATCTGCAGAATCTGTGTATAAAAAGAATAGTTTTTGTAAATAAACCCTCTTTTCTCATTTGGACACCGTGTTTACTTCATCAACCAAGTTACTCCGTCACTGTGGCATAAGACACCTTCACGCCTCAATTAGTTGCATGAGTCTGTGTAACTAGCAGTGACTATCCATCCCATTTTACCCATATCCTTCCAACCTTCCGTCTGTACCCGTAGGTCGCAGAGGTGCAGACATCCCTGTTTATTATATTTATTTATATGTAAACTGAATCTATGGTAGGGCTAGGGAATTAGGGTTGTTTAGGGTTGACTAGGGCAGTAGGTATTAGGCGTAATAGGTTTAAAGCTCTCCCATAGATAAGTTAGTTGAATCCCTTCTGGATTTAACAACGGTAAAACTTACAAAATGTACGGCGTGGGTGATATAAATAAGTGTTATTTCGCTAGAAACAAATAATAAGTAAAAAATGGTCCTGACCCATTTGAAACACCTAAAAAACGTAAATACAGAAAAATAATAAATAATAATAATATATTCTTTAATACAGAAAAATATTACAATAAAAACGATTGAAACATGTGTGTAAATATTTGTGACTATTTGCAAACGATATTTGGATTTTGGTGCCTACATGCTAGAATCGAACCAGCGATCTCCTGCTTTGGCGGCAGATGCCCTAACCACCGGGCTATTAAATGGGTGATCGGGTCACCCCTTTATTATTTACTAAAACGAGGCTTAATATCGCAAAACAAGCAGTCTTTCTCCGAGACCATGGGGACAATGTCACCTTCAAAACGTCTGAGGCTAGTCAAAAAACGCGATTAAGTCCCGCTTTAGATGTTGTTTGTAGTATGTGTTGCATTCTGAATGCTCGTGCCGAAGATAAAGCGAGAGTGTTTTTTTTAATACTACGACGATGACAAACAAGCATACGGCCCGCCTGATGGTAAGCGGTCACCGTAGCCTATGGACGCCTGCAATTTCAGGGGTGTTACATGCGCGTTGCCGACCCTTAAAAAAAGGAGGATTCGCTGTGTGTGTGTGTTTGGTGTGTGTAGAGTATGAAAGATGGAAAGAGATAGAAAGACTTACTGGAACGATTTGTCCATGGGGGAGATGGTGACTTCACACCGTATTGGAAGATGTGCTACTAAGGACCTCTGAAGCAACGCTTCATGTTCTGAAGAGAGCAGCGGTCCGTCTGTTTTTATTGCACTGACGGTGGTTGCTTGGTATCTAAAAAAAAAGGTTTAAATTCTTCAGAAAGAAAGAAATTTGGAATATTCATGACCTCAGACGGATTCTGAGATGGGTGCCCTCTATTTGTCATAATTCAATCTGTCCGAAACCCTTTTGTCATAACAGGCTTGGCATAATCTATTTTCGCCGAATCTTAATGTAGCAGAAACATAATTTGGCATAATGCACAATATGTCGAATATGACGGCGCGTAGTCATCACGTTGTAAATACGTGCGAAAGGCCGAGCATTACGCGATCGTCACACCATCCCCATCACCCCACCACCAGACTAGTTTATGCTCGGTTATAAAACCAGGTCCCAGGTGAAGAGGGGATATTTTACGCTCGGTCAGTTGCTTCGGCCTGACGCGCCTATTGTAACTTTGTAAGTCAATAAAATTGCAAAGTGAGATTAATAAAACACTTCATATCGTGATCTTATGTGGTTTCTTTTATTATGTCGGGCAACGATACTACAAATACTATTTTGTCCGAAAATATATTGGCATACTACAAAGTGGGTTAGGTAGTCCGAATATTCGGCCAAATCAAATATGCTAAACTCGACTATGCCATAACAGTGTGTCAAACCAATTATGACTATACAGATTATGCCAAATAGAATGATGCATACACAAATTATGAGAAGACAATGGGAACCTCTGAGATATCAGCTCATCGCTCTAGCAACTGAGCTACCGAGAGGACACCCGATGCCCCGAATTTCTCCACTATATCCCTCGTATTATTTTTGTGCTATAGGTGGCAAACGAGCAAACGAATCCACTGATGGTAAGCGATTAACGTCGTCCATGGACACCCGCCACACCAGAGGTATCGCAAGTGCGTTGCCGGCCTTTAAGTAAATTGTGGAAATTCCAATTGTGGAAATGAATCCGAATTTGTATTTCTTATTGATATTATGTGACAATGTATGATTAGTACAAATAAATATATCTATCTATCTAAGTACTCTTTATGCGTCTTAGCGGGGCGCTTCGCAATATATATATATATATATATATATTTTTTTTATGCTATAGGGGGCAAACGAGCAAACGAATCGCCTGATGGTAAGCGATTAACGTTGTCAATGGACACCCGCAACACCAGAGGGGTCGCAAGTGCGTTGCCGGCCTTTAAGGTGGGAGTACGCTCTTTTCTTGAAGGTTTGAAGGTCGTATCGGTCCGGAAACACCGCTGGCGACAGTTCGTTCCACAGTTTAGCTGTGCGAGGCAGGAAGTTTCGGGAAAAGCGCACAGTTGAGGACTGCTAACCATCTAAATGGTGAGAGTGGAAATATTGTCGAATATACGTTGTATGGCATAAGTACCGCCCGAGGTCCTGATTTTTTCCAGACGTTTCTGCTTAAAATTAGTAGTTAAAGTTTAAATACTATAAGTATAAATAAATATTGTGGGACAATCTTACACAAATCGACCTAGTCCCACGATAAGCTCAATAAGGCTTGTGATGTGGGTACTAGACGACGATATATATAATAGATAATACATATAAATACTTACATGCATATATTAAATTGCAACGGTTAACACTCACGTATTTTTATCACAATAGGCGTGACATGTTTCGACTGCATCGGGCAATCATCGTGGACAAAGCGGTGTTGTCACCTTGGCGGCTTGGGCATCACTGCCCGAGGCCGGCGTAGGTAACGGGTCGCACGCGACGAAGCAGGCTGATTCGAGCAATCCGAGTAAGTGTTGACCGTTGCAATTTAATATCAGTATGACTCACGAAAGTTTAAATTATAAACTTACATACATAAAAAACATACATACTCGTAACTCAGGAACAAAATTCGTGATAAACACATAAATAAATGCCCTGGCCATGATTTTAACCCGGGGCCTCCTGGGACCAGGGTCACTGACGACTAGGCTAAGAGACCGTTCTTAATAATACCTTATATGTAGATCATTCCTCCACGTCAGGTCTTGAGAGGAAGGCGCAGTGAGGTTTCCCCGAATTGAAGTAAATGATATTATTGTTGACTGAAGACGGATTGGTGTACCTGAAAAATATATAATATCAAAATAAGAGTAGTGTGCGTAGAGCAGCCACCGCGGCCAGACGCATGACTCATTTAATTTAATTTAATTTAATAAGTTATTTAGTTTATTTTTTATTTAATAAGGGACATGGACTGTTCCGAAACATGTCGAGCTAGTTTCGGTTTTATTGCCGTGAGTAACCCGATATAATTATTTCAATACGAGTATGTCTGATACTCATGGGATTTTCTAATTAAAATGTACGAGTATATTATAATTTGCTTGCTTGCCCTTTTGGGGTCGGCGCAGTATGTATTTTTCATCCATTCGTCTTTATCGCCCATCATTTTATCATTCACATCTTTTCTAGGGTTCTGTATCTCACAAGAAAAACAGAACCCTTATATGATCACTTTGTTGTCCGTCCGTCCGTCTGTCTGTCAAGACCCTTTATCTTGGAAACGCGTAAAGTTAACAAGTTGAAATTAATATCACACACACAAGTCTGCAGTCCCTTGAAGCTGTGAAAGAACCAAGCATCTAAGTCAACACAATCAAAAGATACGGCTGTATATGTCGCATTTCCCATACATTTGCCACCCATTTGCCATTTGCAACCAAAATGTATAGAGTACTTCCCGTTGACCTATAATCACGAAAGGCAAAAAGCAAGAACTTGTAGTTCTTTCTCTTCTGCGTCTTGGATTTTAGCGATTTTTAGCATAGGTCTCTCTCTGCTCAGCAATCTAATACCAAGATTTGGAGTCGGCACTAGTTTTTGCAAAAGCACTGGCAACCCAGAGGGGAAGCTAGTATCCACTTATTAGGAGTAAGGATGACTCGCACTAGGACGGGACGGGACGGGACGGAACGGGGCGAGACGGGACGATCTGTCAATTTCTATAGAAAGAATTACGTGGTAGCTGTAGCTCGGAGCCCTCGGCGTCACGTGGCGTTTTCTATAGATCGTCCCGTCCCGTCCCGTTCTAGTGCAAGTCATCCCTTAGTCCGGTTTCCTCCCGATGTTTTGCTTTCATCAAAAATTAATTAGAAAACACATCATTCAAAATTGATTCTTCGTAATGCTCCGAAATACTTATTGGTGCGAGGTTCGAACCCGGGACTTTTAGATTGAAAGTGGAACTGCTAGGCTCTTTATGTTATCTTACAATACAATACAATACAATACAATAACTCTTTATTGCACCTCAAAACAACAAACAATAACACAAACTGGTATAGATTACACATGAAAAAGAGGCAAACAACAGGCGGTCTTATCGCTAAAGAGCGATCTCTTCCAGACAACCTTTGGGTAGAGGAGACACTAAACTAAGAAAAGTATACATACAGTAGGTGGTGCAAAACTGGAAAAAGTATTATGTGAGAACCAAAATATATGACATAAACAGAAAAAACAAATCTACAAAAAAAAAGAAAACAAACACACACACAATTACATATACATACATATATATATGTTCATACCAAAATACATAAATATATAAATACATATATACAAATACAAACTAATTAAGCGAAAAAGATGATAGCAGATCACTGAGATTACACAGTCAAATTAAAGGAAAACAATAGTTACATGAAAAGGAACTAAGGAAGTGATAAATAGTGCTTTTTAAGGAGAGATTTGAAAGAAGCAACAGATTCAGCACGCCTTATATCAAGAGGGAGAGAGTTCCACAGCCGGGTTGCTTGAAAAGTGAAAGAAGTATTATAAAATCTATTATCTTAATAAGGTAGGAGAGGATAATTACGTTAATTTAAATGGAACATAATATTTTGCGTTAATGAAATCATTATACCGTGTGTGGCCCATATACGAGGAGAAGAATTTGATCGCGGGTAGTGCTCCCCAAACTGAACATAGTTTGCTCAGCGACTTTTAAAAGTAACTTGTGTTTCGTTCTTTATTACACTTTAATGTTTCTTAGAAGACGCAATGTACTGCGAATTTTGACACTTTTGAACTATGACAAGAGACATCAATTAGGCTAAAGTTAACGTACATTGAAAATACTAAATTTAGTTAGTATGAAGAAGTGAAAACCTAGAGAATACATAATTTTTTAAAGTTGTTTAATAAAAGATGTTGGGTTTGGAGAGAAATACCCGCGATCAAATTCTTCTCTCCTGTTATGGGCCACACACGGTAGTGTTACAAAAAAATCATGGATATGTTTACGTGGTAACTAATTTATACAATTAGGGTTTAGTAAACACCGAGTCTTAGAAGGATTTCTTAACCGACTTCCCAAAAAGATGAGGATTTTAGGGTTCCGTATCTCAAAAGGAAAAACGGAACCCTTATGAGTCTCATTGTTGACCGTCCGTCCGTCCGGCCGTCTGTCTGTCAAGACCCTTTTATCTTTTAAGATACTTCTTTTGAATTGTTATAAGCATGTTATCTAGAAAACTGACGGTAAACTACGGAACCCTACACTGAGCATGGCCCGACATGTTCTTGGCAGATTTTTTTATTTTATGTTGTAAAAAAAAAACTTTATTTCAGACCAAGATCCATATTTAGTTAGTGACATACTTAAGAACTAGTGTTAAAGTAATAAATTAAATTAATGAATAGACTATATTTTAAGACTATTATTAACTATTGTAGACGAATAAATTTTTGCTAAATTGGATTTTTTTATCTGTTTTCTACTCAGAATCGAGTAGGGGGAAAAAGTGTCCCAAGATTTGTTTTCCATTTCGCTATCATTTTCACAGATTGAATATGGTAATGGTAAGTTTGAAAAATGTATGGAAACTTTTAGGACACTTTTTTTCTACTTACTTTCTAGTACTAACGGTGACTTAGCTAAGCCGCCGACGGATGGACGGACGGACGGACAGACAGACATGGCGAAACTATAAGGGTAGACTAGACTACGGAACAAATAGGTACGCTGTATTGTTTCTACTTACCTAGTTCTGTAGGTATACTGACATCCATTTGGAAGGGATAATATACCATCTGTTGGTTGATGTGGCTACCGAAGCGTAGGAAGTCTTCTATTGATTTCGATACTGAAATTATGAACAATTATATCATATATGTACATCTCTTCGACTTACATATTACAGCAATGAAACAATGCGGCGATTGCTCTGCGTACACCGAAGCGCTTCTCACTCATGATTATGGGACGCGGACCGTTCCGAAACATGTCGAGCTATTTTCGACTTTATAGATGTGACTAACCCAATATAAGAATATTAATATGTCACATAACATAGTTTAAATTTCCTTACTTTCCTCTCCGTTCCAGGAATCGAACCGCGACTGGTTGACGTGCGAGGCATACACTGTCTTGTCATGGATCTTGATCACAATATCAATGTGGATCTGTAAATACAAAGTTGGGTACCGTAAAATGGGGCTAGAAGGGATGGGGAGAAAACATTGTACGATTTCTATGTGCTTACCATGGTACGGTAGTTGTACGTTTTTAAAGTTTTTCCGTCTCGCTCCTACCACTACTCTGGCAAGAGCGAGACGGACATACTTTAGAAACACGCAGTCGCTAACGCCTACGGTTACCCACAACTCATAGTAAGCACACTTTTCTAACATTTATTTCCCGAAGGAAATGCCGACATAAAATCGTTTTTTCACCTCGACAAAACACACTCACAGTATCTTCGCTCACTCAAATGGGCTTAGAGGCGTTTTTAATTATGCCCAGCACTGGATTCCACCTATTAACAGCTATAACCCGTCCTCTCATGACATTTTTATACTTGGAATTATCAATGGTTTCCTTAACCATTCTCGAGATAAAGCAGCGTTATTCGCAGTACGCGTGGTTCTCAAGCATAGCAAAAAACATTCATTAGTTAAACTATTAAAAGAAATTCCTGTTAAGGATGACACACTAGAACGGGACGGCATGGGACGGGACGGGACGATCTGCCAGTTTCTATAGAAAACGTCACGTGATATCCGAGGGCTCCGAGCTATCACGTGATTCTCTCTATAGAAATTGACTGATCGTCCCGTCCCGTCCGGACTCGTCCCGTCCGGACTCGTCCCGTCCGGACTCGTCCCGTCCCGCTCCGCCCCGTCCATTCCCGCCCTGTCCCGTTCCGTCCCGTCCCGTCCCATCCCGTCCTAGTGTGAGTCCTTTATTACCTTCTCCGGCTGCGTAGCAGGAACTTTGAAAGACCTCAATAGTTCCACCAGTTTCTCAATCTTCAGCTCCTTCTCGTTGATGGTGTGGATCTTCTTGAACATGTTCGTTGTCACCCCTTCTGCTATAACGTAGACCTGTCAAGGAATTCAATTTTAAATCAAATCAGAACTATTTGCCCCCTTAGGCGCATACGAGGGTTCTGGACGTTCTGGTAGAGGAATTCGAGGCCACCTGTTCTCGGTTGCTCAGCTGGCACAGAGATGGGTGTGTATCCCAAAGTTGTGGGTTCGGGTCCCGTCAGCTTATGAATTTTCAATTATTTTTTTTTGAGAAATATTATATTATTAAGGTTCGTAGTCAAGTGTGATCGTCTCGGCTCTTCAACTACGTATTTTACTGAAGGCCAATAAAAACGCAAAGCGTAAATAGTATACTTCTCAAACCATTAATAAATAAATAATTAAATTTTTCCATGACATCTTTAGTTGACGACCTAAACTGAGTCATATCTATACAACTGGGACCTTACCATGACGTCTTAACACGATTCAGTTGACGACCTAAACTGAGTCGCTTGTGTATAACTGGGGCCTTACTATGCCATCTTAATACTGAACCGTTTCCATATAACTGGGGCCTTACCATGACGTCTTAACACGATTCAGTTGACGACCTAAACTGAGTCGCTTCTATCCAACCTTACCATGGACCTTACCATGACGTCTTAACGTGATTCAGTAGACGATCTAAACTAAATCGCTTCCATATACTGGGGCCTTACCATGATGCCTTAACGCGATTCAGTTTAGGACCTTAAACAGAGTCGCTGCCATACAACTGGGGCCATACCTTGACGTCTTAACGCGATTCAGTTGACGACCTAAACTAAGTCGCTTCTATAAAACTGGAGCCTAACTATGACGTCTTAACGCGATTCAGTTGACGAGTCTTTGCTGTACAACTAAGCACAGTATAGAACCTTAACTGAATTGCGTTAAGACGTCATGGTAAGACCTCTGTTTGATGTCATAATCATAACTATATTAAGTAAATAAGGGACTCACCGCTATATGATGCGGCCGCCGCCCACCCGTTGACAACTTGACAGCCGCAAATGCCGGCAGGGCGTTGGTTGAGTCTCCGACACTCATAAACTGTACAAAATGTCATAAAATTAATACATAAAATAAAGAGCTGGCAGTAAAACTTTTGACGACCGGTTGGCGTTGGTAGTGACCCTACCTGCTGAGCCGATGGTCCTGGGTTCGAATCCCGGTAAGGGCATTTATTTGTGTGAACACAGATATTTGTTCCTGAGTCATGGATGTTTTCTATGAATTTATGTATTTGCATATTATATATATCGTTGACTAAGTACCCGTATTACAAGCCTTTGAGCTTACTGCGGGACTTAGTCAATTTGTGTAAGAATGTCCTATAATATTTATTTATTTATTTAAAGCTGGATCCTGTAACACAGAGTTTCTTAGCTCAGGGCACAGGGTCGTGATTTACTCTGTAATGTTTCATTTGGTCAATAAACATTTTTCATTTTAATTTTTCAAAAAAAAAACATACACAAGAGATGGCCAGATCGCCGGCCCACCTCACACTGCATGTTCGATTTAGTCTGACAACCCAGCGAGCGCAGTAAAAGTAGGACAAAAAACTATATCCATCCCTTTTTTCGGGGTGGTAATACAAGCGTAAGAAACAGACAGTATGATGCTCTCTCTCCTACTGTTACTGCGCTCGCTGGGTTGCCAGACTATAAACAAAACTTACTTGTAGAGCTGCAGCCACCTCGTCATCTTTAGTGCTGACTATGTAGTTGTTGGTCGCCCAGTACGTTGAGTCTGGGTTCGATACTTGACTCGCAACGAACGGGACGTAGTATGACCTGAAATAGTTATTTTTTGCAAAGGCAATGTAGTGTTAAAGAGTCCACACGCTCGTGCAAAAGAAAGGGATAGATATAATTTGCAAGAGTACGCTAAAAATTAAATGGCGATACTAGGAGGGCGCGTCAAAATAAACCGCATAATTAGATACCTAATTGCTGTTTACAACTAAACTACAATTTGTGTAGATAAAAGCTTTTACCAGATTTAAGAACTAGTTACCACTCATTTATTAAGCTAAGTGTCGTGTATATAAATTCAAGGCTTTCGACGTTCTAAGCAAAAACGTGTATAAGAGGACCTATGTTTGAAAAATAAAAGTATCGAGGCTTTTGTTAAAAATCATGTTTTCACGTTTACCAGTTTGAAGGAAATATATTGAAGTTTTGTGTATACGAATATCAAGTACCTAGTTGTTACTTGTAATATTTGCTCCTGTTATGGATATTTTCTATGTATTTAAGTATTTATATGTATCTATCTATTATATCGTCGTGTAGTGCCCACAACAGAAGCCTTATTGAGCTTACCGTGGGACTAGGTCGATCTGTGTAAGATTGTCCCACAAATGTTTATTTATTCCTATATATGTAATAATACTTACGCGGCCTTATATTCGTTGTACAGCTTACATTTCTCCAGACTCTTCACCGTTGTATACCAAAACCTCTTCAGCTGATAATTATTCGAGTTTTTTATATAATTATGTATGTATATAAAGTCGCTTGCGCGTATGTCTGAGCGAAGCAACGCGTGTAAAGCCGCGATACGGAGTTGTATATGTTCAGTATCATCCATGATTATTGGTAGTGAGGACTGGAGGACCTGAAACGATTTTTTAAAACATGAACTCAATTAAGGTCAACGGCCCAGTCGATGACACTGACCCAGTGGATGACTTTTTGCAGTATATTAACTATATCACAATATATTAACTATTAAAAAGAAAAAGTGTGTATCAAAAAGCCAACCTTTCCTGTGGCCAATAGTTAACTGCTTGTATACATGTATTCGTGATTCTTATTATACAAGTTAATAGAAAAGGAGTACTTTTTAATAAGGTCCGACCGAGACAAGCTAAACCTAGACCGAGATTAAATTGAGTTCTCGGCCGAGATCGAGATTTTATAATAAATACGATAAACGCGCATTTTCCACAAAAAAAACATGTAGGTAATAGTCAGGAATTAAACTGTTGTTTAATATAACGATCACTAAAACACAACATTTACAGTCAAAGCTTGAGAAAAAAGTTAAAATTTGCATTACGTACGATAACTCGGTACACTATCATTGCTTAAAATACCCACCAAAATTGCAAAAAGTGTCAAGATGGAAGGTTCGGCCAAGGCCGAGAATCTCGGCCCTTTTTGGCCGAGAGCCGAGACCGAGACTGAGGCCGAGATCTCGGTTGGACCTTACTTAATGTGGCTAATAAGATAATCAACCTTCATAGCTTTTATCTTTTATAAAGTTCACCGGAAAGACTGCAAATGTTTGTGTTTAACCGAAGAAAATTGATATATTTATCGATCCACCACTTAACTCTTTCTCCCGCATCTCAGAAAGAGGGAGTTGGAACTTACCGAGTAGTCATTAATGTTCCGACCGTATCCGTACGCCGGTGGTGGCCTTGAGCTTCCATCAGCAAGAGCCGCCCAGAGCCGTTCGTGCCGGTTGCTCTTTTTAGCCATATACACGGTTCTAGTGTATGAGTCAGCCGAATAGCCGAGGTTGCAGAGTCCTTGCAGCCAGACCATGCGATCGATGTATTGTGGACAGTCTGTGGATTAATAAATAAATAATATTTTTTCAATTTCAAATATCTTGCGCTTGAGTCGAAATGACTTAGGTATATGTATTGTCAATAGAGGCCGGTCATTTTCACAGTCTCTACTATCAAAATCTAGGAAACTTAGCATAGATGGACTTTAGAACCACAGAATTTCACGAGATTTATTTTTGAAGAAGAACAGAAGCCACCTTACAGATGATTAGCAGAGCTGAGGCCGTACCATGACGTCTTAATGCGATTCAGTTAACGACCTAAACTCAGCCGCTTCCATACTGAGCCTAAACTAAAACTAAACTGAATCGCGTTAAGACGTCATTGTAAGGCCCTAGCTCTGCTAATAATCTGTTAACCATGAATTGCACGTATTCGATAAAGACTGCGGCGCTCGAAAGTATGTCCATCTCGCTTTTACCTTTACTCTGGCAGGTGCGAGACGGACACATCTCCGAACGCTGCAGTCGCAATCGAATACAGCCACATACAACCCATGGTTACTCAAGTAAACTGTCGGATGCCAGTACGACAAGATCTCCTGCATCTCCTGAGGAAGCCTCGTAGAGAGGCGAAACACGTGTTGAGGTTTATATTATGGTCTCCTAGCCTAGTTGGTAGTGACCCTGCCTACGAAGCAGGAGGTCCCGGGTTCGAATCCTGGTCAGGGCATTTATTGTGTGTTTATCACGAATATTTGTTCCTGAGTTATGGATGTTTTATACATATGTAAGTATTTATATGTATCTATCTATTATATATATCGTTGCCTAGTGCCTACAACAGAAGCGTTATTGAGCTTACCGTGGGACTAGGTCGATTTGTGTAAGATTGTCCCGGTATATTTATTAATTATTTATTTATTTATATTATTGGTGGTGTGGTTTGCGGCGGGAGGGTGTGAACATTAATTGCATGCAAAAAATACGCAAGTAGGTATCGGATTGGCACTAATTGACAAGCATGTTTGGCGGAATAGCAACGTAACATTATATTCGTTGTTAATATGGACTTTCGCAAAGTAACGCCTGATTCAATAACTCATGGTAAGCACACCGTCACAGACAGACGAGACGCCGGATAAAATGGCGTCCTTCGTACGGTCAAAAAGTCATAGATCCATTAGTAACGCCGGCGATCCATTAAACTTTTACAATATCACTCGACCCCGAGATCAAGGGCCTAATTGCACGTTATTCGACTTCTTTTTTATTTACAATTCTAAAGCACGAATAAAACCATTTATTATTGTAATAAATGTTTCGATTGATTCGCGTTGTTTTGTTTTTAAGTAATCACACTACTATATATATATTATAAATTGAAGGAAACGTCATATACTACAGACAAAGTGACCATAGACCCCCGGTGAGCAGGGATGGAATCGAACCAGCGACCTCCTGCCTTGTTGCTGGGGGAACCCCCTACCCCTAGAAAATATACAAGCTTCTATTATAAAAACAATGTCAACAAAATGAAAATACGTCCATCTAAACATCCTGAAGTACTTGACAACGATATTATCAAACAGATCTTATTTCTCCTGCTCCAGAGCCCTCCTCGATTTACGCGCAAGAGTAGCGAAATTCAATATGGCGGCACTCCGCCATATTGAATTTAAAGGAAGAATTGATAATTATGCATATATTTTAGGAAGTTTAGGCCCAGTAATTTCAAAGAAAGAGAAGACAGTCAAATTCAACCTATTTATTTCAAAAGCTTCGAAACTGTATGTTATGAAACGATAAAAAATCTTTTGGAGTTTCTCACAATATTCACATTTTGTTTGATATACCATATAGTGCCCACAACACTTTATATATTATTTTTCTAGTGTAACCTCGAAAAGTGGTTACCATGTACTGTATGTACCACGAACATCGAAAATTGGCATTCACGGAAAAACCTCTTGGTCACTCTAATTTGCAAGAGTAACAGAGATAGATATACAAATCCGCAATCATTGTTTTATCGTGGTACTAGCCCTGGATTTATCTTTTTACGTATTACGCCCGTTTTTGGGTCGCCAACTTACATGCCTGTGCCAAACTTCAACCCAATCAGGGGCCTTACCATGACGTCTTACTTTACGCAATTCAGTTGGGTTCAGTTTAAGCTCAGTTGTATGGAAGCGACTCAGTTTAGGTCGTCAACTGAATCGCATTAAGCCGTCATGTTAAGACCCCAGTTCTGTAGTTTCGATGCAAATTGGCTATGAATGCGGGATAAACAACCGAGTAAAGGATGACTCACACTAGAACGAGACGGGATGGGACGGGACGGGAAAATCTGGAAATTTCTATAGAAAGCGTCCCGTGACATCCGAGGGCTCCGAGCTATCACGTGATTCTTTCTATAGAAATTGTCGGATTTTCCCGTCCCGTCCCGTCCCATCCCATCCAGTCCCGTTCTAGTGTGAGTCATCCTTAACATAGGAATTCCGTTTTTGATTTTTGAGCCACAGAACTCTAAAATTTATTATTATATTAAATAACAAAAAAAAATGCCAAAAAAATTACAACTTACCATGTGTCTCGGTAGCTCAGTTGGTAAAGCGGTGGGCGTGTATACAAAGTCGCGAGCTGAAGTTTCATCTCTCGCGGCTTGAGTTTTAAGAGTTTTTCTAGGTTAAAATTTGTTAAAAATACGTACCACTATACATCCTGAAGTACTTCACAACGATATTATCAAACAGATCCTGCTTCTCCTGTTCTAAAGCCCTCCTGGTTTTATGCGCAAGAGTCGCGAAACTCAAAATGGCCGCGTGACGGATTTCCCTTGAAAAGTCGAGGCCAAGCTTGGTGAAGACTTCGAGGTCTTCTAAAAGGCTGGTTGAGTAGTTCGCCACGTTGAAGGGTAGCTTTCTGATGAGCGAGAGGATGGTGGCGTCTTCGATCTTCTCCTGCAAAAAGTGGTCAATGTTACTTAAGGGCCTACGCTAGCTGGCGCGGGTGCACGGAGCGGGTGCACGCGGCGGGTGGATTTAGTATGGCGCACCCGCTCCGTAAGTCCGCTTCACTTAGCGCTATCCATACGATTTCTTACAGGACGGACCCGTTCCGGGTAATCCGCGTCAGCTAGCGTAGGCCCTTACAAGACGAATGAGCGTGAGAAGCGAATGAGTTCTTTTGGTTTGTATGTTTGTTCGACGATAACTCGAGTATCGTTGATCGCATCGTCGTGAAATTTGGTAGGAGGTTAGATGAGATAAATATAATTTTTAAGTTCGAATATCAGTCAAATAAGGAGTTACCGAGTTATAGGGGTTTGAGTTCGCGTTCGGGGCGAACCGCTAGTTATTGTAGAGGAATGTTTGAGTCGATTGATTGAGTCGCAACTCGTTTAGCTAGAGGTCTCGCTCGCACTCGCTGTTTCTAATGACGTGGCGCAGCGTTCTCGCTTTGTTTTTAATACCAGCGGAAGAATCCTTTTGACTCCAAAACAGTACCAAACAATGAGGATTACCACGCTAGGGGCGCTAGTAGAACATGGGTCTTGCGGGAACATTTCAAACGTCACTTTGACAGTTCTCTCATACTGACACAGGACCCAGGCATGAGTGGCGCCGCCTGGTGAGCGATAATACGGTAGTTCCAATTGGTACTGATTTGCTCGAAATGAGATATAAAAATAGTACATTATTGGTGAGGGACGGAAAGTAAGGGATTGACTGGCGATGTGGTTATAGCCTTCAGGCAAGCTGTCTCCGTCCCTCGGCAGATATAGTGCTTTTCTCAAACATGCGCGGCCTCCGGCGACCGGCGGCGTGTGGGGCGAGGCCCCCTGGGTAGCCATTTTTCCCCATGAACCAACACAAACTCTATTATTGTCCGCTGCGTCCGCGCTCCAACAGGCCGCGGACGCAGTGGTTAGAGAATTGGATACTTTACGTCTTCTATCTGCGAACAAATGCTACCATTTCAGAGCATGCTTGAGAAAAATATAAAGATATAAAAGCGATGAAGCGATGGAGGTTGGACTCTGCCACCGGCTTGGAAACCAGTGCTTCCTAGAGGGAACGTGAATGTGTATGGTGACGATTTAGTGGACACGGTTAGTTCGGTGTGCTTGTCGTTGATCCCGTCAGACGATCCGACAATTCAGACTTCCGCAACGACGGCGCCGGATTGCGCGGATCACCCCGCTCCCGCTTCATCGCGCGCGAGCCGGTACCTACGCCGGACTGGGGCAGTGATGCCCTAGCCGCGAAGGTGATAACACCACTCTATCTGTCCGACGATGTCTGCCCGACGCAGACGAAACATGTCACGCCTATTGTGATAAAAATACGTGAGTGTTAACCGTTGCAATTTAATAAAGATATATTTTCTAAGTAAGATAAGGATTACTTGACCGGACCGGGCTGATCTGTCAGTTTCTATAGAAAAAGGTCACGTGACCTTCAAAGGCTCCGAGCTATCACGTGATTCTTTCTATATAAATTGACAGATCGTCCCGTCCCGTCCCGTCCCGTTCTAGTGCGAGTCATCCTTTATTCTGTTTCAATATCACGTGAACTGAAAGTCATGATTCTTTCTGTAGAAATTGACAGATCGTCCCGTCCCGCTCCGTCCCGTCCCGTTCTAGATCTAGTGTGAGTCATCCTTTATTCGGTTTCATTATCACGTGAACTGAAAGTCATGATTCTTTCTGTAGAAATTGACAGATCGTCCCGTCCCGCTCCGTCCCGTCCCGTTCTAGAACTAGTGTGAGTCATCCTTTATTCGGTTTCATTATCACGTGAACTGAAAGTCATGATTCTTTCTGTAGAAATTGACAGATCGTCCCGTCCCGCTCCGTCCCGTCCCGTTCTAGTGTGAGTCATCCTTTATTCGGTTTCATTATCACGTGAACTGAAAGTCATAATTCTTTTTGTAGAAATTGACAGATCGTCCCGTCCCGCTCCGTCCCGTCCCGTTCTAGTGTGATTCATCCTTTATTCTGTTTCATTTTCAAACTGAAATTCATCTTTGTTGAAGGTTGTAATTATGAATTACTTGAAAGGTCATTTAAATTTCGTTTGTGTTATTTCTTGTAAATAATAATATGAAAAAATCCCGACATTTCAGCCTTAAAACCCCTTTAAATCACTGTCTAGTACTTACTGGAATAATCATTTAAATTTCAGTTGTGTTTTTTTCGTATGCAGAAATAATAACATGAAATTATCCCTAAACTGAAAGCTAATACCTTATTTTTTAAAGTCTATTCTGAGAAAGTATAAACGTATTAGAAACATGTTAATGTTTTTTTAATTTTAATTTAATGGCCTTTATTAAATTACATAATTTGAATATATAGACATAAAATGTAATAAAATGTAGGTAACATAAATGTCTATCTAAGTAGATATAAAATTCCTGAACTAAATAAATAAACAAAAAAAACTATGTTAATACTATTTGAATAAAAAATTGTATGTAAAAACCTAAAAAAAAAACTGGTAAAAAGATTAGTAAATATTGCAGCAGTTATTAAATTCGAAAAATCATTATCAATAAAAAAATACGCTATTATTATTTTACATCAAAGTATATAAACATTAATTTAATTTATTGTTAGGAAATATAAAATAAACTCAGTGTATTACGTAAAATACGATAATAATCTAACGCATAATTATGAAGGTGTAAATTATTTATTAACCAGTAAAAACAGGCAAGGTACAAGTTTTATAAGATGCCTCTTAATATTTTCTGTTGGTTTTTTTATTTCATTTATTTTCTAATGTTTCTTCATTTTTTTTATTGTTTAATAGATTGCCTAGTAAAAATTTTCTTCATAAAATCGCTGTACAATGTAAACAAACATATTGGTCAAACTTTTAAGTTTTTAACGAAATGTCCAAGATTAATTCTGGCCATATAATTTAAACTTTCGTGAGTCATACTGATAGTAAATTGCAACGGTCATCGTCGGACAGACAGAGTCGGCTCGGGCATCATCATCATGATAATGCCCGAGCCGCGAAGGTGACAATACCACTCTGTCTGTCCGACGATGACTGCCCGATGCAATTTAATATTAATTTTGGCGTTTTCAGGCTAAGGGTAAATTATTGTCGGTATTTAGTTATTAGTACCTACTTATAGTCCAAAACATTTTCTTTCATATGCAGAAAAAAACAGAAAGCTAAGTTAAGTATTTATTTTTTTATGATTTTTTGAAGTTGCATTATACAAAAGTACTATTTTGAGATATTTGAGTTAGTAAGTTTGAAAGCCTAAAAAATCCAGTTGTAGGTTGAAGTTATGGAAATAGTGGTTTTAAAATGTTCCGCATACATTATAGTACATAACAGATAACATTTTGTCTCTTATATTTTACCTATTATTGAAATATTACAACATTATGCACGCAGGGTGTCAAGACAAGAAACAAAAATGAAATATGTTTATAAATCAAAATATACTATGAGTATATTGGAAAACAATATTATGAACATAGAACGAATTTCTCGCGAATGAATTTAACGTTCCTTAATATACCGATGTTTCGACACTTTTTCATGTATCATGGTCTCGGCTTGACTGAAAATATTAAGGTAAATTAACTACATTCGCGATAGACCCGTTTTATGTTTATAATAATGAGTACAACACTCGAAAGTTTAATGTGTTATATTGAAAAACCTCGTAATGCGTTGAATAAAATAAACAAATTTAAAAAATTGTATCTTACCCATGAAAAATACTGACACCCTGACATTAGGTGCAAACAGGGGTGGCAGTTACATTAAATAAGTATCTATTTCTAATTCAAATCAATGTCACTTGTTGAAAACGGACGCTTATATACGTAGTTTTCTATTAAATTCCTCCAGTTATTAGAAAGAACTTGAGCCAATATACTCTTATATAGCATTATAAACAACAAAAAACTATAACGAATGATTTGAAGCTCAACGCAAAAAATCGCTCTTAAATTAAAAAAAATCTCAAGAGGTGTCCCACAAGGCCTTTATTGATCCCACATTGTTTAATCCATTCAGCACTAATTACGACTAGGTCATTGACTACGGCGTAGTGCTACATAGCTCAGCGTTGAATGATTTAAAATAATCTGCGAATGGTAAAGATGTGGAAGACGATACGAAAGTTCGGTCTGGGCCGCCATGACCTGTCCACCATGATATGGAACGTGGCTGTCATGCTGCGATTGGTGGCCGTCAAAGTGGAGAGAAATGCTAAATGTAAGTATGTGTGGATTTAGTACAGTAAAATGAAACTATAGGAATAAGTCAAACTAAAAATAAAATCAATTCCTTTTTTGTAGATTTTGATAACACAATCGGTGAAAGTAATAAGTATCCGTCATACTTTCATAGAAGTTTGCCGTTTAAAAATAACATTTTAATGTTTGACAGTTCATTCGCTAAGAGATAGCGTGGTTTGGCTTTAATAACGAGAAGACGGTGACTTTAATGTGGTTTGGCTTTAATGACGAAGACAGTATACTAAGACGGTGACAAACAAGCATACGGCCTGTCTGATGGTAAGCGGTCACCGTAGCCTACGGACGCCTGCAACTCCAGGGGTGTTACATGCGCGTTGCCCTGGACCCTTTAAAAAAAGGAGGATTCGCTGTGCTGACAGCTAAAGGGGCAAGCTTTGCTCCGTGGGTCCTCAGCTGTCAACACAGTTAATCCTCTGGTTTCGGGCGTGTTTGTCACCATCGTAGTTCTAAATAAAATAGTATAATTGGACGTAGTTTCGCGATAACGTTCCAATCTACATGAGCCTGCCATTTCAATGACTGTCTTATACTTCTCATTATATGGTATTCATTAGTATGAAAAGTGTCATGTGGTTTGGAACGTTATCGCGTAACTACGTCCAATTTCTCTGTGGTTTCGTTTGGCAATTGTTTTATACTTCATTTTAGCTATACCGTCATTCATCTACATCGCAAACATAGCCTGTGCCGCCTGCTATATCTACGTGTACCACATCTCCATGGTGTGGTTCATATCTGAGCGTGCCGCTGGGGACCCCGTCACCGCTGTTAAAGTGGCATCTCTCAGTACCACGAGCTTTATTGGAATCTCAAAGATGCTTTATATGTATTTGTACAGGTAATGTGTTGATTTGGTATAAAAGGAGGTTAAGGAGGTTAAAGAGAGGTATGGGCACAGCGGATGCATATCGTTTAGTATGGTAGGGCAGAGCACAACGAATGTCGTCTCGCTCAAATCTGGAGCAGAGCCCATCTGGGGAAGTACCTCCAGACCTCCACCTTACAGAAAACCGCAGTTTAATAACACTAGACCCTACTCATAGTGTTGTGTTTCTGTTGGTGAGTAAGGTCGCCAGAGCTCCAAGAGGATTCACTGTGTTGACAGCTGGGGACCCATCGAGCAAAGCCCTTGGCCCCTTTAGCTGTCAACACATTGAATCCTCCTTTCTTTTAAAGGGTCGGCAACGCGCATGTAACACCGTGTAGTT
Source organism: Lathronympha strigana (assembly GCA_949128165.1). Lineage (NCBI taxonomy): Eukaryota > Metazoa > Arthropoda > Insecta > Lepidoptera > Tortricidae > Lathronympha > Lathronympha strigana. The sequence continues at coordinate 2,323,038 of OX421925.1, read as the reverse complement.
GCAGGCGTTCATAGGCTACGGTGACCGCTTACCATCAGGCGGGCCGTATGCTTGTTTGTCACCGTCGTAGTATAAAAAAATTTTTTGTTCAAACAAATCAAATTATTTCATTAAATATTTTAATTTGAGAAGTAGCACATGCCAAAAGTCAAAACACAGCTTAGTATTAGATGACTTAGTCACCCTTTACATTGGTTCAGCTATGAAATTTATGTCTTTAATATCTCAAACTGTAATATTTAAGACACTAGTTTCTTAGAGATATTAACTTGATTTAACCCAAAGAATCTCCCCCTTTAAAGTTAACGGAAATAAAAACAGTATGTATAAAAACAAGTCAATCTTTTCATATTTTCAGTAGTTTCTTGACATTACTTGTAGAACAGACATTTTCTCCAATATGCTCGGAAATGTTCACATTAATGTAGCAAAATTGGTACGAAAAGAACCTCCTTATATACCGACTCAAATTAAAAAAAATCGAATTCATTATTTTACCGTTTTAGCGGCCAGGAAGTTGTACTAAAATCCATTACTGTATTGTTTTTTACTTTTTAAATAAATATTTGGACTATCAATATTGCAAACAGCCAAACTTTAGCCGCGACCAAACGGTCTGCACAGACGGGGCAATCTGATTGACATCAAATTGTCAATCTGATCATATCGTGCTTAAAAATGCCCCGTCTGGGCTGGCTTTGTAGTAGTCTAGTAGTTCTAGAGAGAAGGAGATCAAATGCTTGGTTGTCTCGTTCTATCGCGAGTTGCAAATGGCTCACTGTGCAAGGTTGTGTAGATACGGCTTAATAAAACTAAAGACATTTCAACTTTTTTTATGAACACAACTGTGCATTAAAAGAAAGTTTAGGCGGGAACCTTATTTTTCCTTTCAAATCTTATGCAAGAATACATTTTATTTCCTTTCATGTTTGGAGAAAAGCACTATATATGCCTCGGGCGGAAATAGAACTTCGTGGATTCGTATGTAATTGTCAGACTCAGCTTCGCTTCGTCCGACAAAAAATACTCATCCACGAAATTCGGTTTCCCGGCCTCTGCAATAATGTACTATTACATATTGATTTTGAATAGTGAAATCACTAGCGTTTCTAGAATATTTTGCTTACTTATAAGTACCTCACAGTAGAACGGGATGGGGCGGGACGGGACGATAGGTCAATTTCTATAGAAAGAATCCCGTCCGAGCTTTGAGCCGTCGGATATCAAGTGACGTTTTCTATAGAAACAGATAGATGGGCTCGGTCCGGTCACGTCCCGGGCCGAAAACAACAACATTGCTGCCTTGTATAAAAACGAATTATTTTCAATATGTGCGTTTCAAAATTTCACAAGATTTTCGATTCAACTCACCGCCTTTTTTGTGAGTTCTGTTTAGAAATAACTGGTAACCAGAGCTACCAAAAGCAATGTCGCTAAATCTTTTTCCAGAGTCAAAGTACAAGAAGTAGTCTCTCGTTACAAGCAATACGACACAGTGCCGATCCCACCAAGGACTGTCAAGCTGATGCAGCAAACACTGAAGACTGTGAAGACACGTGCCTTCATCTTCTGGTGGGTCATGAATGGCAATGGCGTTGTTTACCATTTGAAGCCGCTGTTCATGAGTGGGAGGCACTTTTCGTTTGACGAGCAAATCTTGCTTGGTAAGATTTCTTCTTCCTAGTTTTTTTTCCGGCTTATACGGTCGGCTTCATAAATATATGTGCATCTGTATTCAATTTTGATCCTTCTTCCTCTGTAATAAGTTTTCATACACTTTGGATCTTTATAGACCTGACTGTACCACGGCTCAAGTTGACTTGGTTGACTTGGTAAGACATAAAATATTAAATGGAAAGTAAGAGGAATAAGAGCTTGAACATATCTGCATTTTGTGATATCCATTCAACAAACCAGGATAGTCCACTTATTTAAATTATATTGAATAACCCCTTTTTTAATTAATATACTTATATCGGGTTACTCACGTCAATAAAGTCGAAAATAACTCGATATGTTTCGGAACGGTCCGCTTGCTGCCATGGCTGCCCGGTAGCTGCCTTCGCCCGCGCCGACCGCTAGTCGCCGGACTCAGCGGGCTGTCGCGCGCAGTGTGCGCAGAGCAATCGCTGCGAGCGCTTCTCACTCTTGATTATGGGAATCGGATCGTTCCGAAACATGTCCAGCTATTTTTGACTTTATTAATGCGAGTAACCGGATATAAGTATATTAATATGTCTAATACTCACGGGAGTTTTCCTTTTTTTATTTATTTTTTTGTTCTTAAGAGACGCGATGGAGAAAAGCTTATGGAGGCAAGTCTATATTCAAAACTTAGACATTTTCCAAATTTAGAGAGGATAAAAAACAAAGTCGCTTGTAAAATGATTAGGGAGAGTACCACGGCAACGCGCATGTAACACCCCTGGAGTTGCAGGCGTCCATAGGCTACGGTGACCGCTTACCATCAGGCGGGCCGTATGCTTGTTTGTCACCGTCGTAGTATTATTTTAAAAAACCACTAAAATTCTATCTAGGTTCTGGTTGTTGTTCATATTCATCTACAGGAAATAACTGAGGACAACTTTGTTCAAATCATTCACGATCAAACCAATACAATCTCAAATTCTATTACATCCCAACTCAACAAATCACTAAATATACCCTAATTTCTAATGGATCTGTTTGATAATTCTTAGCAACAAACTTTCATTCCAGGCTTAGAACCTAAGACAGAAACACCAAACTACCAGATAGCCCTAATCTGCATCGTCACAGCCGGCACCTACATCACCTTCATCGTCTCCAACATCTCCAGTCTCCTCATCATCACAGCAGGCTACAGCGAAGCCAGAGCTTTAACCCTCGGGAAAGAAATTAGGCATCTCTGGGACGATGCTCAACAGTATTACAAAAAAAATTTCGATGGACAATACAGAGAAGAAAGAAGAGATACATATGCAGATATAGAAATCAACAAATATATCAAAGAACGTTTAAGATTTGTCGCCAAAAGTCACTCTACTAATATCAATCTAGTTAATAACCTAGAAGATATATTCAGAGAGGCTATAGTTGTAGAATTTATTCTACTCTCTATATCTCTTATAGCTGATCTGCTTGGAGATCTTCGGCATACATATATAATATTGCCGTTTCCTTTAATGCAGGTTGGAATGGACTGTTATGCAGGGCAACGACTGATCGATGCCAGTTTGGATTTGGAAAGCGCGATTTATGATTCGAAATGGGAGAGTTTCAACACTTCTAATAGAAAGATGGTGCTGTTAATACTTCAGATGTCTCAGAAGAATTTATCACTGTCAGCTGGAGGGGTGGCTGTGCTCGGTTTTGCGTCTCTCATGTCTTTATTTAAAACAATCTATTCTGCTTACACTACTTTGCAATCTACTATGAAGTAATTATAGTAAATGATAAATTGTGTTTTATTTTGTTTATTCTTTTTTTGTCTTTCTGTTTCTCTATTTTCTTTTGATATGATTTCTTGCAGAACGACATATTGTAAATATTTTTACTACCTACTTTTGTAATTTGTTTTGATAAAATAAGTCCCGCCGAGTTTCTTGCCGGTAATAATCTTCTCGGGCTGTGGTGTAGGGATAGAACCGGTAGTAGCTTTTTTTTGACGTTCATAAGTGCATTTTAATGTACCTAAATTGAAAAATAAACAAAATTTAACGGTTTTACACAATAAACACACATTTGATATGATTTCTTTCGTGAACTGTGTCCTTCACTCTGTAAGCAGTAGTACATTCAATTCAATTTTTGTTACAGTTTCTGGTTTATGTTATATTATAGTAGGTATTCATTGATAATAACTGCTGGTTTGATTTTACAACCTCTATTATGCTATGACATACTTTCATGTGTATGCGTGTATATTTATTATACAGGCTGATATTTAGGGTTCCTTACCTCAAGAAGTAAAAACGGAACCCTAATAGGATCACTTTGTTGTCCGTCCGTCCGTCCGTCCATCAGTCCGTCTGTCTTGACAGACAAGCGAAGCAAGGGTCTTGACCCTTTATCTCAGGAACGCGTAAAGATAGCAAGTTGCAAAATGAAAATTTGAAATTAATACCACATACCGGAAATCTGCGGTCCCTTGAAGCTGTGAAAAAGCCAAAACCTCTACGTCATCGCACTCAACAGATACACCCATTTATGAACCTAAACTGAATGGCGCTAAGACGTCATGGTAAGGCCTCTGTGCTTTGGTTACTGACGGAAAAATCGCTGTGTAACGTCGTTGTCTAGTACCCACAACACAAGACAAGCCTTATTGAGCGTACTGTAGGACTAGGTCAATTTGTGTAAGATACAACAACGATACCGAACCAGCGATATCGAACCCTTAAGTCTAAGGAGAGACTTCGCCTCCTTTTGTGTGTTCTATCGCTTCTACAATGCCACTCGCCGTCGGCAGGGTGTTCACCCGCATACTCTGGAGCCTAAATGGTCTCGTACCGTACGGTTTAAAAGGAACTTTCTCCCGGGACGCTCCGGCTGTGACATGAGCTCTACCGCTGTTTTCCCAAAGGACTACAGTATGGGGTTCTTCAAAAAAGGAGTGTTAAAGTTTTTAGAGGGTCGGCAACGCGCATGTAACACCCCTAGAGTTGCAGGCGTCCATAGGCTACGATGACCGCTTACCATCAGGCCGTATGCTTGTTTGTCACCGTCGAAGTATTAAAAAAAAGATTGTCCCGTATTTATTTACAAGTGGTTCGCGCTGAACGTGAACTTGTGACCCCTATATCTCGGACACCCCTTACGCGATTTGCCTTATATTCTAAATTTAAAATTCTATGTATCTCATCTAACCATCTGCCAAATTTCGCGACGATCTGACCAACGATACCCGAGTTATAGTCAAACAAACATACATACAAACTACGGACTGTAGAAATAGATCTAGAGATTATGGTTTAAAAAAATCGGTTGTCTGTAAAGTCGGTTTACGTCATAAGAAAATACTGACTGAAATGGAACGCCTCATGCGGCGTTACCTCGGTAACGCCGCATGAGTCATGTTTTTTCGTGCGTGCAGCCGGCTCCATCGAATTATAAGACGTTGTCACGTCAATAAACCTTTTAAAAAGAACATACCTTCTGCTCTGTGACCAGATATTTGACGAGCAGCGCGCACGCATGCGTCCTCACTTGCGGCAGCACCTCGAGGAAGATGTTCCTCGACGTTTCGACGTCGTAGCTGGTGCCCAGTACCATATCGTCGAAGAGTTTGCTGAGCGACGCGTATTCCAGTTGGGTCATCGTACTGGAAATGTATATTCATACTTAATTTTATTACTATCTACGAGTACGGTACATACAAAAATATAAACATAATTAAAAAATAATAACAAAGATTGGTCTACAATGCCCAGAGAGGCTTAAAAGCTAGTAATACATAGCCTGAAGGACATTCTATAATTAAATAATTAAATATTAATTAAAGAATTTTAAATAAAGTAACTTTGTTTCAGTCATCATTTTAACCCTGTGAAAACGAGTGCTGTAAAGGGCTCGAAACGTAGGGTCATGGTGTTAATAAACGCGATTAATCCGTTATAAAGTGTTTAATTTCAATGAACAATAATCGCGGTAACAGAAGATAATATTGTGTGTAACTATGTATGAAAAGTACAGTACTCACTTTAGTAGATTTATGAAATCAAGGCTGTGTATCAGCGTCGCATTTCTGGCTATTTTGTTTGCGTCTATTCCTTTCCTTGCTATCTTCAGAAGTGTCTGAAAATAAAACATGCACGTAATATTAAACATGATGTTTACTATACGACGAACAGAAAAAATATTGTGGGACAATCTTACACAAATCGACCTAGTCCCACAGTAAGCTCAATAAGGCTTGCGTTGTTGGTACTAGGCGGCTATACATATAATATATACATATACGCGTAAATACTTAAATATATAGAAAACATTCATATCCGAGGAACAAATATTCGTGATAACACAAATAAATTTCCTGACCAGGATTCGAACCCGGGACCTCCTATTTCGGGTCCCTACCGACTAGGCGAGGATGTTAAACTTTTAATGTCGAACCGCGCAGGCATCAACTACGGGTAATAGAACTCATGGTACGCACAAAGGATTGTCAGATTGTCACCGTTGATATAGTCGAGCGGCGGCGGGTGGCGCGCGCTTTAGTTACGAAATATGGTTTATATACCCACATATCATTAGCCCTCAATAATGCAAAAAAATCGCATATAAAGGCCCCCATAATAATACACTTTTTTGTGTCAACCCATTTCTTATCTGTAAAAATGTTATTATAGCTAAATAATATTATCGATTTCGATAATATTATTTTTGTTCAAATTTCGAACAAATCTGACACAAGAAAATTTAAAACCGCACCATACCTTGACGCTGGCAAAATTGTCCCCCTGGACATCTTTTTTTTTCAATTAACTTAACCGGATACCTGATAAGCTTTATTCCTGAGGTCTTGCTGGGTGTAGTTACTGATGCCGCCAGAGGGGTCACTGAACCCCTGGGATACGTATTGTATGTTCGTCCGCGTCACGTTTAATTTGTCAATCTGCTGTCGCTTCTGTTTTGACACGAAGTTTAGGGACAATCTGGAAAGAGGACCTCAAATTACGTTAAAATTAAAACAGAAGAAGTATACAAAAGCGGGCAAGTACTTATAGTGTTGTGTTTCTGTTGGTGAGTAAGGTCGCCAGAGCTCCAAGAGGATTATATTAATATACTTAGACCGGGTTACTCACGTCTATAAAGTCGAAAATAGCTCGACATGTTTCGCATGTTTGGCAGTGTGCGCAGAGCAATCGCGGCAAGCGCTTCTCACTCATGATTATGGGGCGCGGACCGTCCCGAAACATGTCGAGCTATTTTCGACTTTATAGACGTGAGTAACCCGGTCTAAGTATATTAATATGTCTAATACTCACGGGAGTTTTCTATTTAAAACTCCAAGTGGATTCATTGTGTTCAAGCTGGGGACCCACGAAGCACAGCTTACCCCTTTAGCTGTCAAGACAGCGAATCCTCCTTTTTTTTAAAGGGTCGGCACCGCGCATGTAACATCCCTGGAATTGCAGGCGTCCATAGGCTACGGTGACCGCTTACCATCAGGCGGGCCTTATGCTTGTTAGTAAGCGCATTTTGAAAATTTCCAAAAACTGAACGACACTTTTTCATGTAATTAAAGAACTTGCTTAGAAAATTTTACAAGAATTGGTTGATAAATGCGACCTGTAGACGAGAACAAATGGACAGACACATACAAAGCTTGTTTTGCCGAAGCTAAAACAGAGATGCTTCGCTCTTATCCGACTTACTCAGAAGTGACGGATAGAATATGCTCCTGAACTTTGTACTCTGAAGTTCCTTTCATATCCAAGCTCTCCAGACCAGCCTCGTTGAGTTGGTACACTCTCTCCGCCGTAGCGATTGCATCTGGCTGAAATTATATAGCAAAACATAAACGTCAAAAAATTTAGGACAGAATGACGTTCGCGAACAATTTTGCATTGATAATTTGATGATACAAACGATATATGTTTCGTACGAAAAAGAGCTTACTGACGTAAGCATTAAGTGTCAAATTCATACACAGAACAACCAACACGTTAAAACTTTATATGCTGTTGGCAGTTAACGAAACGTGTAAAGGCATGGAGAGTGACATAGGCTACTTTTTGTCTCTTTATAAAGCGAGCGGGCGAAAGTTAGTATTACATAAAACTAGCGTTGAAAAAGTCTGGAAGAAATCCGATTTTTTCTCAGACGACTCGTTTTTTTCGGATTCTTTCGAAAAAAACAATGTAAGTTTCTGCTCTAGTTTTAAACTCTAAATCAATGCATATTAGGTCTAATTTAGTTGTTGTTTATTTGTTTATTTTATACATACTAGCACTTACAGATAAACCTTACGTGCTAATAGTGTAGTGAATACATTTTAATTTTAAGTATTTTATACAATTCTATCCACTGTTTCATTAGTCATTACGAATTATGTCATTTAACAGGTACATACTCATTTTATATTAATTATGTCATTATGAAATTACAGTAATCCTAAAAATTATCCTAATTATGTATGTATGTCAATTTACACCTACAACAGGGCCACATCGATGACATTGAGGAAGAAACAATTGAAACCGACGAAAGGAGTGACAGTGATAGTGACATTATTTATATCTTAAAAAACCCGAAAACTTCGGATTTTTTTCCGGAATTTTCAACGCTACATAAAACTCACCACACCAACAAGGTCATCGTACTCAGGGTTGCCAACAACGTTGACGGAGCTCCAGGAACGCTCGGCTGACGCTGCCAGCAGCTGCGAGTTGGTGTATTTGCGAATGATGGGTCCCTGGTTGATGTATACTGCCACGCAGGTCTCGTAGAGACAGGGCTGGCAAAGAAAACAAGCTTTTTTTACTAATAATATTGCTTATAAATTAAAAGAGATGTATACTACAGAAAAGACCAAGGCCCCCAGTGATCAGCGATGGGATCGAACCAGCAACCTCCTGCTTTCGCGGCAGACGCCCTAACCACTGGGCTACCCGATCACGGCAATTATATAGTTGTATAAATAATATTGCGAAAAGTATTATAAAATTATCTACTCTTTCTGTATACCTCTTAAATGGGTGATCTGATTTGAACGTTACCTTACCATGACGTCTTAACGCGATTCAGTTTAGGTTCTTAACTGTGCTCAAAGGCCTCACCATAACGTCTTAACGCGATTCAGTTTAAGTTCTTAACTGTACTCAGTGCCATTACCATGACGTGTTTACACGATTTAGTTGACGACCTAAACTGAGTCGCTGCCATACAACTGTGCCCTGCAACTGTGCCCAGGGGCCTTACCAAGACGTCTTAACGTGATTCAGTTTAGGTTCTTAACTAACTGTGCTCAGGGGCCTTACCATGACTTCTTAACGCGATCCAGTTTAGATTCTTAACTGACCTCAGTTATATGGCAGCGACTCAGTTTTGATCCTCTTCTTGAATCGAATATCTTTGAATGCAGTATTACTAACTTTTAAAAATAACATATGCTCTTCTTTCAGCAAAATATCTTATTTACGACATTAAAGGTACTTTTCTTTCATGTCTCATAGCCTTGGGACGCCCATTGTATATAAAATATAAACAGCTGATGCAGAGCTGGTGGCTTTCTCGCACAACGTATCAGCATTGCGATACAACGAGGAAATGCTGCCAGCATCCTAGCTGCAATGCCTCAAGGACCTATTTTAGATTTAAGGTAGGTAGAGGTAGGTAGTTAGGTAAGTTACACTTAGGTTTCTACTGTAAGTATTTCGAAAATAAATGTTTAATGGTATCCTTTAAAAAAAAAGTTTTGGGTTTACAACAAAGCACATTTTGTATTATAAAATAACTTCCTCAAATCTTATATAAGTACCTGAATGAATATGATTTATAGAAATACCCATGTAATATTCCCGTCTCGTGTCAAATAGAGCCCTGCCCTTCATCGCGGGTAATATTCAAAACTTTTGTTCAGCGACAGGGCATTCAGAAATCCTATACTTACGTATTAATTAATGGGCGAGTGGCAACCCTACTCATTTTTCAAAGGCGGCCATAACAAAAGCGTTTGTTTTCGTTAATTTTTTAGTTGTAAAAAGACACAAGAGACATTTTTCAAGGTCATCTTTATGTCATTCATTTTTAGTATTCCGTACCTCAAAAGGAAAAAACCGGAACCCTTGGATGACTCACACTAGCACGAGACGGGACGGGGCGGGACGGGACGTGACGTTACGCTTGTAACGTATATATCTTTTCTTATCAACGAATCGACTAAATATGTATATAAGATACATATATTTAGTCCATTCGACTAATGTATATGTTAGTTGCTATAAACGAAAAACATTTACCAAATCCTAATAGTTCAGTAGAGCATGATAGACAAAAATCATTAATCTACATCATTTCTGCTTGGCATCCTAGAAACAAACTTGGCACTGATATGTTCTTAATCAAAGCAGAAACATAAATAAAAAAATAGTTCAAGTCTTGTATCTCTCCCAGACAGCCCCGCCTGTCTGGGAGGAATAATAACTAAGTAAGTATGTAATTTTCTTCAGTATATGACATATATTTTCAATTTATAATTTCCTAGCGACCCGCTCCGGCATTGCACGGGTTATTATTATACATAAACCTTCCTCTTGAATCACTCTATTAAAAAAACCGCATCAAAATCAGTTGCGTAGTTTTAAAGATTTAAGCATACATACAGACAGTTGGAAGCGACTTTGTTTTATACTATGTAGTGATATAGTAGTATTACTACTTTAATAAAGAATAAAAAATGATTTGTTTCAGCACAAATGTTTTATTGATGACAGCGCCATCTCTCTCGCCATACTGGAACCTCTAAGTTTGGTTTAGATGGAAGTACAAGCAACGTCGCTTGTCGCTTGGACTTAGAAAATGGTCACGGGCGTCTTGCCTTTTACTAAGATTGCATATACTCGAGAAATTCGCCGACATTCGGTGTTGGCCTAGTGGTTATGGCGTTATCCGCGTAAGCTGAAGACCCGAGTCCAATTCTCGGATCGGCCTCCGTCGGTGTTGGTCTTTTTCTTTAGTATATGTCATCTATTTCAATTTATAAGTGTCCTCCAATATTTTTTTTATTTTTTATTAAAGATTCAATTAAAAACTTAAAGTTAGGTTATGACAATTAATATGGCGGTTTGCTTACATTGTTGGATTGACGGCTATTTTAGTAATATTAATGTCAGTGTATACCTCTTTAAATGACCCATTGCTGAGCTGAAAGTTCAGCGCTAGCGCTCTCTTCATGTTATGAGACCACACTGGTTCTGGACTGACGTAGACGTTGTTGATGACTCCATTGTTCTGCAACAATAACATAAATACATTAAAAAATCGGCCAAGTGTAAGTCGGACTCGCCCACCGAGGGTTCCCGAGTACAAGCACAAATGCTCCCCCCCATTAATGACCTTACGTACTTAAAAATACTGGTGGCACGGAAATCACAGTGTGTGGCAATTATACTTATAGTAAACAGCGCATAAATAATGATTCACACTAGGACGGGAAGGGACGGGACGGGACGATCTTTCAATTTCTATAGAAAGAATCACGTGATAGCTCGGAGCCCTCGGATGTCACGTGACGTTTTCTATAGAAACTGACAGATGTTCCCGTCCCGCCCCGTCCCGTTCCGTTCTATTGTGAGTCATCCTTTCAGATTCCTTGGCTATTAATAAGGTTAGCGGAGCACAATTATTATGTCTAGTAACTACTAGTGGATCGCCCCAAACGTGTACTCGCGACATATCTCGAACCACTCGTTTCGGTCTTGTGCAACACCTTTTTTTATTTATTCTACGACGTTGACAAACAAGCATACGGCCCGCCTGATGGTAAGCGGTCACCGTAGCCTATGGATGCCTGCAACACCAGGGGTGTTACATGCGCGTTGCCGACCCTTTAAAAAAAGGAGAATTCGCTGTGTTGACAGCTGAACGGGCCAAGGGCTTTGCTCCATGGGTCCTCAGCTGTCAACACAGCGAATCCTCTTGGAGCTCTGGCGACCTTACTCACCAACAGAAACACAACACTATGAGTAGGTTCTAGTGTTATTTAACTGCGGTTTTCTGTAAGGTGGAGGTACTTCCCCAGATGGGCTCTGCTCCAGATTTGAGCGAGAGGACATTCGTTGTCCTGTGCCCTACCACACTAAATGATATGCATCTGGCCAATCTTCTCAAAAGGAGTTATCTCGCCATCGCCGAGGGGGTCTGCCTGGTCTCCGGTTAGAGTTGTGGGGCACCCACTCTGTGGTTGTCTTGGCCCACAAATCGTTCTGCATACGGCAGACATGACCCGCACAGTCCCATTTCAACTTGCTTTCCAACCCGCTTTCCAACCTACATCCATAATTTGGGTCTTAGAACGCAGCCTGGTCCGAATCCCAATCTGATGAAGGATGGAGTCGTTTGTTCCCTTGGCTGTCGCATCGGATCAAAAATACATGCTTACCAGATAATCTACTTCCCAAGGCTGTCCGAGCTGCCTAGCTGCCTCTGCTGACTGGTACGAGGAGTAGCCTTGATTCTTGCTGTACACTGACGTCTGTGGAGATAAACAGAATTACTTAGTAAATGGCCACGGAGTACATGGAGTTAGCATCACAGGCTGCGTAGCCAAGATGCCAATCGCTCACGCTCAGTCGCTAACGAAACGCAACTGTCATTGTCACACTAATAGGGAAAAGTGATAGAGAGAAGTAGCTACGATACGTTACTAAGCGTGAGCGATTGGAAACTTGGCTACGCACGCAGGTAGATTATTAGAAAACAAGTGTCACCGGCAGCGGGCACGCATTGTAACGGGATGCAATTCCCGTTTACATAAATGATTATTACATATTAATTTGTTACAATTCCCCTTAACTTATTTCATATTCTTTATTAGAAACGCGTGTATTTGACGAGTAATGTATAGCTTGCCTTAAATCTCTAATTTCGTCTATGCTCCAAAAGTTTTAATGCTCTATGCTTTTTAAATCTGAAATCAGCGATATTTGAATTATTTGGAATTATCATCTGTCAATGACAAACAAAGCCTCTAAGTAAACACAAATTTCACATTATATACTATTTCCGTTTTAATAAGTTAAATAAAAAGGAATTAAATGATGTTTGATACTGTTACGCCGGTCATGTGAACAAAACTTCAAATGTGATTTTTCATGCCTTAGAAGCGTTTTCAGCAGGCTGAAATGTGATTTCAGGCCGTTTTAGAGATGCCTCTTTCACATACTAGAAGATTCAAAATTTACCCCAGTTACCGTTGTTTTCAGGCGCCTGAAACATGTTTTCAGTTCGTTTCAGGCCACCCTCTACCAGATGGCACAATAACCTGAAAACCCGTTTTCAGGCGTTTTCAGGACCCCTTATGGGCCCCTGAAGTACAATTCAGTATATGGCGAAATTTCTCGAAGGAGTGAAAGAGATAGCACTCTTAGAAAGAGCTAGCTATACGGAACATTCCAGAAGTGTGTGAAAGAAAAGGATAGAAAGAGACGACAAGAATCGAGAATGTTCTGGAGTACTCGCGAACACACCTACCTAGTAGCTATACGGAACATTCGAGAAGTGTGTGAAAGCGACCACCCTTAGAAAGAGATAGCTATACGGAACATTCGAGAAGGGTGTGAAAGAGAAATATAGAAAGAGACGGCAAGAGTCGAGAATGTTCTCGAATACTCGCGGACACACCTGCCTAGTACCCAGCCGCGTCTAGAAGCATCGCGAGAAGTACTTAGGTACCTACTCGCGAACTTACTAGAATCGAAGCCGACCTGTCGAGGCAAGATTTGGCTGGAACATTCTGGAACCATCAGGAGTACCGCCGACGGGTATATATAGTGGCAGCCTGCAGCCACAGAGTAGTTCAATTCTGAATGCGATACAGTGCGAATCAAGAGCGAATCGGAGTGAAGTAAAAGTGACGAGTGCGTTAAAATAGTGTGTGTTAATTGTGTTTAAGTACTGTGTTTAGTGTCTTGTAGTAGCAATAAAGCGTCAGTTTTAATTAGTGGTTAATTAGTGCACTTTTTATAAAGTACCCACCCCTCAAACGTAACATTTGGTGTCAGAAGTGGGATAGAAAATGCCATTTACGCCACGTGAGGATACCCTACGCCTACGGGAGACAAGACCCGCAGTCATGATGCAGCGAGTGAGGACGTGCCGATGGGAGTTCAGACCCGGAGCCAAGCTGCAGCAAGTCAGAATCCTGCACCAGAAGCCGGTTCATCGGACTCAACCGCCCCCGCCAAGCAAGACGTCGACATCAACGCGATATTTCTGCTCTTGAAGCAACAAGCGATAAGACAAGAGCAACAAGCGAGAAAACAGGATGAACAAGCGAGACAACAACAAGAACAATCTGAAATTCTCCGGAGAGAGCTGAAGGAGGAGCTACGTGGTCAACTCGCGAAACAGGATGAACAATCTGAAATTCTCCAGAGAGAGCTAAAGGAGGAGCTACGTGGTCAACTCGCGAAACAAGAAGAACAGGCGCGTATGCTCCGGGAGGTACATGAGACCACGACTGAATGGAAGCGGGAGATGAGTGAAGTCCAGGGGAAACTAATGGACTTGGATGTTCAAGTTTCTCAGCACGCAACCCAATTGACGGACGTCAAGGAAACTGTTAATAACGTCAAGGAAACCGTTAATGACGTCAAGGACAAAGTTGAAACATACAAGAACCGCCTCCAGAAACTGGAAATAAAAGTAGCCAGTGGTACGGGTACCTGTGTATCAGATGCACCCATGTCAGGAAGTGGAAGGTTTAAGGTACCTCCTTTTGACGGCACATCTTCGTGGACAGCATATAAGCTGCAGTTCGAGTCCGTGTCGCAGGCTAACGGCTGGAGTAAGGAGCAAGCCAGGACAGCTCTAACCCTAGCGCTTCGTGACGAGGCTCTTACAATACTCGAAGCCTTAGGAGAAGAGAAATCGTACGACCGGCTTCTAGAAGCGTTGGAGGCCCGTTATGGTGATAGCCACCTTGAACACGTCTACAGAGCTCAGCTGAAGGATAGAACACAGGGCCGTAATGAGACCTTGCAACAGTGGGCCCTGGAAGTTGAGAAGTTGGTCAGAAAGGCGTACCAACGTACATCGGCCTCTTTCGTAGACACCACGCTTGTGCAGGCCTTCGTTGACGGAATACGGGACCTGGAAGTACGAGCGGCAGTTCGATTAGGGCACCATGGGACTCTGAAGGACGCGATGGCCCACGCTCTAGAAGTGGAAGCTGTGCGCCAGGATCCATCAAGGCCTTTCAGGGTGCGTGAAGTGTCAGCAAGGGAGCCGACTGCACCCCGTCGTGAGTTTGGGCCACGATGTTACCGTTGTGGAGAGCGCGGCCACATCCAAACCAGCTGCCCGAAAAATCGCAGTGGGAACGAACGAGGGCAAACCCTGGTGCCAAGGACAACTGGCTCTATTGTCTCAGAGCCGCAGCAGGGAAACGAATAAAAGCCAGGACTAAGGGACGAGTGCTGGCTGGTGGTCGAAATGTCCCAATAGTGATCTCACAGGTTAACGACGGGAATAGTCTGATCGTCATGGGAGAAATTGGTGGAGTACCATGTCACCTCACCATCGACACCGGAGCTTCTCGGACGGTGATCAGTTCTCGGCTACTGAAACACCTGACCAGAGGTCATCTAGTCCGACCTAGGCATCTCCAGCTGCAGACCGCTACCGGCCAGTACATTCCCATCCAGGGGGAGAGAGGAGTAGCTTTAAAAATTGGTGAGAAAAGCTACTGGCATAAAGTTATCGTTGCTAACATAATTGATGACTGCATTATTGGACTGGATTTTATGAGAGGCCATGGTTGTAAAATTGACTTAAAAGTTGGAGTCTTGAAATGCGGATCTGATGAGGTGCCCATGGAGGGTGGAGTAAGTGGAAATGTTTACTGTAGTAGAAGGACCATCCTCCAGCCGAAGGCACAGGTGCTAGTTCCTGTACGATTGCCATGTGACACAAAACAAGGATGTCGTCGATGCGTAATTGTGGAAAAAGTCAGCAATGATAAACCATGGATGGCAGCCCGCACGGTGGTAACTACATCATCTAAAGCATTTGTGAGAGTTCTTAACCTTAGTGACACTGAGTGCGTCCTTAATAAAGGAGCTCTGGTTGGATCATGCGAGGAAATTTCATGGATACGAAGCTGTCAGAACCCTATAGAGGCTAAGGAATCTCGAGATACTCTGTCTTCAATCGACATAGAAAGGTTATTGGATGGGTCAAGTAACGACCTTACCAAGGAAGAGCAGACTAAGGCACATAAATTATTGTTGCGATACAGCAATGTTTTTTCTGCGCACGATAGTGACATCGGAAGGACTGGAGTAGTACAACACGAGATCGACACTGGTGACGTCACACCTATCAGACAACGACCTCGGCGAGTTCCAGTAGCTCGAGAGAAGGAAGTAGAGGACATGATTGAAGAAATGAGGAAGAGCGGCGTTATCGAACCTTCAACAAGCCCGTGGTGTTCACCCGTAGTTTTAGTGAAGAAAAAGGACGGGACTATGAGGTTCTGCGTTGACTACCGCCGCCTGAACGACGTTACTAAGAAAGACAGCTATCCATTGCCCCGAATCGATGACACTTTAGACACTCTGAATGGAATGAAATGGTTTTCAACGTTGGATTTAAAAAGTGGCTATTGGCAAGTCGAAATCAAGGATAAAGATAAAGAGAAGTCTGCTTTTTCGACCGGAAAGGGACTTTGGCAGTTTAATGTCATGCCGTTTGGATTATGTAACGCACCAGCAACATTTGAGAGGTTGATGGAACAGATACTAGCTGGTCTGTTAGGTGACACTTGCTTGGTCTATTTGGATGACATAATCATCGTTGGAAGAGACTTCGATGATCACCTCAACAAATTGGAGCAAGTATTATCTAAGTTACGAGAAGCAAACCTTAAACTGAGTCCAAAGAAATGTTCACTCTTCAAACGAAAAGTCAATTATTTGGGACATGTGATTTCGAAGGATGGCATTCAGACAGACCCTGAAAAGGTTAGCGCCGTGAAGGATTGGCCGATACCAAAGGACAAAACTGCTGTACGTGCCTTCTTAGGACTATGTTCATACTACAGGCGGTTTGTGAAGAACTTTTCAGATATCGCAAAACCATTGCATGAACTGACTGAAGAAAAGCGACAATTTGATTGGACCGAACGGTGTACGGAAAGTTTCAACAATCTGAAGCAAAGACTCTGCCAAACTCCAATACTGGGTTATCCAGATCCAGAAGTTGATTTTATTGTCGATACGGATGCGAGTAATACAGGTATTGGAGGGGTTCTGTCACAAAAGAAGGGAGATAACGAAGTCGTAATCGCCTACTTTAGTAAGTCGCTGTCAAAGCCTGAGAGAAATTACTGCGTCACACGGAGGGAACTACTGGCAGTTGTTAAGACTTTACAGCATTTCAGTAAATACCTGCTAGGGCGAAGGTTTAGAATTAGGACTGATCATGCTGCCCTGAAATGGTTGTTGGAATTTAAGAATCCCGAGGGACAGGTGGCCCGGTGGATTGAACAGCTTCAGGAATATGACTTTGTCATCGAACATCGCAGTGGGAAATCGCATGGAAACGCGGACGCTCTATCTCGAAGACCTTGCCCAGATGACTGTAAGCATTGTCTTAAACAAGAGGGCAAGGAATGTTTGAGGATGTTGAGGACTGACACAGTTAGTGAGGAATGGAGCGATGAAGTCATGCAACAAGCACAAAAAGAGGACCCCGACGTGAAACCCATTTTTGAGTGGATTAATGCGGGTGTAGTCAAACCAAAATGGTGTGAAGTAGCTCCAATGAGTACGACAACAAAAAGCTACTGGGCACAATGGGACAGCTTGCTTATGCATAACGGTGTATTATGCAGGAAATGGGAATCGGCTAATGGGAAAGATGCTCACCTACAAGTTGTCGTCCCGAGAAAAAGAGTGAAAGATGTTTTAGAAAGTTTCCACAACGGTATTTCTGGTGGACACCTTGGAGTGAAAAGGACCTTAATGAAAATTCGACAGCGATTTTATTGGATCCACTGCCGTGAAGATGTTGAGAATTGGTGCAAAAAGTGTGTAAACTGTGCTTCGGTCAAAGGACCACAGACCCGAAGCAGAGGAGCACTCAAGGTGTACAACGTCGGTGCGCCCTGGGAAAGGGTTGCGTTAGATGTGGCAGGGCCATTCCCAACAACAGACTCCGGCAACAAGTACATACTTGTCGTAATGGACTACTTCACCAAATGGCCCGAGGCATTTGCCATTCCTAATCAGGAAGCAGTCACCGTTGCGGAAAAGTTAGTGAATGAAGTTTGTTGCCGCTTTGGAGTACCCCTGGAAATACACAGTGACCAAGGCAGAAATTTTGAATCTGCGGTGTTTCAGGAGATTTGTCGAATCATGGGATTGCATAAGACTAGGACTACTGCATATCACCCACAATCGGATGGAATGGTCGAAAGATTCAATCAGACGTTGGAGAGACACCTGGCCAAAGTTGTCGAGACTCACCAAAAAGATTGGGACCGGCATATTCCTCTCTTTTTGATGTCATACAGGTCAGCAACCCATGAAAGTACGGCAGTTACTCCAGCGTATGCGAATTTTGGAAGAGAGCTTCGGTTACCTGCTGATCTCCTAACTGGTCGACCCCCGGATACTCCAAGATGCATCTCAGAATATGCATGCAATTTAAGGGATCGGATTGATGACGTTCACAGCCTAGTTCGTGAACAGGGGCTTCAAGCTAGCACAAAAATGAAGACTCGATATGACAGGAAGTCTAACCAAATGGGGTACGAGGAAGGTTCGTTGGTGTGGCTACACAACCCGATGCGAAGGAAAGGGAAGTCCCCGAAACTGTCTCCAAATTGGGAAGGGCCATATAAAGTGGTCACAAAAATCAACGACGTCACGTATCGGATACAGCGAAATTCACGAAGCCCATGTAAGATTGTTCACGTTGATCGGCTGGCGAGATACCACGGCAATAATGATGATGCTCGGGACGAGCATGTCTTAGGAGGGGGTAGTGTTACGCCGGTCATGTGAACAAAACTTCAAATGTGATTTTTCATGCCTTAGAAGCGTTTTCAGCAGGCTGAAATGTGATTTCAGGCCGTTTTAGAGATGCCTCTTTCACATACTAGAAGATTCAAAATTTACCCCAGTTACCGTTGTTTTCAGGCGCCTGAAACATGTTTTCAGTTCGTTTCAGGCCACCCTCTACCAGATGGCACAATAACCTGAAAACCCGTTTTCAGGCGTTTTCAGGACCCCTTATGGGCCCCTGAAGTACAATTCAGTATATGGCGAAATTTCTCGAAGGAGTGAAAGAGATAGCACTCTTAGAAAGAGCTAGCTATACGGAACATTCCAGAAGTGTGTGAAAGAGAAGGATAGAAAGAGACGACAAGAATCGAGAATGTTCTGGAGTACTCGCGAACACACCTACCTAGTAGCTATACGGAACATTCGAGAAGTGTGTGAAAGCGACCACCCTTAGAAAGAGATAGCTATACGGAACATTCGAGAAGGGTGTGAAAGAGAAATATAGAAAGAGACGGCAAGAGTCGAGAATGTTCTCGAATACTCGCGGACACACCTGCCTAGTACCCAGCCGCGTCTAGAAGCATCGCGAGAAGTACTTAGGTACCTACTCGCGAACTTACTAGAATCGAAGCCGACCTGTCGAGGCAAGATTTGGCTGGAACATTCTGGAACCATCAGGAGTACCGCCGACGGGTATATATAGCGGCAGCCTGCAGCCACAGAGTAGTTCAATTCTGAATGCGATACAGTGCGAATCAAGAGCGAATCGGAGTGAAGTAAAAGTGACGAGTGCGTTAAATTAGTGTGTGTTAATTGTGTTTAAGTACTGTGTTTAGTGTCTTGTAGTAGCAATAAAGCGTCAGTTTTAATTAGTGGTTAATTAGTGCACTTTTTATAAAGTACCCACCCCTCAAACGTAACAATACCAGCGACGAGAAGTTATACTAATTTACATTCTTGGAAGGATACAAGGATTCAAAATAAGACAAAGGATATAATTTTATCGCAATAAGGAAACCGAAATCGAAAGCTAAGTATACACATCTAGATTTGAAAAATATATTTCCTTTATTCCCCCTATCTGTAGAAACATATTGAATGGATTTAAGATCTTCCCTCTAACTCAAAAGTATCCCTAAATAGTATGTTACATTTATCTACTACATTTATCGTTTTACGAGAACTGACTAGACTCTCAATGACATACATTATGCAGGCAAGACAGTTAAGCAGTTCGAGTTGAGAGTAGATGAGATAAACAACATTAAAGTAATATGAGCGATACTACACTGACTGATCCTTCCTACAGCTGGACCTCACTTGACTTTACCTGACAACACGTACATCTTCAACAGTTCAATCCCTTCATGTTATCTTCCAAATTTAGATGAAAGTACTTAGTGATAGTAGCTCATAGCTTCTTTAAAAATACAGGTGGTAGACAACATTGCAGAAGGCAGAGTAAATAAATAATGGCAACTTTATCGAATGAAAAGAACCTAGCTTTACTACGCGACACAACGTTTCCCCCTACACGATCACTGGCCAAATTGATATTACAAGGTAAAATTCAGGAACTGTATTTCATTAGGATAGGAAATTTGTAGTAGAATTTTGTACCGTTACAGCATTATAGTGTGGACAGGTTGATACACACAAAGAAATGTCACACATTAGAGATGAGGGGATGTCGATCATGTATCACTATACTCTTGACGGATTATCGAAACCATGTGCATATCAAAATGCGTCTTTGTGCGTACCCGCTGCCAGCGATACTGATTTTCTAAACAACTACCATTTTAGTCTGCGAACGATACCACTTAGTTCAGCTAAACACGAACTTTCTCCTTCTTGTGGTCAATAGTTAACAGCTTGTAGACATGTAGTAATGATTTTTATCATACAATGCAATCAAAAGGGGGTACTCCTTAATGTAGATAAGGCTTAAATGAAAAACAAGGTTTATAGCCCTTAACTTTTGAATAGTGAAAAGACTCCGAACATCGTTTTGCGTGTGACCTATCTTCGTGTTGCAGAGTTTTTTTAACTAACTTCCACACCAACCGATTAAGGACCTTACCTTGAGCCCCTCCAGCTTATACCGGACCCTCGTGTAGTTATCATACACGGTGACCAGGAGCCGGGCTTCCAGGGTCCAAAACGAGCACTCCTGGGGAGCGAGGACTCCTGCAGACACGTTGGTCTTCAGCTCGTACTGGTATTGGTGGTCTTCTGCGGGGAAAAGCTGGTGCAGGGATGCTGTGGCCGAAGATATAGCTGAAAAAAGTATGAAGTAGCGAATTTTTTCATATTTTTGATTTTATCTTCGAGAAATGGATGGTAAACGAATTGATAACAAAAATGGCTCAACGACAGAAAGTGTTGAACAAGGCTTGGAATATTTGGAACTTTGATCTCCCAATCTACTTGGAAAAACCGTCGTATGTACTCGTATTTATGTTGGAAGACTTGGTAGTTTTTGACCAAAGTTGTTATAATGTTACAAAAATACTTTAGGTGCGTAGGCCTACCTATTCTCTTTGTAAGACAGCCTATTCTCCCAGTCTAGTTGGATACTCCATCGTTTGTATGTATGTATGATTGTATGTATATTTGTGTGAATATAAATAATCGGATCGTCGTGTAATTTGGCAGTGGTTAGATGAGATAAATAGACAATAGTGAAGCATGAATTAAATCATTTATTAAATTATAATAAATGTTTTGATTCATGTTTTTAAGTAGTCACACTACTATACGGGTGTGTTTAAGCATTTGCTTTATAACATTTAAAACTTTTGCGATTTAAACACATATTTAAACATAATTATTAAATGGGTCTAACGCGAATTAATTGCGAAGTTGCAGCCACGGGATATATCTTCGGATGTACGCGGGGATATTGTGAGTGTCGTGTGTCGGACTATTGACAATAATTAACATATGTTTTGTGGGTAGTTTAAAAATTGTGTGTTTACCCCAAATTTCTACATAGACTTTTCGTTGGGTAGTTACACAAATCTCTGTTTTGACATTTTGCTGGGACATCAGTCAGCCGCGACCATGACCAGTGAAACCTGTGTCGAAACGTCGGTAAATAAGGTAAACAAATTAATTCGCGTTAGACCCGTTTAATAATTACATTTGCTTTATGTTCGTCATGTGGCTTGGTATAAGAAATAAATAAATAAATATTATGGGACAATCTTACACAAATCGACCTAGCTAGTCCCACGGTAAGCTCAATAAGGCTTGTGTTGTGGGTAGTAGGCGACGATATATATATATAATACAGAGATACATATAAATACATAGAAAACATACATAACTCACGAACAAATATTTGTGATAAACACACAAATAAATGCCCTGACCAGGATTCGAACCCGGGACCTCCTGCTTCGTAGGCAGGGTGACTACCAACTAGGCTAGGAGGCTGTTAAAATAAATAAGGAAACAAAATGACTTGACTTTACTAAATAACTGACAACTATGACATATCAATATGTCATGTCGAATACTCATACTCCGTTTACACACATGCAAACCCCATATGCGATAAAATTAAATTAGTAGTTATTATTTGTTTTCTAGATGGAGCTAATTAGAATACCGGTGTCTTTGAGAAATTAACTTAATTTAAGCTAAATAATGCGCCCTTTAATTTAAAGCAATTGCTCAAAAACACGTTGTATATAAATTGAAAGATACGTCATATACTATAGCAAAATTCGCTCATAATCGAACTTAAAAATTCAATTATGTCATTATGTAACTGGTGACTGAAGAGCTGGTGGCTTCCTCGCACAACGTATCAGCATTGCGATACAACGAGGAAATGCTGCCAGCATCCTAGGTACAATGCCTCAAGGACCTATTTTAGATTTAAGGTAGGTAGAGGTAGGTAGTTAGGTAAGTTACACTTACTTATTTTAAAAATAAATGTTATTAGTCTTATTATCTCATCTAACCTACCAAATTTTACGACGATCCGATCAAACGATACTCGAATTACCGTAGAAAAATACATACAAACATACATACATACATACATATTAAACGACGGAGTTGCCAAGTAGATTGGGAGATCGCACTTGCTTCGCTCGCTTGTTCGATAAAGTAAATTCAAATAACTTACCCAAGAATAATACTATGGTTCTAAAAATTAAATTCAGCATTTTCAGCGGCCTGGAAATCAATAAAATAATGTTAATTATATATTTTTACACTATATTTTTTAGCTTCTACATAATTAGTTAAATTAATTAATTTAATTATTTATTAGACTAAATTGAGCTCAATAGGAAATAATTGCCATTATTGGATTTATATTCATAATTAAACGGGTAGCTATATTATATGTTTTCTACTCCAGCACTTCTATCTGTCAATTAGATGACTGACAGCGATATTAAAAAAGTATACATTATAACGTTGTCTATGGTATTCCATAAGAACACTGCTCATATGGATTTTCATACAATATATTAGCACTGTTGATTTATTATTAATTTCTATAGTGGGCAAACGACGTGTTCCGCATTCTGCTACCTTTCGAGATTTTGCTTTCTTCGCTATTTTAGCTGTCGTAGAAAAACTACCGTATGCAAAAGCTCATAATTGGTTCTTATAACTCTCGGACCCTCAAGTTTTAAGAACCTTATTATATCACTGTTGCATAAACTACTATACTTTCACACTTTCGCGGCCAGGAACCCACTAGTAATATTCATATCGCATATAATTCAAGGAGTTGTAACTAAAGTAAAATCAACGATAGAACCACACCCGTTTTGCGTCTTTAAAAAAAAATTACACAGCACAATCTATCTTTTAGAAATATTACAAATACTTCCATAGTTCTATTTAAGGTTTTTGTACACAATATTAGAATTACCTCAATATGTAGGTACTCACTTTCACTGCTATGGTACGTCACTAAACAATAATAATATTATTAATAATTAATACTTTGAATGAACACAACGCACAAGCGACTGAGTGGACTGAGCTCAGATAAGGCCGCGGCGAAGTGTAGTAACTCAAAGTTTTAGTTTTGTGAAATCATTTTTTTTTGCGTGTTTTTTTGTTTGAGTTTTTATCTCATGTAAATATATTATATCAGTAAAAATTGATACTGATAGCGCGAGGAGACACTAAAAGACCTGACTGCCCTCGGAGTACCCAACTGGCGTGATGTTGCGCAGGGCAGGGCAAAGAGGCGTTCTCTTGTGTCGGAGGCCAAGGTCCTCTTTGGGTTTTTGAGCCAGAGAAGCATTAGCAGCAATATAATTAAATATTATTATACATTTGTATAACCATTATTGAAATAACATGTATTTTCGAGATATATACAGTAAGTGTAACTTACCTAACTACCTACCTCAACCTACTCTAAATCTAAAATAGGTCCTTGAGGCATTGTACCTAGACGCTGGCGGCATTTCCTCGTTGTATCGCAATGCTGATACGTTGTGCGAGGAAGCCACCAGCTCTTCGGTCACCAGTAACGTCAACCAGACGTTTTGCGATTTCTACGAAAAACTTGCGTGCGCTGGGACCCCATGTATTGTATTGTATTATGTTTCGTAAACGAGCACTAAAGAGTAATGAATTCAGTTTTCTGCTATAAAAAGGAGACTGACTTAAAAAAAGTAAAAATCCGCATGTTATTTTTCTGTAGCTCATGTTCGTAAGCTACAGTAGACACTTTCTATCAGGCAAGCGTACCCAGTATAAAATAACTGTGCTGCGGATGTATAAATTGTTCTATCTCACTTTAGCTCATAGCTGCCTTTCATCCTTACAGTTCTGTAACAGACAGTTGACGGACAATCGTATAATTCCGGTTACTGTCAACCTTACCCGACATTCTAATGAATTTAAAAACAGCCAGCATAAATTTAAATATATCTTGTAAAAAGTGTTTTCTATAAAAATACACGAGCTTTTTTTTAAAGTCAAATAATATTTATCATATGTCATTGACACAAAAACACAAAAAATATTGACAAAGTCGAAAAAAACTCAAAAATGTCATTATTCGACTTACATCACTTCGCCCAAGCCGTTATCGGAGCGCGTAGATAACACTTGACCTACGAACTGTACAATTAGAGTGATTAAGACCAATGCTCGCTCGGGGACCCTAAGGTATATTAACTGCGAACAGCTTAATACAAATTCAAAGTCTACTTGACTCTGGTCATTTTTTTCATTAACTCACTTTTTTTAATGTTATTTCTATACAAAATCGCGAGGTCATTCGATCCTAATAGGGAAAAAAATTGTCCCATGGCTTTTTCCATTACCTTAAGCCCCTCATTCACGGCAGTCCGCCGGCACCTCCGGCACGTAATATAGCATCGTGAATGTCGTTGCCGGATGCGTGCCGTACGGCAACATCCTGCTAGCTCCGCCCACCTCCTTGCAGTCCGAATTGCACTAAATTACGGTAACAAACAATTGAGAAATGCGGCAATGCAAAAAATAATAATTATTCATTATTAAAAATTACATAAGAGATGGCGGCATTTTTTTAATTCGAGTACAGTGTATGCGCTAAAACGCAGCGCTGCGCATCTTTCAACGAATAAGTGCGAATTGGACTGCAAGGCTGGGCCACTTGCACACCGTGTGTCCGCTACATCCAGCCATGCCGGAGTGCCGGCGGACTGCCGTGAATGAGGGGCTTTACCATTTTTTTTATAATGTATGGCGGTAACGGAATGGAAAGTTTAGGACCTGTTAGGAAATTTTGAAACAATTCATCTCTCCTATTAGAATCGAAAACATATCGCATGTATTATGGGGAGTGTTCCGAGGAGTTGTTCGGATTAATCCCTGCCGCTTCTTCCCGCCATCGCCCTACGCGACAATATTTCCACTCTCACCATTTAGATGGTTGGCAGTCCTCAACTGTGCGCTTTTCCCGAAACTTCCTGCCTCGCACAGCTAAACTGTGGAACGAACTGTCACCAGCGGTGTTTCCGGACCGATACGACCTTCAAACCTTCAAGAAAAGAGCGTACTCCCACCTTAAAGGCCGGCAACGCACTTGCGACACCTCTGGTGTTGCGGGTGTCCATGGACGACGTTAATCGCTTACCATCAGGCGATTCGTTTGCTCGTTTGCCCCCTATAGCATAAAAAAAACATGACAAATAAGTTAATCTTGGAGATTTCATTAAATACATAAAAGTTAGGTTTTTATCATCAATATGGCGGTTTGTTTACATTGTTATGAAATTCCATTGACAGCGATTTTTAACAGAAACGTCTGCGAACCAAATTTGACCTCGGACGGGACTCGAACCAGCATCTCTGGGATGCCAGCTCTTCCAACTAAGCTACCGACATGAAACACATACGTGGCCCCGATATAAAAATTCGCATGTTGACTAAACCCAGGTTCATTATTGTCTTGCAGAATTTATTTGTCATAAATTCGATTCCCAGAATAATTTATAGCAGAGCTAACGTTTGGCAGTACCTTCCGCATACTGCTTTTCGCATACTACAGAATACCCTTTTTTTTTTTTTTTTTTGACGCAGGGGTAAATTCTTTTACGAATCTCACCCCGGGGCTACGGAATCCCGTTGGGGATGGGGTGGTATGTGGGACTCGCTCCTCCCACACTCCCTCTGCAAGTCAGAGGGAGGGGAAGAGAATACCCACTAACTTCCCCTGCGGCGTTACCCTCTCTGCCATTGTAGGGGAGCACCATGGGATCACGAATATTCTTCCACGGTATACTACAGAATACCCTAACCTAACCCACTTTCTGCATTCTGCCAAATTAATTATGCCAAATAACTATTATGGCAAGTATTTTCTGCTAAAAGTTTTGCTGCGATCTTATGCGAAGTGTATTTCTGCCAATATATATTCTGCCAGATGAGGGTAACCCCTAAACCCGACATCCTTAATGACCGTGACCTTGAATGCAGATCAAGAATCATTTTATTAACTAATAACCAGCGTATATCGAGCTCTGTCTCACTGGATTATTAATTGTGGTACACCGAGTAATAAGGTACACACGCGTTCATTTCATTATGTTTTTTTTATAATTTAAACTTTTTGAATCATACTGATATTGAATTGCAACGGTTAACACTCACGTATTTTTGTCGGACAGACAGTCACCTTTGCGATGTGATGCCCGAGCCGCGAAGGTAGGTTACCACTCTGTCCGTCCGACGATGACTGCCCGATGCAGTCGAAACATGTCACGCATATTGTGATAACCGATAAAAATACGTGAGTGTTAACCGTTGCAATTTAACATATTTTTTTAATACCTACTCCGACAGTGACAAACAAGCATACGGTCCGCCTGATGGTAAGCGGTCACCGTAACCTATGGACGCCTGCAACTCCAGGGGTGTTACATGCGCGATGCCGACCCTTTAAAAAAAAAGGAGGATTCGCTGTGTTGACAGCTAAAAGGGCAAGCTTTGCTCCGTGGGTCCCCAGCTGTCAACACAGTGAATCCTCTTGGAGATGTTATTTTCAGTATTTAGTTTAGCTATTACAGCAGAATTGTAATTTGGACTTTCAAAAAAACTTTCGTGAACTTATATGATTTCGGGATTATTAATAATATTATTAGTTTCGCAACCCCATGGACTCAGAGTTTCGACCCTAAATGGTACAGAAATTAGGTATTAACACCAGCTAGTATTCATAAAAGGGTTTTTCTGTTCAAGCTAGGAGGGATCAAAGTGGCACTTTTCTGTTCAAGGACTACACATTTTTACATCACGCAAAGAAGGCACAATAGATGTCGAGTTGCGGAAAACGCCCAGCATAACTAACTAACTACACATTTTTACGTTTTCGGGCATTAACTAGTGGCATCGTGGTGTTGGTATGATGCTGTTTTCGGCTTTGTTTATTTCCTCTTTGTTGGTGTGAAAAGCAGTATGTGTCACACGGTATCAAAATTATTTTCGTCTTGGGCGTTAACTCTTGAACTCCTCATTACGCTTAGGATTCTATTTTAGAATCCCTCTCAGGGCGTTAACGATTAAATCCCTCATTACGCTCAGGATTCCACTTTAGATTCCCTCACAGGGATTCTATTGTAGAATCCATCGCTTCATTCGGAATTCAATGTACGCCCTCGCCGGAAATATATCATTTTGATCCCTTTGTAACACAATCTACTATTAATATATATATTAATATAAATCATTTATTTCAGGTAAATCAACCCATAATACAACACAGAACAATACAGAACAAAAACATAAATGAAATTACAAAACACAACAAATGAGTTAATGAACTTAGATAAAATTATTGCAAAAAATAAAAAATAAAAAAAAAAGTTAATATCGGTACTCAATAAATTAAAGTAAATTATAATCAAAAAAAATTAAAAAAAAAATTAAATACCTTAAAATTACTTATTGGGGGACATGTACATTATTCCAATAAATAAATAAATAATTAAATATCAGATGTTTAGTTACAACACTAAATATATCGTTAGAGATAAATACCCTTACCGAAAAGTTTTGCATTTAACTAATCTAAGCTACACAATGATAACAGCATCATTAGTGAACCACTAATTTTGTAGAAAACATGACATTGCCCGCATACTAAACGGATTGCAAAACGTAATACTTTGTTTTGTATATAAATATAGAATAACTAAATTTTGTTCTATATTTAGTACGATGAGTTTGCGGGTGGCGCTTGGTGTTTTTTATATTTTTGTTTCTGTACAATATGGTAAGTAAAATTTAATTTAATTGCCTTATTTAATGTTATTTCTAAGAAAATTTATCGTCCGAAAACCGGCCAAGTGCGAGTCGGGCTTGTGTACTAAGGAAGGCTTACAAGGGAGAACTTCATTCCATTTTTTTTTAATACTTCGCCGGTGGCAAACTAGCTTACGGCTAGCCTGATGCCTGATGAGCCAACTCCAGGGAGTCACATGCGCGTTGCCGACCCATTAAAATCTTGTAAACTCCTTGTAAATTCGTATGCGCCTTAGCTGGGCGCTTAGCTGAACCATTTTTTTTAACGTTGATCCAGTGTCGTGATTTAAACTAAAAATAAGCAAATACGTAATCGGTAAAAAAACTACCTACAAATAAAAAAATTGGCCCAGGTCCTCCGAGCTAGGCAGGGTCCCTAGCCGCTTTGCCCCGTTAGAGAGCAATGCTGATCCGCTGGGTAAAATAGTGGCCAGCCCTCTGGTCACCAGAAGCCTCAACCAGGCGCGAGGCAATGTCTCTATAAAGATGACGAGCGCTTGGCCCCCACAGTCCCAGGGTTTCAGGATTTAATTTCATATTTTGCATGCTCACCTGGAGAAGCACCTCCACCTTACAGAAAACCGCAGTTTAATAACACTAGACCCTACTCACAGTGTTGTGTTTCTGTTGGTAAGGTCGCCAGAGCTCCAAGAGGATTCGCTGCGTTGACAGCTGGGGACCGACGGAGCAGAGCTTGCCCCATTAGCGGTCAACACAGCGAATCCTCCTTGTTTTTAAAGGGTCGGCATAGCGCATGGAACACTCCTGGAGTTGCAGGCGTCCATAGGCTACGGTGACCACTTACCATCAGGCGGGCCGTACGCTTGTTTGTCACCGACGTAGTATTTAAAAAATGCCATTCATGGTTAAATATGGTTGATCCAATTCATCCAATTATTTTGTAAGACCTTTACCATATTTAATGCAAGTAAATTTAGCTTTATCATGATAATTATATTCTGGGTAGCCCCCCCACAAGGTGGACTGATGACCTGGTGAAGGTCGCAGGAGTCCGCTGGATGCGGGTGGTGCAGGACCGGTCATTGTGGAAATCTTTGGTGGAGGCCTATGTGCAGCAGTGGACGTCTTTCGGCTGAAATGATGATGATGATGATGATGATGATGTAGTATAATTATCAAAAAAAGGACATTGGGCATTACGTATGTTTCTAACTCATTGTGCACTGAAACTTAACTAGTATTATCGAAATTAAGTAACATTATTATTATAATATCATTTTAATAGAATATGGACCCGATTATAAGTTTATCTTGATAATTTCGTAGATCAAAGACACTTCAGAGCCAGACGGCGTTGTGACAGTGACATGAGCTTCCACCATACAGGATGATAATACAGGATGAATCAGTGTATTTACGAGGTTTTGGAGCAAATTTTTTTTATACTACGACGGTAACAAACGAGCATAGGTCCCGCCTGATGGTAAGCGGTCACCGTAGCCTATGGACGCCTGCAACTCCAGGGGTGTTACATGCGCGTTGCCGACCATTTAAAACCTTTAACACTCCTTTTTTGAAGAACCCCATATAGTAGTCCTTTGGGAAAACAGTGGCAGGGAGCTCATTTCACAGCCGGAGCGTGCGCGGGAGGAAGTTCCTCTTAAACCGCACGGTACGAGACTATTTAGGCTTCAGGGTATGCGGGTGAACACCCTGCCGACGGCGAGCGGTGCGGTTGATTTATACAATACAATAACTCTTTATTGCACCTCAGAACAACAAAAATAACACAAACTGGTATAGATTACACAAGAAAAAGAGGCAAACAACAGGCGGTCTTATCGCTAAAGAGCGATCTCTTCCAGACAACCTTTAGGTAGAGGAGACACTACACCAAGAAAACTGGAAAAAGTATTATGTGAGAACCAAAATATATAACATATACAGAAAAAAACAAATCTACAAAAAAATGAAAACAAACACACACAATAACATATACATACATATAAATATGTTCATACTAAAATACATAAATATTTAAATACATATATACAAATACAAACTAATTAAGCGAACTGATGATGATGATTTAGTAGTGTATTGACACTAAACATTATAAACTAGCTTTTGCCTGCGGCTTCGCTCGCGTTAAAAGAGACAAAAAGTAGCCTATGTCACCCTGCATCCCTTCAACTGAAGTATCTCCACTTAAAAAATCACGCCAATTCGTCGCTCAGTGAAAGACAAACAAATAGACTCACACACTTTCCCATTTATAATATTAGTATGGATAAATGGATAGTTATTAGTATGGATATAGATAATTTCCTTCAGTTAGATACCGCGATTGATGCTCATTGAATTGAAACTTTGATATGGATGAAATCGAGGGTATTTATGTACTGCTTTGTGCTCGTACCTAGGATTCAACGAATAGTTAAAGTGTACATCTGGAGTATTGCTCTCTACGGAAGCGAAACGTGGACAATGACACAAAAAGACAGGAAGAGATTGGAAGCATTTGAGATGTGGGTCTGGAGACGTATGGAAGGCATAAGTTGGAGAGAAAGAGTAACGAATGAGGAAGTGTTGCGTAGAGTGGACGAAAAAAGAACGATTCTGAATACCATTGAAATGAGACGCGGAAAAATGATTGGACATTTGATACGACATGACCACTTTTTTAGAGCTATTCTGGAGGGAAAGATAGAAGGCAAGAGAGGTAGAGGCAAACCAAGACGAAGCTACATGGACCAAGTGAAGGAAAAAGTAAAAGCCATGTCGTATCAAAAGGTCAAAGCGCTGGCGCTGTAAAAATATCTCGCAATGCTCACGGGCACCGTGTATGAGTACTTGACATTGGCAAAAGTTTTTAACTCTCAGACAGAAGCCATTATTTAAAAAAAGATGCAAAAATAGCATTCACGCTTGCATACTAAATTGATGGGACTGCAAATGTGCGGTGAGCACAAATTGTCTTGTATGCTCTATCTAGTAGTCGAGGTGATCTGTGCCTCACTTGCCTTTGATAGATTTGATAGAAAATGTTAATATCCGGGATCCTTGTCATCTCAAACAGCGTCAAAATTTTGAGATGTGATACCTAAGTGTGTTCCGGCTGGAGGATCGTTTATATTTTAATTAAAGTAATTAATACTAATACTGCAATTTCATTAATTTTAACGGCCTTTGTTCCCAGTTCCCAAGTAGCAATATAATCCTATAAATATTTTTATAAGTATTGCTCTACTTATAATGTTCCTATAAAGGTTTATAAGACCATTTATCAAGCTTAAACATACTAATAAGTAATTTCACAGTAGTATTTTATAACAAAAGAAGATATTAAACTAAGCTGAGATTGTTATAAGTCTGCATCGTTATTAGTCTTGGTAATCAAGCACTTTACAATTAAAGACTTAACGTACGTTCTTGACTGTCGAAAACTTCGTTATGACCGACATAATGGCGCATAGGGCCTTTGTGCCAATTACTGCCATTTTAAAAATTTCCAAAAACCGAATCGACATTTTTTTTGTAATTATTGAACTTGTTCACAAAATTTCACAAGAATTGGTTGATAAATGTGACCTCTAGAGGAGAACAAATGGATCACGAGAAAGCATTTCTGTCCAAGCTGAAATGAAGACGCGTCGCTTCCTAGGTCAACAAATAAAACTAGGCATAAGGTAAGCGGCCCAGTGGATGACACCATGTCCTCCCAACCCGTACTCAATATAATTAATGTTAAATCGATGCCATAGATGGCGCTATAAGTCTCGATTTACCATTACGAAATCTTTACCCTTAAAGATTACGTGATATTTATAGTGTAATAAATTAAAGATGTCGTATAATAAAAAAATATATCATAATAACTCAAATTCAATGCATTATTGTACATTATTGTAAATTTCACCTATATTGCAGCCGCTTAGTTCGCGAGCAGCAGCCCGTAGGAGTTAACGAGCTGTCTAAGTAATATTTTGTATTATCACTAGATGGTGCCACCGCTGGAATGCTTTGCGCAGAGGCGTGTATGGAAGGAAACTGACCCGTTTGCATTGCCTTTGAGTGTAAAACACAGCGGGGAAATCCTGCAGGTTTATGTCTGCGTTTCGTTTTTGTCCACCTTTAAAAAAAGGAGGTTCTCAGTTTGACCCGTACCCATAAATCTATTTAGGTATGTTTGTTCCCGATTATCTCGTGTTTGACTGAACCGATTTTTATGCGGATTTCTGAAAGGCATTTGTTATATTTAGGCTCAACTCCATACATTAAAATACGACCGCCTAAAACGTCAGCGATACCAGGCGGCGCAATAATTATTCTAAAATCATTCATTAAACAAATCTTTAGTCAATGCAAACACCATAGAATTAGGATTAGATAGAAACAGCACGACGTACAAATTCTACCCGTAAAAGTGTCCAACGGCTACGTTACGAATGTGTGCGTCTAGTTGAAAAGTTAAAACTTGAACACATAGTCAAGCCTACTTCTTGTTTCTTAAATAACAACTTTAAATCGTCGAGCTTAATGTTTTATTTCAAATGCGTGCAATTGGCGGTTATGATGTTACGAAATTCGAACATCGCGCAAGTCGTAAAAAATTTATTACCCGTCGATTCTTTGTTACGTTCCGCACCGTATACGAATCACTATAACGTTCAATTCGGTTTGTACTGCAAGAATCATAGTAAAGTTTTTCGCATCGGCACAGAGACACCGTGGAGTCGTGAATAATTTTTTTTTACAAACTTTTATTTATCTTACAAATAAATTATGTAACCATGTAGTATGTTTGTCTGTATGTTTGTTTGTCTGTATGTTTGTTTGTATGTATGTATGTTTATATGTATGTAAATGAAGCATTGTGAACTTCATTCATCTTTCCTCAGTTTGGACATGTCGGTGACAGTCAATGACAGATGAGAGCTGACAGGTAAAATGTCAAACGTCACACCAGGTTCATACTGACTAAAAGTGCATTGTAACGATTATATTTGAAATTAACAATTAAATAGATAGAAATACTTCGTTGGTGAAATATTAGCTTTAATGTTGTTTCTCTTTACAGGTAAGTTACATATGTTGTTAAATTGAACTGTACTGTTAAATGTGTTAGTTAAATATAAGTTATTTATAATAAAAACTATTCTCTTTACAGAGCAACACAATTTTGTTCTTATTTCACCTCTACAATACTAGACACTGCATAATCCACATTATAAAACAACATTCTTAGCTATTTACTGGCAAATATGGAGAAATTGAGATTTGAGTTTGTGGTGAAAACAAGCAGTGAAGACCCGAAATCTAGTATCATTTGTGTAACCTCTATAACGGATGTTGACAAGAATGTCTTTGTTATCCCTGAGCAATACCAACCAGTGAAGCTACATGAAGTGATTATGGGAACAGAAATCTTCAAAAAAGTGAAAACCACATTGCGGAAGAGACATGATAGGAGACAGGTGTGGATTGCGGTGACAACAGAAATAGCTCAGTGCTATATGGATGATGATGGCAACATGCAATTTAAGGGATAT
The DNA here is from genome assembly GCA_949128165.1 of Lathronympha strigana. NCBI lineage: Eukaryota > Metazoa > Arthropoda > Insecta > Lepidoptera > Tortricidae > Lathronympha > Lathronympha strigana. Next base: position 2,289,035 of record OX421925.1, on the reverse strand, counting down.
TTGTTAGAAGAAGTTGCACCAAGGACCCAGGAACTGGTTTCAGCGGCTGGAATTTCCGAAGAAGCGTTATCAAGGATTCTTGAAAATTTTGCTGAAATTAAAAGTGACAAGCCTAAAACTAACAGTATGAAGAATTTGAAAGAGAAGTTTGTTATAGAAAAATTTTCAAGAAAGATGGCCAATGTGACGCAGTGGATTATGACTTTTGAAGCTGAATGTGCACGGTTAGAAATAGAAGAGGATACAAAACGGATTGAAGCTCTTAGGTTATTTTTAGATGATTCATGTCAAGACTGGTTTAGTGCCATGATAATAAAGCATACAGTTAATTCGGAATGGTCTCTGTGGAGGAAAAACTTTTGTGAAACTTATGCAGATAAGAGTTGGTCACCGGTCAGGTATGCATTATTGTATAAATATAGACAGGGCTCATTGCTAGAATATGCATTGAAAAAAGAAAGGCTTTTATTGGAGATGAATAGAAATATGGATAAATCAACTTTGATAGATCTCATCGCAATAGGGTTGCCAAATTTCATAGCAGATAAGATTGATAGGTATACATTAAAAGAGACTGAGGATTTATTTAGTAGCATAAGGGGTTTGGAACATTTAGTAGAAAGAAAGATTTGGGAGAAGAAGATGGTTGGTTCTGGAAAAAATTTTAGTTCTGAAAATAAAGTAAAGGGAAAAAATTTGAAGGAACCATGTAGGTTGTGTGATAAAGAAAATAGGGGAAAAAGGTATCACCCAGAGTCTTTATGCTGGTTTAAAAACAAAAATATTGATAGACTTAAGGGGGATCATGTCAGGAGTGTTAATAATTTCACATTGGAGACTGAGTTGAATGAGATCGATCCAAAAAACTAGATATTCCACCATTGATCAAAATTAGCTTATTAATAAATGATACCTTAGAGGTATTAGGCGCTTATGATTCAGGTTCTAATGTGTCTTTGATAAGCTCAAGATTATTGTCCTTGAGAAATAACACTAGTAATAGTGCTATAAGTAGTGTAGGCCTAAAGACGATTAATGGTGTCAGAAAATCAGCAGGAATGGTAACGTTGAAGATAAAAATATTTGAGATTGAGAAAGTAGTAAATGTTCTTGTAATAGATAAGGAAAACTTTGATGATGATTTCTTAGTTGGGTTAGATTGCATTCGAGACTTTAAATTGTGTCAGAATGAAAACTTGGAGATATCACAAAGTATTCCTATTCAAGAACAAGAAGATGTCTTAAACTTTAAAGATGAAAAAATAATTCCCGGCTTAACGGGTAGAGCATTTGAAGGGAAAAATGATGATGCAGGTGATTATGAGTGTCGAATAAATTTTAATGAACACATTGAGGTTGATAGCTTTAGTGTTTCAGTAAATCACTTAAACATACAACATCAGACGGAAATAAATAAATTAATAAGCAAATACACATCACTTTTTGCTAGGGACAAGTATGATGTTGGTACTGTGAGGGATTATGAAGCGCATATTGACTTATTAGTAGACAAATACTGTAGCAAGAGGCCCTACAGATGTACCATTGAAGATAGGAAAGAAATAGAACAACAGGTGTCAATGTTATTGGAAAAAAAATTGATTGAGGAGTCGTATAGTCCTTTTGCGGCACCAGTAACATTAGCCTACAAAAAAGAGGAAGGGAAAAGAACTAGATTGTGTGTGGATTTCCGTGATTTAAATAAAATAGTAGTCCCACAATCACAGCCCTTTCCACTAGTTGAGGATTTAATGGTCAAAACTAGAAACTGCAAGTTTTTTTCCACTTTGGACATAAACTCAGCCTTTTGGTCGATCCCACTGAGAATTGAAGATAGGAGGAAGGTAGCCTTTGTTACTCAGGAAGGCCACTTTCAGTGGACATGTTTACCATTCGGGTTAAAAACATCGCCTGCGATTTTTCAGAGGATATTGAGTAGTATAATTAGGAAGCACGGATTGTCAGATTTCACAGTAAATTATATTGACGATATCTTGGTATTTTCTGAAACATTTGAAGATCATATTAAACACCTGTCGTTGTTATTAGAATCAATTTCCAAGGAGGGCTTTAGGCTAAAATTTTCGAAATGTACCTTTGCTCAGGACTCAGTAAAGTACTTAGGTCACATAATAAAGGATAACACAATTACTCCATTAAAAGATAACCTAGTTGCAATAAAAGATTTCCCTGAGCCAAAAACACAGAAAAACGTTCGACAATTTCTTGGCAAAATAAATTTTTACGGTAAATATGTACCAAATATTTCAATAATTTTAGATCCTTTACATAATTTATTAAGGAAAGGACAGAAGTTTTGTTGGACGGATAAATGTCAAGAATCATTTGAGATAATAAAAAAACTGTTGTGTCTTAAACCTATTTTAGCGATCTTTGATCCAAACTTACCGATACACATTTATACAGACGCGAGTATTCAAGGTTTGGGTGCAATTTTAAAACAACCGCAACGTAATGGAGAAGAGAAACCTTGTGCTTACTTTTCCAGAAAATTAAGTGATGCCCAAAAAAAGAAAAAGGCCATTTATCTAGAGTGTTTGGCGATAAAAGAGGCCGTAAAGTATTGGCAGCACTGGCTCATAGGTAAAAAGTTTACAGTTTTCTCGGATCACAAACCTCTAGAAAAAATGAACATCAAAGCTAGGACAGACGAGGAATTAGGGGAACTTACATATTACCTATCACAATATAATTTTGAAGTCATATATTCGCCAGGTAAATATAATTTGGAGGCTGATTGTTTAAGTAGAAATCCTGTGTTAGAACCTAATGACTATCAAGATGAGAAATTAAAATGTGTTAATTTTATAAAACTTGAAGATATACAAAAAGATCAAAGAATGAATGACTTTATAAAGAAAAATGAGAACAAACTAAAATTAAAAGATAAGGTATACTATAAAAAGATTGGTAAAAAAGATAAAATAGTGATATCTGAGGAATTCAGTAGAAATATTATAAAAGTAACCCATGATTTTTACTGCCACTTAGGGCCACAGCAATTGGAAAATAAGATAAAACCTTTTTATACCGCAGAAAACCTTATAAGTAATATTAAAGAGATTTGTGACAATTGTGAAATTTGCATAAAGAATAAATCTAGGGTAAAATGTAGAGTTGGGTTAATGTCTCACTTAGGTCCAGCAACTTATCCTTTTGAAATTATGTCTATTGACACCATTGGTGGATTCGGTGGCTCACGGTCTACAAAAACGTATTTACACTTACTTGTAGATCACTTTACTAGGTACGCCTATATTCTAACGTCTAAAACTCAATGTTCTGGAGACTTTATAAAATTAGTAAAAAAAGTAAGCCAGGAAAACAAAATTGGTATGATTTTAACTGATCAGTACCCCGGTATAAATTCAAGGGAATTTAAAAACTTCCTAGATAAAGAAAACATACCAATTATATTTACCGCAGTTAATGCTGCTTTTTCTAACGGTTTGAATGAGAGGTTGAATCAAACTTTGGTGAATAAGATAAGATGTAGGATAAATGAGCAGAATAATAAATTAGCATGGACTACTATTGCTCACGAATGTACAGAAAGGTATAACGAGACTGAACACACCGTCACAGGATTCTCTCCTAAATATTTATTAGAGGGAAAATTAGTCAACATACTACCGGATGAATTAAAACAAGAAAAATCGTATAATGAATTGTTTCAGGATAGGAAAACCGCATTAGAAAACACGATAAAATCGCACAATTATAACAAGAAACGATTTGATAAAAACAGGGAGAAATGCGATATTAGTGTAGGAGACTCTGTGTATGTGGAAAATGGCAATCGCTTAAATAGGAAAAAGTTACATGAATTGAAAATTGGCCCATATAAAGTTATAGGAAAAATTTCTAACTCAATTTATAGGATAGATACGGGCCATAAAAAGTCAGAATCAAACCTTTTCCACATCACAAAGCTGTTGCCCGTTAGGTAAAATTGTTAGTTTTTGAATGTTTATATTTATACTTGATTTGGGGGGGAGATGTAAATGAAGCATTGTGAACTTCATTCATCTTTCCTCAGTTTGGACATGTCGGTGACAGTCAATGACAGATGAGAGCTGACAGGTAAAATGTCAAACGTCACACCAGGTTCATACTGACTAAAAGTGCATTGTAACGATTATATTTGAAATTAACAATTAAATAGATAGAAATACTTCGTTGGTGAAATATTAGCTTTAATGTTGTTTCTCTTTACAGGTAAGTTACATATGTTGTTAAATTGAACTGTACTGTTAAATGTGTTAGTTAAATATAAGTTATTTATAATAAAAACTATTCTCTTTACAGAGCAACACAATTTTGTTCTTATTTCACCTCTACAATACTAGACACTGCATAATCCACATTATATGTATGTATGTATGTATATATGTATTTGTGCATGTTTGTATGTAAGTGTGCATGTAGCTAGGTATGTAACTATGTATGTGTGTGAGTGTTCATGTAGGTATATATGAATGCACTATGCATGCATGTATATATGTTTGTTCGGGTGGAATAACCCAGACAACTTGGCTATTGCAACTCCATTTAGAAGCAAATACCTTTAATAGCTGAGCTGAAATTTTATATGCAAATGTAGGTATATCACGTCAGAATACAATATCATAATATTCATTATGATATGAAGCTGATCTGCTGATGGAGCTTGAAGATGGCCAAGAAATATGTAATAAAAACCTAAACCCTATCGAGTTTAGGCTTGTTTGATTGTCTTGGCGAGTAGGTACTTACTAGGTGACTATCCATAGTTCCATATCATATTCATATTCATTTATTTCGTAAATGCACCCATACAATACACGTCAAAAGAAAATAAAATAAGATTAATTAACAATTTTCAAAAATAATTAACATATTGGTACAATTTATAAAAATTCCAAATTTCATTTAAATTAATCAATAAAATACAATACAATTGTTTATTAATAAAATAAAATAAAATTAAAATTAAAATGAACATTTTTTCATGTCAAATACTTATACCTAAAATTTGCTTTGTCAAAATTAAGATTCCTCATTATTAAATTCTGTTATGTCATAAAAATCATCCATATCCATACTAATATTATAAATGCAAAAGTAACTCTCTGTTACCTCTTCGCGTTAATACCGCTGGACTGATTTTGCTGAAATGATATGGAGATAGTTTGACACCTGAGAAAGGATATAGGATAGTTTTTATCCCGAAAATCGCCTTTTAAAGGGGAATTAAGGAACTCGTCAAATTTTAACGGAACATGTGTTTTGTTTTGACAATTTCTATAAGTAACTTGGGCATTTTCTTACGTAAACCATCATTTTGGTGGAGTGGACCTAATGATAAAGATCAGGGATGGTTAAGAGGAACTGCAAATAAAAATCTTTTTTATTATTTATAATAAGGATGTAACGATACTAACGATAGCTATTGCCAGGTTGTTTGTTTTTATCTATAAACTTGGATAATTTAACTGTCGCAATCGGTGTATTTAGTAATTAGTCTGACATTATTAAAATCTAAACGCCTCTAATAATATAATGTTGTTTAAAAAATTAATAAACCGGCGACTCTATTCATTAAATTTCAACTATGTTCTGCCTTTTACATCTTTTGTCGCTGTCCGTCTCGCGTAGCGCGTAGCGTGAGGGAAAGGGCCAACTGCGTAAGACCAAATCAAGAAATTTATTTTACTTATGTTAGAAAAAAAAAGATTTTAGTAAGTTACAAAGCAATTTTGACTAAAAACCTAATGCATTATTAAACTGTAAGATATTACTTATTGGAAATACGATATGCCATCCTTTTTAAGCGTATTTAATGTGTTATTTTTGCACTTTTTAACGGAGCACTTCGGCATGTTGACGGCAGGACGGTTGACGCGCTACTGATAGCTCAATTGTGCTTAGAACAAATTTAAGCACGATTTGTTCCGGACACATTTTAAGCGGTTATGGTGAGTCTATGAAATTCAATGTCGTTGGCAAACACAAACTAAATGTTACCACATTTAAAAATATCAACAACAGTGCTATCTTACTTGACTTGTGAAAAAATTAATAACACAAACGTTACCCATTACGAAATCTAGATGGCGTTGCACGAGAAATAAGTCAATATTCGCCCAAACATAATAAACATAAATCAATACAGAAGAACATCCTACATAATGAATGAAGTATTGTGTAAATAACGCATTATTGCAAGATTTGATGTTTAAATACGCGTCAAAACTTTTCATTTTGTACTGCTGTGACCTTGCGCCCGAGACACAAGTGTCTACTTGTCCTATTTCACCACAGTATAACAATAAAACAGTAATATAACTTAGTAGAGTATTGTAACTTATATATGTTCTGGAATATCTAATTTGTAACACTAAGAGCGAGTATTAACGTATTATTTGCATTAAAATAAAATTCACAAAAAGTTTATGTTTAAGTCTTGACGCAATAAACTGCCTGCCTGCCTGCTGTGTGCCTGATCATTTTTACGTGTATCCGCGTACGTATGTGTTTATACCTATTGCTTTCTTGTAGAGTCAAACCAAGCTAAGTTTGCAATGATTTTGATAGCACATACTGCGCATGTGTTATTGTACGTATACGTCAAACTTCTATGAAATTATGACGTTTACTTAATACTTTTACAGTCTGTGCTATCAAAATCGATGCAAGCTCAGCTTAGTCGAACTCTATTGAGATGTGTACTAGATAATATAATATCTTTTACAGATATCGTAATAAACCGCTATTTTGACGTACCTAACTCTAAATATAAAATAAGAGATATCCTTATAATAAATAACATAACAAATAGGCTGTAAAAATGCTGATCAGCTTTTTAAGAGCTTACTTACTAGGTATCGTGTGTTCTGGTAAAAGAGGAAAAAAATATATAAGCGGGAAGAACATATTTTTTGGGATAAGTACCATTTTTTTTTACTACAACGGGGCTTAATCGCGTAAAACATTGAAAACTAACCTCCGACGTTTCCAGAGCGACATTATCCCCGTAGTCCCGGAGAAAGACGTTCTTCTCCGGGACTAATTGATTATCATTATTTTATTTTTTTACAAATAAACGGAAATGTAAAAAAACATATAACATTCCCACGGCTTGTACCTATCTCCGAAGTTTATGTAGAAATATCTTTTTTTATATTCAAAAAACTTTTCCGAACTAAGTAAATTTGAAAATCAACCGCAATACTAACCACTGTTTGCCCCGATCGTTAACTCGCGACCCCAATATCCCGGCAACCCCTTGATCAATTTAGCTGATATCATATTCAAACTTAAAAAATATATATTTATCTCATCTAATGATCTGCCTAATGTCACAATGATCCAATCAATGGTACTCGAATTATCGTCGAACAAACATATACATACATACAAACGATGGACTATCCAAGTAGAATCGGGAAAACTCACGCGCTTCATTCTCTCGTCGAATAATATCGATTAGCGTGATAAAGATTTATCAATGAAAAACAAACTCAGCCTAACTCTATGCCGTGCATTCGAGTGACCCCAATCTTTCTATAGATAAATAAATAAATATTTAATAATATATAAATAATAAATATTTTTCTCCGTCATGTTTATGGATGAATGCGATAACTAGAGTTTGTACGGAACTCTCGGTGCACTCGGATGTGTTTTTCCTAATCAGTAATATACCATAATGATAACGCCCTTAAAGGGATCACCAACATTTTTGCTACACTCAATTTGCAGTTCCCATGTTGCTGTCCACCTGAGATAACTTACTTAATATTTTACTCTATTGTGTTAGTCAGCCGTACCGTGTTCTAAACGTGCGCGGTGACGCGGTGAGTCGAACATTTGTCAATATTACGAGACCTCGGGAGCCACAAGTATCATGCGGTTTGAAAACTTTCTTACTTTGGAACGTCAGAATGTTTGACTCGCTTATGCTTGATGTGTGATTGGAATATTTGGAACGTCGGGCTCGGGCTTGCGGTGGGCCCCCGCGGGTGGGCACGGGCAGTATGGTATTGTTGCAAGCGCACGTCAGCCTAGTATAACTTGACCTACAGATCTGCAATATTTATGCATGATGGGGTACCGCGTTTATACGGAATTACTGCCCTCAAACACCCGATCTCGGCAAGGGAATGGAATGTGATAAGTACACGATTTTTGTCAAAAGAAGTGTTTTATTTTAAAGCAAATCTTTACATGTGAAAAAATCGGTCAAGTTCTTCAAGATTCTGATTTACTTTTAAGCATTGATCTAAGTAAAAGTAGAAGATATGGTACCTACCAGGCGCACGTTCGTGTGCCATCAAATACAGGTTTTGGGACCTAACTTGAATTAGCCGTGTGATGGCGACCAATGAGTCAACAACGTGATCATTTGGGACCAGCGGGCCTACCACGAACATCGAAAATTGGCATTGACGGAAAAACCTCTTTGTCCCTCGAATATGCAAGTGTGACAGAGATAGAGATACAAATCCGCAATCGTTCGATTTTCGTGGTACAAGCCCAGAGGCCTAGTATAAAAGTTGTATGACACTTACTTCTCGATCGCGTTAGCGTATCGAGAGTTCAAATTATGTTTGCCGTTTATTTAAATCATCCCGCAACTTTCATATTTTGACCCCTCGATACGCTAACGCGGTCGAGAAGTTAATGTCGTACTATTTTTATACCTACTAGGCCTTCAGTATCACGAAATAATGCCGCGTGCGCATGACTGATGATTAGTAGGAAACACCTTTTTTGTAAGGGACTAGGGAATGAGTTAGAGGGGCGGGGCGGGACGTTATCGGTTCGCAGCAAGGTCATTGTCGCTTTTGCAAGCCTTTTCTTTAGGTAAGTACTCTGATGCACCGCCGCGCGCTCGGTATCGATGATTTATGAAAATTTAGGGTAAAATTAAGGCACACTATTTTATTTATTTGGGTTCTGCATCAGCTATACAGCGTGTATTTTTGATATTACCGCATATGTAAAGGGTTATTAGTCCAAGCCCTAAAGAATCTATTTTCATATGTTTCAATTAAATATGACTACTTTAATTTTTTTATACAAAATAATTTAGCACGCAATGTATTGCTACTTTACTTTTGTTCAATACGTCGTACTTAGTTTAGCCACAGCGTATGGATGTATTCCATACAGTGAGGTAACTTCATACACGGCCAGCGGCTCGGCTCGGTGGTCGTGCTGAGGCTCAGGGTTGTCAAAAACTATGCGAAAGATATTACAGTCTGATTGGCAAACTAATTTCCATTTTACACCCCTTAAAATAGACCGCCAAAATTTCATAGAAATCCGGCGGCATTTCCTCCCCGCGCGCCCCCCATCGATGACCCAGAAATCGACGGAGTTAACCCACTGTATAGAATACATCCTTACGCTGTGGTTTAGCTGACTTGACGTAAGAACTGTCACAAACAAGCGATAACTTACGGATTGATCGTGCAATACATTGCTGCTCAATTATTATTTTTTAAATAATCTCGCTCTGTTAGTTAGGACCAAACTTATAATTACTTGTTGTATGGGTTCTTAGCACTAAAACCTTGGCCTGGTTAAAGTTTGTGGTAATATACAGAATACACACTGTATAATAACCTTCTTAAATATTGCCGGTTGCAAAAGATACACACTGTATACACGACAATGTGACAGTATTAATTAGATCATAATTGGTATGGTAATAAGTTTGTTTACCATATTGCCTTTACGTATACGTAATAAGGCTGAAATTTTTAAAGGAATAGAACAAAAGTCTCGTGATTTTTTATTGTTCATTTACATGAACTTGTAGATCTGACTTTATAATATCCCATGATTTTGAACGTGTACCTACTTGATGTCATTTTCCTCGCGTTTGTGTGATGAAAAACGTTGTACTTCACTCAGCAGAAAAGTGATTGAGTTTTGATTTTGATATTGTTATTAAAATGTTAATAGCAGTGGTGAACAATTATTTCATTGCTTCCATTTATTGACAGTCATATTGAACTCTATTTCATAAAACGTAACTGAAATTTCTCACATTTAAAACTTAAAAAAAACTGGTATCTACTGTTTCAGTTAGGTTTATTAAAATCATTAACATAGAATAAAATAAAATAAGGATACTCAATCAGCCAAAAATATTAAGCAATAAAAGTGCTGCAGTTGCGGCACTATGCGGGCTATATGAAAACTAGTTTTATTTGAAACGAGACGATTTATTAAGTGCGAACAGCCTAATAAAGATTTAACAGTGTTGGTAGTTCTGTGTATAAATTTGACACTTAATGCTTGCGACAATAAGCTCCTTTTCGACTTGACTTTTTTGTTCTGCTTTGTGTGTCTATTAAGTCTATTTCTTTTAATAAGTTAATAATTGAAATGGACTTATATTGGATACACATCGAAACAAACATATTATGTATTTAACATTGTCTTCTGTTACCGCGATTGTTATTCATTGAAATTAAACACTTTAGAACGGATTAATCGCGTTTACGAGTATTAACACCATGACCCTACCGTTCTTAACAACAAAGTTGTTGATTGACGGGGAGAATTCGAATTCTCTCAGTCATCATCTTAACCCTGTAAAAACGATTGCTGTGAAGGGCTCGAAACGTAGGGTCATGGTGTTAATAAACGCGATTAATACGTTCTAAAGTGTTTAATTTCAATATTATTTAACATTATTTATATGTTTAATTATTTGTGGAGCATGTACATTTCAATAATAGCAAAGAAGATTTCAACTTATAATACCATTTTATTTTATTCTGTCGCTCCGTGTGTAATGCGCGCTCGTTTACACAACCATGTAAATCGTATTATTTTATTTTATTTCTATTATGCACTGTGTACATACACATTACCGCAGTGTGCAAGAATTTGCAAGTGTATGTGGGGTTTGGCCTAACTTTCCGTGATGACAATTATGAGCATCAGTCATCTTCCGTTTATACTTAAATTAATGCTTTTAAGAGATGCGAAATATACCTAAACATTTTTTAGTTATGTAGGTAGGGAGGTACTTGGGTACAATCTTCCGTAGGTACCTATGTGACTTATCATGCCTTAAAAGCATTTTAAGCAGGCTGAATAGTGATTTCAGGCCATTCCAGAGGTGGCACTTTCGCACACCAGACGATTCACAATTTACCGTTGCTTTCAGGCGCCTCAAACACGTTTTCAGCTCGTTTCAGGCAACCCCTTACCAGATAGCACAGTTTACGTCGTAGGTGAGATCAAAACTTTATATGTGATTTTTAATGTTTTAGAAGCGTTTTCAGCAGGCTGAGAAGTGATTTCGGGCCGTTCCAGAGGTGCCTCTTTCACATGCCAGAAGATTTAAAATTGACCCCGGTTGCCGTTGTTTTCAGGCACCAGAGACAAGTCTTCAGTGCGTTTCAGACCAGCCTGTACCAGATGGCACAATAACCTGAAAACCTGTTATCGGGCATTTTCAGGACCCCTTATGGGCCCCTGAAGTATAATTCAGTATATGGCGTAGTTTCTCTAAGGAGTGAAAGAGACAGCACTATTAGAAAGAGAAAGCTATACGGAAGTTACGGAATGTTCGAGAAGTATGTGAAAGAGAAGACTCGAAAAGGAAAACAACCGCAAAGATGTTCTGAATCATTCGCGGACATACCTAACTACCAGCCGCGTCTGGAATCATTGCGAGTACTTACGGTTCAGCCAGACGTGAGATAATCGCGGCCACACACATAATCAAACGGAGAAACTCCTTTTTTGAAGTCGGTTAAAGTACTGAAACCGTCTCCTAAATGTAACAAATCCTTGTCCGAAAACCGCATTAAAATCGGTTTAGCCAAACATGAAATAATCGGAAACAAACAAACAAACATACATACATACATTCATACTGGTCAAACTTAGAACCTCCTTTTGTTGAAGTCAGTTATATTTTTTTATTATGCTTAAACACTTAATAAACATAAACCTCCTTGGTCAATTCATTCATGTAGGTACATTTAACTTATTATTAATTTACCTATAAACATATTTATTATTATTTGAAATAACATTTATTTGCGCGATCACTAAATCATTAGTTGTTTCAGTAAGATAAAATACGATACGAATACGACACAAGCAACCTAGTGCAGGGCCTCTCAAGGTCGCCTGCGCTGCAGACGTAGTGCGATGTGCGATAGTACCTACCTTACAACTTTGAGCGCTGAGGGCGGTGCAACGCCATCTAGTGACACATTGCAACGTATAATAGGCATTGGGTGGATTGAGTGTGTCCTAGCTACAATAGATGTCGCTGAAAACCGACATTGTAGCATCAATTTTATGGCGCCATCTATTAGCATATTTTGACTTTACTTTATGCTACTCCGGAATAATACTTAGGACGGCTCGCGTTTTTACTATGGGATTGGGTATCTGTAGTATATTTGATCTGTGATGACACTAAAAGGAGGGAATTCACACATTTTTACAAATAACTTCTCATCTATAAAACATACCGAATGCATGGTTGTGCAAATTTGTAAACCACTTCTTTCTGCATGCTATGCGGACCATATAATGTATAATATCCTTACCATTGTCAAACTATTTCAGTTTTCAGCTACCTCTGAAATTGTACCAGTGAATGACAGGCAAAATCCCTCTACCCGCCATCCGGCCTCCAAAATAGTAATTTAATCAAAATAATTAGATACAAACATGCAATATCAATAGTTTAATAAATTCCCTAACAGTTTCAATAATCAATTACTAAAAACACACATAATTGTGGTTACGATCTTGACTTTCACGTTACAAGTTTTTAAAAGATTCGCTAAAAACACCTAGTTACGGAAACTGTCTCTCAAATAGTAAATTATTTTTTGAATCGATGAATGTTTTTGCACACTGATCGCAAATGTCAAAAGCTGCCTATTTTTGGTTATATTGAAAGCGATATCTTTATTTTTTCAAATAAACAGCAAATAGTCATCCACTGGGCCGTCTACCTTATGTGTGGTGTATCAGAGGTTGTGCAATCGCGTTCCCGAGATCCCACCCCGAAGCGAAGCGGTGGAACACAGGGCTTTTAGTCTGTGCAAGTCGGACATACCCACTCGGTTTCTCCCGGGCCGAGTGGGATCCATAACGGATTTTCCCTAAGAGAAAAAAAAATAAAAAGGCATATATGTGGTGGTTTCTCTCTTCCTAATCTTTTTATAATGCAATTTGTATATAGTCTGTATTTTCCTCGGTACTATAATTAATTACTTTGTTTTAGCCGTGGGTGACACGGGATCCCGGCATAAACGGTAAGCCTGCTTAACATCATGACTACACAATTTATACAACACAAAAATAATTAATTTCGTTTGAAATTGTACACCGCGTAACAAACCACCCACTCTTCTAATCAAATTAACTGTCAAACATTAAAAGTGTGAGACAGCTCATTGTCACTAAAAAAGGACAACGGCAATAGTTTTTTGTCCTACTTGTCAGACTATATTCAAACTCTCGTTTGTCCTAGATGCATAGTGATCCAGAAGCAGTCAGGCTCACGCGGTGACAGCGCAGAGGGAGAAGATGACGACTATCGACGACCGCAGCCGAAGCGTCCTCTCCCTGACAGGCTTTGGAAACCTCAGGATAAAGTTTTCGATGCTGAAGTAAGTTATCATATGAAACCCAATGTCCTTCTTAAAGCATTAATAACAAAATATGCTAAACACCATCAAACTGTGTCTCTTCTTATTTAAACTTTCACGATTTTCACACTTAAATTTACTAAAACGGGGCTTAATCATGTACAAATTTGAAAACAAACCTCCGACGTTTCAAGGGCGACATTGTCCCCGTGCTCTTGAAGAAAGACTGCCTTTTTTTCAAAGTATTACACAATTACGCCCCGTTCTAGTAAATTTATAATGTGTCTCTTCTTGTTCATTACACTGATTAAACTGTGTAAGTGGCCGAAAATTACTCTGCCTACTACAGGACAAACAATTTGATGCTGTAGTAAGTGAGTGAAGGAAACTAAATCAAAGACAAACAACTGGCGGGTTTAACACTAAAATATCAAGTAAACCTGATATAAAGTTTTCAACGACTTATGAGTAGCTTAATCACACTACATAATTGTAAACCACATCTGGCTATCAAACAAACTCTTCAAACAGATTAAGCCAATGAATTATCCCTGTAAACTTAAGGCAGCAATTTAAAAACTAAACTATGCGGAAACTCCCACACCAAACATCCTAACTACATCTATACGCAACCTCCGTTCACAAATTAGGATAAACCCTCTTTTAACATAAACGACCAAACTCACTAACTAATACCATATAATCGTCCCGTTCTATCCTTGGCACTACTTAATCTGAAACCCAGAGCGACGTAAGTCCATTGACATATTCATAGCCATTCTATCACTAGACTCTCAGATAATAAGGATCATAATCGCTTTAAAAGTAAAACGGACTTGGTCTTTTATCTAGTAAGGGAATAAATCAGGGAAACGGACAACCCCTTCATTCTAGTCACGTTGGGAATAGATTAAAGGGTGATAAATACTTTGACCTATTTAAAGGACAGCGGGCAGTAATTGTGGGGGAGGAAACAAGTTTTTTGGAATAATCCCGGACAAATTGGTGCCACGTGCCTGAAAGGGTTAAAGTTGCAATTAACAATAAAAATATCTAGTTTGTCGTTTTGTAGTTTGTGTATAGAATTCGAGTGAGGAACTTAATGTTAGCACATTTTGACTAAATAAGGCCCACTTGCACCCAGGGTTAGCCGCTCACTTGGAGTTAAGCTGTGAAATTACATACAAAAAACGCTTAACTCCGGGTTATGTGCTAACTTCGGGTGGTGCAAGTGGCCCTAAGTGTTTTAACGTCATTTATTGTTGTTTCAACCGTCATCATATCTATGCAAAGTAGATACTTAGTTTCTTTTTTTTTCTTAGTTTGTTATGACCTAGTAACAATGTACCTAGTCAATTCAAGTTTAGTGAGTATATAATTAATTTTACGACGTTCCGATCAACGTTACTCGAATTATCGTTGAACAAACATACATACATACATACACACAAACGACGGAGTGTCCAAGTAGATTGGGAACACTCCCTCGTTTCGCTCGGAAAAGGAAATTAAATATGATATTATTGTTATTAAGTACTCTACAAATCTTTGACTCTGTTAGTAATATTGGAACAAAACATAATATAGTAGCAATATTTATATTTTATTTTTTGAAATAACACCTAAAGTAAAGGTACTTTACCGAAACGAGTGAGTGTTCCCAATCTACTTGAACACTCCGTCGTTTGTGTGTATGTATGTATGTATGTTTGTTCAACGATAATTCGAGTAACGTTGATCGGAACGTCGTAAAATTAATTTGATTTGTTTCAATAAAAAGTTATACCTACATTAATATTACATACTTTATGTAATATTAATGTAGGTATAACTTTTTGTTGAAACAAATCAAATTATTTATTTAATATTTTTGATTTGTTTTTAAAGTGGTAACACTACTATATATAAATTATAAATTGAAATAGATGTCATATACTAAAGAAAAAGACCAACACCAGAGGCTAATCCAAGGATCGAACTCGGGTCTTCAGCTTAATCGATCCTCGGATTGGCCTCCGTCGGTGTTGGTCTTTTTCTTTAGTATATGACATCTATTTCAAAAAGCAATTTTTTTTTAAGATAACACCTGTGTTTTTTTCAGGAGATTTTGCCTGAGTTCCAGAGAATAAAGAAACGCTTCGACAAACTAAAGTTGAAGAATCCTATCAAGTTTTTCACATCGTAAAAGAGGTGGATAAAATAAATAGAGACACATATTAAACACAAGAGGCACTGTATCTTTAGTTTCCATATATATCTTCAAAGTAGAACTGTAGGCGTTTGTATTATTTGTCCTCCCAATTATTATTTTTCCGGGAATTATTATGTGATTTCTATAAAAAATGGCTAACACTTTCAAATCAAATATTTTAATGTAATTAAGCATTGTACAGGGTAGTCTCTTACTAAAGAATTATAATTAGACCAGGTGATTTACAATTGCCTGAACTAGGAATTCCTGTGTTTCAGGCGATGGAGAGGGATATAGTTAAAATTAGCTATAAATTATTCACTTAAAATGGTAAACAGGACAAATTCAATAAACTTATCGTTATACAGCCAGTACAGTGCTTAACAAAAACAAGTTGATTCTTAAGATTTCAAATAAAAGTACAATTGTTACCTACTATTTCAGGACTATTAATAGGTTATCTGTATCATCGTACGTCATATTTTGGAGGGCATGTCGTAGAGTATTCTTACAACAAAAATAACTTAGTGGGTATAAGTCTAATTGTGCATTTAACCTATTGTACAAGAAAGGGCCTAAAAAACAAAAAACTAGATAATAAAGCATGCCTTCGTTGTACTGTTTGAATACACATCAAATGTTTGCATCTTTTGTTACTATCTGCAGAATTGAATTGAATTTCGGTGTGTTACTTAAGGGCTGTGCTTAGTATAAACAATTGGCGAACAGTTAGTACTTTACAAGATCTACTAAGTTAAGACTAACTTGTAGACTGTTATGTATGTTACTTCTCTGGTTAATGACTGTAATCTGACCTCCATGATATACCATACATGGGAACTCGGTATACATGGTGATCTTTTTCGATGGATTAAATCCTATGTCGAAAATCGCACGCAGTCAGTGGTAGTCTTGGGGTTTACTTCGCGCAGTAAATATATAAGTTCCGGCGTCCCCCAGGGATCTCATTTGGGACCTTTATTGTTTATTCTATATATAAACGATATTATAAAATCGATTTCTCACTCTTGTATACTTCTTTATGCAGATGACGCTAAAATTTACAAAGTTATTCGTAATAAAAATGATCGTGAACTACTACAATCTGATCTGCTAAGCTTTGAGAATTTCTGTAGGGATAATCGTTTGTTTTTGAATACCGATAAATGTAACACAATAAGTTTTTCTAGACAACAAACATTGTCTCACTTTAATTATAGATTGTGTAGTAAAACTTTAGTAAGAGTAAATGAGATACGTGATCTTGGAATCATTATTGACAATAAACTCTCTTTTATACCACACATTGATCATGTCTTAGCTAAATCATTTAAACAATTAGGTATGATATTGCGAATAGGGAAGCCCTTTAAGAATACTTTGACACTCAAAATCCTTTATAATAGTTATGTACGTAGTCGCCTTGAGTTCGCGTGTGCAGTTTGGAAACCGTTTTATAACGTTCATATTAATAGAATAGAAACATTACAAAAGAAATTCGTTAAATCTCTTGATTTCAAATGTGGTTTTGAATACAAGGACTATATAGAATCTTTAAATCGCCACAAGATGCAATCTCTTGAATGCCGTAGAGATTGTGTTGACTCCACTCTATTGTATAAAATAATAAATAATTATGTCGATGCCCCTAACCTACTCAAAATTATTCACATTAGAGTTCCAAGTACCAGAGAACGCCGATGCCGTCTTAAGCATAAACATCTATTCTCCATCCCTCGTAGTAGGACAAATTATTCGAAAAATATGTTTATTAAACGTGCATGTGCAATTTATAATGAAAATATGAAATTAAAAGATATAGATATATTTAACTGTACTATAACTTCATTAAAAAAGGTGTTTAAAACATAGAGTAAAGTAGAATATGTAGGTACTTACTTGTCGTGCAAAATCGTGTTAGTTTTAATTAAGGAAATTTGAAAATTCTGGAAACTATAGGTCTAGAAATAAGAAAATAATTTGTGAAAATATTTTTGTAAGACTGTTTGTTTCATAATAAATAAATAAATAAATAAAAAAAAAAAAATATACCTACATCACGTGACAGAGTGGTCAATCTGTCTTCCCTGAAAAGGGCTACTCTGTCACGTTGTTTTCTAGAAAACTACTGAAAAGAAACAATACCTTACCTACATGAAAAAAACTATCAAATGGTCTATTTTAAACACATATGTAGTTATTTTTATATAATTTCTACTATTTTCGTTTTACTCAAGATCAAAAATCTGAAAAATCGAGATAATCGCGGTGCATGGTCGGTAAAAAAGTGGACATACATTTTTCATACCTTTCTAATTTCCATTTGACGTCTGTACAAAATCTATGATAAAATGATAACTAAATGGAAAAAATCGTGAGTCATTTATTTTCTTCTGCTAAGATTGAGAGACACCTGATTAGGAGTACCTAGTAAAAATATCCAAATAAAAAAAGTTGAGAGTACGACTTCAAATGTAAACGCCACCTTAAAAAATCATACTTTAACAATTGGCTAATATGATATGTAATCATTCTAATCATTAGTAATAGTTTATTTTAATAACGATTAAATGCTGCTAAAAATAGATACAGATACAATTGTATAAATATACTTAAGTAGAATATAATTAGTTTGTAAGCCCCTGTCAAATTTATAGCAAGGAAATGTCATAATTTCATAGAAGTTTGACGTTTAAAATAACAATTGCGCAGTTCCTAATATAAAATACGATGCAAACTCATCTTGGTTTGACACTAAATTTTGGCGGCAAGCAGAGCCATCTGCTGAACAGCGCTTGAATTACTTCGAAGTGTTTCCCACTGAGACCAGCTGCGACACTTAAGGTGCATAAATGTCCAAGTATTGGAAAGGCTAGCCGTGATAATGTCTATTGCATGCAAAAGATGGCGCTTAAATAAACCATGACTTTTGCAGTGCGGTGCGGCGTGATTCGGAAAAAAATATACCATTAATGCCGCGAAAGCAGGAAATCGCTGGTTCAATCCCAGCCCTGCTCACAGCTTGGTCACTTTTTCTGTAGTATATAACATTTCTTTAAATTTATAATTTAACTGTATTAAATAAAACAACTGAGCATTATATTAACATGTGTTTTATTATGAAATCTCACAATTATACACTTACATTAAACAAACAACGAATTAAATAAACTTGTATAAAATTTACACTCATTTTCGAAAAACATAAGGCTTTTAAAGTTTTAATAAAACGTATACATCTTTTTGTCTCCTTTAGACATAGTTTGGCATAGTATATTTTGGCATAACATTTTCTGTTTTGAAAAGTATCTATACAACCGCACAAAACTTCTGACATTAATGTCAATGAGCAATTTTTACATAAGGTCTAAGATCCAATATTGTGAAATTATATTAAAAATATATCATTAATAAAAAAATGATAAAAAAACGAATTAATATATCAAATGTATGTATTATTTTATTACCGTTAGTGACTAAATAATTCAGTATTGTGTTTTGTGTAAAAATATCTATTTCAAAATCAAAACTTAAGTAAAGTAAACGCTTTTTTGTTTACAACGTATTGAAATAATAGTTGGTGACTATTGAGACAGTATTCGTTCTAAATAAATGTGACCTTTTCCAGTAAAAGGTACCACTTTGTTGCGACAGATAATGCTAATGCCGTACATAAAGATTCATTTAGAAAATAACTTTATCAGCAATGGAGGCCTTTTACTTAAAACGATCACAAATAAGTACCTAATTAGAGCTAAAGTGCGGAAAAAATACTAATAACGGGAAAGATCATTTCTCCATTCAAGAATTTCGTTTTTTAAATATATATTTAAAAGCAGAGCAGGCCGACGGCCGACACTAATATTAATAAGGGGTAAAGGGCTTGTAACCCGTTCACCGGTGATTGCTGTTCATCTGATGATGGATGAAATGTCTGAGCTTACTATAGATAAGTATCCAGAGATATTAATAATATAATTCTGTTTTTGGAGGAGGAAACAGAAGAGTAGTATGTTTGTATGAAGAAATGACCATATTTTGTTGCCTCTTAAACGCTCTTCACAGATATAATACAATAACACACATACAATATAATTATGAATAATACAATATTAAAATGTTTAGTCCCGTTTCTTTTTTTGGCACCTGATTTATATTTTAGATTTTTCATCTGAATAATTCGTTTCTCTGGTTTAAACCAGAAATAATTTTTAAATTTGGTTTAATTTTAAAGTAAATCGCATTTTCCGAAGAATTGAGACGCGTTTACACAAACATTTAATTCGTTTTATAAAACGTTATAAATACTTACATTAAGATCTAGCGGTTTTAACACATAAAAACACACTTATTACCTATACATGTATGCTTATAACGGACATAGTGAAGAGTACAATACAACATCCTTCGTTTATTTTTGGGATTATGTTTAGAGACGTACTAAAACAAGAAAAAAAAACTTCACCAGATATCCTTTATAAGCAGAATAATATTTACATCACTTTAATATAGCCTCGTATCTCCTGTATTTTTTGTAGTACCACTTTCATCTGTTCTAACTGCCGAGTGTACTACATGAAGTACATTAAGCCTTGAGCAAATCTATAACCATTTTGTAATTTTATTGAACTTCAGAATAAAATGGAAATAAGTAATTGGTGTTCTTATTGTGAATCATGGTGAAAAAACAGGAATGTCAGGTCGTCCCGTAATGTCTTCTAACGACGACGTCACTGAGAGCTAGCCTAACAAAGACTAACAAAAATGGAGTCTCCGGTGACGTCATCATGTTTAGTTGTAGCATCTTGTGAAGTATAAATTAAAATTATATATTTTTACTTCTACAAGTACACTGGGGTTTAAAAAGCGAACAATATCAGATACTTACAGTATACATCAAACACGTGACATAAAAAACATTAATAAATATTTACATTAGAACACATTTTGTTTGTATATTCGTTTACCTAACAAATTAGTCTAATACTGGCTATTCACTAAATCAGTGCCTACATATTTTATTTGTACTGGAATTTTCTAACATTATTATATTGAAATATTTGAAATTTCTAGTACAAAAATCTTTTACGTTAGTTTGTTGTATTTCATCAGCGTAAAAATTTAACTAAACAATACATATTATTTATATTTTAAATAAAAAATGCACGGCGGGTTCAAAATACTAGGCGAAGTAAAGAAGATTAAATAATTTACAAGTGCAAGGAACATATATATTTTGCTTTTGCCCTATTCAAGGTGATGGCAAGTCAGTTAAGAACCCAATCTAAGAAAAAAGTATATCGCAAAAATCACAGGATAGCTTAACAGGAAATAAATTTAAATACTTTTCTGTTATAATATCCGATTTAAACCTGTACGTATAAAACCATATCTAATTAAATTTGATAACTTTGACATTTTAAATTTTTTTTAAATTTTTTTAGTAACTTGTTTTAATTTATACCACGAATTCGTGGTATAATACAAATATACATCACACAATATTTTAAACAATAGAGGCAGACTAAATAAATGTGTTTGAAAAGGGGTCATTCGCGTTTTTAAGAGGCCTAAAACCTTTGAATAAAACCTCAAGTTATGACAGAAGTATAGGTATTTATAACCAATTCTTAAATATTTGTGATACTCTGACCTTAATTTTTAGGCAGTACACGAGCCAAAACTTTTATTTTTGATTTATTTAGTGTAATAACATATACACGGAAAAAACTATTTTGTAAGATTTCTCAATAAAAAATCACTAAGACACTTATTTATTTTTATAGGACATTCTTACACAAATTGACTAAGTCCCGCAGTATGCTCAAGAAGGCCTGTGTTACGGGTACTCAGTCAACGATATATATAAAATACAAATACATAGAAAACATCCATGACTCAAGAACAAATATATGTGTTCATCACACAAATAAATGCCCTTACCGGGATTCGAACCCAGGACCATCAGCTTAGCAGGCAGTGTCCAACTACGCCAACCGGTCGTCAAAGTGTACGCGATTGTTATAGAAAAAGGAAGAATATTTTATGATTTACATCAAGTATCACTGAAAAAGTACACAACAAATATTTTTTTAAAACATGCCAAGAATTGTATGCCTTTAAAAACGTGACTGACCGATACTAATGCATTTAACTACCATAGGGTAGTAGAATTATAGGCAGTAAGAGTTATATTAGCTTTGCACGTAACAAAGTATACCTTAAACTCGTTTTACGATTTCAAATAACTAGTCTTCAGAAGGCTTAAAAGCCGATCCAAAGTTTTAAATTCGAACCTGTTTTATAGATACTACCTAGATACCACTCGGGGTGCGCCTCATGCGCTAATACGTACAAGATCTAATATCATATCTATTACAAAACAAGTACACATTTAAAACTTCGAATCGTCCTTTGTTTTTTGTCATTCGAAGCGCATCATGCTCGCACCATACGTAAGGACAGTTCGTAAAAAACACATTTGATTCCATGTTTCACACTTTTTTTGGGTCCATGTTAGTAAATCAGCTTTCAAGTGCATTCGACAATTGATATATAAATTTCTAATGTGACGTGTTACGAGTAAAAGTACCCACTGGCGGTCAGCGCTTATGTCGCAACCTTACTGTTATTAGAGGACCGGCATAATAAACGGTACATTTACCATTGACAAGTCATATTTAAGAAGTCTGAATCCCAATCGAAGACCCAATGTCATATTTTTAGGACAAGATTTATGTACATCCCCAAAAAATTTTTTTTTTTTCAAATATAGGTGACACAAGATTTAGCCATACCTGCCGTCAAGGTCCCAAAATTCAAAACAAAATGTCTTATTTTTAGTAATCTGGGTTCACTACTTGTCCAAAGATTAGGACATTGGGCCTTACGAGGGTAGTACGGTCCACTAATCTACAGTTTACTAATCCTATGCGATTATTTGGACGTGTTTCTTCGGTCCGTCTCTCGGCTCCTTCAAGACGTAAGACGTCGTTCTTCTGAGCGACCCAACTGAACCTGAAAATGATTGAACTTTTATATTATTTTGTTAAACATTTTTAATGAACTCGCGATCCCTGTATCTTATCTTTTTTTAGGAACTTTTTTAATTTTTAACCACCTGCTAAAATTCACGAAGATCCGATCGACAATCCTTAAGTTATAGTCGTGAAGTTATAGACGCTTCGCATTGAATGTCATGAATGTCAATTTGTTTTTTTTTTTCGCAAATGTGAATGCGATGAATTAAGCGATTGTGCTGTGGTATCTGTTTATACGGGGGCTGCGCCCTACAAGCCCCTCTTCAACCGTCTTAATATGTACTCCCATACTTACTATGGTGGTTACTATGGTTGGTGCGCGGGCGCGCGGGGGACGCGGGCGCGGAGGCGGGCCCGCGCGCGCTGCGCTACGACCAGCGGAGCTCTTTAATATGTACTCCCATACTTACTATGGTGGTTACTATGGTTGGTGCGCGGGCGCGCGGGGGACGCGGGCGCGGAGGCGGGCCCGCGCGCGCTGCGCTACGACCAGCGGAGCTCTTTAATATGTACTCCCATACTTACTATGGTGGTTACTATGGTTGGTGCGCGGGCGCGCGGGGGACGCGGGCGCGGAGGCGGGCCCGCGCGCGCTGCGCTACGACCAGCGGAGCTCTTTAATATGTACTCCCATACTTACTATGGTGGTTACTATGGTTGGTGCGCGGGCGCGCGGGGGACGCGGGCGCGGAGGCGGGCCCGCGCGCGCTGCGCTACGACCAGCGGAGCTCTTTAATATGTACTCCCATACTTACTATGGTGGTTACTATGGTTGGTGCGCGGGCGGGCGGGGGACGCGGGCGCGGAGGCGGGCCCGCGCGCGCTGCGCTACGACCAGCGGAGCTCTTTAATATGTACTCCCATACTTACTATGGTGGTTACTATGGTTGGTGCGCGGGCGGGCGGGGGACGCGGGCGCGGAGGCGGGCCCGCGCGCGCTGCGCTACGACCAGCGGAGCTCTTTAATATGTACTCCCATACTTACTATGGTGGTTACTATGGTTGGTGCGCGGGCGGGCGGGGGACGCGGGCGCGGAGGCGGGCCCGCGCGCGCTGCGCTACGACCAGCGGAGCTCTTTGAGCTCCACTACGCTGTTTGACAGGTCCTGGGCCTGAAAAGATTATAATGTACTTATATTAGGGCATATTTTTATTTTGATGACGTTTTTTTCGCGTCATATTTGTACGAAATTTATTGGGTAGTTGCTTAATCTCTCGATAAAAATCCCAATGTGCGACAAAAAAATTGTACTAAATTTCCCACTGAGTTACAAAAATCCTATACGATTTCGTAACTCAGTGGAAAAAGTTATGGGACATACCTACTGGGAAATTGGGTCTATCTTGAAGATAATAAGGAACTCTTTCTACCCATTAAATTTTATTCAAATCTGACGCGAAAAAAAAACCGACAACAAAATAAAAATCCGCTCATTAACGACCTCCCTAGCCTAGTTGGTGGTGACCCTGCCTACGAAGCTGGAGGTCACGGGTTCGAATCCTGGTAAGGGCATTTATTTGTGTGTTTATCACGAATATTTGTTCCTGAGTTATGGACGTTTTCTATATATACATAATATGTGTTTATATATATGTAATTATATCGTCGCCTCGTACCTATAGTACCGTTGCAATTTAATATAAGTTTTGGTTATCATTATTGTATACTGTATTGCTGTATTTTCGCGAGAAGATATTAAAAAAAATTGCAATAAATATAGAAACGTCACCGTCCCGGATCGGATTAGTGTAATCCTTTTGAGAGCATTTGGTTGATTCTAAATTCAAAATGCCAAAATGCCCACGAAAGAATAACTAAAACATGAACATGGAAGTAGTACAAAAACTGTCAAATGACAACAGTTTGGAGCGGCCTTAAAATTGGCAGTGGATTTCGCAAATGTCGTAAGTCTAGCCTAATAACGTGCCTCTTACGACATTTGAAAAATCCAGTATCAAAATATGCGACTAAGTTAAGTTGTAATGCATTGATACCAACTACCAAATTACAACGATGTTTTTAATTTGGCTGCTTTAACAAATTGCATCAAAATAGATCAGCAAAACTGTTGACCTACAGAATCGGAGAAATAACAAACATATATACATCTCTTTTTGACACTTCCTTTACTTGGTGAGGAAGTGAAGGACCGGTTTATGACTTTGATGTTCTTAGTTTTGAGGGGGGTTTGACCTTACCTCATATCGAGAGGGAGCTGGAGGCACATGGGTCGCAGGAGAACATCGGGAACAACCCGGCCGCAGGACAGTTCTACTTGAAGAACCACCGCGCATCGCTGTTCGCAGTTCCTATAAAAAAGGCTTATTTACATTAAACAACCCTACGCCACTGTAGGACTATGTCATAGTGACGTTATAAATCATATTGTAAAAAGTCTCTTACTGCTTACAATTGTACAGCACGAATCAAATCATTAATTAAATGTAATAAATGTTTTGATTCATGTTTTTTGCTTTTTAAGTAGTCACACAACTATATACCTACAAATTATAAATTGAAAGAGATGTCATATACTATAGAAAAAGTGACCACCAAGCACTCCCGTGACAGCAGGAGGTCGCTGGTTCGACCCCAGCCCTCATTGGGGGCCTTGGTCACTTTTTCTGTAATATTTGACATCTCTCTTAATTTCTACCTTTTTCTGTCGCCCTGTACCTATCAGAAACTGAATTTTCTTTACAAGTGTCAATTGTTTTGAATTTTCTTAATAAAATTGATAAAATAAAAATAAAAATACTTAAAGCAAATTTTTGTAAGCGATACAAAATTTCGTACAAATAAAAAGTGGAAGTCATGACCCCTAGCGCATACGAAGGTATTGTGAAAAATTCGGGGCCACTGGGCTAGTCTCGGTAACTCAGTTGGTAAAGCGATTGGCACGTATCCCAGAGTCAAATTTCTAAGAAAATGATTTTCAAGGCTTGGGAAAGTGCTCGTTATTCCAAAAGCAACCCTTTTCTGTAGTTCTGTACTACCAAGTATTAAGATAAGATTCTGCAACCCGTTCCGTCTGTCCTACCTGTCCCATCTCGCTGCACAGCGACTGCCTCCCCTGCGACGCATTCTTTTTGGTATGCCAGCAGAACTCCAGAATGGCTACCACTATCGCCAACGCCAATCCACACAGCAGAGTCACGAACACTCCACCTGGAAATACGGATGACTAGGTTGAAAAACTATCATTCTAATTAGTCCGTCAGTTAGATTATCTAAAATGATTAGACACGTATTTTTTATGAGAGAAACATCAAAGTGACGTTTGAAATGTTCAGGACCCACGTTCCACTAGCGCCTCTAGCGGAAAATCGACTCGCGGTAATCCTGATTGCGTTAAAACTCGGTCAGTCACTTTCGTCTACGCCAAATCTTGGCATTATTGCCAACAGTTATATTTCACCTCTCTCTCCCGAAATATAGACACGCCGTCGTAAAAGCAACTCAATTACCTTAATTTTTTTTTTAAGTTACTATCTAAAAATCTATTTTTTGCCTTTTTTTACATAACTTATTTGTCTCTAAAAACCGAAGTGAACGCCTATTATTAATTCTAACAGATTTATTTTATTATACTGAATTGTCAATATTCTTGACGTCTTCTTCTATTCTTTATTTCTATATACAAGGATACATCTTGTATTTACACTTTTATAAAACAGCTCCACTTTTGGCAATTACAAATTGTTTAAAGTAACTCGTGGATAATGCTGTTGACTATACATATTATTATACTATAACTGATATTGTATCGTTGTTTGTTATCCCTAAAATAAATAAAATAAAATAATAAGGGGCGCCAGGATCCCTGAGGCGTGCCATAAGCCTGGGAACCTGGAAGAGGAAGAAGATAGAGACGTAGATAGACTCCGCAACTTACCAATGTTCTGCACGCCAAGCGGATTGGCTTTGCTGTCCTTCCCGTCCCTGTTGCACACGTCGCCTGTGTTCTTCCACCACTTGTCATAGAGGATCTGTATGACACCCCTCTCTTGGAGCTCGAGGATAGCGAGTGAGATGCGGTCCCGCCAGGGACTGCCTTTCCATGTGGCGATGCCGTAACCCTGAAAATTATATCAAGGCTCGAGGAAAGAGAAAAAAATTTAATCATCCTAAGGTAATTTTTTTTTGTATTTTGAACACCTTTTTGATTTCCGTAGTCAGCTAGTTAGGGTTCCATAGTCAACTAGTTAGGGTCCCGTAGTTAACTAGGAACCCTATGATAGTTTCGCCATGTCTGTCTGTCCATCCGTCCGTCCGTCTGCAGTTTAGTGGTGAAAAAGAATAGCGGTTTGAAAAAATATCTTCTCGGTTAAAAGGGCGTTTAAGTCGGAAGAACTGCGAAGAATGAAGATACTCCTTTTTCATTGTTATGGGCATGTATCTATTAAAACCCTTTTTAAGTTCGCCTATTGTGAGGGACGGTAAACTACGGAACCTAGACTGAGTATGGCCTGACATTTCTTTGGCCGGGTTTTTTAATTTTTTGTTGTAGAAGAATAATTTTTTGCTAAATTGGAAATGTTAATCCGTTTTCTTCTCAGACTCGAGAGCTCTCTCAATCATAGCAGGAGAAAAATGTGTCCCAAGGTGTTTTTCCACTCCGCTACTATTTTTTCATAGACTTTAAGGATGACTCACACTAGCACGGGGCGGGACGGGACGGGAAAATCTGTAAATTCCAATAGAAATAATCACGTGATAGCTCGGAGCCCTCGGATGTCACGTGACGCTTTCTATGGAAATTGACAGATTTTCCCGTCCCGCCCCGTCCCGTCCCGTTCTAGTGTGAGTCATCCTTTATATGGCAGTAACGGAATGTAAAGTTTGGAAAAGTTATGGAAATTTTAGATTTTTTTTCTCATTAAAATCGGTAGAGCTCTCGATTCGGGGTAGTGAAATGCCCATGTTAAAAAAAAGTGTAAAAATACGTGCCCAAATTAAAAAAAAGGCCTAAAAATCCAGAATTTTGAAATTACCTTAGAGTCCAGGAGCCCGCCAATCTGGGTTAAATTGCAATCCCTCTGCACTCTGTGATCCAACATCGTGGACTCCATGAGGAATGCGTAGTTTCCTTGGAGGACCCTCCTCACGCCCTCCTCGTACGATGAGACTAGTGCGGGTGGGGAAGTGGTAGACATGTGTTGCCACATCTTTTGGTATATGTCAATGTTGGAGTCCTGAAAAAAAAAGTTTTCAACAAAAATCTCATGAGTTGTGGAACAAGTAACCTCTGTCGCTCAGACAGTCCCAGTCTGTAGCGTCTCTCAAGCTTGATCTTAAGAAGCTATGGCTGTCCGATTCCAGCTAAGTGTGTTTGGTTGAGTTACGACATTTTTAATATTTGATATGAATAGCTGGACTGTCCTTTTGTCACGTTGACCTTTTTTTTTAAATAAAATAAAGAATATATAAGTCTTTGTTTAATATTAATGTAGTATGTTTTTTTTTGTGACAATAAATTCTTTTCCTTTCTTTGTTTCTTTCTTTTATATTTATTTATTCAGTTCATAATAGTATCCCATTAGCAGGCAAGTATAATGAACTGCACACTGTTTTGAACTGGCAAATTAGTTGGATTTTAGATCGACTGGACTGTCTTCTCCGCCGTCAGCAATAACGCATACCATACAAGATAAGTCGCATAATCTTACCCTGAAGAACTTCATAGTAGATCCCCCATTAAGAGTATCATATTGCACACTGTTCTAAGCTCGCAGGTTAACAGCATTCTAGATTGACAGCACAGTCCTCTCTACCGTCAAAAAAGCCACTGGATCATGATCTTACCATGAAGAAGGTCATAGTGCATGGACCCTCCCATTAAGCGTGCCATACTACACACTGTTTTGAGCTGCCAGGCCAGCAGTGCTCTGGATTAGCAACACGGTCCTCTTTACAGTCAACAAAGCTACCTAATTAGCTTTGTAGGAAAGTATAGTAGACCATGATCTTACCCTAAAGAAGGTCATAGTAGATCCCCCATCAAGCGTGCCACACTGCACACTGTTCTGAGCTGCCAGGCCAGCAGTGCTCTGGATTAGCAGCACTGTCCTCTTTACAGTCAGCAAAGCTGCCAAATTACCTTTGTAGGAAAGTATAGTAGACCATAATCTTACCCTAAAGAAGGTCATAGTAGATCCCCCATTAAGCGTGCCATACTGCACACTGTTTTGAGCTGCCAGATCAGCAGCACTCTGGATTGGCAGGACGGTCCGTTCCACAGTCAGGAAAGCTGCCAGGTTAGCCGTGTAGGAGGATAGGATGATGAGCGTGAAGAACCACCAGATGCCGCCGACAATGCGAGTGGAAGTTGCCTGAGAGCACAAATAGTAGATTGACCAATTGTATATAGTAGTCGAGGATAAAATGGGTATTTATGCCTGAGGTAAACACTGCTTTTCACTTCGATTGTAAGGAAAATATTAGGTTGAAAATGTCCTAGAGCATAAAAAGCTATTTTATGTCGACTAGCCACGACTTAAAGGCGAACTTTTCGAGCAAGGGAAGTGTAAGTATATGTTTTATTACAAATATGAGCTAAGTGATTATCACATGTATGAGTGAGGAATTAGAGATGGTCTCGCTGGAAGATCAGCGCTGATCTTTGGGTCAGCATGATATCGAGGCGAGTCCATTTCGTGTTAAACTGTTAGCGCGAGCGCGATAGCCTTTCTAATATATATATATTTTTTTATTATGTTTTTACTTTTTTATTTGTTTCTTTGTTTAAAATTCATTGTGAATCTATAAATTATAGAAGTTCATTGCATGTGCTAACGTAGCTTAGTGCTCGTTATTTAACTTTATGTTAAATATTGTTGCGTTACTATATGTGAGATCCTATAATTGGCTCTCTGTTGCTACTATTATCATTGTTACAGCTGTTGGTTCTCCATGTATAAATATAAAATAAAATAAATAAATAAAATAATTGGTGTCTTTCAATTTTGTTTATGTGAAGTAGGTACTTCAAATACAAAATACAATCCATCGCTGGCCGTACACACTGCCAGCGAGAATTCCTTAGAGACTCACTCGCCCGCGTAGAAAAAATGCTAGTCGCTGATCGCCGATCGCCGCTGGTGGGACAAGTGCCTGATAGCGATCCCGCGGTGCCCCATTGCAAGGCGAAGTCGGAATTTGTTACTGGTTTAGACGGTAGTCTATTATTGGTCAGTCCGTCATGCCTTCCGATTCCCCCGGGCCAAACGGCGTGAGTGAAAGCATTCCTCCAACGTTGAAAAAAGTTATTGGTTGTTTAATGCCGGGAATCCTCTAGGCAGTTTAGGTTAAAAGTTATTAGTTGTTAAGACTCCCACAACCCTAGCAAACGCCGGGAAAACCCTAGGCAACTTAGGACATGCTACACACCTTTGGGTTCAAGCCAGAGCCTTGCCTCAGGAACGTCCCCGTGATGAACCACAGAGAATTACAGACGCTGAACTGGTTCGTGAGGAGTTTTGTCTCGTGCCCGCAGACATGCGTGCTTGACGACCTGGAAACAAACAACTTAATAAGCGGTTGGCGATTTACTTTTCAATCAGCTGGACTGGCAACGTCTGTCATTTTCAATACAAAAATGTCTGTCCATTTTTGCAGGGGAAGGGCACGTCAAATGTAGCGTACAAATAGCTATGTCAGATAAACGTCAGTCCAGACAATGAGTATGACATTTGACATGTGACATGATAGTATGACATTTCATCGTATCGTCCTGAGTCGGGGTATTTGGTATGCTTATCTTTCGGCTGCTGAGCCAGGACGCCGTATGGTCTGCCTTTTTTTATACGACGGTGACATACAAACATACGGCCCGCCTGACGGCAAGCGGTTACCGTAGCCTATAGACGCCTGAAACTCCAGGGACCTTTAAAAAAAAGGAAGATTCGCTGTGTTGACAGCTAAAGGGGCAAGCTTTGCTCCATGGGTCCCCAGCTGTCAACACAGTGAATCCTCTTGGAGCTCTGGCGACCTTACTCACCAGAACACAACACTATGAGTAGGGTCTAGTGTTATTAAACTGCGGTTTTCTGCAAGGTACTTCCCCAGATGGGCTCTGCTCCAGATTTAAGCGAGACGACATTCGTTCTGCTGTGCTCTACCACACTAAGCGATATGCATCCGCTGTGCCAATACCTCTCTTAAAAAGAGCCCCTCAGATGAGACGCCGCAAATGTGCTGGTTACGTCCGACAAGAGGCAGCCTCTCCGCCTTCTAACTTATATTCACTTAATCATGTCATTTGTTTATCTTGCTACGTACCATTCATACGGTGAGAACCTGGCCATCACAAACAGGGTGAAAGACACCAGGATGTAAGCAGCCAGCACGTAGAGCCAGATCTCGATGGCCAGTGGATTGAGGAAGCTGAAGAGACGCGTCGGTTGCGACGTTGGGACCTGTAAAGTCACATATCTTATCTTATTTCCCAGGGGTGTTGGCTTCTACACGGTGCCGGAAAGGGAAATAATTTAATCAAAAGTTAGGTTTCTGAGGCAAAGAAGCAAAAAATTTCAGACTTGTTCAAGATTAGAAAAAAAAAATCTTTTTGTTCTTTGTTATTTATTTATATAATTATTTAAACTTTGTTGCACAATGAAATTAATGTATAAACGGCGGACTTAACGCCTTTAGGCATTCTCTACCAGTCAACCATAGGGCTAAACTGAAACTTTTTCATCGTGTGACGGTCCGGAACCCTCAATTATGGTCCCACACGCACTAGGCCAGTTTTTTACTTTTGCTATTGAAATTCATTTGAATTCCTTACAATCTATAAAAGTTTACCTTGAAAAGTATGCCGATGCCGAGGTTCATGAACGGTTTAGTGAAGTCTATGACCGCCTCCCTTGCGTAGTTTATCGTCATGGATGCCACGGCAATATCAGCTTTCTGGAATCAAAATCGTATATTCCATTAGAAATTACTAAGTGGGCAAGTAAGAGTTCTTGACAGTTGTCACAAGAAACACGGCAATTCTCAGGGAAAGTGAATTTGTGTGGTGAAGATTAGGTGGATACGGTTAGTTCGGTGTGCTTGTCGTTGATCCCGTCATACGATCCGACAATTCAGACACCCGCAACGACGGCGCCGGATTGCGCGAAACAGCTTGCTTCGGCGCGCGCGACCCGTTACCTACGCTTGTCTCGGGCAGTGATGCCCGACCCGCGAAGGTGACAACACCACTCTGTCTGTCCGACGATGACTGCCCGATGCAGTCGAAACATGTTACGTGTGCAATACGTGAGTGTTAACCGCTACAATTTAATATCAGTACTCCTTTCCTATTAAATTGTATGATAAAAATCATGACTACGTACCTACATGTACCAATCCGATCCACACACCAACACCACTGATGGACACATTCCACTAAATAGCTTAGCTTTGCTTTCTTGATACGCAAGAGTTTCACCAAATTGTACGGAGAGTGGAACAAGAGAAGATGGTATTCACATTATGCTGGCATGTACCCGAATCAAAGCAGAAAGGCATGCTTTTGTACTTAAACATAAGATAGAGCCGGCAGCTTCCTCGCACAACGCATTAGTATTGCAATACAGCGAGGAAACGCTGCCAGCGTCTACGGTACCATGCCGAGGAGGGAATATTTACTTTAACATTTATTTTAGTTTTATGTGTTTTTGTTGTTATTGAAATAAACATAAGATAAATATTCTGGATGGTGTCACAGAAATGAGATTTAAGCAAACCCTTTGTCCAAGGCAGCTAAGGATTTGAACAAATTAGTAAAAGGAAATAAGAGAAGATAAAATTTTGGTTTGTACCTATGGGGGTGACATTATCAAATCTTTATAAAACCCCTTTTATTAATTAGATTTAAAAAACCCATCGGATGTGCCTCGGTAGCTCAGTTAATAAAGCAGGGCATAATATACTTATCTCAGAGTCGCGTGTTCGCGTCTCATCCGAGGCTATAAGTTTTTTAACGTTTTCTTTCTAAGTTTGGTATCGTTCGCAAACGTATCAGCTTAAAAATATAACTTATTTCATTTACTTACCCTATCCATAAGCTCCCGGACTATTCCGTTCCACTGTCCCGTATCCGGATCCCTTGCACCGTACATATTATCCGGAACCAGCCGGAGTCGGTACGCGAAGCCAGCCTTAGCAGCAACTCTGGCCAGGAGGTCTATGCAGAAACCCTCGAAACGAGCGTTACCTTGGAGGTTCCAGCCTTCTTTCACCATTACGTACGGTTTTTCCTGGAAAGGAAATATTTGATTACTTAATCTTGAGAAGACAAAACAAAAGAAGACAAGATAAGATATGATAATTGATAATATAAGATTTGGGATGACGACTAGGTTGAAAAAGTATTATTCTATTTAGTCCGTTGGTTAGATTATCCAAATTTATTAGACACGTGTTTTCTCCTGTTTCAAGTTACCTAACTAAAATTGACGACGACACAGAGGATCAAAGTTCCGGGGTGAGGGGCTAGTGACGTCACTTAGACGTAATAATTGTACCTAATTATGACGCAAAACTTAAATGCGCTGTATTTCCGTCGTTTTTCATTTGACGAACAAAAGAAAAAATACGTGTCGAATATTATTTAATAATCTTATAGACGGACTGCTTAGATTTTTTTGTCGACTCGCCCATTCTTACGGGAGTTTACTATTTAGAACCTACCTCTACAGTGACTATCGTGAGAGTGACATTAGGCGGTGGATCTCTTTTGTACGCCGCTGGATCTGTGATGGTCAGCCCGGCGTCCGGGTTCCAATGTCCGGACACTACCGTGCCCCCCTTTTCTCCCCCCACTAGCCGCATGAGCTGGAGGGTGAAGTTCGTCCGGATGCCGTTTTGGAAGTGGATGGGGCCGGTGAGGCCGTGAGCGTGAATCTGAAAAATAAAGTTATATTTATAATATGCCAAATAACTGCACCCATGCAATTAAATTTGCACGAGATAATGCATTTGGAGAGAGATAGAAACCTATGGAGGAATCTGGTCTTCCAGAGAATGACATGATGTCACCATCCTCAGCATTGAGGGAACGACTGATGATGATGATTTATAATATTCCTTTGAGATATGTGATATATGGAAGTGGAGGCAAACCATTTTAAGGACCCTTAGGGGGACTCTGTATGGACCCGAGATAAAGGGTCTTGATAGACAGATGAGCGGACGACGAACGAAGTGACATCCTATAAAGGTTCCGTTTTTTTCCTTTTTGGTACGAAACCCCCTAAAAAATTATATTTAATTTTTAACCTTTATGGAGGTTTTTGTATATTGCTGTAGCGTTAAGAGACAGAGTCCGGAATGAGACTATCCGGCACAATACCAAAGTAATGGACATTGTCCATAGGTGTTGCAAGCTGAAGTGGCAGTGGGCCGGCCACGTCTGTCGCAGATTCAATGAGCGTTGGAGCAAAAGGGTTCTCGAATCTCGCCTTAAAATCTTGAATCTCGAATCGCCTCGGCAAACGTAGTGTGGGACGCCCTCCTGCCAGGTGGACCGATGACTTGAGAAAGGTAGCTGTTAGTGGTTGAATGAGGGTCACGAATGACCGTGCTTTGTGGCGCACCCTTGGGGAGGGCTACGTCCAGCAGTGGACTGCAATAGGCTGATTGACAACCGTCTTTACCCATAACTAACTAACTGAGCTGGCTCAGCGACCCAAAATGAGTCTTGGTCTCCGACACAAGAGCTCACCACTTTACCCGATCCTGCGCAATCTCTCGCCAGTTTTTGACTCCGACTTCACGCAGATCCGTCTCCACCAGATCTCTCCAGCGGTATCCACATACCTTATTAATATTATCCATAACAGTCTTCCCATGGTTCCACGTGGTCTCATCATCGCAAGAAGCGTTGGTAGGACCTACTTCTTTGCTTGCTGCTAACGCCATCGCGAGTACTTGAATGGCGTCGTACAGAAGAGCTGGTTCAGTCTGAAATATGTTTATGTTTGGGTCTTCCACAGATATAGATTCTCATGTGTATTCTGTTCGGGTAATTTCCCTTTCAGCGGAGTAGGTAACTTTCTTAAAAAGTAATTTTCGAGATAGGTCATGTTCTGAAGATGCCAGTTTCTCAGGGGTGAACTTGCGCCAATGTGTAGAAGCCACAAAATACAAAAAGCGACGACGTCAGTACGTGACAAAATCCGAAAATGACGAACTCGGAAAATGGTGATTAAAGAAAGTGACGTACTCAGAACGTGATGCTCTTAGAAAGTGGCTTGGAAACATGACCTTGAAAGTGACCTTTAAGAAAGTGACATTCGCCTAAAGGGTAATTCGAATGTCAAAAAACGCAGGGTCATTTCAAAATGAGACTCTTAAGATGATGGAAATATGGCTGATCTTCCTCTGATTTTCAAAATTATCCCAATAAAGGATGTTTTTTTTTCATACTAAGACAGTGACAAACAAGCATACGGCCTACCTGTTGGTAAGCGGTCACCGTAGCCTATAGACACCTGCAACTACAGGGGTGTTACATGCGCGTTGTCGACCCATTAA
Organism: Lathronympha strigana; assembly: GCA_949128165.1. Classification (NCBI taxonomy): domain Eukaryota; kingdom Metazoa; phylum Arthropoda; class Insecta; order Lepidoptera; family Tortricidae; genus Lathronympha; species Lathronympha strigana. Next base: position 2,253,635 of record OX421925.1, on the reverse strand, counting down.
AAAAAAGGAGGATTCCTTCACATATTTAAAAAGTCCTGTCAATAACACTAATATTACATTTCCATAATCAAAGAATTCTCTAAACATTCACTAAACACGAATGTTGATCTTAATACATGCTAATGTTGACCTTCACTGACCTTAATGTGTCCTCCAGTGAGTATACTAGCCCCAATAGGGTGAAACTTCTCCATAACTAACAATGTGTCCTTGACCTTGTCGGAGTCACGGTCGACCAATCGCCAACCGCTCATGTTGACACGGTTGTAGTAGAAGTCTTCAAGGTCAAACAGTTCCATGTCCTAAAAACATAGTTTATAAACTTGTATCTTTGAAATAATAAGTATGGTAACGGAGTTCAAAACGTGTACCCAAAAAATCAGTGCCGGTGTTTGTCGAACGGATTTTAACCATTCCAAACAAGTAACCTTGAAATTTTTTTACGGTTTTCGGTAGTCAATTTTGTTTCTATGGTCTAAATAAGTGAAGTATGTATATTTTCTAAGTTAGCCCTGAAAACCATCCTCTCGGTTAAAGTTTTTATATTTAAGGATTTTAATGGCTATTTCAAATTTTAACCGAGACGATGGTTTTCAGCTGTCGAAGGTCTGGTATGTAGTCTTTATTTTCCTCGCGATAGTGAGCGGAAAAATGTTGTACTACACTCGGCGGTAAAGTTTGTTAAAGTCTCGTGCCTTAAGACCGTCGTAATACTCAAGATTCCAGTT